>OY720642.1:110937073-113337073 GCA_963169105.1 Ceriagrion tenellum | reverse complement strand
TTTACTATCAAAAGAGAAATAGAATGCCGTAAATGATCGGTTATTTTTTGTTTTGGGTCCGGAAACGCAGGAATTATTCGGAAAAGATTCTTCTCACTTTGTTGGACCTCATAAAATAACAAATATGTATCCATGTATCAAAAAATGCTTCGCATTTAGGCCGCTATATACGGTACATTTTATTGTACAGACGAATGTATGAACTTTTTCATGAGGAAAATTGTACCGTGCAAAGTGGAAAATTATTTGATCGTCTGAATGACTGAACGGGAAATAGAACCTGCTCAAATTTAATTCATTTTCTTGTACTATGTATGACACAGTTGTTTATACAATAATATGTATCGCGTAAAGCGGCCTTTAGAGAAATACTGTAGTGGTTAATTTCGTGGTTGTAACAGAACTTACTTGAAGTATCCATTAAATGCTGTTTGCCTGCGTCAAAGGCCATTTTTTGCCATTCCATCAAATATTATCGTATTTGAAGTTGTTCTTTCCCAGGTTACAAATGAAGTGTAACTGGCGCCTCATGTAAGAAACGTCATCTGAACCTGCTTTAACCCTGAAAGAGGAGTGGTCCATCTTAGGGAATATCCACGAATGGTGATGCGCGGTGTTTCGAAATTTCTCCCCTGGTCGCCGTTTAATGTGTGTACAAGCGTTAAAAAATGGTTAGGTCTGGATGGTCTTTTTCAGATCCGGTAATGACGCTACTCCTAAGAAGTTAAGAGAGACCGAGTAAAAAACTCGACGCCTCCTCACCTCACCCAACTTGTGCGTTTTTTTCTGGCCAAACACTCGTTCTCGTCCGTGACTTTTAGGAGAGGATCGTTATAACCTTCCCGACATTCATATTTCGAACAGTGTATTTTATGTTCCGTGAATTTTTGGGGTTCATCAGCTGAAATATACATTTATTTTTCTTTTCCACCTCACCTTATTGATTTTTGTTTAAAGAATTGTGTATATGTATTTATACGTGGATTTGTCATGTTTTAAAATGTGAGTTTTGAATTCGTGTTTGATCCTGTTGTGTAGGTTTGATTTTTGGGGTTGTGAGCCGTCATTTTGCTTGTATATACCTGATGATGGCTTGAGTAACTGAAAGACTCGACATTCTTGGGGTAGTTGTTAGGGACTGCGATTCTGTTTCACTCCTGAATGCGATCACTTGCTTAAAAACAGTGATAGGCTTACCCAAGAAAATGTTTTATCGTCATCATCTGTTGACGGAAGACCACATAACTTTTCATCAGCACCAGAAGAGACTTTGAAGGATCTGGTGTTTTCCCAGAAAATGGCGATTGTGAGGTGTTCTCGGGATTCCCGTAGAGTTAGGCGTTTAGGTGCTGTTGACTTTACGACGGATGGCTCTTCCATCATCTTCAGAATGTTTGTATATAGTTGTTATTTTGATTATTAACGTAGTAAAAAGTTTACTGCTCGGTCACCAGTGTAGAATCTCAAATAATTTAACATATCCAACTTAATCAATGGCTTGAAACGTTTGAAGAATGACTTTTTTTATTATTTCTTATTATTTCATCCTCCAAAATCTCCAACCAAAGGTGTATAGCGTAATTGTAAGTGCAGGGAAATTATTTATCCAGTAAAGTGCGCATTTGATTACGCTGAGTGGATTAGTCGCAAAGTTAATGCGATGAAAGTTGTGATATAGATTAAAAAGTGTTGTCGCCCTGTCCTGATAATTTTCACAAACACGCGTGGATCGTAAGCAATTCTTGCGCAAAAATATTCGCGTGTCGTATTACGTTTTCCGACAAATTTCGCTCGGCCGCCACGTTGAGTTTGTCATTTTTCGCGAGGAAAACGTTTTCATATCCGTGCACCGTGGTGCCACATATACATTCGCTTCTTTATGTTTTTATGTTCCCGCCCATGATCCGAAGACGAGAGTGAAATATTTACTCCCCACTCCATCGTTCGCATTTCGAACCGAAATATGTACCCCCCCCCCCAAATTCCGCTCCCTTGGTCATTTCTTGCAATTCTCCGCATTTGTTTTTATCGCGGAGCGCGTCTCTCCCGTAAATTACCAGTGTCGCGAATTTCGGGAGCCTGACTTCCCCCTCTCTGCGTGAGTTTCATACGATGTGCAATTTTTATTTAGCCTGCCGCAAACTTCTCGGTGATGTATGTGTGTTTTTTTGCTCCCATGGTAACCCTATCGGTCGTGTCACTTTTTTTTTTGCTTTCCCGTCGCATGAGTCACCGAGTTTGATTCCCCGATCCACTCCTCACGTCTCTCCTCACCCCGTTGGGGTTACTTTGCATCGTAAGTTTACGAGATGAAGGAGGCCATGCATTGATGTTTATGTTGGGAATGGTACGCACGAGGATGTCATCGATTTTTGTGTCGACACATTTTTATTTTCAGTACGTTTTTATCATTTTGCATTATTCGGACGGCGTAGGGGAATATTTTTGCGGTACGATTTCGTCTATCACACTGCGGAGACAGTGCGGGGTAAGATTTGATCTGCGAATTTTAAAAACTTGAATGATAGCCTCGCGTTTTGCTAAGTAATTTCAGAGCCACCCAGAGAATATTATCATGACGCCTCACTTCATCCTTAGGTCTGATAGAAGCGATCAAATAAGAGAGATACATTGCCGAACAGATAGGTACAAAAACTCGTTCTTTCCGCGCGCAATAAGCGACCACAATTAATACTGAGCTCCACTAAATACACTCCTATAATACACATCACCATTTCATCTCCAAAAGCCTTACATCTTTACACGACTGGTGACCTAACACCCCCTCCCACACGCCCATGCGGTGGCTTGTAGGGTAGTATGTACATGTACTGCTCCGAACGAATACTGGCTGCAACACGGCTACATTGGTATTTGAGACCCTTGACATTCGATGTATATTTTAGGTTGGCAGGGCTATGGCTACCAAAACGGTGGAAATCTTTTTTTCGAAATGACATTTTTTTGTACCAAAAACTACTCCTGTAGAAGAAATGAGAGTGACACAAATCGAGAGGAATACTTCCGAACAGGTTGTTCTAAGAATTCTTCTCTCGTTCCAATCTTGACTGCAAGGGCTGATTCTCGAAAAGATCTCATTCTTCATCCTTCCCCTGTCGCAATTCCTTTTTCTTATTCTTCCGTCTTTCAAGTATAAAAATCACAATCATATTCTATGGCGGATGTGCGGATGGTAATACATCGAGATGTGATACCGATTGCAATTGATTCGGCATAAGGCAATGTTGTGTACATCAGTTTTCGCAGATACACTGTGTACAGAGTGAGGGAGCAAGACTCGTTGATTCCTCTTGGTAGTAATTTTTAAATGGTTACGAAATCCTAATTCATCGCTAGACAAATTTTTGACTCTACGAATTGGTTTGAAAATAAAGTTAATCGTTCTTTTTTTCTTACGAGAGTGAAGGCTTTGAACTATGGAAATTAATATTTAGGCCGTTCGACAATCCACACTTTTTATCTAGCTTCTTTAAAAATGTCATGAAATTTCACTTAAGTTTGTGACATACCCCACAATCCAAATTCAGGTGTATCACGTACGCTTAAGACATTGAAATGCAGCTTCACGGGAACAGAAAGCTGATAAGGTTACTCCGTATGAGGTTTTATCTCAATCAGAAATTAAACTGGTATTCCTCGAGAGAATATCTGGACGTGGTCGCGTAATTTGGTTTATTTCATCTCTGCGTGACCCCTTTCTCTCGCCAGAACTAAATGCTAATGCGGGTTTTAACCTCTGCTGTTCGAATTGCCCATTTCACTTTCCGCCTCCTCCTCAGTTCATGTTTGAACCCTCCTCTTTGCCTCCCCACCCCATCCCGATCTCCGCGTTCCGATATTTATTGGTCGTCAATCTCACCTCGCGATGAGTGATTTCACTTCGTAATCGTTAATTGCTCTCATTTGTTTTATGTCTCGTGGACGGGTGGGGTTGGGTAATTCCACCGTGGGAATGAAATGGGATGGGGGAGGGTAGGTGGTCCGTTTTTTTCGAGGGTAAGGGTAATGTGGTGCCCAGGGTAACGACAGGGACGGGAGGATTGGTGCAGTTACTCCACTAGATTGGGGCTAATGTGCTCAGCTATCAGGAATTTTCGTTGGTACAGTTATATCGAAACGTGATTACAGTGGTGGTTACCGGAGACAATTTACAGTCTACAATTTACTATGTCTATTGCTTACCTAGTAGCTTCACATGGGGGAATAAGAAAGATTCCGAGTTTGGCTACACAGGTTCCCAAATTCGCTAGCTGCCAGCTTCATAATCTCAATCTGTCATTCACTTCCACTTTCTAGCTCTCTATGAATCGCTATCGAGTTTTGTGGATGACTTTCCCGATTGGTTCCGATTGCTATCGGCGTGTTTTTATGTGTAAACATGTTTTGATATGTACGATTAGTATGTAAACGAAGAGGTGAAACTTGCTGCGGACACTTTGCCATCCTCTCGAGTCACATAATCGCCATTATGGTGGCAGCGTTGCGTACTTTGTTCTCTCCTCTCTCTCGGCTCCATTGCCGACTCTTTCTATCGTTAACGTTTTCCTGACTATTTCTGTCGTCGACGACAAGATTCGGTCCTGCCACCAAGTTTCGTTGACGCTATATTTAAGGGCACCCAAGACGAATGCTGCAATGGAGGTGATTTTTCTGTAAAGAAATGGGCGTGGATATCATCAGCGGTGTTTTATCCTGAGATCGGTTGGAGGTAGCTCTCCAATCCATCATTAATTCAACTGTCCGTTTTAGTTGTTACTCATTTTTTGGTATTCTTCCCAATCCGCTTCATTTATTCAATCCTTAGATTACCTTTTAACTATTATCACCTCTTGCTTATTACGTATTAATTTTAAGGAGGCCCTAATGTATCAGAATGTGTTCATTCATGCCGTATTTTATACTTTTGCGGTTTTGTAACATAGTTCTCCGTATCGTATTGTGTGTACAAATTTGACTCAGTTTTATAATCCCTGGTGAATATTTTCTCGCTCTGACGTTAAGAGGATAATCCGTTCTCCCACCTATCCTCGTATTATCCTATTAACGTATTATCGTATTATCCTTTCTTAACATTATTATTATTATTATTACTATTAATTACTATTATTGTTACTAGAAAAATATGATATCGACATGTGAAAAATTATATTGTAAAAAATATTTATACATATATTTCTTTTGCTTCTTTTTTATGTATAGCTGTGACTGCATATTGTTTTTTTTCTCTTGCGTGAAAAAGCTACAATGTAATTATGATGTATTCTCTTAAAATATATGTACATATGTTCTTCTATGTGTTTTTGTTTGCATATCCTTGTATTCATTGCTTCTTAAAAATATTATATTATATCTTTGTAAATATTATAAACGAATCCGTGGTACACAATTTTGAAAAACTAGGCACGACCACTAATAAAAAACAAATAGGCACCTGCTGACAAGCCTTGATAGGCTTAGCAGGACCTGGACTTTTATAATATTTCGATGTTGTTAAACTCTTAAAATATTGTATTCTTTTTTTGTTCTTTTTCTCACTTTGTTTTTGTTTACGTGAGGAGACGTTTTATTTTATTTTTTTTGATCACATTTAAAATTAAAAAAAAAATTCCTATACAATGGACCTATACGATGTATTTAAATGCATGTAAACAAATCTGGCTACTGTTTTGCAGTTATGTTAAATTCTGTTCTGAATGTAATCTTAAAATGTATTATTTAAAAAAATATCCTTGTAAACAAACATCCTTGTAATAAACTTGTAATATTATTATTATAAAAAAAATTCGTTTCTCTGTAATGTAGCACCTGAGAGAGTGAACCTATTATTTTTTCTTTTTTGTCATTCTGTTGTTTTTTATTCGGTAGATTATCCACAGTTTTAATGTTCTCAAATATTTGTAATTGTTTTTCTGTAATTTATTCGAAAGTAACTGGGAGAGTGTGTTTATTTCTATAAATGTAATTTTGTTGAACCTAGAGTCCGAAGGACTAGGTTCTTGAAATAAATTATAGTCTATTCTATTCTATCTAAGGGCCATTTTTGGTATAAGCATGTGCTGCTGTGAGTAGTGGTGTGAAAACCAATTGAAAGATTTGTAGCTGGACAGACTTCTACCAGAATATGAAACCATCTTTGTGTTGAAAACTTGCAGTCGTATTTATTTATAAAGTTGTTCCAATTGAAGAATAAGTGAATTCGAAATTCTGAGTTTATAAAGTAGAACTTTCTCTGTTGGTTCCACTCTTTTAAAATGGAATTCAAAATTAATCAGTTAACATCAAATAATTCCACGAAAGACATAGCGAGGACACACGTGTGAAGGACCTGAGCCAGATGAGCAAAAAACCCCTTGTGGGGAAAATATTGTTTTGCTGTGGTTTTACAAAGAGAGCACCGTGGACCAATAGCTGATCGGCATCGCTAGTGTATTACTACGTCCTCGTGTCGTTTTCCACGAAACTCGCCGCAATCTCATTCATGGAATGTGTCGTGTTAGTTGCAGGCAGGCAGGAGACGAAGATAGAGATAGTAGCTGCTCGAGTCTGACGCATTTGAGGGTCGCATCGCTGATAATGGCGCCCCCGCCGAGGTCAGCAGGCCTTCGAACGTTGGACGATGTCGGGATCCGAGAGCGTGGGGCAGGCTACGCTTGCATTACTGATTTTGAAAGAAGAGGTTATTGATTCATTTGTACGTACTTTTGGACACTGAAGTTTTGCGTGCTAGAGAATTTTTCAATCGTTGAACGGAATAAATGGCGGGGTACGTTGTCATGCGCGGGAGTGCCGAGTATATACACCATGGAGATGAATTTCGCCATGAAAAAATCCCTTGACCTGGTCAAATCAAATGATTTTTTTTCACTGTGAATTTCATCTCCTTGGCGTACTCTTAAGAGCAGTTTTGTTTAGCGGATCGTTTACTCATCTCGTTGTTTGTGTCCAAAAAGTCTAGTGTGATTCACTTGAAGAGACTGCTTTTGGCTTAGATAAAATATTTATGGCACAAACAAACAATACTGAAACAGACACGCATTCAGTAAACTCTCCAAGTGTAGAAAATACAATACGACCGCCCGTATTGAAATCTGTGGCATAATTGGGCATTCATAAAACTAATGAAACAATGTAGCGAACATTCTACGTTAGGATTGGAGAGGTCAAGTCGACGCCCGAATGACGCCGTATTTTCCCTTTTATTCGCGTGAGGCGAGCTCTTCATCTGGTGCGCCCAGACTGTCATTCTGCTAAGGATTGAAGTTGACGTGTTTTAATTGATGCGGGGAATGTTGGATATCTTTAGAGATGAAAGGGTTGGAGAAATTTTAAGGAGGAGGCTTATGTGGAGGATAAACTGTTGGTTGCGCCAGGTGGACACGAAACATTTAAGGGGAGGCCGTTGAAGGATCAGAGTGCCAAATACGATGCGTTGCTATCGGCCAAGTGCGGTCACGTCCTGTGATCAACATGGCGGGTATTATGTATAAATCGATTTATATCAACGAGGGAAGTATTTACAGGATTGGGATTGGTCAGTGAACTCAGGAAGAGCGTAACGATTAGTTAAACTTTAAATGGAGCAATTTAAGTGGAGCATAATATTGTATGGTTTGTTTTGCGAAGGGAGTTGTAGATAGAATGGAGGCTTTAGAGAAGTGGGTGTGGCTGAGAATGGAATGTAATGCCAGTGCAGAGAGGAGGACGTTAGAGAAAACATTATGTATTGTGGTGGAGTAAAGGAAATTTAGTGAAAAAAATTCGGAAAGAGCATGAAGAACGTAAAGTGTATGAAGAAGGTGTTGATAGGTGAAGGCTTGTAAGTTCAGAGCGAAAGAGGGATTTCAGTTTCAGATAACAGTTGTCGAGGCTGGAACTGTTGGAAGCTTTAGAGGGAAGTGATGATAGTTGTGGCATGAAGGTGGAATTGGCGCTATAGTAGAAGTACATGTCCAAAGGCCTACTAATAAATTGGTGCTACACCAAATGAAGGAATGAATTGAGATTGTCAATCTGTTAAACCTGCTTTATGCCGTGTTTTACTACGGCATTTCCGTTCTCTAGCTCTGGTTATGTCCGCACTGCGTCCCGTTCTGTCAGCGTCCCTCATTGATGATGCCCCAAGTCGAGAGAGTTTGATTGAATAAACGTTTCTTGAGCGTGTGTCGATTAGACATGGTCGGCCGCTCTGTGATACTTTTGATCAATGGCGCGAGCGTTTTCATTCTTCGTCATTTTATTGCCATCGCCGATCAATAATTCTTCGGATCCGCCGAATGGATCTTGGATGAATTAAGTGTTGGAAATCACTCCGTAAATACATACATGTATATCCATAATGCTATTCATGGGGCGATAACCATTTTTACGGTCTTTTTACGACGACATGAAGTGCGCTCTGATGCGTGTTAGCATATCACTTTGTGGTGCTTGTTGGTGGACTCTTTTAGATCCTTAATTTTATTGCTTGTTAAGATATCATGTGTCTATCGATACCATTCTTTTTTATGATGCCATCTATTTTTTTAAGAGCTGTCATTTTCATATCAATCCAAGTGATGATCGGTGTCGTTCGGTATTGCCTCAGCGTGTTGACTCATACCCAACGATGCAGTAAGCCAAAAACGATTTCTATGTGGCTGCTAGGCATTTTAATCGATTTAGTGTCTCTGTGAGGGTTTTATTTTTCTTTTTATGAAGATTTTCATGCGAGACCTTTCACTCATGCCTGTGTGCACTGCCCGTTAAAATTTATTCTTTTTCTTACAATTTTATTACAATTTTCTTACAATTTTCTTACGTATCTGCTCGAATATTTTGTCATCGCTTTCATTTTCTCTTGGCACATAAATTTCACGCGTTTCCTCTCGTCTCTCCTTAAATGTAGGCTTAGCGCTTGGTAAAAATTGAATAATACGAGACCTTGTTTCCGCATCATTTCACTTTATGTTTTTGCTAACTGAACTTTCGGCTAGTAAATTAGTAATTTATTTATCTCCACCGAGACCTTGTTCATCTAGATTAACGTTATGAACATGACTCTGGTGATCGGTGTAGTTCAACATCACTATCTTATGGTTTTGAAAGACTTGTGGCTTTGTTCCTAAACTCCTTATTCATAAGTTAGGGCCCAGCATAACTCCACCTCTTGTGTTTCTCTCTTGCTTTTTAATGAATAAATATTGTGCCTGAGCTTTTAATTAAGAGCGACTCTCGGCGTCATTAAAAGGTAATCATCAGAGCACGAAGCCTCAACTTTGAAGAATTTTTCTAGGTACGCTTTGCAATGCTTGGTCATTTAAATTCATTCCTAATTGATGAAGTTTTTTTTATATTCGCTCGCTCCGTCCTTCGACCATTAGTTTAGGGTTATGCGCATCCACTTCACTTGTGATTAAACCGCGAAGACTCATTTTATGCGCCATCAGTGCGTGAAAGACACGGCTTGTTTAGCGTGTTCGAATGCTTCAGTGTATTTATTAATTTTTTGCGAACCCTTGAAATAAATTGCCTCGCGTTGTGTGTGTATGCGAATAGTTTTCTTGGGAATAGACGATGAAATATTTTAGCAAATCACAATGAAGGTTCTGCAGGAAAATTAGTTCGTTACCAGGATTGGGTATGATAATTTGGCCATAAACAATGGTCAAATGATGTTGATAGTGTGGGCAGTCTGTGTATTTTACTTACTCTATCGTGTCACTTTGATAATTGCCTCATAAATGACCTTGAAAATAAGATAAAATGGGGCATTTTGCTTTGAAAAATACTAAATAAATCAATTTGCGTTTCCTGGTACTTATTGTTCGGTTTTTGCAATATTTTCGGCCAGTGTATACTATCCGGGTTAAATTACAACACAGCACTCCTAATGTGTACTTCAGATATACTCCCAGTCTTGTTCTTTCCTGAGCTTTGTCACACTTATTGTTCGTTCTTGATATTTTTTTACAAACCTTGCGGCTCTGCTTCATTTTTTGACACGGCGTGTAATTCCTTTCTGTGCAGGGCCCGAAATGTTTGCGAAGTAGGTACTCGAGGTGTGACCTAGCTAGAAAGAAGTAACCTATCTTTTACTTTTCATCCTAGGGCTTTAATACTATTACCTTGATGAATCCATCTATTTTTAATATAGCGCCATAGTACTTCCTATATTTATATAGTGAGGCTTTTTATTCTCTACTCATAGACGAATAATTATAGAATGCACGTAAACTTAATCTCAAAAGCGGCTGTCACGAGTTTGATGAGACATATATCACGGTTTTTTTTGGTACAAGAAAATCTATGAATTAGATCTGACCTAGAGAAAATTCGTTAATTGACCGAATTACATCCTAGAAATGATTTCTAGGACGAATTATGAAAAGCCTACGAAGAAATTTAGGTATTTTATGACTTTAAAATTTGGTAAAATATACTGTACACAACGACACAGGCTTTATTGTGGGAAAAAAGTTTAATTTGTTTAGTTTCCAGTTTTGATTATCTGATGCAAGTTCCTTTGTTACTGTGGTACCCATATTTCAAAATATTAATGATAACATTTACAAAATCGCAGATTTAAAAAAACACAGGACCGGGATCTCGGAACCTGGGTCTTTGTAATGTTATCATTAAATATTTTGACTTATCTGGTCTGAAAATTACGATCATTCAGGTCGAACTCAAATATTCGTATTTTTCATCGCCATTTTCAATATAAGCATCGGTCATGGGTGGATTCGAGGGTTTATAAGTATGCGTTTGTTAGAAGTAAGCAGATTTGATCTAACAAAAAAATACGCTATCTTACCACACCTAAAGAAAAACTGTGTGGTCGGTTTCCAGATATACCAATATTGCTACATGCGTATCGAGATGAAATAAGCACACTTCGTATAATCAACACAATACTTTAATAGTATAAGCCCCACCGATTTCAACCGTTTTTGTCATTCTCAAGGGACAATAATTCGTGCCATTCTCAAGGGACGTATTGTATCTTGAGAAAGACACGAAAGTATTGAAACCGGTCCGGGCTTATACCATTTAAGGTTTGTGTGGATTATAAAAAGTGTTCTTATTTCATCTCAATATTCACTTTAAATTCCACAAAGTTAGCTCGCAAACCATTGAAAATATTGCTACATGCAGCGTACGAGTATTATCTTACAGAGTTAATGCTATATTTTTGTGGCGCCGTGCGCCGAGGTATCAACCTCAGGAGGGTTGAGACTTGTCTTCTGAGCTGCCTCGGGCTACGGTCCCTATGTGCAAGTCACGGTGCTCCGGTGCGATTGGTGGGATTTCGCGAGGTGGATGACAGGAGGGGGAGTGGGTGTTGGTCTGTGACCTTACCCCGCCCCCTCCTCCCAGGTCTCCCTTTGGGAAGGCGGAAGGGAGTGGGGGGCAGAGAGAAAGACGTTCAAGATTGATAGCAGGGGGTGGGGGGGTAGCGAGGGCTTTTAGTGTCTGAAATATGTGTTTACGATCCAATCAGCATCGCTGTTAACATGATTTAAGCCTCTCCATTGTGACGGGGCTTTTTGATGTCCGTCCTCGGCCAATGTCCGCGGACGACGGATGCAATAATGTTTTCCGCGAGTGAGTGATCACTTGCTCGGGCGAGGGTGAAGTTTCCACCCCACCAACCCCCCTCATCGCCCCCCCCCCGCCCCCGATAATGTGGTCTCTGCCCCTCGAGGACCTGTGATCCCTCCCTTAGTCTCCGCTGCACTTGCCACCATTTGCCGCGAGCATTCAACTTTCGATAGAGGAAAATATCTACATTATCGTCCAACACCTCGAGTCTCCACGAAAACGTATGGGATTGGATGTTGAATGGTATAGTGAAATCCAGAAAAGAAACGGTCTGTGATATTATTTGATATGGGTGGCGTAAAATTGCAGTACAGGTAGTAGACATCGAGATCTGTTATTAAGACCAAACTCGGGTCCCCTGTGTCTTTCTCAAAGTGTTGATTTCGAAAACTTCCTTTTTATTTTGGAGAGATTCATTTTCACTTTGCTTAGTTTTCTAACGGTCTCTTCAAAAACTTAGCTGACATTCTGCGGAATTTATATTGTTACGCGGGGAGCCGTCAAGTGGTGCCTTCGACGGGTCGAGAAGGTGCCGGGGTGGGGTAGCGACTGCGACTCAATGGATAGAACCTTCGAGAACCAGAAGATCGACGGAGGAGCATTCCGGCAGATGTCATGTTTACTTCATGAGTAACGAAGTTATAACTACGGGATAGCTGGTTGCTCTAATTAACGTGGAGTGTTAACAAGAGGTAAAGAAGCTCCAGGAAGATGCTGTGTTGAATAGAGTATAAAAGAGGAAAATTAATGGGAGGAAATAGAGCCTAGGTCGATTTCATTGGTAGTACGATCTACGTAGGCCTAAAAATATTAACTTCTAATTCACCTCCAGTGGATCTTGTCTACTTGCTGAAATATAACGCTTGCTAGTAGTCGCCGGATGAATCCAAGGCTGTCCGCATTTCAAATCACGGTGCCTGCTTTGAATATTCAAATGAATGTGGCGGTATGATCGCTAACGGAGGTATTCGAGGGTGGTGTGGGAGATTTCTTAGGACTTAATCTTTAAAAAGGAAAGGTGCGTGCCGCATTGCACGTTCACTTCATCATCCTTGAGGATGCCGGTCTTATTAAGTGCCGCTCAACTTTGATTGGTGAAATTCAATATTTTTCCTGACTGTAATAACTCTCTTTATGTCGACGTAATGGCCCAGTGTTAAGAGAGAAGGATTTTTAAAATCATTTTTCACTATATATTATTTTTCGAGCGGAGAAGTAATTTTTGTGGTGTATATTAATTTGGGTTAAATTATGGGTTGTCGGAAACAAGTTAACCTAAGCTCCTGAGTAGGGCATAATCGTCCCATAAAGCTTTTTTCCTTCCTGAAGGATAGGGTAAGGGTTGAACATATCGGCTATGAAGCGTGCGACTTCCTGCTTTTTTGTTCAATTTATTTTTTATATTTGTTTGGTTATTTTGGTGGATTTTTATGAAAGTAATGTTCCCGATAATCTTTGCTCACTTCCATTTAAACCTACCCATTAACGGTATATTAATTAATTAACAATAATTGTTTATTAATTAATGGATTAACCCTTTGAGTGCGGCATGACGTGATTTCACGTCATGGTTGTCTTTACGCTGGTGCTGATGACGTGATATCACGTCAAGGGATCCGAGTGTGTTCCAGCTTTCACTGGAGGGCCTAGTGAAAGTTCCCGAGTGTAAGATAGAAACCTCACGGTATCCTTGACGTGATATCACGTCACCAGCACCGGCGTAAAGACAACCATGACTATATATCACGTCATGCCGCACTCAAAGGGTTAAGAATTGTTATTTAAAATATTGAGTGGAAACCTTGAAACCGTCAACTAAATCGTGACTTTTAGCCGACGTAAAAACTCATTTACAATGCCCTTAATTCTTACATTGTCAGTCCTGCACTTACCTGATTCATCATTATCAGAGTGCATTCACGTCCTACCAGAGCTAACTCATTACTTCTTATCCCAACTCCAAGATTATTACTTATTAAACGTTCGCTCTCCTTCCGCCTTTTTTCCCTAATAAATTCATTTCCTACTACTATCGATCCCTTTTCTCTATCCCCTAAAAATTTCACCGTCTTGGCCACAACACATCTTTCCTCGAATAAACAGCTAACCTAGACATAACTAACTGACACAGCATCTCCTGGTCGTCTAATCTAAGTTGTTTTGTTTTTGTCGTTTATTTGTGTATGTCTTTTTGTGTTTGCTACAAGTAAACTTTAAATCGGTAATGTTGCTCTTTGTGGACTATTTTCTTTAAAATAAATAAATTTGTCTAATTTCAAAAAACCACGGAACTAGCCGCGCAGTTACTTCAACGGAGTCATCCTCCAGTGATCACACAATTTTGTGAAATTCTCAGTGGAAAAATCATTCGCCTGGAGTGGGACTCGAACCCAGATCCCTCGATTTCGTGCCGAGTGCTCAAACCAATTAAGCTATCCAGGTCTCCTCTTCCTCTACTCTCAATCTCATTGGGGCTTTAAGGAGCAAGTTGTCCTCACAGGTACCGTGCATATGATGCCAGAGGTACCCGTATGCGAGCGCTAAGCGCCACAGTCCACGGGGTAAAGCCCGACAGCACTCGGCGCGAAATTGAGGGATCTGGGTTCGATTCCCAGTTCAGGCGAATGATTTTTCCACTGTGAATTTCACACAATTTGAAATTTCTGTCCCTTGGGAAACTTGTGGTAGTGCATTACTTGAACCAATCCGGGAAAATGTTGTGCCGTAGATGGAGTGGGGGGATTTCTTCACGTTTTTTCTCAGCCCCCCCCCCCGCCATACGCATCCACAGACATCCGAAAAGCTCCCCTCCCCCGCCCCGCCCCCTTCTACTGCTTTTCCAGACGAACAACCCTGCCTCCTCATTCCCCCTTTTTTGGTCTTCCCAGAACAGCTCTCCCTTTTGTGTTCCTCTCTCGTGAGCCTCTTGACAGCTCTCGTGAAGACCTATCCCTCCCTCTTTCTTCGTCTTTCCCCCTCCTCCCACCCTTTCTCCAACTCCCCCACCGCCCCCCCCCCCCGCACCTCCTCTCACATTCCCACAGATGCTCGCCCTAGTAGGAAGGGAAACCTCCCAGCGTCTTCGTCTCCTCGAGGCCTACCTCAGCCCCCTACCGATACCCTTCCCTCTACTACTTCTCCAGAGACAGACATTCCACTTCCTGGAAGCGGTAGGTCGAGGGTTCAAAATGGGATAGGGTACCTACATATATATGTATATTGGGTCGTGAGGGACGAAGACATGGCCATGTGAGAGGAGTTGAGACGCGGGGAGGGATTGTTAAGGAGAGCGGGGGATACGGTATGGCTCACTCTTAGGGCTCCACGGGGTCTACCCTGGTTATTCTCGAACATCCGCATCTCCTGTCGCAGCCTTGCTCTTTTCCACATGCCTATGCGTAATAGATGTCAGGCTGCTAATCGCACTGGAATCATCATTGGTCGTTCAATCCTAAGATTGGTTAACTGCAGCCCTCCACCCTTCCCTATCTAATGCTACTAGTTCCCTTACCTCCTGGTTTCTCTTCCTATGTACTCTTCTCTTTATTTGCTTCATGAAATTATTCCTGAGTCTTCCTCTGGGGACTTTTCCCTCTATTTTGCCTTCAATTGTGTTCTTTACAAACCCATTGTGTCTCAGGGTGTATCCAATCCATCTGATTCTTCTTTTATGTATGGTGTTCTATATGGTCCTTTCCTCATCTACTCTTCTGCACACTTCATCATTTCTTATTTTATCCGTCCATTTTATCTCCATGCTTCCGATCCATTGAGTGTCATGCTCCACACTAATGTTTTCACATACTGTTTCATGGTTTTTAGTCCTATCTTCTTTGGTTCAGCAGTTGTCTTTTTCCCATGAATGCCCTCTAGGCTTGGGCTATTCTCCGTTTCATGTCTGTTGTACTTCTTCCGTCCCACGTGATGGGTACTTACGAGATAGGTGAAGGAACCCTCTTGCTCTAGCTGGAATCCGGCAATTATTGTACTTATGAGAAGGCATGTGATAGGGTGAATAGAAATAAGGATTAAATGCTTTTCCCGTAGAATTGCTGATGTAAAGTGCTCTTGGGCTTAACACCAGGTCAGGTCTTCCTTGGCCAGTCTTCTTGGCCACTTCGTGGCCAGCGTTTCAGTAAGAGGCTTTCCCACCGCCTTTCGGGCTGATGAATGATAAATCATTCTTTCATTCTTTTTCATCGGTTATTAATCGACCCTGAAGGCGATGGGAAAGTCATGACCATCATCGTCCACAGCTCTAGAGCCCGGGGACCTACGCCATGTTATAAATTTCATATTACTATAATATTTACTTACAATCGAGGAGTAATGCCGAGTTAAAGATTCGAAAAAGCATATTCAAACATAACTTTCACTAAAACTTCGAATACGGGGACTAAATCTATCGGTAGCTCAAGTCATAGCATGCTTTGATGAAGACCAAAATGTGGAACATATTTCATGTGTAATTTCCTTAACTGCACGTGTGGTGATTTCCACTGTGTAAACAGATGCGGTTTTTAAATGAATTTTTAAAAACTTACTTCATAAGTAATTGAAATGTGCAATCAAAGTTCAACGACTACAGCCACCTTGTTATTTTTGTCAATTTCAAACTTTGCTGGACTTCCTTAAAAATTATTAAAATTGCCCTCAATGACCCACTATTGCCGCTCCAGACACGGTCATTGTGTAAATATCTACAGTAAGTGGAATATTTCTTACTGTCTTCTTCTTATTTCGTTTAAAATGAACAATTAGGAAATCGGGTTGGTGTGGTGGCTAGAGTACTGGCTCACCATGCGGGTGGTCAGGGTTCAAATCCATGCAGAGGCGGATATTTTTCAGAGGAAACCCGATCCCTACTTGAGTGTCTTGTGGAGGACACTTCAAGTACAGTACTCCGTCTGTCGGATAAGACGTATGAGACGTTAAACCTTGGTCCCCTTGGCGCCTTTCGTTAAGAGCAGGCTAATGCCGACGCCGGGTTTCTACCCACCCTTCCTCCCTTACCTATCCCGTATGGCGCAAATGACCTTAGCAGTCGGTCGCCTCCCCAAAATCCAATCCAATCCTATTAATTACATGCCGATCACGTGTACGCTCTCTTACTTACGGTGTATGAATTATCCAGTGATCTCGCTAATCTCATTTTTTTCTTTCTTTTTCCAGGTGAGAGCAATTATTCAACATTAAACGTCCGATCATGAATGCGGGGGCCGGTGAGTCTTTCCAGTCTGTTTATATCTATGTCTTTCGTACCTTCGGTCACCGTGCGACACTCGGTCCGGGGGATTCCGTCCCGTTCTTTTGTTTTTTTACCGGACTCCGCACGTGGGATTCCGGGAGAAGGCCAATATTTCTTGGTCGGCGGTCCTTGCCTGGCTCCTCCTCGCTCCGACGCCTCTCCTCCGACGAATTTGGTTCCGTAATGATTTACGACTTGGTTATAAATTGGACTTCTCAACGACCTCGTTGCTAATTATAGCACACTCTCTCTCTCTCCCCCTGACTCGCTGGGTGGTTATGATGGAGGAATTTGGGAGGGCGACGCTGTAACCGAAATAGTGCCGTCGATTCCCTCACGTGATAGGCCAACGCGGCCGTAAAAGGGGGAGCAATGGGGGCGTAGTTGGCATTTTTCAATCCCCGCGATCACCTGGGGAGCTGATTTGGGCGCGACGCATGGCGCCGGATTTACTGTGCCCTCCCTGGGACAGTGCCGCGGAGTCATCTCGGTGGCTAGATGAACGTTGCATTTTCATTTGACCATTCTGCCAGCTGATTGGTCGGTTTTTGGACAGTATACATAGCCTAATGGCCTAATTTCTGGCATATTGCTCCGTTTACCCTCCCATGTGCTCCGCCATGAGATCCCTCGTAAAATCATCTTATCGTCTGCCTCATCACTTCGTCCAGAGTCCGTGGAAATTTGGTTCCGTAATGATTTACGACTCAGAGATTAAGGGAATGTATACGAGGGAAAGGGGGAATGCGGAATCAGTTAGAAAACAGACTTAATAATTTGATCATCCATGCTAGTTATGTTGTTTTTAGTAACGTTTCCAATTAAATGTCGTTGAGCTCAATGTGGTAAGAGAAGGTGCTCAAGATTCTTCTAAACAATTATGATAGGCAACAATAGAGATATGATTGACTGGTTCAGGGTCTTCTAAGCCAATAAATTTCACGCTTCTGTTGCCTCAAGTTTTCGGATAACGGTAGCAAAACAGTTCTAAAATATTGCCAAATTTGAGCTTTTTTTATTGTTTCTGCTCTTTATATTCCGTTACAAGCACGTGACCATTTACCATGTATACTTGTTTGCTCAAATTAGCTATTCATTAAGAGTTTTATATTACTCCTACTTGAAAGAATCGTTTGGACTCAGATTACATGCATGAAGTTAAGTCATTTTCTGTTGTTATTTCCTCATATTTTTCAATAAGTTATTCTCTCGGCGACGTACAAAAAATGCGCCAAAATTTATTTTTTTGAACATTGAAGCTTCGAAATTGGATTTGTTATGAACGTATGTACTTTTTCTAAACTTCCTTATTTTCTTACTGTCGTTGCTTACTGTAATTCTTTTATCTTAATAAATGTTAATGTCTGGTCTCTTTCGTTTTGTGTTTCATGGAGTGTCGATGTGGAGAGCGCCTACGTCCATGAAATATTGATAAGGGAACTGTAGTCGCGTCATAAAAATTATCATGAGATTTATCTGGAGTTCTGAAACATGTTTAACTGTTTAGCGCTATATTCATTAACATGTGTAGATGACATATCCAAATATCGAGTTTAGGTTATACGTAATGTAAAAACTTATCCTCAGCCGTTTCGGAATTTTAATTATTCCTTCATCAGGGCTATAGCATCGATATAATAATATTAGCATATCCAATATAAACTCGATATATTGGATGTGTTATTTATATCAAGAGGTCGAGAAGAATAATGCTGTTACATGTGTAGACGTTTTAAACGCGACGAATATTCCTTCATTCCTACCGCAGAGTTTAACTTTCGCTCCTCCACCATTCGGTTTCCTTCTATATTTTGGTGTGCCTTTTAAAACGAATCCATGTGAAATTCACAGAGATTTTCCATCGGGATGTATACGATTACAACGAGTGAACGATCTCATATTACTCGTCCGTAGTTTCACATTCGCCACTTGACGTTTCGGAAAAAGGTCTCGACCTTACGCATGCCCGAGAGTAGGTGTGTATATATTTTTTTTTTCATTCATGCTCTCCGAATAAAAACCGAGGTCTTCTATTTTATGGCGTTAACTTACGAGCATCTCGAGCGAGATGGCCATCGCGTCTTCCTCCTCGCTCGCTCCCACGCGGTGTAAAAACTCTCCTCGGAAGGGACTTGACGAGATTTTTACGGGATGTAGTCCGCTTGCAGATGGAGATTTGAAGCACTGTAGAGAGTGGGGAAGGGAGTGTGGGGAAGTTCTCTCGGTACTTGAATTAGGAGGAGGGAAAAGGGTGGAGATTGGGGCGCGGGAGGTAAAAGGGGGCAGGGAGGAGAGAAAAGTAGGGTTCAGAGTCGTAAGAAGCCGTAAGGACGCATGCAGGCAGTCATTTTTTTACTGCCGACCTCTCCCCGTATTATTTTATTATTTTTTTTTCGCTGCTGCTTCTGATACTCCCGTGGTGGTGTCTTTTTCCTCCCGAGTGTTCTGTAGAGTGCAGCAACAGGTTCTGACTCATCCCGAGGGAGTAAGGAGGCGCTTCTCCCCTTTCAATCCCCCCAACCCCCGACCCGACAGTCATTTCGAACTGCCCGAATGAAGGGAGCTCATTTCCGGAATCAGTAAGGCGGTCGTCGCTGTAGATTTTTATTCTTTTGCACTGAGAAACGTAGCGACGACCGAAGGTCCTTCTCTTCCGACAGCTCGGCTATCCGTTTTCATAACAAGGTTGTTGGGTCAAAGTAATGAGAAACTCGAATGCAGATGTTATTTTATTGTTAAATCTGCAATCAGAATTAGCAGCTAGTGTTTCGACTCATCCGAAAAGCAATTGGTTAAAGAATTGGGTGGAAAATCCGCCAGTTTAAAGTCAACCTCAAAGAGAAGCGAAGAATATCCAAATTACAAGAACCAACGGACGGACATGTCTCCAAACAAGAACAAAGAATCTGAGACAGACTTTTAGGTTTCAGTGGTTCCCAGTTTACTTATTTCGCCAACACGGTCTTAGGTTTCTTCACTAAATCGGTTGTTTGCAAAAACAGGATAGTATTAGGGAAGATCTGCGATCTATTAGTTTCAGAACCTTCTTTTATACGAACAGTTTAATACAACAACAACTAAACCCATCCTTCAAATTAAGTCCTATGAAGCTACGTACAAAGTTACATTTAATCTACACTTTTTACTCACACTGGGGGATAAAAACGCTTGGTGTCCGCCGTTTTTTTATGTCGAAGAAGAAATTTTAGGATAAAAGGGGCCCTAATATACTTCCTTGTGGCACACTCGATTTCACTTCATCTACATCTACATCTACGTAATACCCTGCGAGCCACCACGAGGGTGTGTGGCAGGGGGTGAATATCACCAAACATGCACTATTGCTATGCAAGTAGGATATATAAGGTAGACATGCTAGAAAATAGGGTCACAGTTTATTAGTTACTACAGTAGATTATTAGTTATTACAAGTAATTGCAGTAGTTATTACAATAAAATATTAGTTACTACAGTATAGTACAGGTTAAAATCTACATAATAAGGAAGGGATTATTGGTAGTTATTACATGCATCATCCACTACAGACTATTCTAACTATATTTCACCTACCTATCCCTTTTGCTACGTTGCCTATTGTTCTCTCTTATGGTACGCGGGAAAAATGACATTTTAAATCTATCGGTACGACAATCTATCTCTCTAATCTTGTGAATATGGTCAAACCTAGCATAATACGCAGGGGTTCTTAATATATATCTAACGTCATCTGTGAACAAATCGGTTTCGAATTTACTTAAAAGGTTTAACCTAAATTTTAACCTGCGTTGACCACTTCTACCTCTTCAGTGCTCATGCCATCCTTACTCCATCTTTTTCATTCTTCATTAATCCCAGTATGGAAAGGACATCATTATGCGGTCGATTCCCCCATTTTTCCCTTCCTCATTGATGGTGTGAATGAGAATTTCAGTCAGAGGTGCTTACTCCTCCTCCTCCCTTCGTCTCACTCCCTCTCACCGACACTTCAGTGTCCACTTGTCTGGCTTCACGAAGCTGTTTTATTGCTCATCCCATCCACGGAGGAAAAAGGCCCTTTAAATGGACGGCGATGAAAGCGAGCTGAAAATTAAGTGCTCGTGCGGCTCATTTTTTTTTCCTTTCGTTTATGTGCATAACTCCGCGTTCTCGAGGGGACCGTTGTAGTATCACATGCCCGTGAGGTCCTTCACTCTTCACTCCGCATCATCCCCTTGCCTGCCACTCTCTTTCATCCCTCATTCCCTTCATCGCATGCGTATCCTCTCTTCTTTACTCTTGTTAATTTCCCCGAACTCGAAGGGGAGAAGCGGAGGGAAAAGTGAGCTCATTTATAAGCTCTTATCCGCGTGCATTATCCTCACCGTTGGTTTGCTCCCTCGGATAGTAATGCTGTGCTGCATGAACCGTTAGTCTTTTAGACATGTCGAGATCGTCCTTGAAAAATAAAATGCCTTTACGATTGCATTCGCTTTTTTTTTAAATACTGCTACGGGGCGTGAATCATTTTACACTCATGGTATACACACACTTAATATGGGGGCTTGTCCGGAAATGCTTCGATGCACTTCTCTTGGGGCCGTATCTTCATTCTGTTGCTCAAGAATGTTGGGTATTTTACGTCATTTATATCATAGCAAAGGGCTGTGTTTATTGTTCCATGAGAATGATTTCCGTGTTATCTTTCTATTTTCTGAATAATGATACCATTGTTGAGAATAAAAATGGTTTTATATTGTGTATAGAACTGGTTGTTAGCGCAGGCTCTCGAAGTACCGGTTAGTCCTCTCCTGGTGCCTTGTATGTTTCTAGTCCGGAAAAATCAATTTATTGATTATCAGCCTAGATAGCGAAAGGAAGGAAAGAGTTAGTATTATCAGTTTTTTTATATTTAAATTGGTTAATGATTCTTCAGTATTATTGAATCACATTGTGTATTAATCATTAATTTTTGGCTAAATTTAAAAATGCCTTTTGATTTTTCTCTCCTTAGAGGTTTTCAGAGTTCTTAATCTTCAGTGATTTGCCAAAAATTGTAATTAAATTGTTCCCTCGAGTCGGTGATGCTACTTGTCCAATTTATTTTCGCCGAAACGCGATTGCATCTCGGATTTTATGGTTCTTGAAGTTTGCAGAGTAGTGAACTGTTTGTTTTATTGGTTTATTTGTGGCCGAACCATTTAGGCTTCTTGTTCTTTACATCTCCCGGTTTCAGTTCTCTTCCGTCTTCTTCATCCTCTTCGTAGCAGTTTCACGCTCAAGTCTTTACAACGGGCCTTACCTTTACAACGGGCTCGACTGCACTGGACTCCGCCGGCTTTTATAGTTTTATCGCCCGTGCAGTCCGAAGTTTCACTTCGAACTGCGCGTCGGGACGCTTAAAAGATCGCCGTTTTAATTAATGTGACCGACGTCGGCGTCTGCGGCTGGAAGAATCTTTGATTTCTTTGCCGTCCCACCCACCCCTGCTCATCCGGCAAACCAAAGCCATCTCGAGTGTCTACCGGTGGAGGAAACCCCGAGTAAAAGTGGGCGAAATTGGGAGTATATGACGTGCAAAACGCCCAGGGGTGGTGGATTTGAATCGCGGCCACTGCAGTGGGGTTTTGTGGACCGCACTGCGAGGGGAGGGGGTGGTGGGGAGTACATTCATGGGGGTGGGGACGTTTTAAGGCCCTAACAACGCAATGTGGCGACGTGATTTCACCTCGATAAGACATTTCTCCCCATTCCCCCTTCCCCCTTCCTCCTCCTCTCTCTCTCTCTCTGAATCCCTCATCCCACCGCCTCGTTCCACCCACACTCCTTCCCCACCCATCCTCCTCCTACTCCCCCGCCTCCCGCCGTCCTTCCACCATCCCAGACTCTCCCGTCTTTTACGACCCAAGAATACGCCCTACTTGGAATCCACTCTTGGTTCCCGTGGACCGTAAAAACCCAGAAGACCCCCTCTTGCCACCCTCAACCCCCCTCCCCTCGCTGATTCCCCACCCTCCCATCTCTTTCTCTTTGACGAGCGCTACACGGTAGCGTAGCGCTCCCGTCTCTTCCCCGGAGAAATCCCTTGTTTTCCGTCACCTTTGATGGTAGATCTCCGGTTCGATGTTTTTCGACGGGGAGCCCGAATCAGTTTGGGGAGGAAACAATCCTCTACCTCATACAGTCCTCAAAATCTATCACCGTATACATAGTTGCGCACAACTTATGCCATTCCCTTTCGGGGTTGGCTAAGCTAAAGAATTTTTGGAAAAATTGAAATAACGTGAACGTTAAATAAAATTGGATTCCGCTAAATTATTTTGATTTTTCCGTGATGGATGATTGCCGCAGACTAAAGCCTATTTCCGTTTCTTTTCCAAATAATTCAGTAATTGCTGTCACCTGTGGAAAACTGGAGCCCTTTCAATAATGCCTCCATAATGCTCCACCCTTAATAACCACTAATAACCACTTTCGCTTCTCTTACACTGATGAATTACTCAATTCACGCTTCCTTTTCTTAAAACCCATAATTTTCCTTCGCTTTTACCTCATTCACTAACCAGTATTTCGGTCTTATTCTTCCACTTACACTAGTCACTCTACTGCCTTGTATGTTTCGTTTTTCGTCTCCCTTCTATTCTGTTGATATGGCCAAACCAACGAACCGCACTTCTTTTATCAATGTCCAATACTGGAGCATCCAGCCCACATGTTTTAATCATTCGCTCAATCCTAACCCTGTCCACCCTACTTTTTTCTGCAAAGAATTTTTAGGTGCCCCAATCCCAATGCATTTAGCATATTGCTCTTAAATTTATCCTCTAGCACTGATGAAGATTTTTTTTGTGGAGACTCGATCCTGGGTTGTCACGCGCAGCGAGCTTCAGATGACATGATTCGTTCGTGGAACGTGAAACTGCACTTGCACTCGTGCCTTTCGTCAAGACTCGTCTCATTCTGACGCCGGGTTTCCCTCCGATCTTCCACAGTTCCCTATTTATACTACCGATTTCAATCCATCCCCCTCTCCGTGCTACAACATGAGCAGTGCCAGACTCTTATTTCTGCGAAGTATACCTCATCATTCTCCCCTTTTCCTCCATGTGGATTGTGTCCCATCATCCCTTGCCCTGGCATCACCCTTTGCCGGGCGATTATTCGCGAATATAACTACCCTAAATAGTTCGCTTGACCTCAAATTTAAACCGCCTCCCATTGATTCAACGCAGTCCGGCGAGATGTTGTGGAACTAATAAAATGAATAAAACTGAATAAAACTTAGTAATTTCCACTGGATTTTTATTAATACAACGCGTTTCGACGCTAATGCGCCATAATTCAGGTACAATGCTGGTACCTGATGATGGCGCATTAGCGTCGAAACGCGTTGTATTTATAAAAATTCAGTGGACATTGCTAAGTTTAATTCAGTTTTATTCGCCTCGCATTGTTAGTTCTACTGCTGTTATCACCGTTCACTTTATTCGGTTTTATTTAGGAATATTTTAGCCTCCTATTATTAGGTGGGTTGGCATGATTGAGATACTACGGTGGGTGGATCCACAGCGATGTCATTTTAAATCTTCGCCGTACTCGATGCGTCAAATGTTTTCCTCACAGACATTTTAACCACACTTCACAGGCATCGGTGGCATGCTCATTGCACTCCGGACTGCGATTGCCCCAAATGTGTGTAACTCGGGCGCTTAAATGAAAAATGCATAGGAATCTGTGTGCTTGCGCTAAAAATTCATATTTCCTTAATTCAACAATCCCGTGGAACATAGAAACGTCATTAAACTGTGGTGTGCTCCAGTTTTTGAGGAGTTCCAGAGCGTGTGAAAGCGAGAATGCTCGTGATGTCGGATAGTTTATTAGTGAGATTTGTGTCTTTCTATTACTGTGGGATGTCCCGTGCATACTGCTCCCTCTCCTTCTGTCTGGGGCGCGGTAAGAGATGCGGGGAGTTAAGGGCGAGACTCTCGGTTTTAGACCCGAGTGTTGCGGCAGGTCGGGGTGGTTTGATGATTGCAGTTTAGGCGGTTGATGGCCTTGCTGGGTCGCCCTTCACTCGATGACCTGACCTTACGCCTCCTCGCCTCATTCTTGTCCCACTCCTCCTCCCCGCGTCTCAAAGCATCCCTCACCCCGAAACGTTAAATTCCACCCTAGCCATTGTCGCCTCTCGGTTACGTTGCTAGGCTGCAAACTTTATTCTCCCCATCCTTTTAACTCTTCTTTTTTCTTCGAGGGTGGTGTTATCGCCCCTCTGCGAATTGGAATCCCGCGCTTTTGTCTCCGCACAAATTTTAACGGCTGGACTCCTCTGCTTTTACGGTCCCTTTAACGGTTGTCTGATTATTTAATTATGCTGCCCCGAACTAGTTCTATGGCCGTTTAGCCTCCCCGTTGTCCACTCGTTATGCTGTCGCTTTCGGCACGTTTGCTTCTTAACGTTTTGTGGTAAGCAATAAATAATTCGGCCCATTACCACTGGATGCTGCTTAACGGCTTGCGACGTTCGAATCGCGGAGTAACATGTTTTCAGGACCCTTTAAGGGTGTCTGGTTTTAATGAATCTTTGATATCGCAAATTTGTTTCTGTATTCTTCAATTTTTAGCTATAGTTTCATTTTTTCTATATACCGGGACAATTTTTACAGCTCTTAAAATGTGGTAGGCAAAATATGGCCTATTAAAGTGCAAAATTGATATTTTCTCTCGCGAAAAATGTTCCTCCGCTTGGTAGAGTTCCTGCAGAAGCTGTCTAAAAATATAATATCAAACGGTATTTGTTCATGATTTTTAACCCTTTCCGGTCCTGTGATTCCAAATGGAATCACGTCGCTTTCCTGCATCGAGCGTCGATTTTTTCAAATGACTTTCATTAATTCATTAATTTATTTTATCTCACCACATATTTTCACCTTCCGTAGATTACATCATCTTTTACATGAAATGCATATGAAAAAATCGATGCTCGACGCAGGAAAGCGACGTGATTCCATTTGGAATCATATTTGGACCGGAATCAAATTTGGACCGGAAAGGGTTAAGGCTCGCGCATTTATTATCAATCATCGTCGTAGCCTCACGATGTTATTGGTAGCACTACTGCTCTAGGCTTATTGAAATCGTGAATGAAAGATTCAGTGTGGCCGATAGCGTATATTAAGGTATTTATTACTTATGTGTGCAATCATTCTTAATAAACATTCTCATCATAGTCAAATTTTTGGAGACATTTTTGAGTCACTCACATTGTGTACAAATTTCCTCTAATTACTGCTGGTAGGTACTCTGCAACAGTGATCATTAGTGATATTGTGTACTCGCGCTGCATACTAATTTATTCTTTTCGCCCCTGTGTCATGGTATAGACAATCCAGCCGTGATAGTAAACATTGTATAAATGCCTTATTTGACCCACTCAATGCGAAAATTGACAATGCTGGACTGAAGTTACTTTCTCCCACGACGTGCGCTGATCCACTGTGCTACGTATATCTTCAATGGTTTGCGAGCTAACTTTGTGGAATTTAGAGTTCATATTGAGATGAAATAAGAACACTTTGTATAGTCCACATAAAACTTTAGTGGCATGAGCCCGACCGGTTTCTACACTTCCGTGTCATTCTCGAGGGACTATACTATAGTCCCTTGGGTCCAAGAGTTTTGTGTGGATTATACAAAGTGTTCTTATTTCATCTCAATATGCACTGTACTATGGTCTCAAAATAGTCATTTATAATTCGCATACACTGTTAAGATTTCCGGATTCACTTTATGGAGGTATACATGGTGTCTATGCTGAGCAAGAATACTGGTCATGGTGGCATCAAATGTCATAGGAGTGGTATCTTCAGCTGATGAGCGGTTGAGGCGAGTCCATACTCAGAAAAAAGTTGCCTATGGAAAATATTTATTTTCTTGTATAAAAAAACTAATATATATTTTTAAATATGAAAAAGTACAGTTGTTTTCTTCTGCAGCAAGACCTTTTTTATTCGCGATTATCGACCGAATTCTCCTCTATTTTGATGTGTGCTGAGAAGAGTAAATTCTAGAACTCCGTGATGTATGTTGCCATATGCATTAATAGCAATGCTATCTCATGTTCGCGTCGATTCGGCATTTTTAAGTTCTCTTATGCTGTCCGTACGTGATAATAATTGATCAAAAAATACCAAGCGGTGATGTAGCATGGGATACTTCAAATAGAGCGTGAGCGTGATTTGGGGTGATGTTTTGGAATTTCATCACAATGGACAATGAAATTGCAATTTTCCACTAGTTAAATAGGTTTTTCTGTCCAAGGTTTCAATGTACGACATGACGATAGAGTGCGCACATTGAAACCTAGATCGCTATAATTCTATTTTTCCGGTGAAAAATTGTAATGTCTGACTTGATGCCCGACCCCGAAGACACCGTACGCTAATAAGATATTTTCGCATGCGATATTTCCCCAATGCGTTAAGAAATGACCCCTGGTGTGCGGATATTGAATTAAAAGAACAATTAAAATTTTCTCTCAATTTTTGGTAATAATTTTTGTTGGTTTCAAATTTATGTGCGTATGTATGCGTATTATTTATACGCGTATTTTATTATTATTATTATTATTCTTTTTTTACATTTTTTATTAGACAAAAATTGTTTTTTTTCCTCATGGTCTGTTTATGTTTTTTATCTTGTAATTTCTATATATTGATTGTATCTTTACCTATCTCCGAGCTCAGCTGTTTAACTTGTAAAATTATTGTTTTTCAATGAGAGTAGCTGTTTTTGTCTTTTTTATACATTGTATGTTATTAAGCTCTATTTATTTTTTTATTTGAACTAAGTAATATATTAATTTGTTTATTACCTCGCTGCTATATTATTATATTATTTTTATATTCTTGCTCTAAGGGACCTGTCCCAGAGTAAAATAAATGATTATTCTGTTCTATTATTTTCTATTCTATTCTATGTTTCAATGACATTTTTGGTGAATCATCGGGGATAACAAAATGGCAAAATGGGATTTGGTTCGTTTTCTCCAAGCTCGTCTTGGTTTACCCATCCCCCTTCTATCACTCCTTGGGCATTTACTCTCTCACGATCTTCCTTGTCTTCCCGTGGTGCCCCCTACGAAGTCGTCACCACTCCCACCACCTTCAACTCCCATCAATCCCCCCCCCCGACCCCACATCCTCTCCGGACCTCCGCTTTTACTTCCCTGTTCGCCCATCCAAGCGTTCGTTCCTTCATCCCACTCCACAAGTGCTCTCCTCCGAATCACCCTCCCCGACCCCCCATTCGCACACCAAATCACTCGCACCAAACTCTTCGTTCGTTATATAGCGGTAAAAACGTCGTTACTTGAAGTGGGGACGTTGGCAGTAACTCCCCCCGCACTCTTTGCCTTTCCCTACCCTCCAACCACCCCCAGCCCTCTCCCTATCTTTTTCACTGCTTTTGCCCCAGTCCCTTTCTATCCCCCACCGTATTGCACTGGCGCGCGTAAAAAATCTCTTTATTTCATTCTACTGCTATTCCGTCGTCTGCCTTTTTCTTTTATGTACATACATACGTCTGTGTTCGTGTGTACTTACATGTCGTGTGTCGATACAATGCTAAGGGGGAGGGTGGAGAGAAAATTAAATAAAAATTTGGGCCCGTTTAATTTTTTTTCCGTCAGCTCAACTCATTCACTGGAGATGGTTGTTTATTACACGTGTTTACGGCTCGTTCGATGATCTTTTATCTGCTTCCTTCCTTGCTTGACGGAGTACCTCCGCGCGAGCAGTGAGTAATGGCGGGGTTGACATTTAGGCTGTGCATGAGACAGCTTGAGGTTATTCTTATAACCTCAAGCTGAAGTTTGAAGTTATTGTTATAATTTAAGTTCATGCTGGAAAAAATATGTATCCATTTTATGTGGTGACGTGCTGGAAGAAGAATCATTTTTCTGAAGGAAGTTCTCGTAGTAGAAGGTCCATAATGCACGTTAAATGTTTATGACTTATAAAAGCTTCGAAATTATTTTCAGTCTTACGTTCTATAATTTTCCCATGATGAATTTTAGAATATAATTTAGTCATCCGAAATAGGTTTTACTTTACAACATTTACATGTTCTATATTTTAATCAATGATGACATTGTACTTTTATAGTTACATTAGAAGAACGTAAAAGTTAAAAAATAGTTGAAACACCATGAAAGTCGTTGTATCTCAATTCGTAAAAGGTGATGTTGTGCCAATGGCGCCTACTATATTAATAATAATTCAACCGATCCATATGTTTTTTTCATCGAATATTGACCCTTTATTTATATAGAATTATAGTATTCTTTCGTAAGTATTGCGAGTGTTTGTTCTCTTCTCCTTTTAAAAATGCTTGTGAAGTCTCATGCTGAAGTTTCTTTTTTGTCATATTCCCCAAAAATGTTGGATGTTTCAATTTATTTCCTCTCATTTTCTCAAATAACTATTATAGATATCATGAAGTTATCGCTTCGACAGGAGATGTTTAACCCTCAATGGACGAGCCAGTCACAATTGTTACGTTTCAGAATCATTGAAATATCTGCTTTCCAAGAGGCTTTTCCATTTAGTTGCAGCACTGGACAAATTGTAACGCTTCGGATTTAGGGTGTGGGAAGTGGCATCTCTATCGGCGGTTTTTCAAACTATTTGAACAAATGAATGTGTGACGCTATTCATTGACGATAGTGCGCCTGGTGGAGCTCTGAAATTAATAGTTTCATCTGTCATGTTAAAAAAATTTTGAAAAGATAGAAAAGGTACGTTATGAAGGTAATGTTTAAGTATACCTTGTGTTAATATTATTATGTAAATTATTATTTTAAAATAAATATATACAATACTAATACGTCACATTTAAAAATTAATGTCATCATCAAATAAATTGTAATTTAAAAAAGTGCTAAAATAACACTTTAAAAATCTAATATAGTAGCAGTATTTTTTTCATGCAGATGTTTCATAATACCGTCCATAGAGGGTTAAGTTTCATCCTACTTCTAATTTTTCGCGTTTGGATTCCAGAACTGTGCGCATGATTTTTCCTACTTTCCAATGAAACGATCATAGGCCTCGTTGTCCTTCTGACCTCACCATCTGACCAGTTGGAGGAGGGCAGCTGCATAATCCCGTCATCACCTCCGAACGGTGCACATTTCCCTCTCGGAAGTCCGTGCTCCTCTCATGTTATGCACATCTTCCTCCCGTTCCCCGTCCCACGAGCGACCGCTCCGCTCACGCCCTCCCGTTGAATCCGCACCCGGGAGGAGCGGCATTATTCTTCACGCGTCCGAGGCTCTTTCGCATCACGTTTTTACGTGACCCCCCCGACGCGACGCTGTGAATGGGTCGGACACACTCTCGTGTCGTGTCGCCTCACATTTTCGCCACCAATTCCCGTCCATCTATCCCGTCCGTCCAAGAGCGAGGGGATATCTCCTCCCGTCGTCCCTCTGCCGTGTGCGGCAGTGGTGGTGTTGGTAGGTCCTCTCCCTGTCTCTGGCGCAGGAGTCCGCGACAGTAAAAAGCCCCACTCGCACACCCTTTCGACCCGTAAACCAACCTCTCACACCCTTACTCCATTCCCCGAATTACGAGATGTACTCGTATTCCGGGAGGGTATTTCCTCTCCTCCCATTCTCCCCCCACCCCCAAGGAAACCCTCCGTAGCATTCTCCCCCTTCACTGCGTTTTTACGGTCACCTTATCCCCCGCGCGCAGATGCTCAGACACCCCCCTCCTACACCCCTCTCAGCCTCCCTCTGCTCCTCCGCTCTTTACCATTTACTTCTTCTTCTTCTCCCTCCTCCTCCTTTGCCACTTACATACATCTACATGTTACCCCGCGAGCCGCCTTATGGGCGTGTGGCAGGGGGTGCTAGGTCACCAGCCGTGTAAAGGTGTACGTTTTTTGGAGATGAAATGGTGACATGTATTATAGGAGTGTATTTAGTGGAGCTCAATTTTTATTGTGGTCGCTTATTGTTCGCGGGAAGAATGAGTTTTTGTACCTATCTGTTCGGCAGTGTATCTCTCTTATTTTATCGCATCTTTCTGACCTAGAGATGTAGTGAGGAGCCATGATAATATTCTCTGTGTCGCTCTGAAAAATATCAGTTCTGAATTTATCAAGCACCCTAAGCCTAGCGTGTAGCCTCCGAGTCTTTAGGGACTCCCACCTTAATCCCTCTAAAAGTTGTGAGACACTACATGTACGCTCGTAGCAGTTTTTAACGAAGCGCGCTGCTTTCCTATGTATTTTATTAATTTTATTGGCTAAATCTATTTGACCAGGGTCCCAAATGCTCGAAGCGTATTCGAGGTGTGGCCTAACCAGAGCGAAGTAGCATCTCTCTTTGACTTTTTCATCCAAGGACCTTCCTATTATACGTTTAACAAAATCTAGTTTCTTTAATGCTGCGCCGCATATGTTCTGTATGTGTAATCCCCACGATATATCAGATGTCAAGGTAATTCCAACTTACGTTCCCGTGCGCTTCCCGTCATGCGTCACTTTATCTTTCATGTATGATGTGAGTACGTCGGCTTCCTTCCCTTCGCATTCTCCTCTCTCTCCTTGCCATTCATGGCTCAACTCTTTTCGTCTCTTTTTTTCCGCGCTCTCTATCTCCGTCCCTTTTGCCATCTCGCGTGGTGTCCATGACCTTCGGTCCAAATTTTAGCAAAAAAAAAACCTTTGAACTAGCGGCTTGGAGTAGCCGTGTTGTGTAAGGAGTGAATTTTGAGTGAATGATCCGGATTATTTGAATTGTTTCATCATCATTATTTTTTTAATCACTCGTCACTATCCCGAATACAGCACAACGGGCCAATTTACGTCGGGTGAATAACAGTATCAACAGACGAGTCGCAAACACCCATATCCTGGGCAGATAATATTCTAACCAGGCGGGATTCGAACCCGCGACCCTCGGGTTATCAGGCGAGGACTTAACCCCGCCGCCATCATCATATCTGGGTGTTCTAGCGAGTATCCGGTTATCTGCTCCCGCTTTCGTCCCTTGCATGTTCCCTGGTCTTCTTGCATCTTCCTCTCTTTACCGCATCTATCAGTTTCAACCTTCTCCTTCCTTTTCTCTTCTCCCCTTGTACAGGTCCCTCATGTGCGGTTGTTATATTCCCCTTCCCTCTTAACACGTACCAGACACAATCTTCTTTTCGTTCAGAATGGTGTTTAGGGGTTTTCTATCCTCTCTTTCCCTTTTCAGCACCTCTTCATTCCATATTGTATATGTCCGTCGTACCTTCTCTTATCTCCAACATGTCCACATTTCAAATGCCTCATCCCAATCCTTCTCTTCCCCAAGGTGTATTTCATTGTCGTAAAACATGATTTATATTTCATAGATGTGAAAAAACATTCTGAGACGGCCGTTACATTGAATGTCTATCGTTAAAACTTTTTTGAGAATTAACACTATGTATTAAAATGCTGACTATTGGCAGAGTACTGAGCAATATAACTTTAAAACTCAAAAATGTAATTTCACAGGTACCTAGGTAGCGTAATTTCACTGGATAGCTTAGATTCTTGGGAAATTACTAACAGATTGAATAAAGCGTCAAGTTTTTAACCACCAAGTAAGGAGTCTTCTTTGGGACAAAAGAGTATCTAGAGCTGCAAAAATGATCATGTATAAGTCTTACTTCGTACCTATCATATCACATAGCTTAGAAACTTGTACACTATCAAGTAGAGACATCGGCAGAATACAAGCCAACAAAATGAAATTCCTAAGGACGATGGTATAAAATACAAGGCTTTACCGGCAGAAAAATGAAGACATTAGAAAATATAGTTGGTTGCAAAATATCATTAACTGAAAAAGTCAGGAGATCCAGACTGGGATGGTATGGCCACGTGATGAGGATGGAACGGACCAGAACGGCTAAGGTATGGTTGGAAAAGGAAATGCCAGGGAAGAGAAGAGAGGGCAGACCAAGAAGGAAGTGGATCGACCAACTGAAACAAGACATTCAACTGAGAGGGAGCTCTTGGGAGGAAGTTCAACATCAACAAACATACCAAGATAGGAGCAGATGGAAGAGGCTGATAGACAACACCCGGGAAACTGGAGTTGCTACTTGATGATGATGATGATGATTAAAATATATTGCGAGATAAATCAACAGTGTATGCAAAAGACAGCTAGACTTAATGGGGAGTCAGGTGGAAACTGTTTCGTTAGTCTGGCTGATGAATCTGGGAGAGGGAATTAGGGAGAGGTCGTCGAAGGGTGGGTGGACAAAATGGTGTCATACAATTCAGTGAGCCAGTTTAAAGCACATTTCTGGAAGAGGAAAAGACAGAATTTAGTTTAATGGAGAATACGAATGTTGCCCAAAGCTAGAGTGGAGATGTGAAGACAAAAATGCGGTGCAGTGGCAGTCGATGAATGGGATGGATATGAGGCTTAGGAGAGCCTGTAATGTGTAGGCAATTAAAAGAGACGTCTCTCAAATTAGGAAGTAACAGTAAGGACAGTCCGAAAACCTATTAGTCAGCAGATAGCACCAAATGAACCTCTTCATAACATGAGGTCATGTCAATGTGTGTGAATGAATTAATGGAAATACATATGCTCTGATCACTTGCGCGTGAATAAGTGATGTATTTACCAGTAATTAAGTTGTATCCTTATTTATGGGTGTGTTTTTCTGCTCATGTTATGGTCACAAATTTTGTTATGAAAATAATAAAGAAATACGCATCCGATGTATTGTGGGAACATAATAATCTTTTCAGCGATAATATTAAGTTCTCTTAGCCTTTTTAGAAGTCCTAATCCATCTTGTTTATTAATTCTTTGAGCACACTAACTTGAGTTCATCCAGTGACTCAGTTATTCGTTGTTTTCCTTATTCAATATATTTATTTTGGAAGCTCTAACTTTAGTTTTATCAAAATCTGCTCCCGAAACACACTTCAGTGTATATTGTGACCACCCGCCCCCCGTTCTTCCCCTCACAAAGGCTTCAAAGTATAAAAGTCTTTCCCATATTATCTCTTTTTTTGTGGTGTCCTCACTCTCCACTCTAACTTGGACGGGAGACTGCTGAGAAAAAGACTTATTCCGGCTCAAAGCTAGCTCTACATTAGTCATGTGTTCAAGAATTTTTTCGACGTACATCTACGTGTTCGTATACTCAGTGAACTGCATTTTTCCTAGGTGTTGGGAGGTTTTCATGTGAACCGTGCAAATGCATTCGTGACAGAAATTGTGGTAAATTTAATAAATAGAATGGGGGCGGTCAGTAAAATAAAATGGATTTATACTTATAGGAGGGAGGACCATACGGAGAGAGCGATATGTCAGGATTGTACTCTGCAGAAGATTTAAACTGGGTTAATTATTTTTGTCGTAAACCTAATATGGCTTTTTTAGCGTACCTGCCGCGGAAAGTTGCCACGTGGAGGGAATGTGTAGATCGTAGGTAATTAAGTTTATGATTTTATCTTTAGCCAAAAGTCTTAGGCTGAGTATTTTAGGAAACTAGAAGCCTTTAACTTATGATTGGGTAATGGCGTTTATTTTTCCACGTTTATAAGTTAAAAGTTACTAAAAGAATAAAAAATTACACCGTCCGTTTTCATGCCCAGCTAATTAAAAATGAATAAAAAAACCTGCACATTCGTATTGGCAGCAGCTCGCCCTCACTGATACTCGTCTTCCTTTCTCTGAAATCGCACAACCCTCTCGTGCCGTCAGTTTCGTCTTGTCTGAGCGGCGGCGGTCCATTCTTGTGCTTGCGTGCTCCCGTGCTCCAGCGTGCCCGTTGAAGGCCGTGTCTCTCCCGCCCCGAACCGGATGTCATAAGGCCCTCGAATCCCGTCTGGTTTTACGGCCGCTCAAAGTGTCTCATCTCCCTCCTCCCATGTTCCCAGAAATAATCCCCCTCGACGGGAGAATGAGGGAGCCGGAGCGCCAATGAAATTTCTATTTCAACCCCACTCCACGAAAGAATGTGAGGAAATCTGCGCGTAAAACGCTTTTAACGATCGCGCGAGACGTGGCGCTCGCTTTTCGAACTCACGACCGTTTTGTGGACATTTGCTCACTCGGAAGGCCTATCACATTTGTGCTAAGGTTTCTGTGGGGCATGCCCGGTAAAAGAAATACTGACATTCCGATTTATTGTTGTAATATCTATCAATGAAGGATTTGTAGAGGAGAGAATTTGTTTGGACGACCATATAATGTAGCTTTATGTGGCGTTTTGATTCGCATGTTGAATTATATAATGGCCGGATGTAAGAACATGTAGTTATGGAATCAACAGTATGAGATCCATTAAGTAATAGATCTCACAAATATATTCGGGTTGCTGGAACACATCTACTAGTTACTTAACTTATTTACCAATAGTTAAGAGCTTCGAATATATGATCTAATCTTCCTCCGCCGGGTAAAATTTACGAAATTTAGTCTATGAATAATGGCTATTGCAGATAAAAATTAGTCAGTAAACTGGTCATTTGCCTCAAAACAACTCTTTTATCAAGTAATTAAATCTCCTAGCGGTTAATTGTGCATCCGTCATCATTGCTACTTATGGAACTAATTACTCCATGCCATAAGTTATGAAATGTTTCTGCAACACTTATTGATGGTTGCCATGGCTCATGGGTCTCAAAGCTTTATAGAATACATAAAATTCGTATCGTGAAACTGACCATAAGTCGGGATCAAATAGAAAAATCCACCGATCATGGGCGTGACTGTAGTTACTCACGGGATCCTCCAGATAGTACCCCGTAAGGATAATCTATTATCCTAATTTATTATGAACTTTTCAAAATCCTCAAACTATTGCAAGCAAGCATTGCTATTGATCGTTTTTAGCAGGCCCATTTATCTAAACCATTGTGAAGTCAATGTTATAACTTCAGCCTTTTGCTGAAACTCATAATCGAGGTTCGATTGGTAATTGATTCGATTTCATGGAATATATTGTGAATTATCTATATATATATATATATATATATACCTACTTTTTTTACAGATTATGCACTGCTTTTTCATTGGGAGTCTTCAGTTGCCTTTGAAAAAACGTAAATTGTGAATACCATTTTGTACTTAGCGAGATGAGGTAGATTTGTCTGCCTCTTGAAATTTGGGGAAATGTCAGAATAGTTGAGATCCCCTCGACAACTTTTTCGGGGACGCCACATGCCTGGAACTGATAAAAATATGGTGGAATATGTGAAATTATTCTGGAAATTTGCTTCTTGAAATTTAATTCTTATTGTTTTCCTTAAGTGAGAAGTACCTTTTTGACATGGCCTGTTAGTGTGTGGTCTTAGGGTTTTTAGAACTTTCCTTGGATGACGCTTATGTGCTCTTGTGTGTATTTCAAATGATGGCCCTTAAATATATTTGTTGGCTCTATTTTTGAGGGTCGTGCTGAGGATGGAATATTTGTTTCTCCTCTTGATAGTGCAGTGATAATCCGTGGCCGAGACCCAAGAATTATTCACTGCACAAAAAGATACCGATTTTCTACCAGAGGGTTAAAGGGGCGACTATTTGTTGGAAAATTTTATTTCCTCACAGTACGTGCGTTAATGTTTTGTACTCCCATTGTCGTGCCTTCTTTAATGTACACTCTACAACAGGGGTGGCCAACCAAAATGATCTTGCGGGCCACTTTGGAAATGCATCATAACACCGCGGGCCGCATATAAAATTATATATCCCCATATTAGAATTAGACCCACTATAGACATTTTTTTGAATTGAAAAATTGAAATATAATGAGTTATTATTATTGTGTTAAAGTTATTGTATTAAAATTTGATGAATCTCGCGGGCAGGAAAAATGTTTAAGGCGAGCCGCGGGTTGGCCACCCCTGCTCTAGAAACTAGAATTTTAGCGTGGATAAGTTAAAATTTTGGTCTGAAAACCCTTTTAAGCCCTGGAATTTCAAAATCCCTGGTCGATTGCAACCCTGCTTTTTGCGTTTTTCCTGTTTGCGATTTATTCGACGTGCTCAATAGTGGTTCTTTTCCCTTTCTGTTCAGTGAATGCGTGAGATAAGCGAACAGGCGTGTCGGATTGGTGAAAGAACTTGGCAACAGAGGTTATTTTTTAAATCGTTTTTATCAGGTATCCCGGTGAGCAGCGTCCCCTGCTTTTATTCCTTCCTAAGGTGAGGAAATCAACGAATTAAGTCATAAAAATTCTGTGAGCCACCCCTATTTTCACCGTGCGCCTTCTTTAAATGGAGCATTTAAAAACTTCGGGGCACGCCGGGAGGGTGTGTCGGGAATTTCATTAAAACGCGGTTTTAATTCGGAAAATGAACGGTCGTGGCTTTCCCGGCGCAGCTTTATAGGAGGCGTGTATAATGATAGGGTTGAGAACCATGTTTTTTCCCACCGGAGTCTTCCCTCTCGAAGCTGTGCTCCGTTCATCGGAGGGAATAGGATGCTTGGGAGGGTAGTGTTTTAAGCTTTACGGAAAAATTGTAATAAAAAAGTGTTAGGGGCCTAAGGATTTCCTTCCTCCCCTGTCATTACCGATCGGAATACCCTTAATTTTTTCCCTCGACTGTTTTCGCTTTTTCTCTGCACGCTTTCACATCCCGCTTCAACCAGTGTTTTTAAGGCTTGAGTGGCCGTTAGTAGTGGTTGGAAAGAAATGCAGTCGAACTGAAAGAGGCTCCCGGCTCTTATTCCCTCTGCGGTGTGTCCCGCTTTTATCCAATCTCGTTTGTGTAAGTGTATCTTTACGGTCATCGGATGGAGAGAGAGCGTTTTCAACCGTTTCATCCTGCTTGCTGAAGCGGAGTTGGCGGCAGTACAAGTCTCGTGATGAGGGTTATGACAGGGAAGGGATCGGGGCTGTCCGCTAGTTGAGCTGTAAAGTCTAAGAGCACGGATCTTTTGTGTTATCTTGGCGAGCATCTCGGCGAGGCGTTTAAAAGAGAAGTGGGGGGAAATGAAATGGAGTGGCCACTTTTCCGTTTTGTGGTCCATCTTTCTCGCAAGGCTCTTCAGTTGGCGTGGTCTGAAAGGGAAGTCGGTCGAAGAAATGACCGGAGGAATCCTGAAGGGAGATCTCTTTGTGGGGGATGATGAATATTTTCAAGTGTATGGGGGTAGAACTCTTTGTGGTGGTGATGCCACTTAACTTGATTTATTTCATGGGTATATAAAAAAACAGCGTTGCCCAGGAAATTGAATGCCTAACTATATGTATATCTCCCGTGAATTCACACGATGTTAATTAAAGTAGTACTCCATTTAACAGAATCTCGCTAATATACCTTGGTTAACCGAAAATATAGACAAACACAGCCAAAGATGAAGAAATAAGGCTGCCCACAACCGTTGCGAAGACGAAGTGCAGAAGAAAATTTCGATTATTTCAAGAAATAGATTATTTGTGTTGCGCATTTATTAGCTTTAACGATTTATTAAAGTAGCGGTAATAAACTAACAGTTGTACACATTTTCACCAAATCAACCTTTGGAGATCCTCTATCGATTATCCGAAAAAACAGGGAATGCGAAACGGTTCGGTTGTATGCACTCCAGAGAGACATGATTTTCAAAATGAGATATTTCTAATACTAAGATGTCGTAGAAAAACTAACAGTATGTAATTTGTATGTTATTACCATTAATAATGAAATATTTAATTCATGTGTCCTACAGCTGGTGAAATTAAAAGGTATAATTCGAATATGGTCTCTATTATGATTAGGGAACTATCTCGCTCGGACTACCTTAAATTAATCCTTTAAGCGGCCTCCGTATACCGCTGTTGGCGCGCTATCGCAGGCCAGCCAAAGGCGCCACCAGATCGTGAACCAGACATCAATGGACGGAGAAGAGCGGGGTAGTGGAAACCATTTGAGGGGTGAGAAAAATCTTCTCCGAGATCACGAGTGGCATCAGTCTGTGTCCCACGTCTTGCCTCAGCAGCCCCTTATTCCTTGGCACGGGAGTCGGATTGTTGGGAGCGAATTTGGCTCGCCACCCCCTTCTCACTCCACCCTCTGCCTCCCCTTTAACGAAAGTGATGCAAACAGTTGAATGGAAGCGCGCGGAGTAGGGGAGGTGATGTTTTGGTGGCGGGGAAATAGGGGTTAAAAAAGGTTGAAGAGGAGGAAGAAGAGGAGCTAACCGAGTGAGTAGTGAAGGCTATGAAGTAGTTTTTTTGATGTCCATCCGTCCCCCGTAGTATGGCGCTCGTAAAAAAGCTGGGTTTTTATCTCCTCCGATGACTTTCGTCCTACCAAATTAAAAGGAGCGAAGGGGGAGAAAGATTGGGTTAATAAAATATGTGTGTCTGTATGTATGTAGGGTTTTTAAGGGTGTGAGGTGACCGTAGGGAGTCGGTGGGGGTCTTGCCCTGGCTTTTACTCGGGTCGGGGCGGAAGATGGGATTTGGAATGACGAGAGATGAGGGCAAATGGTCGTGGAATGGAATTCTGTACAGACGATTTCCGAGATCCTTAACGTTATTATTATATTTCTCCCCTTTCCTCTATTTTCCCATCCCTTGATTCACTCTCCCCCTCAGTCCCACCCGGTTTTACACCCCTGCCCGCCCCTCGTCCGAGGTCCCGCCGGAAGCCCTAGTGGACCGTAAACTTCCGATCGCCGAGAGGGACACCCTTTACGTGCTATATTCGATGGTAAATGCGACTGCGGAGTGATGGACTCAAACGCGTTCTCGTTATGTCAATTGCTCCGCTTAACTCTATATCATACAGAGTTAAATCTGTGAATTTCTCCTCACATCTTCAATCGCGAATGCTCCCTGGCAATACCTGTGTTGAGTGTGGTCTCACTGTTGCATCAACTGTAGTGAATATCGGCACTGCTAATCCCAATCGCAAGCTCCATGTGTTAATATGCCTAACTACCACTGATATTCTTAAACAACTAATTTTTGAAAAACCGGTCACTTAGCATTTCCCTCATCGTGACGTGTTAACAGCCATGGTTTCGAAACTTCAATTCCGTAATTAGATGCTACGGAATTCCTGAAACCATGGTCGAAAATTTTGACAGATTTTCCACGGACAAAAGTCCACAGGAGAATAGGACGCCTCGGTAGCATAACTAGCTATAGCACTCGGCCGGAAACCGAGGGATCCGGGTTCGAATCCCGTTCAAGGCGTATGATTTTTTTCTCTGTAGAATTTCGCACAGGGTCGAAAATATATAATATAAGAATGCAGCTGCCGTTTTAATTCAAAATGACTTAGTTACTCAGTCGTGTCTGAATCAGTTTTACATTTTTTTAAATTGTTATTTTCTTTTGATAAACGAAATAAATTGTTTTGCATGACCAAGTTGGTGCAGCATTTTTTTCAGCAAATATCAGTGTGAAAGGCTCTACAATATTCACTATTATTTAGCCCATGTCACTTAATTATGGTTGCGACTTCCTTTATTAATACCTGTGACTCAGTCAATCACAGCGTCATATCGCTCGTCAGTACCTTTTCTTACCTTCCCCTTCTCTCCGTCATCTTCCCTCTCTTCCTCGTGGTCGTTTTTCTACTCCCGTCTGCTGGCAGGGATTTTCGCTCAAGTGGGGAAACAAAAACTTTTTTTTTACGGCCAGCCCTCTTCTCTCCCTGCCGACAGCTCTCCGTGCCTCCGTTTTATATCCATCATATTTATTGAATGGAGAATGTTCGCGGTGATATGAGGACGGCGTGTTAGACCACCGCTTTCTTGTCGTTTGGTTCCGTTTGTGATTTTTCGCAATTTTACACGAAGTAAGGAATCACATACTGTGGTCTCTTTACCTCCATTATGTTGGCTGTATAGTTGGGGGTAACCATTGCTGTTGGAGTGCTTGAAAACTAATTTATCGCTGCTCCTAAAATCATGAAATTAAAATGTGTACTTTTTATGGTATTGCAATTATATCCAGAATTTGTAATTACATCCAGATTACATAATCTGAAATCATTTCTGTGCTTTTCCATCTACATTTACAATTTATTTTGTAGTACAGTTTGTCTCTCCACTAAATTATACCTATTAACCGAAGATTAATCTCTCATTTTCTCAAATTTAGTCTTCAATATATACATAATTGTCATCTAAAAATACCTTTTTAATTTTCACACAAAATTAATTTTACTCACCTAAGTTAGTAAGTGATCCCGCCATCAAGATAATTTGGTAAAGGTAATACCTCACTATTATAGGTCGGTTAAGGTAGTTCGAGCGAAAAATCACTTTACTTAGAAATCAATGAATTTGGTCTCATTTTAAAGAAAAATATCTCACCTATCCAGTGACATCAAAAATTCTTCCCCTTACCACATTACTTTCGGAGATATTTGCCAAAATATACCAGCCCTTTTACATGGGAAACGGTACGTGTATGCACTCCAGAGAGACATCATTTACATAATGAGGTATTTCTAACACTTAGATGTCGTAGAAAAACTAACAGTATGTAGTTTGTATATTTTCTCAGCCATTTTTGCAAATTAATCATATTGTCACTGCAGTAGGTTCTTGGGTATCACAATAAACCTTCCGTTTTGAAGGAGTTTCAAACGCACCGCGCGAAAAAAATGAGTCAAGTTAAAGACTTATTTAGATATTTTCATTTAATGACTTACAATTTCTGTCATATAAATTTATATTATTGCGCCATTAATAATGCAATATTTAATTGATGTGTCCTACAGCTGGTGAAATTAAAACGTGTAATTCGAATATGGTCTCTATTATGACTAGGGAACTATCTCGCTCGGACTACCTTAAATGAACTCGTAGGCATACGAAGTATTTTGTGATACTTTAATCACTCACTCATTTCCACAAGTTTCCGCCTTATGCTTTAAAAAATACATACACGTTTGGATTTTATTTGTTGGCTCGTCTTACAATAGTACGATCAAAGTTGCTTTTCGACTCACGTGACATCCTTGGGCGGACTGTGATTTTCAGTCGAGTAGGGAAACCAAGCTTCTTTTACGGCCGATCTCCTACTCACTGCCGGGAGAGCCTCTCAGGGTCGCAGTTTAATGTCCATCGTTTTATTAGATAAGGAGTGCACGCAGTGGGATGCGGATGCCTTTTAAGGTCAAATTGAAAAGCCTTAAGTCCGCTTGCTCTGACAGGCGTTTTCCACGGGATTTTCGTATGTTTTTGTGAGCGTACAATGCTTGTAAAGAATCAAAGATCTTGCCTTGGTTGTAGAATTTTTGTATCGCCTTCGTATCCTGTGAGCAAGCGTATTTGAAAATTGTCGCTTTGACTCACGCTGAAAGAATCTTTCTTTTATGGTTCCTTTAAACGTGTGGATTTTTGTGAAGCTTTTGACGTTGAACTGTGAATTTTATGTGCCTAGCGTTTTCCATCATTGGATTATTTACGACTGCAGCGGTTTCTGGAAAAGATTAACTACTTCCCTCTATGAAAAATAGTAAATTATATTATATTATCAACGGCTATATAAGACATTTTCTGGCGAAGAATTAAAAAAATGGGAAAAGTGAATTAGAACTTTAATTACTGCGGTTGAAGATAAAAAGTTTATTGCGAAGGAGTGGTTAAAGGTCAAAATGTATTTTATGGCACGAAAAATCTACCATTATGAAACCTATTAATCCAGCATTACCTAACGTAGTGAAAGGTGCTCTTTTACTCCCACCCATATTAATTTTTTGGGGGCTATTATCTGCTTCGACCAATTGGAAGTGTTAACTCCATTTTCACTTGAAAGACTGATTCCAAATGGGTTTACTTCTTGTGCTCTATTTTCCTGTTGTAAATTGACTTTTGTGTAATATTCTGGATTTATCGGACAATCGTTGTAAAGGAAACTATCCCAAAGAACATCTCATTTACTTTATATTCAGTTAGATAAAACAAGGCTGGTATTTCTGTATTCTCATGCATCGTTTTCTTCATGTCAAGACTGATCCCATTTCCTTTATTTGCAAACTTGCAATTCATTTTAGTGCAAATTTCTCTCGGAAGCGGCTCCTTGATCGGAGCGCTTTCACATGTTTAGCGTTTATTTAACTTCCTTTCCGATACCGCTGACCTGTTAGTACTTTCCCACTTCATTCTGCACGTGAGGTCTATTGAAGTGGGAGTAACTTTCTCTCGGTTCCTCGTCATCCTTCCCTTTTCCATTCATTTCCTCCCTCACCTACCAAGGGCACCTCCTAGTGTTCTCCATTCCCTTCCCATCTGTTCCGTATGTTCTCGAGTGCCTGCAACTTCTTTTCCCTGCACTTCCCTGCCTCCACCCCCGGCGAATCCCTTTCTTATGCCTCCCTCTCGTTCTCCCTGATTTACGACTCCTCCAGGAGATCCGTTTCTCGTGTGTGTGTGTTAGAGGTGTGTCGTTCATGAATGAATCGTTCAGAATGAACGATTCAATGGCATGAACCGAATGAATTGAATCTACGCTTTCCACTCGAATCGTTCAAAATGAACGATTTGATGGAAGATTCAAATCCGCCGAATCCAAATCGTTCAATATGAACGATTTGTGTGGAAGATTCTGCTAGCAAATCTCCGAATCCGCCAAATCCAAATCGTTCAATAAGGACCCTGTAAATACCCTTGAAACACCTTGTCAAATGTCTTGTGTTTCCGAATTGGAGCATCACATTTCACCTTTTTCTTTGTTATTTCGCACACTAATATTTGAAATGCAGTAAGTCGACGGATTCACATGGATTCGAGATTCAGTTGGATTCGAGATTCAGTTGGATTCGAGGTTCACATGGATTCGAGATTCACACGGATTCGAGATTCACATGGATTCGAGATTCACTCGTGGATTTGGTTCATTCGGTTCATTATGAACGATTTAAAGAACCGAATCATTGCCACGAATCAAATCCCATGAACCGAATCCACAAAATGAACCGAAATTCCCACCTCTAGTGTGTGTGCTTAGCGTCCTCTCCCGTGGTGGGAATCGACACTGGGAGTTGATCAGTGGCCAGCCGACCTTCCTTCTCCACTCTTCCTTCGTGATCCCGAAGAATTTACTGCGGTGACTATATGATTAAACTTCAAAAATTGTTGAGACAACATGAAAACTCTTTCACACTTCAAACACAAGATGTAAGTGTAGGAAATGCCTCATTTTTAATATGAGGTAGCTCTGGAGTGCATACACATACCATTTCCCATATAAAAGGGCTGGTGTTTTTTGGCAAATATCTCGGTGAGTAATGTTGTAAAGGATTACATTTTTGGTGTCAATGGAAAGGTGATAAATTTTTGTATATAAAATGAGACCAAATTCCTTGATTTTTAGGTAAAATGATATTTCGCTCAAACTACCTCAGTGGAGGTTCAAACGCAAATTCATGAGTCAAAACAACTATTGAAACCCTCATTTTAGTTTATATCATCCTAAATAATTGATTTCAATTAATTCTAGCCTCGACCATTAGAAAACCATTTAGTGGTATGAAATTGCTGATTATTCCTCAAATATATTATTGAACTTGTTTCCAGCCGTTAGAGCCGACTGCCGCTCCATTTCGTATGAGTTAACACATTTTCACTTCAATAACTTCCGTCAAGTTCTAATGGCTCTAATGCTAATAAATAAGATTATCTGGTGTCTCAATAAGTTTTTATTCTATTCATCAGGAAATTTCGCTTCCCAGTGATAGTTTGTTTTGTAAAATGTAATGCATATTATACTGCAAAATTATGTCCCTTCCCTCTTTCACACTTCGAACATTATAATTTTAAATTCGATGTGCAAAAAAACAATAGCGTGTAAAGATATGATTTTTTTGTTTGTATTAAGCGAAGGGCATGTTTTTTCTGATGATAACAATGTGTTTCAGAGCGACACAGATAATATTATCATGACGCCTAATTACATCTACAGGTCTGACTGAAGCGATAAAATAAGAGAGGTACAATCCCTTAACAGATAGGTATAAAACTTGTCCTTTCCACGCACAATAAGCGATCACAATTAAAACAGAGCTCCACTCAATACGCTTCCATAACACTCGTCACCATTTTACGTCCAAAAACCTTATCCCTTTCACCTTTACGCGGCTGGTGTTCTAACACCCACTGCCATATGCCCATGCGGCGGCTCTCAGGGTAGTATGTAGATGTACAATATAGGAAATATAAAATTTCATATGAGTTACTTTACGGTGGTGCTGCACTCTGTTTCTCTCATAATATCTCCCACAAATATTCAAATTGTCTGATTCGTTCTACTTCCATTTTTAATTGCTATTTCGTAGGACTAATTCCAACCCGTTGGGTGTAAATGAAAGTTATGGATCCGAGGAGCCCTTTGCTTATGAATAGCCTTCATCTAAACATAGCATGCGGGCTGCCGCAGAGACGTGTGGCTGGGGAATACAATCATAGGCGGGGAGGGAATAGGAAAAAGGAGGAAGGTATTTGGAAAAGGAAAGAAAAAAGTTTCTTGGAGTTCGATAGGCCAGAAATTATTTTTCCTGAGTTGAGTTACACGGTTCCGGTTATTTCGACTTCATATCCTTCCCGAATCGAAATGAAAAAAAATGATCAGAAGTAAATTTTGTAAGTTGTAACCTTTGCCCAGATTATAGGTAGTTTATTGATGCTGTAAATTCTTATTATTGATTTTTATTCTACTTATCATAATAACTTCATCTTTCATCAAGTTAAAAATAAATTGTGATTTTGTGTTGAATAATGATGCGTGGACAATAAAACAGATTATTTCCATTCTAGTGTTGCCATAAGATTGTGAATGCTTTGAAAGTTAACTCTCTGAAGTGGTTTCGGGAAATTTCATTTGGATATTTAAAAAAAAGGACTGATCGTATCGAGGAAATGGTTTGTCATTTTCGGTCTCGATATTTTATACCTTAATGGGTGACCGAAGAAATGAAAGCATTTTTCGGACCACCTATTTTATCATTAACCATGCGAATAAATGAGTTGATCATATCGACGAAAAGCTTTAGCCGGCCGTAATTTGATAATTTTTTCATCAACCCAAGCGTGACTTGCGAAATTTAGGGGAGAAATTGATGTGTCCGAATGTTTTCCGCTGGTTATTTTTGCGTGTCATTTTTAGGTGGTGTTTGATATGGACTCGAAAAGACGAAATGCGAATGGTTTAAGTTATTGCTGCGAGTTCATGGATAAGCCATTTCCGTCGTAGTTAAATTATATTCTTTATTAGTTGTTGAGGTTTATCAACCGAACGTGATGTTGTAAAAACCATCAAATAACATGCAAAAATACCTATGCAAGATATAAACGAGCATAAAGGTATTAAATGGGGTTGAATGCAGTAAAATTCATAAATATTCTGTGGTTGATATTGATATAGGTAATCTATAAATACAAAGTTTTCATAAGTATAAACAACAATCATTGAGTGATGGAATGGTCAAGTGACTCAAGTTATGGTAAAAAAAAGTTTTCTTACCGCATGAAATGTGAAACATACAAAAACGATTTAATGATGTTTTGGTATTCTTACACAGTATAAAAACGTCAATAAAACAGTAGAATAGAGTTATCTACAGCGCCACATGTATATTTTTGATAAAAATTGATATAATGAATACATTCTCATCCAAGAGTCTTTGAGTAAGGGAATGTTTAAGTGACTGGAAAATCGTGCATAGGCGATTAAAATTGGGCTACATACTTTGCAATACATATATTTTGATTTAAATAAGTATAATGAATTAATGATGACCCAAGAGTCGCTTAGTGAGGGAATCAGTATCTGACTTTAAGTACTCAACAGTTCGGTACTCAATAAAAACTTAAAAATGTTTACCGCACTAAATCCTCCATGTATTCATTCCCCAATCGGGACGTCTCTAATAGTATTATTTTCTGTTTCCCGTGAGGTTTATCAACCGAATGTGTAGTTGTCAAAATTAAACTGTCAAATATAAGAATACTTTGCTTGCCGTCGCAGACATTCAATCCTTAAGTCGCAATGTGCACTGTGGCGTCAGGCTTGGCGAACATTAATCGCCCGTAATCTTTGGGAGTAAGGGGGCGGGAAGGCAGGCAGGGGAGGGGGGTGGATATGGGGGGGCGCAGTTGCATAGCAGCGACGTCGCTCCTCGGTGGAAGTAAGTCAACGCTTCTCTCCCGCAGACGTATATAAACATTATTTTGTTAGGGCCGAGGGAGAAGGATCTGAAGTGCCCCGTTGTTTGAGATTAATTGGGTGGATATGAAGTGTAAGTCGTTTATGGCAACCGTGCTTAATGCCGCTACTACTAGGATTTAATGACGCCTCTCCCACCCCTCAAGGCACTTGCGCGACTCCGCTCTTTAATACGCGGATCCGTTTCCTCCCTCGGGACGGGCTTTGATACGGCGATTTGAACTCTTACGACTCACTCCTTCGGTCCCACTCGGAAAATCACTTGCGCGCGAATTACGCTGCGCTCTCGGCATGTCCAAACTCATTCTTCATGGCTGAAGGTCATGTGCTTCTTGGACGAAATCGCCTAAAATGGATAAGACGTGCTTTTTCATTCCTCGCTTGCTGGGGTTCTTTATTCCCAGCGTCTATTTCAGGTAGTTTGAGCGAAATATCATTTTACTTAGAAATCAAAGAATTTGGTCTCATTTTAAAGAAAAATATCTCACCTTCTTCTTCAATATCAAAACTTCTAATGGCGCCACAAATTAATCCCCGTACCACTTTACTTTAGGGCATATTGCCAAAAAAATACCAGCCCTTTTACATGGGAAATGGTACGTGTTTGCACTCCAGAGATACATTATTTAACAAATGAGGAATTTCTAACACTTAGATGTCGTCAAAAAATCAACAGGGAGTAGTTTGAATGTATTCTCAACGATATTTGAAAATAAATCATATTGTCACCGCAGTAGGTTTTTGGGTATCAAAAAAAACCTTCCGTTTTTAAGGAGTTTCAAACGCACCGCGCGAAAAAAATGAGTCAAGTAAAACACTTATGTAGATATTTTCATTGAATGACTTACAATTTCTGTCATATAAAACTATATTATTGCACCATTAATAATGCAGTATTTTATTGATGTGTCCTATAGCTGGCGGAATTAAAACGTATAATTCGAATATGGTCTCTATTATGACTAGGGAACTATCTCGCTCGGACTATCTTAATTTGCTACACGGACTCAAATATGATCAAACCATTCTTTGAGCTATTAATTTGCGGGATAGATCGTAAAAATGAATGATGTGGTGTGGTAAATTTCTCAGACTACAGCATTAACCGATTGGAAATATTTAATAATTAAAAAAATTGGCTGTGAGCTGATGAAATTACAAGGCGTCAAGTTGCCAGGTTGATCAGAAAATTCAGTAATAACATGCGTTGTGTAAACTACCATTCAAACACAATTTCTTGAATGTGGACGGTGTTGAATCCCTGCCAGGTATGCACCGTGGGCATTTCATCCAAGCGAAACGGAGAATCTGGAAGTTGGTTAATTTTATGGTTTATAGCGGAAAATGTAATTTTATAACTGATGTATTTTAGCTCTTAGGTATTAAAATATAGTGGATAATTAGAGACGGGCTGTTATCCGAGGCTTTGATTTAGAGTTAGAGCTTATCAATGCATTTATGACAGTTGATGAAATTTTGCAAAATATTGGGAATAAAATAGCTGAAAGGTTGACTTCTTACCATATTTTAACGGAAGGAAGCTTATCACCTGATGTTGGTGTCGTGGGAAATCTTACTTTGCCAAGTGATGTTAACCTTGGTTATTGTCTTTCATTGTTTTTCGAAAAATCGCGTGTCTTAGAATACCCTTGGGCAAAATCTTATTTATTATAATTAAAATAAATTTGTCATCGTTTGAGCTGCCGCATAATTATCGACCGGCAATTTAAATTCAAGTTAATGACCTCTTTGAAATAGCTGAAAGCCAGCTACTACGCATAAAATCGCGAAGTCACGAAATTTCGCGGGTATAAAATCACGTTATGCCCTTTTCAAACCTCAATCTTGTTTTCGAATCTGTAATTCTACACGTGAACAGGAATAGCCATGGTGTGTCACTGTGGATGACCCAGAACTGCAACAATATTTTTTTCTCCCAAACATCCTATTTAACCGAGTTAAAAGCATATGACTAAAATATTCCCTTAAAATCCAATATTCAAGTTTTTAGTTAGGTTTTTCAGTCCTTTGCACATATTATAAATTTTACAATTACAACTAATTCCCTATTTAATTAATTTTTATCAAAAATTTCTTAACTAATCACTCCAATATATCAAAATTTTCCAGCTACCTCAGGCGGATGCGTTACTGCTCTCAGATGGGTAAAGCTATTTTGGATTTTCTCTGAGGCAAATATCACTGTTATTCCGTTGTATTTGTAAACCAATGTTGATACATTATTTTTTGAGTAAATTGAATACTATTTTAAAATGTCCTATACTCTAAAAGTCAACAATGCTGAGAAAAGAATAAACTACTAAAATACTTTCTTGAGCCCTCGGGAATTTTTTCTCTTCGGGAGCAGCAATAAGTGCTTACATAGGCATGAAATTAGGTAACGGGCGCTATCTCTCAGGATGTATTGCTGTCGGAAGTTGAATGGATTGGAAATTTAGCCGGCGTGACCTAGCCATTTTCTTTTCCTAACCTGAAAACATGTTTATATCTCCCAGCTGGTTCGACCTGGGTGGGTTGGGTGCAGTCGTGCCGTTTCGGGAAACTTTTTCTTGCTGCTCTGTTTCACTCTTTTCTTCTTTTATTGCTTGCCCGCTCACGAAGTGGCTTGATTGCCTCGGATGCATGCAAAGTGATCTCTAGGTTTATCCGTTTTGATTAAGTATGGCCGCTCTCTTTCTCCGCTCCCTATATTTTCCTTGCTTCCTCTCAGCAGCAAAAAATGTCGAAGCGGAGGCTGTGTGGACGAAGGAAAGTGTGGTTGGTGTGTGTGTTAAAGCGAAGAAATCGTGTCTGTGGCTAATGGAGTATTTTCCGAAGCAGTGGGTTACGGCAGAAGTTCCTCGAATTATTACCTTTTTAACATTTTTTCAGTTATTTTCTTGTCCATTCTTCTTTGCTCCGTGAGAGTTATCGATGCGGGAACCAAAGTCATTTTAAATGAATAACCTGCTCATTGACTTGGTCGCCGTGATTGTCAAACCTTAAGGCTGTGATCTCGCAGGCTTGAAAAAATTGCCATTCAGATTTTACTTTCATAAAAATCTTTCCTAATCATCTGCAGACATTTGCCGACTAATTCATTTGCCGCAGCTCTCCACTCCATTCTCATTTCAACTAGTCACTCTCTTCTTTCCTAATCCCTTATTTTAACATCCATGATAATTCGCTTCTTGCTTGGTCTCTCTGGGTAATTCTTCCCAATAGTAGACTCATGGCCTGCCACGATCGATGCTCTCAACTGGCTTTCCCTCTGTCATTGAAGTGTAGTTAGTCTGAGTGAGATTTTTCCCTTTTTAATTTTGAGACTTTATTCGGAATGGATTACTAAATTTAGGCTGTTGCAATAAGGACGGAATAAATATGGGTTTACGTATGACGTAAAAACTTTGTTTTATTTGACTGAGCTTCCAAATTAGCGACGTGTAAATGTGTCTTTTCAACTATTCTAGTTTTTTTGAAGCCTTGCCCCGGCGCTGACTCTAAAGCCAAATACCTTTTTTTAAGCGATAAAATTAACCAATGCTGCGAGGAATTTATTTTTTCTCAATGATAATTGGTAAAGCATGAAAATCACCCTCTGTTAAAGTTATAAGCGAGTTGTGCGTCAGAAATTTCTCATTATCGAAATAATGTCTCTTCTGAGCGTACCGTTTTTGAATATACCTTGGCTAATTGTTTATTTATTTTGGGAAATATGTCGAAAAGTTGCTGATATGTAACAGAAACGCGAAATATTTATGATTTCAAGGACTGACCTTCGCATTCCTCTCCATTACCCTTACCTGAGAACAGCGCCACCGTTGGTATAGGGGAAAATAAGTTGCCTGGGTACGCGATAATGTCCAAGGTTACATAAGAAATTCGCAATTTGCAACATTTTGACGGTCTTTCAAGGAGATGAAGTACTATTCCCATTGAATTCATGTAAAGATTTTTAGAAATACAAGTCGTACGCGTCATGACGATCACATGATTTTCGACAAATTTATGTTTCTTCTGCGATCGAAAAAAGTATATAAAACGCAAAATGTTGCTTAAAAACACTTGAAATAAAAATTAATACTTTAATCAGAGCACTACGCAAACAGATTTGCTGTAGGTAGCATAACAGTGCCGTAAAATAAAAGCACGTAGACGTCTGCGGTAGCGTTGTTGGCCGTCGTATATAGCCTCCCTTAAGCTCGTCTTACCTTGTGATACCCTATTGGCAAGAAGGTAATAAAGGTGATGCTAGGAAAAGCAAAATTTTCGAAGACACCGAGAGAGACGCTATGTATTTTTATGAAATACACTGGAGGATAAAGCGCCTCACACATGAGGGCACGAAGGACCGGACAGAATGGAGGAGAGTAATGAACAACGACCGCTAGTCTCGAGGGATAAGCTGAAGAGAATGAATAAGACTCTGGTGGATAAAGCTCAGTGCCTCTGGGCCGGAAATGGAAAGGAAGGAAGAAAAAGTATTCAGATAGCATCGTGATCGAAATCGATTGGAAGGAAATAGTAATAAAATGTACAAAGTTATGATTAGATTTGCAGTGAGCAGAGTTGCCTAGAGGAATGGTTCTCAGTCTGTAATACAAGTACCACCAGTGGTTACCTCCATTTTCTAGTAAAAATGTGCTTAGTGGTACGAGGCCTAATCATGAATTTGTTGGCTGTTACCTGAACTACTAAAGGTTTGGAACCATTGGTATTGAGGCAGATACCATTGAGGATTATCGGAGGCAATCTGCGTCCCAAATCTGGGCCAATTTATTCGAAGCGGCCAGCAGAGCTATTTCCAAACTGCCTTATTCTTTACCCTAATCGTATTCGTTATCAAACAGTCTAGCCTACTTGGGTAAATGGTTCATTCAGTCCACTCACTTTGCAAATGAGGTTGATGATGCCCACCTAGGAATATGCTGATGATAATATTGATTAACAAATTCCCAATCATTGCATTGACAAATGATGTGGTACGAAGTCACTCGCACGGGTGCATACACACCAAGGGTTGAAATTCGCCATGAAAAAATCATTTGACTTGTCTGGGATTTGAACCTGGATCTCCCAATTGCCGGTCAGGTGTGTTAGCCTGTCACACCACCAAGCCGTCTTCCTTCAAGGCGAGATCCAGGTTCGAATCCTGGTCAAGTCAAATGATTTTTCATGGCGGATTTAAACCCTTGGTGATTTTTTTTTGCTTGCCGGACGATTCTGTTGGCCCGTATGTCCCTGGAAAACCGATAGGCTGCTAAGCCTGTCATCAGGTTTTCCAGGGACCGGACCAACAGAATTTGACTTACATCCATGCCCTGGGTGGTGAAAGCCACCCAGGCGGGACTCGAACCCGCGACCCTCAGTTTAGCAGGCGAGGACTTCACCCCGCCGCCGCCGGGGTCGGCTTACAAGTTGAAAAATGGTTAAAATGGAATATTGCTTAACAATTTGAAAAATGGCAAGTTCATAATTTTGTTGTCTTAGTATCTCGGCGCAATTTTGAATCCCTCAGACGTAAACATGCCTATTTTGACTCCTCGACCCTCGCTCTCAAACCGATACGGGGTGCCTTCGCCTCCCCTCGTTCCCCCCCCCCTCTTCCCTTGGTCGCGAAGTCGGCACTGTTGAGGCGCAGGAGGGGTTCAGAGGGCGGGAATCCCTCCTTTGATCTCAGCCAGTCCACCTCCCGCCCTTACCAATCCCCTTTCTAATCCCTTCGCGGATCCCCCTCCCCCCAACACCCTTTCCTTTCCTCATCCGCCTTTCCTGTCACGCGAGGGAATTTCGCGCAGCGGGGAAATGTATTAAAAAAAAAGTGAGGTCTAGTGGAGGGGTGATGGAAGGAAGGGTTTAGGGCCTCGTGCTCGCCCTCCGCGCTTCCGATAGGTATTACACACGGCGGCGCGGCGGGTCGACTAGAATGGAAAACGGTTGCCTGTCAGTCACACCGTTGTTTCACCCCCCACCCGCTCCACCGCACAGACTCCACCTCTAGTGTCCCTCCCCGCTCAAATTATCATCCCCACCCCGGCTGGATGTTGCTACCCTGCATCAACCCCATCTACTTCCCATTCCATTATCGTATCCTCCTCCCCAGCCGCCATTACGTCGAGTGGAGCTCTTTCGGAGAAGGATGGGCTCGATTTCTCTGGCATTTTCAACTTCCCTTGCAGATACACACACCTTAGTAGCCTTTAGTCGCGATCTCTTTGTCCTCAGTTGTAAAGGCTCCAATGGCTAAATGTACGAGCCTATTCCCAGAATTGTATTTAGAGTTTTTTGAGTCTCATGGCAAAATCTCGTGTCTATTTCCTGAAATGCTCATGTAGGGCTCTGAATCACAATGCGACAATTGTTCGCCGATGTGAAATCTTCTTCCACCGGGTTAGGTTTTGGTCGTCGACGTTTCGATTACTGCCTCCGCCATCGTCTTCAGGGCTGTGATTGCTTTACAATCTACCGCTATATAGATATATCCTCCGGCTTCGTCATGTGGCTTCTAAGTGGCGGGTGTAAATTTTTATTCTTCGCCGAATTATTTATAGATTTTAAGGGTTTATCCGTGTCTTCGAACGCCTTATAATTCTTCCAATTATTATTTCAATTTTTTTCGTGTCCGTATTTTCGCTCGCAGGGGAATTGTTGTGTGTTCACTTGCTTGTACTAAAGATCACGCATGAAAGAACAGCCAAAGATAATTGACCAGTGGAAAACCGTACAATCAACTGAGGAGATCAGATCGCCTCAAATTTGGGTGATTTTCTACTCTTTGCGAGTGTAAACTTGTACAGCGCTATTGGTAGTTTTGTGTGGAATTTTGAATGCCATAACTCTCTAAGAATCCTCGTAAGGAAATAAAAAATGCACTTACTCTCTTCAGAGTGATCCGTCGGAAATTTATTTTTATACTTCTGTCTGTGATAACTCAGTCCTGCTCTTAACAACAAGCAATTTAATTCTAATGCATGGTATGTGGCATATAAATATAGACTTGGGAAGATATATTATTTCTATCGCCTACTAGTTTTTTTGTTACCGGTTGTTTATTTATAAGGAACGAATAGTAATACTATCAGTAGAGGATACGAGGGACATAGTTTGTGACCAAAGGCGTTTGTTTAATACGTTAATGTTAATATATCTAGGCCTCTTTATCATCCATCTTTTATTCCTGGACTGGTTCCCGAGCGTGAAAAGGCTCTTCAATTACGAGCCTTTATCTTTGATCGATCCGGCTAAAAAATATGTTAGTCTTAATTATCTTTTGCCGGTTCTCGTGTATATAATATTACCTTTCCTTGAACAGTTATTTTTATCTTGATTAAGCGATAAAGTTTTCTTTTGTGGGTTAAAATGGTTGTGAATTTTCCTCAATTTCTCAAAATGACGCGATTAGCCATGTATTTCTCCTCATTGGCCATCGGCATCCTTCAGTATACCGAAAACTAAAAACTCAGTGATGTAATTTCGTTTGGATGTAGTTGAAGAAAAAAATCGTGAAAAGCGTTGCCACTGAGCCATCTCATTAGCGATTCGGATAAAGAGTCGAAACCAAATGGTTTATTTTGTGTGCGTTGTTTTGGCCTCATTCTGAATGATCATGACGAAAACGACACCCGTCCCAATTTTATCCCTCGCTCCTTATGGTCACTTCTCGTTCATTAACCGTTGGCGCGAGCGTCATTATGAACACTTGATTGCATCATTAAATCGACACCTTCCTCAAAATTTTCCCCACGTTTGAGGGAAAAAAATAAAGGAAAATAAATCGGAGGTGATGAAGGAGATAACGAGTGGCGGGCCCCCAAGGTATTCAGCGTTCTCCTTTGTAGAAGATAAGCTGTTGGAATCCTATCTTTTTGACAGAATAGCGAAGGAAGGTTTTATAAAAAGTGGTCGTTCCATCTCCTAGAGGGGGCGCGATGAAGTCATAACATTATCGCATCATAATACCTCCTCAGGTGGGAGCAGATGTCGATTATCGGCCGGAGGACATCTCTCAAAATCCCCTCCCCCCCTCGGAACACGCCCCCTAGCCTCCTCCTTAAAGTGGGTTGAGGGTAGTGAGGGTATGGCGGAAGGCATAATAGAAGGGGACCCTCCTGCCATCTTCCCATTCATTCAAACCTCACATTGCCGTGCATACCGATTAGCACGCTCCCGTGATCAGGGGAGGGAAAAACACCGTAATTTCCTCGACGCGTTTTGTTTCCTCCGCCCATCTCCTCCCCTCTCCCTCGTCTAGCCACAACGCACTGCCTCAGGGCTCGGCCCACCAACCCCTCTCCCCTTACGCTCGTTCTACGCCCTTTTGTCGAGTTTCAGCCGCTTTTTTCCTATTTGGAAAGGCGCTAATTTAGCTAGTTTTAGTGAGAGATTTGTGCAAGTCATAATAGAAACTTTATTCGAATGATATTTTAAAGTATAGACTTTTTTAATAAGCATGACGTTCATCTACATCTACGTCATACCCTGCACGCCACCCAAAGGGTGTGTGGCAGGTGGTGCTTCCAAACCAGGCATGCATGAATGATACGGTAGAACACCGAAATTACATTGAAACCAGCGTGCCACACATGCAACGCGCCAATTAAAAATCTACTAACCAAGAAACATGCTATCGTCAATCGTTCCAACATGCAAGGGATACAAACTACTACTACAGATTCAAAATATCATTCATAAATAAGAACATCAATATTTACATCATGCATAAATAAGAACGTAGATAATATAAAGAGAAAGCTTTACTGTCTGCCTATTGTCACAACTCGAACTATTCATGACGACAATCACAGCTGTTATGGTCCCGAATGGTACGCGGAAAAAATGACATTTTATACCTATCGGTTCTACAATCTATCTCTCTAATTTTATTGGCGCGATCTTATCTGCCGTAGTACGAGGGAGTTAATAGTATGTTTTTTACATCGTCAGAGAAATGATTTTCCTGAAATTTAGTTAAGAGGTTAAGCCTATAATTTAATCTACGCTGTGATAGCGATTCCCATCCCAATTCTTCTAACAAACCAGGCACACTAGCCAACTTACCGTAGCGTTGTTTCACAAACCTGGCTCCTCTTCGCTGCACGCGATCTAATTCCGATATCAACATCTACATCTACCAAATACCGAGCAAGCCACCTCTAGGGTGTGTGGCACGGGGTGATTCCATATCAGGCATGCAGCACTCATCCCAGTTCAAATCCGAACCGCGCACGTTCCCCCGAATGCCAGGCACAGGCCAAAAACAGTCAGGGCAACGGTACGCAGTCAGACCACAAACCAGGAGAGTGATACGTAGAGGAACATGCTTATACACTGCAATACACTACTCAAGATAAACTGCTGGTTAGTTTTATTAATGCGACAGATAAATAGCACGACAAGGTAGTAAATCATGCAAGAGTATATCATGCCAGAGATTGCATGCGAGGTTAGTAGCTAATAATCGTATTATGATATTTAGCACTACTGAAAAAAACCTATTCAGTATCCTAGGGTTGATCTATCGCAACTATTATGGTGCCTTATTGTACGTGGAACAATGACATCTTAAATCTATCGGTTCTACAGTCTATTTCCTTAATCTTATTCCTGTGATCGTTCCTACCATAATAGTTTGGCTCTAGCAAAATATTTTGAACGTCTGGCTAAAAATAGTTTACATCAAACTTTCGTATATGATTTAACCTATAGATATTTCTCCCTTCGATCGGATTGAGGTTCCCAGCCTGATTCCCTCAACAACTTTGTAACACTACTATGTTTATCATAACAATTTTTAACAAATCTAGCTGCCCTCCGCTGTATTCATCTATATGTGAAACTAGTCCTACTTCGTAAGGGTCCCATGATGATGCACGAACTTAGTTTTATTATTTATCTTCTGCGGTTTGCAGGTTATCTTTGTGGTTTTTACGACATTATTAGCGAGTTTGTAAACTTTTTAAATCTCACTCAAGGATTTTTGGTAACAACCTCCGACGAATTTCAACACTTGAATGTCGTTGTCAAGACGATAGTAACTTTAACCTGAGTGTAAGTTGCAGCATTTTTTCATATTTAACTCTTGTATGTGTATTCTTTGACAAAACTACTTTTTAAATAGCTAAATATGCGTGTATGACGCTTAAAATTCACTATTTCTTACGCTCTACGCTGAAAATACTTAACGGATAGTTTTTGTTGGCAATTTTGGGAAAGATAAAATGGTTATTGATGTTTTTCTTATAAAAATAACCGAGTAAACATACGAACTACCCACCGTCAAATTTATGACCTGATCTGTGTGGCAGAACTTGTGTCAGAACAGAACTAATTCTCTTAATAATATTTCCGGAACGCTCAGCCGTACCATATCTCATGAAAAAGGGCCACATAACAACTGCGCGCTTGATTTTTAATTCCATGGTGTTAGTTATATATCCATTGTATTTTTTATGCTCTACGCTGAAATACTTACGGATACGGATAGTTTTTTGGCAATTTTGGGAAAGGTAAAATGGTTATTGTTGAATTTATTATAAAAATGATAGAAACATACGAACTACCCAATGTCAAATTTATGCCCTGTATTCTTCGCTTTATGTACGATGTCTATTCTTCGCAATAAATTAGTATTCAAATATGGACTTTTGTCCAGCTGCGGATGGGTCGGATATACGTATACGTACATATGGTTTTATCCTTGGGCTATTGAAGGTCAGTTGTTGCTATCTTTAACACTTAAGAAATAGTTTTGTCATAAAAGACCTTGTTATTTGATGTGCTACATTCTACTTTTGGTGTTAGGAAAGTAGTAAAGTACAACATATCTCGCCTGCTTTTTGTGTTTTACTTAATATACTTTAAAAACTCATGTATTTATTTATTTATTTATTGTATTGATTTTGCAATTAGACATTAGCTAATGGCAGTTTAACATTAGTGTAGGTGGAAATATCAATTAAGGTTTTCAAAAATACGTATACCTGATTAAAACATCTAACTCTCCTCTCGTTTTTTATGTGTAACTTTTTTTCAAATATTTGCATTCCTTGGTAATGGTTCTGTGAGTTCTTCTGGTAATTGATTCCATTAAAAGAGCCCGCGATTGAGGAAGGAATATTTGGCAGCATTCGTTTTTTGCCTCCTTAATTTGAGTTTCAGGCTGACGTGGTGCGAATGACCTCAGTCGTCGAAGCACCCTATTCACCTAAATACTACTTGAGTATCAGCGGGTGGTCATTTTTCCCCACAAAATTTGGTGGTTCCAGCCTCTTCTCCAATTTCATCAAGGCTGAATGTTTTGAATAGCACTTAAGCATCCAAACAACCAATTTACTTTCTTCTACAACATCTACATCTACAAAATACGGTGCAAGCCACCACTAGGGCGTGTGGTACGGGGTGATTCCACACCAGGCATGCAGTATTAATCCCAGTTTAAATCAGAACCTCGCACGTTCCCCCGAATGCCAGGCGCAGGCCAAAATGTCATGGCAACGGTACGCAGTCAGACCACAAACCAGGAGAGTGATACGTAGAAAGAACATATTACCATGCAGCACACTACTCAAGATATAGTTACTGGTTAGTATTACTAATGTGACAAGTAAATAGCATTACATAGTACTAAGTTTATATTCATGTTAAGATACTGAGCACTACTGAAAAACCTATTTAACCTAGTCAGTATCCTAGAACTGATCTATCACAACTATTTTGGTCCCTTTCCTTCTATCTTGCAGTAGACTCCACATACTGCTAACGCTACCTGTACTTTTACTTATATATCCATGCTTATATGCGTTAGCATTAAATTCATTATCGACTGTTGTTCCAAAAAAACTGTAGCATTCTACAATGTGACGGATTTTTGTGAAAATTCGCCCCTACACTCACCCTTGAGATCAGTGGCTTGCAGTAGTCCACCATGCAGGTGTGCATGTGCGACCCAAATGTTTTCACTCGCTCTCGTCATGTTGATGACCGGTGGAAGGTTATGTGGATGTAGCAGCGACCGTCTTGACAAATTTTTATTTCGACGAGTGCCATGCTCCTGTCGTCGAAAGGCGATAAACGATGTCACGTTTGTTTTTTCATCTCCGCGTTCTCTCTCTCACTCTCTTTCGGGATGATGAATGACTTTCTTCGTTTCACTCTCATTCGAAAAGCATTTTGGACGTTATTTCCCCTTTTGCGCGCGTAAAAAGTGTCGATGGCTGGCTGGACTCACTCGCCACTTAATCTGGGAGTCGTAAATCTCTGTTTCAATCGGGTAAAATCCGGAATAGCTAACTCTATCTATAAACAGCCCCTTATTTCTTTCTCACTCGCCATTCACTAGTTAGGAAATGGGAGTTTTCTTCTGCTTGCATGTTAAATGATCTTCCTTATGATATTAGCCACTCTAGTAAATTTTATTCGAAAACCATAAGTGATAAAAGATTTATTACTGTCCATTTTATTACCACCTGGCACTACACGTGTTTCAAATGTCACGCAGTCATTATCAGGTACAACTGCACAATTTTTTCGAGATGAAGAATGCGTGATCGTCGAAACTCGTGTAGTACCAAGTGGTAATAACGTGGACAGTAATAATCTTTCGTTTATCATTTAAGATACTCTTCCACCTCATCTCGTGCAACAGAGTGGAATTTATTCATAACCATAAGGTATCGGTGAGGTGTTCTTCTACGATTTTCAACAATTTCACATTCACTCCGATCCATTTGCTGGTACAGTGTAGTTTTGGCGTCGCGTAGCTTTGGATTCGTATTTATATTAAATGAATGAAACATTCGAATATGTTTATTTTAGGGATGAATTGATTCAACTTTTTTTCGATTCCGATTCTTTCAAATCGATTCCCGATTCTCGATTTCGATTCTATCGATTCTTATTCTTAATAACAGGTGGGATATTGATATACCAGTAGCGTATGACCATTATTTAAATTAAAGTATTGGCTGATATAAAATAACAATGACAGTTAAGTCACTCAAAAAGTACATTTATCAACAAATAGCAAATATATCCTCAGCTTATTGAGGCAGTGCCCTAAGCTTACTTAGCTTACTCTCCTATTTTTATCGCTGGTAATTTTATTCATTATGGTTAATACAACTGATGTACGGTTATATTTACTTATCTCCTCCATATAATTTTTCTTTATTCATTACATGCCTTCTCCTCATCCTAATATACTTCCAATGGTATTTGTTGCTGAAATGCCTTAATCTGCTTCCAGTAATAATACGAAGATACTGTCTTTACCTCATGTTTCTGCCCTCACTCATATTGAGCTAAAGACTTGTGTTGGGCAATCATCTTAATTGTACTCGTTCATGGAAGCCTCTGCGCTGTTAATTAAACTGTGCTGATTACCCATACATTTTGAGAGCTATGTGAACCTCCTGTAGTTCGAATTACACATTTATTCTTGTCTTAATGCGAGTTTTGTTCACTGACGACGGTATTTTAGTTATTTATTTTCTTCTCTTGGAAATAAAGTGTTGTGGTGGTTTTCCGGGGAGAAGGTCGACATGCGAAGTTATTTGAGCCATTTAATATATATCGGGATCTTGTAAAGGTAAGCTTTTAAAGGGATATGAGGAGCGACGGAGATAATCCGGCGCCGGCAATAGCCTAGTATTTAAGGCAAGCTCCCTGGGGCCTAAACGTTTTACGTTGCATCCGACTGACAGAGTGCTGCTCATGGGGTTCATCCACATTGATCCAAATTAGGGATCCGAAATGAAGTGTGATATTTATGCCACTAACTGGAAATGAATCTGGCCCTACGGCGTGGGAAGCCAGGTGTCGGTCATTACAGTTACTCAATTCCTTGAAACAAGATCTCTAAAGATCATGTTTTAGAAATGTAATTGTTCTAGCGAAGATGGAAAATGGGCTGTTAATTTAGGTGGCGGTTGCGATCATATAATTAGTGCTAAAGATGTACTGGATGAACTCGGATAAAAATTACCAATTGGGCCGTTTTCTGCACTGTTGGATGTATGGGTGGAAATTCTCCGGTGAATGTGCCGTGAAATTTGCGTCGTGCACACCGAGGACTTGCTAGAACAACTACACGAATGTTAGAACGAAGGACCGGATCCATCCCGGCTCGAATTCCATGCTCTCATCCTTGCGATTTCTGTTCGCCATTCAGAATTCTTGATGAATCTATTTTCTAACGACGTGAAAAAGCAGGAAGCACGATATACTCTATCGATCCCTTCGTCGATCACCCAAAATAAGACTTCTGAACGGACAGGTATTAAGTACGCATAATTTTTAACGAATGATCAGCCGTAATTGAGAGGTCATTACTAGGTTGTCCGCCTATGTAGCTAATTTGCAGCATTACTAATCCTATCTTTAAACATACTAACTAATTCGGAGTACAATAATGGTAATTGTTCTGTAGCAAGCCACCTGAAAACAAGTGCAGTGTATACTGTTGTTAATCACATCATTTTCGATTTGCAGTACGAAACGGAATAATGTAGTATGAAGATTGTAGATTTTACTGTGGGTGTTATATAGGTTGGTTATTCATTTCACTGTAAGAATATTTGTGGACCCCAGAAGTCAAGGGGTCTAAGTGACATTTTTGAAAAAGTAAGTTAGGTACAGGGATGGGATGTGAAAATATTAATCTTTTTGGTGGTAAAGGGATCCAAGTGATTTTCTTGACAGGTTCTGCTATCTAGGGTAATGCCTCTTAACTACTTAGTGGGTTGTACCAAACATTTTCAACTGTGACTTAAGTTTTCTCTAAACAATGGTTTTGTTACTTAGACCCCTTGACTTCTGGGGTCCTCATTTATAGTCTGTTACAGCCAGTTCTCATAATATTTTTATATCAACGTGTATTAATGTGCACATGTCAGAGTTTGGCAGTTAAATAAGGTCAGTTGACTATGACTATAATTGTAAACAAGAGGGATTAGTTCACTACTCTTTTATGCTTACATTTATGGCTGTGAAAAGTTAGAAGTTAAAAAGAATATTAGCATGATAAGTTTATTCTATATTCGTTTTATTTAAAAAGTTGGCATGGTTCGGATCGTAATGCGTTTTCATTCGCAGTTCGTAAAAATTCTGATCCTCGTAGTTTATTGAATGTGTGCTCTGAATTCCCCCGCTGCTTCACACCTTTGAGGTGTTCTGCTTGGTGCTCCGTAGGTGAAAGGGATTGTCCTGCGTCGTGAAATTGACGTGAGGACACCATCGAAGCGTAAGCCGGCGTCATCCCCGTATTTCTCTGTCTCCCTCACTCCAGCGAACACCATTTCCAATTCCCTCCGTGGAACATAATTCTTGGCCAACGGTTATTTTTAAAAGGGGAGGAGAAGAATAAGCGGAGGTTTTTGGGAGGCGCAAAGGGTTACAGCGGAGCTCAGGTGTGTTTTTTTTAACATCCCTTTCCCCTGTAGCGCGGTCTCCCTTGCACTATCCCCACCTTGTCCCTCTTAAATCTCCCCCCTCCCCCATTCGAAGCGAACCCCTGACTCCCTCCACCTAGAGATCCCCGCACCCGACGCTCTTAGTGTATGCAGGGGAGTCTTTTCCCAACCCTCCTCTGCATTACACATCCATGCCTCCCCTCCCCTACACTTCGAAGTTGAGAGAATGGAGGGTCGGGAAACCAAACTGTCCCATCTACGGTCAACGCAGTCTCCGCGACCTCCGAAAAATCTCTCTTCGCTATGTTTTTCTCGTTTAATGGAGAACTTTCAAGGTTTTTACAGCTGTTTTAACTCATGCCTCATATAGATAACAAAACATTTTTCCGTTAGATCCTTTCCTTTCATCTGAGCGACCCATGTTTATTGAACTACGGTGAATTGAAAAGATTATGTCGTTTCAAACGCAGCTTTTTACGCGCCATTGTGGAAGTCATACGCGTGACGTCACACCTGCCATCCGCCGTACGAGACATGCGAGATACCGGCGAGTATCACTGTTCACTTACCGTTCATTAGCCTCTTTATCATTACATTTTATTATTAGTATCTTTAGCCTCGGGATATTTCGTTGAAATATTCCGTCTTAGTTTCAGAAAGTATATATCTATTTTGGTGTGCAATAATTGAACGATATCTTAGTGTTTCTTCTGCATGGAAGTTCGTGCCTAGTCAGATAATCTGCCTATGAAGTCGAAGCTCTAGTGATGATGGAGCACTTATAATGAGCACAATATGTACCTCTGTAGATATAGATATAATATGTACCTCTGCGTTTTGAACTCGTGTATAGATATTTATTTCGTCGTGTGCGTCAATTTCCAAGAGAATTTCCCTCCTAGATATGGTCAGATTAGTTGTATGTGAAAAATGAATCGACGACGTACGCACGCCTACTTGATAAATGAATGGGATTTAAAATATGATGAAAACGTGTTGTATTATTACTGGTACAAACATTGATAGTTCAGCGTTCGGATTAAAGCCCTCATGAATGACCTGTGTTACCACTATGGCAAAATGGTATACCACATTATTTACAGAATGAGACTATATTTGAATGTATTTATTCTCATACTGGAGGTTACTGTATATGGTTTATCTTTTCTTAAGGATTTGAGTATAATTTTTATTTTATTTTATTTATTTATTCTCACAATCCCAAAAATAGCACATTAAAGGCCTTTTTCATCGGGTGATTAACATTAACAACAGACAAACAACAACACCCATGTCCTGAGTGAAAAACCACTCAGGCGAGACTCGAACCCGAGACCCTCGGATTGGCAAGCGAGGACTAAACCCCGCAGCCACCGGGGCCGGGTTTTATGACTTGTTAATCGATGGTTGGGTTTCTCTCTCTTGTATAATTAAATGAAATAGCATGGCTATGTAGTTAAACGTAACTTAAGAGCTCTTTAGTGAATGGTCATTTACTTAGAATGTATAACTCTCGGGTTTCCAAGCGGGTGATGGTGGTTTTTGGCACCGACGTTTCGAAGGTGTAGTCCGCCATGAGGACGATGGCAGACTACGCCTTCGAAACGTCTGTGCCAAAAACGACGATCACCCGGTTGGAAACCCGAGAGCTATACATGCTATCATTTACTTGAATATTACTCTTAATATGTCCCTATATTATGTCTAATCCCATGAATTTTCCTATTGGCTGACTCGTTTTCTGGGTAAAGCATTGTCGTACGCTTTTGTTTTTTTACCTTATACTAGTATCTTTTTCCAGGGAATCTTGTGCTCAGCCGCCTCCTTGGCTTTCTAGGTTTATATATTTATATCCGTATTTTTCTTCGCCATCCCTGCGTTTGGAACCACTCCTCCACCCCAAGAGCCGCCGTTCCCACAATTCCCGTCTCCCCCCCTCTCTCTCTCTCTCTCCCTGCTCCCTTCGTGAGGCGCGGCAGACATGGCCATCAAGCCGTCACTCATCCCCGGTGAGAGAGACGGGCATTGCGTGCTGCGGGGTTGGTCGACTGTGTGCTCATGCGGGGACCGAAGGGGGGGGGAGGAAGAGAGGCGGCTGTGAGGGGAGGAGATTGGGGGGGGGGCGGGAGGCAAGGGTTGAGTGCGGGGCGGTGGTGTGGGGCTGTGCTGGAGTTGATGAGGAGGTCGGGGGTGGCAGGAACTATTGAGGAAGGGAGAAGTGGGAGGGAAGGGATATTATGGGAAGGGCATTTAAACGGGGAAGGCAATAATAATAGGAAGGTTGAGAGGGGAGGGACGAAAGGTTGGGGTTTGAAGGGTGTACGAGGTTGGGGATGCTCCGAACTTTCGCTAGTTGGTTCAAGTTTTTTTTAATAATCGTACTCTTTATGTACTGCAGCGGATTTAGTAAGGACGTGTAGAGAGCTAGGTTTTCAATACGTTGAGAATACCGGCGTTTAGACAAGTGATTATGATAACTTGAAGATGGAAATCACCGAATTACAAAATAATTCCCACGTTTTGTACTTATTCTTGTGAATGCATTCAACTTTATGTCATTTTTAAGGAGTTATACTTAAGATGGATGCACCCGCCAGTAGACTCAACGTTTGAAATTCGCCTGGGGATTTGTGTTTGAGCCCTTTGAGATAATCCTGATCACGTAACTAAGAGGTCACGTGATACAACAATGAACAGTTTTTTTCTGTTTCAACCACGCAGATGGGTAGCATTAGTGCCTGATATATTGTTTACTCCGTCTTTAATCGAGCTAATCAAATCCGAATGTGGAAATTAAAATATTCTTTTAATAGTCCACTAAAAGTCCACTAAGAGGTTCCACAATGTCAAGCCTGAAGTTATTAGTTAAATCCGAAAACAGTAGTCCAGTGAGAATAATTCGCTCGTGAAGGCTGCTTGAGATTTTAACGACTGGTTTAAATGCACCAAAATCTCGGACCCTTGGTGATTGTACCTCGTCACTCCTTAATTACCCGATCGGAAATATCTCGAAACGTTCAAACACAACCGCCCTGGACGGAGATTCATTTTTTTATTTTTTGGGAACTCCTCGAGAATTTTGTTAGCTGGAAAAATTCGTCTAACGTGACGTATGAGTTTACCTCGAGGTTTTAATCACGTGGATCGTGGTCCTATGCGCTGGAATACGGAGTTCCTGTTGAATTTTACGTTGAACACATGAGAACATCTAATTTGTTTTAGTATCACTGCGGATAGTCACTGTAAAAGAGAACTTTAGGTTCAGTTAAAATTCCTGTGTGCAGGACACCGTGGGTAAAATTCAAATTCCTGTCTGCTGCCAAGCCTAATAATTGTTCTAATTGACGGGTTTCAAACTATTGCAAAATGTTTATTCAAAATTCTTTGGTGGTATCTTTCATGTTTCTTCCTTCTTCATGTGCATTCTGGTGTTTTGATTCCTTTTGATTTTATTTCCCTCACGAAAAATGAGGTAATTTTCAATTGATTGAATATTACATAAATGTATTCTTAAGGATTTTATGGAAACATGTTTTGATCTTCTCTTGTAAGGAATTGCGTTATGATTTCAGTAATATACTGTAGTTGAAATCATAGTGATAATTGTGAAAATATCACGTCGGATATCAAAGTAAGGACGATTCTCCGCGATTTTGAGTGAAAACGTTATTTTGATTTTTTATTTGAATTCTTTTATAAATACTGCTTTCTCTTATAATAGTCCTTAGCTAAAGAAACCAAATATACAGTTGAAATTCCGCAGACGAGTAGGCCAATATGTTTTTTATACCGTCAATAAACACTAATATATAGCCACATGAGCCAACTGCTGCGGAATTGTTATCGAGTTGAAGCATGTTGACCACAGGTATTGCGGTAATTATGTGATGACTTGAAAATAATGGTGAAAGCGGGTCTACACATCATTGGCGCACGATTTCCTAGGTTTATTATGTTCCATTATCAGTTATTCGTGAAAATGGTTCTTTTACGATGTACAACTTTGATTGAATTAATTACTCCTTTCCTATTATGTATCCAATATGATTAGAAGTTTAGTTTGCGAATGAATATAGAGGTTGACGCTATTTAATTGTCTGTTTTTTCTATAAGTTTAGAATGAAATGGCGTTGGAATCGTCATTATGGTAGAGCCGCTTTAAGAGGCTAGTCATCATTACAGGCTGTCAATAATCGTTGCTGGAAGTTGAGGGTCTCAGAGCACTCTGCCACCACTCAAACCCACTATTTTCGTGAAAATGGTTCGTTTACGATGTACAACTGTGATTGAATAAATTACTCCTTTCCAAATATGTATCCAATACGATTAGAAGTTTAGTTTGCGAATAAATATAGATTTTGACGCTATCTAACTTAGTGCTTATTTTTTCTGTAACTTTCGAATGAAATGACGTTGGAATCGTTATTATGGTGGAGTCGCTTTAAGAGGCTAGTCATCATTACAGGCTGTCAATAATCGTGGCTGGAAGTTGAGGGTCTCAGAACACTCTGCCACCACTCGAACCCACTATTCCACCCAATTGACAGTCGTGCCCCAGCTGCTCTCGTCTGTATTTCGGTCGATCGTTTTCTACTCCCTTTTGCATTATGCGCGTAGAAGGGTTTTCCCCGCTCCTGATTCACGCGGAGTTGTTCTTTGTCGTGTCGACATGGCGGCGCGGGTGCTTCTCCCGTGGATCCTTGGCACCAAATGGCGTTTCCTCGCGAGAGCCATACAATCGCCGAATAGCGCTTGCATTCTCGCCCGCGCGGAGGAGGAGGCACTTCCGTTCTTTCAGTCGCTTCCTCTTTCTTTTTTATATTGCGGAGTGAGAGGGAGAGAGAATAGTGAATGGGCATTCATTAATTCCACCACTCATTCATTCGTCCATTCTTTCGCCACTGGGATCGCATTGGCCGTCACTCATGCTGACAAGAGGTGCGGCGGGTCGAGGAGGAACTGTCGTCTCCGCATGTCCGATTTTCATTTCGTCTCGCTCTTGTTTATTTTCACGCGAAACATGAATGGGACGCACGCCGAGCGATTGATAGCTATAGAGCTTGCGTAGGCCCATATTGGCAATGATAGGCATTGGTAATGATAGGCGGTAGTATGAAATAATTGAGGCCTGTGGTTTCTTATTCAGTTTTTTTCTGCTTTATAATCCCTTGTTGTTCTATCACCGCCTGCTGATTCGTAATGTATTTGCTGAGGAAAATTTAAAATCACGCACTTAAATCATTAGCCGCGTAAAAATTATCTTAAATCTTGATTGTCTATGGTTGAAAATACAGTAATTAATAGCGTATATGTGTAATTTATGTTTCTGTCTTGCTTTTTGGTAAACTTTATTAAGTGGAGTTCATAGAGATCAGCATCAGATTCGCATAAAAATTTTTCTTGTGAAGGTATTTATAGCATATGGCAAAAAAGAGTCAAGTTCAATATTTTTGTATGCATACTTAGTTAATTACTGAGAATTCACTCACTTGAAGCATTATTTTTGCGTTATTAATCTTGCAATATTTACTTCGTACTTATTGAAGCTGCTGAAATAAAAAAGTTCGAATATTGTCCCTGTCATGGTTTGAGAAAGATCTCCCTCAAGCTATCTAGTGGTGGTTTGAGCGATTCTCGTTTATGTGCTGTTTTGCGTGAAACTTAGCGCAAGAGTATTTTTAGGTAATATTTATAGATATAAGGTGAAAAAATTTCATGTTACCGATTTGGTGTCTTGGCAATTTAAGGCTGTTTTAACCCACAGCCGTATGGCACTTCTTATACAGGTATTTCTTAGCAATGAGTCTAATATGTACAGATTTTCTTTTGAACGTAAAACCTTACTGTTCATATAATTACTGCTGATTAAATATCAAGGTACTCTGCCCGGTAAAAAACACATTTGCCTATGTTTTTTGCTTGAATTTCGAATTCCGCGCCGTAAACCTATTTTATAGCAGCGCTTTTATTGAGAAGATAATTATAAAATATAATTCTTGCATCGTTAATATTACTTTTCTTATAGTTATTACCACCGTATAAACATATGAAGTATTGAATGAAGTGTGGTGTAAGAATTTTCTTTCGCTTACGTAAAAAGTTGTTGAAACTGTGCGCTCAATTACTCGTGATTAGCACTCCGACCGCCTTAAACGCATCACGCGCGTGACTTCCCAGAGCCCCCTCCAATCCCCCCCCCCTTCCCCCCCGCCAAGCACCCCCTGCTGGTGCCTCGCGGCCACTCAGCTCTGCATTCCGCGGCATGGAGTGCGCCCTCGTGTGAGTCTCCCGCCAGGGGGGGCCGTCATTCACGTCGCCCCATTTCGCCCAAGGGTCCTCCACCGACCCCCTGCTCCTGCTCATCCCCCTCAGACGCGTCTCCACAGTCTTACAGAAGACGGGGGGAGGGCAGGGATTCCCATCGAATTAACTCGTGTTTTATATTTGTAACGTATTGTGTATACCATATCGTTTGTTACTGATGATACTCATTCAAGATGGTTTGAGCGTGAGTTTTCTCTAGTCATATTAAAGTAAATGATTCAATTTTATTTTAGTACCAGCAGTTGTATGAACCATGATCTAAATTTAGTGGTATTGTTGGTGCAAAAACTTTTTTTCAATGAAGATTTCGGTATTTACCTGGATGATCCCACATATTAGAGGCTTCACATTTCCGTGTTAATTTTAATCACCACGCTGGAAATGCCTTATTGAAAAATTTATTTGAAATAAATGATCGATCAAATATTAGGTCTTCCCTTCGTATATTTTGTGATGAGCTCTATGCGTTAGAACTTAATCATTTTTTTAAACCATTTAAGTCTTTGTGGAGAGCAAATTCGTACCAAAACCTTATGGAAGCCGGCGTTTTAGCATCTAGCAAGCGAAACTCTCGTCTCGCGAGCAACTCACGCGGAAGGAATCGCAAATATGTTTATACGTCACCTATCGAAAAATTGTCTCTCTCTCTCACTTTTTATAGCTCATGTTCACTAATTTGTGACTTAACCTTTCAATTTCTCAAAATAGCTTAAATATAAGAGCGTTCTTTTTGCAGCTATTTCCTCAAATGCAATGCGCTGTGCCTTTCCAGTTGAAATCCCCGTTGAAAGTCGCTCAGCCCCAGCCACGACATTGGCAACTTAAGGTAGTTGAGCGAAATATCATTTTACTTACAACTCAATGAATTTGGTCTCATTTTAAAGAAAAACGTCTCACCTATCCAATGACACCAAAAATTCTACCCCTTACCACATTACTTCTGGAGATATTTGCCAAAAAATACCAGCCCTTTTACATGGGAAATGGTACGTGCATGCACTCCAGAGAGACATAATTTACAAAATGAGGTATTTCTAACCCTTAGATGTCGTAAAAAAACTGACAGTGAGTAGTTTGTATGTTATTTCAACTTTATTTGAAAATTAATCATATTGTCACCGCAGTAGGTTCTTGGGTATCACAAAATACCTTCCGTTTTCATAAAGTTTCAAACGCACCGCGCGAAAAAAAGAGTCAGTTAAAGAATGATTTAGATATTTTCATGTAATTGCTTACAATTTCTGTCATATAAAACTATATTATTTCATCATTAATAATGGCATATTTAATTCGTGTGTCTCACAGCTGGTGAAATAAAAACGTATAGTTCGAATGTGATAGTATCTATTATGACTAGGGAACTATCTCCCTCGGACTACCTTAAGAAGAGAATGTCTCCGCCGTTTGTCCCTGTCGTTTCTCTACTAGGACAAGGACTCCCGTGTGGTTTCAACGGGTGGGAAGGACGGGAGGACTTAAGAGGAGTGCAAAGGGTTTTTTTTTCTTCAAAGTGGTGGTGTCCATTGTCGTTGACGGTCGTGGCCCCTTGAACCACTTGATGTGCGGAATGAGTGTTTCCCTCGTGGAGTTCCTTTCTTCTTTCGTATTCCCTTTGAGCGACAAGGGGAAAATAATAATCCGTCACTTGACGAGGGGTTGTGTTGTGAAATTTTCGGAGAGCCGTGGAGTGATGTAGGTCGTGTTCCAGCGCCGTGGAATCGCTGTCACTTCGCGCGAAAGTGGAAGAAGAGGGTGTTGTTTTTATTGTGCATCTTTAAAATTAGCTGTGTATTCTTGAAGTCGAGGATGCTTTCACCTGGGGGAAAGTTAATTAGTATGAGATTCTGTTGTCGAAATAAATTTTCGCCCGTATGTATTAACCCTTTTTATTCTTGCGTACATATTTGTAAGCCTCCGTGATATGAATCTAATCCTTCATGACAATTCCTCATATTTCATTTCTTATATTTGTGCATTAAGTCGTCTTTCGTTCGTGTAATCATTATTTGAAGCCATTTCGTTCATATAACCCGTTTTTCATCTCGTCCCTCTATTGACTCATAGCTCTTAGAAGAGCCAATCAGTGATTGCAAAAATTCATAAGTCCGCAATGGGAAATAGTTGTAACCTCAATGGGCGTAATCGAGGTCGTTTTGACTAAGGAATGACAGTGATGTAAGAAATTAAGTCGTTGAGAGCGGAAAAATATGAGCTTGCAACATGAGAGAAAGATGCGCGCAGTCACGAGTTGCGGAGACTAATTATTTTATCATTTCCAGTGAATTTCTAAACATCTTTCCAATCACCCTTTTAGCGTCGAAGTGATTATGCGTACATGACATAATAGTTGTGCGCTTCTTCCTTGCTGAGGAATAGTTAATTTTTCCCTTCCGAAGTATGAACTCTCGTTAAAGCCAAGTGAGCAAGAAATAGTTTTTAGCGGTCTGGTGTTCGTGTATCTATTATATATCTACATCGGTCTCTTCATAGGTGTTCATTCTATATTTTATTAAATGTACCTCGCTTGTATACATTTTGTTGTACACATATATCCGCTACATGAGTATTAGACATTTTTTGTAAATAAATACTGTTCTACGGAGATGTTGATAATTACGGGATATATAAGTATATGAGTACTTGGCTGGAGTACTTGGCTGGTTTTCTACATCAATCAGGTTGTCTACATCCAGACAGTGTGATAAAGTGCTGTGGTAGCTTGCTTCGAAGCAAGCGTACTTTTCATATGTGCATTTAATGAAAAGGGCTTAAAGTAGGTATCACAGAACTGGGACATGATGCTGATACTAAAATGTGATTGGAGCACAAGAGTTTAAGAGCTTGAAACTTTTATAATGTATGGACGCATTGAAAGCTCTGGAATATAATGTAATATAATATTTATACGTAAAATGAAATGAGATTAAATGTCTAAACACTTAGGTAAAATATTAATTTCCATCAGTTCAAAGGTGATTTCCAATCATCCGATGAGGAAGGAAGTTCACAGAGGTCACCGATTTCCATGCAATTAGCTTTTTATAACTAAATGTCCACTGAGTTAAAGAGTATTAAACATATGGTTGTTTAATAGGAGGATAAAGGAATGGTTGAATTTTTGAAAGTTCTTATTTAAACTATGCGTGTTAATTTTGAGTATAAAATTGAGGGAATGAATAACGGTTTTGAAACGTGATATTGTAGAGGAAATATAAATAGGGGTACTGTGTGAACATTTCATGTCCTGGGTGTGGAATATTAGATATTTTGTCCTATCATAACTAAGATGTACCTATTTTGGGATTACATTTTGCTAAATGTATTCTGTTATTATTATTAATATATATTCAGAAAATATTCCCACTAAGAAATATTATTTGTAAAAAGACGATGCCAAATAGAAAATAACTCTTTCCTAAATAATATGCGAGTTTTAATCCAAGGGTGGAAGTCGCTGAGGCCCTGCACGTTAAGTGATAATGTGCTGTGATGCGAGCGCTTAAGGGTAGTTTGAGCGAAACATCATTTTACCTAGAAATCAATTAATTTTGTCTCATTTTAAAGAAAAATATATCTCCCTTCCATTGAAACCAAAAATTCAACCCCTTACCACATTACTTTCCGAGATATTTGCCAGAAAATACCTGACCTTTTACATGGGAAATGGTAGATGTGTGTTTGCACTCCAGAGAGACCTTATATTAAAAATGAGGCATTCCCTACACTTAGATCTCGTCAAAAAATCAAGTTTGTAGTTTGTGTTTTTTTCAACTATTTTTGAAAATTAATCATATTGTCACCGCAGTAAATTCTTCGGGATCACATAAAACCTTCCGTTTTAATAGAGTTTTAAACGTACCGCGTGAAAAAAATGATTAAAGTAAAGACTTATTTAGATATTTCCATTTGGTGACTTGAAATTTCTGTCATATAAAACTAGTTTGAGGGAAAAATCATTTTACTTAGAAATCAATGAATTTGGTCTCATTTGAAAGAAAAATATCTCACCTATCCAATGACATCAAAAAATCTTCCCCTTACCACATTAATTTCTGAGATATTTGCCAAAATATACCAGCCCTTTTACATGGGAAACGGTACGTGTATGCACTCCAGAGAGGCATTATTTACATAATGAGGTATTTCTAACACTTAGATCTCGTAGAAAATCTAACAGTATATAGTTTGTATGTTTTCTCAGCTATTTTTGCAAATTAATCATATTGTCACCGCAGTAGGTTCTTGGGTATCACAATAAACCTTCCGTTTTGAAGGAGTTTCAAACGCACTGCGCGATAAAAATGAGTCAAGTTAAAGACTTATTTAGATATTTTCATTTAATGACTTACAATTTCTGTCATATAAAGTTATATTACTGCGCCATTAATAATGTAATGTTTAATTTGTGTGTCTCACAGTTGGTGAAATGATAACGTATAGTTTGAATATGGTCTCTATTATGATTCGGGAACTATCTCGCTCGGACTACCTTAGGTTGGTTTCGATATCTAGAGGGGAAGAATTGTGGGTGGGAATGGAAAGGCTGAACCTTAAAGGAAGTTGTAAGGTGAGCGGGGAAGTGGGGGTGGGGGGGAATGAGGGGGAGTGGAAATGTATATATGTGGGTGTGGGGAAGAGGGTGACCATGGTGGGCGATGAGGGACGGGAGGGAGGGGGGGTTCGTTGTGGGCGGGGCTTTTCATGCCTTATAGGCGATGCCCCGTTCGCTCCTCCCACATCCATGCGCGCGACGCCGCCGCGCCGTTCAGCTGGAACGAACCCACACACCCACACCCGGAATTCACCCTCTCCCTCCCTCCACTCCTCATTATCTTATACCTCCTCCCCACATCCCCCCCATTCTCACCTCGAACCCACCCTTTCATTTCCCATCTCACGACTTATTTTTTCCCGTGGAAAACAAAGCGTTCGCGGCAATGGTCGATCGAATCCCCTGCCTAAATCGTGCTCGGAATTTCGCCCTTTTGCGCCCTCGATGCGGGTCCGTAATTCGATGAATCCAACTTGCCGTGGCGCGATATATCGACGCTATTGTTCGTTCACCCTGATTGACCTGAACGCTATTTGAGTGGATTCATAAAGATGCAAGGAGAACTCGTGTTATTTTTCCACAATTTGTTTTCTACGGTACGCGCCGTAGAAATTAAGATGATATACAAAAAATAAGATGATTTATGAAAAATAAGATTACCGTAGAAAATAAACAGCAAAAGGAACGAGTGTTCTCTTTGCATCATGATTAATGTTCACGAAGTCAGGAATGAAGTCACTGGATTCGCAAATTTAATTTTTTGTCTTAACTATCATTTGGGAACTTCTTACGAACTTGGTTTTCCTTGTTCTTTTTCTTGTAGCTCCTATGTAGTGGTATCATCTTATGAAGATTATTGTTAATCTCTCACAGCAATACTCTTCACCCTTTCAAACTTCATTCCCTCCACCAATCCCTACTTAATCCCATCCTTTCTTATGGCGGTTCTCGCGAAAGTTGTGTGGAGAACAATGTGCGGAATTTCTCGTTATAACCGTTACATATAACTTCTTTGCAGTCATGTTTTTACCGTTGGTAAGGGGATGGTAATCTTAAGAATTTGTCTTTTCCGAATCATAGGGCTATAAAGCTATTGACTGTCTGACCACGAGTTCGTGGATGATCGTGCACCCTTTAACTTTTATTCAGTACCAGTTTTTTTTCACCCAAACGCTCATGTAATGCAGCACCCAGTTCCATCCTATTCGATGCTTAGGTACTCTTTTACGCCCTGTAGAGTGTTCTCTTCATACGTCCATCTCGATGTTTCCGATCGATCTTCCTTTTATTTTGCACCAAGTGCCTCGATTTCGCTGTCTCATTGTGTTTCCTGGTAATATACGAGTTCTTTTTCTGTATGGATATCTTACTGTCATCATCATCAGCTCTACAGCCAGGTTGGACTTGGCTTCTTTCAGTTATATGCCTCCATTCCAATCTCCTTCTTGCTTTCTCCTTCTATCTTGCAACTCTCATTGCCTTCAGATACTATTCAACATCCTAGAACCAGGGTTTCCATGATCCTCTTTTCCTGACCCCTTTCATCTCGGCATTCAGAAGTCATTTATGAATTCTGTGGTCACCCATTCTTTCTAGGTGGCCCAACCCGTGGTGTCTTGGAGAACTTAACTATAAATACTTTCTCAAGCCTTGTTTCATACTTCAATAAGACCTCCATCAGTCGCCGATTTTCAAATTTTGAAGTTAATTAAAGAACTTTGATTCCCCTCTTTCGTGTCTTAAATGAAGGTAGATTAGTCTATCACATCTTTGTTGATTTTTATGATTTTTCGATTACATTTTCATGATGGTCAAGTATATATGACTGTATCCAAACTGTCATTCTGGAAAGCGTCTTTGTATATCTGGTTAAAATTTAGATGTTGAGATTTCCACGAGGAAGTTCCTTGTACGCGTTGCATCCTAAAATTTCGTGTGCAGGTACATACATATTTTACGCGAATCCAGCATTCGTAGTGGCGGAGTGTTGGTGAATGCGAGTATAACCTTAGCGAGAAAGTCTGCAGTCTGAATGTTTGAATGGACGTGAGGTCGTTTTAGTCTTTCCTTGTGTAAACACCCTGGATACCCGCTTCCGATTCCTGCGTCGGACACGAAACAGGTCCGCCCACTACCAGGCGAGGCGTGCTTTTCGAGACCGGTGGCATTAACTCTTAAATCCTTCCCCTTAGAATTCAGCGTGGATACCTATTTCGTTCTTTTAATCATTTCCAGTTTGTGAACTTCTGAAACACGCGTGTGCCAACGATGAATTTTATCTGTTGATGATACTGTCAGTCAAGCATGCTAATAGCCCGGTTGCCCAATGGTACGAATGGTTCGCACTTGGAATTGAGATCGCCTCGATTTGTAAAGGACTTCTTAACGCCGGGAAATGTGTATTTTCAGTTGTTGGGACCATTTCCTTTTACTGTAATCCATCAATTCTCTCAGATCTAAGCATTAATGTGAATAGTTTCTCCCGCATTCGTGACATTCTTATCATGCAATGCATGTTAGTGAAGTGTGACCCATTGACAGGTAGTTGCCTGTTTTTTTGTTTCGCAATAATAGCGGCAACTTTGTTTCTATTCGCCTGATGATGTCACCGATGTGTCGAAACTAGACCCCAAGTAAGAATTGGTGACCAAAACAAAGTTTTCCTTTTCATTAGTGACCATAACTGCTGCCAATGAGACTTTAAACTAGTTTTATCGATATATTGTGTTGCTAGTTAGTTGATGTGCTCCCTAATTCTATTATCCCCATCGGATAACTAGTACTAACAGCAGGTCGTGCATATTTCCGGCGTAACTCTTGCACCTTTGTTCATTTATGTAGTTGCGGAATACATTTATACAACTAGTTTCTCTGGCGTTGATAACATCCATATGGGGCAATGCTCGTTGGTGAAATGTCACCTCCTGACAAGTATTTATGTGTTATTTTGATGGACCAATTTTGGTAGATTCATTTTTTTTGTTGGAGTACAGTGTAGTACAGTATGTTGTTTATAACTCATCCCTTGCCATGTTCTATTAAGGTGGCCTGTAGGGTATCTTGTCGATAAAAATATTATTTTTTCGTGGAAAAGTGCCATTTCGTTTTAACAACCTCTAAATCTTGCCTTAGACTGTCAATTTTGTTCAAATGTCACCCTGAAACTCGCCCGATCTAAAATTTTCAGCTTTATTCAGCAAAATTTGGGTTTATATTGAAGTGTATTTCTCACGGCCTCCTCCTCTCGAATCATCATCCCCCTTGTTTCCTCCAGGACTGTACAGGTATCTCCCTCCACTGTTGTAATTATTTCCCTCCCCCTCCCATCCTCGCATTCCTCCCTTTTTCTCAGTCATAGATTCATTATCTTTGTTGGAGTACAGTGTAGTTGATATTGTTGATAACTCATCCCTTGCCTTGCTCCATCAATGTGGTTTGCAGGGTGTCTTGTAGATGTAAATATGTGGAAAAGTGCCATTTAGTTTTAACAACCTCTAAATCTTGCCTTAGACCGTCAATTTTGTTCACATGTCACCCTGAAACTCGCCCGATCTAAAATTTTCAACAAAATTCAGGTGTAGATAGAAGTGTATTTCTCTCGGCCTCCCCTTCTCGAGTCATCATCCCCCTTGTTTCCTCCAGGACTGTACAGGTATCTCCCTTTACTCTTGTAATTATTTCCCTCCCCCTCCCACCCTCGCATTCCTCCCTTTTTCTCATTCCCCCCTCCCCCCCTGACGAGACCCTCACCTGACGAGAACCAAGCCCGGATTCCTGTGACGCTCTCTTCTTCCCTCTCTCTATTCTCTTCCATCTCGAAATCCCTAAATTCCCCTCTAACATTTCTTTCTCTCCCCCCCCCCCGCCTCCACCCTCCCCTTTTCACCTCCTCCCTTGACAGATTTACGTCCTGGTTTTCGGAGCTCTCGGATGAGGAGGGAGGCGGTGAGGTGAGGGGCTGTTTTGGCTGGCGAGGGTTAGGAGGTGGGGGTGGGTGGCCCGGGGAAGGGAGGGGGGGTTGGTTGGGGGAGCAGGGTTTCTGTGTGGGTGGGTGCGCCAAGGGATTGTGAGCGGACCCGTCCCTCTTCACCGCCAACCCCCTCTGAAAAGCGAGCCTGGAACCTCCGTCCTCCATTCTCTCTCCCTTCTCTTCCTCCCCCGCATAACCTGCAACCCTCCCACGGTTCCCAGTGTGCGTACTCCTTCCCTGATGTGAGTGGGGTGTGGGTCTCCGATGTGGCCGCCCCACGATCGGGGATGTACCAGGGGATGGAACCAGGGGTGCCTAAAGCTCCCTCCGTTGCGATACCCAGTTCGCAATACAGTCTACATGTACGCGGTACCCTGTGAGGCCGCCCTCAAGGGTTCGTTTGGCAGCCGTTGACTCCGTACTAGCTCTAACCGCTTCACTACCACGCAGTTATTAGCTATTTCACTAAGTGTACTCGTGATTTAATATTTAATAAACACCCGAGGGATGTTATTAATGCCGTGCGTATGGAGATTTGTCGGCCCTGGTGGCGGCGAAGTTATGCCATCGCCTGCCAAACCGAGGGTCACGGACATATGAAAGAGTTTCAGGCGTAACTTGGTGGAAATATTCAATATCCATTCTGGTAAGAATGAAAAGACGATAGTAAATTTTTGTACTTTGAGAATGACATGAAGTGTCGAAACCATGGTCGGTGCTTATTATACAGTGTGGAAAATTACTATCGTCTTTTCATTCTTACCAGTATGGATAGGGTCACGGGTTCTAATCCTGCCTGAGTGGATTTTTCACCACACGGGGCATGGTTGTGTATGTTCGTCCGCTGTTACCTGTGAAATACTCGAATGTTAAAAGCCATTGGTGCAGTTTTCTGTTGTTAAGGAAGAAAAATAAAAGGACGTCGTCTTTCGATCGTTCTTATCATGCGGAGTAGACACTCATTCATAATGGGAACTATTTTTGAAAATCAGGGCTGCTAGCACACAGAATATACTAAAGGAATGCAAAATTAAATACAGACATTAATCCTCGTTACACTCACCAACAGCAATAATTTACTCAGACGTCTATTCTCCGTTGTCTCGGGCGTGACTTCGTGGAATTTGCTTAGCATTGTAAATGAAAAGTATAACTTAGTTATTCCACGTAGAAATTCCACATTGTCCTGCTAATATATCTATGTGGAATAACTAAGTTAAACTTTTCATTTACAACGTCTATTCTCCTATTACCCTGCAGGTCACCTCAAAGGGTTAGAGTGAGTTTTCACCAACATGCTGTACGCAGTGCTCTGCTGAATTAATATAATTATGACCATTAAAAATTAGCTAAAACTTGCAGGTTCCTGTCAGGATGAATAATCGTTAAAGGATCAAGTGGGAATGGTTGCCGTCATTTATTTTGGAAACTGTTTTAAGATGTGTCAGGGGATCGAACCTTGGGTCCGTCCCTCCTGTGGTACGAGCTCACGTGCTCAGGCCAAACGGCGATGATAATCGGACCAGCTTTGGCTATTTCAGGTTGAAATATAATTATTGTAGCATTTCCATCATTTGAATGCATAGTGAGTTCCGCCGCATTGTTGTCGACTTATTTGTAAAATCGTTTAAATTAGTTCTCACAATCAATGATCCCGCTCCTGCCACCTCAAGGTATCGATGCCAAGTCGTATCGCCCAGCCATACCCACGAGTTGAACAGAGATGAGGGGGTGGGAGTGGCGGAATTGGGCACGGAATATATCTATACGAGGAGGCCGCACGCGCTAATGCGACGTACTTTCCTCGCCCACCAATAGCTTACACGTTCCCCGCCTGTCCCTCGGTGGTCGTGTGGGTGGACACCCGCCTTTCTCCCGTGCGTCCGGTGAACGCAGTAGCGGGAGAGCGAGGCGTGGAAGCCGCTGCCCTGATAATGACGCACGGGGGCCATTATCGGGGGTGCGTGGTCCATCCACCGACCACGCACTTCCTCCCATCATCCCGCGTGTCACTCACATCTTCCCTATCCGCTCTTTTCTTCGTTTTTTTTTAAATTTCAATTTACGGCCCCACCCTCTGCTGCCAAATTCAACCCTCGCGACGAATAAACAATTTTTCTTTGTTATTTCCGAGGGTGATACAAATGTTTTGATATTTCGGCAGTGAACGTGAGGGAATGGTTCTTTTTTTAATCAGGCTTTTTTGTAGTAGCCTTTCACTGCGGATACAATCCCTCTTGCATTGTCAACCTTTGGGGAGGTTGATTTATCAATGAGTGGGAAGCATCACGGATTACCAGAGTCCATTTCCCAGTGGAGTTTTGAAGCTCCGACCAGTATTCGCCGAATCGCTAATAAATTCTTTTGTAATTTGCATTCAAAATCACAATAGTGGTGGCGTTCCAGTTGTTTGGAAACTTTATTCCCGCAAGTGATCATGCATTAATATGTTTTGGTTCCATTCCTCCGCCTTCTTTAAAAACACGCCAAAGAACGAATAACTTCAACTTGAAAAATAAAAGTTTTGGCCTCGAGAACCTAGAAAAGTTATGTATTTCCATTATCTCGGGTCTGTAGCCTCATAAATCAGTACTTTAAAAGTACAGAAGTACCTTTAGCATTAGCCAGTTGAAAACAGTTGTTTGTTTTGGCTCTTAGTTATATTCATTCGATTTATGGCGAGGGACAATATGGTGTCATTGTTTTGGGATCCCGAACGTATCACCGGCTGTTCTTCCATATAAACTTCCATCTAAACTACATCTCCCTGCTCCCCCCCTCCCCTCTATACCCATAATTCATAAGTCCTTGGGAAACATTTGACAAACAGCTCGTAATTTTTTTTCCTCTTTCGTAGTGACACCTTTTGACCGTAATCTTAATATTTTTTTTTCATTTTACGAGTCTAAATCAGAAGATGCTGCTTGAAGCTACTCGCCGTTGCTTGTGTCTAAGACTTGAAACATACTCGGTAACCTCAATTTGAATGGCATTGAAGAAACTTTATACTATTTACACTTAAATTGGTTGTTGATTGTGGAAATTTACCAGGTGTTCATTCTCTGCAGGTGTAGATTCTCTGGCATTTTAATAAACTAATGAAATATAACTACTATTACCGGTATGAGAAAAATACTCATTTTCCAGTAGAATGATTGTACTTTTTTAATAGTTACCACACTCTTTTAGACTCGTTTAACTCAGTACCAACCGCGGCTTCGGGTGACAGAAACAGGACATATTAGATGGTAGATATCTCAGTTGCCAGTCTTAGTTATTGCATTAAAGTCAGTGAATGCGTATTAACTCAATAACTGTATGATTGGATAAAATATCTAGGAGTCTCTCATCCACCTGCACATACATTGGCGACATTGCCAGAAATGTTATCCGCTGAGCTCCCCTGATTTTGTTGGTCTCGAGAAATTAAGTAGTAGTTGTAAAATTTATTTTGGGTTCTCCAACTCACGAGGTCAATTTGCACATCGTTTTCCTAATTTTATTCCTTAGGATTCGAGACAGGAAATTCATACCTGTGCCTTTTGCGTTGTCAAGCCGCCGGACCAAGCATTTGCAGCCATAATACCGTCGACTGAAAGTTCCTCGGAAGTTTTTTTTCTGAAATAGACTACGAATGTTTGGGGGTCACTGTGGGAAGGGCACGGTTTTATCCTTTCTAGGACGAGACGTCGACGGCGGAAATGTTGGACGCTGGTTATGCCTATTCGTCCCTCGGCAGGTGTTCATATCGAAGATGGGCTGGGGGGAAAGGGAAGGAATAGCAGAGAGAGAGAGAGAGGTGAGGAAGATGGTCAGATGGGGAATGGGAAGGGCTTTTGATATTCTTTGCTCACAGTGAGGGTCGGGACCCTGGAGGATTCCTCTAGGGTTCGTTTTCGAACCGTTTTACTGGATATTTCCGACTGCTTTGAGTGTCTTGCAGACTCTGGAAATTTACGGCCTCGGAGCAGAGGGTGGAAAGCGAGATGTGGTCAAGCATAATACGCGAGCATTATTTGTGTCAGACAGTCCAGGTGGCTCAGGAATGTGAATTGCCTTCTTGAGGCTACCCGAAAAAAAAAACGGAAAATCGACTTTTTCAGATCGTGGCGATGACAATCGATGATGAATCGATATCCATCCCAATCGAATGGTACCATGCATTGAAGTATCCTTGATTTTTACTCCTAGAGTCCCTTTCAGTCTAAGGTTCAAACGGTTCACGTTAAAATGAGAGACGCGGAAGAGGACAGGAATTTGGACCTATCGATGAAAAAGCGTGCAAATAATTGTGAAATTCTTTTAATAAGCTCATACGATATCGAAATTCGAAGTACTGCTGTAGTAGCGAAACTAAATGGAAACGACGGATATCCATGTTGAAAGATCAGCCTTTGCAGTTTCCACAGACTTTTATTGTATTTGAACCGGTTCACGTTTATGGAAACTACAAATTTTTATTTCAAAATGGATTCTAATATAGGGCGAATGAACTTAACCCTTGTTACATCCCTTACTAATAATTTATTTTTCTCTTTACAGGTGGGTTGTGTATTGCAGAACCATGAATGCTTTGTAAAAGGATTGCGGTGAGTGTTTCAGCGGATTGGGATAAAAAACTTATTTTTGGAGCGTTTCATGAAGGTTTCCTTTTGGCTTTACTCAGTTTGAGTCTTTTATTTAGTCATCAATCCAATTCTCGTGTACGTCGGATGGAATAATGCTTTTCATTAATGCTTTGGTTTGTTCGTCTAAAGAGTGCACACTTTACGCGATGTCAAGTATAAAATCATTGCCCTCTGAACCCGCGATGGTAATGCCTAGTATATTTTAATTTGGCTAACTTAACTGAGATCATATTTTATGGATATCATGAAAAATCATATTAATAAAACATTAATCCTAGGTTAGTCTTTTCAAACTGTAGGTATATTGGAACCAAATATTTATCTTGGGATTGAATTAGTTGTTTTGATTGCATAACATCGTGACCGCTGGATGCTTGCAATTCTTAGTTTTGCCTTTCTATTAGTTTCATCGCCAATAAAGTTACTCTATTCGAAGTGGTAAGGATTATTTTATTTGGGAATATATTTATCTGATCTTGAATATTAGTTCTAACTGATCAAGGTGAATTCTTATTCTACTCGTGCACCGCTGGCTGTGCATCTGGTCACTGTTTTCCATGTACTGATCGCCCGTCCGCGCTTGATCGCGAAATTGTAAGCGTGCTGCAGAAAATACATGAGGGATTCGACTTTGAGACATGGGCAGGGAATAAGCGTGAGGAACAGGTCTGGTGAGAAAAACCCATTGGATATGAGTTTAAGCTTCAGCGCGCATCTGCCACCGTTATGTAACTCACCTAATTCAATTTGAAATAGCCAACTCCCATTAGCCTTGTACTTTGAGCACACCTCGTGGAAGGCATGCCTAACGACTTGATTGTCCCGAATGTTTCATTCACCCTTCCCATATACGGCGAAACTGTTGAGCACGAGGAGTGCTCCTCGATTGACCTAAGCCCTAATTGACCTAAGTTGAAATGATAATGTTGGACATACGGGACTGGAGGTTAGGTAGTAGTCCCGGATAGCTTAAAATCTGTTAGGTAGTAGGTTAGGACCGATCGGGCCGATAGCCTTAAGACTTGTAGGGGAGCTGCCAATTTAATCGTAAATATTGTAGTAATTCCTAATCCTTGTGTCTTTCATAGATTTATTATTACGAGTACAACCGGTTTCGGCAGTTACGCCATCATCAGGTACCAGGTACAGACATCAGGTACAGGAGAGTCCATCAGGTACAGGACCTCCGAAACCGGATGTACTCGTATAAATCTACGGAAGACAACGTTTGGTAGTTACTACAATTTCGACCTTACACCACCAAGTAAAAATTTCAACATGTGAATCTTAACTGCAAATAGTTGAAGCGTCTGATAATTAGTGTGACGCGCCAGTTCCGTACCCTGCATTCGCTGTACAAAAAGGATGCGGTCGTCGTGGAAAAACGAAGAAAGGCTTTGGATTATATCTACGTCCACGAAATACCGTGCAATCCACCACTAGGGTGTGTGGCATGGGAAATATATGTGTGTGAAGAAAGTAGCTTGTTGAAAGAGAGCGGCAAAGGATGTGGGTGATGTAGATAATAGAAGGGAGTAGGTTAATGGAGGCCGTTTCGGAAGTGAAAGAAGCTGGGAGGTGAGGAAGTAGAAAGGTGAGCAAGTCAGAATTAAATGGTGTGGTGGGATGTTTACTGATTTCAGGAGAGAGGGAGAGAGATCTGGTCATATGAGAGAGAGAGTTAGTCATACTACAACATTGACAAGATTTGGTGAAAGGAGAGTAGCAACTACCCTTTCAAACTTACGCTGACCGGTAGAATGCCGAGTAGAAAAATATATGCGCCCAGTCAGGCGCGCAGTTGCCCTTCACCAAATTACGTCACAGGCGGATGAACACAACATTTGAGAATCGGACGATGAATCCAACCGCTCTGTATCCAGCGTTAAAAAGCTTGCTTTAATTTTTAAGTATATTCTGTCAAACACACGCGAAAGCCTATTGCCATTCTTTGTGCCTGTGGCGGGGTCGGTTACTTCCTTCAGAAAGAAGGATGTAATGCGGCTTTTTCTCTCACACTCTTCCCGCCTTTCCTCCTTTCCCACCCTCCCCTCAACCCCATCCCCCCTTCCACTCCCTGGTTCGCCCATATCGATTAACTTTCCGGTCATTGTCCACGGGCTCTCTCCGCGACCTCCCAAAGCGCCCCTCCCCCTTCCCATCCTCCCCTCCTGCCCCCCCCCCGCCCCTCGGACCACACTTTCCTCCTCCCCCTCATCGGATTGTTTGCCCACTCGCTCCCTCACTGCAAGCTGTGGATCTCATCCCTTCCTCCCTTTGGGACACCGTTGTCGAATTTCTGCTGTAAATGTCGGCTACCTGTGGACCAGAACGGTACCCACACGACTGAAGAAGACTTAAAAGTTTTGGAAAGAATAATGTGTATTTTTTACTACTCAAAAAGGAAATACTATTGCCCGTCTAAATTTTTGTGGAAACATGAACGAAGTTGCGTCAAGCTCGTAAACGACTCGGTATTTTTTAAGTGTAGTTCTTGATTCTACCCGAACGTCGAACTGTAATGAATTTTCGGTTTAGTTAAATGTCATCATTCGTTAGGGGCTCTCTGCGCTGTGATATGGAATGCTATTGCCTGTCTGAATTACCGTCAAACTTCACGAGATAGTTCACCTAGTCCGTCCTGTGCGAACTGAAATGATTTGTCTGTTTATATGTGTAAGTCTCTTTTTGTATTTGAAAAAAGTGCACTTCAAATAGGTATTGTTGCTGTGTGTGCACTATTTTCTTTAGAATAAAAAATGAATATTCAAAAATCGCTATCAGTAAGGGTGTTTCTGCCTAAGAGTTTCTGTCTTATTATTCACCAGTATAGTATTCACTAAGCGTGGAGTTTGTAATACTTCGGCTTCCAGAAGTATCTTCAGTGTTTATTTCGGAAGCTACTCACGAATTCATTTACGAAAGAGTTGAAGTTTTTAACCTCTTCCAGTTATCAAAAAGAAAATGAAACTTGATAGACTACCCTCGGCCATCGAGTAACTTGTGCTCCCATCATGATGTACATTTAGCATTGTGATCAGAATGCTCTTGCAGTATATCAAAACTAAGAATGGTTATTTCCCAGAAAGATATCTGACTGGCCGAGGTTTTAAGCCGCTGGAATTAGAACACATGCCTTGAGAATATGAAAGTAGATATCAAACCAACTCAACATAACCCATCCCCCCTCTTTAAATGCTAATCTCATTTACATCTCGAATCGATGTATCTTGTTATGACAGCTTAATATCAAGTACGTACTCCATTTCCATTTTAAAGAAGGGAAATGCCTCTTACACAATTGTCCTGGAGACAGGATACCCTACCCTCGATAAATTATTCCAAACTCCCTCCAAGTCTTCCGTTTGATTTCTTCCTCACCAATACGTCGAGGAAAGGCAGCTGATTCTCCTTTTTCACCTCCATCGTGAACTGGATGGTGTGATGCTGGGAGTTCAGATGTTGCAGGAATTTGTCCAATTCTTTCTCGCCGTGTGGCCAAATGACGAAGGTGTCGTCTACGTATCTTAGCCACTGGGATGGTCGTTTGTCGCAGGTCTCCAGTGCTTTCTTCCCAAAGTGCTCCATGTAGAGGTTGGCTACTACCGGGGATAGTGGTGAGCCCATAGCTGCGCCTTCCGTCTGCTCGTAGTGACACCCATTGCATTGGAAAAAGACTTCCCTGTATTGGTGGAGCATTGTCTTCGAAATTCCTTTTAAGCAGGATTCCTTTTGAGCAGGACTTGGACATTCCGTATACAGGAAGCCTACGCACACCGATCGCTACCTGAATGCTGCATCGCATCACCATCCTAGCCAGAAGACTGCACTGGTAGCCACACTCGTAAATCGAGTTTACAATATTTGCGACTCGGATTCACTGCCCAGCGAGAAAAAACTCCTGACGACAGCGTTACAGAGGAATGGATACAGGAGGAAAATGGTCCTGAAAAGGACTGAGAGAGAAGAAAGGCGAGGCCTATCGACGATAGCACCCGAAGGAAAGGAAGAACACAGACCGGACCCAGAGGCCTACTTAACCATCCCTTTCATCGCGGGGACCTCGGAAAAAATCGCTAGGGTCTTATGGAAGCATCGTTCGAAGAACGTCTTGAGCTGAATGACAACTGACACGGATGCAACCCGAGAAATATTGAAATCATTTGATCAACGCCGCGGAAACCTGCGAACTAACCTCCATATAGAATATTTCCGTGAGAAAAACTCGATCGCGGAGGCTGCGTGTGATTTTCAAGAGAAGTATACACAACAGAAATCTCGATCCCTTGGTCATTGTGTACCACGTGACTCCGTAGTTACGTGATCGAAATTATCGAAGGGTTCAAATAGTACCCTTCTGGAAACTTAGATACTCTATCGGTGTCCATCGCATTCTTTGCCATTCTTCGCATCTTATTAAAGTATTTATAAGTGAATTTGTGTTTATGTTTGGATTATGTCAGCAATGAAATTACAAAATCATCTTGGCTGTTGGAAAGCATCAAACTTTTGAGTAGAATAATCTGCTGCAAGGTTTGCTGTAATCATGGGGAGCCTGTCCTAGCAATACAAAGAGGTGCACGTGGATGTAATCGATCATCAAGGAACGTTCTTCGTTCTCTTATTGCTTAAGAAATTAGCTCATCCGGAAAACCTTATTCATCCCGTCGAATTTAAGGTAGTTTGAGGGGTAAACGGCTGGCGAGAATTTTTTTAATTGGCCTCATTATTAAGAAAAACGTAGCATCCTTCAGCCACATAATCGCACTCCTTATAGAGATATTAGCCAAAATATGGGAGAAGTTTTCCATGGAGTATGGTGCAGCTGTACAATCCAGGGAAACCAGCTTTAAAAATTGTGGATGTTGTGACGCACAGGTACTGTCTGAAATTAATGGTGTGTAGTTCTTATGTTTTCTATATTAGTTTAGCAAAATAAATAACTCGCCTTGAGTTTAAAATATAAAATGGTACAAAAAAACCTTTGTTTGTGACGGCATTTTCAGCATTAGGTGTGAAAAAAATAAATAAATAAATAGGAGATTAGAGAATGCCCCAAGCGTCATTTAGTGTTAATGTTCTTACTCAGTGTGCGTTCGGTGTATTGAGTAAGGAAAAACACTTGGTCTATTCCACACTTACCAAGTTATATCCCAGTTGGTTTTGGTGCTATGTGCTTACTGTTATCAAGTTTTTATCTTTCAGCACTATTTACCATTATCTATGCAAAATATAATTAAGATAGAAATTGTAATTTTCTGCTGCAAAATTTGATTTTTTCATAAGAAGTTATTTAGAGAAGTTATTGTCATAGGTATAATTGATGTTTTAGATGTACATATATATTATTTAAAAGTGGAAATTTTTCATTTCGTTCTTCTTACGTGGAAATTTCACGACATCTCGCCTGAAACTTCTCTTTTAGTGCTAAAGTATAATCTTAGGAATGGTATGATGTGCGGTAACTATAGTCGGTTGGAAAGTAAAATGCACAGATGTAGTCTTTTTTAATCACTCGACATGTGGACTATATAAAACCCCAGAATATACGTATTTGCTAAATTACTGAGTAGTTAAGTCATATAAAACGGTTTTTGCGTCATTAATATTACTGTATTTACTTCATCTCATTTACATTACTTAAATTAGAAAAATATTATTCGGCAATTGCCTCAATTATGAGTAGAGATTAAGCTGGTTTAAACTTGAGATGGTTTCAGTGATTTTTGTTTTTGCACGTATTTGGGCGAAACTTTGCATTTCACTTCACCTTAGTGATACCTATTGATAAAAGTGAAAAATTGCATTACAGTGAGTTGGTTTTTTCGCAAGTCAACGCTAATCTAACAGGTAGAATTATTACTCATTGCATGTATTTCCTAGTAATTCGGTGTAGTACTTACGTGCAGATATTTCCTACACGCGAAATAATACATTCTTTATTTTTGTCCTTGTTACCAACAAATATTAAAGTCGCTCACCGAGTTCAATACTCGAAAATACATATCTCAATACAATTTCGTCTAAATTTGAATACCGCGCCGGAAACTTCATTCATCACGTTTTAATCATGGAAAATAGTAAAAATAATTTTGGCATCCCTGCCGGTGAGGTCAAATGCGTACATAGATGAGCTACAGTGAAATGTGATTCATGAATGTTTTTATTATTTACAGTTGTTGATTTATTTTTAGCAATAATTAGGACTAGGTGTACAAATATGTATTTATAAGTGAAACTTGGTGACTCTGCCTACCCAGGAAGGGAACGGCTTGATTGGTATGTATATAATAATTAGGGCAACATACGAAGTACTCTATATTAACGAAGTATGTCTACATCTACAGCTACGAAATACCGTGCAAGCCACCACTAGGGTGTGTGGCACAAGGTGATTCCACACCAGGCACGCAGCACTCATCCCAGTCCAAATCAGAACCGCGCACGTTAATTAATGGAAACTTCATCTGGTGATAATATTGGGTTAGGTCGACGTAAAATGACTACCAACTAAATATCCCAGCTAGACTGAGAAAACGGCGAAGAAAACCTTCATAAAAATAAATTGGGTATTCGAAGTTGGTTGGGTTAATGTCTCACGGGAGAATGCGATGACAACGCCGAATAGCGCTGTTTAATTAATGAGATATTAAACCAGTCTCAGGGTACATGCTCCGTTCTTTCAATGTTGTCACTCATGCAGGTGATACCTTATTTTCAAATTGGCGCCGTAATATTCGTGGAAACTTGCGTTTTTGTGTCAAGATCAAGGCGTTAGGATTTCTCCATTTTTTTAAAAATCAATGCTCTCTGAAGTGCATAGCCGTTATCTCTGTAACGGGCTGGTATTTGTCGGCAAATATGTTGAAAAGTTGTGCGGTAATTGACATATCTAGTTTGATGATTCTTCATCAGCTTTTTCGGATGATTATGGTATCTTTGGAAAGATGTTATATTTTTATTTAAAATGAGACCAACTTAGAGATGTAGGTGAAGTGATATCTCGCCTAAATCCCCCATTAGGCTTGCGTCGCGAACGGAAGATGGCGCCAAGCGTCCTCGCGAGGTCGACCCGCGTCGGCTTTTCGCTCGCGAGTTGACGCCGGGGGGCAGCGAAGTGGTGGGAGGGGGGGTGCATGCATCGGGGGGCGGGTGGGGCGGAGATGCCTCCCTCAGTTTGCGGGTGCTATGGTGCGCGAGGGGAAGAGGGGGAGTTGGTGTATATAAAGGGGCGGAGGATGTGCGTGATGGGGTACGTCGAGGCAGCAACAGCGGCTAGACAAGCCGGCGTTTCGGCGGGAGGGGGGGGGCGGAGTGGGGGATCGTTAAGGGGGTGGGTTTGAGGGACAGGGGTGAGGGTCGGAGGGGGGTTGGTTGATGTCGGGATACGCAGGGTGTGCGAGCGAGAGGGAGAGGTTGACGGGGGATGTAATTTATAGAATGGAGCCGAGATGGTTGCGTGTTCGAGGTAGGCAGGCAGGCATGCACACCCCCTTCCACCATCCTCTCCCCCCCCTGAACTCCCCACTTCTCCCCTGTGCTGTTGTTTGGGGGCGAAGGATTGCCGCTGGCGTGCGAAACGGGGAGGGGAGGGATGAGGAGGGTGTCGGGAGTTTCAACGTTGTTGCTAAGATCTTGTTTGTAAAGCGCTCATGTTGAGCGCATACTGGTGGGACTGGTGTGTCCGTCTCGAGGCCTCGGGGGTGGCGCGGGCCAAGATTGGAAGAGGAAGAAGCCGGGCTGATCAAAATCATGGGCCCGAAACATATGGGAGGAATATTGCAAACTGACACCATCGGGAATCGAATCCACGAGATATAATGGGAATTTCAGAAACTTTCCAGTTCGTACATTTTTGGAGATGGTGCCTTTCGAGTTTTTCCCATCTTAATATATCTCCCCCAAGAAAAAAATCCAAGGGATTCCTTTCTGAATTAATTTGAAAGTAGTTAGAGGGAAGGGCTTTCGAATGGAAGCGAAGGTTTCCGGTTTAACCTTGTGGAAATCACATTCGTCCCTCAATAAATCCGTACTTCGTATATTCCTGACTTTTTATTCGCAACCATGGTTTGGAGGGTAAACGCCATTATGAAGACTGGTTATATTTTTACTGGCGAAGCAGTAGTTGGAGGGTGGAAACATATAGTAGGAAGAATTGTAGATTTTTTAAAGAAGAATTGTAAAAAGAATGTAAGAATTATTTAATTTTGTAAAGGGTGTTGAATGGGAGTATGTTGTGCTAGAGCTCGTGACGACGGAAGGAAATAGGGGTATTGCGCGGACGGACCAGGGGGGCGTAAGGAATCAGGAGCTAAAGAGATGCGGTGCAAACAAGTGCTTTTGTTTTCAATGTAATTAGAGACCCCACTCATGGGCAAAATAAAGGCCTCTGTGAAGACCCGCTAACCAATCGTACCAGTTGCATAAAGTATAATTGCAACATTTGATAAGGCTGATTATTTGAATAAAAGGCGTCTCCAAATTTAGAAATGGGAATTTATAAAATATTCTGCGACAGGAATTTGCTGCGTATTGTATAATTCTAAAGAACTCAACATTTCGCTCCTGACCCTTTGAGCGTCGTTGGAAGAAAGTGCGAAAAATAAGTTTCTGATGGCTGTCCTGGGGTGTTAATATTCATCGGAATGGTGTTTAAATAAATCGTGAATTTTATAGTACGCCTGCTTTGCATTTAACGTGTTATGTTTCTATGATTACTTCAGATCGAATCGATTGTGAAATTTGAAGAGTGTGTGGAAGATTTGGAGAGATGGGGATGGATTTTTAAAATTTCAATTATTTTTAAGGATTTTATCTTGACCCGTGGTCCGTTTTAACAGGTGTAAAATAATTACTTAAACATTTCCAGGTGTATCTATTAGTTCATACTACCCTCAGAGCCGGTGAAGTGGCTTGAGATAGGGGGTGTTCGGACACCTGCGATGAAAAAGCGAGGGTTGATAACAAATAGGAATTGGCAGGCGCAAAGGACGAAATTGTGTGAAATGTAAGTTGGCGAGACATCTACGTGTTTGTCGTGACCACATACCGTGGTGCTAGAAAAGGAGTAATTTTTGTCTCTTCCAGTAAGTTTTTCTTCGGTCGGTGGTAGAGATCTAGTGTCCTGGTTACTTATCTTCCTCCGTATTGCTCTAAAACATGGGAATTGAGTCGCGTCTTACGGGTATGGTGCAAATTTTAGTTATGTTAAATCCTTCGCGACCGTGTGTTGTATTATGAAGGGTGGGTTTTGAATTCGATTACCGTCAGGGCGAATGCAAATTTCCCGCAGCGCAAGATTTACTGGAAATTCAAAACTTGTTTATGCGCAGTATGTCGTGTTTCCAATATCTCCTCCCACCCGTGGGTCATTTCCTTTTGGTGCATATTATGAGAGAGAGGGAGAGGATTCGTGAGCTGCAGGCCAAACAAAGTCTCAAAGAGGTGGGAGTGAAAGCACCACGGTCCCTCGTCCCACCTTGAACTCAAGACCCTCGCATGTAATACTCAGGCCCTCCCTACCTCCGTCTCCGCTGCACTCTAGCGTGGGGGGGGGAGACGGTAGGGAGGGTCGTTAAAAGCCCGGTCGGTGCCTCTTCGCAAATGGTGATTGTCCCGTCAGGGTGGCTGTAAACATGCGATGCAAGCAATTTTTTCACCCCCTTCTTATTTTTCACTGTTCCCCCTCCCCTCTCCCACTCCTGCCCTCTCTCACCTTCCTTCACCTTTAATCACAATTTGCATGCAAAATAGCTTCCTCACCACTCCCCCATCCTCCTCGTCGCCTGCAACTCCTGAGCCTTACCTATCGCGTCATTATCCATTCTTCCTCCCTCCCGCGCCGTGAGTCTGGTCTTCCAGCGCGCCCATATAAATCATTCGTGCGGAAGGCTATTGGAATGGGCTTTCGGGGATCCTCGCCCCCTCCCTTATGCTATGGTGCTGGTTAAGGTGGTCGTAGCGGTTTACGTCTATGTACTGATTTTCCTGAAACTTAGCAGTCATGTACTTGTTAGTAATATGCTTAGATTCAAGTGAAAAAGCTACTTGTTACCGATTTGGTTTCTTGGTTGGTTGGTTATCCTTTAGGCACTTAACATATATTTCGCAGTAATTCAATTCTATGTGCTCAGATTTTCTAATGAACGCGAAATTTAACATTTCATAATATTTTTAATGTTTACTGACAAATTTCAGTGTCATGCTGAATGAAAATCCACAATGGTATACTGGTTTTCGTTGAAATTTCGTATTCCGCACTGCAAATCCAAATCAAAATAATGCTTTAATTCAGACGCAAATTTTAAAATTTAATTTTCGCATAATTTTTATTACTATCTGCTTGGTTTCCTTTGTACAGTCATATTATCTAAGTCAGGGTGGCGATCGTCAGAGAAAACCTGGAATTTCAGGGAATTTTGATTATCTGGAAAAGTCAGGGAATTCTCGTAAAAGTTGGGGAGAAACTTGGATATGAATCCTCGTAATTTTTCTACTATTAAGTTTATCGGCCAGTCTTTCCCGCCCTTTATTTCACCAACTAAAACTAACGTTCGTCGCTGGCGTACAAGGAATAAGCACCATCAATTTGTGGAGTATTCAGTTGTGAATCTTAGTTATTTAGTTGTGAATCAGACGTACAATTTATCCCTTTTGCGTATCCTTATTGCGAGATTTACCTAGTTATGTGAAAAACCACGATCACAATGTATTACGCTCATCACAAGGAATCCGAGACTATGTTGCTCGGAAAATTTTACCTCGCGTTATTTTTATCGTCCGAAACTCAGGTCAAGTATTAGCAGGAGCACACAATCTTATAGTAAATACAAGCTTGCAGTTCTAAAAATACGAGACGATGATTAGAAAATTAAGAAAATTTAAAGCTGCCGTAGAAAATTTAATTCAGCCGGAAAAATATTCCAATAATAGGTGACCTATTGGCGATTGGTCAGGGAAATTGGTAAGTCCATTTGGGAAAAGTCAGGGAAAGGTTAGTGAATTAGAAAATTGGATATCAGTAGCCACCCTGTAAGTGAAGTCTGGTGCAAGATTTTTTTCGACTCTCTTGAAAAGTTAAAAAAATGCGCTCCCAAAACTCACGATTAGTGCTCTAACCACATTAATGGTCCATGTAAATACTGACGGATGTACCAGTCGGCAATACTAAGTACAATCTCTCGGATTCACCCGCCTCGCTCGGTGGAGGATTATTAACAGCGATCGTTTACCTCGACATCTTTGTGACACCCTGCAAAAACCACCTCAAATGTGTGTGGTGTGATTCCTCGCCATGCGTGCTCCGACCGAAATTTATCTGGAAGTTCGATTAAAGAATGAATCACATGGTAATATTCTTTACGTTTTTTACACAATTGGGCGGTTTCGTTGTGAAAACATCGTCATCATAGTTCATTAGTCAAGAGTTCACAAAATTAAACCCGTCCGTTATATCAGCAAATATGGACTCGCAAACTAAGGGTCGCGACCCGCTGATGGGTTGCGAGGTCCAGTTTGGTGGGTGGCGAGAAGGATGGCCAGTCAAGCAAATAAGTAAAAAAAATCAACGATGTTTGCCACGTAATACTATCCTAAACCCAACTAGCGTGTTCGGTGCGATATGGCGTCGCCGCGCCCCCTCTCCTACTAGTCTACGGGGGTCGCGGGGTAAATAAAATGCAAAAGTAATGGGACGCGAAAAGTTTTCAACCCCTTATGGTGGGTCGCATGACAGCTGAGTGATATTAAAAACAGTTTTTAAGATTACCTAGTGATTCTTTCTTTAGCTATATCAAAACTCCACTGATTAACTTTGCTTACTATCATGTTCATTAGCAAATACGGTGTATAACTATAATTTTACTCATGCGGGAGGGGCCCCCTCGTATCACAAGGATCATTAGTTAGAGTTGGAGAATGACAGCCTGCCTATCTGGGCCCTTACTTCTCCAGTTAATGAACTTAAGTACCTTGTTGTGGCTTCTAAGGATTTCCTCATGTACATTTCCCATGGTGTCAAATTCGAGTCCAAATATTATTTACTACTGTCGTTGGGCCCACTTTGGTGCGCTTCGTATACAGTATCTTAATCCTTGTAACAAAAACGGTCAAAAAGTGTGAGCCAATTTTTTGTGTACGGATGCGGTAGTTAATAGCGTTCAAGCGAAAAGAATTTATATTTCATTCACAAAGATCGGTGGTCGAATCTACTGATGTTGTGATGAAGCATAATGATTTCATGTGTATCGCTGAATTGTGGAGCTGATCCAAATGATACATTGCATAATCAAACTAAGGCAGCTTGACTTAGTGGTTGAGTGTACGCAAGTTAATTTTTGGCATTAAGGTAGTCCGAGCGAGATAGTTCCCTAGTCATATTAGAGACCATGTTCGAATTATATGTTTTAATTACACGAGCTGTAGGACACAACAATTACATATTGCATTATTAATGGTGCAATTATATAGTTCTATATGCCATAAATCGTAAGTAATTAAATAAAAATATCTAAATAAGTCTTTAACTTGACTCATTTTTTTCGCGCGGTGCTTTTGAAACTACTTCAAAACGGATGGTTTTTTGTGATACCCTAGAACCTACTGCGGTGGCAATATGATTAATTTTCAAATATAGTTGAGAAAACATACAAACCACCCGCTGTTAGTTTTTTTACGACATATAAGTGTTATAAATGCCTCATTTTATAAATAATGTCTCTCTGAAGTGCATACACGTACCGTTTCACATGTAAAAGGGCTGGTATATTTTGGCAAATATCTCCGAAAGTAATGCGGTAAGGGGTTGAATTTTTGGTGTTATTTGATAGGTGAGATATTTATCTTTAAAGTGAGACCAAATTCATTGATTTCTAAGTAAAATGATATTTCGCTCGGACTACCTTAATTCCGTGAAAATTTTACGCAAAAAGCAACTCAGTTGGTTGAACCCAGCCCGATCCCCCTCGTGTCAACTATTTACGTTTAAGAAAGGAAATTCAATTTCGTTATTGATAATATGCGTTAATAGTGAGGGGGAAACTGCTATGACTGATGCTTTATCTGTGGATGCAACGCATACAGGAACTGCGAACGTAATGGCGAGGGGGGCGGAGGGACCTATGTGGATTGGAGATGCAATGATTCGTGCACCGAATCAGAAGTGACACTATTTGTGATAATTTTATATTTTCTCCTTGTCGGCCAAGCGATGCTCTACTTAGGCGACGAAAGTTTGACTTCCCGCCACTTCATGCATTTGACTGCGCAAGAAATTGTGTCGCGTAAAACGCCCATAACACCATATCGACTTCGCCATTGTTTCCTTCCAACCGTGAATTAACCATCCTCCCCCGCGTCCCCCAATCCATATCCTCCCGACGTCAAGGTCTACGGACTCCCCCTGTCTAACTCGGAGGAACTAATTGTTGTACGTAGCCTGAGGAGTGGCATATAAAAACTTCGATCGAAAAAATAGTGCCTTATCACCTTCAGAGGTGATCTTATCTCACGGAACATGGAGATTACAAGATCGATTAAATCTTTGAAGGAGCAAGTGTCAAGTGCTCGCTCCTGAAAGCTCGAGTGTTTTTGCGAGTTATGCCCTGGAGTCGGTGCTAACTTTCCGCCTCAAGAATTTCATTCGTCCATTCAGTTCACCTGGAAATGTTTTTTTTTTGCCCCCATTATTGTCAAAACTGCCATCTCAGAGAAGAATTCGTTCCAAGTTTGCAATTCAAGTCTCTCCCGAGGTTAAGCTTAAGGCTGAAAAAACTGTGAGACTTCAACGTTAACTTGAATTTTTACTCACGTAAATGGGAAGAAATCTGCTTGAAGTCGGTCACTATCGCCGGGTTTGCAATGAGGTGCTTGCACGTGTGAAATGGGCGACTTCTATATTTCTCGTGCGCTGTCTTCGCGGAGTGCCGCGACTGTTTACTGCATGAATTTTGATTACCTCCTGCCAACCGTAAATTTCTTCTTATATTAGCCGGGAGCACTAGTTTTAGTCTCCCTTTTTCGTGAGATATACACGTCTTGAAGCATCCTTAAATTGTTCTCTATACTTCAATCGTACTCACTTAAAGACGGCGAAGGCTTGCGTAAGTTGTCAACGGCGGCCATCTCGAAGAAGAAGTTGTAGCACAAGCGAGCTTGATAAGATGTCGCACATTCCCCACGAATGTATTCCATCCACTGTTATCTCCCCCATCTATTTTTACTTTTCATTCCTCATCAACATTCTCTCCTTCTATTACTAGATTTTTTCGCCATCAATCTACATCTACATACCACCCGGCGAGCATGTGACAGGGGGTGTTCGGGCACCAGCCGTGTAAAGATGTAAGATTTTGGGAGGTGAATTGGTGACGTATATTATGGGAGTGTATTTAGTGGACCTCAGTTTTTATTAAGGTAGCTTATTGTGCGCGGAAAGAACGAGTTTTTGCACCTATCTGTTCGGCAATGTATCTCTCTCATTTTATCGCTTCTATCAGACCTAGAGATGTAGTGAGGCGTCATGATAATATTCTCTATGTCGCTCTGAAACACACCAGTTCTGAATTTCTGTAGCAACCTAAGCCTAGCGTGTAGCCTCCGAGTCCCTAGGGGCTCCCAACTGAACCCCTCTAAAAGTTGTGATACACTATATTACGCTCGTAGCAGTTTTTTACGACCAAATGAACGTTTTCAATGACCAACATCATTGCTTAGATTGTGTAAATTCAATTTCTCTTCGCAACTTGATTGTAGTAATCATTTCCTGTTTTCACGACCTTTTTCTTTCGCCTGGTTTTAATGTTTCTCGGTCTTGTGGTCACATTTAGGCTGTTGGGAGGGTAAACAAGTCTTCACGTTCACCTTCCTTTTCGCGTCAGAAGCTCGTATTTTTACAGCGTTCCGCGTATTTTCTGCCCTCCTTGTGACCCATTTGCTATTCCTGCTGCAGTTTTTTACCCCCACACCGCTGTCTTCTGTCTCTCCCCGACCAGGTGCTTGATTCTCCCAGCCGTCCCTCTGCCGCAGAGTTAGGGACCCCTTTGCCCTCCTCAGCCTCCCTGGTAAATCTTGGCCCTGCTCTCCATTCTCGCGGGTTTTCCTCCATCCGAGACTCACTCGATCCTCCTTTCAGTCTCTTATCTTCCCTTCCTCCTTCCTTATCTTTCTTACCCCTCTGCCGCGCTGTATTATTCCGCTCCTCGTAAATACCCTTGCGAGTTTGAGGGGAACGCTCATTATCCTGGTGGTGGGTGTATGTCATAAGACGGGAATCGGTTGGGAATTGTGGCAAGTGTACATCTACATGCACAAAATACCCTGCAAATCACTTCAAGGGTGTGTGGCATAGAATCTGTTATCATCAACATGCACTACACGACACCATAATGAAACTACATCTATTAATCCTGGAGCAAAAAAAACTGAAAATCGTGTTAGGAGGTGACAGTTCATTTACACGCACCACACTAGGTATGATACCAATGTCGGATAAATTACTTTTATTAATGAATCTTGCCACTAAATGAATGCACAGAAACACAGAGGGTATATTCGCATCCGTGGGAGACTTAGAAAGAGGCATTAGAAAACAAATTGACTAATTAGTTGCTCTACTCTACAAACCGAGTTAAAATTCTCATTGGCACCTTTTATGTAAGTAAGAAATGTAAAATATACTCCGTCTAGCCTGAGTTGTACTCTTATCTTAACTTATAGTATTGCCCGTTAATAGTCTTCAAGGCCGTGCGATATGTCGTGAGCCGATCCAATCTAGCCGTTCTCTATTTTCATATTAAAGAGCCTTTAAACCAATCGCGTGACCCCCGTCCTTGACTTTCATCTCTCGTCAGTCATATTATATAAAGTGCCTTCAACGTAGCCCGAATGAAACTTCACATTTCCCTTCGACCACAACCCATCTTTCCATTAATTCCATCCCTTTCGTTCCTCGGCTTGTGTGGACAAATTTCTTATTTTCAGAAGAGATTGATAGTTGCGTCTCGGTCCTTATCTCGTCGAACGATTAGTACTTGTCTGTGATCCTAAGGTCAATGTTTACTTCAGTGCCTATCGAGTGACCTTGCTCCTATCCCAATAAAACGGAACGAATTTGATCTTCGTACCTAAAAATAAACGATTCTTCCCAGGCGTCTTAGACAGGTGTTTTTATCGAAGAATTTTATTGCCGTGAAAATAGTTATCTGTTGAAGAACAAACAGCGTTACTTCAGAAGAACTCTTGTTATCTGACTACTAAAGGCTGCCATAACTTCATAACCCTCATGTGCGCTGTTGTGGTAGAGTGTGGAAAACCTCAAGTAAAAGTGAGTATAATTATTTTGGAATAAAGTTTCTGTTTGCTTTTAGTCGACTGTCTCATGTTTCGCGTCTCTAGCCATTCGGTGTTATTTACTCTAGATACTCGTGTAAGCTAGAATGTTTGTTTTAAAATGGAAACGTTGCGTTCTTAAAGCGTAATCGCAATCAATCGTAATGAACGCAATCTATTGATTCTTCCGTCAGTGATTCATGTGTTCAACATCGTATGTAGCCCAATTACTTTAAGTAATTGCGTATTGAGTAAATTGGAATGGGGTTAGAAAACATGGAAACATCCTCTGCAGTCGCAACCGTTCAATATGAACAGTGGAATTTAATCTTTATTACCTTAGTCGTGAGAAAGTCAGCAGTCATCAATCGGAAAATTGGTTCGCTGCAGCCCATCACTCCTCTCTACTCTTAGATAACTGTTTCATTCGTACACAATACTTTATTTTGGCAGCCTAAATACAGGTGGGGCTATAGAAGCATGTCATACCTACGAACATTAAGGTGTGCAATGTATAATGATTTAATGTTATAGTCGGATCCCTAAACCTTTTTCATTTTAACATTTTTTTAAAATAATTACTCGATGGTGACGTAGCACTGATGTGATCATTGAAATTGTACATGTATACTGAACATTAGATGTGCTATGTATTAATTTTATCAAATTCAAAATTGATGGCTTAATTATTGAGTGAATACCTACGTGAGAACTCCAAGTAAAAATTTTCCTTCCTTCCAATCGCGCAGGCAAATGTGGTGTCTCCATGTCTACTAGTGCACCATTTGTAAATTTTGCTGATGATTATAAGTCCATAGTATGGTAATGGTGTTAAGTTAGCCATCATTTGGTACACTCAGATACGTTCTGAGCACCTTTAGCTACGATCTGAGCTTTCATTGCTCTCCTGCGTAGGGGGGGCGGTTTCATCAGTCGAATCGTCGTCAACTCGGGCTTCAAATAAATATTACAACCAAGTGTTTAGAGTATTTCCGGTAGTGTACGTCCTTCATTTGATGGTACTTCATTTAAAAGTATTATTACTCCGAAATGTTGGGAATATTTTTTTTTGGGGACAGCACATCCTTAACTCGATGGTCATTGTCCATTTCAGAAACAGCTTGACCCCGCAGCGTGAAGGATATTTTGTCCGGGGCTCTACGTCCGTAATTCGACGGTCATACTGCATTTTGACGCGGCTCACCTTCACTCCATTCTGCCCATTTCAGCCGCAAACGCAGTCGTTCATCCGCCATTTCTCTCCACTCTTCCATCCCCAACCTTCCTTTCCATCTTCTCTTCGCCTCTCTCTCTCTCCATTCCGCCTCCCCATTCCTCCTCCTCCTCCTCCTCCCTTCTCTCACAGAACCTGAATAATTCATGAACGCATCCGCTTGGTTCCTGCTGCTGCTCTCTTGTGCTGCCCCCGTTGGCGTGGGATCCGAACTAAGAATGGAGTGCGGCGACGACCAGGGACGGGGCGGGAATTGTGGGTGAGGGAAGGGGGGAATGGAAGGGGGAGGGAGGGACTTGAAATAGGGGGTGGTCGCGAGGGGGTTGGTCGGGGGTTGAGGGGTGGATGCAAGTCCCCCTCCCCCTCCATCTCTCCGCGGAGAGCCGGGATGAAGGTGATGGGAAGTTATTGTGGAAACGTTGGGAGAAATAAGGATTTGGGTGCGCTGCGACCATCTTTCCCGGTTTTGTCTGTTCCTAAAGTTGGCTCGAGTGAAGAGAGGAGGAGAGGAGAGAGATTTGCGCTCGCTTGTAGGCGTTTTACTCCAGTGCGGCATTTTCTTGAGCAGTCTGATGCCTGTGGGGATATTCGGTCGGGATTGTGTTGTGAAAAGGATAGAGTTGGCTGGATGAATGTGTTAATGCGAGCAAAATAACTCGGTGTACTCATCTTTGCGATTCCGCGTAATTCATCATTGATTTGTCATCGCATTAAAATTTGAGGTATTGCAAGTATGTACCGCTGACCCTTAAAGTATTGCTAGTATGCACTGATAATGCAGCGACTTTAGTCTCGTCTATTGCCATTGCTTCTTGGATTGGATTGGATATTTGGGGAGGCGACCGACAATTAAGGTCATTTGTGCCACAGGGGATAGGTAAGGGAGGAAGAGTGGATAGAAACCCGGCGTCGGCATTAGCCTGCCCTTAACGATAGGCGCCAAGGGGACCACGGTTCAACGTCTCATCCGACAGACGGTAGTACTGTACTTGAAGTTCCCTCCACAAGACATTCAAGTAGGGGTCGGGTTTCCTCTGAAAAACATCCTCCTCTGCAGGGATTTGAACCCTGGCCGTCCGCATGGTTAGCCTGTACTCTAGCCACCACACCTACCCGATCCCCCATTGCTTCTTTCAGGTCGAATCGTGTGTTTTAAGCAATGCGCTTTATCATCAGCGATCATCAATCTGCAGATTGATTTTCTGTGATCCTGCAATTCTTACGAGTACTGTTGCTCTAGTCAGCAAGTGGGAGGTAGTAAGTGCGAAATGCTGTTCGCCAACGAAGCACTTCTAACTTAAATACTTCTACTTCTCTTCGCTTGCTTCCTCTCTCCAAATCCCAATTTACCCTTGCCCTATTCATTCCTACCGTAGAGATCATGTGCACTCGAGTTTGGGTACGAATAAAAACGTAACGAAAAGACCTACAGAAAAACTAACTACACCATAATTTTCCTCATTTAATTCTGCGTTATATAATGGTATTCTTAAAATTTTTAACGCATTTTAATATTTTTTACTACGGGTTTAACGTAAATAGTACCGGTTTATGACTGCGCGCAGCGAGTATTATGAATACCACTCGATTTAAATTAAACGCACCTATTGGTGTCTTGGGCAATTACACATTGGAAACGTTCAAGGCATCCGCATTGCGACGAGACCAAGAACGAAATCGTTCTATGCCTTAGGTTTGAAATGTAATAATTTTACAAAATGAATAATAATGTTTTTTTTCGGTTCAAAATACACAACTGAAATTGACGCAGTCCATAGGAAACATATCTATCCGCCATTTGCAGAAATATGATTGTCATTGAAGAACTTGCGTTTGAGTTACGAAGTATCAAAGCCAGAGCTTTGCCCGTGTGCTGTCTTAAACCGGTACTTTTTACGTTACACCCATAGTAAAAAGTATTAAAATTCGTGTAACAATTTTAAGAATACCATTATTTAACGCAGAATTAAAGGAGGAAAATTACGGTGTAGTTTGTTTTTCTCTAGGTATTTTTAAAATTTTTTTATTCGTACCCGAACTCGAGTGCACATAATTTCTGCACCGACAGTTAGTGTTAATTTTGTAATCCCTCATTATTTACTAGGTATGTTCCATCTTTAATTTTCCTCAGTTACTCCAAATGTTGTCTTTTGTTTTAAAACATTATTTTCTGTTCATGAAAGCATTTCGCGGACCACATGCTCAAAGAGATTGCTTCGTTCACCCTACCCCTAATTTCACTTTATAATGCTAGAGAAGATGCTGCATCGAATTGCGAGTTGGAAATACTCTTTGTGAAATTGCTTTGAGGACCTTGGTGATGTTGGGAGTTGTTGAAGATGCTTGTGCCCACGCCGTGTCAATTTCCTTCCTCTTAAATATTGTACTAACATTATGTATCGGTACCATGCTGCTGTGGCTCCCTTTCTATTCTCATTGTTTTTTATCCCTCCCCCTCCTCCGTGCATCCAATCGTCTCCTTCCATCATTGGGGCATGTCACCCTCGGAATGTGTTTTCCCCTAAACTTCCCCTCCCTTGACTCTGGAAGTTGGCCTCTTGTCTGGTTGGCCCGTTTACGTGATGCTTGCGTCGGTGGTATAAGTCACTTCATCATTCTATCGAGTGTATGTACTCTATTCAGTGTGATTAAAATCGTATCGTGTATAGGGTGTTATCTTATCCGGTGAAAAAAATCTATTTCGATTTATGAGTTCTGAATTCAGAATTTAGTAAGATATATATTTTCCATTTAATTTTTGGATCCAAACGCCAACCACAGGTAAGCTAGCAGCGAGTCGAGTGTTTCGAGAGAAGACCGGTGGTGGAGCTGGGAAAATACCATTTTAAAGGTATTGGGTCGTCAGTGCCCCTATAACTTTGGCTATTATTAGCAGTTGAACAGGACTGGTTTACTTGGGCTCGTTCTGAATGTTTTGTAAACAATATAGTACGAATGCCAAAACAATAAGGCGCAGTTTATTTACGTTGCGCAGTTCGGCAAATTCCTGGACAGCGCCACTGTACATTGAAATTGGCATCATGTAAACACAGGCTCCGAGGCATAGAACTCTATTTAAGTTCCGAATTTGGTTCTGAGTTTTCTGCGAGGAATCATTAGTTTCTTCCTTTCTGTGTGGAAGCTTAGGAAAGTTTAGTTTTCCTGCGTGTAAGGTGTGTTACAGTTTCACTGTTCTCACTGGTTTGGTCTAATATTGTAGAGAAATATGACACATCGAGGTAGCTATCAACGAGTCTAAAACCCTCCTTGCGATATGTTTATCATAGCTAAGTTTTACAATAAAATTGAGTAATAACCATTTTTATACTTGTCAAGTATCACGTGTAATAATTTTCGTTTAAAATTGTATAGGATATAAGGCGGCCGAAATGGTCGTATTGTAATTGGATTGCTTGTATTCATGAAAAAGGCTGCTTCTCGAAGACCACCAATGGGAATTTTTTTCATTAACTTCAGCGGTGAAATTTATGACCGATTTGACAGTCGACGGTTTTGAGAGACCTTTCGAGAAGTGAGAGATTCCAATCACATTCTCATATTCGGGATATATTTTTTTTTAAGTTCATCGGTTTGGTCGAGACTGCGAAAGTGACTCCGCCATAAATTTCCCTCCCGTTCAAATATCGAAGTGATCTCTCCTGCCGCTCCGTTTATTGCCACGCTTCGCTCGGCTTCCTTCTTATTTCGTTCTCGCGAGTCGTTAACTCGAGAACCAGACTCCACAAAGTGACCCTCCACCCCCGTGGCTCTGTCGCTCGCCGAAATTAGTGTGCCCGGTGTGTTGTTATGTTCTTTGAGGGACTCTCGCAAGAAAGGGCTTCATGTCGCTTTTATGGACTACCGATGTTCTTTCGAGGAAGTCCTATTTAGGGATCTATGAGGACTGAGGGGTGGCAGCTGGGAAAAAATATGCGTGTTCTAGAAATTCACGGAGGATGATGAGTGTCACGGGGGATGACTACGGAGAATTGCTCGCTGAGAGTCTAACTCCTACGAGGGTTGTTTTTTTCAAGTAAGTACCGTTTTGGAATTCGGCCACTGCAATGCTGCGGTCGGCATTTGACCCATGAGCTCCGTGTAACTACATCTGGGAAGCCACAGACGCCATTACGGAAACATTCGACCGTATTTACGTTTGTTTGTATTTATTTGAATTGCCTCCGTCGTTTGAGAATCCAGCAGACTGTGAAATACGCGCTGTGATTCGTTTTCTCAGTGCTTAAGGCCTGAAAGCGGCTGAAATTCATCGTCGGATCAGTGAAGTTTATGTAAAAGAATTACGAGCGATGGGAAGGTTCGCTAATGGGTTGGAACTTTTACATAATCCAAAACAAAAGGCGTGGTATGCGGGGTAAGAGAATCGTTTTGCTCCATGACAACGCTCGCCCACTCACGGCAAATCAGATTCAAGATCTCATCCGTTCATTTGGCTGGTAACAACATGATCACCCTCCGTACAGTCCCGATCTAGTGCTTAGTGACTACCCCCTGTGTTTGCATTTAAAGATGCATCTGTGTGGTCAGCGCCACGACGACGATGATGAGGTCAAAATGACCGTGTTGCAGTGGTTGTCAAATCAGGCGGAAGACTTCTATTAGTATGGGATTAAAAAGCTGGTTCTATGATGCGATAAGTGTCTTAATATTAGTGAAAATTATGTGGAAAAGTAGATTAATGTACAGGTTTTCATGTACAAGTAAAATTTTTAAGAAAAGTGTACTTGTTTCATTTTTATTTCAAAACGGTACTTACTTAAAAAACCACACGTCGTACATCTGCATCAACGAAATGCCGTGCAAACCACCTCTAGGGCGTGTGGCAATGTGGCACGGAGTGATTCCATAACCAGGCATGCGGTGATCGTCCCAGTTCAAATCAGAATCAGGACCAGAAAGCAGTCAGCAGAACAATGCAAGGTCAAACCTCTTCATTTTAATTCTTGCATTCCTGAAATTCCTATCAATTGTTGAGGAAGTCTTCTCGGGACTCATTCTATTCTCAAGGCAAATTCCCCGTGTGCGAATTTGTACATTCTGGCTTTAGGTGCGCAATGCCGTTAGAGTATCATTCATCACAATGGTTAAAAACAGTTTTGATATACTTATGAGTATTATTGGTATAGTTGAGAGACATTGACTGATTGATTGTCGTACTTATCAAAAACGGTTCTAATTCTGAAATGGAAAAATCAAGGAAATAAATCGTATGTTATTTTATAACGCTCGTGTTCTGGTTATGTTCTGTCCGGTATTAAAGGACTGACGAAGGAGAGTTGATGAGAGCATATCAGGCACCTGAAATGAGCCTTTCTGTTCCAGCTTCAATGATAGGAAATACGGAGGGTAGTAGGGAGATAGGTTTTTGATACAAATTTGGGTCATTAGATGCAGAATTTGTGCCCCTTGAATGGGTCTCTTCAACCTGATTTTTAAAAATCTTACGCCCTGTCCACATATATAAAAAAATGAGCGGAATGTGATATTTTCGGAGCTAGTTAAACATTATTTTCACGCATATATGTATTCCGTACGGCTTGTCTGTGCTCAAGCCGGACTGTCAGGATTCGCGAACAAGCAATCGTGCGGCAGAAGCGTCAACTTCGAATGCAATGCAAATTCATTTTTGTTCGTCGAAAAACCAACTCAGACCAAGGCGTTGCGTTAAATGCGGAATAAACAATCCTGCGTGCGTTGCCACGTTCACTATTACCCAAATTCCTACGCGCGTACGAAAACTTCTATTGTGTGTCTTATGAAAGCGCTTAAGGCTTCACTTGGTGGAAAGCTGTTATATCCATGATGGAATGAAACAGTAATTTCCACACTTGTTGAATGAAATGAATAACCGACCATGGTTTCATTACAATAAGTGTTGAAACCATGATCGGTTATTCATCTACATCTAAATCTACGAAATACTGTACAACCCACCACTAGGGTGTGTGGCACGGGGTGATTCCACACCAGGCATGCAGCACTCATCCCAGTTCAAATCAGAACCGCGCACGTTTCCCCGAATGCCAGGTGCAGGCCAAAAGCAGTCAGGGCAACCGTACGCAGTCAGACCACAAACCAGGAGAGTAATACGTAGAAGAACATGCTACCATGCAACACACTACTCAAGATATAATTAATCAAGATGTATTCATTTCATTAACAGTGTGGAACACACAAGTGTGGAAATTACTATTGAGTTTTATTCCATCATGGATACTGCCTGTATTGTTCGGTGAGTATTTTTTTTTAGATGTGGGCGCGGCTATAGAGCACGGTTCAATTAACTTCGAATGGGGAATCCAAGATCACGGATAGAATAGATCGAGAACATTTTAATTTTCTTAGGGAAGGGTGGATGAGAGGGTCGAATCATAGGGAGGAGGATGATGTGAGACTGTGTTATCGGGTCGGAAGGGGAGAGGAGGCTAGGCGAAACGAAGCGGAGGGAAAAGTGTTGGCTTCCTTTGGATGGAACCAACTCAGCGAAAGTTTCCGAATGAATTTTAATTGTCCCGACGACTTGAAGTGGCACGGCTTCGAAAGATCATCTCCGAGGTAGACAGCGCAGGAGACGGGGAGGGGGGGGGTGGGAGGAACGAGATGGGCGGGTGGATAAGACTTCCATCTCGAGAGAGGAGGAGATGGAGATAGGGAAATGAATTCCCCTTCCTTCTCTTACCCTTCTTCCTCCTCCTCCTCCCTCCCTCTCTCTTCCCCCCCCCCACTCCCAGCCGATCGCTTTTCGTCTTGCGCCCCCCCGAAAACCCGTTCCCGACAAACCCCCGCACAACCTTTTTCCTCCTCCTCCCCGAAAGGGCAACTCAGTCACACGAGCCTGAGTTTTTAACGCGGAACATCTTTTCGGATCGGTCACTCGTTCAATTTATGTGGAGAAGCTCAACCCGCGACTTAAAAGACACCGGGGATTTATCTTCCCTGGGCAATCGCTGGTGGGGTTCATTGAATTTGAAAAAAAAGGTTGGCGTGCTTTTAACGTCAGTTGTTTAATGAGGCACTTTAGCACCGTAAGAAACGACGAAAGATCGTTAGAGCTATGTATAGATTGTCGAGGAATTGTTCGTATGCTATGCTTGAAAGGTGTAGGAATACATTGAACAGGTGGCGACATATGCTTGCATACTTCCTATTTTTTCGATGTATTTCGGCGGCTGACGAGGCTACATTATCTAGATGATGGGAACTGGCTTCAAGATTTCTCAGGGTTCAAACATACTTCACTAATAAATTTCAAGAAATGAGTGTTTTCATTTTTTTTACTACTTCAATGGATCTCTTCGGCTGGTTACAGCTTACCAGGCGGTTCTTAATGTATGCATTAATTATTAAGAATTAGTATAATTTATCTTTACACTTATTATCTTCGAATACTGATGAAAATCATATGATCTGAGGTTAAGTTGTGTTGTATCGTGTTAAATACATCCTTATTTTCTTTGCTCCCTCAGCAAAGAATTTTTCATGTAAAGATTGAGGAGAACGGTTCAGTAATTATTTTTTCGCCGATGAACTGGAGTTGCTGGTGTTTTTTATTCCTCGTGCTCCTGCCTTCATTATTAAAAACTCCCGAAGGACGTGAACCATTGTTGGCCTATCATATGAAGGATATTTTTATTTTTTTCGTTGCTGGGAATATCGATTTTCATTGCTTGAGCTTGCTAAAGATGAGATGGAGTGCCCTCACCTCTGCTTATACACGTTAATGCTACGCTAATAAATACTATGGAAAAACAATTTACGAGAAGATCAAACCATCGGATGAAAATCGGCTCCGCATAGCTGCTCAAGAGAGAAGTAAATGGGGAAGTACGAATAAAACAATTTTGTTAGTGCATTTACTTAAGTTGTTGAAATATTATCTCAGCTTGTGCAGTTACGCAAATAATGCCAGCGTATAGTAGGTACGTATGGAGTTAAGCGAAGATGATTCTTCATAATCTAATGGAGTGACCAAGCCTATAATTTCTCACTTAAGAAACTTAGAACTTTTAGGTTATGTTACAATTTGTCATTGTAATCCCGTAGAAGTTGAATTTTGGTGTGGAACTCTAAATTTTTTACTTGTACCGACCCTAAATAATATTTTGACTCCATGTAAATCCACCTCATGTTGTCGACTATTCGATGAAATCTGTGAGAAAATAAATAAAAAATCTATGGGAATGACAGTTTTTTCTTGGTGCTTTATAATGAAATTCCTCAAATTTGAGAGGGATACCGTTTGACATCTCTGTATGCAATGTTTTTGCTCTGTATTAATGGCATATATATAGTTAATTTTTCTCTTTTGATGTGAATAAAAACTTTTTCAATGTTATACGAGATGGTATATCCTAAAATATTGAATAGCTGAACCTTAAATCGGAGTGTATTTTAGGCGATTGAAAACTTTTGCGTGTTCACTCTTCTGCGTCCTGTTTTTCCATATTCCCTAACATTGGGAAGTAAATCATCTTACTAGCTACATTACCCGTCGACGAACCCAGCTAAAAGTTTCATCGTATGATTTAAAAATAAATGAAAATGCCTTTATTGCAGATAGGAATTCTTGGTCCTTCTAAGCCACATGGCTTGTCAGAAAGAAAGAAAGAAAAAAAACATCTATTGTTTAGGAAAAATATCCATAAGTACAAGAAATAATGGTGATACCGTTTACAGGCTCATAATTATTACAAAAAAATTAATGATATCCATCACAGCACAAAGACTTATGTGTTCAATACTTTACAAATAACAAAATTGTACAATAAAAAAGAAACAATTATATGAAAACAAATTTGACAAAAAAAGAAAGTCAGTTATGTTATTCCCGGGAAATTAAGTAATCATGGTATTTCATTTTAAATGTTTTAACAGATGTGTAGTTTATATAGGGGCCTAAGTTAAACTAGCTTTGATATCGGCAAATAGTGTGCATTTATCACTTATTTTGGGCTTAAATGACGTTGCATTACTACGTAACGTTATATGTGAACCTGATTTTATTATGATTCGGGGGCCAAATATTAGCATTGGATCTCAGGTGGGTGCCCCAATGTGTGATTTGGGAGAAATCCGTTCGGTTGGCAACAAGGAGGCGATGAATGGCATTGAGGTGATCGCAAGACGTCAGGAATCGAATGACGCGAAATAAGGGGCAGGATCAGTCGATTTGTGGGGGGGGGGGGGAGAAAGCGGCTCCCAGTGTCTGCCATGCCTTTGTTGAGAAGCATTGGCAATGAATTATTCAGAGGAAATTCGAGTGGATTATCCGGGAGCGACGAAGGCTCAGCTCGCGACGGCAGGTAGGAGGAGCATGGATCTTTGGGGGAAGTTAAAGAGATGTTAATTATTGGATGGAGAATTGGAATCTCAGGAAGGGGTCCAAGAGAGAGAGGGTTGGGAAGGGATATGGCCGACAAAATCTAAGTGTCAGTGTCGAATGAAATGCGTAAGGTCTTCGAAAGCATTTTGAAAATAGTGGAGGAGGAAGCAAAATCCCTTGAAGTACACTTGTCTGCAAGTGGTGTTTTTTTGCATTAATAAACTTTATGCATTCGTTGACAGCATCTTTAATAGAACAATATCCATCCGATAGCAAGCCACAGTCGCCATTTTGGTAACAATGGATTGAACCTCCGATAGTTACATGAACGAATCCCTCCTCCACTGTGGATGAATAATGGGTCTTAAGTTTCTATGACTTCTTCTTCAGTCTTCAATCCGTATATTGGTGTGCAGCTGCTCTCCACATGAATCGCTGTTCTGCCTTCCGCTTCATTTATGCATAAGACTTACAATGGACGTCATTTATTATCTCCTTTATGAATTGCAGTATTGGTCTTCCTCTGCATCTTCTTCCCTTAATGTAGCCTTCCAGTGTAGTTTTCACAATTCCCTCATTGCACAGAATGTGACCGATTAGCTCGCATCTTCTTTTCACGATATTATTCCATAATTTTCTTTGTTCTCCAATTTTATAGAGAACCTCGTCGTTGCTAACCTTATCGGTCCGCGGTATTTTCAACATTTTCTAGAAACACCACATTTCAAACGATTCTTTGACTTAGTTACATATAATCCGAGTTTGCATTTCAAATTTTGCGCGACTTCAATCCCCCAAGTCTTTTTTTGCCTGTGCATCCAACGGTGTATTCTAGGGATAAGTGTGTTGTGACATTTCGTAAATACCTTTTAAATAGGTCCTCAATGATAAATGGTGTTATTCAAACGAAAGCTCTCAGTTACCCTGAAGGAAGACGGAACATGTGGTTAACTGCGTGAGTTGGTTTTTACATCCCGATCCGGGAAACGTGTCTGAATCTTTTAAGATCCAGTAAGGATGACAATGCAGTACATGTTATACCTACGTTGATTGACCTATTGTAATATTTGCTGGCCCCGTTATGTGAAACTCTACTGGTTCCAGGACTCTCATAATAGTCGCAGTCTCATAATAGTCTGTATATTTTGAAAATTAGATTTTTTATCATGATTGGGGAATAATGATTATTTATCTCCTTTTTTTACTGAAAATGTAGCCGAATAAATGGAATTAATTACTATGGATCACCAGTCTCAAGTCTGCTCGTCATTTCAAGAAATGCGAACCTTATCAATTTGGAACTGCATGGATTTCTTACGTATGTTCTCTCGCACTTTCTTCCTCCGAAGTTAGGCCCAATGAAGTAATTGAAGGCTAATTGATCTTACGAACCGTCATGAACTCTTTGAGGTTTTTCATGAAGTAAATTGTAAGGAAAATGCCATTTAGGTGACGATCAATCTAACGGAAGCAATTTCATGTCCAATTCCAAGAGTTTGTTCAATTACCCAGCGAGGATATACTGTTTTTACTGGCCATAATTTTGACGATTAATTTGCAACTAATTCTATCATGAAGTCATCTTCCATTTAAATCGCTTTAACCATGTTGGGAAATAACTAAAAAGCTGAGATCTCGTGAGGAAAAAATCAGTGATTGGTTAATTCTGTCACTGGTATTTATACTTATGAGGAAAAAAGGGAGAATAATTGCCAAGGAAGACGTGAAATATCACTTATGAAAGAAAAGCGTATTGATTCAAAGTTGACGATTTGGGAATTCATTTATAGGCATAAGGAAGTGGTAATAGAACTAAATTCTGTCGGAAACATAAGACTATAATCTATGCTTTAGAATGCTTATAACGATGGAATAGTTATCCTCATTTGAAGATACAACCAAATATTTTTTAGTTTTGCAGTTTTTACATATTGCTTGCTTAGTAGTTCTATGTCTTACCACTTATTGCTAAAGATACAGGACTGGTTTTTGTTGCGGGATGTGTCATCATTTACGTAGGCATTTCTTGCATTTTCCTTCCTTGCTATTCGTGCCTTACGTTTTTATGGTGAATGCCATATTCCACTTGGATCGCGGACATGTCAACACTGTCGTCATTTGAACTCTCTTTGAAACGAAATAATATATTTTTTTCAATAATATCATCTGTAATATCATTGTTATCGGCAAATAAATCACGCGTTATACTCGTGACGCAGTCTGCATTGGCGGAATGGGAAATTCCTGGGATCACGATGCGGTGAGGTTTGCCAATACCTCCTCCTCCTGTGGGAAATCTGCCGGGACACAAACGTCTTCTTCCTCCCTTCAAAAAAGGTTTGCAAGAAATCGAATCACGTCAGCCGGCACTTGCGTGAATGAGAATCAGCGAAGGGAAGGCCTGTTGTGTGAAGACTAACCTGTCAGTCTTAGCGGCCTCCCTGATTTCGTGATTTGTAGCTTGATGGCTATGACAGCAGCCGGAGTCCCACAAGGAAGGTTTTTCGGCCCCCTTCTGTTCCCTATTTTTATCAGCTATAGGTCCTTCGGAATTACTGGACAAATTAAGGTTATTTGGAGACAAGCGTTCTTATCTTGCTAAACTGCTACAAATGCGGAATGTGAAACTTTCATTTCAGCTGAGCGACGTAAATATTTGGTGTCTAGTGTGAAGTCTCGAACTAATTCACGGCCAAATATATGCCTTAATACAGTGGTGGCTAAACTTGGCATTCACCTGCGCGAAGCGTGACGTTGAGTAAAGGCTCGTTTTGAAGGGGGTGGGTTGAGGAACAGAGGAGACTGGGTAGCCCATGACAGGCCACGCTACCAGCATAGCTGGATTGAACTCAAGAGAGCGGGAAAATGTAAGGAGTGCGTTTTGTGACAATGTTCATGATCCGAACAAATTTGAATATAAGTATTGTGTTATTGCTCGCTATCTATTGAAGGATCCCTTCTAAACACTAGGATTTAGGGCTTTAGAGAGCTAGAAACTTGGGGCCAATATAGTACTGAGCATTTTGAAGTCGGCAATTAAGGTTTGGCAAACGTGGTATCGAAACGCGGAGATGACCTCACTCTTCCGTGCGGAGCTAGTCCATAGGCAACACTCTCCCTGAAAGCCTATTCTGCTCAATGGTCACCATTTTATACCACCAGCATACGAAATCAGCCACGTCAGCGTTACTTTATGTTTTATTTATTCGTGTGATGTCTTCCGTGACCACATCTTCATGCTAGCGATTGTGTTGTCTGCTTCAGTTCGCCATCAAATTGCGAAACTTTTACTGTAGTTTATAGTGTATTCGGGGGTACTTCTGACAAGGCTGCCGAGTTCGGCTGCATCTTTGTTTGCTGATCTCGGGCTTTCGGTAACATTACAGGCAGTATCATCAGGAATAGTAAATTTTTGTATGATTCCGAAGGTAGTATTTTGTTTTTACCGCAGATCTCGAAAGCTCTTTCAAAACTCATTGATCGCTGCGGAAGCCCACTATGCAAAGTAATATTCTGTGGATCGTTTGGGTCGTTTTGTTGTCCACTTGGTTTCCATATGAGGTATTTTAAGGTAATTGTGTGAAATTCATGGTGGAAAAATCATTTTCGTAGATTGGGAATCGAACCCAGATCCCTCGATTACCCCGAGTGCTCTAATCAATTAAGCTACTCAACGCGCAGATTTCCACTCACTACGTTGGCAAAAAAACCCTGCTAAAAATCTGTATAGTTTCCTTACAAATACTTTACAGAATTTCTTAAAAAGTTCTGTAGATATTACTTTAAGTATAGAAACGCCATTTTACGGAATTCCCTACGGCGTTCTGCAGAATACCTTAGGATGTTCTGCAGAATTCCTTAGGAAGTTCTGTGGAATTCCCTACGACTCTCCATATAGGTCCTTAGAAAAGGAACTGGTTCCACGGAAACCTCACATATTTCCGTAGGGTTACTGAAGTTCTACAGAACAGCTTGTAAGGAGTTATTTTGCTCTGCAGAAAATAATTCTACGTTCCTTTAGAGTCAGGCTCTAGTTTTCCGTACAGATCCTTAGAAAAGGAACTAGTTCTGAAGAAAAAGAGTCAATTTCTGTAGAATTCCTTACGTTCTACAGAACAGCTTGTAAGGAATTTTTTAGCAGGGAAGTCTGATGGTTACATCGCCGAGACCGTGTTCCTATCCACGTAGAGGCGTGCTCGCCGTACATCATTTTCCCCACTGTCAGGCATTGACGTCAGGTTTTCAACCTTTTGACCAACATGGAGTATACTAAAAGGTTTGTACGGGCTAGTGAGAGGCAAGGCTTACTAACCCGCCGTGCTATTGTTACTAATCCAACATGGCGTCCTCGCGAATCCGCTTTGAACATTTTAGTTAAATTTGAAATATACTTACATTGCCTAAGTGTGGATTTGAGTAAATATCATGCTCTCTTAAGTTACTAAGATCACATTAAAATCTTGAAGGATCTCAGATTTTCCCGGCGTATCTGATGGATAAAGGTTTCTCGGGTCTTCCACCGGGTGAGCAGGTCCATGGGGCCCAACGTTTCGGAGAACGACTTGTCCTCCATCATCAGGGGGAGGGGTGTTCAGCTTCCTTTATGTTGGGCCCCATGGACCTGCTCACCCGGTGGAAGACCCGAGAAACCTTTATCCACATTAAAATCTCGTTTGCGAGTCACTGGCTGACGGGATAACGCAAAAACTGTGCCCCGTGTTTCATTAGTGGTGAGCAATTCTTTATTTTCTTCACCTTATAGTATCATTTTATTAGCGGTTCAGCTCTCCTTACATTTATTTCTTTAATAACGATTGAAATGATTGTGACAATATTCATTACTGTAAAAGTTTTCCTTCGTACCTTCGTCGATAATGCTTGTGAAAGGTTACCGATATGTTTTTTTTACTGCGGCTGCGAACGTTTCCTGGGCGTTCAAGCGCCAGCTGTCTGTTACGATTCGTTCATACACCTGTAGCATACAGGGTCTGTCCCAAAAGTAAGTTGAATGACCCTGTGCCGCCGAAGCAAGCCGCTAGCAAGGTGTGCCAAGTGACGGGAAAGGTGGTGGATGGTTTAGGGAAGCCAGCGAAACCCGCGTCAAGTTCCTGCAGGCTGTTCCACAGTGAGCATCGCTGCTAGTTCGAACCCTTGTTTTAGTGACACGTCGGCATTTCAAGTTGCCGCGTTTCAAGGACCAGCGTTACGCGATAAAATTTTGTGTCGCGCTCAAGAAAACAGGTGCCGAGACCCGTTACCATGCTGAGGGAAGCTTATGGCGATAATACCATGTCCCAAAATGTGGTTTACCGCTGGCACAAGATGTTCCGGGAGGGCAGAGAGGCCGCCGAGGACGAAGACCGCTCTGGACGCCCGTCAATGTCACATTCCGACCAACATGTGAAGAAAGTGAGGGGCATGTTGAACTCTGATCGACGCCTGAGTGTTAGAATGCTGGCAGATGAGTGCAATATCCCTCAAGGACAAACAGTGAACAGTCATGTCCTAAAAAGGTTCCAAAGTAGAGAGAAATGCATCAGGAAGGAGATCGCCAACACTTGGCGTCTTCACCATGACAACGCGCCGTCGCACACCGCCTTCATTGTCACGGAGTACTCAGCGAAACGCGGTGTGGCAACACTGCCCCAGCCGCCGTACAGCCCGACATGGCACCGCAGGACTTCTTGTTTCCGAAGATCAAGAAGGAACTCAAGGGCCACCATTTCAGGACTTTGGAAGCCGTCAAAGAAGCGACGACAAGGTGCTTGAAGGAGGTCCCCGTCAATGCCGTCCGGGGTATGTTCAGTGACTGGGAAAAACGCTGGCGCCGGTGTTCCAACGCGGAAGAAAGCTACTTTGAAGAATTTTAGTTGCTTGTACCATTATCTGCAATGAGTCTTTTTTCCTGGACTTATTCAACTTACTTTTGGGACAGACCTTGGACCATGGTATATGCTACGTACTGAGGGTTGTACTTCGATTGGAGCACGGCTTTAGTTTCTGTTGTCAGATGGACTTCTTTTGCGCCATCCCTTCTTTTGCCCTCGATTTCCTCTTGCGGGCGTAGCGTCCGCCTCTACATCTCCACCACAGCCTCCTTCTCCTCTCCCTCCCCCTTGGATGCGCCTGCAACCCCCTTTTGCCAATTAAACTTACCCTCTCCACCCTCTTCCCTCTCATTATCTTTACCACCCCTCCCCCCTCCCCACTCGCCACCGTGGCCTATCCTATCCCGTCACCCTCCCTTTCCCTTCCTTCAGAAGATAATACGCAAGACTAATGGCCTTCCAAAAAACGCATTACCCTAATCCCGAATTGCCCGAGCACGCCATCGCACACGCCATTCCATCTCGAGAAGGGGAGAGGCTAGGTGGAGCGGGGGGGGGGGCATCTTCCCCTCTCCCCCTTTGCTCTTCGGAGAGCGCCAGACGCATCTTCCATCTCTCCATCCCCCCCTCGTAGAGCACCCCGCCTCCACACCCACGACCCAGACGTCTGCTCCCTCTCCACACCCTCTCTGCCGCACCCTGTCATGTGACGCAGGGCGCTCCCTCCGCCACCTATCCCTACACCTCCCCTATTTCTCTCATCTACTCACGCTTCCCTGCGAGAGGCTGCGATGGCGTGTGGCAGAGAGTTCGAGGACACAAGCCATGGGAATTTGAGACACATCTACATGTACGAAATACCGTGCAAGTCACTATTTGTGTGTGTGGCAAGGGGTGATTCCACACCAGGCATGCAGTACTCATCCCAGTTCAAATCAGAACCGCGCACGTCCCCCCGAATGCCAGGCGCAGGCCAAAAGCAGTCAGGGCAACGGTACGCAGTCTGACCACAAACCAGGAGAGTAATACGTAGAAGAACTTGCTACCATGCAGCACACTACTCAGGACATCATGAACGGTATATTACGGGAAGAATCCTATACTATAAAAAAACTGAAAATGGTAAAAACCGACTGTTTTCACCATTGCGGCCTCCATATTTTTCCGTGAGGATCCGCCCAACTGATTTTGAGCATATTCCACATGCTTGAGCAATTCATTCAATCACTCTTGTTAAAGGGATAAGGGGGCTGGCGTGGGGCTTCTCCTTCTCGAAGTATTCGTAAATACTCACGATCACTTCACGAGCAGGGTGGCGATCGTTAGGAAAAACCGGGTAGACCTGGAATTGTCAGGGAATTTTGAATTTCTGGAAAAACCAGGGAATTCTCGAAACAGTCAGGGAATTGAAATCCTCATTATTCCCCTACAATAATGTTTATCGGCTAGTATTTCCCGCTATTTATTTCACCAAATAAAACTAATGTCCGTCGCTGACGTGCATGGAATAAGCGCCATCAATTCGTGGAGTATTCAGTTGTGAATCATAGTTATATAGTTGTGAATCAGACGTAAAATGTATCCCTTTTGTATATTCTTATTGCGATATTTGCCTAGCTCTGTTAAAAATCATGATCACAATGTATTACGCTCATCACAAGGAATCCGAGGCTATGTTATTCGGAACATTTTACCTCGCGTTTTTTTTTTTAACTTCCGAAACTGATGTCGTGAAGTAGCTGGAGCACACTAGCTTATAGTAAATACATACTTGCAACTCAAAAATATGAGATGATGATCAGGAAATTTAAAGCTGTCGTAGAAAATTTAACTCAGTAGAGAAATATATTCCAATAATAGGTGACCTTTTGGCGATCGGTCGGGGAAATTGGTAAATCCATCAGGGAAAGGTCAGGGAATTTTAAGATTGGATATCAGTAGCCACCCTGACGAGTTTGAGAGCCCAATGTCACACCGTGACCACGTTTCTTTCCTTTCATCCTCGCAGACGAAGAAAAATACTTCGGTAAAGGTAGAAACACAGGCATAACACCCCGAAATACTCCCGGAAGCATTCTCCAAAGATTTAAGTAAAATACTTCCTTCACAGGCACCCGGAAAATTTACTGTAAAAAACGTCGTAAAAGGCATCCGTAAGTTTCAAAAAACCACTGTAGCAAAAGGAATGCACATAAGATAACTCAAAGAAATATTGAAAGGTAGTTTTGGTGTTTAATTTACATGTGACAACGTTGTATGAGTAGGCGAGGGTGTGAGGTGCATTTGGGGGGCAGCGATTGGCTGAGAAACATGGAGGCGTCAGGGTTTTCCGCACCTCCGACTTTCCCTTCTGCTCTGTCATCGGGCAACTCTCGCCGGCTCAACTGCACGTGAGGGAACCAAATAAGTGAAACATCATTCCTCATTAAAAGCAACTCTATTTACTTTTTTGTGATGCAAAGATTAGTCACTTTCAAAGTGCTTCTCATTGAGGTGAATGCACTTATCCAACCCTATATTCCAATTTTGAAATAATTTTTTATAGTAATTTTATTTATTTTATGTTTATTTTATCTTTACTTCCCGAATGCAGCGCATTTGGCCAAATTATGCCGGGTGAATAACAACGACAGCAACAGACGAGAACAGCACCCATGCCCTGAGTGGTGATAATTACACCGAGGCGGAATTCGAGCCCGTGCCCTCTGGTCAGCAGGCGAGGACTTTACTCCGTCGTCACCGAGGCCGGCTAATCTTCTCCGATACCCTTCAGAGCCTCCGGCTTTTTTTTAATTCACCTCTTTTTAAACCTTCAAAACGATTCCCGTTGAGATTCCTTTTCATTTGGACGAGGACGTATCTCTCTCTCTCTCTATGACAAGAGAAGGTATCGGACTGCCAAAACGAACCCTCCTTAAAGTGTCTGGTTCGAAAATTGAAAGTGTATAGATTTTCTTAATAATTGCATTATTTGTTCCTTTACTTCTGGCCTAAAATTCTAAGGAAAAACATTTGGGGGTGTTCCATTTAGTTTTTGAGATATTTTACGTTTTTTTAACATGGGGCCTTATGGCGCACTCCGCTTCGTAAGGATGAATTATGCATTATTTTCGTTTCTACAATACATATTTTCACCAAAAACTGATATGATGTGGGTATAGGTCAACGAGTTTTTTTTCCTGATAAAATCAACCATTGTTATCGACTTACTTTTCCCATAAATGCGAATCAAATTAAATATTCGTGAGATTTTCAAATATTGCGCGCGAAGTTTTGAGGTGCATTTGGCAACGTTGAATCGGACGATGGGAACCATGGGAATTCAGGAGTCAGCAGCAGACAACCCATTATAAGCTAATTATGTACAAATATTATTGATATTATTTTAAAGTAAAGAAATCCGAATCTGTATTCAAGGAAATTATCAGGGGAAAATATTTCAAAATGAAAACTATACTCACGCTCTTAATTGTGCTTACTCAGTATGTATAGAAATTGTTTGTTGTGGTGTAGTTTTTTTTAATTAATTGAGAGCGTAATTGCTATTACGTGTAACATGTGTTTTGTGATGTAACATAGATTTTTTGTGATGTTTGAGCGTTAAGCATTTGGATAGAACTAAAATAGCATTTTTTCTATTTTATTTTATCAATTACTTTTGAAGTTGGAAGTAAGTTTTTACTCTTTTGTCGGCCCCAATTACGACGGGGTTAAGTTTTCGTCTTCTAATTTGTAGGTCACGGGTTCGAGTCCTGTCTGGGTAAAATATTTCACCACTCACGACATGGGTGTTTGTGTACATATCTTTTTAATATTAAGTATCCCGATTTTAATAGGCGTATCTTGCCGTTTTATGGGTAGATTAAATAATTGGAATTAAAAAACAGACACTTGTGTGCCATTTTTGCAGGAACTAACTCTAGTCTCTAGGAAAAATAATATTGTGATTTGATTTTACTCTCTCCGGTTACCATTACAACTCTTGAATTTCCAAAATTCATAAGCACTTATATATGTTCATACGAACTTTGTTAGCATTTATCAAATAACCAATTTACAATTCAATTTTTCTTGTAATGGCCTTCACTGATCTAGTGTATCTTCTTCGACCTGAATGGCATTTTTAAATCAACTCTTTCTCCGATGAGTTTATACATAATATAGCGTGAATATAGTTTCTAGAGTTCTAAAGTATCATCTTTCTTGTTATTTTTTCTAGACCGTCCGATAGTTGGATAACAGTATATTTTGAAGTTTACGACGAACTGTTTATTGTACTAATGTGATTTGTTGCGAAATTTATATTTATTAGTTTATATTCAAGGAAGTAGAGAAAGGCGAGAAAACTTTTGTGAATATTGTCATCGTAATCTATCATTTTGCGATTACAACTTTAGTATTACTGTTGTATTTAGAAAAAAATTATGAGCTATAATTTCCATATTTTTGTAAAAGTATTATCCTAGATTGGATATGCGCTGGGATTAATATAATGCTTCCCATCCTTGTGCGACAATATGGCGTGTGCGGTCACTTGAATTTGACGTCATATCCGCCCAATGAGTTCTAGGCTCCAAGGGAAGATTGCTTGATTTGCCAAGTTCGAAAACGGCCACAGTTCCAGAGTTCCTGTTTACCACTAATTATTAAGGGAGAACAAATGTGAAGGGTCTTGAAGAAGAAATCATATCATAAATATGACGCAATACCTGGCAAAGAGGTTATCGTAGACCTTAAATCGGTCGGTACGACGGCATCTCGCATTGTTATAACTTTACGTACCAAACTGCTCGATATTTTCTAGCACATACCCCTTTTCCACAACAATAGGCGTGACATTCCTTCTGTTTTCGTCTACGGCAATCTCCTCACATCCCTTTTCGTTCTTCCATTGTTTTTGGCCCCGGAATGGCCTTGGTTCTTGTGATGGATTTCCGATCCTTCCCCTCTCCGGGAAGGTCGCCGTGGCGTCGCGTGTCGCCCACGGAATCAACGAGTGAGAGTGACCGATGTATCTTCGGTCGACCCGAGCGCTTTCGGACGCTTTGCGTGCGGCCGTTGTTTTGTTTCGACGGGGACCATTCATATACCACGTTCGCGCATGCGAGGAATGGAAAGGGTCGGCGCGCCTCTCTTTGCGAACGGGATGCCGAGATCATCTGGCCACGATATGAGAACTTTTGTGTTTCTACTCTTGATTGCTCCGGGGGACACGTGTTTCGTGTGACCAAACGAAGGGTTGGGCTTCACGTGTGATTTGAGGATTCTGGACAGCATTGTGAATCGAGATGCGTGGGGCATTTGCAATCGAATCGAGTGATTCCATAATTATCGTCTCTTCGCCCGATTGTGTCCACTTTAATGGGTGTTGACCTCAGGGGCATTATTTTTACTGCTTGATTTTTTTTTCATTTTAATTTCTTAAGTGAATGTTTTTCGTGGCTAGTTCCGCAGTACTTTAAATCTGGTATTGGATACAGTTGTTCCATTTCCTAGTAATCTTAATTTTTAGATTGATTATCTTCCTTATCTGAAACATATTTCACTATTTAACAACAATTTGCCATTTCGATTATTTGATTAAGTACGGTTCGAAGTATTCACTACAGTATCTAAGATCATATGTGTATATACATACAAGCACACAGACATTATGTCCACACGGCCTATCCATCTCAAAGTTCTGTGGCTGGGGATGATTTGTGGCTAGGAATGAGCAGACATGTAACTCTATGTTCTACTGTCTATAGCTTTGCAGTCTGTGTACTTATATTTTAAGTTAAGTGAAGTACGTAACAACGACTTCAAATTCAATGTGGTTTCTATCTATCATTTAGCTCTGGATGCATAGAAACTATATACCACGGGGATCATGGGTTAGAGTTCAGTAATGCCAAAATGCAATAAACATTAGATAGCATAAGAGGTGCATTTAGCATTACTTTGTGCAAAATTGAATTTAAAAATAAGAAGCGATACGTTACTCTGATGGCACATTTCGTTTGTCACCTTCCAAATTATAATTACGCTAACGTTATGCAATGATTTTCCTGTTTCTCGCCTTCGGCACATCATCTGTGTCTTGCGGGTACTCCAGGGGAGTTTACGTGGTTCAGGTAATCGGTTCAAACTCTACTGAGTAGCAGCTAATCATTTACGAATTGTATCCATTTGCAGCTAGGGTCATTCTCCTCCACTAATAGAAAAAAATACCTAAGTAGTTTGAGCGAAATGTCATTTTATCTATAAATCAATGAATTTAGTCTCATTTAAAGAAATATATATCACCCTTCCATTGACAAAAACTTGAACCCCTTACCTCCTTACTTTTCGAGATATTTGCCAGAAATTACCAGGCCTTTTACATGGGAAATGGTTCGTGTATGCACTCTAGAGAGACCTTATATTAAAATATGAAGCATTCTCTACTCTTAGATCCCGTCAAAAAATCAACAGTGTGTAGTTTTTTCGCCTTCTCAACTATTTTTGAAAATTAATCATATGATCACCGCAGTAAATTCTTCGGGATCACAATAAACCTTCCGTTTTGATGGAGTTTCAAACGTATCGCGCGAAAAAAATGAGTCAAGCTTATTTATATATTTTCATTTAATCACTTACAATTTCTGTCATGTAAAACTATAGTATGTCACCATTAATAATGCAATGTTTAATTCGTGTGTCTCACAGCTGGTGAAATTAAAACGTATATATCGGATATGATCTCTATTATGATTAGGGAACTATCTCGCTCGTACTACCTTAAAAAGCATCGTTATGGAATTGAGTCTCTGTAGGATGTTGAAGTTTGGAGAGAGCACAGGCCTAGGAAATCGCTCTTCCGTTTCATCGGAGCCCTCCACCCTTTCCCCGATATCTCCCTCCTGCCCCCGTGTGTCCCCCTCCTACCACCCTCTGTCCCCCTCACCCCTGTGGTCCGCATCGTCCTACCTCCCCTGCCCCTCCCTCCCTACCCCGTTCATTAATCCCCGTCAATTAGCCTCGTCCCTAGGCGTCAATGTGTGTCACTGACTGATTGGGATAGCATTCCCCGGAGGGAGGGAGATATCCTACTCTCTTCACTCCTCTCACTTCTAATTTCCTTCCTCCTCCTCCTCCCAGAATCCTCCCCAATGGCTCTCCTCCTCTTCCCCTCCTCCTCCGGACGTCCCAGCATTCCCTGCGACGAGGGTCGTGTCCAAATGGTGACCGGGTGGTCTTGTCACCACCCCAGAGTGCAGCCGGAGGCTCGAAACTCCTCACATATAGGGTTGCCAACTCTCCTGGAGACTCCCGGAAATAGACGAGTTAAAATATCCCCCTTCCAGGGGGCGTTTTTCATCCTGATGTTTCCGTTTAAATGTTCATATGGTTGAAATATACAAGCATACAGAGCCATCACGCCGTTTCCTTTCGGGGTTGCCACTGTCAATATCGCTTAATTCTCGGCGTCACACCTAGGATACTGGCCTCGACTTTAATACCATTCTCCATACCGTCCTATTCATGCAAATCACCATCATTTCTACCACATTGAACTGCCTCATACATGCTCTCCTAGTTTGCACTCCTTTGGAGAACCTTAATATTCCTCCTTTATGTAGTCTCTTCCATCACAATCTCCCACGAATTTCTTGGCGTTCTCCTTCCTCTCACGCCATTCATTATATTTTTATGTATCTGTATATTTATTCCAAACTCATCAGTTCTTGACATTCGACATGGCCAAGCCAGCCAAGCACGCTCTATTCATTTACGCGTACCTCCATTATTGAAGAATCCATTCCACATTATTTCATTGCCCACTCATTCCCTACCATATCCCTCCTAATTGTATTGCGAGTACTTCTCAGATAACTCATACCCTCTGTATTTAGCCTACCCTTATTTTCAGTGTAGTACACCCAATTTTCGCTTCCATGTAATGAAACGGGGAGAATTAGGCTTTTATCATCGTTAACAATTAATTATTGGCATATATTATCCCCAAGGGAAAAGATTGTTCACAGTTCACTTGCGTTTACGCATATATTTCATAGAGAAGCTTATATTAGGCATACTTTTGTGATTACGTGAACTTTCTCTATAGTTTGAAGTTCACGTAAAAGTCTAAGGAAAAAATAAAATCCTTAATATTTCTTAGTATGTCGTGATTGATATGGTTTGTACATACAAGGGGTAAGGGATATTTTATTCTCGACAAACAGATATATAAAATTTCTTTAAGCAGCTATAAGTAACGGAAATTACGCCCAAATTAAATTATAAACACATGTTTTCGTGTTCTGGACTTCATGTAGTTTCAGCCATTGACCTCAGGAAAAATCACGCAAACACCCGATTGACGTTCGACGAACGGGCGAAAAAAAGTGACTGTCTCGTCCCCCTTGCGAGTCGACTTTTCAAGAGTTGGCAGCCATGCTCTCGCATCCCGTACCCTCTCCAACAAACCCAATTCTAATTTTCCACTCTCCTCCCCTCGGCTTATCCACCCTTCATCAAAGCCCTCCTCCCACCCCTGTTCACTCTCTCCCCTTTCAACTTCTTTGCCTTCTGCGATTGTCCAAACTCTCTTCCAGTTGAACGGTCTCTCCGCTTGCATAACTGACCGTTATGTGATGCACATTTCACGGGGTGAGAACCGCGGTCTTTCGGATGTTTCGCGTATTTCTAGTGTTCGTGTCAGATTTGGTGTTTTTAGGAGTTCTGACTGCTTAGGCTGTAATTACTAACTTTATCTATACAGCATTAAAATGGACTACTGTCTGGTGGTAATGAAAAGTAAAAATACTAATCTTTCTTCCCCAGAAGTCTATTTTTGAATCTGAAGGTCCAATAGGAAATGATTTAAGACTCCTTCAGGTTAGGTATTCCTTTAATGTCGAGTTAAATCAATTCGACCCGATACTCTTTTTTGTTCCTCGATTTAATTTTAAACTTGGGGTCATTTCTCCCTGGAGATGGAACGTATGATTTGTACAAATATTTTAAAATTATTTCTTCTCCTTTTATATTTTAAGGATTTTCGACTCGGTTCTTTAAACATAGTTTTAACGCTCACATCTTTTAAACTTTCCTAGAACACATCGTTAAGCCTTTCTTTGGGCTTTTTCTAGCCTTTCTTTTGTATCTTGCAGCGAAGGCCCCAAATAGAATGGCTCTTAGCCTTGAATATCTCGATTGCGTATGAGTGATCGCTCGTTACCGGCCTGGCTACCACGGGCGGCAGTTGTTGACTACGTAGTCGGTTTCTCTTTCATTTGGCTTTGATAGTGATGCCGAATAATATAAATAAAGTCTAAGGCCCAGCTTAGTAATCCTAGTTTAAAATTCAAAGTGTCGGGCAACAATGCCTGAATTTAGAACCAAGAAGATATACAAAAGAATGTGCGATTTTCCACAGCTGAATACTTCTTTAATGCCATACTGCCTAGGTTTCGATGTAATCACATAAGGCAATGATGTTGAGATACGTCGGAAGATTGTACCATGTAATTCATCGATGCATCGAATCAGATATGATCGTAATGTGATGCATATAATCTTATTTAGTTATTAAATCTGTATTTAATGCTGTCGGACGGTTACTTTAATGAAATTTAGCAAGTATTTGTGGCCCACTAGAAGTAAAAGTTGACGAAAGAAATCCAAATTGTTCACTATACACCGCCCAAACATTTTTAACAAATCCGTTGGAAAGGAAGCTAAGTGTAACTGAGTTAGCTAAAGTAGATGGGACTGCCTTCAAATGCCAATAAAGCTGGGAAGATTTTTTACTCGTTGACTAGAAATTCAGGATGGAAACATTGGTTCCTATTCGGTCAAAGGAGCTAATTGTGTATGGCTCAGTTCGAATTCACTGCGGTTATCCTCCTTTGCCTACGTGTTCAATTGCGAACGTTTGCAAGTGGGAGACAGAAAGAACGAAATGACCTTAGCTGTCGAAGCACGATGAACCGAAGTACTTTTGCTAACAAGTATCCGTCACTGACTGATAGGGTTATTCAAACCAGGATCATAAAAAGGGAGATGGAGATTAACAGCGGTAGGTTTATTTCATCCTGTTTCTCTATCACTATTCGCTACGGAGGCTTAAGAGCTGGAAAGCACCCATACATTTAAGGTAGTCCCAGCGGGATAGCTCCCTAGTCATAAAAGAGACCATATTCGAACTAATGTTTTCATTTCACCAGCTGTAGGACACGTGAATTAAATATTGCATTATTAATAGTGCAATAATATACTTTTAAATGACGGAAATGGTAAGTAATTAAATGAAAATATCTAAATAAGTCTTTAAATTGACTCATTTTTTTTCGCGCGGTGCGTTTGAAACTCCTTCAAAACGGAAGGTATTTTGTGATACCCAAGAACCTACTGCGTTGACAATATGATTAATTTTCAAATATAGTTGAGAAAACACACAAACTTCACGCTGTTAACTTTTTTTACGACATCGAAGTTTTAGAAATACCTCATTTTGTAAATAATGTCTCTCTGGAGTGAATACACGTACTATTTTACATGTAAACGGGCTGGTATGTTTTGGCAAACATCTCCAAAAGTAATGTGGTAAGGGGTTGAATTTTTGGTGTCATTAGAAGGGTGAGATATTTTTCCTTAAAAGCGTCCTTGTGACGGATTGCTAGGTAGGTCGTAGGCGTAGATGTGTACATTTAGGAAAACTGATTTAGACTCCCTATCGTGTCGTTAACAACTGACGTATGCCAGAGTATTATGCACTTCTACTAATTAAATTTCTTGCATGCGTGCATGAACTGTTGATGATAGGCATGTCCCGAAGCGAGTGAGTTATGCTGAGGCGTAGGTTTTAGGAACGCAGGTGGGTAATGAGTGCAAATCCTACCAGAGGTCCATGGTAGGGTGCTAGTAATGGAAAGGAGTCATCTGACGCCGCGCCGGGCGGCTGTGGCGGTAGGAGTGCGACATCGCTTGGTGGGCAGCGTCGGGCTATCGCATCTGCACCCCTCGTCCCGTCTCGACCCTAACTAACTCTTCCCACTTCCCGTACCCCTTCCACCACACCCCTCATCCTCCTCTCCACCCCCACCCCACTCTCCCTCTTTCACCCCCCCCCCCCCCGTGCCACCCCATTCTCACGCTCCGACGAGAAATCCTTTGAATATTTCAGAGGCGCCCCCGAATGTTTGTTTAATCAGCGTGTTCGCCTCCTGAGCCCATCCCCGGATTAATTTCCCCTCCCTTCCTCCCTCCCTCCCTCTCTCTCTCTCTCCCCGTTATCCACCTTCGCTCATCTCCCTTTAACCCTTTCCTCTTCGTCCCTTCGCACGCAAGTTACCCCTTTGCACACGTTCTTTCTGCCCTCTCCTCTCTGCATCTCGCCCTACACTCCTAAGGTGGTTTCACCGTGAAATTGTATAAATGTGGAATTATTCAAGTTCCGGCTATTTAAGGTAGTATGACCGAGATAGTTCCCTAACCATAATAGAAACCATATTCGCATTATACGTTTTAATTTCACCAGCTGTGAGACACACGAATTAAACATTGCATTATTAATGGTACATATTATAGTTTTACATGACAGAAATTGTAAGTAATCAAATAAAATATCTAAATAAGTCTTTAACTTGACTCATTTTTTTCACTCGGTACGTTTGAAACTCCAACAAAACGGAAGGTTTATTGTGATCCTGAAGAATTTACTGCGGTGACAATATGATTTATTTTCAAAAATAGTCGAGAGAACACACAAACTACACACTGTTGGTTTTTTGATGAGATCTAAGTGTAGGAAATGCCTAATTTTTAATATAAGGTCTCTCTGGAGTGCATACACGAACCATTTCCCACGTAAAAGGGGTGGTATTTTCTGGCAAATATCTCGGAAAGTGATTTGGTTAGGGGTTGGATTTTTTTTATGTCAATGGAAGGGTGATATATTTTTCTTTAAAATGAGACCAAATTCATTGATTTCTAAGTAAAATGATATTTCGCTCAAACTACCTTAAGGAAATTGCTCCGCGATTGCTTGGGTCAAAAAAATATATACTTTTTTATGTTTAAAAAAAATACTATTTTCGAATCTGAGCATTGCAAAAATGTGACACACTATACTAATCATTCGACAAAATATGTTGAGAGAACTTCTAACAGCTACTTAGCGAATCCTCTATGTATACATCTGCAGAATACCTTATTGCTTTTCACTTTCGATTCGATGATGCTGCCGTGTTACCACGAGTAGCCACTAACATAAGCTGGTGCATGACCATTCTGCAGTACAGGAAAACTATATGAAAATATAAGTATAATGTATAGTGCATTCTCCAAGTTGGTACTGTTTGAAGTTCTCTTGAATTCGCAATGGTGTTCCACGAATTCTCGACCTCGATCGTCCCACACGACAGAGTATTTATTTTCATGAACACTTTTTCAATCCATAAGAGCCGACTGCGTCGCCACTTTCCTTTAATAAAAAAATTTAGACATCAAATATTACTGTAATTTTCCTGTAACTCAATTTTTGTGATGAGTGTATGCCTTCATCTTATTACCATTAAGTGCAATGGAAGAATTTTCTTTTTGTGGACAGTTTATCGCGTAAATGGTAATATCCGTGTTTTTACGAAAGACTATTCTTTATCCCATGTTTCATTCATTATAACATATATTAAACCATGTAATTAAAATTTTAATGTACATACAAAAACGTGCGGAAGTAGGAATATCTTTTCAGGTTTCACAGAGGAATTATTTTCTATTAGTAGCCTATGCATAAATTATTGGCATTTAAATTATTTTGGTGAATATACGTTCAGTAAAACGTATTTGAAAGCGTTAGCAAAATCTTACCACTCTACGCTGCTCCACAAAATAAACTTGAATTTGCAGGGTGGAAAATTTAACATTTTCCTATTTCATATTATTGTATTTTTCCAAAAAAAACTAGTTTGACAAGCAAATTGTGCTAAGGAACGTAATGACAATAAAATATAGGTATGGACCTTGTCATCGTAATTAGGTAGTTATTGGCAAAATACTGCTGTTATTGAACTTCAAATGGATTAATTCAATGGCAATAGCGCTCCATTCGGCTCCGATGGCAAAGAAAATGGGTTCTTCAAAATATTTTCGGTAACTAACATGCGTATTTAGTAATTTACTCTTAATTCTCTGTAGATAAGCCTTTACTCTCAATTCACTTTTACTCTTAGTTCTCAGTAGATGACGTGTCAACGGTAGCAATATTTCTGACAAGTGCCCTCTGGCGTTTCCTTTCAATCCTTTCCCTCTCACCCACGCGATCATTCCTTTCGTCGCACCGTAGTGTTTCCGGGCTGGCATTCCTTCACGTCTGTTCACCAGAATATTTTTAACCCTCTCTCGTTTCTGAATACCAAATTTTGCGGAGAAATCGAGTTAATATCTCTTGAAACCATGTAATTCCCTTTGTTTAGAGATAAACGTGTCACTCGCGGTGTACGTATCATTTATAAAATTTTCCTCCTTGTCATAATCCGAAGTTGAATTGCAAAGCACTACTGAAAAAGATAATCATGAAGTGATTTTAAATAATACCGCCAGACGTGCTTTTCTTGAAATCAGGTTAATCCATCGCACGATCCGCAAATTTCAGCTCCGGGAAAAGTAACACATTTGATCAGCTGCCGATAATAATCTATGAGTGTTATCATCTCTTTCTGATGCTGTGTGTATGCCATTTTATTTTTAATACAACTTTCCATGCTGGTTGATATTTTGTTAATTTTGCGGTGAATGAATTGGTGTGGAACATGACTCCTCTATAAGCTCGCGCCATGGCCTAGCTCCCCGGTTGCTCCACCCTGACAACCAACGGCTTGGTTTTATTTGTTAACACTCGATCTTGTAGCTCTTTTTTGTATTCGTTATGGGCTTCATTGGATCACTTCAGTCCTCTTCTGGAATTCTTCTGTTTCCTGTTAGCCTAGTATTTCTTCATTCGCTCGAATCGAAATCTTCTTTCTTCATCTGGAATCACCCTTCCTATTCTCCGTTTGTTAATCTTGGTATTTAGTCTGGTCTGTATGTCCTTGAGTATCATGATTGTGTCTGTCTTTTCTTTCAAATCTTCTATTGTAATGTGTAATTCACTCATAATTCCTTAATTTCTGCAAACCATCTTATTCTGTTCCTACTGTTCCATAGTTTTTCTATGGCTTTTTTGCTTATTCTATTTTCCGGTGTTCTGATTAGGTGTCCAAATAATGAGATTCGTTACTTTCTCATCGCGATCGTAACAGGTTCTATTTCTCTGTAGACTATTTCATTTGAAGCTAACCTCCATTGCCCATTTTCTCGATATTTTTAATTTATGTAGCCCTTTATTATAGCTGAACAATGAAATTTCAATAGAAAGAAAAATTCCTGGATATGTAGAGAAATGAGATATTCATTTCCCGATTCCTGAAGATTCTAAACTGTGCAAAATCGCTGAACAGTCGTCCTACGTTCCTTTACCCTTCCTCATTTTCACTTGTCCGACTATTTTAACGATTCTGGTTCCGTACTCAGTCCTTAATCATTGCTAGCTTCATTTTCCCATCTCAAAGTTCATTGCAAGTGCAGAAATGGCGAGGACGAAGCTAAATGGCGAAAAATTAGACATTTTTGCCGCGCTATGTTTTTTCCTAATGGTGCCGTCGATTTACCGTGTCGATTAACGGGTGATATTTTAGTCATGCCGGGAGGAATACTAGTTTAAATAACCATTCCTCCGCCTCGTGGGTGGAAACTCGATACTTATCATCGGAGCAGAAAAACGGCCTGTTGGAACCCCTAAATTAAAAAGCACTTTTTTTAATCTGCTGCGGAAGGTCGTTGCAAAAATTATTTTTTTTTAATTATGGCAGAAGAGTTGTAATTTTTCGCGGTGACTGGAGTAGAAAGATCATTCTGGGGGTCTTTGGGGTTCTCATAAATTTTATGACGGATTTTTCGAGATGGAACTGAGAGGAGAAAGGCGCTTTAAAATATTACTTTCCGTACGACGCTACCCGGTAGAATAATGACCTTCGTAAGTAGACGCTGATGGTCTTTTCGGAGGAGCCAAGGTGCCGTCATAAAGAAGAGTCCTTCATTTGGGACAATGACGCTCCCAATAAAACTGATTTAACACTAAATCCACGTTAACAATTCACCGCTCTTTCCTTTCTCCTTGTTAAATTTTTAATTTCCTCGAACGCCCACGTTATTTGGCCGTTGGCGACGGTCTCAAAATGTCTTTCTTGCTTCCGGATCTTGGCACTGACATACGATTACGTTCCCCTGCCTCATTTACAATGTCAATACTTGCTGTTATTATTAGTTTATTCGTTTCTACTTTTTCCTATATATTTTATATAAGGCTTAGTTGATTCCATTTGACTGGAAACATTATAATGAGTCCCGAAAGTGTTATCGACTAGCTGATAGTAACTCAAACACAATATTACTGTCAGGTTTCGATTCGAATACTACTACAAGGTAGTCGATACGAAGATAAACATGGAGGTATCGGGTTGGTGAGGTGGCTAGTGTACTGGCTAACCATACGGATGACCACGGTTCAAATCCCTGCAGAGGACGTTTTTCAGTGGAAACCCGATCCTTACTTGAGTGTCTTGTGGAGGGCACTTCAAGTGCAGTACTCCGTCTGTCGGATGAGACGTTAAGCCGTGGTCCCCTTGACGTTAAGAGCAGGCTAATGCCGACGCCGGGTTTCTATCCACCCTTCCTCCCTTACCTGTCCCCTATGGAGCAAATGACCTTAGCTGTCGGTCACCTCCCCAAATGTCCGATAAATATGGGGCGTACTGCATAATACAATTTTAAGTGAGACCACAACACATTATTTAAAAAAGAGTGATATATTGGTTATAATTTAAGGAAGGATGTGGTATGGCGAAGTTTGTCCAGTTTTTAAAAGGACGGAGAAATGGGTTGATTGTCAACAGGGAGTGAATTTATTCGAGCGGAGAGACGGAAGATGACAGATCGTTCAATGAGATCTGTGAGCGGGCGCGTGGAGTACTCTATGAGACTGCGCAGGTGGCATAAAGGGATTGGGAAGTCGATGAAAAAAATTAGTTCCAAACATTCAGTGCTAGAGTTAATTGTATTTTAAATAAAAAATTAGTTAATATGCTTGATTACGAGAAAAGGAGCAAAATTGTGCGGAAAAATGTCTTCCTCTCGGCAGTATTTTGCTGAGTAAGGATTCTCTCGCGAAGCTTTTATTGCGAGTTTGGGTGTAGTTATAAATTTTACATTTTGAACGTTATTGCAACTCGGCATAAGTAGAATTGTCGAAACTAGATTTGAAAAGAATCAAATTGTGAATCTCCACAGTGCAAATATTTGCTTGCCGGGACTTATTTCCTACTGTTATTTGGTGAAAATAGCTTTTCAAATCATGTCTGATTTTTTTTGTAGTCCACGGTGAATTGAAGACCATTCTTCCACAAATGAAAAAGGTTAACCTTCTGTAAGGGTACAAATTCTTCCCCTTTATCATGATTATTGGAAACTTAATTGCGTTAAGCCAGAGTCAGTGATATCGATCATTGGTTCATTTTGATTTTCCCGACTTAAGGAAAAAAAGTGGCTAGAACGGAGGAGGAATTGAAAGTAAACGCATTCCCAAGGGAACTTGTTTCGAAGATTGCCTTTTTTGTTTTTTTATCCCCTTTTTTGTCTCATTTTTTCCGTACCTTTTTCATCGTGATTGCTGTTAGATTCAGCGGGAGCTTACGGTGACGCACCAGTTGATAAATGCCCTTCTTCGTTCTGTCGCTGGACGTTGTCGTAATGATGACTGTGGAAGCGCAATTATTTCTTCGTTATGCTGGAGGAAAGTGGAGGCTTGAGCGATTCCTGAGAAGTTTCAGTTCCACTTTGGAATTCTCCGTATCTTCGCCGGTTCACCTCTAAGGTTTCCTCGTCTCGTTTTTTTTGCGGCGGTGTTTGCCTAGGAGTTCCTGTATCTTTAAGAAGGTGATTACTTACCCAAGAAATGTCTGAGCCTAAGATTCTTTTTCGAATTGCATTCCTTCGCGTTACTCAAGCATGGTGTGTCTCATGACTTAATTCTCCCGGGAGGAGAATGAACCTCATTATAATTTTTTCTTTTCCATTTTTATGGTCTTTTACCCTATCATGAGTCTGCGAGGTTTTTTGTTTTTTATGTAATGCGCTCAATAGTTAAAATAACCTGGGTTTTATTGATTTTTAATTTTTCTTAGTAATATATAACCCTATTATTGACATATTAATGTCAAATTCATTTATATCTGAAAATTGGTTTTTCTTTGTTACTTAGTGGTAAAAGAAGAATTTTTTTAGTGTTTAAAAAACTTTTTGGATAAAAAAGTAAATTTTCGGTTGATATATTGGAAGTCTGAAATTGCCATTTTCTGAAAGTTTACATTTTATCTTCCAGACGGCCTGGGAATTTCAGCTAGGATCCTCTAGTTGATATCACTTGCTCATTTCGAAAGTGTGTATGTTTAAAAGTACTGTAAAAGAATGCATAAATATAGTAAAAATTCTTTGAAAAGAGTATTAAGCTCATTCATGTGAACACTCTCGATCAATAAATAAGGATTATTTTTGGATTCATTTGTTCGTTGGCCGTCGTAGGTTATTTAATGTGACCGTATTTTCGAACTTAAAAGGTGGAGCCACCTCGACTGCGAAAGTTAAAACAAACTCTAAATTTCAACTCTTTGGCTGATTGGCTCTTAAAAAAATCCTGCTTTCCCTGGTGATAAGGTCGTTCATGATAAAGCCAGGTTTATTTTTTATTTATTATTAATTATTTTTTATTATTAAAAGATTTGAGGTAAAGAAGGATGGAAGTTATTCCGTGAATATTTAATTAGTACACTTTTATATTACAATGGAAGCCTACCGCTGAGTTCTTTCAATGGATTCATCATCCTTTGCCTTCAGTTATCGCAGTAATCACCTAATAACTCAAAAAATAAGGTGTTTATATGCATCTATTCAATATTTAATTAAATTTCGTGGGGTTTTTCCTTATTATAAACTTTTCCGCAAAACTGGCAGTTATATTAGATTCCCCTCGTTTCTCTTTTTCTTTCATTGAACTTCATGTAATTTTAAGCGAAATCTTCGAGGAAAAATGAGCGAAAAGGTAACTTTTTGTTGTTCATATCAGATATATGTTTTTCTCTAAGTATCCAGCTTATGAATGAAATGTCTTTTTTGTCGCTTCACGGTGATTTCGCCTCAATTGCATACATGTGACTTTCTCCGCGTTTATTCCCCCAATCCTGATCACAGCGCAGTGATCTTCCAGGAAGATCCTTGGTTTCACGCTAGAATTTGTCGCTGAGATGGAGGGGCTGTCACATTGTCGCGAATTGGTGCGTAGCATCGCTCGCGGCTTGTTGTCTCAGCAGTGCCCAATTTCGCCGTTGGCCGCGCCGTGTCATTTACCTCCGCCTGCAGTGATGTATGTCGCGATTTACAATCTGCCGTCGGGACCCCCGATTCCCGCTCCATGCCGCCGATCTTCTTCTGCTTCGACCGTGGACGCGGAGAAATTACATTCGGAGCCTACCGTGTGCGCTTCGCTCGTTCTGGGGGCAAAAACCGAACTCATCCATCGGCCTCTTATTTACCACTTCACTTCCCCTGGTAACCGCCAATGAATCCGACTCAACTCCGGCCACCGATTTCCGCATGCGTTCCTCGGCTGGGGATACTCGTGAATATTTGCTTGAATCATGACGTCCCTCGAATAGATTTTCCTGGGACCGATCCACCAAAAACTAGAATTGACTCCGCTGAGGTTCATTTGTAATTTCTGGATCTGTGGCAGCTTAATGGGAAGATCCCCCTGTACCAAACTTCTCGCTTAGGTTCACTTTATCTTGTTCTTACGAACGGCTTTGTTCATCATCTTACATTGATCTCATTTTGTGGTAACTTCTCTATGTTTTTATTTGTTTGAGTTCGTATAGAGTTACCCTTGACGAGATATGCACACTCGTGTCGGTGTATTTCATTGAAACATTTGGAGCCACCTTGATGATAAACGAAATGTTTCATTTGGTTCGGCCGGTTTCGTAATACAAATGGCATCTTCAGGCATGTGGAGTTGTGATCTTTCGTTCCTAATTAGACGTGCTGTGGAATCACCGACAAGTGTTTTCTGTTTATCATAATCGTAACATTTCACGAAGTTAACTACGGAGTCAATTTATATTTTCATTTCTCCATTTTTTGTGCTTAACTGTTAATAATTTTGAAGTGAGGATATGTTATCACGTGGTAGCTGTTACATTTAAACATTAAAATTTGATTGAAGATGTTAGACTCGGTAATTAATAATTGGTTTTCTTTCCTTTTCAGGTAAGCTTTTGGAGTTCACGGACAGGCTGATGAGTTTCCTTGGTGATCAACTCTGTGTTATTTTTCGGTAATGTTCTAACTTTTTTGTGAAAACATCAAGTAAGTCATAGGATTCTGGATGCATAATGAATATTTAAGTCTTTTATAATGAGCACTAAAGTGTTCAATTGCCCCTCTTTGTTTTCACTCGGAAACTAGCATATACGAGTAGTTACAAAATTAACGGTTGAAGGCGTAACTTTGTGGAATGTTACCGAAGACGTGAAGAAAAAGAAAAATCTCTTAGTAAATTCCACACTTAAAACTTTTATTCCCGACCTAGGTTTCGATTGCCTTGCAATCATTTTCAAATGTCTTTCAAATGTGCAAAGACCTTTGAATTTGATTGCAAGGCAATCGAAACCTTGGTCGGGAATAAAAGTTTTAAGTTTGGAATTTACTAAGAGATTTTTCTTTTTCGTCATGTCTATATAGTTACAAGACCAACCCGATTCCCATTCCCACGTGATCCTACCTCTTTCTTCTAACCTCTTCTCTTCATATTGTCCCTTTGCCCACCCTGGTCTCCAATTGAGTATTTCAAGTCGACAGCCGTCCGGGAGTGGTTTCCCAGAGGAAGAACGGTGGGGATGGTGCCGGATTGGATCGACTAGAGGTGGGGGGGAGGGGGGCGAATGCTTTGGGGAACTGTGTTGGAGTTTCCCAAGATGAATGCCCGTTGGAGTTCAATGTGAAATGGGTGGGGAATGTTTTCCGGAGTTTCACGTAGTGGACGGGGATGGGTGGGAGTGGGAATTGGCCCGGAGTGTTCGGATTGGAAGTGCCCAATCATTTGAGGAACGGGGGATTGTGAACACGGGAGAGGTTTGGAATCGCAGTGGGGGATTTTGATGGAGCGGTACTCACATGTGGCTCTCCTCCCCTCATACCGTGGTCAAGGTGTGGGACGTGCCACTGTTCGGAACGGTGGATGAAATTGCATGGTGAGGGAGGGTGAATGGTTTACAGTTGGTCTGGCTTGGTGACGAGAAACTTTCCCTATACGTTGTACACTCGCTGTTGGGCAAAGTCTTCTTTCGTGAAGAAGGGCTCCGGTTTTTCATTTCTATTCCCCTCGGGCATTTAGCGCGTGCCGCCCTCCTCTTTCTTTAGTAGCAACCGTCTCCAGGTAGTCCGAGCGAGATAGTTCCCTATATAGTCATAATAGAGACCATATTCGATTTATACGTTTTAATTTCACCAGCTGTGGGACACATCAATTAAATATTGCATTATTAATGGTGCAATAATATAGTTTTATATGTCAGAAATTGTAAGTAATCAAATGAAAGATCTAATTAAGTCTACAACTTGACTCTTTTTTTTTTCGTGCGGTGCTTTTGAAACTCCTTCAAAACGGAAGGTCTAATTGTGATACTCAACAGATTTCTGTGATACAGCGGTGGCTATATGATTAATTTTCAAATAGAGTTGAGAAAACCCACAAACTACACGCTTTTAGCTTTTTTTACGACATCGAAGTGTTAGAAATACCTCATTTTGTAAATAATGTCTCTCAGGAGTGCACACACGTACCATATCCCATGTAAATGGGCTGGTATTTTTTTGGCAAATATCTCCAAAAGTAATGTAGTAAGGGGTTGAATTTTTGGTGTCATTAGATGGGTGAGATATGTTTCTTTAAAATGAGACCAAATTCATTGATTTCTATGTAAATTGATGTTTCGCTCAAACTACCCTAAACGTTTATTGTGTGATTACCGTTTTTCTAGCTTCGACCAAACGGGGAGAGCAATTCAATGTAGAATTAAAGAGCTCCAGAGGGCCACCGAAAGGAAGAAATTCAGCCTCTCCGCAGTAGCAGAACATGCGTGGTTCGAGCCAGGACATCAGATTGCCTTTGCCCAAGCGAGAGTACTCTCGAGGGAAAATCGTTATTTTCCCAGGCTGATCAGAGAAGCAGTAGAACTGGTCAATCCATCCATCCAATTTCCATCCATCAAATTTCAATCGGGAGGATGGATACCCACTCAGCCTCAACTTGGGATAGAAGAGTGGTCGGACCACAGCGAGGAGCGGCTAATGGAGACACATTTTGAATCTATGTCCAGCTGATGAACGTAATGGTCAACAGAACTGGCAGCGAAATACATAACAACGGGAAATAAATAACAATAAATAATTTCAAAAATTTTCAACGGACCTGAAGACGCCCCCAGGAAGAGGGGAGAAACTGTAGTCGGAAAAACTAAACACGCGACGAGAATACCTGAAAACAGCAATTGATAGTCAGATAGGTATCACCCCGCTCGACCTAACCCAACCACTCCATCGAACACGCTGTCCACGTCGGTAAGAAGTGAGTGGAATTCAACTTGAGTAGTCTTGAAATTTCCGTGTTGAAATCACAAAGTAAGAAATATTTATCTTGAGTGAATTTGTGAACACACTTCTCTTTGACTTAAATTCATCCAAAGACTGACTTTAATTTATTCAAAATCGTTTTAATAGTTCTTGAGATATGGGATGAATTTAGTCGAGGCCTTTTTATTTAATCGTTGGTTTCCGCGGCGTTCGTTCGTAAATACCTGCATTGTTCGGGTCTTCGCCGCGTGTCCTGTTTCTATTGGCAGCGGTTTCTCCCGAGTTCGAAGCTTCAGGTCAGTGGGTTTTCTTGTCGAAGACCTGAAGGTCTATGTGGGAACTCTTGAAAAACTTTTCTCAGCGGAAACAACCAGCGCGGTGAATACCCGAAAAATGCGAAAAACTTTATTTCTTTTCATTAGCGTCCTATTCATTTGTAACTATGTGTTATCGTGATCTGCTTGATATTTATTTTCTTTGAGATGGCCCCAAAGGTTGACGTTATAATTTTCCTTGTTAACTTATACATTACAGATAGGGCGGACCAAATGATCAGTATGAGATAGTGCGCATGGTGGATGATTCTAGGTTGAGATCGAAGAAAAATCAATTACCCTTAATAAATTGAGTTAGTTCCTTTGCGTTTTACCCATGGCGTATTTTTTTCTATTTTGCATTATGTGTCAAATGTCTCAGATGACCCAAGTATCTTTTAGAGTAGATGTGTTGGGCCTTGATATTATTTTGGTGGACGTATACATTTGAATCTTTGGCGTATTTAAATTCTGTTCTTTTTTTAAGTCTGATCTCACAAATGCGGATAAAGTTCTTTCGTCTGAGAAAACTCCTTATTTTTACGCCTCATAGCCTGAGTCATAATGCGTTATTGCGATAATTACAATCTAGATGCTCTCATAAATCATATTCCGAAGAAGGGAAGCCAGAAATTAGGTGTAGCGGTCGGTAAATATAGTCCTCGCTCGGTTTAGCAGGTTAATAATCTAAGTGCTTCACTTATATCTCCCAACTTCCGTCGATGCGAGAGATGTCTCAATTACGCTGAGGGTTGGCGCAAATCCTTTTCATCCGCACTCATCGTAACGAGTAGATTTCCATAGCTCACCAACCGCTGTGAAATGCGTCCGACGACCCGAGCGATTCGCACGGTTGTAAAAATTTTATATTCCCTCCTCCTCCTCGCACGCACTCAACTCGCTCTTCTAGAAAAAGGAAATTGTTGGCCGTCTCTCTCTCTCTCTCTTGCTTCCCTCAGGGCAGTAGTTCGCGGTTTGTCCGCGCAGCGGTGCGTAGTACGCGTTCTTCCACGACGGACTTCCCTCCTCATTTGTTTCGCTCGTGCTACCATCTACCGCCCCCCGGGGAGCCATCTCTCTCACGCGCCCCCCCTCTCTTCCTCCGAGTCAGTGCGGCGGCGAGGATTGAGAAGGACCCGGGTCGGGTAAAGGGTCTGCGAGGGCATCTTCTGCCGGAAGGGCTTTGAAATTGGCTTCCCATGCACATCCGTTCTATCCCTCATTATCATCAATGAACTTCATTCGTTTATAATCCTAAAAATCCTTGGGACTCATTTTCCAGCGTGCATATATGTTCACACCGAGGGGTATGCAACTCTGAGAAATAGTGTACTCTTGTTGAAAAATGGTCGCGAAATGGACAGAAATTGATAGAAATGGACAGAAATGAATAATAATGGACATAAATGGATAATGGACAGAAATGGATAGAAATGGTCGGAAATGGGTAGAAATGGATGGAAATGGTTAGAAATGGATAGAAATGGAGATACGGTGTACACTTCTTTTTGAAGTTGCGTACCCCTCGGTTTATACTCTACCCTGCAAGCCACGTCAAGGGTGTATGCGAAAGGGATTTAAGGAGAACATCCTAATCTCAGTTTTCTTAACGAGAAAATATTGAATTGGAGATTTAATAACTGGGTCTTAGAGAAAAAATGTCTGATCACCTTGCAAAGATGTTTTTGACGTGCATTAAATACCCAACTTAAACAACGGTTAAAGTGACGGTTTGTGCATTCTGATCATTCCGTGACAGTAAAATGTACGTATTTTAAAACATTTCTCATGGAAATAAAATTCGGTGGATTACTGTACAGCCATATTTTTCGTGATTAATAAAACAACAAATAAGCAAAGTAGGGAAGAACTATGAGATGTATTTAAGGTAGTTTGAGCAAAATATCATCTCTCCTAGAAATCAATGAATTCAGGTTCATTAATGTGAATAATACATCGCAATTCCGAAGATATAAAATATCACCCACTTATCACATTACTTTCCGAGATATGTGCCAAAAAATACCAGTTATTTAACATGGGAAATGGTACCTATTTCTATGTACTCCAGAGATACCTTATTTAATAAATAAGGAGTTTATAACATCTAGATATCGTCAAAAAACTAGCAGCTTGTTTTTTGTATGTTTTCTCAACTATTTTTAAAAACAGATTCTGTTGTCACCGCAGTAATTTTTCAGAATCGCAAAAAAAAACCTTCCGTTTCGAAGGAGTTTTAAACGTACCGCGTCAGAAAAATGAGTCAAATGAAATACTTCTGTGGATATTTTCCTTTAATTACTTAGAATTTCAGTCTTATAAAAGTATATTATTGCACAATTTATATGGAAATATGGAAAGTAATGGAATATTTAATTCATGCTTACTAGAGCTCTTGATATTAAAACGTATACTTACTTCGAATATGGTCTCCATTATGACTAGGGTATTATCTCGCTCAAACTGCATTAACTCACAGTTTTTCAATGCCATAAATTGCAATAATTTGGTGCACAGAAAAAAACTTAAACGTGCTACAATTTTGTGTATAAACGTGTCTATCAGGAGAATCTGAAACAATGTCAGTAGCTTTCGCGTGACATAAGTGAAATGCTCTCTTTTAAAGTATTGGCGATCATATTGTTGTGTCTCATCCTCTCTCCCATCTCCGTTGGATGCATATGAAAAAGCTCGCCCGATTTTTTCGTCTTTTTACGCTTTCCGAACCTCTTTTTTTATTATACAGTCGCGCCGAAACTCTGGGAAAACACGCATTAAAAACCGGGGGTAGTCCATCGGGGGTGCATTTAGCTGACTGTAAACGAGGCTAATGCGAAAGGGGATTTTTTTAAGACCCCCATTCCGCGTGCTTGCGAGGGGTTTGAGTTGGCTTTCGCCATTTTATTCACTCCCCCCTCCCTCATGCCCCCCCCCACCATCCCTCCCTTACCCTATAAATTGTCTTACGATCGTTTTTTATACCCGGAATGGTCGAGTTATCGCCGTGTTGTAAACAAATGGATTTCGTTCCCTTCTCTCCTAGTGTCACGCCTGCACCCCCGACGTGCCGCACTGGCTCGGCCGTGCGTTTTTTTTTTCGATGCATCGACTTCCAGAAATACGCAATACGCGAGATAATCGCTTCGCAATGCTGAACTTTTGGACTGCGTTATGTATCGTATGCGATATGTTTTGCGATGTCGTGTGATGCGATGTAGAATAGAGAAGAAGAAACCTTGATATACTCTGGGACAGGACTCTTAAAGCAACAGTACGATACAATTAAATTGCAGCGAGGTTATTGACAAATTAACAAATGATTTAGTTCAAATCAGAAAATAAATGGGACTTAATGACATAGATAAAGAAATACAGAAACAACTACTCTCAGTGAATAACAATAGCTGTAAATGATAAAATTGAATTCAATGATAGCTATAGATATGATACAAGATAATAAAAAAAACATGAATAGACCGCGAAAAAAAAAAACAATTTTTGTCAAGAAAAAAGAGGAAACAATTGATAGTGAGAATTCAATCCTGAATAGGCAAAACTATTCAGGAAAACATCCATAAAATAAAATTCCATACAATTTACATTTAATTTATAGTGATATGTTAGCACTATATGATTATTATAAGATGTGATTCGCTTTTCGACGTATTTCAGTGTGCGATATTATTGGATTTTGATCATTCTACGATGCGAATCGATATACGTCAACATCAATTATTTTCGACCCCGCAATGTTTTGTAGTTTGCCAAATATGGCGATGCTTGAGATCACAATAAATAACTTGCATATAGCACACAACATGGTCAGTATACTACATGAAGGGTCATGCTAACTCATGCGATATGAAATCCTTAGTGCCAAGTCTCTGCGAAAATTTGAGACACATCGTTCGTGGTCACGCGCACGGGTGCGAATACAAACACCTAAGGAATGAAATTCGCCGTGAAAAATGTTGGGGATAGACCTGGATTCGAACCCGGATCTCCTAATCGTCGGTCAGGTGTGTAATTAGCTGTCACACCTGAACGGCAATCGGAAAATCGGGCCTCTTATCCTTGCAACGTTAATTTTTTTTCAGGTTGAATTCCATTCCTTTGGTGTGCATCATATCTTTCATTATTACGTGTTGTGAGATCCATTGTAAAAACAACTTTGTTTCAGTCCACACAATTTATTATAAATACGACCCGCGTTTCAGCAACTTCTTGCCATCATCAGGTCATCAGGTCAGGCGTGCCATCAAAGTTGTTTTTATTATGGATATTACTCACTTCCACAAAGTGAAGCCGGAGACGATTACTTATGTTGTGAGATGTTATAAGTATTCTGCAATACAAAGTTCTATAACCTATACCGAAACGAGGAATCAAAATTTGAACATAGCGCGGTTATGGGTGCTTGTGTGTTCATGGGCACCAATAGCCCCTCCTAAAGTCCTTCCTAGCTTTTTTTTTACACTCTCAGGGCCGCCCATTCCCTTAGCTCACCTCCTCTGTGCGCGACTTTTTCTAAGTGCTTAAGCCGCGATAAAAGCTTCCATCGCGAATAACCTGCATTTACAGCACTCGGTTCGTTTTAAGGGCATAAAAACAAAAGGAGCGGATGGTTGGGGGGGGGGGGGGAGATAAAATAGAGAAGCGGTCCCTCATGCGTTCGGGTCTCTGCTCCTCTTCCACCTCTATCCCCCTTTTTTTTCACCACAGAGTTTTTTATGAATTTATTTTCGAGTGTCGAAAGAAGTGAAACATTGGTCCTTTTAAAGCGCGGAGATATCGCGTCCTGGAGTGTTCGGCAAGAGGATAAGGGTCTGGTGTAGTGCACGGAAAATATAATCATAAAAATGAAGAGAAGGAACGGGATAAAGAGTGTCTGGAAGTGTGTGTGTTTTCTCTCCCTGTTTACGCCCTCACCTGCCCTGTGATCATTTTACAGCCAGTGCGTTTTACAATCGGGGAGACGACGTTGCTTTATTTTTTTTAGTTTAAGAGCCTCCAGGAATGGGAGGAGGTGATTAGGGGTGATTTTTTTCATTTTGCCAATCTCTTCTATGGCCGCTGTGCACTTAAGTCCTAGTTCTTCTTTCTCTCCCTCTCTCCCCCTCTCCGCGGGTATAATATTCATGCGTGTGTTCAATATGTTTTGCACCTTTACTGCCGATAAGGTTAATGGTCATTCGTAGTGATTTCGTTGCGGTGCTGTCTTCATCCTGGTTCTACCTCGCTATGCGAATAGTCTCGGCCTTTTAAGGTAGTTGAGCGAAATATCATTTTACTTAGAAATCAATGAATTTGGTCTCATTTTAAAGAAAAACATCTCACCCCTCCATTGACACCAAATATTTAACCCCTTACCACATTACTTTCCTATATATTTGCCAGAAATTACCAGCCCTTTTACATGGGAAATGGTACGTGTATGCACTCAAAAGAGAGATTATTGAAAAAATGAGGTATTTCTAACACTTAACTGTCGTAAAAATTTAACAGCGTGTAGTTTGTATGTTTTCTCAACTATTTTTGAAAATTAATCATATTGTCACCGCAGTAAATTCTTCGGGATCACAATAAACCTTCCGTTTTGAGTTTCAAATGTACAGCGTGAAAAAAATGAGTCACATTAAAGACTTATTTAGATATTTTCATTTGATTACTTAAAATTTCTGTCATGTAAAACTATTTTATTGCACCATTTATAAGGCAATATTCAATTCGTGTCTCACAGTTGGTAAAATTAAATCGCATAATTCGAATGTGGTCTCTATTATAATTAGGGAACTATCTCGCTCGGACTACCTTAAGTCCTAGTTCTTGTTTCTCTCCCTCTATCCCCCTACTTACTACCCCTCTCCTTCGGTATGGTATTCAAGCCTGTGTTCAATATTCGTTGCCCCTTTATTACCGATAAAGTAAATGGCCATTCGTAGTGATTTCGTTGCGGTGCTGTCTTCATCCTGGCTCTCCTTCGCTATGCGAATAGTCTCGGCCTTTTAAGTCCTTTTCCCGCCTTTTTTGTCATTGCGATGCTGTTTGCAACTGTTATTTTTATTATGCCTAGCTATTTCTTTTTTTCCTATTCCTAATTTTTCATACCTAGGTACTGCAATAAGTAAAGATGGTAGGATAGATCATGAAATTTCATATAGACTTAGTAAAGGAGGTAGATTTTATCAGAGCATTAAGTATCTAGTATGGGATAGGATGATACCACAAGAGGAAAAAATGATCATGTTCAAGACGCGCTATCTACCAATAGTTTTGTTTGTAGTTGAAACTTGGATAATGAAGGAAAGACAGTGGAGGAGGGTAACAGCAGGAGAAAAGAAGTTTTTGAGATCAATGCTGGGGAAAACCAAACTAGACAGAGTGAGAAATACCAACGGGAGCAATTAAATATAAAAAGTATTAGACAACAAATAGTAGACAATAGGATTAGATGGTTAGGGCATGTTAAAAGAATGGAGGAAACAAGAATGCCAAAAGCAACGCTAAGCACAATAGAGGAAGGTAAAAGACCGAGAGGAAGGCCGAGGAGACGTTGGATTGACTAATTGATTTGGGACGTGGAGGCAAGAGGATACCTTTGGGATGAAGTTGTCCGACAAGAGCTATGGAACGATAGAGGGCAATGGCGAGGCTTTGTGAACTCCTAGACCCACGTTGAGTGGAACAGGATTTGGATATGTATGTATGGACGTAATCCTTTTTTTTCGCGTTACAGATGTATCCTCGGGAATGGGAGTGGTCGAATAGGGATGAACTTTTTAATATCGTCCATCATTTTTACTTGGCCTACTCGTTTGGCCTCGCTCTTGCCGTGTGGATCATATTCAGAAGTGCGTTCACTGTGCGTCATCCCTTCAGCTCCGACGAAGTAAACGGCTATTCATAGTGATTTCGTGGTGGTGCTGCTTTGTTTTCGATTCACTTTATTCGTATATACTGAATTATTTGAAGCATTCTACGCCCAACAATACTGCCAATAAACTGCGCTTTTGTGACTGGCATAAATATAAGACGAGCCAAATAGAAAAGAAAAATATCTCCAGGAACACAAAAGATAAATGTTAATACTTGTTGACGTAATTATTTATTGTGCTATAGCTAAGTTTGCTAAGTTCTTGGGTGATAGAGAAAATGCAATATTAAATGTTGATTAATATCATTGGGTAGTGAGTTTATTAGTGAGGAGAGACGGAAGACGAACGTTTAATGAGTGATTATCTGCGATAGGGTGTGTGGAGCGGGGAGATTAATCGGGAGGGACGAGGAGACACTTCGAAAATTATGAATTAAAGATGTTCTGAACACTCAAAAAGTATTGGGTACTCCATTGGAATAGTTACAGCTTTCTTTTTCGTTTGTTTTGTGAAAGAGTTTCTGTTTCCATTACTGTTCTTAAGGTCCATCAGTTTCCTTCCTTGATGTGTCTAGAATTCGTCTATGCAATGGACTATGTTGATTAGGGACGATATTTTTTTTGACTTCTTCTATCTCTTCTGCGAACTGTTCCCTGTGCCCTGCCCTGCCTTGTAAGCTTTGTTGTTGGAATTCAAAGAGCGTGTTCACTATGACTCATTGCTTGAGTACCGGGGAAGCAAACCGCCATTGGTAGTGGTTTTGTTGCGTTGTTGTCAGTATCGAAGCTAGTTTTCCCCGTCTATTTTCCATCTGCAAACATTTAAAGTTTTTGAATGCTTTTTTCGTGATGTTTTCTTCATGCGATTCTTGTTATGTGTCTAAGTTAATCGCTTTTCCTTAAATACGCATAGAATTCGCGTGGTTTCGGACTGTAGTCATCCTGTTTTCAATCTTTCATATCTTGTCCGGTTTGTACTTAAGCCCTGCTCTCTCTTCCCCCCTTTACAATGTTCAGTATGTCTCATCATGCTTATATGTGCAACGAAAGTGGTAATTTTTATCGAATTTGCTGTGGGTCTTTCTTTAAGACGGCTTTAATTTTCCTTTCCTTTCATGAGATGCTAACATTTCTGCTTTTGAATAACATTTTGGTGTATAATATTGGCACAATTCATCATGACGAATTTTTGTATCCATAAATGCTCTTTCTTTGTGCGCATAAATTTCTCCGCTAAATTAGTTGTTGAATATATTGGAATTTTTATTTTGCTTGTATTTTATTCGACCTGTACTTTTAGCATTGAAGCCCTTCCCTATCTCTCCAGGTGGATTATTTAGACAAGTGTGTTCCTTATACCTTATTCGTTTAGTATCAACAAAGGAAAAGGCCATTAAAAATGATTTTGATGTGGTACTGTTTGCAGCTAGGCTAGTTTTTTTCGACTTATGTCTCGCTATCTAATTGGTTGCGACTTATAGTTGCGTTTTTTATTTTATTTTGTGGTTACGATTGTGATTTATACGGATTTAATAGGCAACTATCATCATTTCATTCAACGCTCATTGAAGAGTTCATTAGTTACATGGAGAAAGTAATACCGTATAGACAATGGCCGTAATGATTACTTTACGCGTGTCCGTTGCTGGAAACATTATTCAAGTCATAGTTTAAACTGGGTGAGCGTATTGAAATTAGCAATTCATGTACTCAAGGCAAAAGAATTGTTTTTTTTTACCACGTCACGCGAAAGTACGTTTTAGCCAATGCGCTCTTAGTATCCTAGCTAATTACGACACTTTTCCGGCATTAGTGCTATTTTTCCCCGAGTTCAATGCTGTGTAAAAACGAATACAATAAAAAAAACATCCCCTTTTTTACTTTAATTTAATATTCAATCCATCGCATTTGGGTGAAACACGCATGCTGTGCCAGATGATGTGTGACACTCGTAGTCCGCAGTAAGTCTTGTTAAAAAATACATTGTTATAACTCTACATTCTGAATTGAGGTAAGCATATTAGAACCTGGCCCATTCTGTTTCTTTAATTTAAATTTCATCTTGCGGGAATACATTTTTTAAAAAATCATTTTTCTGTCGCTAAATAAAATGTGGATAATACGCGTACTGGCCCTCGTCCTAGTCTCCTGTTTGTACTCTCTCACAATCGAGGAGAAAAATTTATTTCGCAGATAGAGTCTGAATCACACGATACTTGACCTTGTACACCTCCAAGGATGCTATCTAGCATACTCGGACTTGTGCAAGGTCAAGTATCGTGTGATACAGACCAAGCATACTGGAAATCCTGCATGATCGCTAGCATACTAGCCGGTATCCTTGTTTTCGTAATTGGTGCGGTAATAGTTTGATACTTGCTCCTAGTAGGACCTAGTAGCCGTCGACCAATCACCTTTGCTCTTTGCAATGCAGTCGTCAATTTTTGATGTCAGCGCCTCCATAGTCCCTCGTGACAATTACAATTTCCCGCGATCAATAAACAACTCAAACATCACAACAATACACAATGGCTTGGGTACCTGAGGCTATTGAGGTTTTAATCGATAATTATGGTAGGCACTCGTGCCTTTATGATACCAAATCACCTGCGTACCATAATAAGGCCGTAAGGGCCGTAAGATCTACCAAACTGACTTTGTGCAAGTTCAAGTATCGTGTGGTAGCTCCTAGGAAGGTTTCCAGCATGCTAGGTTTCGTACTAGAAATCCAGTACTAGCTAGCATCCTCGGACTTGTACAAGGTCAAGTATCGTGTGATTGAGACATTTGCAGAACGATCTGAAATACTCGACTCACGGAGCCTCGGAATAGCTGGGTTTTCAAACCGGAGGGCGCTAAGTCTCTTATCATTCCGTTTTGTGTTCCCTCTGCTCATTTCCTCGTATCTCACGTTCCATCTGGAGTGTCGTGTGCCAGAGAGGGATTGTTGAAGGGGAAGTGGATTGGCGGGGAGGACTTGACCGCGAACTCAGCCAATCACGACCACGCGCTAGCGATTCTTACGACTCGCCCAACGCTCGTGCACGAATACGGAGGGCACGTACTTTTTGTCCCTTAAGTTATATTTGATTGATGGAAATGGATGGGTCACCTTTTGCGTAAATCCTCCGACTATCCGTCATCCTCATCAGATCCGCCATCCTTTCGGTGCGCGGTGTTTGTCCGAACGGGAAGTAACTTGGGAATGGACACGTTTCCTTCTATTCGCCCACATCTACGTAATGCCATACAGGCCACCTCAAGGGTGTGTGGCAGCGGTGAATTTTCACCAAATATGCGCTTCACATTATGGTATTACGTTGTGGCTTATTGATGTAGATTACATCGTCGGTCCCGTTAGCGACGTGATTAGGTCCTTGCCGGCGTATCCGAGGGTCTCGGGTTCCTTTCCCGTGGACATTTCGCGGTATTCATCTTTTGTTATTTTACCCGATTGTAAATAGCTTATCATATGCTTTCATTGGGGTTATAAAAATAAATTGAAAAAAATTAATAAATATGCATTTCTGGATTACTCACAGGCCTTGGTACAAACATGCGAAAAAATATTTACATGCGATAATATATACAAACAAAGAAATAGATAAGATAGATCAGTGGAAGGAAGGCAACAAGCCCTACTCAAACATTGCAACGACGATGTTGTCAAATGAAAAAGCACTGTAAAAAAACTTCATCAATGTCTACCCTAAATAGTGTAAAAATATTAATGAAAATGATTTTGAGTCAAGCATAACTGGGAATAATTTTAACGAAGTAGCCCATATCTCTTGGAGTGCAGAATGAACATCGGAAGGTGCCGCGTGAGTAACTAAGGCGACAATTCATTTAGTATAAATGCGTCCTAACATGTTTATCAGTACATACACGGTCACTGTGCTGTTTGTAAATTATTTCCATTCAAAGTGTAGTAGCCCTTTTTCTGCGGTCAAAACTGGCTTTCTTTCTATCCGAGTCCCATAAAAAACGTTAAACTAATGCTTGATAATGTTTCGCACTTATCTTAGAACGCAAAAATAAAGATTTTTCTCATTCAATTTATTTTGTTGCCTTAGGGTTTTTAGTTATTGAGATATATCGTTTTCCACTAGGGTGTCTCGACTTTCTGCATGGATCAGTCTGTGTGCTAACCGTCAGTGCCAACCTAATTATTTGTTAGGGTAATGAATTTTGGTAACGGAGAACCTATGCATCACATAATTATGAAATATAAATGACCAGAGAAATATTGTGTTTCAGAAAGGTTCTTTGCTAGATTCAGCGAGATTTTTCTACAGTTACAATAGAGATCACAATCGAATTTTATTTTTATTTTTTGCAGCTGTAAGAAACATGTCGTAAATGTTGTAATATTAATGGTAAATAAATATAACTATGTATGTTACATATGAATTGACTTGTTATACTGCACGAGTAATATTTTTCTTTATACTTAAAAAACCACTCTTGTATAGGTCTTGACTCATTTTTTCCCCATTCGGTGAAAACGCCTTTAGATAAGGTTGTTTTTGCGGCTCGGTAAAAATTTCTGCGGACAGCAATTGATCTATTTTTTCACATTATTGAGAAATAAAACTTACTACTCACTATAAATTTCTGACAACATCTAGGCTTTAAAAATTCCTCATTTTAGATAAAGTCTCTCTACTGTGCATGCTCGCACCATTTCACATGAAAAAGAGGCTTCTATTTTCGGAAAATATCTCGAGATGCAGTGCGGTGAGTGCCTCAATGGAAAGGTGAGATCTTTTTCTTTAAAATGAGCCCAAATTCATCGAAGGCTATATGAAATAATACCTCGGTGAAACTACCTTAAGATAAAATAAGCGGAGCTGAAAAGATTTACCACTAACCTATTCCATTGTAAATCATAAGTATAACTTAGTTTTTCCTTATAGATTTATTACAACAAGATGACCTAAGTTTCGACGAAGCTCGTCATCATCAGGTACACTAGTAAAAGAAGACATACAATACCTATATAGTCACTCAAAATATTCTACTAATCTTCTTTTACTAATGTACTCGATGATGACGAGCTTCGTCGAAACTTAGGTCATCTTGTTATGATAAATTTATGTGGAAAACTAAGTTATACTTATCATTTACAATGTTAAGCAAATTCCACGAAGTCACGCCCGAGACAACGGAATAAACCTATTCCATCTTGGAGGGCACTGTAGTCTTACAATCAGTAGTTCTGCAACCCCGATTTTTGCACGAGGGGTCCCCGCATCCGCTTTGTGGGAAATACGCCGGACCCAATGAGGGGAGGTGAATATTCTATTCTTCCCCGTGGCCTCACCTGCATACCGTCCGACAACGGAGGCAATCCCGGCTGGACCTCCCTCCCTTACGCATTCATGTGCGCCATACTCGAGGCATACTCGAACGAGGCACGTATCCCGTGCCTCGTTCGTGTTCCGTGTACGCGAGAGTATACCTACACGTATATACATAAAAGAGTTTCCTCCCCTCCAATTGCGTTCAAGTGCCGGACCATGAATATATATTATGGATTGGGATCTCGTCGTCAAAAACTGTAGTCTAGAATTCCGTAAACAATCAACTTTTTGGAAAGTGGTGCCGCCTAGTGATGAAAGGCGGAAGTTCAAATGTAAATGCAGTCGATAGTTAGTAAATAAACATGTCGTACTGGTTTTATCTTGAATATACTTGGGTTTTACTTACAACTAATCATAATACAGTGGATAAAAAATGTTGCACTACACGCGGGACGTAATTGTACACTTTTTAATATCATCCGGTCTACAGATTTAATTCCTCTCCAAATTTAATTACATAAATGCACGAGTAACTTCTTAGTACTTCGTGAATATCGCGAGACGGAAATTTCATAATAATGCGAGGTGATTTCATGAGTATTCCCGATGGCCATCATAGCAGTGTAGATAAAATGGAATGCACTTACCGCCGCCTTGAACAGATTCTTATTTTTCAATCCAAGTCTCCTATTTTGGGTCCTCGTAGACGCATACCCTGTTTTGCAGCCCGGTACGAAGCAAGTTCTGTTCAAACAAGGCATTCTGAATTCTTTATTTAGGCAAAACAGGGTTAATGCATTCCAATTATAATCGGATTATGGCAAATATCGTAGTCGACACACGATGAACGTTTTATTAACCTCTTACTGATTTCCTGTAATAGATATTTCCTCTCTAGCATTTAAAAAGTAAATTTTAGATAACAAAAATAGCAAGATATTATTCTAAGCATCAATTAATTTATATCTCCTCGATCGTTATTGAATATTCACCACAGTCTCACGTTAGCAACAATTAACTACGTCTATTTACAATAACAACAGAAAAGACTCTAATCGAAGTGGTGCCAAGGACTGGGTGAACTAAAAGTGGAAATTTAGGCAACACGTAGCCTAGGTAACAGTGTCAAACATCCGAATCGATAATATATATTCATGTGCCGGACTATCGACGTTTTCAAGGAGTCAACCGCCGACACCCGAAGCAACAATGCATGCATAGATGCAAAGGTCGGATGGGTTCGCGTGTTTGATGGCCTTCCAAGGAGGAGTGAGAAGTCGGGCGGGGGGACGTTGGGATGTCTCGCAGTCTTTTAAGAGGGGTGCAAGGTCGGCTGGGGAGGGGGGAAGTGACGTGTGAGGAGGAGGGGAGTGGGGGGTGGTGGTGGAAAGAGTTTATATGGGGAGACATAAGGGTCAGAGGTTCTTTATGGATCGTAAAGGGTAGGAGAGAGGACTAGGTTGAGGTCGATTTCCTCTCAATTTTTACTTCCTTCCCCTTCTCCACATCCCCTCTCTTCTCTTCCTTCTGTCTCTCTCTCGCTACTTTTATTACTCTTTACCCCCTTTTTTATTTACGTTCTTATTTTTCTCCTTCGAGTTCGACTTCCTTTTCCGCTCTCCCCCTCTCCATTCCACACTCCTGCTTTTCCTCGCCCCTCCCTCTCTTTGAGTTTGGCGAAATTCCTGTCCAGAAAGTCGCAAAAGGTGTTATCTTTTCCCTTATCTTACAGTTTAGTCCAATTTTTACACCAGTCTCCAGCTCTCCGATGAAAAAAAAATAATATATGGACGCCTGAAGAGATGAGGTGATATAGCATTGTGAACATAAGTAGGGGACACTTGGTTCTGACCCCAGAATAACTTATTGTATACAACGTGTGGTCATATTCAGGTACATCGGTTTGTTACGAAAAGATGACACCTTGACGCCGAAATGCGTGGCATGGGCGTTGCGAAACTTGAAAAAGAGAAAAAAAACTCGCCAGCTGAGAGGTTGAAGTAACTTAGGGTGAATTCAGCGTTGATGTGCGGGCAGAGATGCCATCTTCATCCGCCTTCAACTGTGTACTCTTCTCACCTTGCCATCATTATTTTTGCAAGCGAGTGCCACCTAGTTGTACTGCACTTATACAATTGATTTACAATTCGACAGAATCAAGTTTTATTTACGTACGGAGCCGTACGGTATGAAAATCTATAAGAGTGCTCACTGAAGTGAGGTGAACTCCGTCGTATTGAGTGGATGAGTTATGTTGCAGATATGCCGGTTGTAAACTTAAGGCTGGGACACAATCAACGTGTACGTGTGACGTGAGATGTTAACGGGACAACGGGAGACGGGAAACGCAAGTCAGCGGTCACAAGCGACGTTAACGCGGCCGGGAGTAACAACTGACTAACGCAGGCACAGCTAAGAGATCAGGTGTAAACAACTGTGGAAGTAAATAAGTTGTCTTTGCCAAGAGCAATCTTCAACAGTTGGATGTATCTGCCGACAGATGGCTCCCATTCCCGGATTCTCAGGGCTATTCTGATTGGTTTTCCGTGTACGGGACACGGGAAGAGATGAAAGTAGCCCATCTCTCGCGTACACGTACTCCCCGTACACGTAGATTGTGTCCGTTCGCTATACTATCCCGTCAGCCATCTTTTTGCGTATTACCCTTAACGGCTCACGTTACACGTACACGTTGATTGTGTCCCAGCCTTTACTCGCTGATTTGTCGCGAAACCGTGTGAATGTATGTTAACAAATGTTTACCGACTTTTTCCAATCAAAAAAGTCACCTGCTGGACCCCTCAGCGCAAAAAAACGGGTTACATTCACCTCTTCGCTTTACTCCACGCACACTTTTTTTTCCGACCGCTTTATGCCCTCACATTTCAATGCTAATCTCTCCTTCATTATTTGAAATATGTGTACCATCCTCAGATCCTCCTTGGCTCTCCTTAATCCATATTCGAAGTAATTCTTTCCTTGTTTCATTTATTGTTTTACAGGTGACCATTATATCTCGGAATGTATCTATTGAGATAGTATCTTTTACATTTCAGTTTTCATTTTATATCTTTTCTCACCTGCCAGTCTTAAGTCTTCATCGGTGATTCTCTCCATCTGTTTCGTCTCATCATTCATTTCTGATACCAAATTTACATTGGCTTCCATTCATCACTATTATATTTCTGTTATTGTTCAGCTTTCTCCTGTGGCGTTAAAGCGAAAGATATTTTATGCCGTCACCGGACGAATTTCGCGCGATAGTCATTTTGGTGGGATTTCGTTGACGCCAAAAATATAGGCTTCAATTTCGTTCACCATTTATTATCATCCTCTCCAATCGTAACGTATGCACAAAGCAGAGAGGTGTAACTTTCGACCCGTTTAGGAGGGGGCGTTACTTTTAAAGAATCGCCTTCGCTTCATGAAGAAATGAGTTGCAGTTTATTTGTCGTTTCCATTTTACGACCACTTAACTTTTTATGGCGTATTCCTATTCCTGGTGCACTCGAGAACAGGTTCGCTACGCTATGGGAAAGCGTCTTACGTAGAGTGGGGCACGTTATCATTGACGTTCATATCAGAAGGTACTCTGTTCGATTTACGGTCGATCCTTTACAACTGTCAGCATGCTAAGTTGTTACGCCTTCGAACTACAGCTAAACTACTAGGAGATGATATCCTTAACTGGTTATGTCAAAACATTGTGGTTATACTTAACCATTCTTATTTTACGCCATTAAGTTCTAGAGTTGTTGCATATACAAGGTATTGTTTGACGCACATTATCTTGTTACCTGTGCATTCCTTTGTGTATAATATCGTTGTGCTCCGATGTTGTTAGTTAGGCGAGATAACGCAGAGATCCTTGTATGAGGTAAATGTCTCAAGATATTCTCTATGGAAGCTATTTCATCTCTTCTGTTTCCAGGGAGGCACAACCGTGACATGGAAGGAAGTTGTAGTCAATTTGTTTGGTAGCTCATTTATAACTGCTCAACAGATGAAAAATCTTCTCAGGTACTTTTGAATACAACTTTTATTGTATCAACCCTTTTCTTTTATTTTCTTTTCAAAATTGAATGAAGTTCCTTCTAGCACCTCAATCGGAAATAGGTCCTGTTTTACTCAAGGTATTTGCTTTAGTATATGGTTTTAATCAAATATTTCAAATGAATAGGCTTGTGAATAATACATACATTGTAGTTCATTGTAGCTTCAAAGGATCTGTATTCCTGTAAAGGAAATCGTTATTTAGTCAACCACTTCCGATTTTTTCTTTACATCCTTCGTTGTCCATGCACCTGTTCCCTATCAGATCTCTGTGCAAATTAGTAATGGGCATTTTAACACTTTTGTAAAGCATAAACTTATGTCTTAGCATTTTCAATTATCCCGCTCTACTTTAAGTTTAATTTCTAATAAATGTAAAAAAAGCAGTTTACGGAGAATGCTTGCTATAATTGTGGTGGGACATATTTCTCTTGATTCCTATCTAACCCGCCTCCGTTTCTTTGGCTTTAAATCCTCGTCAGGTGGGGAATGGAACTTTTTTTTTGTTCCTCCTTCATGTTATGGCTGTTTTATGGGGAGGAAGAACGTGAAGGGAGGGAAGGCTGGCGGACTCATTGCGCATGCGTGGCCATTGGATTTGATGGGCGGTTGTGATAAAAGGAAAAGGTGGCAGGCTTCAAAGCCATCCTGTTCGGTGGACACCGTCTGCTCAATTTCTTGCTTCTTGCGACGCATCACAACTCTGGCCATTAATTTCAGTGCGGGAAATGATATTAGCTTGTAAACCAACTTGTTGCTACCAATGTTTAACGAAGTCTAAGAATTACTACCATAGTTTCAGGCTTGGCTCCGTTAGGGGTGAAGGATACCCATTGTAGTAAGAAAATGTAGTGCTTTACTGCACTTTATAAAGTGACCAGTGACCAGCTTCAACTGAATATGGCATCTTCTCTACCTGAAGATATCATTTCAAGGTGAAACTGGTGAGAGATATTGGTAAAGCATGGAAAATTATAAACTTTATTTTTTATCGTGGAGTTCTAGAGTTTTCAACAAGGAAATAAGTAAGTTTTTCAAGAATTTTATAAATGTGCTAAGGTAAATGCTCCTTGAAGTCTAATCATAAAATAAGTGCACAGGTATATGAATTCAAAATGTAAGGTCACAGGCGTGATGATGAAAACAGTAACGGAACAAGTGCTGCACCATGTATTTCAGTGGCATACTACGCACTTCAAGGAAAGAAAGATGACAGGTTTCTGTATTGAATATTGCATTTGTTTACTGCTATCATTCCTCAGTTTGAACTCGGATGTCAGCCGTCACTGGTCGTTAGTTTTTAAGAAACGCTACCACAAATGTGTACGCTTTGGTACTTTTAAAATAATCGAAACGATGAATTGTGCGAAACTGCTCGGGACGTTCCGAAATACTATGGAAATAACCTCTATGAAACTGTTCCAAATTCATAAAAACTTACCGCTTTCATAAATTAAGCGAAATCTTCAGCTGAAGAGAAAACGAGCAATGATTACAATGTCGATCCGATAAAAAAATCGTACCTCTGAACTGGGATTCGATCTCAGATTCCCAGAATCCCCTGTGGGAATGAATTGACATTGGATGAGGATGCTTGGGGTTCTTAAATGGTTAAAGAGAATCTGAATAACAGTGGTTAACTACGCGAATTTCTCACACTAGGGTATATGATATTGATAGATTAGATTAGATTATATATTTGGGGAGGCGACCGACAGCTTAGGTCATTTGCGCCGTAGGGGATAGGTAAGGGAGGAAGGGTGGATAGAAACCTGGCGTCGGCATTAGTCTGCTCTTAAAGATAGGTGCCCAGGGGGTCACGGTCTTATGTCTCATCCGACAGAAGTAGTTGCACTTGAAGTGCCCTCCACAAGACACTCGAGTAGGGATCGGGTTTCCTTTGAAAAAACATCCACCTCCTCAGGGATTTGAACCCTGGCCGTATGGTTAGCCAGTACTCTAGCCACCACACCAACCCGATCCCCTGTAATTTATAAAAGTAAAAATTCTACATTTCTCCTCAGTCTTAGTTGGTTGCATTTTGGACTGCTATGCTATCCAACGAAGAACCAAACCCGCCCAGGGATTCCTTAGGGGTGCAATTGAAACTTCCATCGTTTTTTTTTGCAACGCTGTAAACTTTCGGCGGGGGAATGCCGTCATTCCCATACCTCCGGGGAGGGTCTTAAATTCTGAATCAAGGCGTATGGTATGGGGTTATTCAGCAGTTTCCTCTTCTAGCAGGTATATCGCCCCGGAATGCTCATCTCCACGCGTTTAGTGAGTGTTTGTTAATGACCTGCAGATTTCACGCAGTAATTTAAGAGGCAGTCAATTTCGCCGTTTCCTAGAGAGCCTCGTGTTTCTCGTGTGCTCTCCCCTCTCGCTTCCTCCGCCTCATCTCCGGGATGATGAATACTAAACCGTCGCCGTTAACAACATACTCCACCTCATTATCCTCCCCTCCCTCTCGTAATTCACGTCCCAAATAACCTGCCACTTAAAGGCATTTTGTCCTTTACCCTCCTCCACTCTCTCCCTCTCTCTTTCTCTCTCCAGGGAGTGAAAAGAATGCCATTATTCCATTGATATGAGGGATATTTTTTTAACGGACTGGCTCTCGAGGTTGAGGCGCGTGAGGGCTTTTTTTATTCCATTTAGTGTTGGGGAGGATTCGGGAGTGGCGGGCCGTGGATAATGGTCGAAAGAGTGAGGAGAGGCTGGAGTTAAAGCGGAGGATTCGCGAAAGGGAGTGAGACCGAGCATAGTTTGTGAGCGAATACTTGAGTGGAGGCGTGGGCCGTTCAAAAGAAAAGAATCGTCTTTTCTACTCGTACCGATTCGTGCCCTTTCCCACGCCAACCTGTTGGTTAATAATATCGGGCATACTATGGCCGTTTTTTCCTTTCTGGGTGCTTTCGGGTGGTAAAATTTTTATTCCGCGGATGATATTTTGCTTCCCGAAGTAATTGTTTTCGTCCTCCCAAATCTATGGTGTTGACTTGTTTTCAAGAGAATAAAGGTTCATGCGTTTACAGATTACAAACGCCTTTGCGTGCGTTGAAGTTCGTGTGTGTAAAGAGAGATGGAACCCCGGTGAACACAAACAAGTGAACGGAGAGTTTTTAGTAATGTAAATACGTCTGGTTTACCTACCTTTATATTTCATCTCCTGATTTTTATGTCAGTAAGAGCAATTGAAGGGGTGCTAGAATTATTATCTCAGTCTCTATGGATGGACATAGTCAATTGCCGCTGATGGAAACTGCTGGATACATAATGAAGTCTGAGTGGAATTGGGTTGTTAAAGTGGTTGGACGAGATTTGGCCCAGTTCTCTATGCAGTCCTTTAATAATCAGCAGTAACCGTGTCGTCAATTGATTTAACCCATGTGAGATCATAAGTGACTTCTGGATGAAGAAATGTTTCATGAGTGATGAGAGAAAAGAGTGTACTTGTTGCCATTACTCTGGGACTGAAGTTCGCAACTAGAGTCAATTCCCCTCCCTTTTGAGGAATTTGAGGGATTGAAGAGGAATGGGGACCACTGTTTACCTCAATGTGATGTTCTGTAAATTGTAGACTTGTAGAATTGCAGTTAGTATTATAAATGTTCCTTTCTCTACGTTTTATGAATTCCGTTGATCTGAGCTGTTCTTCTTATAAATATATTTGAATAATTGGTAGTATCAAGCGTAACTTTGTGGAATATGTTACCATTATAATGATAACACTTAACTTTGTTATTTCACAAATCTTTATTTTATACGACGCGGGTTTCGACGTTCGACGTCATCTTCAGATATAACCAGACCTGAAGATAACGTCCAACGTCGAAGCCCGGGTCGTAGAAAATGAAGATATGTGAAATAACAAAGTTAAGTGTCTTCATTATAATATATTTGAAATTAAAGGGCTGAGTTACTATCTCGGTGAGGTGGAGTGATATTTCGAACACTGTTTAAGCATGGAATTGGGCAAAAAAGATTGAAAACTGCTGCTTTAGGGCCATAATTCACTGTTAACAGTATATTACTTTCGCTATTTTGTTAGTGACAAAGGTTTATCTCTCAACTTTTTCGTATCGCCGCCGGCTGTAGGTTCTCCTCATTGGTATCGATTTGTAAGACGTTTTGCGGGAAAAACATCGATGTTCTTTTCGCCCTCTTTCGGCCGAAAACGTGTCCGAATCACTCGTGCGTGCGAATTCACGCGTGCTTGCTTTAGTGCGATCTCGAGAGTTTTTCAGGCTAAGGAGAGGGAGGGTGGGGGGGGGTAGAGGTTATGGGGTAGGAGAGGTGTGGGTTAAGGAGTGTGGGAAGGAGAGAGTTGGAGGGGGCTGCCTCTTTTTTTTTAAGAGCGGCCCTTATGAACTGTGATGCCCTTGTGACTCCGTTTTACGAGCGCTGAGTGAAAAGAGAGGGAATAAAAGAGATGGGTTGTTGGGAGTGGGGTTGCTGTGCCTCCTGGAACGGGGTGGCGGGAGAGGCGAGGCTCTGGTGGTGGAAAGGCGAGGCGGAAGAAGAGTCGGGGGCGGAGGGGCAGGGCGTGGCGGATTGGCATGGTGCAAATGTGCCCGCTTACACCCGCCCTTCAAACTTGTTTTTATTCCGGAGGCAGTCGGGCTTATGACAAATCATTGTTGTCTACGCCGGTGTATATCGATGGGGTCTTGCGCGGAGACGGGAGTGGCGGGAAATATTGCGGCAGTGTGGAGTCACTTGGTCGTCGACTGAGGAATTACCTTCACGTTTCCCGACCGCGTAAAATTTCAAACGGCCGTGTCAAACTATTTAATGAATTCTCTCGGTGGGGAAGCGGGCGTCTCCGGTGGTGATGGGGCAATCCAGCTCGCAGACGCCCTCTTCCCTCTCTCATCTTATACGGTCCTCGTTTTTACGAGCGCGCCCACCCTTGGAGGAAATTATTCATCGCGTTTTAACCTCGCACTTCCCCTTATCGAGGTGTGCCTACCCCACCTAAAGATTGCCTTAATTTCTTCGTCTTCCTGCGTGCATAAACGTGCATCTTCGGATGTTTTGCATGTCGTTTTCTAGTCGGAAGGCGGTTTCATGCTCGATTTAAGTTTCCCTGAGTTCTGAAGTGTGTTTAGGGTTATAACTCAGGTGGAATGCTTGAGATCAATGTATGATGCACCATTCATTTGAGAAATTTAATCCGCCGAGGCATAATTTTTCTTAAGGGACGATAAAGTTTTTTTAGTCATGAATATGCCTGCTGGGAGGTCGTAATATCACATTAGCAACGTTAAAGCTTAGATTGGAGAACTTTAAGAGGTACCACTGAATGTGTACGAGAGTTTTTTTTGTTTCGTAATAAAAAATTTATTGCCAACAGCGATGTTCATGTATCCTCCTTCGTTATTTTTTTTAAAAAGGTCTAATATTAATCTTCATTGAGTGTACCAAATTAAGTTTTCACTTTTTAATATTAAAATGTCTCACGTATTGACATTTGTTTGCATTTTTTGTTATTAATATCGGTTGTAAATAAGTCGTGATAAATGTCCATTTCCTTACTCCTTGTTTAAAATATATATTTTAAAAAAATATATATTTTAAAATTTACGACGTCTATTTCATTAAAATAACTTTAAGAAGTAACATAGGTAAGAAACTGGCCGTGTTATTAAAGCCAAGGTAGAATTACCAGTTGGTATTTTTTCTGCGTAAAAAAAGTGAGGACGTGAGAGTTTTCCTCATAAGGACTCGAAAAAATTTTCGTCGTGTGACTCCATTAACGCTTTCAGTCATTACATAGAAGTATTTCATGAATTGTTTCGCGGCGTGTGGATTTATTGCGAATTTAATGTTCATTAACCTTGGGATGAGGATCACTATCCGTATATCGTAGTTTAATTTAACCTCGCCACACCTTTAATTTCCATTCTTCTTTACGGCCGAATGAATCCGTCAAAGAGTTTCCATATTTGAAGGGCTGGCCGTTATATCTTCCGTCACCTCTCACCATTTAAATCTATTCTGCGCGCCTTTGCAATCTTTCCAATAAGACTCGCCTTCCCCCTCCTCCCGCCTTGGGCTCCCATCGTCCAAACCCACTTTTCACCGTGACATCCGCGGCCACCACCTTGAGAGTCGTATTACGACCATATCTGCGCATAAAAGGAGGTGGACATTAAAGCGGAAATAGCCACGTAAATGTCTTTTCGCTCTTCCTCCCTCTCTCCACTCCCCGAAACTCCCGTTTTTACGTCCTCTTTTCTATTTTATACAACCGCCATTATCCTCTTCACGAGGCCATCTTCACTTTCCCTCCATCTCTGTATGAATGTGTGTGGCGCGCACTCTTTTTATTTTTCCCCCGAACTAACATGTGTACCCTTCCAACAGGATGCCTCGGTTTATGCACCCCTGAAAGACTCTTATCCGGGAAAGACAGTTAACCTCCTGTCCATTTCACGAATCTTTCGGCTGCGATTCGCACCCATCGTTTCACATAGTCTGTCTGTCTCGTTATGGGGGTTTCGTTCGTCATCAGCTGGGATTACTTCTAAATCCTTCAGATTTCGACGTGTACCATCTATGATTTTCGGAGGATTCATTTGTTGCAGCTGAGGAAACAGACCATTGAACACTCAGCTATCCACTTTTAATCTTCCATTAATTGTTACTCCATTATGGTGAAGAAAGCCTTCGTCTTTTCCTCTTTAAACACTTTTTTGACTTGTCAATGAACGGGACAAGTATCAAGTTTTATAGGATAAAAATTCACTGCATTTACTTCCAATCCTTGATAAATTCGTACCCACGTTAAAACGGATGCGATCCTTTCTGCCCTCTATAAAATAGGTCGTACATTTATAAATTCTTGAATTGAGGTCTCCTTTGAAATAAGGCAAATGCAAATAACTCCCTACCAACAAAATTTACTTAATTTTCTTACGATATTACTGCATTTGGATTATTTTCGATTGCCGTAGTTATGATGGTTTAAGGCAACAAAGGTTTAGTATAATTTCAAAAAGAAACTATTATTCGTTTAGTTCTGCTAAGGCGTTGAAAGGTGAAGTTTTCAGCGCTTAAGTGTGGAATGTGAATCTTGAAATGCGGGTCATGGGTATTTCTCAGATGTTATCTCTCTTGATAGTACGGTGAATTTTGAATGACGTTGACTCGTAGTGCTCTCGGAAGCCAGACTTTCCAAGCCGCATGGCTACATTGAATGAAATTGAAGTGCAGTACTATAATCTTATTATTTGGGTAAAATATTCCGCATCCGCTTACTACCTTGCGAGCCGCCGAATGGGCGGGTGGGAGAGGGTGTTAGGACACAAGCCGTTAAAAGATGTAAAATTTTGGTGGGTGAAATGGTGACGTGTATTATGGGAGTGTATTTAGTGGAGCTCAGTTTTATTGTGGTCGCTTATTCTGCGCTGAAAGAACAAGTTCTTCTACCTATCTGTTTGACAATGTATCTCTCGTATTGGGTAAGGTAGGCTGATATAGAAGGGGGTAAAAATCCTCCATTTTTTTTAGAGCACGCCCTTATATTCAGTAGGTATTCAAGGCGATATGTCTCAAATTGGCTGTATTTGGCCCCAATATAAAGAAAAAGATGTAATCTTTCCAATGACTACAAAATATCAACCCTTTTTTCATATAACTCTTCGAGATATTTGCCTAAAAATACCAGCTATTTTTCATGGGAAATGTTTCGGGTCTGCACTCCTGGGGGAGTCAATTTGAAAAATGAGGAATTTATTACGCATAAACCTCGTCAGGAATTCAACAGTGTGTAGGTATTATGCTTTCTCAGCTATTTTACTTGACATTAGTCTCAGGTGTGACTTCGTGGAATTTGCTCAACACTTTAAATGAAAGTAACTTTGTTATTTCACATAAAATTTATTTATGACTTTTAATTTTATTTGGATGAACAAAGGTACTTTCAAGTACAATTTACTAAACAAGCCAATCACTCGCTTGAGTAATTTTTACGGAACATTCGGTTGTGAAGGGATTTTCATCGCACGGCTTAGAATAATTTCTCAAGTTAAAAAACCTCATACGTACATGTATCTTAAGGTAGTGCGAGCGAGATAGTTCCCTAATCATAATAGAGACCATATTCCATATATACAATTTATATTCACCAACTATGAGACACACCGATTAAATTTTGCATTTAAAATGGTGCAATAATATAGTTTTACATTTCAGGAATTGTAAGTAAGCAAATGATAATATCTATATGTCTTTTATTTGACTAATTTTTTTCACGCAGTACGTTTGAAACTCTATTAAAACGGAAGGTTTACTGTGATCCCGAAGAATTTGCTGCGGTGACAATATGATTAATTTTCAAAAATAGTTGAGAAAACACACAAACTGCAAACTTTTGATATTTTGATGAGATCGAATCGTAGGGAATGCCTCATCGTTAATACAAGGTATTTATGGAGAGCATACACGTTCCATTTCCCATGTAAAAGGGCTAGTATTTTCTGGCAAATATCTCGGAAAGTAATGTGGTAAGGAGTTGAATTTTTGAAGTCAGTGGAAGGGTGATATATTTTTCTTTAAAATGAGACCAAATTCATTGATTTCTAGGTAAAATGATATCTCGCTCCTACTACCTTCATTACGCTCATAGTTTCGTTTCTCACTGGCCGAAAGTCTCTTGGCTTCCTCGCCCTCGGTAGTTGCGGAAATCGGACGGACAGAGGGTGTCGGGCGCGTCGGTGGGAAACAGAAGAAAGTGAACCGAGCGTAAAAAAGAATGAATTCCCTATAGGCTCGACGACGCTCTCCATCCACATGTGCGAGTGTGTACTTTGGTGTTTGTGCCAGCGTACAGCCTCTCGACTTCGTGTTTGTGTGTGTTTGACCGGGTCGATACTCTTGTGGTGAGCGTATGTGTGCGTGGTTGGGACTTCTACTACCTACTGTGTGTATCGATTCCACTTTCTACGCTTCCTTCCTTTTACCCGCCCGCCTGGCCGCGCTTATCGACCTCCTCCACCGCCCCCACACGCCGTGAAAACTCTGCCCCCCTCCCCCGCCCCGCCCCAATGAGTCCCCACCCCCGCAACGCTTCAGCTTTGAACCGAGTGCCCCCTTTCGCCTCGGCGGTAAAGAGGCTGATCATGCGGGACAACACCAAGACTAGTGAATATTCCCACCGAACCGTGGTACAGGGGAGCATATGCGTGGGATATCCGGAAAGAGAAGATACAAAGAACGGAGAATATTAACTCAAAATTTTCCGGGTCCTTCTCCGCGTCTCAGTATTTCATGGGATGTTGGCAAAATGGTTGTCCACCGAATTGCTGAAACGCGAGAAAAATCCGAAAATGTTTGAGTTACCTCAAAACTCCGGAAGCCTTCGTAACCACGCTGAATATTTCATACGCATATCATCACCGGTTTTATAAATATAGAGTTTAGAACGCATTTATGGTCACTTTTATTCATAATAACCGGGCTTGCCAATGCGTTAATTGAGCCTTGAAACCCAGGTTTTTTTATTCCCTTTACGTGGAAGCCTGCGCCGCAGATACTCCATATTTGTTCTGTTTTTCAGTCAACATTTTTGGTGTAAATGGCTTCCAAAAGCTCAATCTTTTTGTTGTCGTTTTATGACGATCTACACTAGGTAGTTGGCATTGCTCATTAAGTTCACCGGGGATTAATTCCTGTCCCCTCGAATCTTTCTTCAATCTCATGGAGCATTTCTTCTCTGGCGTAATTGTAAGTGATTAGTACTTCTGATTACCTGATGGTATATCAGCAACTCAGTCGTCTAATATGAACGAAGGAAAGAGTTCGTATTGACCACGTAGAAAAAGTATTGAAAATACCGACATACTACGAAAAGAAGTAGAAGCGAGGACCATAATCTGGCATTGTGTTCATTGTAGAGATTGTAGAAAGTAACGATATTTCCTCTATCTTTACCTTAGTAACCGACGTAGTTTTTAGAAGTACGTCACCGTAAATATTTGGGTATTTGGGGAAAGGACAGGCATTTATGATTATTCACTCGAACAGGAATAGGGGGGTTGGTTGTCAAGGGATAAGGTCTTTCGGTAATGGAGATAGGAAAGGGAGAAACTCGATTTCAAATGCAGCACTCCTTCCATCACGGTCCCCTTGGCGCCTTTCGTTTCGAGTAGGCCCATAGAAACTGTGAGTTACCCCCTACCCTGCCTACTCCTCTCAAGAACTTTGAGTAGATCTTCAGTATACTGTTTATCATTACTCCTATTTTGTTATTTTTTCGACTTATACATTCTAAGTCATTATTATACTTGATATTGCTATGGCGCAAATTTGGCTATGATTACCTGCTATTGCTCCAGGCTGTGAAAATCCATTTTCAGAGAACTATATACAACATAAAACTATTTATTTTACATAATGTTTCATCGTAAATTGACCGTTCACGTAGCTGAGCCGACATATTATCCAGAATATTACAGATATTCTTCATGAGAAAGTTCTATTAATTCAGTAAATTCGACGAATTGAAGCATATGTATCATCAGTGGGCACTTAAATCATCAGGTTTTTCCATCCTTTCTGCGACATAAGCTTCACACTCTCGTCCCTACCTTAAAAATTACCGTACGAAGTGTGCCATTCAATTAATTTAAGACATAGTATGATCTGGTTATTAGATTATGTTATATTGCATTATAGTGAATCGGGAAGCTGTTAGTTAGAAATGAACACTCTCTCGCTTCCTGATCGACTTGGTTCTTCCAAGATTAGGTCGATATTTGAATACCAATATCTCATATCTTATCTGGGGTGTTGGCGGGAGAGTGGATCAGGTAGGAGTCATAATTCAGGAACCCAAAGCCTTATAAATTCGCGGATGACGATGAAAGATACTTTTTCGTCGTTAATAATTTCGCCTTTGACGCTGTAGACTAATTCGGAAAATACTCAGCGCGATATTTTACGACGAGACGCGTGCTTCTGTTTGGTTATGTGGTGGAATATCTCCTAAACTCGGGCACTGCATCCAGCCACTCGGCCAATTCTGTCCCCTTCCACGGAAGTACATATCGATGTATAGGAATTTCAATTTTGGCGGTGACACACTCCAAATATCGGCATTCGTCAAGCAGCCAGTACTACGTCAGGATCCCAGTGTTGAGTTCTCCCATTCCGACAGACGATATTGACGTAGCTGGTTATATTAACTTTGGAAGCGACTTGGTAATTTATACTTCTACTTCCTTGTAAGTTACTGCGTCTAGTTGGGACAAATATGTGCTGAATTATCGAATTCAAGTGTCCAAGATTTCGTAATTAATTTCTTTAAAATCCGTGCGATATTAAGATATTTAATTAATTCCATTTTTTTACTCAAAACTATTGGCCGGTTACCGAAGTGTAAAGACTGTGGAACGACCAAAATATTGAAATCAATGGCCAACGAATCCAAATATGTAAACTTCGTTAATAAATATTTCAACACCTATTAGTTAAGCTCATTTTTAGGTTATTTGGTACGTTATTTCAAGTTCATCATTTTTAACTAAGTATTGTTGTCTTGGACAAAATGCTTCATTGATCTAAATTCATTGAATGCGACGCCGTCTGATGTGCTCTGCAAAAAATAATGTTGAAAGGAAAATGTCTCATACACCCGTTTAAAAAGAAGTGGTCACTGTACCCAAGTGCAATCATCGATTAAATAGAATCCTCGATTATGAGTGACTGATCACTCATCCTAATACTGGTGATTCTGTCGTCGATTAAGAAAACGGGAATACGATATTGTATCTTATAGCCTAGTTTAATGGCGTAGATATTTGATTCCACCCATCCAATCCCCACTCCCTTTTCCCCCTTACCATCCAACGGCGATACCTAACAGCCGCGTTTTGTTTTTCACTCGCTCCATTCGTCGGAGAGCCCTTAAATCCTTTTTCAACTCTCCCGGTCTCCGTTTCAAACGTCGGATTAGCGCTCAGCTGCAATTGACGTGCACATCATTCCGACGACGCGACGGGACGGTGGGTGGGCGAGAGATGACGCATCGCGAGGCTCCCTCTATCCTTTGTGTCTGCGATAACTGGATCCGAGAGGGCCGCGCGAGAGGCCTCGCGCGTGAATGATCTCGGGAAACAAAAGCGAATCGCGAGGCGCGATCGAGATACGCTTCGGGAAAAAAAGTGGAGAACTTGTGGACCAGTCGACGGGAAAAAGTTCAAAGTGGTATCGCTTGGAATTCGTTTGTAACCTCGTTTGTTTCCTGATTACAACTTCCACCGACCTCTGTGAGTGCATCCGCGTTTAATAAAGTTTTTTTTTCTGTTTCAATTGGCGGTGGACATATGAGCTACATATTGTCATGGGCGCCATACAAAAGGTGTGTGATTAAGGTGATTTCTCGCCAAGCAAGTACCTGTGACGTTATATTCAATGAAACTTATTAGAAATAATTTGCATTTAGCGTCTTTTATGGAGTTGCGCGCTCGCATACTTGAGTAGGGATGTGACAACTTCGAAAGGAAAAGTAGACGCACGATGCGTGGCGTTATTTGTGGTTTGCGTAGTAAAACCTAGCTACATTTAGAGATTTAGCTAACTGATTTTAGGTCTAGTACAACATGGTAGTGGCTAAGATGAGATGATGTTTTAATCAAGCCGTAACGTTCACTGCCTTTGCCGCAGTTAAAGCGAGCAATATCCGGTTCTATTATGTCAGTTATTACCTTAATTGAATTTGAATTTTGTGTATAGTAGAGTGTCGACTGTCTGAAACACTTGGGGATTAAGGTTTTTTGAATAACTGATTTTTTGGTACCGATCATTGACAGAAAAATTGAGACAATCCTTTTTTGGGTCGTTGAAACAATGAGACTAAGAACCTGTGCTGTCAGAGGCGAAACTATCCAAATGTATTTTCATGCGTCTATTTTTTACACGTTTATTTTAACTCACATTGATTTTCACTCGGTTATTTTGACTTCAGAGGAAAAAGCCAAAATGTTTTTTTTTGCTTTAGTCCTGAGATTCGTTTTGCTACCGCTAAATCTAGCAAACATTTTAAAAACAGTATTTGCACAGCATCACATTCCTCGCTGGATGGTCCCTTTTCAATGCACTTGGCGTTGCAAGGCTCTGTGGCGTCGTTCTCTTGAACGCGAGCTATTTCGTCACCAGTCTACACTTCACTTCATTGGGTCATTCCCATCACATTTGTTCCACTCGTGAATGTTTTCTTGGTCGCATTTATAAACTCCTTAAGGTTTTTTTATCATCCCATCTAGTTCCGATACGAATTGCCTTTTTGTTGGTTATTCAGGTGAGACTCACATGTTGGACAGAGTTTATTGCCACTTTTGTTTAGAGATTTGTGGGACAGTAGGCACGTGGAACAGCGGAACCGTAATTTCTGCTTGGTGCACGAATTTTCTTGGGTAATCGAAGTTTCAGATGACCAGCATTCGGATGACCGACGCTCTACTGTATTCGTGATGGCCGAGAATCTTAATTCTGGAAAAATTAACACCGTACAACGTAATACACGTCGTTAGCATGAGGTTGATATCAAGGATGTGTCATTTGGTCGGTGTAAATAACCATGAAACTCTGGCAACGTCTCAAATCACTCATTTCCGGACTGACCTCTGCAATTAGCAAGGGTTACTGAAGAAGTAGTGAAACGATCGTAGAATCGTAATGAGGGGCACGCAAACACCTAGTTCGTAATGAGAACTCATGCTGAATAGATGATTTGTTCCATCATCTCCTTTCTCCATTACTATGTACGTGTTTCCGCTAATTTCCTCCTGTTTGGTTCTGTCGTGATGAATTTTTCATTTCTGACTCCATTCTTTTCTTGCTGAACTCTGGATTAATCCTACTGAGTATTTTATTGCGAGCGGAAGGAATTTTTTTAGGTATTTAATGCGTAGGAATAGAAGACTCTCATTTGAGGAGATTTAATTTCTCTAGTTTTGGTTAGGAGGCGGTTGTCTTTCTCTGCGATAATGTCTGCACCCATCCTTCCTCTCTGAGAGGTTCCTAGTTCACCTTATGCTTGAGAAGGGCGTAAAGGGTGTTAACGTCAAGTTTTTATGTTAGTGATGTAACGTGTTAGTTTTCAGAACAAATATTTGGCGAAACACTTTCTGAATTAATTATGTAGATGATATAAAAATGTTTAAGGAAATATTTAAGATACCCGACTGCTGTTACAATTTTCTTAACGAGTGCTGTATTTTTTGTTGATAAAACTCATCCATTTTATCTGTCGTATTTCTGTCAAGAAGCTAGTGGATTCGTTTACATTATATGCTTACATCTGAAGCCAAATTTAAATGCGGATGGATTAACCATTCTATATTGAGCTTCAGCAGACTCCCAGTCATGGGGTCATGATGCTCCCGAACAGTTGATTTTATGAAAAAAATATTTTCTTAACTCAAAGATAGATCACACCGACAGCACCTCGAGTTTTTTTTCGGGATGTGGGTTTGGTTTCTATTTAATAGGAATAGCGGTCTGTTCTGTTTTCTGGCGCTTCTGTGAATAAGAGAATTCAAATTTTTTTCCAACACACTAGTTGTTAATTATGATTGTCTCGTGCGATCTTCTTTCCTTACTCTCATAGGCCTCTCTCTCTATCATCCGAGTGACCTGGGCAAGTGAATCCTAGTTAGAAGATTTCCCTGTTTTACGAACGCTATATTGACATTTTGATTAGCCTATCAGGTTTTCAAGCTCGTTACTTAACTTAAATTTGACGGGCCGTGAGGTTCATGTTGCTGACGGGATGCCCCTTACGGAGATTCACTTCCTATGGAAGTCTCCGTTAGACCCAAGGTGCGAATTAGTTAATAGCAGCAGGAAAGGTTACCTAGTACTTTTGCCGTGTACTTACTGCAACTCTTGGTATCATCTAATTTGCAAGCGTGATTCTTTAAAGTAGCTTAATTTAATTTAGCATCGTGTTGGAGCACTTCTCTTTCTTTGGTGGGAGAAAGAAGGTGAGCACATGTGGCGTGTGCCCAGCGTTCTCCATAAGTCCCATACTATCAATTTAATGTAGAACGCTCTATATTTGATTATTATTTTGATTGATTATTATAATTTGATGATTAGTTGTACTTTATATCATTCAGAATTGTAATGTGTATTGCCTTTGTAGTGTGTATTGTGCACTCATGCCATGATAGTAGCTCCCCACAGGAAGTCCTTGAAGCTACCTAAAGCTCATTGTTTTTTTTATATTCATGTTTGTATACCTAAAATTGAGTAATAAAATATCTATATATCTATTTATGTAATAGGAATCGCGTAACGGTATGTATGCTCACTTCTCAGCCCCAATGTCGTATCGACCTTTTCGACACATCTTCCACGTGCCTCTGGGTGAGGTGCACCGTGGTGAACGTTAGTATTTGAAGCGCGGGTCCAGGGGTGTGGATTCTGTACCACGTTCCCCAGACCGAGTAACCCTGGACGTAGGAAGGGTACGGAAGAGGATGAAGTCGGAGAGAGAATATGGGGGAGGGCGGGGAGGAGTAGGAGGGCGGGGAGGCCGTGGGGAGGGGGGGGGGCGGTAAGTTTGAAGCGGCCGCGACAGAATAATTCAGGGAACCAATCCCGCAGAGTGTTCCCTATTAGATTAACGGCCTTGCCCGGAGGTGTTGGGGGAGGGATGGTGGGTGGAGAGAAGGGGGTGGGTGTGGTTGAAGTTGCGGAGGAGGGTGGGTTAATCTGGGGGTTGAGGGTGAGTGGGGGTGGAGTGAGGCGTGGAGGCTAAAGGAGGGCCCTTGCGGAGGGTGGTGTGGGTGAAAGGGTTGCGGAGGAGGCTGCGCTTTCTCGTGCGAGCGGTCAGGGTGGTTGGCAAGGGGGTGGATGTGGGGGAGGAACGGGGGGAAGCCTTATTCGCAGCAGCGGTGAACTCCCGTGCGGATAAGAGTCGGCCATAGGCTCGTGGTCACGCTCACAGCTGACCGATTTGGATGGTTATTGCGGGAACGCTCTCTGCATTCCGTGTTGACTTGTGACCACGAGTCTAGTGCTAAGAGTTAGGAAAATTGCTTTCCTGTCGTGACCTTCTATTGAGCTCGTTAAATGCTCGTATTTAGCACATCGGGAACGAATATCCACTCTTTTGTATACCACGGATTAGCGATATGTGCTTGTTAAATTATGTGTATAGAAATTATATTCTAAACAGCAAAGTAGAGTATTTTTTCTAGCACCTCGCTCAAACCGTACGATTTTCCACCGATCAAAGCTGAAATTCATTTTTTTTAAACTTTAGACTATATTTCTCGATCCCGAGCGGCGGTCTGTCGAAGGTGATCCTTTCTTACCGACGGGTTAACCGATGCATATACGACTTGCAGAGGAACGATTTTGACTAACCAATTGATAAGAAAATATAAAGATTCGGCAAATATCGCTACCACGTCTTAAGGATTTACAGAATATGAAATGGAGGATTGGATTGGATAGGATTGGATATTTGAGGAGGCGACCGACGGCTAAGGTCATTTGCGCCATAGGGGATTGGGGAAAAGACCAAGGGAAGGAATAGATTGGACGTGGTCTCTTGTGTCTCAAACGATAAAAAATGTTGATGAATGATAGGGATGTTGGGCTAGGTAATTGCCGCAAAGTCCCATGTTCTTCACTCTCAGTCGAATGGCATTTACTTCTGAATTAGGCGCAAGGAAATTTGAAAGACTTGCTCGAATCCGTATCTTATCCATCATGTTCCCATTACCGAAGGCGTTTTTAGTAGTCTCTCTTGGATTGGATATGGTATTTCGGGAGGAGACCGACAACTAAGGTCATTTCCATCATAAGGGACAGGTAGGGGAGGAAGGGTGGATAGAAACCCGGCGTCGGCATTAGCCTGCTCTTAACGAAAGGCGCCAAGGGACCACGGCTTAACGTCTCATCCGATAGATGGAGTACTGTACTTGAAGTGCCCTCCGCAAGACACTAAAGTAGGGATCAGGTTTCCTTTGAAGTAAATCCACCTCTGCAGGGTTTTGAACCCTGGCCACCCGTATGGTAGGCAAGTACTCTAGCCACCACACCAACCCGTTCCTCTGTAATGTAGGTACTGGTGGGTTTATTGCCATGATTTTACTCTCATTACCTTTTTCAGAGTAATACGTTTCCAAGTGCCTTGCTAGTTTTCCTTGGTTGCCTCCTTTCTGAACAACTCGATGAAAGTTTTTCTTGGAATCTTTATAAAGTTTGATTCTAATATAGCTGTTGGTAGACAGTTTCTCAACATAATGTCGCCATATCTGGTGGGAAGTGGGTGAACCCTCGTTTAGCTGAAAAGTAAATTGTTACGCACTGAATATGTGTCGCAATGAACGGATTTTGGGTTTTTTTGAAATATGCATAGGATGTAGGTACTTACATATTTCCAAATCATCCGCGCATAATACGGAATGTGTAGTTACAATCGAAGGTCATTGTGTTTAATTCCATTATTTTACAGTTTTCCTGTGTCATTTGTGGTCCAGAATTTAAAGACTGTGTCTGTGTGATTATTCTGAGAGACTTCTGCTTTCTTCTTCAATTCTTCGTATATATACGGGTGAGTAGTACATATTTGGCCGCCAATTTTTTTGCGCAATTACCTGGTGGCTTGAATTAACTGAATCAATATCTTCTTCGTAGCGACGTGTATAGTAAATTGATTTTTATATCGCCAGGAGATGTTTGGAGCGGCTTCTCCTAGCAAAATATTGTTCTAGTCTTGTGTAGCCGTTGTATATTTAATCAATATCTTCTAATTAGCGTTCATGTTACTTTGATCTTTGCTCTATTTTCGATGCGGCTCGTTTTAATCTCGCTTCAATGTTAATTAAATGATTAGAATCCTCTGAAATCATCTCTCATTCGATTACTTTTTCTTTGGTCTATTGTTCTTTGTCGGGCGGTGCTCATGCTCTCGAGGGAAACGATATTGAGCATTTTCACTTACCTGAACAAGATTCAGACCCGTGGTGGGTGCCGATCGAATCCAATCGTCCATAAGACTCTTTCAGACTCATTTCTCTTCGATCATAATTTCATAGATGGCTTTGAAGGTTACGGAATGATTTGTCTAGGGATTTTAGTGTCCATGCGTTCCCTTTCCTTTCTTATTGCTGGGAAAACACTCTCGTCGGCAGTAGTAAATCCTCACGCCTATCGGAGGAGGGAATTCACATTCCCTTGGGGTGGGAGGGGAAGATACCCACCGGAGATTTCATCTGCCCGTGTGAGAATTGGCAGTCCTTAACCTGCGCGCACCATTTAGCTCCGGCTCGCAATCAATTCCCTTATCTCTTCCCGCCTGTTTTTTCTTCCACGCTCGTCCCATCTCTATTCCCCCTCCGCAGAGAACCGTTAAAACCGCACCCAAGTTACGTTCGCTATCCGAAACGTGCTGCAACCCGTATGACCCCCCGCTCCCTTCGGCCATAAACTCTCCCTCTCGGCGCTGTCTTTCTCTCGGGCTCTTTCCCTCCTCGGCAGCGGATTCCCTTTCTTTTCTATCCGATGGACGATGCGGGAAGCGGAACGATAAAAGTATCAATGCACCGCGCATAGATGAACGCAGAAATACAGTGCCGAACACAATTACGTATTCAAAGCCAACTGTGAATGCTTATCCCTTAGCCTGCGTAGCTCGTTTGCGAGCTGTTGCGAGAAAAAGTGGTGTACATCAGGTTTCTGTCACATTTTAGTTAAGTTCACTTAAGATTTTCTCTACCTGCATTTCGTTTTGTGCACGAGTAATGTGGCTCTAGCTTCAGTGTTTTTCGATAAAAAGTGAGACATACTTTTTTAATTTTTTAATCATTTAACTTGCTATATTTTCCTGAGGTGACAAATGTTTACTAGAACCATTCTAGCCCTCAACACATCGTGCAATACAATGTGCGTGTAAATATTTTCTCCCTCTGATTACGGAGTTCGACTTTATCCCAAAAACTCGAAAAATATGTTCCCTCTCCTGCTAAGAGTTTATCCCATAGGTATATTATCTTTGTATAGAGTGAGAAATTCACTACCTTGTAAAAGCGGTTTTAACGATTTCACGATTTCTGCTAAAACATTGTGAATTGTTCTGGTTTAACGCACAAAATGTTGAACATCTCTTTGCGGATACTTGACATGTATTTTGAGGAGACAATCGACATGCAACCACATACGCATAGTAGGGGTTAGCAACCTTTCTTATTGTCAGACCATTGGTTAACAACTAAAAAAATAAATGTTGAAGAGAAACAGACGAAATGACTCCTCAAAAATTTTTAACAGTGTTAAGTATTTTGGCTTGAGGATGATAATAGCTCCCAGATAATGTTTTAATTTTGGGTCTCATAAACATGAGCCTCCATGAGGACTATAATCCAGGAAAGGGCATGTGAAAGCATTCGCGTGGAGCGTAGCACTCTATGGATCAGAAGCATAGGTCTTGGGAAAACTGACCATAGGGGACTAGAAGCCTTCGAAATCTGGTGCTGGAGGAGGATGCTGAAGATCAAATGGACGGACATAATAATAATTGATGAAGTGTATGGAAGAGTAGAAGATGAAAGTACCATATGAAACACCATAGAGAAAAGATGAACCAAATGGATTGGACACACCCTGAGACACAATGGGTTTGTGAGGAACATAACGGAAGGCAAAATAGAGAGAAAAGTCCCCAGAGGAAAACCCAGGAATAAAATTTCATGAACCAAATAAAGAGGAAAGTGCATAGGAAGTGATACCAGGGAATAAGGGAAATAGCATTTGATGGGGAAGGTGGAGGGCTACAGTCAACCAATCTTAGGATTGAACAACCATTGAATGAACCTTGGTTCTTTTCGTTGAATACTGGAAGTGGAAAAGCTCAAAATCATCTGCCGTAGTAGATCATCTTACTAGGGTTTAGCTGATCCGGTAAATCCCCTACCGTGTTAGCGATTCTTGTCATTAGGTCGCGAGTAAGGTGAAAATCTGGATGAAGAACAATTGTGGGATATCAGTTGCAACACGAATAGTTTAGGAGAATCCCGGCTTAGTGAGACTGGGCTTGCTTATCATTCAGAAATGTCGTGAATGTGATGTCTCTGTTTGAAAGAATTCTTTTGGGAAGTCCTTTGGTATAATCAAGGAGTATAGATACAGGAGAGACAACGCCATGTTAAAGATTTGAGGCGGTATCGTGAGCAAGGAATCAGTTACATAGAATCCCTTACGCGGAGCCACCGTAGACAGTAGTCTCTATACTCCTTGGGTATAATCTTCACTTTGGTATAATGTGTGAATTCGTGCGCCTTTCAATATCGTTCGTCAATTGTCTTTTTCCCCCTTCGTGTTAGTTATCGCTCTGTCACGAAACCAGCTATATAATAGGTGAAGCGTAGCTAATGGAACTTAGGTAGGCTATGGGACGCAAAATTACCATGGTAGAATGTTAGTAATGAAAAAGTTGGGATAGATGTTGAAATGTATGTAGAGTTGTTACGCTGGTACGCACGGTAATATTGGAAATGGATCCTTCGGGATGAAAAGTACATGTCAAGGACCACTTCACCGTATTATCGGCGTTATCCATCCTCTTCCAGCCCCTCTGATACCCCCATCCCCTTCCCCCGACACACCGTTGTCTTCATCCCGTGACCTATTTTACGAGCGATATAAAGGAGGAGTATATGTATTGGGGGAGATGGGAGGCCGTGCGCTATGGGATTTGGAGGCTGGGGTTTTTTTATATTTTTTTTACGAGTGGCATTATGCCTCCCGCTTCATCGTTCGCCAAAACTTGGTCCGGACATCGCAATGAAACAGAAACAATAACCCCAAATTGATCTTTATTCCGCCATTTCGACCGATTACTTCCTTCCTCTGTGCAGTCGCTTCGCTCAAACCGCGCCACCACAGCGATTCTTCCGTTGCCTGGGGTTGTTTGAAGGTGGACCCTTCGCATCAGGGTGTTTGCAAGCCACTTGCCTTTTATTATCCCCAGAAGTTCTGCTTGACTGTTTAATACAAAGGTGTAAGAATAAGAATAAGAAGTTTTATTTGTCCAACGATTATGTTATACGCAAATATAGGACACGCCAATCACAAATACATTACAAACATTACACCATCAATACAAAACAACATAAGACTATCAATGAAGTAATTTACCTGCAGTATAGAATAAGTTACTCTGTAAATAGTCATGAAGTATATGTTTAAATAGAGCCAAATTATTTCCATTTTTGGCATCCTGAGGAAGCTCGTTGTATAATACATGGCCCATATGATGAGGGTTATAGGCAGAGTTGGTTGTTCTTACATATATTTGATGGAGATCCGTTGAGTTCCTTGTATTATAAGGATGATAACTATTATTTTTTGTATAGGTAGATATATTTTGTTTGACATGGACAATTGCCGTCAATATCTATACGCAAGGTGGAGGTAATAAACCGATATTTTTAAAGAGGGGACGACATGGAGAGTTAGGTGGAGCGTTGCACATCAACCTTGTGACCCTCTTTTGGATTTTAAATATCACTCTGGCATTGGGTGTGGGGCCCCAGAAGAGGATACTGAAAATGACATGTGAATAGAACTCACCATAATAAATAGATAATAAAACAGCATTATTAACAGTGTTACAAATGGACCTAATCAGAAAATATACAGAACTCAGTTTCCCACGAAGTTTCTGGTGTTGTAGTTGTTCTAAGACAAAACGTCTTAGTAGGCTGGTAGTAGGTCGTAGACGTTTTGCTGGCTTTAAGGTGAGTGTGGCGTGTTTACGTTTATTGTTCGAGTCACCAATTGCCTAATGCAAACTTAGTCGACTCGACTTTCCAATTATGTACGCGTTGGGTGACCGTTTCCCTTGATAGTACCCCGAATCAGCTAGGTCCCTCGCAGTATAGTGATATGCTTAATGTATTGCTGCCATGTCTCTTCTTATTTTGACTATCCATAAGCTACGAAGTGCGTGCATTGAGTCGGAAACCTTATGCATTGGTTACTTGGAGAGTCATTAATCTTTTGCTATCATGAATGATTGGAACTTTGGAATGTATTCATTTACACAAGTTACAGTTTCAGGCTTCATTTTGTGGAACAGCGACACATGAAAAGAGAACTCGCTTTGTACTTTCCACACAATTTTATTCTCTACGACCATGGTTTCGACAATGCTATGTCATTGTCTTGATAATGACATAACTTTGTCGAAACCATGGTTGGAGAAAATAAAACGGTGTGGAAAGTACAAAGCGAGTTCTTTTCATGTTTTTATTTATTTTAGCCAGCATACGTGGTGTTTAAACAGAAATGTTTTACCTACTTGTGCCTTGTTTAGTGTCTCAAAACATATTTATTCCAATGACGAAAATACTTTGTATTGATCTAAGCGATATTTTTATGTATTTTATTGTATTTTGGATAAATATTATAATGTTGATAGTGGATAGACCTTCAGTCATTCAACCCGTACTTTATGTCGGTGTTAGTTCATCTTTACTGCTATTTGATGTGTTATTCCAAATCCACTATAAGGTTTTGTTCAGTAGTGACCAACTTTCGAGGGGGATATTTGTCGTTGTAGTGTTATTGTTGACTGACGCTCAAAAGGTTTTTACTGTAGAGTTCTAACGCACGAACCGAGATTTAATTCTTGGCTTTATGTAGGACACCAATCGGTGAGCAGAATCATTTTGCTCCTATAAACCGCCATTGCAACGTGTGAGTAGAATGGTAATGCTGTCAAATTCTCCTTGAGCTTGATAGCAACCCGGCCGCAACGTACCGTTCGAAATCGTGTCTTGAGTTGTGTCTAGCGGAGCGCCCTTTAACCATATTTCAATGATCGATTGAGGAGTAGCATATAAAAGATGATGTTGGTGTGATGGAAAAGATGCCTACTTAAATTAATGAAATTATTGAAATGGAAATAATAATACTAATTGGAAGTCCAAGTGGAAATTACTAGGTCGATTCAGTGAAACGTGTTAACATTCAATGCAGTGGATCCACATACAATTCAAGTGATGTGATACCTGTTGATTTAGCACCATCTTTTGCTCTGTGTTGTGCTTACCTATCCATCTTGTCTGTGTTACCCCCATTAATATTTCTGTGATAGACTTAATAACAATTTTTTTTCTATTTCAGGTGAGAATGCGTCATTCTTTCACATCCGCCTCTTCTAAAGCTCGGGTGGTAAGTTCGGTATGCTGTTTTAGCTTTGAAATTGGTAATAGGTTCTACCGGGTATAATTGTCGAGTTAATATTATTATGAAATTTCATTTATGAATTGAAGGCAGTTTTTGATGTCTAAATTCGACCCATCGCTCCCTCGAATATATTTCCCTTGCTAAAGCATTTGCTGCTTGAAAACTGTTAATTTTATTTCCATGATTAATCTTACAATAAGAACTACGATCTTCGGCCTTTTTTATATTTATTATGTCCCGTTTCATCAACAATCATTTATCGAGCCAATGTTATAGGTAGGTTTTTGTAATTAATTAAAATTTTCCGATTTCTTGTGCAATCGTTGCGTTGCTACATATGGCTCTCTCGGAAAGATAAAACCTTTGCCAATAGTGCATAATTATTTCCTGGGTGCCTGTGTGGGAAATATGGTCTCGTAATGCGTCAGATTCTGAATTTGGTGAAGAAGTTGTACCATGACTTAAATAACCACCGAGAGTAATATCTGTTTGATGTACTCAATGAATTAGTCAATTAGTGTGACAAATACCGATGCTTGCGTAGCAGGCTGCAGTTAGCGGGAGACATAAAAGTCGGTCCTAGGCGATGACTCAGTTGTTCTCAACCGCGTTTTATCATTTTTAAATGAAACTGGCCTTTTTAACAGTATTTTAAGGATGTAAAATTTATTTTAATTTTAATTTTGACTAAGAGTACATATTAACAATTTTATTTTAATACCAATGTATATAATATATATATTTCTTTTATAAGCATAACGTAGTGGTGCAAAATGACCATGTTGTCGACGCACCCTATTAACTAAATACTACTACGAATTAGTCAATGCATAATTTTAGCTCTATGACTAAGTTGCCGTCCAGGCATCAGTAATTGGGATAAATATATTCGGTTGCTGGAGTGAGTTATTTATTCCACCCGGAGATGTTTTGGATGCTAAAGCTCTTTGCGGGATGGTGGATTGCGTCTCGCCGATGCTCTTGCAAATCCACTCCGAACTCGTCCCCGCTCTCTCTCCGTAACGACCAAAAAATATGGCGCCCCGCGCAGAACTCCATAATGGCGCGTCGTCTTCGTAATTTTTTCGCCACCCCCCATTCTTTCTCTCCCGCCGCGCTGCATGATGGGAGGGGCGTGCGCGGCCATTGACGTCACGCGGGTTGCAGCCTCTTTTAAAAATGGGCGGCTCAATGGAAGGAGATGATGTTCCAAACGGAGGGAGGTCTCCCTTTTAAGGATCCTTTCAACTTCTCCAATCTTAGCGATCCCCTGCTGGAGTTCGCACAAGTCCCTTCGTCAAATCAAGTCGCTTTCGTCTCGATGTCTGCGACCTGTTACAGTTTTGCACTCCAAACGATATTGACGTGCGAGAAGTATCAAAGTGTTGTGTTTCAGTTTACTCATATTTGTCGTAGGTCTCTCAGTACTTACAATGCCCGGAGACTCCGAGGCGTACCAGAACTCCCGAATTGCTGGCTTTTTAAATATGTGATTTTTCATAGGTATTCAATTCCGCTGCAGAGCTCTGGGAAAAATGTTCAAATAGAATGCCATTTACGTACGGATGTGTAAGATGAGCTGGACAGAACCAGTAACGAACCAAGAGGTACCAAGAAAAGTGGAGGTCGAACGGAGCCAGTGGATAACAGTAAAAACAGACGTGACGTATGGTTAGCTCCTCTACTGCGGTATGAGAAATTGGTGAAGGTGATTTCAGAAGGAATGATAGAAGGAAAGAGTATAAAAGAAGATCTAGACTGTAGTATTGGAAGCAGATAATGGAGGACATGGGATTTGAACGGTTTGCAGAAATGAAGAGGATGTTAGAGGGTAGAGGGAGGTGTAGGACTGTCGCAAACCATTCCTAATGGATTGTAAAGTAGAGAAGAGAAGAACGTCTGGATAAATATTGTTCAATAAATAGTGTGGTTTTTCTCCATGAGCAATTAAAGAAAAAATAATTTATCGCCGCTTTCATTATCATTAATTTTAGTCTCCTTGTCTATTTGACTCTTTTTCCGTAGATTAAGAAGTTTTTAAATTGGTGTGATGCTGGGACAGTGCGCTTCTAACCATTGTGGAGAAAGATGATTGCCTACATATCGTACGTAATAATTCGTTTATCTTGTCACATAATTTTTTCAGAAAGGACCCACGTTGCTTCAATTAACTAAATATTCTACGTGGTGACAGGTTAGCAATTAATAAGTCATGCGTATTCCTTTTCGTTATTCAATAAGGATTCATATTCATTGAATTAAACTCGACTCATCGAATTGCAAATGGATTCATACATATGTCCTTGTTCAAGATTGTAGTGTGATTTGTGGATTCGTATTGCTATAATAATTTGAATAATGTGCCGTTATGTCGTCAGAATCTTAATCGGCAGAGATAGGTAGTTTTATCTTATCCGGAAACCAATTTTAAAAAAATTCCATTTCCCTCTTCCAAATTATCCCTGTCAATATTTGTTCAATATTAATTAGATTCTGTGGCTATTAATCCCATTTAATGGGCTCCATGGCTGTGGATTTAAAAGCCTCCCCGCCTTCCTCCGCCATCTCTTTCGCTTTTGTCTCTCCTTTCGCTCGCTAATTTCGAGCCTCTTTTGTTTCAGTCCGTCGCTTACTGACGCCCTCTTTTTTTAAGTGCCGCTTAAATCGCATTACGCACCTCGCTCTCCGAACTCTCCACGATTTCCCCTCTCTCCCCTCTACACTCATTCCCCCCCCCCACCTCCTCCCCCTACCACCTCACTTCCCCCTCCCTCCATCAGATCCCTCTCTCACCCCTTCCCCCCCACTCTCCTATCTCTGCTCCTTCCGCTTTCATCCCTCCCTTCCCCTCCCCAACATCCTCAAGTCGTTCGGATCGGCCAGTTCGGTTTTTAATGTGCTCTTCGCCGTACATCTTTATTGCCCCATTTATTCCACGGTTTCCTTATGTTCTCTGGAAAGGGAAGAAGGAGAGGGTGGGGGGAAGTAATTATTCCGACGACTATAAAGCATCTTCGACTTTCATTCTAAATGCGTGATTAATCTCTTCGCTGGTGGAGCTTTAATTTGTAAACACGGTCCCCTCCCCCAAAACCGTGGCCAAATAATTTACATGTCGCTTTTTATTGCCGCCTTCCCTTGGAATTCTTGCTCTCATTTCTCCGTCCTTTTTTTTTACATACGTTTCGAAGAGGATTTGGCCATTTCGGCGTGGTTATGGCCTCCTGAGCCAAGTTATCCATCGGAGAGACACCTTTACCCGTGTCCCGCGGCGGCGTGAAATTTAGTTGATGAGGATTAAATTACTTGTGCTCGAAATTATGCGTGGAATGTTATCTTTTTCATTTGCGTGGCAATTAAAAAGAAAGTGGCAATAAAGCGTTTTGCGCGAATCTTTTGTGCCTTTTTTTCTGTATCTGTTAACCTTTTTTCTTAAGGCATTTTGAACGGCTCATCTTTTGTTATCCTTTTGTGTTTTCATTTTGAGTGGATAAACTTTGGATATTTATTTTCGGCATTGAGAACATATTAACCGACATCGTTGGTTTTATAAAGAGCTTCGTGGCCATAATATGAAACAAACAATTTATTCAGAGGATTATACTGTATTGAAGTGAGGCCAGTTTTCTTCGCAGAATTTACGCGGTATGGATGAACTGCAGAAGAGTGTCAGGTGTGCTGTGTGAAAGAATTAAAAAAAAATATTGAAGGGACTAATTTGAAAAACTGTGGTTTGACCGAACATCGATATATTGTGGCTGTGTGTGAGACATGGCTGATGAAGAAAGTGTTACAGAAGAAACTAGATGTGGCGGAAATGAGGACAGTATGTTGGTCATAGGGAAAGATAATGAAGGACAAGATTAGAGACACCATCGTCCCGTAGATGGTTGGAGTTGTTGAGCCACCCAAGAAGGTCCATCAAAGTCGTCTACGCTGGTATGTGCGTCAGATGAGAAGGGGGGAGAGTCATAGTGCAAAAAGGATGCTTGAATTGGTGGTGGAGGAATGGAAGGACCGCAGGAAGATGGCAGGGGGTGAAGATCACCAAACATGCACTGTTGCCATGCAACTAGGATATTTAATGGAGGCATGCTAGATAACAGGGTCGCATGCAGCTATATGGTTAGTATCTACATAATAAGAAAGGGATTATTGGTTGTTATTACATGTATCATGCACTACAGACTAAATGACTTAAGATTTTCCCGGTGTATTATATTTAAATATCTTTCTTAGGCTTCGCACCGGGTAATAATTTCATAATCCGACGACGTTTCGGAAAACGACTTGTTTTCCATTTTCAAGGCACGTGTTATTTCCGCCGTGACCACTATAACACTCATACATTGTCGTTAGCAATATTTTGGCAGTTCTGGATAATCGTAACTTCTTACATAGCAGTCAGCGCGGCTTCCGTAAGGGCAGGTCCTGCGAAACATAGCTTGCGCTCTTCCTTCATGGTATCCTGAAGTCAGGTGAATCAATTAAGCAAGTCGACGCGATATTCCTTGATTTCAAGAAGGCCTTCGACAAGGTTCCTCACAAAAAACTCGTATATAAATTGTAATCAAGCGGAGTTAATTGAAAAATAGTGAATTTTATAAGGTACTTTCTCAGTGATCGAAAACAAACAGTTATTGATGGTTTAAGCTCTAATATGGTCGAAGTCACATCCGGTGTTCCTCAGGGAAGAGTGATCGGCGCTCATTTATTCATTTTTTATATATATTACGTAAGTTCTAGAATTAGTAGTAAAATAAGATCATTTGCAGACGATACAGTTATCTACCGTGAAATGAGCGAAGACGCGGACTTTGAAGCTCTGTCATCGGACCTTAACCACGTTCATTCTTGGTGCCAGGAGTGGGGGTTAGAATTAAATATCAGCAATTGCACAACAGTTCACTTCCTGCGAAAGTCATCACACAAATGCCATACCTATGCTGTGGGTGGAGTAAACATTATATCTTCAGATAAAGTAAAATATCTTAGAATTACATTAACTTCTGATATATCATGGGGATCACATATACAGAACATATGTGGCGCAGCATTAAAGAAACTAGGTTTTGTTAAGCGTATAATAGGAAGTTCCTCGGATGCAAAAGTCAAAGAGAGATGCTACTTCGCTCTGGTTAGGCCACATCTCGAATACGCCGCGAGCATTTGGGATCCTGGTCTTAAAGATTTAACCAAAAAATTAATAAAATACAAAGGAAAGCAGCGCGCTACGTTAAAAACTGCTACGAGCGTACGTATAGTGTCTCACAACTTTTAGAGGGATTGAGGTGGGAGCCCCTAGAGACACTGGGACTACACGCTAGGCTTAAGCTGCTTGAGAAATTCAGAACTGCTGTGCTTCAGAGCGACACAGAATAATCATGACGCCACACAACATCTCTAGGTCTGACAGAAGCGATAAAATAAGAGAGATGCATTTCTGAACAGATGGGTACAAAAACTTGTTCTTTCCGCGCACAATAAGCGACCACAATTAAAATTGAGCTCCAGTAAATACACTCCCATTAGCCTCGCCACCGTTTCACTTCCCAAAACCTTATCCCTTAGATCTTTACCAGGCTGGTCTCCTAACACCCACTACCACACGTGGCTCGCAAGGGAATATGTAGCTGTAGATCTAAGTGTGTAAAATTATCAGTTTTTCCCCGAGGACCTTCAATTTAAAGCCCAGCACGCTAAGTGTTAACCGATTCATACTCAGCACGGATAGCGCGCTCGCTCCTCCATACTGTCTGCGTGCTCATAAATGTTTACACCCTCTTATTTATCAAGCAAAACCTCATTTGCCACAACCTTCGCCACGGAGGCGGAGTCGGGCAGGTTAAGGTTCGAGGTTTCGACTCCTCCTCACCGTCGCCTCCTCTCGAACCGTATCATTCCCACTATTTCCATCCTCCCAATTCACTCAAGTTTCCTCGTGCCGGGCGGCTACCTGGCCTCCTCTCGGCCCGAGCTACCGCGCAGGCGGATCTTTCCCCCCCCTCCCACCCTCTCCCATTCCCTTCTCGCCCTCGACTCGCTTGAGGTGCATTTGATGGAGGGTCGGTAGTTTTATAGCGTCGAAATGGTTTCGTTGTATTAGCCTCGGGGGTTACGATCTCCTACCGCACTCCCTTCGCCATTCCCTCTCTCTTTCTCGATCGTTCTATCTCTTCACGTCCCTTGCACACCTCTCTCCTTACCTATTTGTATCTCTTTCCCACTCCTGTTTTCTCTCTCTCTCTGTCTGTCATTTCCTCACACCTTTTGCTCTTTCTGGTTTAAGGTAGTCCGAGCGAGATAGTTCCCTAGTCGTAATAGAGACCATATTGGAATTATGCGTTTTAATTTCACCAGCTGAAGGACACATCAATTAAATATTTCATTGTTGATGGTACAATAATATAGTTTTATATGATATAAATTGTAAGTAATTAAATGAAAATATCTAAATAAGTCTTAAACTTGACTCATTTTTTTCGCGCTGTGCGTCTGAAACTCTTTCAAAACTGAAGATTTTTTTGTGATATCCAAGAACCTACTGCGGTGACAATATGATTAATTTTCAAATATAGTTGAGAAAACATACAAACTACACGCTGTTACTTTTTTTACAACATCTATGTGTTAGAAATGCCGCATTTTGCAAATGAAATCTCTGTGGGGGTGCATACACGTGCCATTTCCCATATAATAGGGCTGGTATTTTTTGGCAAATATCTCGGAAAGTAATGTGGTTAGGGTTTGAAGTTTTGGTGTCAATAGAAGGGTGAGATATTTTCCTTGAAAATGAGGCCAAATTCATTGATTTCCAAGTAAAATGATATATAGCTCAAACTACCTTAAGTTATGGTTGTGCGATGTTCGAGTTTTAACGTTCCATTTGGATGAAAATATTTGCATTGCGGTGGACGCGGTGTGTAGCTATACATCGCCAAATAATATGGGGAATTCGTAAAATATCGTACTAAACGGAATGCAAGGCTTGTGATGAGTTATTTCGTATTCTCGTTATCATGAAAATTAAATTAAGACGTTAAACAATCTTTCGGGAGGTTTTTATCTAATTTTCACCTATTGAAATTGAAATTTTCCGTATTAAAAATTCTTACCAATGAGGATAGCGAACATATTTTTCAATAAAGGTTTACAAATTGTGCGGAAATCTTTCTGTTTAAATAACAATTATATAGAATAAACTAAAAAGCTAAATTATATAAATTTAAAAAAAGCTAAATATAAAATTAAAGAGCTTTTTAAGTATGGATTTAATTTCAAATGATGAGAAATGATATTTTTATTTTCAGAAACACTCTGTCGCTATCCTAATTTCACTATTTTGCGCGACGCCATTAATAGAACCCTTTATCTCCGCCGAATATTTCCTTTATTTCGTCTCGTACTCAATTTTTTGCATAATTTAAGCTAATAACTGATGATGAACATCACTTATGAAAATAATATAGCTCGTTTTAACGTATAATAACTTAGAAATTATCAAAATAGCCCTAGTTTACCTGATGCAGTGTGTTTCGTCACATTGATTCATAGAGCATCTCATTGCTGTGTGATATGTGTGTCAGACCCGATAATCCGTATCGCGATGCGATATTTCCAGCTCGTAGCAGTATCGAACTTTCCTTAGTTGAAAGGGAGTTCCCCCTGAACCCTTGTCCCTTCAGGGAAATAAAATCGGAGACCCTTTGGAGTGGGGTAAATTTATCCTCAACCTCTTTGCATCCAAATCATTTATTTACCCAGGAATGTTCCGGTCGTCTTTTTTTTACCGTCCCACAATGCCCCGCTCGCTGCCGTGTGCGTCTCTTTTGACTCTTTCTAGCACGTGACGATCTCCTGCCCTTGCGTGTGTGTGCGTATTGGCGTGTTTACGTGTGGAGGGTGAAGAGGGAGGGAACCACGTGTATGCTCGGCGCTCATTGAGAAGCCGAGATTCATCTCGTTTAAGACTCGGGAGGTGGCAAAAAAGAAAAGATGCTCGGAATTTCACGGGTCAAATCTTTCGCGAAATTGTTAGTCTCCCGACAAGAGTGTCGTAAAAGTTTTTTTTCCCTTTCCTACAGTGTCATCTGTTTTCCTTTCGTTGACTGTCCGAGAAAACTTTTGTACGAAACCAATTAATTTAACTCTAGCTATTCAAGTATTTCCACCATTGATCGGCATTAATTCGTGTGATATCTTTGTTAGCTATATTTTTTTCATGTATAAAGACTGATAATGTACCGATGGTTTGTAAATAAATTCAATTTGTAATATTCCACAATGATTTTTTATTATTCCGACCTAGGTTTCGACTTGTTAAGTATTGACTTAACTTGAGTCGAAACCTAGGTCGGAATAATATATATCATTGTTGAATATTACAAAGTGAATTTATTTACAAACAATCGGTACATTGTCTTTATTCATAATTCCAAGTAATGACTTAACTTGAGTCGAAACCTAGATCGGAATAATAAAAACCATTGTGGAATATTGCAAAGTGAATTTATTTAAAAACCATCCCAATGTTGTTCCACCAAGTGAAGCCTGAGAATTTATTATATATTAATTACGCACCGTCCATTTTATGGAACCAAATTTTTACCACACGTGTTTCAAGTTATTGTGCCAGATGATGGCTGCTTGGCTGCCGAAACGTGTGTAGCACAAATTTGGTTCAATTAAGTGGGCAGTATGAGCCTCTATTCATTACAAGGTGTTGCTCAAATGTCTCTCTCCTGACTTTGTTGATTGTATTCGTGATTTTTGTTGTATTTTGTTCGTGATTTTGTTCTCTTTCTAATGTTCCCCTTGATTTGGTCATTGACGATAATTAAAAAAAATAACTGAATCGATATTTTGGAATATTCCTACTGAGAAGTAAATTGATTAGTGTGCTCTATTGGGAAAATGCAATTCTTACTCCTCACTTTCTTAGTGTCCTTTCCTGTTTTTTTTTAATATTTCAATAAATTAGCCGCATAATATTTACAGGAGAGTTGTGGGCATCCAGATGTCCTATATCTTTCCACCGGAGGGGAAACCTGTTCGTTTCATCCTTTCGGTTGATTTTTCATCCCTTTGCTGGGGATGTTTTATGTGATCGTGTAAATTGTCACGATTCCTCATAATAATTTTGTTCATAATCTGTGGTGAAATCCACTACATCCAAAGCGCTGAGAGTCGTGTGGTTGATTCAGTATTTTCGAAGTGTAATGCAAATAGATATTGCTCCTTTTTGTGCTTTCTTTACATATTAATTCATTTTTTGTCAAATTTACCCACAGGTCAAGCACTGTGAAACAAAATCTCGTATATCACTTTACAATAGAGATGGGACGTTCGAATAGTCGAATTCTCGAATACCCCGAGTAATGAGCTATTTGCACTATGCGATATTCGAGAACACACAATAATTTCACCCTCTCGAATATATTGCACGAATCGACTGTAGGTAATGTTTTTTTAATTCGCGGTCATCGGTTGGGTCTTACGTGTTACAAAGTTTTTGGTCCACCAGATTTGGCTGGTACAAATTCATTTATTAATATTTTAAATAAAAGTTCATCTTTCTAGTTAAGTAAGTATAAATATATATAATCCTTAATAGCTTCAGGTCCACCAGATTTGGCTGGTACAAATTCATTTATTAATATTTTAAATTTAAATTCATCTTTCAAGTTAAGTAAGTATAAATAGATATAATCCTTAATAACTTCAGGGGAATTACATGAAAAAGCAAATGAATGAACTTTCAAACGCTCGCGAGGTTGGTCGGTCCTTTTTTTGATACCTCGTTCCATGATGACACAATTTACAAATTCAATTTTTTAAATAATTATGATTTGGTTATTTAATTAAAGGTCTGTGATTAACGTAGTAAAATACTAATAATAATTAAATCTTTAAATTTTCCACATTATTATAATCTTCTTAAAAAAACGCCTATGTAGTATTTGATATTCGAGTGAGATATTCGAAAAAAATATTAGATATTCGAACTCGATATTCGAATTCGAGAAAAATGCTATTCGACCCATCTCTACTTTACACCGTCTGGCGTCACATCGTGGAAGTATTTTATATTTGAATCCATATTAACACAATCCTTATTAGTGGAAAAGTACGAGAATTGTTTTAATATGGATGCGCATACATAACACACTGAAACATAAACTATTCATCTCGTTATTAATAAATGACCATGCACCCGTTGGATTTTATATACGGATAAACGTACAAATCGGTTTGTATAATCATCTTCTGCTTAGGATTAAGAATATTGCTGCGATGAAAGCACGTTTCCCTCTATCCCATCAGTACAGCGATTTGAATGTTTCCGCGCGAAGGATCATTAGTTCCATGTCCTTCCTGCTGGGCCGGAGATATAAAAAAGGGCAAATGGTGCTCGTTCCGAGGCCGTCGTTCATCTGTGCCATTTTGTCGGCGGTGCACCACCGGGATCCATTACACCCGCTGATCTGATATATATCGCCGTGGGGCCTCATGCGAGGGGATTAACGGGGATAAAATGTGCCGCGGCCATTAGTGTTAAACTCGTTAACTGGTACTACGATTGCGTTTATACGCGCCATAGCTTTCGTTTGGCGGTGCGAATGCATTTTGCATTGCCTATTATGGGTTCCCGTGTTCTTAACGTCGGCGGTCAACGGTCGTGCTTCCACCCTGTCATTTGAACGTTGAATGATATGGTCACGGGGATGAGGGCGTCAATTTCCGTTGTAGGGAGTGCTCTTGAAATGTAGGAAGTAATTAACGGAAATATTGAATATATATCTGAAATGGGTAACACTGAACCTATTGAACATGAAATAAAGAGCTAAATTTTAGAATCCGCGATTCGAGAATAAATCATAAATAAATATCAGATAAAACTCAACTGTGTTCCGCTAAATTATTTAAAAACTTTTTGGAGGGCACAAGGAAAGTAAAACAGCTATATAGTAAATTAGTATCGAAATCTCTTGATAAATTAAGAAAGCGGTCAATATAAAGACAATAGTAAAAGTACAGTGATCCAAGTGATGATATACTCCGACGCCATTATTTAACTCTCAAAATGTATCAGTAGACTATACCAATTGGGTTGAGTGATGGAGATAGGTGATATATTCATGCCTAAGTTGGACCAGGTTTTTGGCTTACTTGGAGAATTTGTGTGACCCCCTTTTTGAATTGGATAGAGTTTTTGTGGAGGCGACCGACAGCTAAGGTCACATGTGCCATAGGGTATAGGTAAGGGAGGAAGGGTGGATGGAAACCCGGCGTCGACATTAGCCTGCTCCTAACGAAAGGCGCCAAGGGGACCATGGTTTAACGTCTCCTCCGACAGACGGAGTACTGTAATTGAAGTGCCCTCCGTAAGGCACTCAAGTAGGAATCGGGTTTCCTCTGAAAAACATCCTCCTCTGCAGGGATTTGAACCCTGGCCGCCCGTGTGGTAGGCGAGTACTCTAGCCACCACATCAACCCGATCCCCCCAACCCCTTTTTAACTATTATTCATGACTTCCTTTTGGCGCTTTTGACGTGAAGGACCGTTAGCTTTACTCGACGAAGAAATATTAACCTTTGATGTATTGATGTGTTCAAAATCTTGTAGAAGGTTAGTAATAACTTATTGTCCCTCTTGAATCCTCTTGTAGGCCAAGAATAAGTGAAACCTTCTGAATTTAAGTTTAACCACGGATAAACATTGGCTGTCCGAATTGTAGGTTTAACTACAACTTTCCACATGACGTAACTCTTACCCGCCGCAAAAACTTGGGCAAATGACTTATATATTTTAGTGCATCTGCAATAGGTTATAACCAATTTGTCACTCACAACGATGCAAAAGATGCTAGTTTTAAAATGCCCCGGACATACGTCATTGTGGCTTCGTGGGTTCGTAAATAGTTGCTGTTGTGTATGTTACAACTCGTCAATTCCCTTGCCCTACTCTAAACCACAATATCATTGCGTAAAATTATCCAGTAACTAAAATTCAGCTTAATGACATACGCATGTAGCAGTTTTTTTCGCTCTATGTGACTCGATATTAGATCTTGTCAAAACATCCCGTGCCACCCGTCCTTTTACCGGCTCGCATGCATACAGTGTCGATGTTGCACTCGCTTTATAGTTACGGTGACGTACGCGAGTGGCGTCCATTGTTTGACGGGCTGGGTGAAGGGGGAGGGGTCCTTAGCGGCGAAATCGAGCGAAAATGCCGAGGAATGAGTCGCCCTCAGCCCGGACGAGCGTGGGTGTCATTCGCCATTGGGCCGTGAAAGGTGAGGGGGCGGAGGGAGGGGTGGATCCCAGGGATTTACAGTGTTTCGGGTGTCCAGCATTATTTTCACTTCCCTCCCCCATCTGGTGCGTATGTATTGTGCCCTTTGAATGTGCCCTCGGGCCATTGCCGTGTAAAATATCCCCGCTCCGAATGAAGTGATGCGTCGGATGCAAAGCGGCGGCTTTCCCCGGATTCGATGTTGCCTCTCTCACGAAATTTAGTGCATTGCATTAGTCGGTAATTAATGAAATGATCACCCTATCTCTCCTGAAATCTATTTTGTTTCGGTTGGCCATTCGGTTGCCAACGCGACCCTCAGTCTTTGCCTTCCTAACTACTGCGAGTATTTTGGCGTTGGTTAAGTGCTGTCCCACTGAGGCTCTACCGTGCGAAGTTTTATGATATGTGACTACAGTTTTGATATTCCCTAATGGTTGGTCGGTTTATCTCTTCCTCATTAAAAATTTAATTTCGTTTTTCGCTGTGTCATCGAGGAAGGAAGATGCATCGTCCATTTTGCGCTTAATTAACTGTGATACTCTTTCATTAATATCTATGTTTATATTTCACGATGCTTTTGATTATCTATGATTTTTTTTATATTTCGCCTCACACGGTATCTTTTAACGTTACCTTACAGTGCCAGCTGACCTTTGTCTATTCGTACTGATCTGTGTAAATAAATAAATTAATCTGTAACAGTCATGGAATATTTTTTCCAATTTTTTTAATTCCCGCCATCCGTGCGCCTCAAATCTTTTTACAAAACTTAAACCCGTTGTGCACTGTCGTGAAATCCGCACCGCAATCAGAAAGGATGATGTGGATGACAGTTTATATAGCTCGAATGAAATTGTTCTTGAGGCTGTGTCAAAGAAAGGAGGGAATGTTACATATTGGGGAGAAAAGGAAAATTGACGGAGACTTCTAGGACGCAGAAAAACGTTTTGAGGGTCAAGAGAAAAGTAATATTGGTGGGAAGAAGCGAACGAGAAAGGAAAAGAATCAGAATTACTGGGCGTTCAAAGGAGTCGGAAAGTTTGACGATTTAACGGGAGATTCAATTGCGGGCGAGTTAATCGTTTCGACGTGTGGGGTTTGAGATGGCCCGGCAATGGGGAAAACAATGAATAAGGCCACCCAAAAATCTTCTAGTAGGAGTATTTACCTTCTTATAATTTGTTGTTGTCATATTTTAATGATTAAACATAAACATAAGAGTAGACTTAACGCCGTATGAGTTATCTGAGGAGTGTTTGCGGCAAGAGTAGGATGGATAGGGTCAGGAATGAGTGGGTAATAAATGAATGTGGGTTAGATGCTCCAGTAATGGATATATGTGGATATATGCTTCGTTGGTTTGGCCATGTTGAGAGAATGGATGAGAGTAGAACATTGAAACAGATATATGAGAGTAGAATGAATGGTGTGCGAGGTAGAGGTAGGCCGAGAAAGTTGTGGTTGAATGTGGTTGAGGAAATTCTTACGAGGAGGAATGTTAGGATTCTTAAAAACAGGAGAGCGTGTATGAAGCAGTGTATGGGGGTAAATGAAGCATAAGAGGTTTGTAAGGATAGGTCAGTATGGAAGGAAATTATTGAAGCAGAGTTAGGTGCACGAATATAAATTTATGAGTGAAACTCTGTGACTGTGCCTACCCCGGAAGGGAACGGCGTGATTGGCATGTATATATGTACACTTTCTTTACTTCGTTAATTCGAACGATTATTCCTCTCAGATGCCCGCAAGCTGGCCGCGGCGGTCAAGCCGAAAGGGTGTTTGTAAACGCATTATTTTTAAGAGCCGTTTTAGGACTCTATTCAGACGCCAACAGAGAGTGAAATGAGTGTGATGCCCCCTCGTCTCTCTCCCTCCGCCCCCCGCACCCTAGTGTAGTCTACCGCTTCCCTTGTGCACCTCCACTTCCCTATTACTCCCACCCCCTTCCCCCGCCTGTCCCCCGTCCACCCCTCTTCCCCCCCTGCCTTCTCTGACGTATCCCCCCTCTTCTACTTCAGCACAGCTGCGCGTGTCTTTTTTCCAACGCCAGATCCGGAGAATCCTCCGCCTCGCAGACTGTGGAGGGGGGCGCCGCACTACTTCCCCCCTTCTACCCCTACCCACCCCACCCCCGAGTCTCGGATCCTCCCCTCCCTCTATTTCTCCCCTCATCCCCCCTCCCGTTTCTCTCCGATCCAATTGTCTTGCATTCGCGACCCCCTCCCACTTCGATAAGACTTCGAGTACGCACGTGCTAGACTCGTATGGGTTGATCTCGCAGAGATGAAGATCGAACACTTGTATCAGGAAAGTGTTTTCAGTTGCGATAAAATGAATGACCGTACTTATCAACTGTATAGATTAGAAAAGGCATAACTAGATTCTAGTCCGTAGGACGGTACGTTAAGCTTCCATTACGTTCAAGTATTACTCTCTGCACAATATCACAATTTTAATGCAGATCCGAAATTCTTCTTCTTCATCCTTCGGGTGGTAAGTGGGCCGGGGTCCGCAAATCTACCAGCCTCGTCACCCAACGCAACCGGACCAACCTCCACCCCTGAGTGTATTATCACGTGATCGATATAGGATGGATATAAATTATTATTTACACTTTAAGTAGTCACATGTACCCATTTATCTCACTTTTATTTGCTATACCTTTTTACTTCACGAAAAATTACTAAAGCATGCTCAATAACTCATGGTAATGATTTCCAGGTTCCCGAATCTCCATGGATTAGATGATAGCGCTACATTTTACCTGGGTTCTTCTGGATTAATACCATCGAAGAGAAATTAAAGAATGGCCGCTTCCCTTGATTTATAAGTGACTACAATAACAAATTAATCGTGACGCTAATCCACCTCACCTCCACCTCACGAATTGTTGTCTTTCTTTTCTTAGTCTTGCTTATATGTTCCCTGCTATGTTCGTGACGGAGACTATATTCGCTGTCTCAATGGCAGAGAACGATTGTGACCGCCGGGGAAATGTTAGGCTGAATGTCACCGCAGACTAGTGGAAAACATTTTGACTCTGAAAAGCCTGATTAGGTGCGTTATAAAATGACCGAAAGATGCGAAAAAATAGGAGAGACGCCTTGCCGAACTGTTAGGTTTACGCCAAAACTTCCCCTTTTCTTGCGCCGTTTGTGAATAGGACAAAAGCTGAGGGAGGCTTGAAGACAGTCCGTTGACTTACAATTTAGTTTCATATTCTCCCTCTTCAGTTTCCTTCACTTTTCATGGATGGTGTCCCAAACACCCTGTCACACTCTCGCTGTGTGGCATGTAGTCGCACTCTGGTATCCCAAACCCCTTTGTCACGCACCCATGAGTAAGCTCGCAGGGTAGAACGTCGACGTAGAAGTAGACGCACTTCTCTTCTGCGGCCTCTCCAACCTCCGGTGCACATGCAAGCCTCACTCTACCCTCCCATATTCCCATCGGCCCACCGTACCTCCCTGCGCCCACCACCCACGCCCGTTATCCCAACCATCCCCTCTGCATTTCGGCTATCTCTCCCTCCACTCTTTTCATCCCCCCTTCCTCCATTCCTACAATCCTCCCCCCCCCCGTGTATCTCCCCTTCCCCATCCCTTCTCCGCCTCCCCCCCCCCACCCCACAGTCGCTTGCTCACACTCAAAAATCAATACGGGAAGCCCTCGCCTTGGAGAGTTCCCCCCCATTCTTCCCCACCCCCTTCCGAAAACCTCACCATTCCCTCTCCCATCGCCTTACTTTTTCCTCCCTATACCTCCTATCCTTTCGCGCTCTTTCTCTTCTGTGTGTACCCTGTGTATTAGGTGTAGGCCTCATTTAGAATATGCTGCTAGTATATGGGATCCGTACGAGGAAGGTATGATAAAAGAATTAGAGCGTGTGCAAAGGAGATCCGCTAGATTTGTCAAAGGCCGTTATGATAATTATCAGTGTTACGAGTTTAATAGAAGAACTAGGATGGAAATTACTATCAGAACACAGGTTAAAATTTAGGTTAAACCTTTTAAGTAAATTCGAAACCGATTTCTTCACATGCGACGCTAGATATATATTAAGAACCCCTGCGTATTATGCTAGGTTTGATCAGATTCACAAGATTAGAGAGATAGATTGTCGTACCGATAAATTTAAAATGTCATTTTTCCCGCGTACCATAAGAGAGAACAATATGCAGCGTAGCAAAGGGATAGGTAGGTGAAATATAATTAGAGTAGTCTGTAATGACTGATGCATGTAATAACAACCAATAATCCCTTTCTTATTATGCTGATACTAACCATCTAGCTGCATGTGACCCTATTATCTAGCATATCTCCCTTAAATATCCTAGTTGGATGTCAATAGTAAATGTTTGGTGATCTTCACCCCCTGCCACACACCCTCGTGGTGGCTCGCAGGGTATTACGTAGATGTAGATGTGTAACCTCTCTTTCTCTCTGCACTCCCGTGGGCGGTCGCTCCTTGACGCCCAGAGCTCAACTCGAGGACCACACTCGAAAAGCCACGCCGTCTCCGACTTTCCTCCTCCTGTTTACCCCGGCGATCGCATCGCAATGGGAATGAAGCGGAGAGAGTGTACTTGTACCCTTCCTTTGGCGTCCTTACCTCACTCGTCCTTCTAGGCTTGTGCGATGAGTCGATTCATCGAATTCATCGACGATGATTTTAGTCATCGCGTTGCGGTGAACCGCGTCGATGGCAATGAATGTCATCGATCATCGACGTCGATGAGTCAATGAATTAACTGACGTCGAGGAGTTGATAAATAAACTGACGTCTATGAGTCGACGAATTAACCGCTGTAGACGAGTCAATGAATCCATCCCCATTAGATTATAATTATTTGTGTTGCGTCGCCCACCACTGCCTATCCCTACCTTTACGTCGGCGATAATTGAATTCATCGACTTATCAAGGTCGGTGAGTTCATCGACTCATCGACGGCGATGAATTCATCGACTCATCGTCGTCGATGACAATCGTGGAAACCGAATCATCTCGATGATTTTTTTTCATCGACCCTCGATGGGCAAATTCGTTCATCGCACAAGCCTACGTCCTTCCCCTCGCTTTTTCATCCTTTCTCGGATCGACGGAATTCGAGAGTCGATTCTGTTCTGTCCGGATAACAATTTGATCATTCAAGTGCCCCTTGATATCATTCATAATATAATCCTACTAGTAAGATTCTTACAAAACTAGTGAATGTAATTCTTCACATTTCTGGTAAGAAGTTGTCTATTATTACTGGTAGAATGAGTGCAATCTTTTCATCAAAGATTAGACAGATTACTTCGATTAGAAAGAATTTTAGGGAAAATGGGATTCGTGCCATCCGTTGAGATGACTTGCCCTTTATGTCAATTCGAGTTTCACTGAGAGTTCCGTGTTATTATAATACACAAGTCCGTCGGTTAGTTGACGTGAACGGTGTCGATGGGTGATCACAACCTCATGGCATATCAGACCCAGCATTGCTTTACATCACATCATAAAACCTGGCGTATTAATGTCGCTGGTGATCGAACCGACGAGGAGGAGTTATCTGACGTATTAGTAATAGCATTGTTATTTCGGCGCTATTCATGATATAGTCAACTCCCACTTAAGCCTTTTGACCATCTCACCATCTGTGCCTAAGGCGGGATTTTTTCCTACGGTCTTTTGGTCGGCATGCCGAATCGTCGCCAATGTGGCCGTTGTGTTTTTCCCCTTGTCTCCTTGCTTTATTATTGGCGTATGTACACACTTTTATTCGGTCTCGGGTGAAAAGCTCGGAGCCATGAAAATTCTCGTGCTGAAAATAGTCGTCTCGAAAATTAAAATACTTAATGTCGCCTATAATAGCAACATTATCAATAGTTTGACATTGCCCATACACTTGTTGATACAGCTTTTTGGGTAATGTGTTTAATGCTGTGCTGTTGGAGGTCTGCGAAGTATCGGCGGTTATTGCGCCTCGTTGCAACATCAGCCTTGGCACCGTTCACTTGACTGTTTCACAGCACGGTTAATTCACTTTTAAATAATCACTTTATGCTTGCGGGAGCCAGGATGGATGCTGAAGTGGCGAGGGAACGACTGAATCGAGTTTTCGGAGCCATTTACTCGCTAACCGAATTTCCTCTCTCGTCTCCGCCAATGCCTCCAGCCAGCCGATGGAAATTCACTGTGGCTCCGAACGTGCAAGATTTCGTCCGACAGCCGAGAAGTGCCCGCAGACCTGTGGTACTGTGCCGTCGGAACGAGAATTACTGACGACTGCCAATGATAGCGATAATACGTTTAGTTTTCTCGACAGATACTGGCTGTAAAAGTACCGATTGCAGGCTGTTGGTTCTTCCGTTCCGGTGGCAATATACTGTGTAACTTTATGATATGAAATTTAAGAGTAGCAATTATCACCTATCAAGTGCTTCACTCAATATAAGATTCTCTTTCAATTATCCTCAATATTTTATGATAAATGGTGTCTTAGGGTTGTGGTTCGCTAACCTTCCCTTTTCTTACTACTTTCCTCCCTGGTGGTAAGCAAACGCTTCCAGACCGGGGGGAGGGTTTTTAGCCTCGCGGGGAGAGCCGAAACGCCTGTTTGTCTACTCTATCAGAAAACTCCTCCCAGTCCTTTTCATTATTTACTAATTTAAACATCCCACAATGTCTGTTCAGCTTTCTTCTGAGTCGGAAAGATTCCCATTCCAGATACTCTAACTTTGCTGTCTCACTATTGTCCCATTATGCCTTCCGAAAACATACCTAACCGCTTTCCTCTGTACTTACTCAAGCTTATGAATTTGGACCTTTTCGTTTGGAATCCATGCTGTCGTTTTGTACTCCAGGTGATGCTTCCTTTTCCAACTTACCCACCTGTACTCACTAGCGCAAGTGACTTCAGTTGTCTGTCGCATCCCCCAAAATTGACCTACCAACCTCGACTCTCACCGCGAGCCTGCCAGGGTTCAAATCCCTGCAGAGGAGGATGTTTTTTCACAAGAAACCCGATCGCTAATTGAGTATCTTGTGGAGGACACTTCAAGTGAAGTACTCCGTCTGTCGGATGAGACGTTAAACCGTGGTCCCCTTGGCGCCTTTCGTTAAGAGCAGGCTAATGCCTACGCTGGGTTTCTATCCACCCTTCCTCCCTTACCTATCCCATACGGCGCAAATGACCTTAACTGTCGGTCGCCTCCACAAAAATGACTTGATAATGATTTAATTTAAGTCGAAACCTAGGTTGGAGTAATAAATACCTTGTGGAATATTACAAAGTGAATTCATTTAAAGTCTTCGCAATGTTGTTCCACCAAGTTAAGCCGGAAAATTTATTATATTAATCCAATCCAATCCAGTGAGCCTGCCGTTTCTGTAAAGCGGGGATCAAAAGCCGTCGTTTGCGATGAATTTCCTCGCCGGTCGCGAAGTCGGTTTCTGCGGCGGTTTCGTCGTCTTCAACCGCCCGATGGGGAAACGGGAAGGGTCGGGATGTGCGAGCAAATGAATGCAAGCACTTGTCTCCTGGTCGCTATCTTTCCTCCCTGGCCCGCCTCTTGCCCCTCACCTGCTCGAACAAACGCGGCCGAAGCTGCGGTTCAAATGAGGAGCACTCATCTCTCTACCGATGCCAGTCGTTGGGGGAGTGAGGGTGGGCATTAGTTCTCTCCAGGAGGCAAACAATAACTTCCCGGGGCTCCTCCTGGGAGTGCGGCCAAGGTGTAAACTGAGGGGAATCGAGGTGAAGGTGGTTGGAGCCTTATTTTTTATGCATAAATTTGTGTAAAACTTTGCATACGTTTTCTCATTGGTGATCATCATCATCATCATCGTTAATTCTGTACTTGGACAGGTTTCAACGGTACTGCCTCCACAGCATCCTGTCCTGGGTCTCTCTCTTCATAGCTATTTCCTTTTTTGATGTCTGTCAGCATTCCTGTGACTCCTCCTTCCCCTTCCTCTCTTCCCTTCTATTTTCCCTTCTGTAATTAATTTCTGAACACTACTCCTCCTTAAAATGTGCCCAATCCAATCAGTCTTCCTCTTTTTAATTTCTCTCAAAATACTCCTTTCTTCTCCAATCCTCCTCCGCACCTCATCATTCCCAACTCTACCTTTCCACCCAATTCTCTCGATTCGTCGCCACAGCCACTTCTCAAAGCTTTCTAAGTACTTTTTTCCTCTCTTCTTCAAGGTCCATGTTTCGCATCTGTACAGTACAATACTCCATATGAAGCATTTTTGCGAAGTATATGAAGCATTGGTGATATCTATAGACAAAAATGAAAAAAAAGGATCTTGCCGATTTCGTTTCTTAGCAATTTCGTGCTATTTTTGTGTTTGATTGCGAAACACATGCGGGAATGCTGGGCATACCTGGGAATTTAATCAGTCCAAAAATTTGTGGCCCTATAGGACTTCGAATTAATTCGGTAGGTAATTCGAATTAATTTCGTTACATGTGTACGCTTTTCCTCCCAAACGCGAAAATTTACGTTTCATTTTATTACAATGCTGGCAAACAAATATCAGGGTATTCGTCTTCATACTATCCTTCGAGCCGCCGCTAGGTCGTATGGCAGAGGGTAATAGGACATCAGCTGTGTTAAGGTGTATGGGATAAGGTTTTGGGAGGTGAAGCGATGGCGTGTATTATGGGAGTGTATTTAGTGGAGCTCAGTTTTTACTGTGATCGCTTATTGTGCACGGAAAGAACGAGTTTTTATATCTATCTGTTCGGCAGTGTATCTCTCTTCTTTTATCGCTTCTGTCAGACGTAGAGCTGTAGTGAGGCGTCATGATTATATTGTGCTGAGTAAAAAATACGTATTCATGGACGAAATTTCAAATTCCGCGCCGTTATACCAAGTAATAACAATGCTTTATTAATGACGAAAATTTTGTATTATAGCTCTTGCATAATTTTTAATACTGCGCGCAGGGTGATTGCCACCGAAGAAGAACTTGCGCTTTGGTGAAATATGGTCCAAGAATTTTTTGTCTTGCAAAATTATTAAAATGACCTCTCAATGACTCACGATATGAGCTCCCGCCGCCTTATGAAACGTTTCTTTTCCTTTGCATTGTCCCTCTATGGGTCTGGTCCTTTTCAAAGCAGTTCATCACGAGTTGCTATGATTTCGTGTTTTGAACAGATGTTCCATGCTACTTTAGACGTAGGTTATGCGTGGATCCGCGTTTACTACCTCTTCCAGTTTGCTTTTTTATTATACCCTACACCACTACGTGGTCAGGGTATATTGATTTTGTCACAGCAGAAATGTAACACATTGAAGAAGGTGTGGCAGGTATGGAAAAGTATATATAGAAATGATCAGCGTCACCATCTTGCTCTGTCCATCTTGCTCTGTCCGTCTGTCTGTCTGTCTCTTCGCATGATAACTGCCGTAAAATTGAGATATCGAGCTGAAATTTGGGTCATAAGCCGCTAGTAGTCCACAGACTGCACAGTTCTCGAATGGGTTGGATCGTGTATTCCAAACCACGTCCTTTTTTTAATAACCAAATTAAAAGTGGTGTAGGGTAATTAAGCTTCGGAAAGGCCGAAGATAATTTCTTTATTTAAAGTTATTACTCAAAGATAAAGTAGGGATTTTACAAATATCCTTCCTTTTCCTTGATTTCTTATGGTTTTTCTTTTTGCCGGACGATTCTGTTGACCCGTATGTCCCTGGAATCCCAATAGGCTGCTTAGCCTGTCACCAGGTTTTCCAGGGACTGGACCAACAGAATTTGACGTACACCCATGACCTGTGTGGTGAAAAACCCACCCAGAGATTTTGTAACCAAGAGATTTCAATCCACTTAATCCAACATTAATTTCAATATTATTATCCATGTGTGTAAACATTATGAGGTGCGTATTCCAGAAAGAATCTAATCGCCTCCAGTACATGCCCAAATCCACTTATTTTGAATGTTAATTTCAATGTCGTAATTATTTTTTATGCAGCCATCACCTAAGTATCATTGTCAATACAAGTTTTATGGCAGTCTTCCCAAGGAGTCAGTATTTGTTAAGTATTTCAGTGTCTTCATGTTTATCGATACCTAATGATTGCTAACAATCTTAATAATTGTTTTATCTTCATTTGGATTTGTGGGCATTATACTCAGATAATTACGTTTAATTCCTCGCTTGATTTCAATAAAATCATCCGTTTTCTCTTTAGGTTATCTATTATTTTATGGGTATGCAATAGTGCGTCGATTGTTATTTAATTGTTGAAGTTAATTTGGTAGTTATGTGAAAGCCGTTTGCCGACCTCCCCTTTCGGATAAAGCTATTTGCTGATAAGCTTTCCTTTAATGGTATTGCAGCCGAATCGCTATGTTTATGCTTCAGCGATTGATTGAGCCGAGTGGAGTCATCAGTCGGGACGTAAACCTTTTAATGGCTCCGAGTGATTATCGGCCTATTATCCCGCATGACACATCCCTCAGATTAACCCAATCACTTTTACGCCCTCGAGAGATGGGGAAAAAGTTGCCGTCAGGACCACAAAAGGAATGGAACGAGACTTTTTTCTTCGCGAACGGGTCCATTCGTCTGGCCTCCGAAATAAACTCGAGTTCCCTCTCCGTGACCGGGAAAACTTATAAGTCCTCTTGTGCGCCCAAAAGTTCCCCCCAAGGAATCGCGCCCCCTCCGTACTTAACCCACACTCTCGGCAACCAATCCTTCATCTTGCACTTCCGCCTCACGCCTTAGTTACGATGCCTTGGGGTCACTTATTCCAGAAATTTTGAAAACTTAAGTATAGTGTCTTTGAAGTGCGTTTTAATAACCTGAAATATGACCAATACATTCAGGCTTGACTTTGTGGAACCTCTCCATATCGGAAATCAAGATATTCAAATAATGGTCCTCTAAATATTTTTATTAATGAATAATATTATTATATTATACATGGTCCACTAAATATTATTATTATTATTCAAGTAAACTGAGATGAAATAAAAATTAGGGTTTCCAGGCTAGTTTTACCGTAATGTAGCTTTGATTGGTGGGATTTAAACATGGCCTTTTATAATAATAATAATAATAACGGACCGTCCTCGCCCAAACAATAGACTGGTAATAACTCTTCAAAACAAGAAAGGATAACATATCTAATAGATATCTCCATCCCGAACACAGAAAATTTAGAGGCTAAATACAAAGAATAAATACAGAAATATGTACCTTTGGCTGAAGAAATTAAAGAAATGTTGAACCAAAAATCTGTTAGAATCGTACCAATCATAATGTCTGCGACTGATGTAATAGCCAAAAACCTGCGCAAAAGCTTGGAAACAATAGGAGTAGAGAGTCATATGTACATGAAAATTCAAAAAACCACAAGAATTAATACTTGCTCCATAGTAATAAGATTTTAAAATGAACATTCTTAAAAACAGAAGATGAGCCTGATCCTTTGGTGCCTTGCACCCGGGATAGGTGAATGTTTCCCAGCCCTTAAAAATGCTGAGAAGTGAAAATTTCGTAAATAATAATAATAAATATTTGAGTAATTGAGTTTTCGGCTCCGGCCGATGCGAACTTGGACGCGAAAGAGGCGGAAAAACGGACGAAATATCAAGACCTGCTGTTCGAACTTCGGCAGATGTACCCGGGATACTCGGTAAAACTAGTAGTCCTAGTCATAGGTGTGCTCGGTGGAATCAAGGGCTCGCTGCTACAGAGCATCAAGTGTATTCCTGCTTGCGTGGCACTGGCGGAATCACTTGCAGCCCGCATGCAGAAGGCCGTCCTCTTGGGGTCGCTCCGTCTGCTTCGTGCGCACGACCCGAACGCAGCGTAGCCACTGATCCGATGGGTTAATCGGAAGTGGCTACGAACTCTGCACCGCCCCTCTCGAGTTCTCGGCCATTATGACGGCAACGAAACCCGATGTTTGCCGGGGACTCGGAGGGAAAAGTTACAGAAGTAACAAGAAGAAATAAATATTCATTAGCTGTGAGTAGAATACCCCTAAGAGCACCAATATAACAATTACAATTGTGGTGACCTTAAAAATCGAAGTAGCATTAAACATGAACAGTGAGTTCAATGGTATCAGGCTCAACTATGTGGAAGTTGATATTCACAAATGAAAAAACGACTTCGTTTCCTTCCACTGATTTATTTTTTTGGTACGACATGTTTCGACACATAGAGGTCATTTTCAAGTACCTGTACTTGAAAATGACCTCTATGTGTCGAAACATGTCGTACCAAAAAAATAAATCAGTGGAAGGAAACGAAGTCGTTTTTTCATTTGTGGATGAACAGTGAGCGAATCCCGGTCAAGGCGGATGATTTTTTCTCTGTGGAGATTCGCACATTTGTGCTTTGCGGGTGACTCCGTAAAAGTGAAACTCCGTGGCTAGTCCCGGATAGCTTAAAATTTGTTCTTAAAATTTGATGAACAGTGAGGTTAAACATATTTTAAACATAGCAATACAAAGAGAAATACAAAAATTATTATACATATTATATCTCAAAATAACAAAAAAACTAACAATAAATGACATGTTAATGAATATTTAACAAGGAAAAAGTAAGATGCAGAGGGTGATATAGATGTAACGATGCGAATCAGAATTTATGTTTTTGCGTAAAAGGTAAGAATAAATTTTCGTTTTGAATGACTGCCTGTTTTTACTGTTTTTTGGGTCTATGGGAAGAGTATTCCATAAATTTATGGATTTGGCCAGGAAATAGTTGTGATACTTGATGGTTCTATGGGTGGGGCAATATAAGTCAGATGCTTCACTCCTTGTATTCAATTTTTATGGATATTAGCGTCAATTTGAACGCAAAAGTCTTCTAATAAAAACTGTTGAGAAGAACTGGAAGGTCCTTGAAAATTGAGTAAAAATAAAACATTTGGATCTTACGTCACATTTCTTAAAGATATTTACGAATTACTGCCGTAATGGAAGTTAAAGGGCGGTTGTTCCATTCAAATGGCGCTGCTGTCGGCTCCTATGACTGGCCATTAAAAATATGTATGTGTGGAATAGTCAGTATAGTTTTACCTTAATTTTGGATTTCAATAAATAGCCCATTTCGTCTGCGAAAAATGGAATTTTTGACCAAGTAAAAATGTTTAATTTTGTATTTATTTTTACTTATATTGCCCGGGGGGATCGGGTTGGTGTGGTGGCTTGAGTATTGGCTAACCATACGGACGGCCCGGTTTCAAATCCAGAGGACGATGTTTTTCAAAGGAAACCCGATCCCTGCTTTGTCTTGTGGAGGGCGCTTCAAGTGGAGTACTCTGTCTGTCGGATGAGACTTTAAGCCGTGGTCCCCTTGGCGCCTTTTGTTAAGAGCAGGCTAATGCCGACGCCGGGTTTCTATCCACCCTTCCTCCCTTACCTCTTCCCTATGGGGCAAATTACCTTAACTGTCGGTCGCCTCCCCAAATATCCAATCCTACATTGTCCGGACAGAGTCAACTTAACCTCCCTCTCCTCGGATCTTAGCCCTTTGAGATGTAGGTTTATACCTCCCCTCACAAACTACAAACTAGCTGCTGTGCTTGCCTTATTCTACCTTTCCTTATCTTTTAGGGAATCGTAATAGTTTGCTTTAAAGTTACTTCGTGGACTCTCGCCCGATTAACGAAGGAACAAGGATGCGATCACGGTTCCGTTTATCGTGAACCAAACAACCTGCTAACCACAGCTTGGGAGTTTAGCTGGTGGTGCGTTTACACCAAGCATGTACTAACATCATTGATTATGAATTATGCCCCAATAAAATTAAGGTAGCTACCAGTCGTGGTGATTTAGAAAAAAATGCAAATACTTGTCAGTAGGTGGAGGTGACACGCATTGATCTATATGCTTGCCTACAATGCTAGAAAATAACTATTTGTATTATTGTATTATGCATCTACATAAATTTGTAGAAATGTAAGATATACCGGATTTATGCAAGCGCGGATGTATGCAAGGAGGCTTTCATGTAATTTGTGTGTTTTTACTGTAAAAGTCTTAGACATCAAGGGAACTTTTCATTCAAGATTTTGAAGTTGGCGTAGATCGTAATACTGTTGGCGATCACGAACGAAGATGAATGGTACGGTGTACGCAGGTGAAGCGTTCGGTAAACTTCTGGGTAGTGTCATTATGTTAGTGCACAATATTCACGGTAAAATTTTATAAAAAATATTTTACTAAGTCGTTCAAACTTCATGTTTTAATAGGATTGCTTTTTACCACTCTGAAAATAAAAAGTTACTATCCACGTGTAATACCTTCAACGAGTATAGAATAACAATCGCGGATGAAATAATCGACGTTCTTTTACTCTCGAGAAGGATGCATTAGCAGTCAGCCGTTCTCCTGATCTGCTTTGAATTGCGCTGCCTAGTGCGCAGGATTTTAGACGAATGGAAAGCAATTGCGCTGTTTCGCTGCAAGGTGAGAATCTTACGAGAGCGAATGAAAAGCGCTCTGAATGTTGGAAGCAAAAACTTTCGAGAATATAATACAGTGGAACGTGGCTAATTCGAACTTCTTTAATTCGAAATATTCTTCAATTCGAATTTTTTCTCTGGTCCCTAGACATTTGTATATAAACAATTTAAAATAATCGTGGTTAATTCGAATTTTGTCCTGGATCATTCGAACTTTTTCTAACATGATACAGGTACCATCGAACAACGTTGAGTAAGGAATTCATCAAGAGCGATGTAAAACAAACAACTAACTTGATTCAAACCAACGGCAAAAAATAAATAAAACACTGTGCACTCTTTAGCCGATGTTATTAGGTTGGCTAATAGGATCCCGACCGTTTCCTTTCTCCACATTGTTTTTTTATCAAAACACTGACTTCCCGGAATCAGGTCGTGCAGCGTTGGTTTAAATGAGTCGATATCGTGTAGAATTAAGGTTTTACTTCATTAAAGTTTTTTTTATTTATGACTGGTATTTTTTATATCCTTTTACGAAAACTTTTGTAAGTCGAATTTTTTGATTAATTCGACTTGGATTTGGATTAATTCGAACTTTGTCACTGGTCCCTTAGGGTTCGAATTCTTCAAGTTCCACTGTATTTGGATTTGCAGCCGAATGAGCATGGTCGCTGAAATAGTTTTGCTCCGAGGAATCTTGTGTGGTGTAGCCGTTTCCAGTATTTTGAACCCGCTCCATTTTTTCTCATCTCCGTTGGTCTCGTTTCTCCTCTTCAGCGTTCCTCCTCACGTCATCTACTACTCCGTGCTCTCCTTCGCGAATTCCTGCAGCAGCAGCAACCTTTTTCCTCCCTCGGAGGTCTCTAACCATACCACCGAACCTCCCGTTCCTCGACCACCCTCATTCCATCACCCTCCCCGTTCCACTCTCCCAACCCTCGCAGCCCATGCCGTACCCCGCGCCCTCTCCCCATTTTAGCGGCGGCAGCCATCACGAGCAAAACCCCCTACCGAGATTAAAAGTATGATTTATACGGGAGAGAGCTTTCGTGGGGCGGGAGGGGGGTAAGGCGGGGGGGAGGGAGGAGGAGGAACGGGGTTTGCCAGTCCGTGTCGGGGATCCTTGAGGAGGGAGGCGAGGGAGTCGGGGGTTTATGTGCGGGAGGGCGTAAGGGGTTTCAGCGTTGCCCTCTGCGCTGCCGAGCGGGGGGTGGTTGGCAGGGGGTGGAGGAAACGGGTAGGAGGTGGACGTACGCGGAATGAAGGCGGAGATGAAGAATCTTGAGATCGTAGCGGAGTGAGGCGGCGTGCCTTTTAGATTCCCGAGACCTTAGTTGGAACGCTTCCCTCTCCCGTCGCCTCAAAATAGTGGTACATAATGTGACAGGCTGTTGCAGGGAATGCTGGTTCGTAGCTAGGTCAGAGAAGGCGGTCTCGCTTGATATCAGGGCCGTGCGTGAACGTATACTTCATCTTAACTGCCGCGATACGTACTCGGTAAGGGAAACTAAATGGGGGAATACTACCAGGCGTTGTGTTTGAGTGACTGCACCAGAGAAAATGTCGCGTTGGGCCTCGTACATTATGCGGACGTAGCCGTGAACTGACGTTGACTGATAACAAGGCTTTTGGGACCAATTAGAGAAATTTATCATCTATTAAGAAACAGAATGTATAGCTCTCGGGTTTCCAACCGGGTGATGGTGGTTTTTGGCACCGACGTTTCGAAGGTGTAGTCTGAGATCTTCTTGAGGACGATGGCAGACTACGCCTTCGAAATGTCGGTGCCAAAAACCACCATCACCCGGTTGGAAACCCGAGAGCTATACGTTCAAAGCTTTCGCCGGGAAAGCCTTAAATCTTATATTAAGAAACAGACGGTCGAAGAAACCTAGCTAGATTATTTCGACCTATTATTATTTTTAAAAAGCGATGCATAGGCGGGTTGTATCGTCAATTAGGGTGGGAATGTCTCTGAAGAAGACAGAATAAAGCACAATTGAGTATCTCAAATGGAAATTGGAGACTTAAGCGACATGGAGAGATTTATTTTGCTCACCCACAACATACTTATTTTTCACAAGTCAAGTGAAACGAAGAAAAGAGAGAGACACTAGTCATAGGTTTGATTACTCATTCTTCCGTTGGGTATTCGTGTCATTATACCCCGTAATGGCATTCGACACTTCATTCATATTAATTTCAAAACCACACAATCACGGTTGCTTGGGACTTGTTTTCCATTCATAAATGACTCCTGCCCTTGTAAGCAATAAGTCCTTGTTGTGCGTAGCGTGGTGCGATGAGAACACTCATGACAGACTTTATTTTTTAAGTGAAGAATACCAAACGCCTAGATTTCGTCAGGAATTCAACAGTGGGTTCGTTGCACGTATTCCATTCCATTTTTTAAAATAAATCAATTCCTCACTGCCAAATTGTTTACAGAATGGCATATAGTCCAACGATGTGAAGGCTTTTTTCCCCGCACAGCGTGACTAAATAAGTAAAATAAATACTAATGCGTGCATATTAAATTAATTACTAGGAATTTCAAACGTATAAAATAATATTTTTGCGCCATTAATATAAAAATATTTCCTTAATGTTTCTTGCAGGTGATGAAATAAGACAATAAAATTCGAATATGAGGTCTATTATGACTAGGGTAAATTATCGTTATAATTACCTTTAAGACTGGGATGGGCGTTTTTTCCGAATTCCCTCTTGGTTCCCCCCCCCCCTGTCCTTACCCATTCCTCCTTTTACTCTTCTTCCTTTCAAGACGATGATGATGGGCCGTGTTTGTAGTAATTTACTTAATATTCATTGGCTGCGAGGAGGATGAGGTGGGGGCGGGGAAGATGTCGCAGTATTTCCCATGTTTGCTCGCCGTGCCGCCAGGGGTTGTGCGCGGAGGCCGTCTCTGGCGCGGAAAAGATGGTGCGCGTGGCGCTGACAGCGTGGGTGACATAATTGGAGGCTGTGGGGGGGGGGGGCAGGAAGGAGGGGGGCGGTAGATGGTGGAGGAGCCAGGAGAGAAACTATCGGATCTGACGTGCTCACGATCGGAAAACAAGTCTACTGGCTGCGTTTTTTTTTGGCCCGGAGATAATGTGAACGTGGTGAGAACACTCTGTTTCTTTCCAGGTTCCCTTATCGTTTAAGAACGAAGTCATTTCTTCGTGTAGATTGCCATCTTTCCCGCAAGTACGTGAAATTTTCGTATCAGCCGATGTAGAGATGCTTGAAAGGCGATCCATAGTTATCTTTATTCAAAGACGGGTCATAGTTTCTTATATTGCAATTCGTTGAAAGGTTAGAGCTTCGAAGTATGCCAAAAAATTGAATAGAAAATAAACGGAAATGTCGAATTTTTCCTGCGTCGACAATTAAACATTTCGGCAAATATTCCTCGTCAAATGACTTATCATTACAGCATTTATATATCTTGGGAGAACACTGTAAGCTTGAGCTATACGTGTTAAGTAACGTAATACTCTTAGTAACTGATATTGTTTCTTCACATGGAGATGTATTGTGTGATTTAGAGAGACATTTGATAAATTAGTATAATTGCCAAATTTTTTTATCTTGAAAATTTTTGAATCAATACAGGAGCTTGGTCACGGCGCAAAAACTTTCCTATAATCGTCAGCTTGCTTGAAAGTGATTTCCACTGCGGAATATTTTTCTTCCCCCTAAGAAACCATCGAACGATATCTGAATGTTGATCAAATGAAGTGACACGTGCTGGGAAACTATTTCCATACTCTTTTGTACGCGAAATTATAAAATTGCTATTTTCGTCCCGTAAGAATTTTTAAGAATGCAACCATTTTAAGAATCTTGAACGGTTTTAGCTTAGTGTTCCTCGTGAGACGACATGAAATCCTATTCAGAGTTAGATGGTGTGGACCATCATTTTTGGGTTAATCATGCCTGTTTATTACTCGAATTTACGCTGATTAGAGGTTAGCGTTGGGCTTGGTGATTTATTTTTGTATTCCTGAATGGTTATCGAGCTCAGAAATGAAAGGGACACTCGGGGAGAAGGTTGAATATGCGGGACTGTACTTGTGAGACTTTGACGAGCGGAAAATTTATGTCGCGATTGAATATTCGGTCGACCGTGTGGCATCTTTTATTGTTTTGTCCCGCGTTCATTATTCACCCACCCCCTTCGGTCACCTCGCGAAGATGGTCCAGGCTTCGCTGGGTTCGGTGCCTGAATTATCGATAGAGACCCCGAAGAAGGTCGCCGTTAAATATTTGCGGACCTAAGAAATGAATCTCGGATGAATTAATAAAGCGTTAATTTTACGCCTCTCCCAACCACGTTCCGAATGCCTCGAGCATGTGGTCTCGGTCGTATAGATGGAATAAGATACGGCAGCCCTCCAATCGCCTTTGGCCACGTCACCGGACGTCGTGCGGGCTCTGTTCAGGGTGAGCGGGAGGTGGACTGGGGTCATATGGGGGGAAGGCGGGTTGTCACCTGTGCCAACGTCCCTTCCCATCCTCCCCTTTCCGATCGTTTTAACTTTTACCGGCAGTAAGCGCTCCCGTCTCGCCTCAATATTTCATAAGGCGGCGACCCTTAGTTAAGAATGTGGCACCCAGCCTCCTGATCCGGAATCACTCTGCAAATGTCTCCACAAATCACTCCCTCATGACGTTTACTCCACCCCCGCTGCCCTTCACCTCTTCCGATTTCAATAAAGACAGGAACAAATGTTCGGAGCGGACCCTTAACGCCCCCTCCCTCCTTACCCCTCACTCTGATTCCACCCGATTCCCTTCACCCGTGGCGTGGCAGATTCGAGGCGATACTTCTCCCTCTGCCCTGCCCTCTCTCCGTCTGTCCGAATGTCCGTGGCTGTTTCCTCTCTTTTACGACTTCTTCCCCTTGCGTCCAGAAGTGCCTGTCCCTCCCTCCTTGCAAGCATCTAGTGTGAAGTGTGGCTCCCGTCTACGTATCTCCGGTTCTTACGAGTATTCGATTTGGACTATATTCATTGTTGGCTGTGGCTTATTCAACTCTCAGGTTTTGAGGAACCTTACCCTTTCTCATGGGGGTTTCGTTAACTACTTAATTTCATGATTGAAGCTTTCGCGGCTCATGTTGATTAATAAAATAAAATATTACGGGTAATTGCCGCGTGAGGTATCGGTTTGGCCGCACCCGACGTTTCGTGACCCACTGCTGGTCACGTATTCGTGAGCCCGTGAATAAGTGACCAGCGGTGGGTCACGAAACGTTGGGCCAAACCGATACCTCACGCGGCATTTACCCGTAATATTTAATTTTATTACTCAAGTACTTAATTGTTTCACCGACCTTATTAGGTGTGGAAGTAGCGACCAAGATCCTAAGAAATTAGGTTGAACCGAATTCCTTGTGGATTACCTTTAATTAAAAGGAATTTCAGTGGTTAAAGTTATTCAAAATATTCTTGTTGCTATTATTATTCTAACTTCAAAATTGAAAATTAAAATCAATCGCTAAAAATTTTTCAATAGCTTCCTAGCTCGAAAAACAATCAAATCAAATAAAATGTGTACCTGCCGTATGCTAATTATCTTTTTAACCAATGATAAGTACTGTATATCGCTCGAGGTAAAGTGTTTTAAGTTAACTGGTAATAAAACTCCTAGACTTCAGGGTTTTCACTCCTCGGTTTTTTTTATGCATTCCAAATTAGCGATTTGGAATGCATAAAAAAACCTGCTTGCATTATCTGCTAAAAAAAGCATAAAATAAATGCATAAAAAAAAGCTTGCATTATCTGCTAAATCGTCACGTCATATATTTGGAATCATATTTTTCAATTGGGAGAAATAATTTGTTGCCAATTTAAGTATAGTAGAGTCTCATCGGTTAAAATGTGGGTTTTTGAAACGTTCGCAGTTGATTTATATCTGATGATTCAAACCCAAGTTGTCTTTCTTAGAAATGCCGTTTCAGAATATTCTCTCATCCGTATTATATCCATATCCTGTGACTTAGCCTACCCAGTGGCTCTGTCTTACCAATTACCAATGGGAATATCTGCGAGTTTCTCGAGCGAGCAACCTTATAGATTTTTGGAAGAAAGTTTGTTACAACTGTCTATATTTAACCAATAATTCTTTACTTTCCCTTTTTCCGGCACATCTATCTCTCTTGCCATGCCCCTCAACATTTTATCACCCTTCCGCTTTGAAGTGTTGCATTCATTCATTTGAAGTTATGGACTTCCAACCAAGACTACGCAAAATCCCTGCTATTGGCTGAACTCGAACCTGGGACCTTTAGGTTTATCACTTATCACGCTGTTAGATTATCAGTCTGGCTCTTACGGCCAGTGTCAGCCTGTTCATCACACTTTTCACTTTATGAGGATTGCTCTTCATTACACGCTACATTCATACCTCGCCTTCCAGAGCAGTCCTTGGCTTCAGTCCATGTAATTCCTCTTCTATTTCTTTCTCACTTTCTTTTATAGCTCTTTTATCTCGGCTCAGGAGGCTTCTGCGGGCGTAAAACAGCACCCCCTCTTGATTGTAAGCTTGTTTCTCTCTGGCGTCTCTCAGCGGCTGTGATGGGGCAAGCGCTTCCATCCGTTCCGTTCACTCAGTATCCTCGTCAACACGATGGAACGGGAGAGGCCAGCTTTTACTATTTTTTTACGAGCCATAATCGAGAGGGCACCATGCTCGCTTTTGATTTTTCATTATGTTTATTATTAACGTCGGACGCGAGTGGACGCTCTGTCCGTCGAAATAATGTCCGTTAATGCGTAATAAAGGTCCCCTCCACCCTCTTGCGATGAAAAATAAATAGAGCGCTAAATATGACGATGGCGAAGGTTCGTAAATCAAATGGTTTTTGTCGAGTTGTCGGCCGTGGGCTGCGAAATCGTGACGAGTCCCTTCGTTATGAACTGTTTAGTGCCCGCGCAATTCCGCGTTTATCGAAATCCGATCCTTCGCCGGCAAACTAGCCTCTCTCGATTTCCGCGACAGTCGTTGGAACAATTCAATCAGTTCAGCGATGATTTTTTTAGATCTATTTTTGTCACAAAGCAGTAATGGCACTCACAAATGGTTCATAAATTAACGCAACGATCATGCCTCAAATTGTCGAGAGTTGATCGTTTCAATTCGTTTTAGTTGATGTCAGAAAACCCGATGTGAATTTTTAATACCGTCTGGAATCAAGTGACGCTCTGGAATATAAAATTTATTGGTCTGGAAATTGACATGATTGTACCATTTTTTGTGAATGAAATTCATGTCACAGCGTTGATACCAAAGGAACGGAAACGGTTAAGATAGTAAACGTGACAAAGCAGGTGCTATATCTTCTACTCGATCGTATTTGATGGATTCCCTTTTTCTTAATCGGGAATGTGTGGTCTTAAAATATTTAATGTGGGGTAGTCAGCTGTTCCTTAGATCTCAGCTTCCAAATCCCTTATGCCTCATCTTGGAGTAAGTTACCGTTGATTCGTATTGTTATAGTCCTCTCTTTTGTGTATTTTATCGACCTCGCTGTCGTAATATCACCTTGGCATAAACCCTTACATGCGGTTTTGTGGGTGAGATGTCCCGTCGTCAACTTATTGCCGCTTCCCATTGAGTTTTCATTCTTTCCCTGTTAATAAACCTCTCAGCCGTTTGATGACTTCGATCTCGCACGAGAAAACTGGTCAAGTGGCTGGCATTATGAGTTGCGCGGCACATGTTTCGAACGCCGTTTTGAACTGAAAATCCTCATTCACGGTTTCATATCCATAGTTTTGCTCACTTGATATTTGTTAATGTAAAAAGGAATGCCAACCTACTTTAATTCCTCCAACCTATTTTAATTCCTCCAACCTACTTAAATGTAGTTTGAGCGAAATATCATTTCAACTAGAAATCAATGTATTTGGTCTCATTTTAAAGAACAATATATCACCCTTCCAAAGATGCCAAAGTGTCAATCCCTTACCGAACAACTTTTCGAGATTTTTTTTGGAAATTACTAGTCATTTTACATGGGAAATGGTATGTGTACGCGCTCCAGAAAGTCATTATCTTTAAAGAAGAATGGGAAATTTCTAACTCCTCGATCTCGCCAAAAAGTTAGAGGCGTGTAGTTTCTATGTTTGCTCAACTATTTTTGAAACTAAATCATATTGTCACCGCCGTAATTTTTTTCAGGATCACAGAATAACCTTCCTTTGTGTAGGATTTTAAAACGTGCTGCGTGAAAAACATAGTCAAGTTACAGACTTATTTACGTATTTTCATTTGACCACTTAGAACTTCAGTCTTATAAAAGTATATAATTGCGCCATTTATAATGCAATATTCAATTCATGCTTCTTACTGCTGTTAAAATTAAAACGTTTAATTCGAATACGGTCTCCATTATGACTAAGGAACTATCTCGCTCAAATTACTTTAAGTTTTTCGACAACTAAGGTAATTATCCACCAACTGTCTGCCCCTTACAGTCTGAAGCAACGGCTCTTGGAGCGGATAGTTGAATAACCCGTGTGTAATCCAGTCGAGCCCAACAACGCCGGAGCGGGAGCTCACGTTCCCATCGTGACAAGACGTTGGGCGCCTGTTAGGACGTTGACGGAGCGGGAGAGGTTGGATTAAGACATTGATGTGAATAGCTACCTGGCAGAGCATCTTTTTCTTTATGTTTAAATTATAATACTGTGTATGTATTGTAGAGAACTGTGGTAGGGAGCCGGGCGAGCCAGCTGGGTCTTTCTCACATGCACTCCCTAGTGATGCTCACCTTATTTTTATACTTACTTTCGAGGAAAATGGTGCATGTAATGTAAGCATAGATGCGGCCATTTGATCTTCATCAAAGCCTTACTAGTTTGGTAGTATTCCCCTATTTATAAAACTAAGAAAAATGACCTGGTTGTCCTTCTATCTGGTTTATCTCGATCAACGCCTCCGAGTGTTTAAATGACGCAAGGTTGGTTTGTGAAGCGTAGAGTGGTGTGGTCTCAAGTTGTTGTGAGGTGTGAAAAAGCGTATTTTTATACGTACTTTTGAGAAAAAAGGTGCATGTAATATGCGCATAGATACGGCCATTTGATCTTTATCCAAGCCTTACTAGTTGGGTAGTATTCCCCTATAAATAAAACTAAAAAAGTGACCTGGTTGTAGATACGATAGATACCATAGACACGGCCATTTGATCTTCATCCAAGCCTTACTAGTTGGGTAGTATTCCCCTATTTAGAAAACTAAAAAAGTGACCTGGATGTTCTTCTATCTGTTTTTCCTCGATCAACACCTCCGACTGTTTGAATGGCGCAGGGTTGGTTTGTGAAGAATAGAGCGATGTGGTCTCAAGTAGTTGGGAGGTGTGAAGAAGCGTTTAAGCGCCAGTGAGTTGACTCAGGCGGGCAAGTGGATGGCGTTTATTCCTTTCATAATCCCGCGGCGAAAGCATGTGTGCCGTGGGGAAGGCTAGGAAAGAAGGGGGCAATGTGTCCTCTCAAGTCCCCTCGCTTGCCCTCCTTCCACAAACCTCTCTTCTCCTTCTTCTCAGTGGAGAGGTGCCGGGGTGAGGACTTCGTGCAGCAGGGGTTTGGGGGGTGCGTGGTACGAGGTGTTTGGGGTGGGGTCATCGACGGCATAAAACGTGGGGGTAAAGGGGTCCCGGGGACATCAGGAAGTCAAGAGGGTGTGTGCCAGTAAAAAGAGTGAGTGTGTGGTTAGGGTTTTTACGGTCAGGGGCTTTAAGGGGTGCGACGGAGTACTCAGAGGGGGTGGGGGTACGGCAATGGAAAGGGGATGAAAATTTCAGGGGCAGGATCGTGCATTCAGTCTTTTACGAGCGAGTAAAAATCTATCCCTTTACCACTTGTGAGGCGCTCTTCCCTCGCCATATCTACTTCTTCTCCAAGGAGTCTTGACTGACGTCCACTGCGCACGGGAGTGTGCTCACATGTCCCGCCTTTTCTTCGTGTGGGTAGTCCTCCTTCTTCGGCATTCTCCCTCGCCCCACCACCCTCTACCTCCCCCCCCCACCCGACCTCCCTCGTTTCCTCATCTCTCCCTCCCACTCCCCTCCAATCCGCGCCGAAGATTGGTCGAAGATCGAATGCCAGAAGATAAATTGTTGGGCGACTCTTCTGGTTTAAAAAGGGACTAACGACCACAACCTGTTTTTATGTCCCTCGCCCCTAAAATATAATGATATTCAGATGATTCCTTGTCACGACCTCTTATTTTAAAATAATTTTTCCTGGAGATATTGGTTTTTGTTTACTTTGTTTACTTCATTAACTATTTTTCAGAGCGACATAGAGAAAATTATCATGACTTCTCACTACATCTCTAGGTCTGACAGATGCGATAAAATAATAGATACACTGTCGGACAGATAGGTACATAAACTCGTTCTTTCTGCGAACAATAAACGACCACAATAAAAATTGAGCACCACTAAATACACTCCCATAATTCATGTCACCATTCCATCTCCGAAAATCTTACACCTTTGCACAGCTGGTGGCCTAACACCCCCTGTCACACGCCTATGCGGCGGCTCGCGGGGTATTATGAGGACGTAGATTCCTCGCCGACGTTTCGCATATTTATCCATGGTCCTTCATGGCTATAATAGAAATTAAATGTACCTGTAATTGAATGGTTCAATCTGGTTTACATTTTAGTTTTGTTAAGTTTGATATTGAAGTATATATATTAAAAGTATATATACGTTAAAAAGGGCGTACTTGTTCATATGAATTTCCTCGGAGAGAGTTCTTTCTAATTTTTGTCTTTATTTTCTAATTTTCTCGCACCCCTTGAAAAAAATAGGTTTTGATAAACGTATAAAAGGAAGGTACTCGGATGAAAAAGTCAAAGAGAGATGCTACTTCGCTCTGGTTAGACCACATATCGAATACGCCACGAGCATTTGGGACCCTGGTGAAATAGATTTAACCAAAAAACATTAATAAAATACAAAGAACATTAGCGCGCTTCGTTAAAAAACTGCTACGAACGTACATTTAGTGCCTCTTAACTTCTAAAGCGATTAAGGTGGGAGCCCTTAGAGACTCGGAAGCTACACGATAGGCGTAGGTTGCTTGATAAATTCAGAACTAATATTTTTCAGAGCGACATAAAGAATATTGTCATGACTCCTCACTACATCTATAGGTCTTACAGATGCGATAAAATTAGAGAGATACTCTGCCGACCAGATAGGTACAAAAACTCGTTCCTTCCGCGAACAATGAACGACCACAATAAAAATTGAGCTCCACTAAATACACTCCCATAATACATGTCACCATTTCATCTCGAAAAAACTTACGCCTTTACACGGCTGTTGACCTAACACCCCCTGTCACACGCCCATGCGGCGGCTCGCGGGGTATTATGTAGATGTAGATTCCACGCTGACGTTTCGCATATTTATTCACGGTCCTTCATGGATATAATAAAAATTAATTTTACCTGTAATTGAATGGTTCAATCTGGTTTACGTTTTAGTTTTCGTAAGTTTGATTCTGAAGGACGTTAAAAAGGGCGTGCGTGTTCATAGAAATTTCCTCGGAGAGAGTTATTTCTAATTTTTGTCTTTATTTTCTTATTTTCTCGCACCCCTTGAAGTAAGAATTCAATTTAGAGTAAAAGTGCTGGTGACATAGTTAAATATCTATAATCAACTTTTAACGATATATAAAACAAAAATGAAACATGTGGAAAAGAGAACGTGTTATCAATTGCATTAACCCCACAAAAAAGTACCCTTAATGTGACTAAATCTAGAATGTTATCCCACACCTCCTGGAATGCAATCGCGCACCTCTGGTTGAGAAACCCTGGACAAAGGGAAGGATATGAGAGGTTTACGGAGGGATTCCCACGGAGTAGGGGGGAATAGGGTAGTTATAATTACATACATGAATCGGATTATCCTGTTTTCCCCCAGAATAACTGTGGTCTCAATCTGTCAAACTTAGTTTTTCCCTATTACTCTACACTACCCCCACTCCCGCTACTTGATGGATCTTTTAAGCTTAGGGCGATAGAGTCTTATCATAAAACATTTGAAAGTGGTGAAGTTGATCAGTAACATTTCTCAGGGAAACTAAAATAACGGCGTCCTTGATATGGGGTCCTTAGTCGACATTTTCAGAGTTTTAATTTGCGAAAATTCGGAAATTTCGTGATACATAGTTGCATGTAGTCGTGCAAAATATGCAACATGAGTGTTTCTTCTAGGCGATAGTTTAGTTTTTAGGGTTATTTTTCGTAAGCATACGCTATCAAACTAACGGCTACTGCTTTTAACTTCAAATCTATTCTGAAACTAGTCGCATTTGTCTACCGTGCGGGAATCCGTTCATTAATAAGTGTCAAACTCTCACTTTCATTTTGATGGAATTCTCTCTCGCCGGCGTCTCAAGAGTAATTACTCTACAGGCTTCTCGTGTGAATCCCTCCGGGTGATGATCCCTCCTGGAATTGCCTGCTTAATTTCCTCCGTTTATACCCATTGTGGAACGTTGAATAAAGGGCTGAAGCCTTTCCACATCGGGGGTAGGCCATTCGAAATTCATTGTAGTGAAATGACTTGACGAACATGAGGCTGTGATTAGTTATGGTACATTAACGTACCGAGTACTTTTTCTTTAAATAAAACTAATTATTATAAACTAATAAACAAAATAATGAAGAACTACGTTTGTTTTTTTATTCTGGGAAAAATAAAAAAATATTCAAAACTTTACTCATCAACGTAAATTGTTCTTGGGTGTCAGGTCATCCATCTCTGCCGACGTTTCGACCCTTAACTTACGTATTTCCTTCAGAGATTATTGTCTCACCCTGACGACGATCAACGATTGGCACTTCGAAACGTTTGTAGAGATTTTGGACCAAACCCAGTGTGTAATTCGAGAAGAATTTACATTCATAATTCGCCGGAAGAGAATTAGTTCGTGGTTAAACGTTCCTAAAATTTGCACTAGTTCCCATGTCCTTAATAATGGCAAGATTATCGTCAGTGGAATAGAGCGCCACTTTAAATACAATATTTAAAAAACTCTTGCGTTGGTTTCCGATTGCAGCACTCTTGCAGGCGCGTCTAGTAAACGAGTGTGCGGAAAAACTTTCTTATGGATATTTTTTGTAGAAGAAATTGAACGTTCAATAATTTTTTTTAAATTTTCTTTTGGCATGTAGAAAAAATGTTTCGGCCCCTGGTATTGGTAGTGATGAAAAAAAGCATGGTTTTTTTTAGTTCCTGTTAGGCCTTTTTTAGAAAATAATATTTCTGCCCATGGCGTTGGTAGCGATGAACGTCAGGGCGAGCAGCAGCTGGAGTGATGGGAGTGGAAGGGTCGAGGAATGGCTGTGCGTGACGAGATGGAGCCGTGGAATGCTAAGAATGCGGGACTTTTAATGAAAGGTTGGGGTTGTACGGAGTGTAACGGCTGCTGTGCGCCCCGCGTATATATGTATAAGTGTGTGCATGGGCGGAGAGGGTCGGCGTGGTTGCCACGGTGGGCGAATGGTCGGGAGGTGTCGGATGGGGTCGGTGGGATTAATCTCTGTGAGGGAGAGGCGGGAGTGCGCGGATGAGATGATGGCTTCGTAATTAAAGGGCTTTCGTCTGGGCTGCGCTCGGCGGAAGGGGCCCAGGCGAAGGCCCTTTGGGAGGACGGTGAGGAGCCCATATCGGGCCGGAAGCCTTCGGCCTCCCTTAATGATTTCTCACTCCCCTCCCCGGGGGCGTCTGCACGGCAGAGGTGAATATTTGGTCCCTCTCCTCCTCGTGCCACGGAATTCTTGAATGTCTTCGCACCTTTTCGACGCTTAGTTTCGTCAAATTCAGTCGAAGCAGGTGTTGCGCATGCCTCGTGTCTCTTGTGATGGTGGTGTCGGGTTGGTTTGGTCACTTGAGGAGGCGACCGATGACTGCGATTATTTGTGCCGTTGAGGAAAGGTAAGTGGGACGGTGACAGAGTGATAGCGCGGGGAAGGCAGGAAGGCTGGAGACAAAGTAGTGTGCTCTCAACTAAAGGCGCTGAGGAGTCTGCAGTAGGAATGGGCCAAATGTATTCATTCACTTTATCGAGTACCTGAATGAATGCCTGGGTACCCGGACGAGTACATGAGTATTCGGACGAAGACTTAGGTCAAGGGTGGCCAACCCGCGGCCCGCCTTGAACATTTTTCCTGCCCGTGAGATTCATCACATTTTAATACAATAACTTTAAAACAATAATAATAACTCATTATGTTTCAGTTTTTTACTCCAAAAATGTCTACAGTGGGTCTAAATCTAATATAGGGATATATAATTTTATATGCGGCCCGCGGAGTTATGATGCATTTCCAAAGTGGCCCGCTAGATCATTTTGGTTGGCCACCCCTGAGTTAGGTACCTAAGGATTAATACGTGAATACCCGGTCGAATGTCATGGCCAATGGCGTGGTACTCGGTACTCGCCTGCGTATTCCATTTAGATTCTCGTATTCAGTGGTATTCACCCAGGTACTCGAGTCTTCATCGCTGCACTCAGATACTCAAATGAATACCTGGTATCCAGTTATTCATTTGAGTACCCAAGTATTCGTTCTAGTATTCAATTACTCGTCCGGGTACGCAGGTATTTATTCGGGATTGATTTGACATTGATTGAATGTTTACCATTTGGCCCATCCCTAGTCTGCAGTATGGTAGGCTGTAGCGGAACGTGGTGGCATTCGCTTGAAAGGATCATGATGTTAAAAAGAGGAAAGCATGCAGGAGATGCGGGATTTAGCGGCCGAGTCTTCCCCTTGAGGTTCCTCAGGGTATGCAATTAGGACCTTAGCCCGCTCATAAACGCTTTATTAACCCACATTGACCTCAACACTTCATTGATGTGGTCGGAGCAGTAATCGTGGGTCATTGAGTGCAAATTTTGATAACTTTTCAAGAACGCGAAAAAATTCTTCTATCACGCTCCACTTCAGTACATCTTGAGGAGAAAATATGTCGATACAGAATCGAATTATTTCGATAATTATGTCAAGTGCTGTTAGGCTGCGTGTTAAAAATGCATCCAGAACAAAATCGGTAACATTTTATAAATTCACTTTTATCTTTACATATTACTTATGAGGACAAGTTTGCTAAGTTTAAGGCGAATCAGTAGATTTACGAAACTCGCTCCAATCACCTTTATCCTTGGTGAACTATAATTCTCCTACTGTTGAGTGTCACTAAGTTGCGCTGTGACTATACTTTATCCGAATGAAAGAGCGCGGAATCTATATCTACGTCATACCCTGCAAGCCACCCAAATGGTATGTGGCAGGGAGTGCTTCCAAACCAGGCCTGCAAGAATTATACGGCAGAGCACCGAAACAACATTGAAACCAGCGTACCACACATGCAACGCGCCAATTAAAAATCTACCAGCCAAGAAACATTCTATCGTCAATCGTTCCAACATGCAAGGGGTACAAGGACTACTACTACAGATTTAAAATATCATGCATAAATACGAACATCAATATTTACATCATGCATATATAAGAACGTAGAGAATATAAAGAAAAAGATCTACAGTCTAGCCAATGTCACTATTCGCACTATTCATGACGACGATCACAGCTGTTCTAGTCCCGAATAGTACGCGGAAAAAAATTGCATTTTATGCCTATCGGTTCTACAATCTATCTCCCTAATTTTATTGGCGCGATCTAATCTGCCGTAGTACGAGGGGGTTAATAGTATGTTTTTTACGTCGTCAGAGAAATGTTTTTCCTGAAATTTAGTTAAGAGGTTAAGCCTATAATTTAATCTACGCTGTTATAGCGAGTCCCATCTCAATTCTTCTAACACTCCAGACACACTAGTAAACTTATCGTAGCATCGTTTTACAAACCTAGCTGCCCTGGAATAAGGCGCACTACCCTTATAATCCTCAACAATGGTCCTGGGCGCAATCACGATTCTCACTTACTCGTGCGTTCGCGCTCTTGTTAATTTTCTAATGCGCACATGAGAGAGGGTCCGTGATCTTTTTTCTTATTTGTCTGCCACTTATAATCGCTAGTTTTAATCGACAGAGGGCGTTTAAAGGCAATAATTGTGAGAGTTGCCTTTCTTAAGCGGTGTGTATTATGGATACTGCTTACATCAACATCTACGTAATACCCTGCGACCCTCCACGAGGGTGTGTGGCAGGGGGTGAAGATCACCAAACACGTCGGTTACGCGTCTATGAGGAAGAAAGAACCATAGTCGTGGCACCGATCTACCAGTGTCGGGATTAGAACCAGAACTCACTGTATAGAATGCTTATTCTCAGATCAAAACACAACCCGATATGTGATCGGTACAGGGAATGAGGAGTGCAAGTACTTGGATTAAGGTGGGAGCCCCTAGAGACTCGGAGGTTACACGTTAGGCTTAGGTTGCTTGAGAAATTCAGGAGTGATATTTTTCAGAGGGACACAAAGAATATTATCATGACTCCTCACTACATCTCTAGGTCTGACAGATGCGACAAAATATGAGAGATACACTGCCGAACAGATAGGTACAAATACTCATTCTTTCCGCGCACAATAAGCGACCACAATACAAATTGAGCTCCACTAAATACACTCCTATAATACGTGTAACCGTTTCATCTCCCAAAAACTTAAATCTTTACACGGCTGGTGACCTAACATCCCCTGCCACACGTCCATGCGGCGGCTCGCAGGGTATTGTGTAGATGTAGATGTAAATATCTCTCTTTGTTTTTATTCGGTACCTGCTTTTTTCCATCTCCTTTAACTCCCTCTGCTCTACTTATATCCTTTTATTTTCTCTCCTTTTTCCCTCCCTCAATGCCTCTGTTGCCTCGTGGCAAAACTTTTATCGTGCCATTAACAGTAAACTCTGAGGAAAAAACAAAGTTAGTTCATTTTCAACATGTACATCTATCCTTTTCTCCTATTCATGCCAAATTCAGTCGATTTTAGTTAGTAGTACATGTGGGCAAACATATCTAAATGCTATAAGTAAGAAACATCGTATCATTTTCTTTGATAAGGCACATGTTGTGTGCTAGTTTGTGTGTGACTAAAATGGGACACGCTTATGAATTCGGTTACTTTTAGGGAATTCTGTTAATCTGACTTATTTTTCATAATTGAATCTCTATAATTTATCCTACATGAATTATATAAATGAATCTTTATGTAAAATACCATCACCCCTTATTTTGTAGATTTTCGCATCTCATGATGTATATCTGGTAATCTTTGGGTTCTGCTAGTATTTTTTGTATTATTTTTAGACAGTTTCGCCGTGCTCTGCTGCCGGCTTCGTCGGGCTTTTTAAGCAATCATAAAGAAGACCATTGTTGTTTAAAAAGCCCGACGAAGCCGGCAGCAGAGCGAGGCGAAACTGTCGCAAAAATAATACAAAAAATACTCGCAGAACCCAATGATTACCAAATATACCATCACCTTTCTTGAAAGTTGGATGCTACTGGTGTGCTCCTCAGTTTTACACGACTAACGAAGCCCTTCTTCATTGTACTTCGTGGCGTGAAAGCGAGAGGGCGACAGTCTTGTCATTCAGAATGAAAATGGTACGTGTAAATTTTTCGAATTCCGTTCGCCTCATGTTGTTATAACCGAACTGGTCTATCTTGTATACAATCAAGTAAAATTACAAATAGACTCACGAGCCTACTTTACAAGCAGGCTTAGATTTGTTTTGATGTCAAGCGTTGTGTAAAGGCCGTCGTCTTGTTATCGTAAGGGGGCACACACAAATTCTTTCCATCCGAATTCCCTGAATTAATACTCTTCCCCCCATGTTTTGCATCTTTGCTCCGGCTTATTTGTATCCCCGCTTCGACTTGCTCTCCGTCGCTTATCCGTTGAATGTTCTTCTCGACGGCGAATGGAGGCGGATTCTTACGTAGCTGCGTTCCCCTGACCAGAGTTCTCCGGGGCTCGAAATTTGAAAATTGACCCAATCATTTACAAAAGGGAACCAGACACGAGCTTCGCACACACAAGCGGTGGCAGATAGTCCGGCAATTTTATTCCGAGGCCCTCGTTATCCCGTCAGCCACGCGGTCCGGAATGGCGCTCCCGTCGCATCCGTTGAATGTCGCAGCCCGTCCGTCCCGGCGAAAGTAATTTGCGATCCTCGTCGCTCTGCGCCGTCGGTCCCTTTTCCGCATTTCTTCAGCCCCGCTCCCCCCGCCTAAGGCCTTACTTTCGGCACTCGGCCAATTATTCCCATTCGGGGGTGTCGTGCATCAGTCCGCCCCTTAATTCCTCATTCCTTTGCACCCTGCGTGTACCCTTTTTTTCCTTCCCCCCCCCCCTCAATCCCTTTTCCTCCTACCATCCCCGTATCATACTTTGAACACCCTCTCTCTAACTGCTTCCCTCCTAATGAATCCGTCTTCCACGGCAACCCTATTCTCACGTCCCCTCGCTAATATTCCTCCTCTCGCTCCCTTGTGGCAAACTGTGCAGCCTCCCTCACGTTGACAGTTTTTCACAGACATTTGGTGCCGCTAACGTGCCGAAATGTCTATCTAGATAGTATATACATTCTATTTTATCCATGCTAAAGAGCTTGCATTTGAATAAATGGAATGGTCGGGTATAATTTTACGAAATAGTTCCATGTTGATCAGAAGAGACCCCCTGAAGTAAAATTATTCCTCTTTTAAATTTTATCCCCGAATCATTGTTTCCACTGTATAATATTAATGTTCATTGATATAAAATTCATAGTGAAAAATAATCATTCGAAATTTATAGATTTCGGGCGGTGATTCCATTTAATTTGCTTTGTTGCTAGTTCAGCAGTTCTTTGAATTAGTCAAGTTATCTATAATTTTGGAAATTTCTTAATATTTCGGTCATATTAGCTGAGATGTTAGACTGCAAATGCATTTACGCATTTACGAATACGCAATTAGACATCACGTAGTACGGCCCACGGAGAGTCATTCTAGCGTACGTTAGCATAGTATTAATGCGGAGCTTTGACCTGGTATTACATGATAATTTTATTACCTTTATCATTTTCACTTTACATAAACCAACTAAACTTACCCACGGCAGTGTATATATGTGCACATCGATGCATGTAGGAGACCTATTCTTTCGTTTGCCGAAATGTCTTATCTATATGTATTGTGTAATGTATTTTCTATTTTTATCTATGTGACAAAGATTAATTTTAAATAAAAGAAATGATCCGGAATAGCTTTATGTAAGTCTTGCATCTTGTTCAGAAGAAACCCTCGGTAGCAGATACATTCCTCTTCAAATTTAATCTCCGAATCATTGTTTTCTCTGCGGATAAATAGGTTAGCGGTTATAGAAAAAATATTTCTATTTTCCGCTTATGTTACTTAAAAAATTATAACTGTATTCGAGGGTAAACAACCTTATCAGCCCCTTTTCGACGCTCCATTCATTTTGCTGTGGATTTGTATTCCGCGGAAATATTTATACAATTATATCCCACAGAATGTCATCTCAGACTACCCCGCTGCGATTACAACAGTTAAGTAGGTATTTGTTGCTGACAATGCTTGGGGGGTTAGCGGTACCAATGGTATCTGAATAAGTGACCATTCTCGATGCTAGACTACATGACACGGATTTTGAATGTGGGTAAGAATGTAATGTGATGCCTCTGAAGTTTATGCAGGAATAAGTGAAAAATTAATTCCAGAGCGATAGGTTTTCGACGGTGTAAAAATTTTCCTTCGGGCCGGATTTGAACCAGCGACCTATGGATATCTATATGCTTCCCTCTACAGTCCACCGCTCTACCAACTGAGCTACCGAAGGAAGTGGAGGATGATGTGAGTATCGTCTGACATAATGAGAAATGATCCTTTAATGCAGTTAACTACTAGCTAATAGACTGATGAACGCCATCGTTACCACAGGGTTAAATTAACCTAGCTCACTATTAGTTATTACTATAATTATTTCGCGCTGACCTTCATTTTTCGTGAAATTTTGGCTTATAGAAAACGTTAAGAGAACTTCTAATTTAATTTTTGAGACGAGTTTTCAAGTCTTCATTGCTGTAATAAAATCCATTCATCCGTGAATTCACTTGCGGAATCAACAATTAATGGTTTTTCATTAAAAATTTGAGGAATATGCTATTCATACAGATGTCATCACAATAGTCTTCGCCTATATATACGAAAAACGTGCAAGACACCTGTAGAGAGTGTGGCACGGGGTGATTCAACTCCAGGAATGCAGCACTCATCCCAGCTTAGATCAAAACCACGCACCTTACCCCGGCCGCTAGGCGTAGGCCAAAAGTAGTCAGAATAACAATGCGAAGTCAGACCGGAAACTAGGAGAGTTCTATGTTGACGAATATGCTACCATGCAGTACAATATTTAAGATACAACTACTAATAAGTATTATTAATGCGAGTGATAAACAGTACTACAAGGCACTAAACCATGCAAAAGCTAAGCCATGCCATAGTTAATTGTTAATAATGCTGCAGATATTTAGCGCAAGTGCTAAACCTACTTTACCCTGTCAGGGTCCCTTATTGTACGTGGAAAAATGACATTTTAAATCGTTCGTTTATACAATCTATTTCCATGATTTTATGCCTGTGATCATTTCTACTTTAATAGTTTGACTCTAGCAAAATGTTTTTAACGTCCGGCAAAAATAGTCGACATCAAACTTTCGTAAAAATTCAATATATATATTTTTCCCTTCGATCAAATATAGGTTCCCATCCTAAATCCCTCAACAATTCAGTAGCATGGCATTGTTTATCGTAACAGTTGTTAACAAATCTTGCTGCTCTCCGCTGTATTCGATCCATATGTACAAATACTCCTACTCTTCTCCTAGTCTACTACCTAGAACTAAATAGCTACCTAGAAACTAATCCTAATAATCTTGGATCGGGCTGTAATTTTTGAGTCAACAATGTACGCATTAGGTCTTAAAATTTGGTGATATCGTGAAACATACCATTTTGAATTATAGATCTTAGTGTTAGCATTTTCATAAATGTGAAGGAAATAAATGCTATGCATCTAATAGAGCTCACATTGGAATCGCCACATGATAAGTACCAAAATATTTCAATTTGAAATAATGTCCCAGAAATGAATTTTATCGTTGTGCAATCATCATACATTAGGATGTGCATTAGGGTGGTTCGAAAAAGGGGCTTTTCTCGCAAATCGTTTCCCGAGGGGTGCCTAACCTAATCTTTTGCTATGACTACATCTACATCTACGTCATACCCTGCAAGCCACCAAAAGGGTGTGTGGCAGGGGGTGCTTCCACACCAGGCATGCATGAATTATACGGCAGAACACCGAAACTACGTTGAAACCACCGTACCACACATGCAACGCGCCAATTAAAAATCTGCTAACCAAGAAACATTCTATCGTCAATCGTTCCAACATGCAAGGGATACAAAGACTACTTCTACAGATTCAAAATATCATGTATAAATAAGACCATCAATATCTACATCATGCATAAATAAGAACGTAGAGAATATAAAGGGAATAATCTACAGTGTAGCTAATCTCAGTATTCATGACGACGATCACAGCTGTTATGGGAACTAGAAAGTACGCGCAAGATTATTGCGCATAGACGACGTAGATTGCACATCGTGCATCCTTGAATTCTATGTCGTCTCATTGAACGTGTATCAAATTCACGTTAATAGGTTGGGTGCTCTGGTTGCAGCAGTCTCCGCCTCTGTGCTCAATAGACGGTCTACCTGCTCCTCCCCCTCTCTGCCACTTCGTTACGCCCCACCCCCCACCTGCCCCCCCGTCCACCTTTCCTTTCCCTCCCAACGCCAGTTCCTCCACCTTTCAACTCATTAGCGAGCTGTTCCATTCGAATTCTTCTCGTCCTCCCCAAACTCCTGCTGACTTCGTCTCACCCTTTTCATACGCCGAATCTCTTTTCGTCGCCCCTCAACCCTCCGTCGCAAGTTACGAACCCGCCCCCGCTCTGCTACTTATACCAACCCCCTCGCCCCAGTGATATCGCCTGCGTCTCCCCTTTTGATGAAAGTTGTCGACTAGGTCTTAAATTTTCCTCGCAATTACAGCTCACCTTAACGATTTTTTGTCGAGAATTTCATGATGGTTTGTAGTTGTAGGAATTCAGTTTGGTTTCACGTTTTCTTCGGCGTCACCTATTTTTCTTGTGTTACGCCTACATCTAGATTATACCCTGCAAGCTACCTCTAGGGTGTGTGGCAGGGAGTCAATTATCACCGACGCGCAAGATACTCTATTCGAGTTCATGTGACTACGACTGTCGATGTGTTGGCGAAATTGGAATCAGGCTTAAAAGTTTGTGTTCACTTTCGTGAGTCGTGGAAAAACTATCTAGCAGTTCTTAGTATGCATATCTTGGAAAAAAATTGGTAATTTCCTGGCGCATATGCTTCGGGTGACATTCTTCCGGTCTCTAACCACATCACGTATTCAGCTACTGGGGTCGTTTCGATTGTCGACGCAGCCGTCTTTCTCTGGGCGTGAATTGTCAGTGGTGGTTCTCTATAGTGCATTTTTTTCATCGCAATGGCGGAATAAGCCATCTAACTGAGTTCATCCGCTGACTACCTGACTAGGTAGAAGGCCACCACCTATCACGTATTCACCCTTCCTGGCAGTACAGAAATGAATCCACTCAGGTAACTGTTTAATGTCCCACAAATACGAACTTAGTGGCAGCTTTGTGATACCACCTGAATTTTGTTGTTTTGACTTAGTAACTTATTGTTTACTTCCTCTTTATGCCACGGTTCCACAATGTCGCGCGTGACAATATTGTTTACCTTCCTACAAGTTCCATTGTTGAATTCATGTGAACTCAGCCCGGTCCTTAAGATTTGGAGTTCCAATTACAGTAAGTCCTCGACATACGAACTAGTAGCGTTCTGGGAACTTGTTCGTAAAATGAATGGGTTTGTGAGTTGAAAAACTTTAGCCAGGTAGCCAAAATTGTAGTTATCCTGCGACACAAAGCACTGCGTGACAATTTCGCGTTAACTCATGTACGTCACGAGCTGTTACCCTAAGTTGCAGCGGCTATGGCTGCACGCTGGAAGCAAAAACAGATGCGAAACGGTCTATGGAACACCCTCGTTGTGTCTTGAGTACCCCCAATCGGCTCATTCCCCTTAGTTGTGCTCTCCTATTAGTAGAACACACTCATGGTTCACCTTTTTCCTCGCAGCTTGTAATTACTTCCGCCATTGTGCTACTTATTTCGCGCACCTCATTCTAGCAGAGCAGGTATGTATACTTCCAGGGTGCACATGCTCCAAAGTTATGAGCCGCTTTGGATGGTTTATGCTATTCCGCAGGTTTTCGCCACATTTACCTTCAAATATCTGGACTTATTTCCGGGATCTTATGCCACGTCAGTCGGCTAGTGCGACGACGGTTTCGCTAGCATTACCCGTGGCGCCTTAACCCCTCAAGGTTTTTGGACGGTTTAATTTCCAAACGCGAAGAAAACTCTCGGCAGCGGGTGGAAATCGTCGGCGAAATTGCCTCGACGCCGGTCTCTCGATAAATATTCCAATGGTGAATGTTATCGCATCCAACCTTTCGTCCATACCTCACCACCCACGCTTCTCCCCGGCGTGGAGCTGTCCCATTCCACGCCTGCCTCTCCCGACACGGTCCTCCCTAACCAGTCGCCCTTCCCACCCCCACAATTCCCTCCCTACTGGCTCTAACCCCCCCCCCTTCCCAAATCCTCTCCCTCCCCACCTCCCCTCTTCGGGGGAAGCAATCGCCCATGCTTCCTTCGCGCGCGGAATACCGAATGCGAGTCTCGCCGTTTCCCCCAATTTCCCTTCCTGAGACCCATGTCTTGCCTCCTCTTCTCCCGGCCAACCTCTTCCTATATTCTCCCTCGATCGCCCATTTCGTGAAAATATGTCTATGAGGTGATATACCTTACTGCGGTACGTGTTGCCATTTTTTTTTTTAACCTTGCCGCGATCATTTTTCTAAGCCTCCCGCTCGTCGAATGCCTTCGCTTAGCTACGCTAAGTCGAACTTCCCGCAGTCAGGGTTTTAAGCTAGTTTGAGCGAAATATCATTTTACTAAGAAATCAATGAATTTGGTCTCATTTTAAAGAAAAATATCTCACCCTTCTAATGATAACAAAAATTCAACCCCTTACCGCATAACTTTCGGAGATATTTGCCAAAAAATACCAGCCCTTTTACATGGGAAATGGTACGTGTATGCACTCCAAAGAGAGACATAATTTACAAAATGAGGAATTTATAACACTTAGATCTCGTAAAATAACAAACAGCGTGAATTTTGCATGTTTTCTCAACTATTTTTGAAAAGTAATCATATTTTTACTGCAGTAGGTTTTTGGGTATCACAAAAAACCTTCTGTTTTGAAGGAGTTTCAAACGCTCCGCGCGAAAAAAATGAGTCAAGGCAATGACTTATTTAGATATTTTCATTTAATTGCTTACAATTTCTGTCATATAAAACTATATGATTGCACCATTAATAATGCAATATTTTATTGATGTGTCCTACAGCTGATGAAATTAAAACGTATAATTTGAATATGGTCTCTATTATGACTACGGAACTATCTCGCTCGGACTACCTTAAACGTAAAATTTTAACTAAAATGGTTTGAGTATCGCGTGACCAGCCGGATTCGAAGGCAGTGCAACTTTTTTGTAATTTATCCATTTGTTAATCTAATTCTTGGAATGGGAGCATTTGTCGTTCGATTGCTACCGTGGAAACGATGTTCAAATCCTCTTGGTTAATTTTATTGTAGAAAATGTTGGCCATTGGACATTGGGCTCTTATGTCCCTTTGGCTTGTTCCTTTGTTGGAATTTTGGAATCACCTTAGTCGATATTTTTGTAGTGATGGTTACTGTGGCGTGTTGTTCTACCTATTATAGTTTTTATTAATGCGTTTTGCGTTAAAATATTCGTTCAAGTTTTACCATTTTTCGAGGTGATCGACGTATTTCCGAAGTAGCGTCCTAACATGTTTTGTTCATGTCGTTATATTTTGGAAGACTTACCGTGATTGATTTTACATGACGATTTGCACTTTACTCAGCCGATTCGTAAATATTTATTTAAAGAACATTGATTTCACATTAGGTTTTTTTCCTCCGGCCAGACATTGTATAAGGTCTTTATTAATGCGCATATTTTTATTGGTAAATGGCTACCCCGAAGCATTTAGTTGGTCTAATCTGAGGTTGTCTTATAGTAAGTCAGGCTCATGTAAATGAAATAATTGCGGAATTTAACTTACATTAGTGTTTTCTTCACAATGATCTCAAAGAACCAGTGTAGAGTTTTGATCGATACTCTTTCTTTTGTGATCTATTCTATTTATTTGCGATACACTAATGTTAAGTCTCAGTCCTCCTGTTCAGTAACCGAATTTGCCTAAAAAAGCTGGCACAAATCAAATATGCGCCTGGGTATTTTCAGAGAAAGATTTTTCTTTGAAACATTTCTCATGAAGGATACTAGTGTGGAATGTAAACCTGTAAATTTTCATTGCGATATCGATGCTTGTGCTATTTTAAACTCGAATGAAATTAAGTCTTCAAGTATGGCAATAAAGAACAGATATTTTGTTGTAACATTCATGATTCTGTCTTTCTGGTTTAATTTTTTTTTAAATATTGGTTATGCTATGATCGTTATTGTTAAGATTGCACCTGATATTCAATACTAGTCAAGCAAGAACTGTAGAGAGTGCATAGTCTTGACAGTGTAGCGATCACTTGCTACTTCCACTACAGTTGGATGTGAGACCCAACTACTTAGGTAGCAGAACCAAGAAAGTTGGTCGGTGCAGCCATTTCCGACGTGTCTATTTAAAATGGCTGCCACAGCCAACTAATTGGATGGCGCCCCAGTATCCAACGAAGTTGGTTACGACAACCAATTCTCGTGTTTCTGCAGCCGACCTTTCCCTTCGGTGTTCGAAATCCGGATCGTGCATGTTGCTTTTGACCTCAGTGGATTGTTAACGTTATTATTATAATAAATCCATTCACTATTTTAACCGCGTAACTCCCTAGGAAGTAAGTTGCTAACTGGTGGTATGTTTTCGGTGCAGACTCCCGCTCCCTCTTCAACCTTTGAACATCCGCCTATCCGTCCGTTTCTTGTCTTCTTTTGCCGTTTGGTTAAAAAAACAACAATGAAGGTGGTTGGCATATCTTTTTTTCTGTCGTCCGTCTTTCACCCTCCCCCTTCGTAAAACATCCGATCCGCTTATCTTTCTTCTTTTGTTTGATTCACTCCGCTCTGCGGAGCGTGATTATCTCGTAGCTCCCTCCCTCCCCGTGATCACCTCACCACCGCTGGCGCTGATGGCCGTGGACTGCCATTCCCTCTTACGTCTCCCTCTTCCCTCAATCCCCAGGATTCTTTGTCCCTCAGCTCTCCTTCCCTTAATGGCCCCCGGACCTCGGGAGTTAATGCTTCGTCATGTGTTGGAGGTCTATGGAACACCCCTCCCCCTCTTCCAAACCTCCTCCTCTTCCAACTCCATCTCCCATGATTCCAGCGTATTTTTTTACATTTTTGGTGAGAACTTAGCCTCTCACATCTCCTGAGGGAATCCTGTTGAGTCCCAGGTGGAGAGAGGCTTGTTGAACCAGTGATTCATTGCTCGGGACTTACTGCAGCATCCGCACCGAGTGTGGATGTGATCTGCTAAGATATTTTGGGCTACTTTTTTCTCCAGTCAGGACAGACAATATTCCATTTTTAAACTAGCTGCAAGAACCGGCACCGCATGAAAACATAGAAATTATTGAACCGATCAATGCGTGAAGTAACCTGGCGAAAGTTGAGTATTAATTTTTTCGGCTCAATATAGTTTGCAGCTTTAACTTTCGAGTGATATTAATTTAAAAAGCGGTAAAAACAAGAATAACTATGTTATGTTTTCAATGCTTCTCTTGTGGAAGTAGAATGTGGGAAATCTGGGGCAAAAATAAATTGTATTACAATTGAGAACATTTCTCTTTATAATAGCCATCGGAACAAGATATAATTTATGAATTTGCATTCAGTTAAAGCAATTGGTATTTTGCTAAGAAAAATTGTAAATAGCTTTGCTCCGTTGCTTTTAATGTTGAAGTTGGGTTTCAATCTGTTTGTTAACTTAAGTATTTTTTTTCCATTACTGTTTATCTTGTTTCTGTCCTATTGTCACTGCGAAGGGATCATAGATTTGTTATCTGGCTGAGGAAAGATCCGGAACGTTGAAAAAATCAGTCTCTCTAAGCCCTAAGACTAATACGATGAACAAATATTAAACCACAGAATATGTCTCTCACTTGAGGAAATTTACGAAATGCCAATGTTTCTGAAGTAATTCAGAACAAATCTTACCCTGGAATTTGAGAGGAAAGCATCTATTTAGTGAAAGACCTGGTGTGTTCCCGAGGTCTGACACTACGCTTTATCTATTGGGTTCGTGATTCACCTGCCGACTGGTCGATTTATAATTAGAATAGAATAGAATATATTTACTTTTATTTAAATTACAATAAATTAAGAAATATAATAAAATTTAACATTAAAGAAATGAAAGCTCTAGGTGGGCTCCAAGGTTGAAACCTGAACTAAGCCACTAGCAATGTGTATAATGTTCCCTTTATCTAAGCTGCAGTGATGAGATGTAATTACAAATTAGTAATACAAAATCATAAAATTACATCAAATATAAACATAAAAACACAGTCTTTAACCATTTTTAAATTTTCAAGTTATATTTGGTTTGGTTATGAATAACTGACTTTTAAGAGTGAAGAACAAAAAACAGAAACAATATTTGAACACATTCAACATTTTTACTAACCAAAGAAACTATATTAAACATTTTAATATTCATTCATTTTAATTCTGCCGTCTTCATCATTATCATCAAAGCTCTGGAGAAGATGTTAGATTGATCCATCGAAATGTCATGAGGCAACATGCCGATGGCTGTTCCCGCCGTCTTCATCTTCATCACCACCATCAACAACAAGAATTTGATGGCGAATTTAGCCATCGAAACGTCGATGTCCTGACCCAATCGAAAGCCGGTGAAATACGTTTCCTTTTACCTTTTACATTCCCTATACTACTGAATCTGATGGTAAGTCATTAGTGGTCGGTGGCATTTTGGTCTTAAGCGGGAGGAAAGTAATGGTATTGTAAAACGACTGAGCTAATACATTTCCCGCCCATCCTTTCTTTCCGTTTGAATGCGAATCCCGGTCGGAGAAGACACGGTCCTCCGTCGGACTGTGGTCGGTGACGATTAGGACCCAACGGTGCGAGACGACCAGTTGGAAGCTGGAGGTTCCAGGTAATGGAGGACACCGCCTCCCCGAGCCGCATTACCATTTTGAGTCCCACTTTATGGCATTTTCCAACGAGTATAGAGTACTCTATACTCGTTGGTATTTCCTTAGCCTCTCAGTCCCCTTGAGGCGCTAGATGGAGGGGAGGGGGGGTGGGGGTTGTGCGAGTGGAAAGGTAACCCAGGAATGGTTGTCCAGATTCCCGAAAGGTTGGAACGTCCTGGAGTGAAGAACGGGAAGTCGCATTTCCTGATAATTCCGTACATTAGCATTTTTATTACATTTTCATGATCAAAGTGACTGTGACAGTTTCTGTGAATTCACGGAGAAGCCGTTGTGAGGTCGGAGCTGCCGGTGGACGTAATGTTAATGATTCAGTCGCAAAATGAGGGCAGAGATTCCTCGGTGTCGACAGGTATTTCATATTTAATGTATCTCTTACGCCAAGTCTTTTTGGCTCAGTCATATCGTACCAATTTGGCATGATTTATGTAATATTTGAGATGTTATTACAATATTAACGATATATCGTACTAATTTGGTATGATTTATTTTTATTACAATATTAACGATAGGAATATTATTATTGGGTTCAAAGAGAATGTTTCTGTTAGTTAGTTGGTTATTTCGGAAATTGTTCGAGAGAAGAGGTTATTTGTTCCCGTAAGGGTAGGTAGGAAGATTGAAAAAAGAAAGGATTACCTTACATACGGAGACCAAGGCGGAAAGAATCTTAACTTTGTCTTAAGCCTACAATCAACGAAAGGTGACCAGAGCGCGTATTTCTTTTAAATATTACCCGACGGCTGCTGTGCTGCTCTTGGAATTCTTTTCTAAGGTTTCATTTAGGGATCATTCCTCTTTGATCTCCGCCACTGCCGGGATTCAAGCCTGTGCCCCTCGTGGATGGAATATAGCATTGATGTTTAAATATCTTTCTCGGGCTTCGCACCGGGTAATGTTTTCATAATCCGCCGACGTTTCGGAAAACGACTTGTTTTCCATTTTCAAGGCACTTGTTATTTCCGCCATGACCACTATAACACTAAAATTAAACAAGTTGTTGATGCCCCAAGAATGAAGGTTGCGATCCCTATGATTGACTGACGTGTTCCGCTGGCCGTTGAATCATTTTCTCGTCTTTTTAATACATTTGATCACTGGCCACCAGGTATTACTCAGTTGGAATCCGGTGTCTCTATTAAAATTATGCGGATGCAATCGTATCTCGATGGCCTCTTTGATAATGCGGTCCCAGTAACGGTGTGCGCAGCAAAGGATTTTTGGCAAAGGATGATGCGGTCCATTTAATGGCATGGTCTTCGCTGATGCTGTGTTCCGCCACTGCCGAATTCTCTGATATCGCCAATCTAAAGTGCCTACGATGTTCTTTAAGCCTGGTTTTAATATTTCGACCAGTCTCCCCCACATATATTTTGCCACATTCACACGGAATCTGATATACCCCTGGTGTCTTCAAGCCGATGGGATCTTTTGCATTAACCAACTGGTCCCTTAATTTATATGGTGGCAGATGGATCGTTTTGATGTTAATACGGTGCAGAATGCGGTGAATCTTTCCCGATATAGTGGAGACATAAGGGATCAAAGCTGTGGCCACAGGTTTTTTAGGTAGCTCTCCAGCGCCACTCCTGTGTTTCCCCGAATATTCTTAAGGCTTTAAAAAAACTGTTGTCTCCCATAGCCATTCTGGAGAAATGTCCTTTCTAGGTGCTGCAATTCAGCTGAAATGCTTCCTTTATCAGATACTGTTTTGGCTCTATGTATAAGCGTAGATAAAACTGCGCCTTTTTGTGATGGATGATGGTGGCTCCGTCCGTTGAGGAAAAGGTCAGTATGGTCAGATTACGTAGATGTAGATGGAGATGTATGGTTAGGATTCCGGTAAAAGCTGTGTCATAGGCTCCCATCTTCTTTCCTGCGGATTAAGATGTCGAGGAACGGAAGTTGACCATTATCTTCTTTCTCCATGGTTAATTTGATGTTCGGGTGTTGGTTGTTCATGTGATTTAGAAAATCTTCTAATGCAACCGTACCATGTGGCCAGACTAAGAAGGAGTCATCTACATATCTGAAAAAGCACTTTGGACGTAGGGGAGCTGAATTGAGGGCTTTTTCCTCAAAGTCTTCCATTTAAAAGTTAGCTATCGCTGGTGAAAGCGGTGATCCCATAGCGACACCATCAACCTACTCATAGTAAATCCCCTCGAAAGAAAAGTACGAAGAGGTCAGTACATGATGGAATAGCTTGATTGTTTTGGCGTCGAATTTTCTCTCCAATAGTCTTAAGGTGTCAGCAAGAGGTACACGAGTGAAGAGGGACACCACATCAAGACTAACCATTATGTCATTCGTATCCAAACGAATATCTTTTTGGGATTTTTACAAATTCTAGCGAGTTCTTCACATGGTGTTCACTTAGTCCCAGGAATGGCGTTAAAATACCTGTTAGGTATTTTGCTACATCATACGTGGGAGAGTTAATTGCACTGACAATCGCTCTGAGTGGTGTACCTTCCTTGTGTATCTTCGGCAACCCATGTATCCTAAGAGGCGCTGGTGCATGAGAAAATAGGTTCTTAACTGTCTCTTGTGGAAGATTTACTTCCTTAATTATCTTTACGGTCCTCCTGGTGATGGTTTCCGTTGGGTCTCGGGGTATTTTTCTATAAGCACTGTCCATTAGTAACTCCGGAATCTTGTGACGGTAATCAATCTTTTCCATAAGAACAGTAGCATTGCCTTTGTCAGCAGGCAGAGCAATTACGGAATAATTTCTTCTTAAAGATTGCAAGGCCATTCTTTCTTTCTTCGAAATGTTGGCTTTTGGTGGAACAGCTTTTTTAAGGACGAGAGAGATTTCACTTCTGATATCACTATCTAAGATGTATAAATTAAGCTGACAGCCACATAAAATACATCATTTTAATCATCCGTATCGCTGAATTCTGTAACTTATTCATTCGATTGATTATTTGATGTGCATTCATGTTGATTTAAATTATTTAAAAAATCGACCGAGCGAGGCTCGGTCACCTGGTACTTTTTTACTTAAATGAGCCATTTTCCCGAATTCCCGATCGAAATTTCTCGGGAACCGGGAGCGGGAAATCCTGAGAAGTCCCGGGAAGAGAAGGGAAATCCCGCCCCCGGTGAACACTAAGCCAGGAGTAAGAGAGGAGAGGGTGGTGTGTACGAATGTGGGCGGGTGGGGGAGGGGGGATGGGAAAGAGAGTGGAGACGCCATTCTGCCCCCTCGCCGGCCAGCTGTGGGCTTAGTGCGGTCCTGCCACTTCCACTGCCCGCTCCTCACCAGGCTTGGATTTATATCTCGCCCCGCGGGACGTGAGGAAAAGAGAGGTGGTTTTTTTTCTTTCGGTTCCACCCTCTCTAACCCCCCCCCATACCGTTTCACCAATCTCTCCCTCCCTGTTTGGACTCACCCTTTCGCGAAAAGACAGGGTTTCCCATGGAGATGGGCTACGTGGGTGGGGGAGGAGACCCTTTATACATCCCAAATCCTCGCGGTGAGGGATGGAGGTGGATGTATGTGAGTGCTCGTGGGGGAGAATGGAAATGGGGGGGGAGGCGAGAGTAGGAGAAGTAGGAGGAGGACACTGGATATCCCTTCCACGGCCAATCCCCTCCCCTTTCACGGCCAAGGATGGGCCTGGATGGACTTTTTTCTTCTCTCGCCCCCCACTCGTGTGTGTTCCCTTGGAGATGTGGAGGGTTGTACATAAAAGGGGTTTTGTGAGTGGAGTTTTGATTCCCCGAATGGCTTTACTCGTCCGGTTTATTTACCTTCTCTCTCTCAGTCTCTCAGGTGCCCGCCCTCTCGTCCGGCCTCCCTGCTCCTCCTGTGCCGCTCCTTACCCTCACCCGCTCCCCCTGCACCCGACTCAATTCCCCCCCCCCCGTTCCATAATTCCCCTCTCTTCTATCGGTGGACACGTGGACACTAATGGGTGGAAATTTCCGAGGCGTTTTTTTATTCATACATCGAACTTTTCGGAATAAAGCCCAGCAAAATTCTCGGTGTTACCCTCGTCATAGATAGGGAAGGGTGGAGGGCTGCAGTCAACCATTCTTAGGATTGAACGACCAATGATGATGAATGAAGACCATATTTGAAGTTAATATTTAGTTTAATCAGCTGTAAAAAGCATGATGTAAATATTGTAATATTAATGGTGCAGTAATATACTAACATATGACTAATATTCTCAGTAATTAAATAAAAATATCGATTCAAGTGTTTTAGTAGACTAATTTTTTCAAGTGGTTAGTTTAAAACCCCGTCACAACGGGAGATTTTTTTGTGAATCGTGGAAAAATTTCCGTGGTGACTACTTGATTTATTTTTTTTTATAGTTGGGAAAACGTTCAAACCGTGTACTCAAGTTTTTGACGAAATTTAGACGTTAATAACTCCTCTTTTGAACGTACGGCAAAATATAGTCTACATCAAACTTTCGTAAAAGATTTAACCTATATTTCTCCCTTCGATCGGGTAGAGATCCAAGATTGTTGTGATCACTCCTGAGATTGATATGCAGCAGCTCGGCCCTCATCTTCGCCAGCTGCTTCCTTCCTTCATAATTCTCGTATTAGATGTCCTTCATAATTTTTCTAATGTATTCCATTCGTAGTCTTTCGCTGTCAATCCTCCAATTCATTCTTCCCGCCAATAGTGTTTTTCACATGGCTGATGTGTCGCAATATTGTACAGCAAGTTTCTCTCTCCCCATTGGCTGAGTTTTCATCATTCCTATTTTCTCCCCTGCTCTTCGTAAGACATTTTCGTTTGTGATTCTCTCAGTTCGCTTGACGTTTGCTATTCTTAGTGAAGTTTGTATGTACGAAGGTTTCCGCGGCAAATTTTTGGAAGTCGGCTCTCGGGTGTTCTTCCATTCGTCGGTTACTTCACATCTCCATTGTTTCAGATCTCTTTTTCCATGCAATAGTTATTGTCTAGGTTTCTTTACCATGAAAGATCATCCTCTAATTATGTGTTTGCTTCCTTAATTCCAAGTATGTGTTGCTTGAGTGTGTCCGTGATACGGTTGACGGAAAGGCAGTCGATTTGTAAATGCGTCCAACTTCGTTTAGGGAAGGGAATCGCGTAACTGAGGGATCCATGAGAGTGACCAAAAATTGGTCAGTATTCATTTCTTTTTGAGCCAAATCTGTAAATCTCAACTGAGTTATTATATTCCAAGGGTTGAAATTCGCGTTAAAAAATTATTTGACTTGACCGTTATTCGAACCCGGTTCCCCACATGGCCGGTCAGACGTGTTAGCCAGTTACACTGTCAATGCCTCCTCCTCCTCTGATAGACAATCCGAAGATTGTTTGGTAGCAGCTTGACTGGTTGGCACACTCCATTCCTCACGTCTATCCGCTTTCCTTTTCATTTTCTCGTAGCTCTTAGATTCGACATCCTTCATTATCTGGTCTATAAACTGGACCCGTGGTCTTCCTCTGGGCCATTGTCCGTTAACATGTCCCTCTAGGATTGTCAATAGGATCCCCCCATGTCTCATTATATGCCCTATTAGTTGGACTCTTCTGTCAACGATCGATTGCCATTAGCTTCTTTTCTCCTTCATTTCATTTAGTATTTCTCTGTTTGATATTCTATCTGTCCTCTTAATTTTAAGCATACGTCTATAATTCCATAGTTCGAATGAGCTTAGTCTCTTCTTATCCTCCTGCCCCAGACTCCACGTTTCACAGCCATATAATGCTACACTCCTTATGTAAGCTTTGAGAAACCATTTCGTAATTTCGAGTCTGTTAATTTTGGATGGTAAAATTTTACTCTTTTTATGGACAGCCGCTTTTGCTTGCGCGATCCTGCTCCTTACGTTTACCTTATTTCTTCCATCTCGAGTGATCTTACTCCATAAATAGGTGAAGTTGTTCACTTGTCCAAGTTTTTTTCTTCCGATATTTATTTGCATTTTAATTACGTCTTCTGTATCACACACCATTACTTTCGTTTTTGATTTATTTGATTTCGTATATGATACTGTCAATTCAGTGATTGGAAAAGAGTCATTATCCTTGGAGGACCCTGGCTGTCGTCAGACTCCTTTTTGGTAGAATCCCTTCTTTGCTCGGACTCTTCTGCTCACAATATCTGCCATGCTCCTTCCGTTGCAGAGGTAGAGAGTCGTGCAGTGAAGGCGTAAAAAGTGAATGCGGGCTCGTGGCCGGAGTCCTTGGGATCTCTCCCTTGCATCCCTTTCCCTTCTCTTTTTTTGTCTCCCGCGCGCCATTTCAGGGCGGGAGCTAATTGTCTCTCCCGCAGGAGGGAGAGGGAAGGGGGGGACCGGTGCATGCCTCCGTTGGTGCTCGGTGCCCGTGCATGCTTTCATCCCCCCCTCTGCCCTCAGTGCCCCCAGCAGGGGTTTTGTGTTTCGCACGCCCGCAGCGCGCGTGGTTCGACGAGGAGGGTGACTGTCTGTGCTGCGGTAGGAGGGCGCACGTGCCGCTATCCCCCTTTCCCTCCCATCCCCCCAATCCTCGTGATTTCCCTTCCCCCCCCCAACACCCCCCCCGCCCCCCCCCGCCCCCCGATGCCTCACGTGCCTCTTCAAATACCGACGCGAGTCCCCCCCTGCCCCCTTGTACACAAATAATTATCCCGGAAGAAATAAAGCCCCGACTCCTTTGCTTTATCCGCGTGTGTCTCCCCCCTCATTTACAGGGTAATCTCACTGTTCAAGTAGTTCGGGTTTCTTTTGTCTTTCGCTTTCATTCAGCAGGTTGTTGGCCCTGGGTGATGTTGTTCTCATGTTTTCGGAGTGCAGACGTACAGTTTTTACATGGTGCTAGGGTCAATACAGAGTTCAATATCCATACTTGATACTACATAGATGTAGATAAAAGAATTAGAGGGCGTGCAAGGGAGATCCGCTAGATTTGTTAAAGGCCGTTATGATAATTGTATAAGTGTTACGAGCTTAATAGAAGAACTAGGATGGGAATTACTATCAGAACGCAGGTTAAAATTTAGGTTAAACCTTTTAAGTAAATTCGAAACCGATTTGTTCACAGATGACGTTATATATAATTTGAGAACCCCTACGTAATATGGTAGGTTTGATCATATTAACAAGATTAGAGAGATAGATTGTCGTACCGATAGATTTAAAATGTCATTTTTCCCGCGTACCATAAGAGAGAACAATAGGCAGCGTAGCAAAGGGATAGGTAGGTGAAATATAGTTAGAGTAGTCTGTAGTGTATGATGCATGTAATAACAACCAAAATTCCCTTCCTTATTATGTAGATACTAACCATCTAGCTCCATGTGACCCTATTTTCTAGCATATCTCCCTTAAATATCCTACTTGCATGTCAATAGTGCATGTTTGGTGATCTTCACCCCCTGCCACACACCCTCGTGGTGGCTCGCAGGGTATTACGTAGATGTAGATGTACTTCAGCTAATTTTAGCGATATAGTTCCCTAGTCATAATAGAGACCATATACGTATTAATTTCAGCAACTGTTTAAAGCATGAATTCAATTTTACATCATTAATGGCGGAGTAATATACTTTCATGCAACTGAAAATCTAAGTAATTTAATAGGAATATCTGCATTAGTCCATAATTTGATTTTTTCACGCGGTACGTTTAAAACTCCTCAACGGAAGATCTTAAACGGTTATGAAAACATTACTGCGGTAATACAATACTTTATTTTTTTTAATACCGAGAAACTACACTATTTACACGCTTGTAATTGTTTGAGGACATCTGGGTGCTACAAATTCCTCATTTTTCAAATAAGGTCTCTCTAGAGTCCCTACATGTACCATTTCCCATGCAAAAGGGATGGTATTAATAGTCCAAAATCTCGGGAAGTTAGGTAAGGGGCTGATATTTTGGTATCTTTGGAAGGGTGAGGTGTTTTTCTTTAAAATGAGACTGAATTCTTTGATTTTTAGGCGAAGCGATATTTCGCTCTAACTACCTTAAAGAATACAACTGGGGAACGGGTAGGTGTGGTGGATAGTACTGACTAACCATACGGACGGCCAGGGTTCAAATCCCTGCAGAGGAGAATGTTTTTCAGAGGAATCCCGATCCCTACTTGAGTGTCTTGTGGGGGACACTTCAAGTAAAGTACTCCTTATGTCGGATGAGACGTTAAACCGTGGCCCCCTTGGCGCCTTTCGTTAAGAGCAGGCTAATGCCGACGCCGGGTTTCTATCCACCCTTCCTCCCTTACCCATCCCCTATGGCACAAATGACCTAAGCTGTCGGTCGCCTCCCCATAAATCCAATCCAATCCAGAATACAACTTGTACTTTTCTACAATTTCATTTAAGTGGTACCACGCGTGTCACTGACATGCGTCATTACTAGATACCTGATTATGCCATAAGTCAGTGAAACGCGTAGTACCGCTTTAAATAAAATCGGTAGAAAAGTACAAGTTGTATTCTTTTAGTATGGATACGAGAAACTTCCTCGAAGTGAAGCATGAAATTGTAGAGGGTACTGAAATTGAAGACGGTACTGCGCCAAAATGTCGGAAGCAAATTGGAAGTAAAATCGAATTCGATGTCTGGGAGCCTGTTTTTGCACGATTCTGATTTCAGTGTGCAGGGGCCATATAGTCTTTGAGTATTTACTGTGTTGTTTACAAAACATTCTAAATAGTTTCCAGAAAACCGATTCTACGGGCCTTAAGAAAACATTTTCTCGATTTCAGTCCGCACGGCTTCGCCGAAGATGATTTGGAGACGTTCGATTAGATATATCCGTAGCTCGAAAAGGGTCTTCGCAACCGTTTCTACCGCATGGCCGCCAAACTGAAAATACGCCCCCATTACCTAGGTAATCTAGAGATATGCGGTGAGTCGTCCGTTTGATTACAAATGCACTTCCAAACCAACAAAAATGTGGAGAGACCTACGCTACCTTATGGAGCGCACACCAAAATAAGCACATCAATGGCGGATTTGTTTACGTTGCGAGGACCTGTATCGAAGGAAGAATTACAGTCGATGTTGAACAACCTTTTTATTTGGATAGACTACAGCTCCATCTTCGGTCTTCTCTTAAAACGCCCGACTCGCCCGCTTGCCTGGGATTGGTTGTTGGTTCCAAGAATCGGATGAAAAATGAGTATCGTACTTATATCTCCTACCTTTCGTACTTATTTTACCACCAGTAATCGGAATGCACTCCGTATCCGGATGCAAAACCACTCTTTACACGGTAGAATCTATTAAATACTTAGGCGTCACCATCACTGAAGACATATCATGGGGGAAACACATCAGGGAAATAACTAGTGTAGCAAACCGTAGATTAGGATTCGTAAAAAGGGTTCTAGGCAAATGCGATGAGAGAGTACGAGAAAGAAGCTATTTTACACTTGTCAGGCCTCATTTAGAATATGGGATCCGTACGAGGAAGGTATGATTAAAGAATTAGAGCGCGTTCAAAGGAGATCTGGTAGGTTTGTTAAAGGCCGTTATGATAATTGTATTAGTGTTACGAGCTTAATAGAAGAACTAGGATGGGAATTACTATCAGAACGCAGGTTAAAATTTAGGTTAAACCTTTTAAGTAAATTCGAAACAGAGTTGTTCACAGATGACGTTAGATATATATTGAGAACCCCTGCGTATTATGCTAAGTTTGATCATATTAACAAGATTAGAGAGATAGATTGTCGTACCGATAAATTTAAAATGTCATTTTTCCCTCGTACTATAAGAGAGAACAATAGGCAGCGTAGCAAAGGGATAGGTAGGTGAAATATAGTTAGTCTGTAGTGCATGATGCATGTAATAACAACCAATAATCCCTTCCTTATTATGTAGATACTAACCATCTAGCTCCATGTGGCCCTATTATCTAGCATATCTCCCTTAAATATCCTAGTTGCACATCAATAGTGCATGTTTGGTGATTTTCACCCCCTGCCACACACCCTCGTGGTGACTCGCAGGGTATCACGTAGATGAAGATGTAGATGTACGGTTTTTAGCAGGATGAGTTCAGTTCGATATTCAATACTGAAATAAGCGTCATGTAAAACGGCCTTGACGATGAATATTGATGGCGATGATGATGTATTGACGAGGGGCCTACGTTAATTGATACACCACCTATAATGATATCATTCCGCCTGCGACTGTGAACACCATTTATTTGTAAATATTTGACTCTGTGTTTTCTAATTTCCACACCTCTTTTCTAACAAACATTTTCTCTCATTTCAGGTAAGATGATAATCGACACCGATGTGAGGAAGTGCTGCATCAATGGTGCCTACAGTAGAGGGATAAGTTGACTTTACATCAGTCTGGTTTGGTTATTTTTAATAGTTATCGAGTAATTCCTTTTGGATTGTCGAAACGTTTGTTTATTTTTTAATTTTGCTGCACATTTTATGAGTAGATTTGGTAAGTTTCATTTTCTTTTTGTTTTTAATTTTTTCGTTGACAGTTTAATTGTTTGTATGCATAGAAATTGTTTCTCGCAAGTTGGTTAATACCGAATTACTGTTCATTCTGGGGAGCAAAAGTTTTTCATCGGCCCCAGAGGGTTTTGAGAGTTTAATTTTAGTCGTCTAAAACATATTGCAGTTAGTCGGTAACCACGTCATTGGGGAAGGCTCGGATTGATATCGTCTTATTCATAATAAGCTCCATGTCGTGGGAAAGTAACTTGCGAGCGCACCGTGTCCAAATCCGTTCCCTTCGTTGCCTATGGTTCGTCTTGAGAAACTGTAATCGAAGTAATATCTTAGCTTTGGGTTGAATGTAGATGTTTTGCAGCATCATACGAATGCGAACTCAGAATCCTTTGATCTTTGGCGAAAACCTCGTGTCTCTACGCAACGTTGACACTACGTTTGCTAATGCATTTGTAGAGAAATATTACTTCAGGCTCTAATGGCTTTCCGATCTGCTCCTGATGCTTCTTCACATAGTGATTGGTATCAATCAAGAAGTAAACCAATCTGTTGTATTCATGTATTGATTAGGTGTTCTATTTTTTCTAAAGAATGAAATTAGAAAATTCAATGGCTGTTGAGGGTTTACTATGCTATGATTGATTGAATAGAGATGGATCCTTGCTATGCTTAAATAAGAAAGCAACCGGGCTAAATTGTCTTTATAAGCTACCCGTGACCATTTTACTGCTACCTAATTTGGTACTAGAATTTTTGGAAAGCCTTAATTTGTTCCATTTCACGATTTTGTGGAATTTTTATCTTTTTAAACTCTGAACGTCTTGTGAAAATAGGGCTGAGATAATGCTGGTTCTACCTTGTACGAATAGGAACAAATTATTTAAATAAGGATCAATTTTCGATTTACGTCTTCGGACTGCAATTTGAAATTAATTGATGGTGGCTTCAATTTCCACAGGATTTCATATCTCTTTTTTCATCGAGTGCTTCTCATTACCGCTGGCATCCTTTTGTTTGTAACTGTCGTACTATCCGGAGCTCCCTCTTGATCGAACTATGGCTTCTGAAGATTTTAACTCCCGTCTTTTATGAGCGATGAACTGTGTGTCATTCGTTCGTTCATTCTTGATCCTTTGTGTTTTATGGGTGAAACCTAAAAGCTTAGGTCATCCTGACATTTAGCTTGATTCACCTCTCATTCGTCTTTGCATATCTCACTCCGTTGGCCATTTATATTCATTCCCGAGATGAGTCTCGGCGAATGTAAAGTGTTGACTCTTTTTCTCCTTGTGTGAAGTTTTTATTTATGGGGATTTCCAACTGGAATATTTGTTGTTTGGTCAAGAGGGTAAGCTTTGCCATTCTCACAAAATCTTCTGAATAATGATCGAACTTGTTATCGCGGAGTCTACTTCCAAGAGCATATGGGCTCTCAGACGGTTTCTCACCAAAACTTTTTATGCTAAAGGTGACCCTTAGTTTGGCTGGTGAATCTGATGCCACTCCTCTACTATTCGCGATTATTAAGTTCTAAATAAATAAATTGACAAACATTGAAAAAAAATGAAAAATGAAAAGAAAATTATTATCATCTAATAATGGACGAGCCATAAAGCCTAACTTTGCGTCCTTAAGCATTTAAAGCATCTCCGAGGGCAAATAAATATTTACATATGCAACACTATTTAACTATCCATACTTAAAGAATACAGTTTTGTACTTTTCCACTGAATTTTATTTGGGATGGTACGACGCGTTTCACCGACTTGCAGCATCATCAGGTATCTCCGTACCGCGTACCTGATGTACCGCATCAGTTACCTGCGTACCGCATCCGCGTACCTGATGATACCGATAGTCGGTGAAAAGCGTAGTACCATCCAAAAGAAAATTCTGTGGAAAAGTACAAAATTGTATTCTTTAAGTATGGGTACTATAATCTTCCACGAAGTGAAGCCTGAATCTGTAGAGTGTATTATCTAATTTAGTCGTTTACATTTTCAACCTCCGTTTTTAGTCATGTGACCAACATTTCACCGATGCGATTTTTATCGGAGAATCAGTATGATACTTGCTGGCATAATAGAGGCTTGTGTGCGTCTCCTTGCAAGTGCGAACCTCGGTCGATTTATTTCACTATCGTTTCCTACTGTCAAGAAAGTCCGTGCCTACGCCTCGAAGTGTCTCTCGCAAGCGACTTGCAAGTCTACTGCCGTGGAAGTAACTTCCATGTGTAGAGCCGCCTCTACCTTCAGTGTTCGCACGCATAAATTTCGACGGATCGAACTCCGGAATGGCATTCCGGGAAATATTGGAAGTCGAACGCAAATCACGCCTGAACGGGCCCCCGTCCGGCCATCCCTCCTTCAGGATTAATCCCTATTGTGAATTACGGACCGGGGAGGCGGGGGAGAATAGAGGATCGAACCCTTTAATGCAGGGAGGGAGATATACCGTGAGATGGCCGCCACCCTTTTTCCGGGCTCCGGACCAGGGTGGCGCCACAATCTCTCAGCCAGCCACTTCCCAATAACTCCTCAAACTCGACGTATTTTCGGCCCGGAGTCGACCATTACGTTCTTGTTCTGCCTCCCCATCCATGGGCGTCCCTTTCACGTCGGATGGAGGGAAAAAAGAAAGGAAAAAATGAGCGATAAATCGCACATCCTTTCCCCCGACTAGAACTCCCTTTTAACTCTTCCTGCCGTGGGTCTTTGCGCCATCCATTGCGTTAAAAAAGAAAATCCTCCCCACTCAAAGTTCGGCGTCATTCAAGCGACGTGTCCGCCTCCTGCACCCTCTGCGCTGCACATTTTCGTGGTTTTCTGTTCCTCCAAAGTATTCTGATCGTACCCATGTTGGTTTCAGTTGGTTGGTTCAGTGAATAGTATGCCAAAAAGCCAAGGTTTCCAGTTAGTTCGCAGGTTTCCGCGGCGTTGATCAAATGTTTTCAACATTGTTCGGGTTGCATCCTCGTCAGTTGTCATTTAGCACAACAGTTTCGCGAGCAGGATAGCTGGCTAAACTGTTTTGCTAAATGAAAACTACGCGGATGCAACCCGAACAATGTTGAAACCAAGATTTCCTGTTTAAGGTAGTCCAAGCGAGATAGTTCCCTAGTCATAATAGAGACCATTTTCGAATTATACGTTTTAATTTCACCATCTTTGGACACATTGATTAATATTGCATTATTAATGGTGAAATAATATAGTTTTATACGACAGAAATGGTAAGTAATTAAATGAAAATATCTAGATAAGTCATGAACTCGACTCATTGTTTTCGCGCGGTGCGTTTGAAACTCCATCAAAACGGAAGGCTTTTTGATACCCCAAGAATTTACTATGGTGACAGTATCATTAATGTTTAAAAATAGTTGAGAAAACATACAAACTACACGCTGTTAGTTTTGTTACGACATCTATGTGTTAGAAATTTCTCATTTTGTAAGTAATGTCTCTCTGGAGTGCATACACATACCATATCCCATGAAAAAGGGCTGGTATTTTTTGGCAAATATCTCCGAAAGTAATGTGGTAAGGGGTTGAATTTTTGTTTTCATTAGAAGGGTGAGATATTTGTCTTTAAAATGAGACAAAATTCATTGATTTCTAGGTAAAATGATATTTCGCTCAATCCACCTTAACTTTGTGGAACGCAGACACGCTTCAAATGATCAATGTAACTTCATGATTCCACAAAGACTTCTTTTACCCGCGAGTTAGGTCTCGACGTACCACGTCATTACCCGATGATGCTCTTGCTAGGAAACTAGTTTGGCTTCTATTTTGCCTTCAAGAAGCATTATATCGAAGCGAGAAGCTTTCACTCGGGGGAAGAACGTCGTAATGAACTATGAACACTTAAAACTTACGACCAGTCGTAAGTCACAAATTTTATCTCCTTCATTCAAGAATTCATTCATTTGTGGAAGTGACAAATTTTATCTCGTTCATTCAAGAAGCATATTGATTCAGCGATAAATCGCATTGCATCCGGTGAAATCTTGGTCACATGACTGCAAACGGTAATTAAAAATGTGAACCACAAAAAAATATGCTGACGGAGGTCTCATTGTTGCGTATATAAATACTTCTTTGCGCTTGGAAATGTTTTATATGCTTGATAATTCAAAGGTAAGCTTTATTGTTTTTCTGTTAATTGTTAATAATAATTACTGTCACAATTTTAATACTTGACACTATTTAATAATCCACATTCCATGTATTATTCAAATTAAGTCCACGAATGCCTGTGAGATGCGAATAGAGCAGTGTACGAACGCGATTTTTGACCCATTTAGGTGATTTTCGAAATTACCACGTTCATAGTTTGCTTCTGTCATAAATATCTTTTGGGACAAAGCGGAGGTTATGTGAAAGCAAACCGATGCCCTCCGAGTAGCAATACGATTTGAGATATCAATACACTCGCCTGCTTAGGCCGTGTGTGTGGAAGAAAAACACTTTCCACATTTAAAATGCTGAGCAAATTACCTGCAGAGTCACCGGATACAACAAATTGCATACACATTTCATTGGTTCAGTCCAGGAAAGAAAATTTCTTTTCATTACCTACGCAATGACCGTTTCCATAATTTAGTCGGACCAAGGTGGGCAGATCCAAGGGAATCCGTCCTGTGCTTCAGTTAAACTAGTACTGAAGCCTCGGTTTCAGCGATCAATGCTGATAGTTCTGGCAGTTTCATTTCGGAGAAAATTGAACTTACGGATTTATGGATAAATATCCTTGAGTTTAGCTTATGACGGAATCGAAAACTACTTTTACGGAGCCAGTTAAATCCTCACATTCATTAAGTCAAATGAAAACTAAACTATTCATGTTCCTCGTATAATTTATTTCATGTTTTCACAATTGGCTGCGACGGAGATTGTCAACCTGATGATGCCGTGGAAACCTGGGTCGTATGTAGTATAGGTATTCAGTGGAATTGCCGAAGTTTTGTTTTCATATCAATACGTACAACGAATACCATAAAGTTACTTCGGAGAAAGCATGCCTCGCTTAAAATGACTGTGGAAAACCTCCTAAATGTGATATCTTAAAAACATAGTGAGTCTATCCGTTGCGTAAATCTATGAATATCAGGGGGTCCAGCACTCTGGAAAACCGGGAAGTCCGAGAAATCTCAGGGAATTTTATTTTCACTGGAAATATCAAATTGACTATGGAATTTTCTGTGGTGTCAATATATAAAACAGCAACGGAAGCAATGTGCATTTTTCGGCAAGTTGTTAAGTCAAATTTCCCCTGCGTTGGCGCATTTTGAATTCCTCAAATCACCGAAAGTAGGTACAATGTTTTCTTTATTGTTATTACATATATGGTACATTGTGTTCTTATTGGTCAAATTCTGTAAATCAGTGGCGTAAAGAACGTGCCTTTATCGGAAAGTTGCGAAGTCAAATTTCCCTTGCATTGTCGCATTTTACAAAATAAGGAAAAAAGTCAATTCCTGCATTTTTGAAGTTGTAGATCATTTTATATCCATGCTATTCATAGCAAAGTCTGGCTGTAATATAACTTTGTTCCTTGAGCACCAGCATGACAATGTTTAAATCTAAGAAAGGGTAGTGATGTTACTTTCTCTCAAACTATTGTTTTTACTAAAGTTTTGTGTTTATTTTCCTATAAATATGCAAGTTTAATCAGCCAAAAAACATACCGAACATTCTCTTATAATTAACGAGAAAAAAATCATTATTTCCTGTGGAAAAATAAAAATTATGTCTGGAAAACCTGGAAATCTCAGGGAATTTTCCAATGCCCAGCTGCTGGACACCCTGGAATATGGCAGTTACTCTAGTCCCATGTAGGCAATTCTAGTAAATCAGCAAAATGAAAAAGAATTAATTGTTCGGGTGATCGAGAGTAATAAGTGAATGTTTTGTCTGAATTGTCTCCCTGGCGTCCCTCCCTCTCTACGCCGAACTCATCCCTGTAAGCCCCCTCCCCCCTCCATTCCTGGAATATCCCCAGTCTCCCCATCAAAAAGGGGTAAAAGAAAAAAAACTTCCGCCAGCGCCATCTCGCAAATAAACGGATTCGTTTCGCGATTTACGAGATGTCTAAACCGCTCTGCTTTTTGAAAGAGTCGGGGCCGGGAAGTGGGAGGGAAGGATTTTCTCAGGAAGAGGAAAAAAATCTGGAATTTCGGTGCTTCAGTCCCTCCGACCGTCCACTATTTTCCCCCTCCGCGTCCCTTTCTTTCCCTCTCTTTTGGATGTAGGCTGCGCAAAGGTTCGTGAAATACGCTCGCCTTTTGTTCCCAGCTGCCGGACGTTCGCGGTCATTATGAAATAGAGAAAAGAGAGGTTTGGGAGTTATGCGTGGCGGAGTTGCCAACCTTTTCCGCGCATGCATCGCAATGCGCGAGCATTTCTGCTCTTCCGAAATTGCACACGAGGTATTCCTTACCGCCGTAAGGTTAGTAGGCGAGGTGCGCTGCAATTTTGACGATTTGTAGTTCAATAAGTTTGTCCCCAGATACTTATTTCCGTGGTTTGGTCTGTTAAAAAAATTGCTGTGGCTCGATAATCCAACGTCCGGGAAGTAATGCTCCATTCGTGGCCATTAAAGTTGAGGATATTGCCGAGTAAGCGCAAATATCTCCGAAACTCCGTGTCCTGCTTGTAAGCCCAGGGGCGTAACACACTGCAGAAATGGCATCCATCATTGAAACTTGTGATTCACATTTTGTAACAAGTTTCCTTTGCTCGTAGGATCGGATTTCAGCTTATATTAGGCGATGGAAGAAGCGATGTGAGTAATAATTTATCGATAGGGAGGAATATTTAAAATATTTTGGGGGCAGTAATTTCCGTTTACTTGTATTATGGATTTCCGTTATCAGCAAATCACATAATACTTTATGAATGTGAGTGAAATTGCGATGACTTTCCTATGAGGTGTAAAAATAACACTTTTGTGTTCTTTACTGTTTACTTTTTATGAAGTCGGTTGTAATTAGACTACTGGCCCGAGGGCGTGGGTTCAAATACTGATGAAGCGTATGGGCACATCCATCGAAGTCAAATAGATGTGATTTTACCTAGTACCTTTTCCCTTGGGGACATCTTTGGCCAGAAAGGGAAAGAAATTGGTTTCCATACCCTATTGCGGTCATTTAACTCGTCGGTGGTACTTGTTATTTCGTTTGCTTAAGTTTCAGGTTTGCCTTGCAAAAACGCGTCACATAATTATTTCTCGCTTTGTAAATACCACTCTTATTTATTGTGTCGACATATAATTTCACTACATGATAATGGCAATACATGCCGAAATCATGGCCATTAACAGTAAAAAAGGGTGAAATTTTCCTAGTGAGAAATTATTTCATTACTTTGATAATCCTACTATAACCTACCAAACTGCGTTCAAGACTTCAAGACGGTGGTTTTTATTCAATATCATAAACATGGCATCTTATGATCCTGCGATAGCACAGCTCGGATATTTTCGACGTCGGTACTTGTTACAATTAGACTGATAATAGAGAACGACGGAGGCGACGTTGTAATGTTTTCAGGGCTATTTTTTCCGACACTTTAACTTCGTGACTGATTTCACCATTGAAATAAATGTGGTCTGATTCAAACGGCTTTGCCACTACGTAGTGTTGTGCAAAAATACGTGAGGGCGACTGAAGTAATGTCAATTCGGAAAGAATAGGGCGGTATTGGGAAATTATTAAAATAGAGAAAGTTTTACTGGCCTCTCAGTGAGAATAACTCTAGATATTCAAGTAATTGTCCACTAAATAGATTCATTCTTTACGACCCGGGTTCAGGTCTGAAGATTTCATTATGTGACGAAACCCGAGTCGTAAAGAATAAATCTATTTAGTGGACCATTACTTGAATATTTTAATATCCGCTATGGAGAGGTTCCACTAAGTCAAGCCTAAATTTATTAGTTATATTTTGAGAATAACTCTTTTGACTTTGCCTATCCCGAAATGGAACGGCATGTTGGGATTATATTTCGAGTAAAAATTCCAAATTTCTGCCCATACTCACTGGGAAACTGTGAATTAACCCATGAATTAGTATCTCTTTTCAGAAAAGTTCGTCGCATTATTCATCTATATGGATATCACTCTGACAGTGGTGGATCATTGCAATCAGCGCAAACTTCAGCTATTTAATCCTAGTCGGCTGCCAAAAATTACCCGCTAGCACTGGCGTGTTCATGCAAAACCCACGGCCGCGTCTCAGGCATAGCCGCACCCGCCTTTTTTTTAAGAGGAAGAACCCGTAAAAGTGTCCTTCCTCTCTCGTAGCGTCCCTCTTTCGCACCCCACCTTGGTTAATTATGACGTTCGGGAAAGTGCTTTGAATCGTTACCATCTTTCGCGGGATTATGCTCGCTCCTGTCGGCGGCTCAGATTCCGGGAGTCGAGGTCCCCGAAGGAAGAGGGGTGGATGGCGGCGAAGGAAGGAAGAGAGGACGACTCTGCGGGTTTGTCTCCGATGGGAAAAATTGGCGGGGTGGGGGCTGCCGGGCGGCTGGTGCGCGCGGGCCGCTCCGGCAATCCTGTAAAGAGCGGGATTGGGGAAATGGGCGATGGTAGGATTTTTGGAGGGATTTTGTTGCGGGCGGGTTTTGGGATGGAAAGCGAAGTGAGGTGAGGAGGGCTCGGAGCGCGAAGAGGGAGGAATGTGTGGATGTCCGATAATGGGACGACCAGATGGCGCCGTGCGTTCATTTGCCACGCCGACAGCTTCTCATGGGGAAGAACGAGCGGAGGAGGAACAGTTATCTTCGATAATTTTGATAAGAATGAACTAACCGATATAATTTTATAATGAAGGAGTAAGTTCTTTATGATGTAAAATCCTGCCGTTCCACTTTATCCACAATTTAAACTTATAGTCGCATAGCAAGAAAATCTGAATCGAAGAGCGAAGGATTATTTATCCTTCCATGTTTACCGGAAGATGATGCACTGCCTCTAAAACATGGTCAATGCAGAAATAAATGAACAATTTTCCAAAAAGTTAAAATTTACTACCACCCGGGTTTCAATGTTTATACATCATCAGGTAACGAATATGCTTCCAATTTATGCAACAACTCCACTCAATTTCGCAAGAATCTTCGGATTCTATATAAAACATGGTCGTCTGAAAATGTATACTATTGCGGAATCCCAATATTTTACCACCCCTCTTCATTCCACTTTTTAAGCCTGAGACTGCTCCGTATACCATATGTTAATGCTTTTTTATGGATATCCCCTTGAAATTAAATGGTAATAAAACGCTAGCATGAACCCATCGAAGTTCCCGAGGTATTTGATAATTACTACCGTAGTTGAAGTGTTATTATATCAGAGATGGCGCAGCAGTCAGCTCATAGGGGGTAAAATTGTTTATTGCAAATATATTTTTTGGCCAACCTGGAAATTTCAAATTGAATCTTGCTGCAAGGAACACTTGGAATGTTTCTTCAATTTATTTTGAAAGGTACTAGGCATCATTCTCGGGTACAAATTTCTACCTGAGAGTGATGCCTTTGCGTCGAAAATGTTGTACCTTTAAAAATAAATGGTCGAAAAATACCAAGTGTTCTTTGAGTCATGATTAATTACTTTGAGGTCGCGCCCGAACTCAGCGAGTTCGTTGAATCTTGCTTTTCAGCATAACAGGCGCCATATCAGCTTAAGGTGTATATTTTATTCGGCACCAATAAAAATGTGGAATATTTCGCTATAACACTCATTGTAGCGATGTTTCAACTTGATGAAATGTTTGAGTGCTGGGGAAATTCCTTTAATCTCATATGCCGCTGCTGCAATCTTGTCGTCCTGCTTCTTCCGCGGATGCCGCACAAGAGATTGTAACTTCGGGATTCGATGATTGGTCTGATTCGGAGCATTCTCCGATGCCATGAATTCGCCGTGTCCTTGCCAAATCAGAGACGTCGCGTCTGAGTCGAAATAAGCCGACTTCACGTGCCCATTATGGAGTGCTTGCGGGAAGTCTTTCCGCTCGGAGACCATTATTTCAGTGACAGGTGGATCGTGACCACGTAAGGATGTTGAAGGTATCATAAAGTGCGAGTCCAGTTGATCTGCTTTCGTTGTTTTAATCTGAATTTCATTCCCTATACTCTCATCCTGTGGATGTGGGTATTCTGTTCGGTATTCACCGACCAATTTTTAATCGATTCCCTTGCGTTAATCAATGGGCGAAATGGAACCGATGAAGTTTTGAGCCGGGGGTTCCGTTCTGACGCGGGAAAAATGCATTTTTGTACTACAAGAGTGGATTTTAAATTAATTAGAGCGCTAATTAGAAGCGAGGCACCATAATTTATTTGTGCAAATTTTCTTTCCTCCCATGCCCGGTCGATGCTGATGGTGATTCATCCATTTTTACGTGATTCAAACTGTTTTTCTTTTGAATTAGGCTTATTTCCTATGTTCCATTTTTAGTTGTAACGACTCAAAAAAAGATTTGAAGATACTACCAAAATAAGAAGTTCTAAGAGAATTAACGGAATCTCTCCAAAAATCACTTGCAGCGTACCGGAAACCCATATTACCAATAGTATTGGATTACGACTTAGATGGTGATTTTATGCACGCCTGTCGAAAATATGCACTTTTATGAGTTCTCAAGGAAAACTCCCGGAAATGTGTCATCCTATCCAGAGTTAAAGTTGAATGAGAGGAGCAACCTCCAGTGGACAGAACACTGTCCTGGAATTAAATTAGAATTCCGCCTGCAAAGAGCTCCCTGCTGTGACACCTGGGTCAGGTGTGTCCTCCATTGTCACACTGTCAATCCGAGGATTGGTTTGCTACAGCATTCCGTTCTCGCTTAACCGCTCTTTCGCTTGATAATTTCTTATTGAACACCCCTCTTCATTTGCTTGTCGTATATCTTCCGTGGTTTTCCTATGAATTGCGCCTCTTAGGGGTGTAAAATTGATGCGATGTTCATGTACGCTGCGTGTTTATGATGATTGCGTGACCATTGCCTTGGGGCGATTCTAATGCAGTGCTGCAATGGAGTTCTGAGAACTTGATAGCATATGCCGTCGAGAATTCATCTCCCCGTTAGAGGGTTTTGGAGCGGGCTTTTTATTGTGCATTGTCGTGAGTTGAATCAGAGAAGCGAGAGTCTGAAATACAGTACCAAGATTCGATTCCTGCGTGCATATTGCATCGTGGCTTGATCGTGCATTCCAATCATTCTTTGCAGAAATCGCCCACGCGAGCGTTTGGCTCTCGACCATTTCACATGACTTCATCTCATGGATGCTCCCGGCGCACCACCTGCTCTCAACGATACATTCCGATCCGTGCTTGCATTCTTTCGTGTGTACATTGGTATTTCTACGCAGCAACTCAATCTCATGTGTGCGTTATTAGCTCCGAGGTTTTCACCTGAAATTTGGGTGAAATGGTGCCCAAATTTGAAGAAAATTTCCCATTGATTTATGTCCTACTCTTCTTAAAGGCCACCTAGGGAAATATTTCATTCATTGGGCTCATGGCTTAATGAATGCGTATCTTATTGTGGGGAGTATTGGAAAGCTCATAAATTCACTTCAAACGCTAACGAGTGCAGCCATTTTTTTATTTACTTTAATTGGTCTTATCGTTTTGTGGTTGAAGTGTTCTCGCATTACCTTGAAGTTTTCCTATGCTTCGTTTGAGAACTATTTCTGCTTGATGAGCATTGGCCACTGCTATTTCCCTGGTTCCGTGTTTCTTATTCGTTAGCTCTTTGTGTGACCCGTGATTCATGACATTGCCGTTGCGTCAGTTCACTTATAACTCTTTGATTCGGGGAATCTACACTGAAAGATCATGTAACTAGATGCAGTATTTGATTAGAGTTTTGATTGTTTTAGATTTTGTATGCCATTCGAGTTAACGTTTCATGGAAGCAGTTCGGTTCCGTATAATTTGAACTCATTCGTGTCGAGTAAATGATCTGTACTTTTTCTAAGTTTCGCTCCAAACAATCCGGAGAAAAATTATATTTTAAAGGCCTTTCCAGAATTCGAATGCGCATCACGCTGGCTAAATGTGCGTTGCAGAGGATTTAGTCGTGGTGGCGTAGACCCTCAATGCAGAGGGGAGGAGGGGTATGGTCTTCGAGGAAACCTAACCACCCCTGCATGAAGTGGATCCCATTTCCGTGTCCCGGACCCTAGCTGCCATTTCTTCCTCCCATTCTCCCATCCCTCCCGCCTTTTTCTGTGGGAGCGCCGGAAATGGATTTTCTAGAGTCGGACTGCTCGCCCTTGCATTTTCCGCCCCCGCACACTCTTGCACCCTCCCTCCCCCAGCCACCCCTGTCCTCCTCCCTCCTCTCAGTCGCCTCCCCCTGTATCAGCCGCCATCCCTCCTACTTAAACCCCTCGATCCTACTCGTTTCTCCCCCCGCGCACCACTGCACCCTGGAGATACCCCTACCCTCGTCCGCAATACGTTTCCAAACCCTCCCCCCTCTGATCCCTACTACCCCCCTGCTTTCCAGCTCATGCTAACCCCTGCATCCCATTCCTCGTCTCTAAATTCGTCCATTCGTCAAACGAACCCTGTCGTCACCCCCACGCCCCGGCTTCCCCCTTCCTCGAATAATCATTACGCTGCCCCGCCGAACGCGGTCAATGCGCACTGCTTCCACTCTTTTGTTTCTATGTCTGGGCCCCGAATTTTGCGCTCTCGCATTGCCTGACCGCGTCGGAATGTTTTCATCATTTGTGTACTTTTAAAATTCCTTCCGATGGGTAAAAAATGGCAAGCGTTTAAGGTCGCTGAAGCAATTTGAATGAAATACAGATAATATTTTGCGTACGTTTTCTTTTTAGTGATATCCATGGATAAAAGTGAAAAATTTTTATATATCGATTCCTTTTTTGGATACTCAAATCAATGCAGCACTTAGTCTTATGGGAAGAGATATATTTCGTAATAATTCGTTTACTTATGTACACATTTCCTTCTGATTGCGAAACAACATAGTTTATATTTTTATTATTCACGCAAACGAATATTCATTAACTTGTGTAACGTTTTCAGACGACAGAAAAATTGACTCACCACGACCCGAGTGTCTGTGTTCTGGAAAAGTTGATAACTAATGTGATTTAGTACCACATAGTGTGAGAAGATCCAGTTAACTTTTTTACACAAACGAATATCAATGTGTTACGTCGAATTAAATGTATGAAAACATTTTTAAGTATAGTTTCGCCTGAATTTATAGTAGCGCGTCGGAAACTCAAGTCATGATGTGCTACAATTGAGGGAAAAATCTTAAACGAAATTCTTTAGTCATTTCCGTTACAGCAAGCTAACAAGTTCCACCGCGTTAACGATATAATGCAATATAAAGTGATACTTGAATGAAATAAAGTCCAAGAATTGTTCTTCAGCTTACTTGAATAGTTCTTAAAATGTGTCCTGAATGACCTATGTATTTCCCTCTACCCTCCTGTTGTTGGTCTGTCAATCGTCAAGATTTGTTCATTAAGTGATCCAATCTGAGAATATATACCAATTTCCTAATACCAAATAGAGGAATTGGGAAACAACTTGTTTTAAGTGACGTGTGCGACTGATGTCGAATTTACCTTGGGAAACTATGAGTATTGAACCTTATAGGGTAATGAGTTGTTGAAAATGTCAATGTCCCTTTATGTATGCTTAGATTTTCATATAATGTGATAATTTATGGAGTTGGCTGGTTCGAAAGTTTATGTTGCGAAGCTCCAGAAATGTTGACAACATCTACTCAAACCGCTACACCATTTCAGTTGTGCGAGCTTCTCGAAATGTGGATGATATATTTAACGAACAGCCTCATTGTGGAGAAACCCATTTTTACGTCAAATGATCCCCGAGATGGTGAAACCATAGGATCGATATCGGCATTGAATCTGTAGTATTGATAAAAAGTTTGCCAGGTGTTACTACTTTTTGATGTTCTCGTTTCTCATTAATTAATAGTTCTCGGACTTGGTTACTATTGTGAGTGCCGTTAAATTTCTTGAGAGCATTCATCCTCGTTTAATGATTTTTTTGCTTCCTCTATGTTGTTTCTCCCAAGATTTTAATTGACCCTCTTATATCAATCTGCAATCGAAATAGAACCACACCATATCTCACCTAAAAATGACTGGTGATCTAATTCTCCTGCTAAACTTTCGTGTGGTGGCTCACGGGGTACACATGGATGCGAAAGGAAGGGTACTGCCTCGCTGATAGTGGCTGGTGCAGTGTTCATAATATTAGAGAAGGGTTTCTGGGAAAGGAAAGGATTTTAGGCTTTGGAAACCCGAACCAAGCACTGGCTCCGCCGAGACATGGCAGGTCGACGTGTAGAAGGCTTGTCGGGGCCGTGATTCATGTCCTCCTGTGGCTTCCGAGTGATGGCGTGCCTATCGCTTCCACGTGGCGGGCGCACGCCGAATGAATGACGGGAAAACAATGGCGGATCGTCGGCCGCTGGGGAATACTCTTCATCTTTTCGCCGGGCCGACGCCTCCCCCTCCTCGTCCTATCGCATTTCGGTCGTCATTTGTCTTCCATGTGGATTCTCTCTCTGACAGGGGAAGGGATGGTTTCGGCGGGAATGTAGAGGACTGCATAGGGGGGCTCTGGATGGCCGGGCACAAGGGATAGAGATGGCGTTGTGATCAGTGGTCACGTACGAGATAGGGGTCGTGAAATCCTTTGGGGGCAATACGTTGATGACTGGGTAATTACAAGGCCGACTCACCTGATACGATGGTAGCGGCAACTTTGCGTTTTTAATGAAATCATTTTGGGTGTGTCCTGAACCGAGAAAATCTTTTAAGCGTGGCCAAAAAAGTGATTTCCCCTGAATGAGCATTAATTTCTGTGGTAATGCGTGAATTTTTCGGAATTCAAATCATATATAATTCTTTAACAATGTAGTTATCTAAAAGTGACGCCTTCATATGCCTTCTGTTTGCATGGTGATATACGTCTTCCTTAGTTTTACGGATAAGAGACAGATTTCCGTGAGATAATATACACCACGTCTTAGTTCAATCAAATGGTGTGGCATATGGGTCACCTAACTGCAACGATCCCTATTGTTTGATATTCTGGCTTCACTTGCTACAATCGCCTTTAAGCATAAAACGTCAGTTTACGTCCTTTTAGTAAATGGACTACTTTTTCATGTATTCGTGGAACTACTTTACCAAGCCTTTTTGATAACAATATCAGACTCCAACTTTTGAAGACGGTACGATATTTGTCTCTGTAATGTCGAGAAATCGTGCATTAAAGTCTTCGTGAATCCTTCGGCATTTTTTTATCGGATTAGTAGGTGTTTTCATTCTTGCCGCCTGGTCCTGTTTTTTTATTTCCTGTTTGTTTAATCATAAATATTTTGCTTTCAATTAGCCCTTGCAAGAGTCTGGTAGCGTAGCTTACTAATTTTGTCTTTGCCAATCAACGCATCTCTCAGTTGATGATATCGTAAAGATTTCCTCTATATAATTCCAGCTAAAACGATATAGAAGCATGGGAATACCTGTCCCCTCACTGTAACGATTAACTAAAGGTTTTTATTGAAACGAAGGCTTGGTAAGCTAAGTTCGGGAATTGAACTTAAGTAGCCGCCAGGGTTGTTTGAGAGTTGCTCTTCAGGCCTGAAAAATGTTGTTGGATGGCTGGAGTGACAGTCATCGCCAAGACACAATGAAAGACGGGAATCCAGTAAATTAATCTGATAAATGTGCAACGGCGCAGAATTCGGAGAAGCACGTTTGACGTTAGTTCCTGAACCATGAAAACTCAATATTCCGTGCATGGGGAAACTTTCAAATCAGAGCTTAACTTGGTTGTGATGGCTTCGTGATTTTTGTTGTTGTGCTTAGCGATGAGAAGCAATCGATTGCAAGTTATCACAATTCCGGTAGCGATTGCATTTGACTTACTTATCCTTGTAATTTTTACTTTTCAAACAGTAATTTTACTTTCCTTCAACTCAGAAAGAAATCGCTAGGATAGTGGGATCATTCCTCTTGGGATAATATTTCAGTGATGATGTCGTTTTCTCAAGCTTTGAATTGTGATCCTCCAATAGAATTTGTTCGCCAAGGTTTGTTTCGATTATTTGTTTCGACCATCGCCCCTTTTGAAACCCTAAGAACATTCTTAAGCCGGATCCCCACCGAGAATATTTATCGCGCTACATTATGCAGCAACTCATTGTTTATTTTCGATGATTTTATAAATTACTGTTGTGATAACCCTAAAGTTTGCAATTATGCATAAAGTAATTGTAATATGCTTGTAGTTTTATTTAATACACTCGCCATTCCATTTCACCACACAGTATGCCATTCCCGTATGGCGTAGGTAGAGTCAAAGACTTTTGTTTTTTTTACGGTGAGGCCTAGAAAACTGGCTCCATTTCAATTATTTATACCCTATCCTTAATAATCACTCTCGTTTTTTCTTACCCTCATGCATTGCTTCACGAACACTATCCTTATCCTTAATCTATTCCAATTGATTTGAGGAAATATTGTTCGTTGCCAACTTTTCTGTCTGAACTATATTGAAATTTATGTAAAGAATATTTTCCTGAATGGTTTTGTCTTTTCAGTATTAGATTCTCATTACTAATTTTTTCAAGATAAAAATATTTTTTTTCATGGTTCATTCCTATATTTTGTTTTAACCGTTAAAAATGTTTTTTCAAATCCCATACCTATTGTAACCTTAAGGATTTTTATCCTTCGATAATCTTTGTATTATAATTATACCTATCTTTGAATTGAATAGTAACACATGTACATTTATTGTGTTTCACTGATGGTAGTTGTTTTTGCCTTTATTTTTCTTTGCTTTTAAACTCCATTAACTTTCTGAATTGAACACAATAATTTTTTATTTGTTGATTACTTCGCTGCTATTTCATTGTATCTTCTTGTTGCTCTGTCCCAGAGTATAGTAAAAGTTGATTCTATTCTATTCTTACCTTCAGATTCTTAAAGTTTGTCCTCTTTGAAGTCTCTTCTACCACATTCACCCATAGTCTTCGCGTTCTACCCCTTCCTCTCACACTATTCATTCTGCAGTCACACGACACCTGTTTATTCATTCGACTGTCATCGTTTCTCTCGACACCTATCCTTCCTACTTTTCGCGCAAACACTTCTCAGGTAACCCATCTCCATTGTATTTTGACTACCCTTATGTTTGTCCTTCCATACCCAAGTTTTGCTGCCGTAAGTTAACGTCGGGAGTTCATTAATTAAAAAAATAATTATTACTTGTAATGGATAACTTATTCCTGAAGTAATTGTAATCCGTCACAATTATATTTTTGGGTTACTTACCCAACACAGGTTGTTCCTTAATGAATGGCAATAAAATTGTCGATTAGATTTAGGGTTACGCTCTCTGCGAAGAACAGTGAGCGTGAGTGTTTATATGTAACGTGTTGGTCGGTGGAATTGAGTCGTCCAAAGTCGTTCATTCGCCTCCCTTCTCCCATTGCAGTCCTGAGCCTGAGGAACACTCAGGAGGAAGAGCCACCCGACCCACAGCTCATGCGGCTCGACAACATGCTGATCGCCGAGGGCGTGGCGGGGCCGGAGAAGGGCGGAGGTGCGGGAGCAGCCGCCTCGGCATCCGCGGCCGCCTCCGGTGGCAGCAACGGGGGCACCGGCTCACTAGGCGGACCCGGACAGCCGGACAACGCCATCGAGCACTCCGACTACCGGGCCAAACTGGCACAGATCAGGCAGATATACCACCAGGAGCTGGAGAAGTACGAACAGGTGAGTTCATTGTGCGAGTTTTCTCTCCCAGAAAGCAGTCTCTCTTGAACTGAGGTGTTCATTGCGGTTTTTACAAGTTCAGTAATGAGACTTAACGTATTGAAGCTCATGGCTTCATTTGTCGTTTTGGCATGAAAACTCCGGGGTCTACATGTCTGTACCATTTCACTCTACTACCATCAAAAAGTCCTTGTATTTGGGTCAAACTGGTAGAAACATTCCAAAAAAGTTAAAATTTAGTAAATGGCTGTCGAAGCAGCCTTATTTAGTCCAGGTACGAGGAATATAGACTCGCTCGTAGATATGATTGGTACTATAACGAGAAACTTCTATTTTTCTGGGAAATTTACTGAATAGATTGTCTAATTTCGATTAGATTTAAGTATACACCTCCGGAAATGAATAATGATTCGAGTTTGAGAAATATCGAGTCTTAGAAAAGTTACTTACGTAAAATGTACGGAACGACTATGAAGTTTCTTACAGTAATCAGAAATGTGACTCATTGAAGTTCAATACGTTAAAGCTCAATTGTATGTAAAAAAAAAAGAAGTGACTGTCTAAAAACAGGTTTCTCGGTGAAAAAGTATCAGCTTCTGCGCCTAAGAAGCCGAGGATGAATTTCTCAAAATTTCGCAATTTTGGGTATTCACGTGATGAAATTTTTAATGGTGAATATGGTGAATTAATGCATCTACTCACGCGTGTGCATGCATCATGTAAACACAGCTTAAGATTTGGTCGGATGTGAGTGGTGAAAAACAATCAAAAGGCGATTCCCGCCGTTCCCCTCGGTGCGTAATAACGTTTTTACGATCCGATTCTCGCCACAGCGGCAAACGCTTATTCCCCTCCCATAATCCCCACTCGGCAACTTCCCTCCTCAGCCATCTCTATTCAGTCAATCGGCAGAAATACGCTCTCTCTCTCTGGGCGTACTATTGAGTGTGCCATATTTCTTTGATAGCATGAGCCTTATGGAGAAATCTGTTGCCAAATTTACCCTCCGCGTGCTTATCTTAACGCCATTTACTCTTCTGTCACAAATCTGTTTCGTTACTCTACCCTCATCTATTCTCTCAAGGTGAACCTGATCTGTGATTGAATGTGATAAAAGCAATAAAAAAAGCGAAGTAACAAAATATTTTAAAATGTAAATTCTCGTTTGAGAAAACATTTTAACTGTGTGAATTATTTTATTTCATTCTGTTTATTGGGAATTATTGATTTAGCTGATGTGACTCTTAGAGTTGTGTTCCTTATTTCGTGCCCTTGACATTAGAGGGCTAAAAAATAAAGTTACTTGCCCTACCCTGCGGTGGCTGTGCTTTGAGCGTTTTATTTCTGGTCCCGCTTTGCTATCACCATTCCCCGTTCGTGGCAACGGTAAACCGATGTGGAGGTCCGAAGAGTGTTCGCGTACTTACGCACGCATTTACTGGTATTACGATGAGGATTATGCTACTCTCGCTGTACTTCGGGGATGCAATTTTATCCTTAATGCGTGCGTATAAATTTAAGGAGTCAGGAATTGCGGAAATATTTGACGGAGAAAAGGACGATGTTTAAGGTAGTTTGAGCGAAAAATCATTTTAATTAGAAATCAATGAATTTGGTCTCATTTTAAAGAAAAACATCTCACCTATCCAATGACACAAAAAAATTCTACCCCTTACCCCATTACTTTCAGAGATATTTGCCAATAAAATACCAGCCCTTTTGCATGGGAAATGGTACTAGTATGCGCTCCAGAGAGACATTATTTACAAAATGAGGTATTTCTTAGATGCCGTAAAAAAACAGTGTATAGTTTGTATGTTTTCTCTACTATTTTGAAAATTAATCATATTGTCATCACAGTAAGTTCTTGGGTATCACAAAAAAACATTCCTTTTTGAAGGAGTTTCAAATGCACCGTGCGAAAAAAATAAGTCAAGTTAAAGACTTATTTTGATATTTTCATTTAATTACTTACAATTTCTGTCATATATAACTATTGTTATGTATGACAGCATATATTGGTATGCATAACAATATATATGTAATTGATGTGTCCTACAGCTGGTGAAATTAAAACGTATAAATCGAATATGGTCTTTATTATGACTAGGGAACCATCTCGCTTGGACTACCTTAATTGCTCATGAAGCAAAAGCTTTCCCGAATTTTCCACGGTGACGTGAAAATTGGATTAGCATGCAGGAGCTCTGGTTTTATGATGTAGTCATCCTCAGCTCAACTGATTTCAAGCCGCATCTAATTCTAAGTTATACGCTTCGCGGCATCGTTTTATTAACTACAGGTTTCTATTCATATCATTAATTACAGGTATCGTTCTATCTCATTAGATTCTGGTCTGCCGGCGAGATTGTTTCGAGTTGAAACCGATCCAAAGCTAAATGCATGCTCAGGAGTGGTGTTGGCCTATGTATATGGAAACGGCTATTTATAGACATTAAATGGAATTATTAAAATGATTATGAATTCTACCTGATTACCAAATGCTATTGTTCAAGGAGTTTTGTTGCGTTACATATGAAAATAGATATTTTTGGCAGTAGCGTTCATCAGGTCGTACATCTTGTACCCAGGCCCCGCCCAGATGAGGCTCTCGCATTGGGCTTTGTTATGTAAGCGCTTGAACAAATACAATTCAGAATGGAAACCCTGGGAATGATATAAAAAATAATGAAATAAATCCTGTACGGCAATGAGGGGTTATATTTAGTGAGTTCCTTAACTTGTGAGTGATGGACCTTTGTTGGTGCCATAATTAGCCTACGTTCAATTTTTTTCTCTACGCTACAATTAAGTTTCCTTCTTCGAACTAACGTACACACGCATGTCACCTATGCACATCCTTAATGGTAATTGTACTGTGACTACACCGGTTGTTGAGAGTAACGATCCCCGTTATCGTGTTGTGAAACTTGTCCTGTGTCAAAAATAATTCTTGTGTAGGCCCCGTTAACGTTTCAATTTTCTGGGAGTATTATATACTTGTATTGTACTTCATAGGGTCCTGCTCCATACTTATCCATGGACATACCGCGCCATACTCAAAATCCGAATGGTGCCCTAAATCTTAGGCACCGTGATAACCCTCGCATCAGCCCAGTAATCCTAAAATCGGAATGTGCAATTTCAGACTATATGGTTATATTTATATCTTGTTATTATCCAAACAAGGGCGCAAAGTTATTTGCATCGCGGCCGGCATAGTGCCCTTGTTTCCGCTTGGCTTTTATTGCGGTGACCTTTTCATATGTGATCTCGGCACAATAGCGTCCAACATTTGACAGTTGTTTGAGAGGCCCACTGTTTCCTCTGACCGTGCATTTCGTCATTCGCGTCTGTTCGTCGCTGCTTGCGTGTATTCTTCCGCCGAGTCTGCCATCAGTCACCATTCGGCTTTCATAATGCTCATGCTTTGTTTGCATGATGATTGCGAATTTCAAAAATAAAATTCGCTCTCAGCGGGACTTGAATGAACAGCGATCTCATTCATTCGCCCACTCCCGAGTGAGATGCTTGTCCGAACGGGATGCGTCTCTAGTTGTCGGATGTCGACTCCCGAAACTACCCAGGTGACTTATGTTAGGAAAGGAGAAGTCGCCTGCCTCAGTTGGTGATGAAGCGTGATATCGTAAGATGTATGCTGTCATTCTTCCGACGCGCCCTCTTGCGTAGCCACTGTCATCCCCAGAGGTTGTGGTGGATAATGATAGGTCTATTGTCTGCACATTACGTATGGTCAAATTATTTTTCAGCTCAAGCGAATTCAATCATGCAAACGTTGGTAAAATATTTGTGATCTTTTTTTATTGCCAACCCTCCAAAATAGCATTTCAAGATAAGGATTGAATTGGATATTTGGGGAGGCGACTGACGGCGAAAGTCATTTGCGCTATAGGGGATAGGTAAGGGAGGAAGGGTGGATAGAAACCCGGTGTCGGTATTAGCCTGTTCTTAACAAAAGGCGCCAAGGCGACCACGGGTTAACGTCTCATACGACAGACGGAGTTCTGTACTTGAAGTGCCCTCCACAAGACACTCTAGTAGTGATCGGGCTCCCTCTGTAAAATATTCGCTTCTGAGGGATTTGAACCCTGGCCGCCCGTGTGGTAGGCGAGTACTCTAGCCACCACACCAACCCGTACCCAACCAACCCGCACCTACCGATGTAGATGTATTATAAACTCTGGGGAGCTTCCGATAGTCACCCGTTGTCACTGATTGGACTCCTCCCTTTCGACCCTCCTGAACTATACTATTCACTCGATGCTCTGTTTGCGAATCTTGACCGCTCATTGGTCGTTACTTACATCTACATCTACATAATACCCCGCGAGCTGCCGCTTGGGCGTGTGGCATGGGGTGTTAGGTCACCAGCCGTGTAAAGGTGTACGTTTTTTGGAGATGAAATGGTGACATGTATTATAGGAGTGTATTTAGTGGAGCTCAATTTTTATTGTGGTCGTTTATTGTTGGCGGAGAGAACGAGTTTTTGTACCTATTTGTTCGGCAGAGTATCTTTCTTATTTTATCGCATCTGTCAGACCTAGAGATGTAGTGAGGAGTCATGATAATATTCTCTATGTTGCTCTGAAAAATATCAGTTCTGAATTAATCAAGCAACCTAAGCCTAGCGTGTAGCATCCGAGTCTCTAGGGGCTCCCACCTTAATCCCTGTAAAAGTTGTGAGACACTATATGTACGCTCGTAGCAGTTTTTATCTTAGTCGTTATCATTGTCACAAGACGATAAAAAACAAATTTTGATCGACCTTCTGCGATGATTCTTTAGGTATCGGATGTTTTCTGAAAAAAGCGCGCGAGCCCGATGCTGGAGTGGCTTCCACCTTGCAATGCGGCCTGGTTACATTCTCCTCCCGTTCACCAGCCTCTATCCTCTGCCCTCCGATCCAAGCGCAACCCTCCGGCAGTACGACGTCGGATTGGATGCCAGTGGTGATGGGCGTCGCGTCAGAGTGCGAGGCTTCTTTGCGGGCGACCCGTAGTTGACTGCCTCTCGGGCCCGCGCCACGGGGCGACAGCACTTGCCGCTGCGGGGGGAGGGGGCGGTAGGCACACGATACGGGAGCACCATTGTGAGGAGGAGGCCTCTCCGGGTGCACAGTGAGGGTTTGAATCCGAAGTCGGGAGGGAGCGGTGCAGAATAAGGGTGCGATGGTTTTTGGGGATGGCTCGTACCAAACACCCCTCACCCGATCCATGCGTATAAAGTGCCTTTCCTCCCCTGCCGACTCTTCGCCGATGTTTACCGATCCCACAACCTCCCATCGCTTGTATCTTCTTGCACAATTAGGATTCGGAGAAGTTCCACAGAACTTTAGTGTATCGCGCAAGTCCAGGAGGTTGTCACATTTGTAAGTACCTCTGTGCATATGTGTAGTAGCGAAATGTAGCAGTACTCATTGTGTCAACCGCATTTGTGGTAAAGAGTATTGAGCATTTTGGCGAAATTTCTCCCTGAAAATGATATATGAGAGATACAGAGAGGTTCCATCATGCGAGTATTAAAGATTATTATATTAATCTCTAGACATTTATATAATTGTTAAATGCACTCGTTATATGTTAAACATTTGTGGCAAAGAGTGTTACACATGTTGGTGATACGAATCGCCGAACATATTGATTTCGGCTTCTACTATGTAAAGTTCATTTAATTCAAAATTTGCCACCGTCAAACTTTCCCGTGAGGTAACTTGCAGGGTACCCACCACGTAATAGTAGATTAAACTCCTCCTCCCCAGATCTTTCCTTCCCCTATCCATGTCAGTGTTCCACTCCTTCCCCCACTGTCGACTTGAGTTTCGATTCCTATTAAAAATTCACTGTAAAACCGCGTTTAAGCGATATTTATCTTTTTCATTCTTTTTTATTTTGCGTTTATCAATGCTTTTGACTTTTTTTTGGCAATATACCATTAACTTAATTCGTTGAAAACTGTTAACGAATATTATATAACACTGCCGTGTTAATGACTTGTTTGACAGGCGCTAGAGATTCCTAAGCTGGATACTGTAGTAAGTACTTCAAAAATTTAGATAACTTTCAGTATTATACGATAAGTATATCCCTTGGCGTCTCGCTGGGTAGTTAGTAGATGGAGCCCTCCACATTAGTTAACTGTGGGGACGTAATGGGAGACAGAGTAGGTGAACTACCTCTCTATGTTCTCGCCCTCAGGCCATGAAGGCGACCATTATCAGCACTGCCCTAAATTTCATTAAGTTACTTTAGGGAGTGATATTTGAATATTTGAAAGCTCCTGTAATATTAGCTAGTACAATTGAATTAGTGTTTACTTACGTTTCCTGCTGATATTGACAACACGCACCTTCGGCCCGTCGTAGATTTACAAGGATGACGAATATCCATAACAGCCCATGCTGTCAACTTATCATGGAACGGAGTATAGATTGTATATCTCGAATGGAACCAGGAAGTTTTCTGCAGTTTAAAATAACCCGTTTTCATGTTAGTTTACTAGTGTATTTTTGATCAGAATCCAAACTCGAGATTAATAATAATTTTTGCGCCGACGGCATGGGCCTACTCATCCCTTTGTGTTTACCAGTCCCACTGCCTCCCCTTCCCTCCGGCATATAACATTCTCAGCGCCGCCAAAACCCCCGTCCCCTCCCCCCCCCAACCCCTTGCACAATGCCTCCTGGGGAAGGAAGAGGGGCGGGAGGGGTAAGACTACTCCCCCGCCCCGCCAGCAGCGCCCAAATACCGTTGCTATGGAAACGGAGAAATCGTTAGCGACGGGCAAAAGGACAGCTCTTTGGTGGGGGTTTTGTAGGAGGGAGACGGGTCTGTGGATTGCGTGTGTTATGGTGGGGGTGGGGTGGGGGGGGGCGTGGGAATATGGCAGGGGGTGGGTTGGGAGGGAGGGCGAGGAGGGACGGGGAAAGGAGTGGTGCGGGCGTTTAATGCTCCCTCTGTACGTGTGTGAGAGAGTGTGTGTTTGGGCGACCGGGATGGGGGGGATTCACAGCAGCTAGGGGGGGGTCTTGTATTGCATTGGTGTGCGAGAGGGGAGGCGCTGTGTCTGTTTGTCCCTCTCCCGCTTTTAATTTTACGTCCCCGTTTTACGACGCACTCGTATGTCTAATCGGACGATTAGCCGCTGACAATGTGATTGGCGAGATGGATGCATTCGTCAGAAATTGTCCCCGCAGATTCCTCCTTCCCCTCCGCACTCTCCTCCTCCGACACCCTCCCCTCCCCCGCTCTAAGCCGGGGCGAAAAACTCCTTTCGGCACCCATCTACCACTAACCTCTTATGTCCCGGATGTATCGTCACAAGTGAACGAGGGGTATGCAACTCTGAGATATGGCGTTCGCTTGTGGAGAAATGGTGGCGAAATGGACAGAAATGGATAGAAGTGGACAGAATGGATAGAAATGGACAGAAATGGGTGGAAATGGTATGAAATTGATAGAAATGTCTGAAATGGAAATGCGGAGTACTCTTGTTTTGAAGTTGCGCAACCTCGCATGTGAAGGTCAAGTCGCGGGTCTGCAGAAGTTACGAATTGATAGTTAAAATAATAATGATATGTTACTTAGGACGAACAGGTTGTCCAGCACTCCGGAAAACAGGGAAGACCAGGAAATCTCTGGGAATTTTCTGTGGTGTCAATATATAAAACAGCAATGAAAGCGATGTGCCTTTTTCGGCAAGTTGCTTAGTCAAATTTCCCTCGCGTTGTCGCGTTTTGCATTCCTGTAATCACCGAAAGTATGTACAATGTTTTCTAAAGAGGTATATTGTGTTCTTATTGGCCATAGTCTGTAAATAAGTGACGTAAATAACGTGCCATTATCGGCAAGTTGCGAAGTCAAATTTCCCTTGCCTTGTCGCATTTATCAAAATAAGGATAAAAGTCAATTCCTTCAGTTTTTAAGTTGTTGATCATTTTATATCAATGCTATTCATAGCAAAGTCTGGCTGTAATATAACTTTATTCCTTGAGCACCAGCATGGCAAAGTTTAAATCTAAGAGTTTAAATCTAAATCAAACTATTTTAAAGTTTTATTTTTATTTTCCTCCAAACATGCAAGTTTAAAAATAATTCTTACGTTTAATCAGCCAAAAAACATACCGAACATTTTCTTATAATTAACGAGGAAAAAAATCAATATTTCCGCTGAAAAAATAAAAATTATATCTGGAAAACATGGAAATCTCTGGAAATTTGCAAATGCCCAGCTGCTGGACACCCTGGACGAATCTGCCCTTCAGAAAAATTCCCCATGCATACGTTGATAGTATCGACTTCACGGCATTTGGCGAAATCGCTACCTTATCTTATTTTTGACCACAATTGTAAGCGTCTCCATCTATCTCTCAGAGTTTTTGTTATTTGCTTCCATTGTGTTATTTTTATTTGTTCATATCTACTCTTGTTTGGTCTAGATCAATGTAACAAATTCTGTTAGAAACATGAAATTGAATTTGATCTTCAAACCATAAAAGGACTAGGTTAGCTCTATGAGGTATATTTTGGTGTTCATTAAAGATAACATATTTTTCACGACGAAACAAAAACCATCTCTCACCTCGTATCTTAGGATAACCTACCTCAGTGTATTTTGGCACACAGTAATTATTTCTGCATGCCAATTGATCACTGATATGCTGCTTAATTGTAATTAAGCGTCAGTTGTTGGCAAAATGAGAACTTAACGGATAAATTTTACTCAAAATCTTACCAGGCAAGAAGGGGACACCGTTCTTCAGTATTTAGGTAATTGACGATTTTGGAGCTTGTTTCCTCCCAAAATATGAAGCCAAAATGGAATTATGCAAACAATAATGGTTGTGTACAAACGACACCATCGGAAGAAATATACTGATACTTTTCCGCCAAAAAATCGGCTACAACAAACTTGGAACCCCACTGGAGCCATTTTTTTAAATTTTATGTATAATTTCTCCGATTCTGGGCATGTGCATCGTGGCGTAGTGGTATAAAGCCTAGCTTCCTATGTCTATGTAAAATCCTTCCTTCCTATGTAAAATTTACAAGACCTTGGCGTGCCATACACTATATTCTTCAAATGTAATAGAAACTACGAGTATTATTGCTTTGAAAAGTACCTATAAATATGTTGTAGTATTTATGTCATGTGAAGTTCAGCCGCGACTGGGGAACGCGAGACTCACTACTACCCATCAGTTCACAACAGCGACAGGCGTTCCCTGTGTTGGTGGTGTTAATATAATGAAGAAATTAAATTTTAGTGAACCACACATTAGAAATATATGTTGCCTTCAAACTAGGAGCGAAATTTAAATGCACGATGTGGTTTATGTCGGTGGGTTTTAAGCTGCTCGACGGTCGTTTGTTGCTCAGCCGGCGGATGGTATCGGATTGGAGGGAGGAGGAAGTTGATTGGCCGAAGCGCTCACGTGGCCCGCGCACGTGATTTGGCCGACATTCGAGGGGTGTGTACTTCCGGGAGTCACATGATCGCGCTCGTTTTCGTCGCGGGATTGAGTCGTAAAAGCCGCCCGCCGAGTGCGTTGCAATTGTCATCACTCTAAACGTGAACTTTTGAAATTCTCCAGGAACCTTTAGTCTCAGTGTGACCAAATGATGTGGTTGGTTGGCAAAGAAACCTTAAGATTAATTTTTAAGAAAAATTAATTTTTTCATGAAAATACCATGAAAACGTCAGGGTTTCCTCCATCGTTGTGTCTTATTGCAGTGAGTCCGCACCAACCGATTTCGAACATCTCTATGTTATGGTCTCCGAACCGTTTTTCACCGAAAACAAATGGAGGCATTATGGTTCCCGCTGTTGGGCTATTCACCCAAATTGAGACAGACGTCTAATGTATTTTATTTTATAATATAATTTTCTCCGATGAAGATTATTTGAGTATGTTAATTTCGAGAAATAAATGTAATATATATTGTCCTCTAACTCCTTTGTGTTGGTGAGATGTAGTCTTGGGTGAAGAATGTCGAACATAGCGCGATGTCCGAAAATTCTAGTGACGTATACGTGGTGAGTGGAATGTTAGTGGAAACTTTTGGAAGTGGAAACAATACCGTTGTTATTCCACTTGAAATCAACTATTAATATTTTTCTGCGTAATGAATGCCGAAATACAAATGTTTTGATTCCATTTGGTTGCATTTGGCGAGATCCATAAAGTTATGCCACATGCGTTGGGTTCAATCGTTGGAATGTCAGCGAAACATCGGTGGGTTGATGTGATGAAGTCAGTGATTGAATTCCCTTCGAGATATGTCGATCTTTTTTTCACTGTCACAATACACTGCGAGCCACCTCGTGAACGTGTGTCAGGGGTTTTTGAAAATATCTGTAAATTGTGCTCTTTGTGTGATGGATCATTTTGGTTTCAAGATTTAATTCAGGGATTCGAGCGCGTGATCAATCTTTTGATGCAATTAAAGCGACACTCGAAATGTCATGACTTCGACGCTTACGACTCTTCAGTTGTGACGCACCGACCACGATAGGGACTTTCTCACCCCGTGTGGAGTTTGCGTTTACACCCGTTCCGGGCCGTATAACCGCCTCCTCGTTCCCTCGTCGTTGGCAGAGTCGAGGAGTTTTAATCGCGCGTCTTTTGCCGCTCGCGGAATGAAATGGAAATAGCAGCAGCGTTCGTGGCGGCACCCATCCTTCTCCCTCGCTGCCGAACGGGGAACAACTTTCCCTCTGGAGCCGGAATTGTAATTCATTTCGGCGTTATCCGGGTGCTTTCCTCCTCCCTCAAGATTCCTTACCGCATGCCTCTCGCACGCCCATCTGTGTTACCCTGAAACCATCCCCTTCCCGGTACCCTTACACTCCCTGATGCCGCGATATCCCGTTTTACCTCCCTCCCATCAAAGATTTTACTGTCGTTGTTATGGAATTTTAGAGCCCATTCGGCTTGCTCCGTCGGCCAATAACTACAGCGACTTAACTGCGTCGGAGGCGTCTTGCCCCCTCTCGACTTCCTCCGACATCATGTCCTCTCCCCTCTGCCTACCCACCATATCCTCCTCGACACTCCATAAATCTCCCTCGAACATTTTGAGGAGCCCTGTCTCTGGTTTGATGAATCGCCGGAGTCGCCACCTGAATCCTACTCCATTCGTGAGTCTCCCATCTGCTCGAATCGCGCTTCCCGACACCTCTTTTCCATATCACATAAAAATGCCTTCAGGAGCCCGTTCAAGATATTAGCGCTGATCTCTCCATGGCTTCCGTGCCTTCACCGCATCATTGTTATAGTCTGGGGTATGGCTGGGCGGTATTTTAATCCCAATATCAATAGGTATGCAATATCTTAAGATTGTGCGAGCGAGATAGTTCCCTAATCATAATAGAGACCATATTCGAATTATACGTTTTAATTTTACCAGCTGTAGGACACAGGAATGAAACATTACATTATTAATGGTGACGTAATATAGTTTTACATGACAGAAATTGTAAGTAATCAAATGAATATACATATCTAAATAAGTCTGTAACTTGACTCTTTTTTTTTCACGCGGTACGTTTAAAACTCCATCAAAACGGAAGGTTTGTTGTGATCCCTAAGAATTTACTGCGGTGACAATATGATAAATTTTCAATACAGTTGAGAAAATACAGACTATACACTGTTGATTTTTTGACGAGATATAAGTGTAGGGAATGCCTCATTTTTAATATAAGGTCTCTCTGGAGTGCATACACGTACCATTTCCCAAATAAAACGGCTGGTATTTTCTGGCAAATATCTCGGAAAGTAATGTGGTAAGGGGTTGAATTTTTGCGTCAGTGGGAAGGTGATATATTTTTCTTTTTAATGAGACCAAATTCATTGATTTCTAGGTAAAATAATATTTCGCTCAAGCTACCTTAAAATATTGAAAATGGACCAATATCAATAACCTGTATTTGGCCATTAAATATTGGAAAATATTGGTAGATTGGAATATTGGAAATATTGTAATATTAAAAATAATAAAAAAATGAAGTATTGGTATATCGGAAAATATTGAACATAGAAATATTAACTGGTAAAAAACAAAAACGGTGGCAGAAGTGTATTAGAACCGAGGGGGATTACTTCGAAATAGGGACTTTATTAACTATGTACAAGTCTGTTTTTAAAACAAGAAAACCTATGTTAGCTTCTTTACCCCATTTATTCCTATGGATAATAGTGGAAAAGGAAGTGCTGCTCTGAGTGCCACGCGCGCAGTCTGTTTTCAAATATTAAGGCGCTCTCCGGCCACCCTCCTCGCCGGGTTCCAATATTCAACACTTGAATTTTTAACACTGGTAATCCAATATTAAATATTCCAATTGCGAATATTGGTTCTTCCATATACAATATTTCAGTTACAAATATTGTTTTTTGTCGATCATCAATATCCAATATAGGATATTGGTATTGGTCTCTCCAAAATTTTGATTTTGGAATCCCAATATTAAAAAATATTGATATAGGAACCGATGCATTGGAAAACCGCCAAGCCCAACTGTCGGCGTCAAAATTATATGCCGCTGTACTTTGAAAATGTATATCTTTGTCCGTGTAAATGCTAGTGCAATACTTTATACACCAATTTAAAGATAATTTTTTTGCAATTTCAGCAGTATTTTTATAATATGATGAAACCTAAAATGGAGACGCATTAATGCAATAATCTACTCCGCGCACCCTAAATTCAGCAGTTTTGTCAACTTCATGAACTTTGTAACTCAGCCTAGAGAAAACTACGTGATCTGTAACATTGACTTTCCACGAAAAGTTGAGAGAATTGATAGAAATACACAAAATGGCAAGCGCAAATTTTTATTCCGCATATTTTGTTGTTAATGAACGAAAATGTTTAAACATTATTTAGTCCCACAATTTGCACAGAATCAAAAAATCAAAGCCTAGGAGAAACTTTTAAATTCATTTGTCATTTTTCTACGATCCGAACATAATTGATTTATGCGTATTATAGACTATATTAGAGAATCCTGAAAATATGCTGGAGTGAACGATTGCTGCGCTGCCAATTCTTGCGCGCGCAACTCAAAAGGGATATTTGAACGAGCGGCGAACGAGAGTCATTTTGCATCGAGCTTTTGAAAACTGATGGTATGTTCTATAAACCCCACTTTCTAGACAATCGATCATATAGGCATACGTATCTGTAGCAGTCTGGGGACGACAGTTTTTCCGGCGTTCCAACCGGTGTCTTCAGGTCGTTGGTATTGGGTTAGGTTTTCGTTGCTTTCCGATCGTTCCTCTCTCTTAGTACTCCTTTCAAAACATTGTGTTGGGGGGTTAACCGTCTAACTTTCGGTTCGAGTCTGATTTCGCTATTACTTCCGAATCATGTACTGAAGATAAAACTGAACTCCTACGATTGGATGGTTTGTAAATATTTATTATCTTGAGATTATTTTCTTTTGATGGAATATAACCAAAGAAGCATCAAATCCATGATTTTCGATAAGAATTCGGAAATTATAAAAAATGATGATAAACGTCATGTTCTAGTGTAATTTTTTATTTCGTCGACCTCTACTTCTTTCCAGGAAATATTATCGTAAATGTGTAGTCTTCTCATCTTAATCATATCTATGTAACTCAATGCCTGTTAGTTCATTGAGAAATTAATAATAGTGCGCTTGGTGAGATTATCATTAGGCACCACAATATAGGTGCATAGGTGGTGACTCTTTTAGCCGTGAATTTTTGTTATTTACTTTTTTGTCATTTGTCATGGGCAATGAATCGTTCTCGATACACCAATCATTTTTGTTTAATTGTGGAACGTTGCAAGTTGTTCATACTTTGTAATTGTTGCGAGTTGTGCATGCTTTGCCCATTTGCAAACCGTAGATTAGGATTCGTAAAAAGGGTTCTAGGCAAATGCTATGAGAGAGTACGAGAAAGAATCTATTTTACACTTGTCAGGCCTCATGTAGAATATGCCGCTAGTATATGGGATCCGTACGAGGAAGGTGTGATAAAAGAATTAGAGCGCGTGCAAAGGAGATCCGCTAGGTTTGTTAAAGGCCGTTATGATAAATGTATAAGTGTTACGAGCTTAATAGAAGAACTCGGATGGGAATTACTATCAGAATGGAGGTTAAAATTTAGGTTAAATCTTTTTAGTAAATTCGAAACCGATTTGTTCTCAGATGACGTTAGATATATATTAAAAACTCCTGCGTATTATGCTAGATTTGATCATCTTAACAAGATTAGAGAGATAGATTGTCGTACCGATAAATTTAAAATGTCATTTTTCCCGCGTACTATAAGAGAAAACAATAGGCAGCGTAGCAAATGGATAGGTAGGTGAAATATAGTTAGAGAAGTCTGTAGTGCATGATGCATTTAATAACAACCAATAACCCTTCCTTATTATGTAGATACTAACCACCTAGCTCCATGTGACCCTATTTTCTAGCATGTCTCATTTTAATATCCTAGTTGCATGTCAATAGAGCATGTTTGGTGATCTTCACCCCCTGCCACACACCCTCGTGGTGGCTCGCAGGGTATTACGTAGACGTAGACGTATGGAGTTTAAAGGATTATCTAAAAATTCCAAGTATGTTCTAAGTAATTTCCATGTAAGAAAAAAATTATCTGACATATGAGATATGAGAGGTAACTTGAGGCGCCCATATTTGGAAATTTCTTACGTTCATGATGATTAATTAATGCTATTATAATTATTAATATTTGCCTACCATGCATCAAACCTGTGGGTGCCACTATTAAGGTAATACATCTTCCTTTCCGAGCCCTTGGGGTTTGTAACGGTGCGGTGAAGTGTCTTATAAGGTTTTGGATAAGTCAATATGAAAGGGTTACATTAGTAAGTAATTAATTTAAGTTCCTCACCTTCTACTTTTGAGGAAAGGCATGAGCACGCGTGAAAATTACAACGATACGTAATAACAAAAGTAACTTAGTTGCATGGGAATGCGCAACAATATTAATATCAAAAGAACCACTTCCACCCCCGTACACTATATGCGGCTAAATAGATGAAGTGGTTACATTATTTACTAATGAATGGGTTACATTAGTAAGTAATAGTATTGGGGGGGCACATTAGTCTAATTTCTCAAACGGGGGAGGACTTGTGTCTCAAAGTAAGCTAGAGGCATCAGCATAACAACAAAACTGACTTGTGCCATGATAAAACGAAGATATACGCCAAATACATCAGCGGAGCACCCAAAGGATTATCGGACCAGAAAGGTCTAGCGGAATTACGTCGAATTGTTAAAAGATTAAACCACTGGAATAAATATTCGGAGTGAAATTCTTATTGCATGAGTTTTCAGTATACGGTGGAGATACTAATGGGAAAAGAAAGTACATCGTTGATTTTTCGTTGAATGCGATAGGTTTTTCGCGATAATTTTCCGTGAATAAGTCGGAAGAAAATCAGTCGTCGTTAAAGTAGAAATATTGGAGCAAAACATATCGGTATTCCGTGGTGGAGCTCGTTGAGATGGGTGCCGAGAACTTTTACGTCAGTTTCGCTTATCCTGTACTTCATGTGGTCGCTAAACCAGTCGAGGGAGAAGAGACGGTTGAAAACGTCGAAATCCATTAACTCGGCAGTCCATTTCTCTTTCGCATCCGGGAAGGTAATGGACCGTTTGTTATTAGTAATTACCTACGCGTCTGGATTAACTCCGGAGTCTTTTACCTTAAAGAAAATTATTGTGCCTCCATGTCCTCTTCAGCGAGGGATATCCTACTTTTACCTCCTCTAGTCTTTATTACCTCAGTTGTTTTTGCTATCGCAGGCGACTGCTATTGATTGCTAGAACTCGAGCTATTCGAGATACCAATGGGAGGAAACTTGTAATGAATCTGTTTAGCGTGCTAGTTTACCAAGAGATAGTTTATTCAGTAAGAATAATTGGCGGATACCGTATAGAAACTGCTAAATAATAGTTGGAGGTAAATAAACGAGTTACTTTTATTTGAACGCCTCTCAGTTTTGTGAGCCAGTTGGCTTTAAAGTTTCACGAATCATTGGTTGAAAACTATTGGATGCTTCAACGTGCCGCAAACATGTTTGGCAATAAATACTATGTGCTGCGTTAACGCATCTGAGAGTGTTCCTTGAATAAGTTTTCCCTCATAACCCGCGTCTTGTTTAGTTTTAAGTGCCTAAGTTTCATCTGCCTTCTATGTTGTAAATAACTTTCTCTTCAATACATTCATTATGTCACGTCATCAGTACACTTAAGTTCATATTATCATCGGTTTATTCTCTATGCCGCAAAATTACGGCTTTGAATTCTAATTAAATACGCCTATTACTTCACGTCGTCTTCAGCTCACAATTGATGTCATCATCTCATGGCTTTTAATCGCGGAGTGTGAAATGTAGGAAAAGGAGCTACATGTGATGAGAGCATATATCTCTGGACGACCTCATTATAATTGCCTAACGTTAACCCTTTGGTAACTGACTGCTGGCAGTTTTAATTAGGTTCATAAGGATTTTGGTTTTGCTGTAATCATCGTAAACTATGGAGGATTTTATCAACCAGTTTTTCCATACCTTGAAAGTTTAATGAAACCGGGAGAGATCTGGTTGATTTGGAGGATTAGGTCAAGTACCGTGTGATACAGACCAAGAATACTGGAAATCCTGCTTGATCGCTAGCAGACTTGCTGGTATCCTTGTTTTTGTAATTGGTGCGGTACTAGTTTGATACTTGCTCCTAGTAGGACCTAGCAGCCGCCGACCTTTCTTTGCTCTTTGCAATACGGTTGTCAATTTTTGATGTCAGCACCTCCATAATCCCTTGTGACAATTACAATTTACCGCGAGCAAATAAATAACTCAAACCTCACAACGAGAAACAATGGCTTGGGCCATGAGGCAATTGAGGTTGAGTAGCTGAAGCGGCTAAAAGCCGTCGTCTTCGTTTGAAATCATCCATTTCGGTCGTCAAACTCCTTCCGTGACTGTACTTGATCAAAGATCTACTGAGCAGACCATGTGCAAGTTCAAGTATCGTGTGATAGCTCCTAGAAAGATTTCAAGCATGCTAGGTTTCGTACTAGAAATTCAGTACTCGCTAGCATCCTTGGACTTGTGCAAGGTCAAGTATCGTGTGATTCAGGCTTAAGCTACGTGATGTATTCAGGAAGTGGTCCTCCTCTCACACCATCATCATCATCTTCGGCGCTACAGGGCCCTGGCCTTCTTCACTACTTCCTTCCATTCTTCCTTGTTCTCCGCTACTTTTCTCCACCTCCGGACCCCCTGCTTACTCAAATCCTCTTCTACATCCTCCACCCATCTTTTCCTGGGTCTTCCTCTACTTCTTCTTCCTTCTGGTTTTCCTTCTAAAATTTTTTTCACTACTCTTTCCCCACCCATTCTTTTCACATGCCCTGCCCATCTAATTCTCGATTTCTTAATCTCTTAATATTCCATCTTCCCCCTACAGCTGCTGTAATTCCTCATTCCTTCTAATCCTCCATTGTCCTTCATTGACTGGTCCATAGATCTTCCGAAGAATTTTTCTTTCCCACCTCTGTAACAAATTCTGTTCTCTCACCGTCAACGTCCATGCCTCGGAACCATAGGTGACTATTGGCCCGAAGACTGTTTTATAGATTCTTTTCTTTGTATTTCTGCTAACGGTTTTTGCTTTGAATACTTTTTTGCAAAGAAGAGTATGCTCGATTTCCTGCTGCAATTATCGCTTCGATCTCTTTTGCAATAGAGTTATCATTTGTGACTATTGTCCCCAAATATTTAAAGTGCTCTTTGGTTAAATACCTCCTCTCACACGGGGAGTATCATTTTGGGATTCTCTGCGCCCTCATCAGCCCTACCTCCTCCCCCGCCCCTGTACACCCAGTGGAGAAACGCCCTCTACGTGTCTGCCCTCGGGGGTCGGTTACTTCCGACGTACGCCTGCCTCCCCATTGCCTCACCCCCCCCCCCCCTTTGCATCTTCACCCCCTTCTCTCACCCCTTCCTTCGCCGCACTGCACACCCTCCCGTTTCGAAAAGCGACCCGCGTCCGCCATCTGAATCGGACCAATCAGCTCCCAGGTTTTAATAGTCTTCTTTCACCCCTCCTCCCCTTATTCCTCCCCTATCTCCCTAATCTCGTTCTCTCTTCGTCCATCCTTATCTCTCTCCTCATGTCTTTTTTCTCTTTTTTCGTTACTCTGCGTCCCTCTTTGTTTATTATTTTCGCGGATGTCTTTAAAAATCAGTGCGACAATGGTATAAAAAGAGAAGTTTGAGGCTTGATGTGGTGGAAGGATTCCATCATGAGGAATGAAAGTAATGCAAATTTCCACTTAGATAAATATTAATCGACCTAGGTTTCGATGTACTACATCATCATCAGGCACAAATAACAGAACAAGAGGAGTATATATACAAAAGGTGAAGGAAGTTGGGATCCGCCCCTTCTCCTCCCTATCCCAACTTCCTTCACCTTTTGTATATATACTCCTCTTGTTCTGTTATTTGTGCCTGATGATGATGTAGTACATCGAAACCTAGGTCGATTAATATTTATCTAAGTGGAAATTTGCATTACTTTCATTCTTTATACGACAATGGGATACCAAGACAGAAACGGTAATGGAGCGTGATCGATTCCGACTCTGTAACTTCGTAAATAACTGCACGATTGAAGTAAAAGTGGTCACGTTCGGGCTAAGAGACTTCTACAATGGAAGAATAAGATGCGAGAAACTTGAGTTGGCGCGACGCATGCGCAAGGAGCGGATGAGGGCCTACGGCGACTGGCGGCCGTTTTGGTTCAAGTTTCCGCGCAATACATCTAGCGCTCCTCATGTGCTAGCGCCCTGATTTGGATGCCAAATGAAACATCTCTTTATGATCTGCCTAGAATATCTCAAAAAAATGACGTTAGATAACATTTGTGGGGACAAATCTCATCTTAATAATGGATTTTTATGTAAACTGTTGATGTCGGCCCGTATTCTCCCACAAATCCAGAGGAACGAGAGAGAATTGTAACGTTTGATGTTTCGGCGTTATATTTTAGGAGCTTTTCTCGATAGTAATTTAGGAGCCTTCCAGCATTTAGTAGAACTACACTACGAATTTTGCCTTCATTCTCGCTGGTTCATTTTATTTCTTCTGGTCTGTGACTTCATTGTCAATCGTATTCGACAGCCTTCACGCTGTTGTTAGAAGTTTCGTGTCAATATCAGTTAGAATTTTATTTTTTTGGCAATTAGCATAGAGCGGAAGATGATCATTTATTTAGCTATCATTGTAATTGACAATGATTGAACGACATAGTTACATTGTATTGCCATTATATTCACATAAAATTATGTATTTAATCGTTACTTATTATCACAATGTTTAGATGATCAGCTTGGTCCTGTCCAACCTCTGGGCCTGTCGGCAGGTTCCAATGTCGCTAAATTTTGTTTTTTACTTTCCTATTTTATTTACCTTTATTTCCCTTTCTCTAATATAAAAAATATATGTTGGTTTCTACATCTTCATACTACCCCGCGAGCCGCCGCTTGGGCGTGTGGCAGGGGGTGGTAGGTCACCAGCCGTGTAAATATGTAAAAGTTTTGGAGGTGAAATGGTGATATGTCCTTTGAGAGTGTATTTGGAGGAGCTCAGTTTTTACTGTGGTCACTTATTGTGCGCGGAAAGAACGAGTTTTTGTACATATCTGTTCGGCAGAGTATCTCTCTTATTTTATCGCATCTGTCAGACCTAGAAATGTAGTGAGGCGTCATGATAATATTATCTGTGTCGCTCTGAAAAATATCAGTTCTAAATTTAACAAGCAGACTAAGCCTAGCGTGCAGCCTCCGAGTCTCTAGGGGCTCCCACCTTAATCCCTCTAACAGTTGTGTAACAGTATATGTTCGTTCGTAGCAATTTTTAACGAAGCGTGCTGCTTTTCTTTGTATTTTGTTAATTTTTTTGGTTAACTATTTATGACCAGGCTTCTTCTTTCTTGTCTGCCCGGACCAGGCTGCATTGGGCGAAGCGCGGCCATTTATATTTTATACACCATGGTTGCCCCGAAGAGAATCCTTTAGATTTGGCTTCCTGCGTACTTTTTTCTCTCCCCTTCACGCCGCCTGCCAATCAACTTCTCTTACTTCCATCGTGGCTAGAAATTGTATGGTGGGGATGAATATAACGGGCTGCTGTCTCACTTTGACGTGGAAGGTCGCGGAGAAAATCAGTGGGGAGCGAGGGAGAATTTCCAGCCCCAGAGGCGCAAGGAAAGATTTTATGTATACGATGGCGGTTCGATGAGGTAGGTCCTTTTTTTAAAAAAAGGCAACAATTCATGTTTGCAAACGTGTTTTTTGGTGCTTCGACCGCGTAGGTTATTCGCACAATTCATATTTACTTTTTTATCGTATGCAGCGAAATGGTACATCTCTTTACTGTTTTCTAAAGTAATTATCTGTCAGATTAGGACGCTTGTCATACCGTTGAACGAGTGTCTTAATATTCTCTTTGTAGAATTCGGCCCTCTGGGAGGTTATACATCCTTTGACATCATCCTTACTTATTCCCTGTCGTCTGAAAACCACTGTGACCCCAGCCATTTGTTTTCAAGCCTAGAAAATTTTGATAGTTGTGACATAGAAGTACTTAGTGATAGTTTCAATGCCTACAAGTCTTGAATCCACCAAGAACTAAAAAGCGGTGAAAAAAATTTTAGAAAAGATTTGGACTGATTAATAAATAATTTCATACCAATCCAAGAAAATTTTATGTTATAGATATTTTATATTTGTTGGTGGTGCGTTTATTCCCAATGTATTTAACAGTCACTTAAAAGAAACATTCACCACCTTGTTTCTACTCGTTGAGAAACCAATATGCAACAAATCGAATCCCATGCACCCGGCAAAATAAAAGTTAAAATCCACGTGGAAAATTCATCTCTGTGTAATTGTTTAGTTCTAGTAATAATGTAATACATTAGTCCGAGGAAGCTCAAATACACCTTAAAGAGGTGGTATTTCCTAAAGAAGATCTTACATACGCAGATCAGCCGACGAGATCTCGAGAATACGGGCCTAGGACAACAGATTCCGCTATTTTCATTGTTCACTTAGCCGTATCTATAATATTTGTGTCATAAGTTCAAGCATTTTTGCGTGGATCAGTTCATATTTTATGCATCCGTTACGTTGTGCGCCGTAAGATAAATCTTGGACCAAAAGTTTTCACGTGGCTTTCAGGGTTCTGGATATTAAAAAATACTCGCAACGATTCTCTCGAACGATTGTCGCATGCTTTATCAATGCACATCATTCAGCTTATCTTGTAGCCAAACTCTGCTCAGAGAAGAATATATCTTCTGTGGATGTACGGTACGTAAGCTTAAACTGTACTAAACTCTGCAGTTGGTGCAGTTACAGTTACAGAGTAGTGGTAGAATTTTTAAGGAGGCTATGCACCGCAAGTGTGCTGTTGAGACTGAACGGCAGAGAGGGCTGAACTGACAATGTACTTCATCACTGAGCGGAAACTGCTTTGCGGTTAAAAGTGCACTCAACCTTGTTGTATTACATTGCTGGAAGTGTGCTGTTGCAACAACACCGCTAAATGATGCTATATAATATATGATGTGGCAAATATACTGCTAGTTGCAATTTAAGTAGTCTTGGGTATATTTCCAGTCCAATACACTACAGTTGAAGAATAGATCCACCTTAGTTACTGCACAATTTTTTTCTCTGAATGCTTACTTATGTTGAACCGAGGGGTATGCAACTCTGAGAAATGATGTACCTACGCTTGTTGGGAAATGGTCGCGAAATCGACAGAAATGGATAGAAATGGGCAGAAATGTTTAGAAATGGACAGAAATGTTAGAAATGGACAGATATGGATAGAAATGGATAGAAATGGATAGAAATGGACAGAAATGGATTAAAATGACCAGAAATGGATAGAAATGATATAAGTGGACGGAAATGGGCAGAAATGGACAGAAATGGGTAGAAATGGTCGGAAATGGACAGAAATGGATGAAAATGGTTAGAAATGGATAGAAATGGCTGAAATGGTTAGAAATGGATAGAAATGGCTGAAATGGAAATGCGGTGTTCACTTGTTTTTGAAGTTGCGTACCCCTCGGGTTGAACTAACCTATTTCCGCGAAGAAATTCTGAAATACAGCTTCCGAGTTTCAGAGGCAAGTTGCTTCATACCTCCTTAAGAATATGCCTGGGGCTGGGAGTCCTTTACTCATTCAAGAGAAAAATCAGTTTTCTCGCCAAAAAGCACATTCACCTGGCGCAACTCTAAAAGTATTACGAATGAAAAGATGATTTCACCTCAAAACCTTGCACTTTTTCTCTTCCTAGAGAAAAATCAATTCAATTGACTGGGTATCGAACCCAGGTCTCTTAACTGTTGGTCACATATTATTGCCGGGGTGATTATTTCTACCCATCCACAAGACTGCGTACAGTATAATATGTGTATTCCGCTTTTTTAATGCAGAAAAAATGGTTTTAGTTTAAAAAGATTTCTTCCGTCGGCTTTCTACAAAATCAGTTTTTCCCAAACGTTATCTAGCCACCCTCCAGCCTTGGTTCCACATAGCTTTACCCAACGGCCCTCTGCATTAAGCGTGAAAATCCTGACCTAATCAGGATTTTTATAAATAATAAGCTAAAACAGCTGTAATTGAACCATTTTTTATTACAAATCCATTGGATAGATAATTTAATCATTCCGGGACATGTATTCTGCCCTTTCGATGACCCAAGTGGGTATCATGAAGGAGCTGGAGGCAGGGTCCTGATCGAATGATACAATACATGCATGTCTTGGGATGAATTAACTATCTATCTTTCGGAAAACGGGGGTCTTCACTACTGGTATGCTACAAATACTTGAGTTTTTTCATTAACTCTTTCAGTACCAGAGGCACATTTATGTACCTCTCGATATTTTTTCTGTGTACCAAAACCCTTCTTTTGTATACCTATGCAATAAAAATCCAGTGGTACTTTCCTGGCACATATTACTAGCTGTTTATTTAAAAGTCTCCTCAAAAGAGTGCGCTGGGCGCAAAAATTTCGATATCGTATTCCGAAGCTACTGCAAAAATTTTGGCCAACAAGCAACCCGTTTTCAAAAAATTGCGTCGACGTAGTACTTCAAAATATGTGTTCTCCTTTTCACATATAATTAAGTATACATTAATATTTATTACAAATTATAAATACATACATTACTGTCATGTACATAACATAAAATACATTTCTGTCCATTATTTAAAGAAAAGTGTAAAAGTGTATGTGAGAATAGTAAATGATTTCCTTGAATACTGTCGGTGTTGCTAGACGTGAGTAGTTATGTGAAACGAATTTTAGCGAAATATCTTGAAATGAAAATAGGGTGGGACTGAAAGGGTTAATGCTTATGTTTTTCTACTACCACATAAAATCGCAAGAGGTCCAAGAACTACACCGCAGGCATGCACGGTATACTGTTAGTACTGGGCAGCAGATAAGGATTGAAGCATTGGGGGTAAATCAACTCAGCTTTTTGTATTAATGTATAATATGCCAGCGTATTTCGTTAGTGGACAGATTTTCCCATGGACTTATTTCATTTATCAATGCACCAGGAGTAGCGTTCAGCTCGTTTCGTACGGTAAATTTTACGTAGGTCTTCCTGCTTGTACTTAGTTTCGATGCTGCCGATCGATGACCATGTTAATCCATGGTTTTGCCGCCCTAATTTTATCCTCGCTCACCGCATTCACGCGACAATTTTCCGCGTTATTCAATCGGGTGCCGAAAGTGCATTATGCTCCCGATTGGTATCTATGGCCATCCATCCTTCGTTATCGATTTGCCTAGACGCTTCGATTGTTTTGGACGCCGTAATTCAGTCTCGTTTCAGTGCCGAGCAGGTAAAGAAAAACGAATGGAAAATCATATGCATCTCTCTCGAGCGATGCACCGCCTGGTGCATTGTTTTTAGAACTTTCGCGTCCATTACGGCTTGCATCGTCGGGTATAAAATGTGCCATGTTTCATTTTTCTTTATTTGAGACTTTCATTGGTGGCGAAATTTGAAAAACAATGATGGAGCGTCTCCCGGAAAACGACGAATCCGAGTTGTGCGCGCTGTAAAATCCTCGGTTCGGAATGAGTGTCGAAATAAAAATAGTTTTTTGTTTGGGAGAAATGTCGGTTGGGAGGATACCCAATGTGTAAACGAGTCGCACACTCTTAAAGTATTTATCATGTTTTTTTTACCATGTCTGCCTTTTTTAAAATTGATGTCGACGCTTGATGCATGTACCCAGACTCCACTCGCAAAGGTATTCGTGCCTGTCGCCAGTTGTTTTCACTGGATGGACACTGTTTTTAATGGAGACACCCGTAGTTAAACGTTCATCAGGCATATGTATAGTTTTCCATGGAGTATAAATATTATTGATACTAATGTACGAGATAGGTACCCGTCAGACACTCATATAATGGCAATTACTAGGACAGCAAGATTCCATTCGAAGCGTCTAGTTAGCTCATTTATTAAAACACGCCGATTGCATGCAGAAATAGTTTCATGGCTTTTTCCGTGTCGATTAGGCTGTGGCTTTCCCCTACTAGGCGAATTTTCGGCATCGCTGCTCGCACTCAGTGCGATTCAATGGATGAAAACCATGATTCACTCATCATCATTGATCGTTCAATCACAAGATTGGATGACTGTAGCCCTCCTTTATTCCCTGTATAACTCTTGGTCCGTAACTTACTCATACCTCTTCTTATGTACTTTCAAGAACTTATACCTGTTTCTTCCTCTGGGGACGTTTATCTCCATTATACCTTCAATTTTGTTCTTAACAAATCCATTGTGAGTTTTTATGCGCTCATATTCCATTTGAATTCCACTGGAAGTTATATCTTTCGTAATAAATTAGGATCATGCACTTGGTTAAATCATGTGGGCAGAAGTCTACCATGAACTTATTATGGTTTGTCAAACTCTAGTTTATTTTTTTTCTTTGAAATCCTCTGTTGGTACGATGCCTCATCGCGTATGCCATGGAGTACTGGATATATTCTTATTCGACTCAGTGATTGTCGTCTTGACACGACGATTGTTCTCATATTTACTAACCTGAACTTTGACGTAGCTTTAAAGCCTGAATTCCTCACAAATGCCACGTTAACGCGAAGACTGCGTTATCTGGTAGGAAGGTCTTCGGATGGAAAAGTGAAATAGAGGGGCTACTTTGCTCAGGCTAGGCCACTCCTCGAATAAGTAGTGTGTGTTTGCGAAGACTTAACTCTGAAAAATAAATATAATGCAAAGTATAATTTCTAGAGAACATATGGTGATTCACAGATTTCAGAGGGATAAGGCTGGGAGGTGTGTTTCAGAGCGACACGGAGAAAATCATTTTGACGCCACACTAATCTTCTAGGTCCGACAGAAGCGAAAAAAAGAGGCATTGCCGAACAGAAAGGTACAAAATTTAGTTCTTCCAACTCGCAGTAAGTGACCATAGTAAAATCTGAGCTCCACTCAAATCACTCCCAAAATACACTTAACCTTCCTATAATCTTCTTCTTCTTTACACGGCTGCCGTCCTAACAGCCGCTGCTACCCGCCAATTCGTTCGGTGGCTCGCAGGGTAGTATGTAGATGTAGATATAATGGTAATGATTAAACAGGCATGCGTCAAGTAAAATGTGCCGGTTAAGCTTCGGCCCGCAAAAATAACCCGAGGGATTTCCCGGCATCGGGGACGGTCCTGTTGGTCACTTCCCCCTGGGGTATTCGGTGGGGGTGTGTTCGGTCCCGGCTGGGTGATGCAGTTACACCCCCTCTTTGAGCTCCTGCCCCCTCTCTAACTCCTGGAAAGCTTTCCTCCCTCAACCACGCCCGGCCCCAATTTCTCCATCTTTTTCCCCACTCCCCCCACCCCCAAGCGATCCCCTCTGTCCTCCCTTAAATATCCCCCTCCCTTGTCCCCAGCACCGCTCGCTGCCGTAATGGGAGATTCGAATGCGTATATCGTCTGGCTGTCTCTCCCGTGCACTCGCCTGCAATCTCCGGAATCCATCTCTCCCCGAGTCCTCTATGCTCTCCTCTCCCTCTCACGTCCTACCACGTCTCTCTTCCATCTCTCTCTTCCTATCTCTCTCTTCTGTCTCTCTCTTTCTCTCCTATCTCTCCATTCTTTTGGCGTGGTCGGAGCGGTGATCTTGGGTCATTGAGTGCACATTTTTATCAACTTTTCGAGATCGTAAAAAAAAAAACTTCTTAGATCACAATCGACCTTAGGACAATAGTTGATGCGGTTAAGGTAGTTTGAGCGGAATATCATTTTACCTAAAAATCAATGATTTTGGTATAGTTGGTGTTGTCGGCCGTTATTGGTGGAAACGATTCATGTTAAAACAATGATTAAACTTGATTTTTCCACCATTTACTTATTTTATTTATTTATTATTTTCCACAAATCGAGTTTATTCAACGAATTTGGTCTCATTTTAAAGAAAAATATATCACCCTTCCATTGACATAAAAAATTCAACTCCTTACCTCATTACTTTCCGGGATATTTGCCAAAAAATACCAGCCCATTTACATGGGAAACGGTACGTGTATGCACTCCAGAGAGATATTATTTACAAAATAAGGTATTTCTAACACTTAGATCTCGTCCAAAAATCAACAGTGTGTAGTTTGTGTGTTTTCTCAACTATTTTTGAAAATTAATCGTATTGTCACCGCAGTGAATTCTTCGGGATCACAATAAACCTTCCGTTGTGAAGGAGTTTCAAACGTACCGAATGAAAAAAAAATGAGTCAAGTCAAAGATTTATTTGGATACTTTCATTTGATTACTTACAATTTCTGTCATGTAAAACTATATTATTGCACCATTAATAATGCAGTATTTAATTCGTGTGTCTCACAGCTGGTGAAATTAAAACGCATAGTTCGAATATGGTTTCTATTATGATTAGGGAACTATCTCGCTCGTACTACCTTAAATAACCATGCCCGTTGTAATGTAAGTGATGCAATAATTATATTTTTTAAATTTGGTCCTATTCGAAACACAATTATGACTTGGATTTACGGCGCGGAATTCATAATTTAAGCGAAAATCATATGTAAATATGTGCTTTTAACTAGGTATGATACCTTGCTATTTGATGGCCACCATTATAATATTGAGAAAGGTATTATTTCGTGCTCAGGAGAAAAGCTGCACCTTAAGATCGAATTATTTCGAAATATGTGTAGTGCCGTAAGGCTAGGTGTTACATCAGCATTAAATTGCCATGAAACTGACTCGGTGACATTATTTTTTCACTTTTTTCGATGCATAATATATATAACAACACGTTTTCAAATAGTTACTCATATCTGTACTCAACGGAAATCACTTCACCCACCTTATAGCCTAATAAAATCAACAGACCTGGCGTTATGTGGTGGAAAAGCCCTTCAATAATTAAATTAAACAGGAGGACAATTGTTTTACTATCCACTTATATTTAATATATAACGATACATTACACGATTTTCAACGCACGTTAGGGCGTCATCATCAGGTATACCTTACACCTCACCTTATAGACTAGTTTACGAATTACGTGAACTTCAGACGTTAACCGTGAATTGTAATCACGTTCTCGATATCGTTGTGCGATTAGCTGTCAAGTGGAGTGTGCGTCGGTAATGGCTGGTCATCTTCAGTTGTATGCTGTTGCAGCCGATATTTTCATGCAACTCAGAACCGCCGTCCGTGGATTTGTTTACTATTTACGAATAAGCGAGAGCACGATCGGGTGCGGGTATGGTGAGTTCTTGCTGTGATAACTGTTGTACAGAGGCTACCCTGTTTCCAATGTTAGCACATTTTGGTGGCTTCTTTGCCAGTCCTGCCCTTGGGAAGTTTACTGTAGTTCGGCCTGATTCGCCGTGCCAAACGGAATTTCTGCACAAAATCCTGCTGAAAACTTATGCAGTTTATTTCTGGCGTAGCAAAAGGTCTGCCAGAAGGTTCTTTGTGACCACAGAGGTATTACCTCTATGGTTTTGAGACGAAGTGGAATGCGGTGGGCAAAGGAGAAACGGTAATGCACATGCGCTGGCTTCAACCGATACTCTAAATTCACCTGGACGGAAAAGCGGACGTCGGAAAAGCAAAAACCCAATCACAGGCCCGTTTCGCCGGCCGAAGCTCCGCCTCTTAGCCTTCCACCGCCTCTGATTGGCTTTCTGCTTTTCGGTCACGTTTTCCATCAAGTAACTAGCTTTAAAAGTAAAGCTTCGAACTATTTCGATGGCTTAGAGATAGGGAGTCATAATTAAAATGAATCTGCATTTTGTTGGTTTGTAACTTGCTCACGCTCACGCTTGTAATGCTCACGACCTGTACTATTGATAAAGAAATGTCTAGGGTGTTTTTAAATATGGAAAGTTAATGAAAATTAAAAGTGAAATTTTGAGGATGGATGAGATCCTGGAAGATGTTATATTTTCCCTGCTTATCTGGTGAATAATGGTCTCTCGGATATACCGCCGGGTTAGTAGCTCCATGTCTCCCGGCGTTTTGAGGAATGATTGCTCTACATCCTCAGGGGTTCTGAAATCCAGAAATTCTGAAATATCCGAGACCGGAGAGAGACATTTATTCACTTGAAAAATGAATTTACCTGCTAAAAATTTCCTTAGAAGCTGTTCTGTCGAACGTAAGGAATTCTACAGAAATTGACTCTTTTTCTTCAGAACTAGTTCCTTTTCTAAGGATCTGTACGGAACATGAGAGCTTTTTTCTGCAGAGCAAAATAACTCCTTACAACCTGTTCTGTGGAACTTTAGCAACTCTACGGAAATATGTGAGGTTTCCTTGAGCTTGTAAGGAGTTCTATGGAGCGTCAAAGGGCTTCTGTAGAACGCCCTGAGGAATTCCGCAGAACGTCCTAAGGTATTCTGCAGAACATCCTGAGGTATTCTGCAGAATATCGTAAGGTATTCTGCAGAGCGTCGTAGGGAATTCCGTAAAATGGCGTTTCGATACTTTGAGGAATGTCTAAGAAATTCTGTGGAAGTATTTATAAGGAAACTATACAGAATTTTTAGCAGGGTTTGTGAAGACCCTTTACCGCTGCATTGAATCCTTAGACAGGAGCAATAGATACTTATCGTAATGTGATAACTTAATGCTTTAGGTGTGGTTTGAAGGTTTGTTTTTTCATATTGGTGTTTTTGATTTAGTGCGTGGTATTATTCATCGCTTAAAGTCTTGAGACAATATTATTTACTAAAACCGAAGCGATGGCATATTGTTGCATACGCAATTTATGATGACTGATTTTCTTCGCTAGCTTTATTATAATTAATATGTCGTCTAATACGGTCTTGATTAATCAATACTAATCTTGTATGTCTTTGTTTATCCTTCCCATTCGCAGGCGTGCAATGAGTTCACGACGCACGTGATGAATTTACTGCGGGAGCAGTCGCGCACGCGGCCCATCACGCCCAAGGAAATCGAGAGGATGGTGCAAATAATCCACAAGAAATTCTCGTCCATTCAAATGCAGCTCAAGCAGTCGACGTGCGAAGCCGTCATGATCCTCAGATCCAGATTCCTCGACGCCAGGTAATGTGTCATGCTCGCTCATGCTACTCACAGCTACTCACACCCCCACGAGAAGTTTTAATATTATAGATTCAGATCTGAGGCTTTCCCGACGTGTGATTTTTAGTAGTTCTACTCGGGAAGTCCACCGGGTAACGACTCGGCCATCGAAATGTCGGCAAAGATGGAGTCTCTCACCCCGTGGACTTCCCGAGTAGATCTGCTAAACTCTGCTCACGATGTTCATCTTAGAGAAGACTCACAGTCGTGTGAGGTCGTTTTTATGCATAGACTAGTTCTACCCGGCATGCGTTGCAATGCCTCTTTTTCTTTCTAAGTAGGCACACGTACACAAAGCAAACAAACGAATTTGTGACCCATTCCTTTTAATTCATCGTACCTACACAGGAATTCGTAACGCACAAATGATGGCATAGGTTTCCATTCCATGCCTATGCTGCGGTTTCCAAGTAAATAAAATATTCTGTTGTTTAAGTACTGCAAAAATTTAAGATTTTCAAGCTTAAAAATCCAATTTTAGGAAAAAGCGAGGCATATAAGAAAATCGAATGCAAGAATAAAAAAAAGCAAACAAAGGGACCACCCCACCAAATCTTATTCTACGTACAAATAAATCACCTTTCAACGCAAATTATGTCTCACTGTTACGATTCTGATGCACGTGATTCCTAAATAGTTCTACTGGCCCTTCACATTTGTTGTCCAGCGAGAAGCAACGGTCGAAAAATGAACACCTGGGCCCCGAGTGGTAAAAAATCAATTTGGTTGGGACGTGAAACCATCGACCTTCGGATATCTTGGCCAACACTTTACCCCGTTGCCACCGAACCCGATAAAAAAAAAGTGGAGATGCCGGGGATCGAACCCGGGACCTTTCACATGCAAAGCGAACGCTCTACCACTGAGCTACATCCCCAGTGATAAGATGCGGCATTAATATGGAAACTTAAAAATAATATGACATTGTTTTCGAATTTTTGTTTACTTATCCATATAATCATAGCTCTTGAACATGATCAATCAAAGCTCATATGGCGAACTATGGGTAATTATTGCTTAGTAAATCATAACAGAATTTTTTCAATATCCACAATTCCTAAATAGTTCTACTGGCCCTTCACATTTGGTGTCCAACGAGGAACAACGGTCGAAAACGAACTCGTGGGTCCCGAGTGGTAAAAAAATCAACTTGGTTGGGACGTAAAACCATCGACCTTCGGATATCTTGGCAAATACTTTACACCTTTTCCACCGGACCCGATAAAAAAATGTGGAGATGCCGGAGATCGAATCCGGGACCTCTCACATGCCAAGCGGAGGCTCTACCATTGAACTACGTCACCAGCGGTGTTCCGTGGCAGAAATGTGCCAACTTATCTAGTAATTCATTTATGCAGATCAATTATCAGGGTATCCTCCTAGATTTTGAAAGGTCGATCCAATTAGTTTCTTAATGTGGAACTTTATTCTGTCGTTATGAATTTTACGCCCTCTGTTGACGCGTTCACTTGATGGGGAGCGATTGAGTCGAAATCATCTCATAACCGACGCGTGAAACTCCACCGAAAAGAGTTGGCTCTCTAGGATATGAATTTCTGGGCATGGCATTTGGTGGCGATGGGGTCCTGGCCTGCTTATCTAGGGGTCGGGGTTTTAGTCCCGTCAGGGTGGAATATTTCCCCGCTCAGGACATATGTCCTCGTGTACGTCTAATGTTAATTTTAATTAAATCTGATTTAAAAGGACAATCGTGTTGTTTTCGGGGTAAAACGATTGAGTAAAGAAATTTCTTATCGAACTGGTTGCCTGAAATGTTCGGGGAATATTCTCAATCACCCTGTGAGTCGGTGAAAAATCGCAATGTTTAAACATGTTTATTTTTCATTTCTGTGTTTGCTATAAACAACTAAATAATAAACTATTTGAAGAGGCAATAATGGAGTGAATCTTAATGAGACATAATTGAAGTTAAAACATAGCTTTCAGGAGCACATGAACATGCATAGGATAGGGTAGAAATTTACTGGCTTTATCTTTTAAGAATTTTTTTTATAAAACTAAATAACTTTTAGCGAACGAGATGAGAGGAGAACGAAGTCTTGTATTTACTGTTCATGAAACGAATGTTCCACATCGAGAGCTGTCGATATCATTTCACAAAAGCTTCACTTTCGCCTTACGTCCACGGACCGATACACCCATTTTTTGTTTTGGAATCGGTGCCCCTACCTCCCCTTGCCCTGCCTCTACCTACGTTTATGGCCATATCATGTGTAATCTGCTTTTCACAACTCTATCTTTGATACATCTTGTAGGTATGAATATGCACCTAATAGTAATTTGTATACGTACTTTTGATCATCTTCGCCCCTGAAATGATTTTCAATTCGCTAAATAGGAGAGGCCGCCGTAAGTTGGATATGTTTCGAAACTTGTGTTCTTACTTGGAAGCTCAGTAAGTCTTGCTGTTGCCTTAGTGAGCATCTAGAAGTTATAAATCGGATATTTTACTAGCTATTCTAGTGCATCGCTGTTAAAAGAACGAAGCATTTTTCCCGTTTATTCTCTTCTACTCACATGCTCATGATTCAGATGAATTAAATATGTACTATAAATTATTTCTTCTTCGCCGGAGCGTACATTGCCCTTTCCATGTTCCGTTCCGAATTCTGGAATGAAGAAATTTTTTACTTACGTTTTAAACCTTATATATGACGTATCGCGGCGTGAAAACATCATCCAGCGTTCATCGCAATGGGATTTCTTCTTTTAACTCGAATCCCACGCCTTTTATTATTTATTTGAAAATTTAGTGGCCTGTATATGGTACAAGTATCGTACATCAAGCAACGCTGCAAAGTGCCGTGCCGACGTAAATGCAAATTCTACTCGTGAATCAAATAATGATTGTAACTTATGCACACGGCTCTGGACTCCCAATCTGTTCTTCCTCATTTCATCTTTGGCGTCTGAAAACTACACGGGCAGGATTTGTTGGTTGAATGAAGAGACTTGAAAGTCATGGTTTGGGATTGAAAATTACTCCCGAGGTTTAAGCCATCTGATTTTCTCTGTAATTCTTTCCATGGTCAGCTTGGCTTTGGCGTGCAATTGTTTACGGTCTCTTTCGTGAATGCAAGTGACTTTAATCCTGTTCTCTTATCATTTCTTACCTTAGGAATAAATTATCCCTTTTGCCCATGGTGCAGGGTAAGGAGAAATAATCGCGCCATCGCAATGAGAACTTCATCGGAGATAACCCAAGGGAATTTATGGCTGGTGAATGCGAATCTTCCAATTAAGGGAACCGAAGGAATTTCACTTTATGCCCGCGACCGTCAGAATACATCTGAAATCTTTTTTGCAACACCTCCCTCAAACCACTTCACGTCACAATTATCTCCTTGCCATTCTGGGATGGGACAATTCAACTCGCAATCCGCTCTTTCAATGGCCGCGAGCCATTTTCCCGCCAAACGGCGATTGTCTAATGGCGCAATCTATGCATTGCGTCCCGCGGCTTCCTGCTTAGCGTGCAGCGACCGAAATGCGCCTTCCGTTTCATTGTTCAGCCTTGTTTTTTCTCCCTCCCTAATTGGGATCCTCGGTGAGCGACTTCCATTTTCTTACCGGGAGGAAAAGGTAAGGTTTTCGTTTTCCCTTTTACCTCCCTCCTATCGTGCCCGCATCCCTCCCGACCTCTTTGTTCCCGTTCTCCCGTCCCGTTGAATCCCGTCCATCTTACCTCTTTCCCTCCACTCCCCCCCCTCCCCCCCCTCGCCTCGCCCCGTGCCATCCCTTCCTGACTTCGCTCTTTGCTTGCTGCGACCAGATTCCTTCGACCCATCTCATTTCAATAAATTATCATATCTCATGGATCTCAAGACTCTTAAAAAGGGAGCGATAAGTGGATCTCCTTCAGCCCATTTTGGCGGGATGGGCAGCAGGGGCTTCACCGCCACCTCCCTTATACCCCGCGTCTTAAATCCATCCCTTTTTTTTCTTTTTCCCTGTCCCCTCGTTTCCCTTTTACCTCATCTTCTCTGCGCTCTCAACTTGCTCCCGCTGTGCCCACCCTTTCATACCAGCAACCACATTCGACTCTCCTTTCACCCCCGGTTGCAGATAATTCAATCCTCCGCCTACCCTCTACAAATCCTCGTGCTCTCTCTTCCTCCTTATTTTTCCTTCCTCTTCGTTCCTTGGATTGATCCTTACATTTCTGCCTTCATCCCCATCTCCCTGCCCTTCCGGACCCGTCTCTCTTATTGTTTGGCCTATTAGCTCTTTGAACCGCGTCGTTCGATCCCTGTTAAAGCTTAGCTCATTGCATTTTTTAACGTTATTTGACGCAAAGTCGTGACAGATCTCTGCCACGATGTATCGTGAGATTGTTTTAATAGTGGTTGTTACTTTGCGAAAATGCAAATGGAAACTCGTCAGAATCCGAAGGTTGCGAATGAGCTATGAAGCTGCAGTTCGGGTGGAATGCTGGTTCCTGGTGCTGATTAAACGAGTGCCCGCCGAGTACAGCATATGACGCTTTCCTCTCGTTAAAATTTTCGTACATTCTTTGTATGGTACATCCTCGAGAAATTGCTAATTCAAAGGTGAAGGATCGCCGCCTACGTTTGTATGTTTTATTATCCCTCCCTGTTACTGTGCGAAAGATGATCTATGTTGGTGGAACTGGTGTCGTTTTTTCGATAGAATTCGCTTCAACATTATCAGCGAACGTTTTAACCTTTAACACATCTTTTAAGCGCCAAATTATGAAATCATGTTTTTTTAACGATCGGCTTGCAACCTTTTGGTGTTACCTTCAGAACATAAATTACACAACGAATATTGGTTTGTACTCTGTGATAAATGCATCTATGATGTTCCATTATTCAATTTTACCATTTCTTAGTTAGTTTCTTGTTTACTATGCATAATCAGCATCTACTCTCTTTAAAATCAAATTATTGTATGCATAAATACACATAAATGTGTTTTTGAATGTGAATTTTGAATGTACGAATAAATGTACATAAATGTATTCTCTTTATAAATATCTGGTATTAGTTGTTATAATGCAAGGAACATAACACAGCATATCATCGTTAAACTATCAACCTCTAATCACACTTTGATTCAGTAAAAATATTTGTCCTTCTGAGCAGCTACTGCCAGCTTGTAATTTATGCTGCATTCCCTTAGCTGAGTCTTTTTTTGGATGGTCCTAAAATTTGAAATAGCACAGGAACCTTGCAAATTTAATGATTTTGACCTATGTACGATGATGATTATACTTGAGTTCCTAGCTTCTCTTCATTTAGCTGCTCTGTTTCATATTTTGGCCATCTACATCATTCTTGGCCTGCATACTCCGTGAGAAATCATTTTTGCATATTTGACATTGTCTAATGCTAGAAATGCTCGATGGAGTAGGGTGCAGAATGGGCAATATTGATAATTTTGCTGTGTTTGTTTGCTACATTTATGAGTGATATTTCCTTATGCTTAAAATATATTTTTACATACCTATGTTTAATCAAGTCTTGAGTTCTACTGCCTCAATAAATAATTGGTGCTGACAAATACCAATAAGAACCTGGAAAAAGCATTTGCATATGTTAAATATTTTATGTTGGTCAGCAGTAGTTGTCTCTAATTTTTAAGCATTGCTATTTGGAGAGTATGAGGTATTGTGCTGTTTATGTGTTTTAAATTCAAATAAGCACAGAAAACTTGATAGAATATGCTGTCATCTAATGTTTCTGGTATTTCTTCTTTTCATGTCTCCTGAAATCACTCTCCATTCCTTTAAATGATGAAATGCAACAGGAGGAAGAGGAGAAATTTTAGCAAGCAGGCATCAGAGATCTTGAATGAATACTTCTATTCACACCTGAGCAATCCATATCCTTCCGAGGAGGCGAAAGAAGAATTGGCCCGCAAGTGTGGGATAACCGTCTCGCAGGTGAGTGACTTGAAAACTTTCAATCTATGGTTGTTTTTGATGAACAATGAAGCCCATGCTACAGGCCATGATGTGTGCCAAGCATGGAATGTATGTACCAATGCTTTTGGGAAAATCAGCAATACAGTGGTCACATGGAGCAGCAATTATTTTCAGTTGCAATACTATTTGTGCATTTTTTATTTAAAAACTACAGGTAATGACATTTTCAATAAAATTTCTAAACTATTCATTCTTGGCATCTAACATGATGTGTGCCGTATGGTCCTCATTGTAAATTTGTTTCAGCTTTCCAGCCTCATTCCACCTAAACCGGGATTTTAAATGTTAGAATTTCTCTATTTCGGTTTGTCTTTGGTACATTTGGTGTGATGCCACATTTAGAACAAGTTTATATAATGCTAACAGCAGCAGTTAATTATCCCAATGAGTAATGAATATTCTTCTTGCATTTTAGGTTTCTAACTGGTTTGGCAACAAGAGGATACGATACAAGAAGAACATAGGAAAGGCTCAGGAGGAAGCCAATCTCTATGCAGCAAAGAAGGCAGCAGGTAGGAGAATCGGAAGGGAGTGGGGAATTCTGGGGTTACTTGCCCTGAATTATGTTATCACCATGTATTGTTTCATCTCATATTTCAAATCCCCGAATGAACATGGCACAAATGAATTTTCAATCATTTAATGGTGATCAAATGTACCATACTGATTAATGGGCGAGACTCTTTGAATGGCTTGAGAAGACAAATAATTTTTATGAGTTTTGTTTCCTCCCCTGGGCAAAAATTTTATGCCGTTTGTGACTGTATTGCTGATCATGTGGGTTTTTCATTCAGTGATCCAGAAAGTTTAAAACAGTTCTTTGAGCCTGTTGGGTTGGAGCTCCTCCTCATTGAGCGTTTCATGAAGGAGGGAAGCTTTATATGGTGGAAGCATAAAATAGAGCATTTATAGTGTACACAATTTCACATTATTAGTAATATTTTTATGAATGATAAGCATGCACAAACATTGGAAATCAACATGTCAACATGATACGTGTTGGTTGTTTTCTTTCTAACAGGGTATTGGAAACATTGTTTTATACATTTTGAATTGACTTGACTGGTTTCGGCTTTTGTTATGATCGGTCGTCATAATTATAGTCATTAGTAGTCATGCAATAAAACCTTGTTGCCATTTCCTTGACGATGATGAAATTAAGGGCTGGTTTTATAATATTTGGCTTTATATTTTCATGGTTTGAAAAAATGTTCGTTCTTCAACTGATAATCCTCTTGTCAACTAACTAGAAGTCAGTTGTAGTATACCAACTCTGAACTGTCTGTAAATGAAAAGGATACACCATCTTGCTGCTGATATCACACAAGAGCTTCAATGTCACCATCAAGCCAATGATACCAAGTGCCGAAGCCTATTTTTTGTATTCATTGAAAAAACATTAGAATTTATCGTTTTTAGCCACTGCTGATGTCATTCACTTCAATAGATAATGCCAGGAACTCTAATCTTACAGCCTGATTGCTCAATGACTGGTTTAATTTCCTTTTTTATTTCTTTGTCTCCTTCATTAACCATTTAGCTCAGTTTTCCTTGTGATGTGATTGGAAATATTGGCTACACCTTATATAATCCCCAGAAGATATGAATATACAATTCAATAGTGTTACACAACCTCCTCATTCTTATGCTCTGTTCTCAAGTAAGACATTTTGAATATGTATTGACTTGTTAGGAACTTGATTTAATTAGCATAGAGACTTGTGGTATATTCAAAATATACTGGAGTTAATTCCATATATAAAGAAAAAGTTAGGTTATTATCATCACCTCTGACCCAGTCCATTTTTGTATCAATTGTGTGATCCATCAGGGGTGTTGTCTTTTGTTATCCCTTGTTAACTTTTCCATCGATATGTAATATTCCTTAGGTAATTGAGTGTTTATGGCATTCTCTTATTGCACCTTTTAAAAATTTAAAGTATATGATAGCCCTTGCTGCATTTTTATGCTATGATTATTATTGTCATTTAGTTTTGGTTACTAATTCATTTGAAAATGGCAATAAACAATGAATTGTTTCTAACAATTGAAGTTTTCTTAGAGCAGCTTTCAGAAGAGAAGTTCACAGCTCTAGTAGCTATCAAGTGCATAGCTAATATGATGAGAGTTGTGTGTGGAGAGATGGAAATTGTAGAATTGAAGACCAAAAATCTCAGAAACAGACTCTGCAAGATGTTTCAAGAAAAAACATATTAGAGTCAAAGTAGACCTAGGAGGGAATTGAATGTGGCTGAGTAAAAATTAATGAATCCATAAAGGTGAGCCACCCCAAAAGAGCAATTTTGTTGAAGGCTTTCCTTTGTCTGGATGAAATCTGAGGTGGCTTAAAGATTTGAAGATTTGCTGAAGCTCTTCTTTGAAAGTAGAATGGTTGTGATAACAATTAGAAATAGGCCGAGTTAGCTTGATTCTAGTAAAAATACTCCTAGAATCAGCTATAAAATTGAAGAGAATATTAAATAGAGCATTTGATTTGAATTTGATTTTGTATCATAATGAGATAAAGAAGCTATCTTGTGACATCACCAGAAGTATGGCATGGTTTAGTAAATATTCAAGGAACACCTAGTGCTGGTTGGCAAAAGTGTTGAGTGCCTTTTGGGTATAAGGGAGCTTTATGATGCAACATTTGCAGAGTTGATATCAGGGGATTGACAGACACCTCACAAGAGGAGCCTTTGAAACAACCTTAATGCTGAGGAATCCATGGCACTGATGAAAAGGGAAGAGTATAAAATTTAACTGGTGACTGGAGAATATTTGGAATGGAATTAAATGGGTTGGTCACAAATTGAACCAGAATAGTAGATGATGAAGCTGATGGGAAGGATTCTACATAATGCCAAAGATAAACCTGGGAGAGAGGAATTTCAGAAAGACCCATTATAGGATATGGGATAGATGGAGATGGGGAAGATTGTAAGGCTCTGCTTTACCATTCTTCTAAATGCTGGATGAATTACTACGTCAGGTTTTTTTCTGTTATCACTGCAAAACAATTTATTCCTTAGATGCATTGGTGAATGTGCCTTATTTGGCCATGTCTGTACTGAGAGTTTACTGCCTTGGGCACTGATATAAATCCACGCTGGACTGAAAGGTGGTGGGAAAGGGGAGAGCGTTAATTGAAAATAAGTGCAGCTGGATGAAGGTTAAGAGGAGATGGTGCTGATTTTCAACCTTCAACTGTTCTGGAACAGAAATTCCCCCGGATATTTCCAGTGGGTAAATCCAGAATGTCCATTGATTCTGGAGAGGACAAGCCCTGGTAGTCATTTTTAGTTATATGAATTACTCTGTACGTGAGTTTTATATGGGATGTGGTTTCCTCATCCTATTCACATCATATACAACTTGGTGTGTTATCGATTCCCATTTTGTTAGAGTGCTTCTACACTTTTTGATGGCTAGCTAACTGCTCTACCATTGTTCTCAGTTTGCTCACAACATATGATTGAAACTTTTTTTTTGCTAAATTGGAGTTTTACCCATTGGTGAACCTTCTGGTTAGCCTCAGGGCTTGTTCATTGGGTAAATTGTCGGTTTCTTTTTGTGTGGAGGGACACTGGACCCAGAAGTGTAGGATGCCTCAGATATTTGCTGTACTGCAAGCTAACCCATGGAAATGTGACCATCCAATCCTGCTGGCCGCTGACCCTTTGCCCCTTCCCTCCCCACTCATTCCCTCCTGGACCCTGGCCTCTTCCCCTCGAACCCAAACCCTTATTCCCCACCTCTCATTCTCTCTCGCTCTTTCACTGCCTTTCTTTGCATTTGGCGGTTGGTGTAAAAGAGGTGCGGCCGTGGACGCAGTTCCGAGACAAAGCCAAGGAGTCCCCCGCCAGAGGAGGGTCCTCAGACAGTGGACGGCACGGCAGCCCACGGCCGCACCTCCCCCTCCAAAGTAAACTGCCCGCCCTGTCCATCCCTTGACCTCCCAGATGGTTGCCTCCTCCTCCTCCTCCTTATTCTGTCTCTCCTTCCCTCTGTTCACCTTCCTCTTCACCTCTTAATATCTTTTGTGTGGCTTGCATCCCAAGAATTTGGTCCATATTTGTGGAGAGTGAGATGTGAGACAGGGTTGCTACAAGTGGAAAAGGGAAATCCCTATTAGAGTCACAGAATGAATTTGTACCGTGTTTTTTTCTGACATTTTTTTATTTCTGAGCATGGATTTGGCAATCGTCATTACCAAGCTAATTGAGATAACCTTGTAACCATTGTCATTATCAAGGTAATTTTAGGTATCAAGGTAAAATCAGTAGTAAAAATGTTTGTCAAAACTATGGTGAGAAATAAAAAGTGTAGAGTACAAAAATTAAAAATTCATTTGCATTTGGTGGTGTGTGCAAATTTCATTGAGCTATGCCAGCTACCTTCGCTTACATCCCTAGAAAAGCTTATTGATGGAAATTCTATATAACTGGCACTCATAACTTATGGGAATTATAGGCCTGTATATCTGTTAGTATAAGTGGTTACCACACAGTTATGGCATCCAGTAGTGTTGCAGGTGGATAACTGAAGATTCATCATAAACCTTAAATACATAGTTGTGATCTTCTTGATTTGATTCAGGTAAGTAAGAAATACTGTCATGGAAAATTTAGGAAAGTCTCAAGAAATGATGGAAATTAGTGAGTTGTAGCAGCCCTGTATGAATCCTGATCCTGCATGGCTTTTTTCATTTGGGAAAAACATTTTTTTCAAGCTTTCTCTGGAAGCGTTTCTGAGTCAAAGATCCATGGGCTCACAAAGAAGGGTGAAAACCTTCAGTCCCTGCATTGGGCATTAAACCACTGTTTACGATTGAAAACTGACATCAAAGATGTGAGACTCAAAATATCTTTCTTCTGCATTGCTAAGTGGTGAATTAATAATATGTATACTGAGATTGAAGATCACTTTTATGTTATTTATGTAAATTTATAAATGGTGGTTTCCTCTTTCTATTATGGTCATTTCCCTGTATTTGAGCTTATATATATATATAATAAATTGATGATCACTTTTAAGATTGACGGTATGTAGTTACTCAGTACTGTAAAAATTTAGAAGTGTGAGTTGAAATTTTTTTTTAACTTCGTCTCTTCTCATCAAAATGGTTAATTATTTCAAAAAAATCAAGATAATTTGAAATTAAAGAGAAAATTTAACATCTTTTCTATCTCTGCTGGCTAAGTGAAATTATTTGACATCAGTTTTCCATCTTTAAATAGCCTCACAAATATGAAAAACTAAGCATCTTTATGCATATCTCAAACCTTAAATGTTAAATAATATTTAGGCTATTGCATAGATAGGAAATCATTCAATGATGTACATACATTGCCTTACTGTGTGATTCCTTTTTTGAACTTGATGTTTTAAAAAATTTACACTGACAACATTTTTACTTTACTAAGCCATTTTTTTGTTTTATAACCTCTGGTTAAGTGTTTTCTCAGCATGGAAACCATGGTTGATAAGTTTCACTCTGATACTGTACTGGTAATGAACTGACTGCCTGATGTCACTCACAGAACCCAGACTCTCAAATAACATCTAGTTAATGGAAATACTCCATCATATTATGGATTATATTTATCGGAATGTTTGCAACGAGGCCTAATACTTTCTTGTATTTCTTGTTAATGACAGACAAAGAGCAGTAAAAAATTTGATGGTCTGTAAATATGTAACAATGACTGGTATTTATGTACCTTGTGATGTTTTTTAAAGGTGGGATTCATTTTGAAATATGAAGCAGGTACCTACAATTAGGTCACATATTTACGTATTATGTCTCTCAAATATCCGTTTTGTGTATTCTTTGAATCTTTAAGAGGTTAATGGGAATAATAATTTGGAGTAATTTTATGTAGAAATCCAACTGCCAAAAAAGGTCATTGTGTTGTTTAAATTATGATACACTGTCTCTCAAGAGATGGTGGAAACTATATAAAATTCAGTTTTGGTTGTTTTATTTTCATTCTTAACTGTCTTACTCTGATTTCTTCATACCATATTATCTAAATACTTCAAAGGGGAAGCACTACATTATATGTTTTGAATATTTATTGCAATAGATTCTAATAGCTATGCTTAGAAACATAGTAACAATGCAACCATAGATCATCGTCTGTTTTTGGTGCGGTTTTAAGAGCTAGCTGCTTTTTGGGACCTCTACCCTGCCTTTCCTCATCGGTATTTATGTTAATTTTCAGCAGGTGCTTCCCCCTATAGCATGGGTCCAGGAAGTGGTGGGGCAAGCACTCCAGCGCCCCTAATGTCTCCAGCCCCTCCTGGTGGCGGAGGAGACAGCATGGGTTATGGGATGGGCATCAATGGGGGAGACTATAATCCATCACCAATGGGTCAATCACAGGTGAGCTTTTATTCCCGTTCGCTTTTATTGTAATGTTCAGTGGAAATTAACCCACTTAGTATGAAGGGTCAATATATCAGCTTTTGCATCTTGGATGAAAAGTGTGGCGAGCAGATATATCAGCGCGTACAAATATGTTGTTCACCATTACAATGCTGAAGTATTTACAATTATTTTCCATATGATTTCAAAGAGTAGTAATGTTAGGAGCTAATTCTCTTCATATAAAATTATAAAATGCTGCATGTGGATATCTAAAGCAATAGCTTTATAACTTTTTGGTTAAGATTATACATTTTATTTAAATACCCTTCACATTTCTTGCTTGTACCACTGGTGGAAGGTAGCAAGACATAGTTTGATCAATTCATGTGAACACTAAACTTTTTGAGTAATTAGCTCCCAACTCTCAAAATTTCATTTGTTAACCTTATCAAGTTGATGTTTTCCCTCCCATTTGTTCTTTATGTTTTCTTTAGCTATGGCTATACTAACTATCCTGTGGCGGTGCTTTTTGGGCAGTAGAATCTGTATGTGAATCCAGAATAGGAAATTTCATCTTGGATGTCATCTTCAGTTGCTGGACTGCACTCCTGGTTGATTGTTCTGAACTTTTTTAGTATTGGCAGTAAATTTCAGAGCATGATAAACTACTGTCTCTGAATATTTTATTAAGAAATAGTCATGCATTCAATAATTATCACTTTACATGTTCAATTTTGAAATGTAGGCTACCTCTTGAACTGTGCTGACTTATCTGCTGTCACATAATTGCAGTAACATAATTTCTTATTATGTGATTTATGCTTTGAGTTAGACTGAAAGGCTGAGCTTTAGGAAATGTGTCTTTTTTTTCAAACATTAAGTTGAGTTTAAAAGTAAATGTGAGTAATAATGGTGTACATATTAGGGTAATTATTAGACCTTAATCCATTTAACATTGCCCTATTAATAAATATGGTGTGAGATGACTTGGAAGCTGTGGTGTGTTGCGTATTGTGACTGTTTTTTCCATGTCAAGGTTTCTCTGGACCTTTCTTGTTTTTGTGTTTTTGGTCTCAGTTGGTTTATTGCAAACATCATAGTTACGAAAAGATTCATAAGAAGAAGTGCATATGTGCTCAGTTCTGAAGCAAAGCCCTTGCATATTCCTCCATTTAATGTGCTATCAGGTCTAATGGATTGTAAATTTATCATTTTGCATCTTCTTAGTTTACTTTGAGAATGATATTGACCCATGTTGACAAGCTCCATTATGATAAATTTATGACCTTTGAGTGTCATTTTTGTTTCGGAGTAAAGATTGATATGGTGAGGTTTACTATTTCTCATGAATGCTCAAATTCTATTTAATTACATATTAAATTCTATTTATAATATCCTTATTTTAAATGTGCAGAGCCCTTAGCATTGCTTTACAGATATTTTTTTTTTCCTAGTAAAAAATGTTTTAGATTATTAAAAAAGTTGTTTAATAATATTGCCACTCTGTTTACATTGATGAATAATTCTAAATATTCTGGTAAATATATCTCAATAATTCTGGTTAATCTTCTATATAAAATATTACCCTCTTTAAACTAAGTGCCTTTTCCGATTGATGAACCTGGTGACATTTACGCAGCTGAGATGCTTAAGAGGGGTGAAACTGTCAAAATGTACTGTGCCCTGGTGTAATATATTGCTAGTTTATCCTGGTGGCTACTGGTATATTTGCTGTCATGCATATGTTTAACTTTAGCAGTTTAAACTCTATGTATGACCTTGGGAAAAAGTTCATTACTTTTTCCTGAAAATATTTGCATTAATTAATGAATTTAAACATAGTTGCAAGGGTCATTATCCAATCATTTTCTCATGGAGTATTTCTCTCTTCCTTTATCATTGCATATGATTGCAGCCTCCCTACTCAGATGGTAGTGGAATGGGATATGATCCATCTATGCATCAGGTGAGAGAAATTCAGAAAAGTCATCATTTTTTTAACTCTTCTGTGTTTTGTCTCTTGGTGTGAACTCTTCTGTTTGACATGGGAAGAAAGTTGTAAATGTCACTGTGTAATTAGAGTACTGATTTGTGACTACCTTAAAATATGTCCATTGTTTGAGAATTTTCTCCCTTTAAATACTCATATTCATAACCTTCCATTTTTATCATCTATTTACTTTTACTTTGCCATGTAACTAGCTTTTTTAACTGTCAGTCATGCTGTTTGCAGTTTGTAATGAATTGTAAGTACATCTTTTGAAAGGAGTAAGATGCACGCAATATCTTTTGCTTTCATTCTACTATTTTTATGGTAAAATTGTGTACCTCACGTAGACTTTTTTATGATCCCATTCTTTCTTTCTCTGGTATTCTGATCATCAAATTAAAACAGTGATTTTCCCCAATATTGAGAGAATTTTAGTATTGATTCCCATGTCAGTCATAAGAGGTCTTGTAGATGAATGCATTGGGCTTTGAGTGTGGTAGTACTTATGTTTATGTAATGCCTGCTAAGTTTTGTCCTTTTCCTCATAACCGACCCTCAAGAAAATCCTAAGGCCATAATGTTAATATTAGAGAAGATGTGTTGCAAACCAACTGCCTTTCTTGCCACCTTTTGATAATTTCTAGTATTATTTGAGCATTAAACTTTGAAAATCATGAACGTTATATTTATAGAAAAAAAATTTCACTTTTCTTCATTGAATCTTAAACAGCTGTCCTTAGCAGCAATTTTATTGACTTTGAGTATTAAGGGAATTTAAGATTCATTTTTAAGCACAAGAAATTCCTGTCATTTTATCACATCCATATCTTTACCCTATGCATTGTTGCAATAAGGATTGATGCCTTGCACAGTATCAATCTAATGAGTTTCAAGTGAAAATTCTAAATTAGTCAAATGGTACCTAGACTCATTATGTAGAATTTATGGTATGTATAGTATATACTTCTGTTTCCTACTTTTTCACTCCTGCAAAATGATTTCTTGACTGAAATCGCATCCTTGCTCTGGTGTTTTTTTAGGGGTCCTCCACGGTATTGCATAATCTGCATAGCATGAAAGCAGAGGCAGATAGCTTACCATCATCCCCTGCAATCTAGCAACACTGGATTTTTGGGTCCAGATAACCTAGATCTAATGTTTCATCATATTGTGTATATATAATTATTAGAAGTTCAAAACATAGCTATCTAAAACTCCATGGACACATTCATTAGATATCTAATAATTTTAGCTGGAAAAATTATCTTCTTTTGCATCCTATTTTTTGCACCTGCTGTTTCTACTTCATCATTTCTTTGATGTTCAGCCGCCTCGCTCATTGTGCTGTTTCCAAACTGTTGCTTCATGTTTTACTAATGGTAATTTCATCAAATTGATGTGCACTCAATGAAAACTCAACCTTTAACAAAAATAGTATCCATTTTTATCATAGTGAATTTGATAGCATATCCTATGGAATAGATTTAATTTTGAGGGTTTTAACTGACTGAGACACTAATCCAGAAGGGATATTGAACTCCTTTTTGTATTGCCTGGGAATTGTGAAGAGAGCTCTCTGATAAGTTCAGCATTATTTGTAACTGCAGTGGTTTTAATCATCTCTTAGTTGCTCATCTGAAATATGACTCATCATGCTCAAATGGTTACCAATTGTAAGAAACTCATCTGGGCAAATTTTGGAGGTAATGGAAATTTTCAAAATGAATTTCAAATCTCATTTCCCTCAGGATAAGCTTTGACTTGCTGGATAAATCCATTACACTTTATGAATTTCAGACTTAGCTCCCTCTATCCTAATGACTGAAATTTATCACCTTTTTTGTTATTAAAGGGCTTATCTCACTAATTGTTTTGTGAATGATACATTAAGTCATCGGAAGGATGATTGCAGCTTAAGTTAGATTTAGACTTCAAAGCATAAATGAGTTCATTGTACTCTTTCATTGTTTTGGCTTGTATGCCTTTGGTACCAAAATTTTATCGTAAAAATTAGAAATTTCTTTATGATTCATATCAAGAATGTTTAAGAAAAATGCATTATGTTTTATGGAAGAAATTTCACCTCATTTAAATTATGTTTACCTTCTTTCTCATGGTAGAAATAATGAATGAGGTGTGCAGTCCACCTATGATGATCAAACATCTTCCGTCAGTTTTTTCTTGGGGCCCTACCTTACTTGCGTTTGTTGTAGTTTGGATATTTCCTGTCGGAGTAATTTAGTCATCTCTCTTTCTTTTAGTCTAACCTTTATTTGAGCATTATTGCTGTTACACTAATCCTTCCTTGTGCATGGGGTCTAGGTTCCCTCTGAGGGAATATGGTTGTCGTACATTTTGTTATTTTCGATGATATCTTCTGCTATCCAGTGAGATAACAGTAAATCAAATGAATGAGACTTAGTGGTTGCTTGTAACCTCAGCTAATGTCGTGGTGTGAATTACAATGAGATTAGCAGTTCGATGAAATTTAGTGAGCAATTGTTTTTCAGACATTTTGTTCACCATTTGCGAATCATTCACTGAGATTCTACCCGATAAAATGACAAAAACTGGGACATGGAGGTGTTAAGTAGTTCTTTGAACCATATTCTGATCTGACAATTACCTTTCTGCAAAAAGGTTTGACACATGGAACTTATTTATAAAATTTAAGTGTATTACTGATGGAATTAAGAGAAAAAATAAACAGTAAAATGATTGTTGTAATAGCTCTGTTCACAGATCAGTTGATTTCTTTTCAAGGCGTCAGTTGATAAGGGAAACTGAATAGCCATAGTCGTTTGTTTGTGTAAAATATTGTTATGTTTATTGCTAAGTGGATTTTAGCTTCATGATTTTCTTTTCATTTGAAACAGAATAAGAGTTTTGCATCCGATGATCACAGGGACGATGCTGCATCTGACGATTCTGATTATGAATAGGTAAGCTAAGAAACCTTGAACTTCTTTATTGCGTTAGTATTACTGTGAATGTCAGGGATGTTGATTCCTCAAGTTAGGAATTCAATAGAAGTTACAGAGGCTAGCAGCAGGGTGCTACCATAAGTGAGTTGTGGGTTTGACTCAGACAGGAGGCCATATTTTGGTTAATCTTCAATTTTTTCTAGTGTTCATAGGTGTGGTATACGTTATTGGCAATGTTTCTGTTTCCATAGGGTGTTGTATTACCAGATACTAACATCTACGTGGAAATTACCAAAGTCATGTGAAGCCGAAGACAATTGACAAAACAAACGATCATCCTTCCTTGGAAATGTGTTTTATGCCATTGAGATTAGGTTGAATGGTGTAGAAATGTATCAATAAATGTCTTTTTTAATCACCCTTAGGTATGTGTACTTGCCGACAACCACACTGTCGATCATCTGTCTTTGCTTTTACATATGCTATGCATCAATTATCCACAGAAATGCCCAGTCTACTTTTGAGTACTTATTCAAGTTTTCATCAGAACTACTCAATCCTAAGTTTCTAAAGAATCCTGCATCATGCTTTAGTGTTATCATATCTACAAAATGGGATAACTTAAAAAATAGTTTAATTTTAAGATAAATTCATTGTTTTAATGTGTGATCAAGTAAGATATTCAAAGTTTACTGTTAAAATTTTTTTCTGTGAAGTGTATTGAATGCCTTTGCCCTTTCATCACAGTATCATTGTCTAACACTCATTTTTGTTACATCACGGTCAGGGTTTCATTTTTCCATCAAGGCATGTTCATTGTGTCTTCAGAAATGATGATGAATGATTCTATGTAGGTACCTTCTGGATGAAGCTTTACCAAAATCGTAAACAAATATGTGAAAACTATTTGATAGGCACTGTAGAATTGGCTTTTCACCATTGTGCTTTCTCAATTATTTCATACATTCTATCATTTCATTATGAAATTTGATTTCCAAAACATATCCATAACATTTTTGTACCTAGCACATAGCCATTTCAGTATGCATTTGTTGCACTATATTATATTATCTCAATCCCTCTAGATAGACACTTTCTGCCCATAGTTTTCATAATTATGTATGATCCTTCATGGTTCTGCTAGTAATTGCATACAATTTATGTCATCTTCGCTTTTCTTAGGAATTTTCCTTTTCAAAAATATATTAAGTCATATTCTCCTCAGAGTTAATGAACTTATGATGCCTCTAATCACCTAACATCAAGTTTACTTTTGTTATATGAATTTTGTCTTCTATTTTCTCAGCCAAAGTACTTCATCATTATGTTCTTGATCATCTTTAGTAAGTGGTATTCCTAGCAGATACTGCCTAGTCAAAATACAGCAATGATATACTTAGGAGTGTACAAAGTACAAAAGGTGTTTCATATCCATTAATAATGCTGTTTCAATGAGTTAATTTAGGCTAGAAAAGTCTTTGATACTGGTTTGTGTGTTTAGTTATCACATTTATAACTTACTGCTCACTTACCTTAAGTTATTCATTTGCAAAATTCTTTCTTGAGTGCTATACTGTTTCAGCAGTTTACATTTTTCAACCTCCTCAAAGTTAATTGCAGTGGGCTCATACTTCATGAAAGTAATCTTTCAAAATAACCTTTCATACTGTGAAGATCCTCAACTCATTTCTGGACATAACTAAGGATTTTCCTTGTGCAAAGTAGTGTATATTCGATGTTGTCCAATAGTTTTTTGGATAGAAAAGCCTTTGTGTAATTAATGATGAACGAAGTAAACACTTATTTTAATGTGTATGATGGTAGAAAATTATGTCGAACTCTCATGGTCATTTGTACATTATCTCTCAACTGTTGACCTTTGCACTTTTTGAAGAATCTCAGCCCACATTACTGATTGAGGAGTCCTTTGATGGGCATGAGGTAGGCTCTCAAAATGTATGCAAATGATTTCTGTCTTCAATTGCTGTTGTTTTATGGTCATGGACAATTATTAGTCCTAATTATGTACTAGCCAAGCAAGCACCGCCTAAGTTTCTTGAAATTCTAGGGAGTAGTTCTCTCCCCCACCCCCCTTCTCAAGGCCGGAATGTCTCAACCAAATACAAATGTTTTTTCTTCCAACTCCCCCCTTCCCTCCTCCCACCTTCTCCTATATGTCTGGATGACAATTGTGTGCATTCCTCACAGATAACTTAAAAAAAGAGTAAAAGACTCAACTGAAACATTCTGCCTTGAATTCCAGATAGGAAGCGGGTTCTCAGAACTCTTCAAAGAAACCATTATTATATAGCACTCATTTTTGTGCAGTAAAATTTATACTGTCAGGTTTTAGGGTTACTACCCCACCAGCACACAAACATTAAAATAACATTAGAAAAACGTTATTTGGTTAGCACGCGCCACTTATGTTTGGATTCCTAACCATTCTAACCTAAACTTCCGTGAGCCTCTCATCACGTCGTTAGAGAAACATTACTATAACGTTCGCGGCGAACTTCCATCAGTGTCTGGCGAAGAAGCTGTTTACGTCCTCGTAACCATAGATACTGCAAAGTTTACACTTTTCATGCTCGTAATACAATCCGGTGGGCTTCAGTCTGAGATCACATATATATATAGGTACTCATCATTGGAATTAGCAAAGGAGTAAAATTGGCCAATTTCTTTCTTTTGGTGCTGAACTGTCGGCGTGGGGAGTAGACCAAATAGAAGTTTACCAGAAAAATTTCACAAGAAGTTGGAAAAAGATCTTGTGTTGCAGGTTGGAGTTAAGCTGGTATGGACGTGTTGGTATTTATCGAGGATAGACTTTTGAAATTGTGTCATTTCTCACTAATCTTCGTTTTCATGCACTCTGAAGCTCTATATGCACCGTATTCGTTCCACTTGAAATGAAATGTCATGTCATATTTATTTGATTCCAGTTAATGATAGAGCTTCCTCGTCACTTTTAATTTACTTCTGATGACAGCCAAACCTACTTAAACATTTCATTGGCTAATTGCTTTAGTACAACGACGTAATAATTGATAGAATCTAGTTGTATGACGGAAAGCAGTAATTGTAAATTATCTTTAAAGCGTATTTTTATGTATCTATGTAATGAATATCCCTTGCGTGTAATTCCTTCCTATTAACACGTCCTCATGCAATAGGATAGCATTCTGTTTTGTAGGTAGTGTGTCGAATGCAAATAAAAGTTTCTGGTATACCCTTGTGGAACTTGTACTCGTCACTCATTGAATTGGAAGTTAATATGCATTTACGCTAATATACCATCTAGCATGGTTTGGACCATCCTTGTCATAAATAATGAAAAGATGGTCGAAAGGTTGTTTCTTCAAAAGTCTATCCTCGATAAACCTCGATACCGACACGTCAACACCAACTTAACCTGAAACACAAGTTCTACGGTTCTACTTTCAAATTCAACTGAACTTTTTCTGGTTAACTTCTATTTGGTCTACTCCCCACGCCGGTATTGTAATATCACGGTCAGTGATAAAAAGTGTGAAATTGTTCTCATTCACGATTGACTTAGTATATACCATGATGTAATCTTTTCGACCTTCTTTTAGTCAATTTCAATGTAAAATTGAAAAATCGGGTGGTTTAGAGGAGTGAGTTTCGTAAAATTCACGTTTTTTTTAACGTTAGTGTAACTTTACATCCTAACGGTTTCTTCAAAACGAGAAAAAAACATTCGCATGGTTGGACGTTATAACGTGTTTCAAACCACGTTGGTTCGAAGGTTAGACAAACGTGATTCTAACGTTTGTGTGCTGGTGGTGTGATTCAGTTGAAAGATGATGTTTACATTTTCACATCTGGATAGAAGAGAATGTGCCCACCCTCTAGTAAGAGTTAATATTCCTTAATGAACACTTGTTATTGTTACTTATATCATTGTAATCAAAATTATTACAAAAAAAGAGGCATAGACTGAAATATGCAATATTTTTATCTAATATTTTTTACTTTTTTATCAATGAAATTGTGTCAAGTAATAACAGTAATGACAATTAAGAACTTACATGCACATTAGACCATCACGGTGGTCATTATTCTACTTTTACTAAAATCTTCTTTAGGCTGGTATTGTGTTCAATTGTCATCATTAGCTTTCACTCTTTGAGGCATATTCATATTATTTTCTTGAAATGAAATTGCACCGGCAAATATTCATAATATGTACTTGTCTGTAGAAGGTAAGATTGTTGGTTTGCAATTTGAACCAGTCTTTGGATATCAGGTGGTTTTTAATTTAGAAAATATGTAGTCTGTGAAGTGTTGCGTTCTACTACTTAATAATCCTTGAATTTTGTAATTAAATGAAAGACACTTCCAAATAGCATTTCAGTGTTCTAAACTCCTTTTATTTAATAAGTACATCCATCTGTGGCTAAATTTCATCTTTACTCATTCCCTGCTTTTGCCAGTGCTTTTATTTGTATTATCTATGCCATATTGCTGCTCTTATTAGTTAATTTATTTTAGCCTCTTTTGAAAAATTGCCAAAAATGCCTCTGCTTCAGAATAAATCACTGCTGAAGTAATGATTTATCATCACTCTTAGCCGTTTGGTAATGGCTGATTGCTAGAGCAGCTAGATGTATTGTAGTTTTATTGGTCTGTTATGGCTTAGAACTATCAATTAGCCAACATTTTGAGATTTAGTTTGTGTTTCCATTCACATTTCTATGATGGGGGTCAGCGTGGCCATTTTTATGTAGGTTTCTGTTGCTCATGGAAAGAGAACTGGCAATAGAATTGACCAAATAGGAGATTATGAGCAAAGGTGGTAATTTTTTTAAGGAATGGTAGAATGGCTGTGAATTTTTATACATAATTATCACAAACACAGAAAATTTCTCATGTGTATTTTGACATCATATTTAGAATTGATACAATCTGGATAACTTTTTGGAAATTAAATCGTGGACACACTTTTCATTAATGTGTATATTTAAGTGTACATATTACTAATATGCATAAAATTGACATGTGTTGGGAAGTCATTTTTGAAAGAATATTTACTGTATTTAGAGAAACTTATTCAAAGTTTATGCCATCACTTTTCTCAGGTAAAAAATATTCTTCCTAATTTAAACAAATGTTTGCAATATAGCCATTCCATGAATGTGCAGGATTGTGTAACTTGCTGTGACTCAATAATGCATTAGGCTCCAAATAACCATTGGGTTAATTTCATGTCATCAAAACTTCTTGATGCATTACTAAGTACCTTCATATGTCCCCTTCTTTGAATTAAGTGGTGATAATGTGCTTAATTGAGGATTATTCTCTGATAGCTTCACCTCAGGATTTGGATTTTTATTCAGCTGTTCAGGTGATTGTATCATGATCAACCCATAACTGGCAAACTAATACCTGCAGGCTAACAGCTAATTTGTCATTCCATTTCTCTAAGACTATGTGTATCAGGAATAGATTGCATTAACGGCTGATAAACTGTTTTGTATATCTCCAAACCTCTTCTATTGCACATTCAAGTGATTTGTTCCATGGTTGTAAGCATTATTATTTCCTCACAAGAGCTACATATTTTAGTGTATTCATTTGGAACTGAGAGATGGTGCCTCTATGTCTTAACCTTTAACTTATATACCTTCAGAGGCTACACCTAACTTTATCTTACATGCTGGCACCTCTTAAGCATATCCAGTATGGGAATTTTGGAAAGCAATATCCTGGAAATGGGGGAAATATCTTTTTTTTAATTTTATTTATGGATCAAGTAGAATTTTGCTCTTTAACTTGTACATAGCTTTTTTGTTTGGTATGAGTATTTACTCAGGATCAGTGCAATACTTCAGTGTGGTAATAATCACTTATTTCTACATGCCATCTACGTAATTTTAATTTCATTCATGCCCTTAAAATGAGAGTTATATATGATCTTATGAAATATAAATATTGATAGAAAATTTTAGGTAAGAGGTAGGTTTTTATAATTGATCCTTTTCAAATGGCTTCGAGTACTCATTTGAGTGACTGCATCCATTAAATCATTTTGCTTTCCATAAAACAGTTTTCTACTATTACATACCTATGTGTTGAACTTACATTTTTAAGTAAAGGGAAAAAAATATCAACATCATCCACTGCTAAATTAAGAACGAAATGTTTTGAGTGATGTTGAATGCTTGAATAGACTGTGGTGAGGAAGGGTGCACAAACATTTCTCATCATAGTTAATTTTAAGGGTGGCTTCATGGCTAAAGTGTACATAGGTGAAAAAGCATGAAAAAAATGCCATGAAACTGATGATTGAGGGAATTTTGATTCTCTGGTACCTACCCATTTAATGAATTCCCTTTATTTAGAGTCAATAGCTATCTTTTAACTTCCCTTCTCTCAATATAGCTTTACATTGAATATTTTGGTTTCATTGAAGTGGAAATCATGTTCAGTGCGAGGTAGTGCTGCTTTGAGTATCTTTTACTTTAGGGTAATGTTTTTGGGAAAAGTTTCTATGATGATGGGGTGAAACTGTGGGTATTGTTGGTCATCCCCCTTCGCATTAAATTTCTACTTGAGAGAGAATTTAATGAATAGAATTAAGATATATTTATTAGATTAATGCTTAAAAGTCAGCTTATTTTCTAGTTTTGTGCTCATTGGTAAATATAATGTGGAAATTGAAAGGTTGCCAGTGTTGTGATGTGGTGTCATGAATTGTAACCCTTCTCCATGATGAATTGCTGTGAAAATGAATCTAAGGCCTAGTATGCACTTCCCCACACAACTCTTGTTATTCCAAGTTCAGTTGCAATATACATAGTTTATTGTTAACTAGTAAATGACTCAACTGGAGTCTTGCTACCTGTTTTTTCTCTATGTTAATGATTTGCCAGAAAGACTGAATTGTTTGGCGGCACCTCATGTGCTGTTGGATGCTTAACTTGTGGCCTAATTCAGGGGAGGCTGGGATAAATATTTTTCACCAAGACAAAGTTGATTTTTTTCTGTGATCCCTCTCCTTTAGCTTCCTACTCAATGTTATTTTGAGGCTTTCTTTTAAACAAATTTATTGATTGTGACACTGTCATCGCTAATACATATGTACTTAAACCCTTGCATTTCTGGCAAATTCCATGCTGGGTGTGCAAAGACTACCAAGACCAGTTCTTTGTAGTTTTCACTGTTTTTGTTTTGAAATTTTTAGAAAGCAAAGCATTAATTGTTTAGTTTTCTGAAGCTATTTTTTCAATCTTAGTTATACATTTGTAAGGAAAAGGTAAAATATGATATCTTAAGGTTTAATTTTGAGGAAAATTAATAATGACCAATAAATATTTGCATACGTAGTAATTATGGTTCATATATGAGATAACATTGGTTTTCGCGCATTCACCTGGCAGCAAAATAATTTATTTGGCTGCTCCCCTAACCTTCCAGTGGGTGTGTTTTTTGGACACATTTGGGTGGGCACATGGCAGAATTTTGTCTGCACTTAGTTTTTTCTTCTTTAACAACACATTAGAGTGTGTTTAACTTGTTACCTCCATTACAGCCCATAGGCTGGGTAGGGACAACAAAGAAAATCTTATATTCTTACAAAAAAAGTTGTTTCAAGTTTTTAGTGCCATTATATTATAATGAATTATTGCTGTGAGTTATTGCTGTGAATTATTGATTAACATTTCAGAGATATCACCAGTGATACTAATGGCACTATGTGATTGATTTTTTATCCAAAAAGTCATCACTGGTGATATCAGGTTAATTCCCTTACAGAGGCTGTAACAGTCATATAGTACTAGAGTCCTTTTTACTACAATCACAATTTAGTATTAAATAAAAAATCAATATCAAAGAAGTTTGAGTTATTATGATCAGTAATAATGGCTTTGTATTTATAAATAAATTAACCTGTAAAACATTTTTTAGAAAAATACACTCTATAACAGAATCTCCTCAATGCTTAGAGAGGAATAAAGAAGAATAGAGCAGTGTCATTTGTAAAATGGGAGATAAATAGGTGAAGATTGGGGGAGAGAGACAAAAGTAGTCATTTTTTACTATAAATGAATAAGAACCAGAAATGTTAACTACCAGTAAAGTTAAAAAGTAATGTTGAATATGTAGAACAATGTACAATGAAGAACTTAAAATTTTCAGTCAGGCCTTGAGCAAATATGATTACATATCTTGTAGGCACTTGGTGGAAATTAGTTTTCTAGGACTCGTCAGCTTTGACACTGACTAGCGTTAGCCATGTGAGGTCCCATAGCATGAGGACATGGTAGTCTTACGTCATTTGGGGTAGTTAGAGAATACCTAGAATTATATCAGGCAGTGAGAACCTGCAATGGTGGGATGCAGAATTTTTTCAAAAAGCAAACAGAATTTCACCCATGTGCCTGCTGGAAGTATAAGGGGATGACTGGGAGCAAGTCTGGACTTAAATCTGCCGTCAGCAAATGTTACTGGTGTCCCAAGCTTTAATCAGCATTGGCAAGTCTGTTAACTTCATCTTTCTTAGTGGTCAATAATTTTGTGATGACGAAACTTAATTTAGTAACTGTGGTCACTTATTTTATATACAATTGCTTACCATGATCAAGTCCTAAACCCTATCACACCCTTGGCATTTTTCCCTTTTTTAATCTCAGAAATCTAATAGTTAATTTTTTCCAACACATATATAGATATATATTTATAATTTATTATCTTATATAACTAATTGTTAAAATTTTTTGTGAGTTTACTGTGTAGCCAAGTGCATTTTTAATCTTTTTATAGATGCTAGTTATAAAATGCTATTTAAAGAGATGATAAAAGATATGGCAGAATTAATGTTTTACATGTGGAGTTAAAACAAAAGAAATTTATGTATGAGCCTATTTATAGTTGTATACATACTCATTGAGTGACTCCTCGAGTGTCTGAAGGAGACCTGAGGAAGCCAATGTATTGGCATGTTGAGCATCCAAGGGTTAATAGTCAGTGTTACCAAAGTTGTCACCAGTGAAGAAAGATGAAGTTTACAGACTCGCTACTGTTGTTTAAGCCCAAGGACAGTGTTTTCAGATGATCGACGAAAATTACAGGCTTGCCCTCCCCTGAGCCTTAAGCCACCCCTGGCCTCTCCTATTCTGTGTAGAGCCATTATGTTGAGAATGTGGTATGGCGTACCTCATGTTCCCCTATCCACTCAATCATTGTGTGCTAAATGGAAAAAAAAACTCTATTGCATTCTCTGGAGGCATGTGCCATCCCACTCTTCTCACAGGGCCCCAACACCAAGCCGCGCGTGGATTCTCCTGTGCCACCCCCCCCTCCACCTCCGGCACCCACGGGAGGCCCGTGGAGTGCACCAAGAGATCAGATGCCAGACTTCCCTCCCGTGCAGCCGCCAGAGGATGAGGAGGACGAGAGCCAGGAGGAGGAGGATGACGACGAAGAGGAAGACGATGACGATGATGACGAGGAAGGCCGTGGTGCTGGACATCACAACAAGCGCCCCAAGATCTAATGTGTGCGCCAGTGTGGAGGAAGTGTTTGGTGACCACATGTTTTGCGTGCATGGCTGTCATCGTCCCCATACCCCCTACCCCAAACCCTCCCCTCCCACCCCTTTATACCTCACTTAATCCTTACTGAAGTTTGGCTGTTGATGGGGAGATCAGGAACCGAAGACTCGTGAGCGGGCGGTGCAATCGCTTTTCTCGTCAAGTGGAAATAAGGTTATCATTCACTGGCCTCGTCATTGTTTTGGCTTCTACGGGGATGTCGTTTGGGAGTTTTTTTATTTTTTTCCTGCTCGGGCGTCGATTACTCGAAGTGTTGGGAGGCTTGCACAATTTTGGAGTCTCAGTAGTGCGTTCCTGGTGATGGAAGTAGGAGCCTGTCCATCAAAGCTCTGGTGGATTAGAGTTATAATGTAGGCGTAGTAATTTTTTTTTAACCTTGCCACAGGATTTTTATCTTTGTGAAAGACTTCAGTTGGTGAGACTTGAAAATTATGAGTGGAATGCAGTTGCCTCGAGCACTTTTGCAATATTCAATATTGTGACATTATGCTTGTGGATGAATCCCTGACACCAACTTGATTACACATTGAATTTATTTAGCAGTAATTGGTTTCCACTCTTTTGAGGCTTTCAAGATTGTTGTGTTAGTTTTTTTTACATGTTGGATTATGTCCTTTAAATGCACATCTTGGGCTAGCCCTACAACTGCTGGTGGGATATGCTGAAGAAGAGTGGCTGCTGCCTACAGGGAATGGAAAGTGACAGCTTTTGTCATAGAGTGTTGGTTAGTGTGCAAATTTCTTTATGTCTTCATTTGCTATGAATCATTATATTCTTAGATGTTCTTTGGACTTGCTCCATCCCTTCTGTAGGTTTAATGGTGGGAAAGCAATGTATCTGTTGGTGGAGCATTATAACTGCAAGTGCCAGAAATATAGAGTAACACAGTGAAGAAATTGAGCTGCAACACAGTGTATACGTATTTAAAATTGTATTAGAAGGTATTTGGCCAATAGTCGATCATTATCACTTTGTTTGTGACCCAACGGCTATACTCATGAAGTGAGTACATTGGTGATTTCCTTGTGGTACCTGCTTTTTGGTCGAGCAGTTTGGCTTGTGACAAGAATGCGAGTGGAAAGTGATGGTTAGGGAATGCAAAGGAGGACAATGAACAATATCTCTGGATCTCTTAGTCTTTACGGCTCAAGAGAAATATACAGTAAAATTTGTGGTATTAATATGTGCCTGAACCAGTACTGTAATTGCACAGTGTTTTATAATGCCCTTGACCTATGCTTTGAAACATCAATGGTTGTAAACAATAATTTCGTATTTTTTCAGATTACTAAAAATATTTGCATTAATTGATAATTTGTATCATCTGTGCCAAGTGGTGAATTGCATGCATTTCTCTATTGTCATATAGAGCTCTTGTGTTTTTGGCGCATATCATGGTTAAGTTTGATTATTTATTCTTTGAGTACTTCCTTACCAGGAAAATTCATTTCATTGATGCATACTTAGAGTCTTAAAGCTACACCTTACAATTTTAATAATTGTGCATCAGTGGGCATTTGTATGAAATAATGCTGAAGAATGATTGAATTTCCTTAAATTGGGGTCCAGGCACAATTTAATATCCAAATTTTGTGTCCTATCTGTTTTAGTGTGGTTTGAGCAACCTGTTAGGCATGTGGTATACTGATCCAGGAAGATAGAAGTTTGACTCTTGCCCAAGTGAATTTTATATGGTGATAGCTTTGGGTAAATTGTGGTGAGCAGATCTTGGATTTTAGGGATAAGTCAAAAGTCCTTCATCCTTTTTTTTAAGGCACCTAATGGGTGTCACTGACATCACTGTCAAACCTGGTATACGTATGTAACATCACTTTCTAAATGTTTCCATGTCGATTTTAAGGATAAAAGCATCCTAGGTCTGAATGAATAAACATTGTGAACTGTCATGTACACTTAACTTGCAAATGTTGCTGTGCTATGAGCTCTCTCCAAATCTTAGCGCTCAGATATAAAGGAACTTGGAGGAGGCCTTGGGAATCCAGAGGAGCATATTCAATTCCAACTACATGGTAAACTTGGGAGAAGGATTTGGCCATTAGATGAAGTTGAGAATGTTTCCCCAGAGAATGTTCAAGTGCCTCGAAGGGTTAGTTTTTTTAATCATATCTTCTAGGGGAATGATGTGACAAGTGTTTGCTTATTACAGGCAAAACAAGCCTTCAAAAGTTCTATGTTCTGAGAATTCAAAATTTAGTTGACAATCTCTTTCATTTAATTTTGGGATGAGCATGTCTTCGGCAAAAATTTTAAAGAAAAATAAGTACACGTGTAGTCATTCTTGAGGTAATTTATCTTATTTATCATGCTTTGTAAGGTGATAAAATATATTCTTCAATGCAGTGGATCTCAGGAATTCATTTGAAACATTCTGCAATATAAATGGAAAGGGGAAGAAAGATATATAATTACTATTTGTCATATATTTTTAAACTTGTCACACTCAGTGGGTTTTGAGCATATACCTCAAATGTAATGGCAAATGCTAGCTTAAAGGAATTTTGGACAATCTCTTTGAAGTAAATTGTCTGAACTAATGTGCAGTATACTAACTACTCCAAGGTAATGTTGAGGAATTAACTTTGGACACCGAAGCTGTGAAATCTGTATACAATTTTCTATAGGAGATTCAAGTTATATTTCAGAGAAAGTCATTATTTTCTCCTATTCTATGAAACCAATGGCCTTTTTTGAATGGTTTGTGTGCGCCAAGGTCTTTCTTGGTGCCATGCATCAATCTCAGGGAAGGTGGCATGGATGTCAACTTGATGATTTTTATGTGTTCCCCTCTTTGTCCGAATGGAAAGAAGCATTGCATTAGGAAGGTATGACTCAGTCATCAGCTGGGTTATTTTTTTACTATACTAGTTGCTGGAGTCATGAATGGATTATGCCCTCTGCCCAAGGCCTTGTTCCTTAATAAAAGAAAAAGTGTGCAAAACCAGCATTTGCCACAGCTCAGATTATTTTAGAAATCTGCTACTAGGTATCTTCTCGTCTTGCTGTTGTAATTGATTGCCCAAAATTATTTTATAACTGTTGTGAGTGGGAGACTCTTTGTTAATGGGTGAGCATTGGCAAATATGTGTATGTGGCAGTACTCGTTGTGCTGATTTGATTGAAAAAACTCTCCATTTATATTTATACATTTTGTAGAGGTGTAGGGTAGTCAGAATTGAGATCAAAGAGGTTATTTTATCCTATCTTTTCATCATTTACCTGCCAAATGTTGCCATTCCCATAGCAAAGCTGAAAAATCAATAGTTTTCTTATGTCAGTACATAGTTATGTAAGTCGTGGAATGGTTGTTGAACTCACTTAAAATTGTAGTATCTTTGATCACTAATACTTCTCATAGTTGCCAGCAACAGTGTGTACCCTTGGCCAGTTTCATGCCCCATTTGAAAGTGAATGGGGTTGACTTAAGGGTATAGAACAAGCGTATACTTTAGAGCTGTGATCACCCAGAAAAAAAACCTATAAATTTTTGATCCGATTTGTTTATCGTGAAAGTGGCTCTTAGCTGGGGAGGAAGCTAGTAAGTATGAATATTTCTTATAGCACACAGAGCAAAATATGTTTTACTTTGCCGTGGAACTTAACTGGTGTGCATGTTGTCAATCTTTTCCTGCATTTTGGAAGTTATTAAGGGATTGTGAGGTGTTATTGATGCACATAAAAATGGGAAAAGTGCCCTTCCTCCCTATCCCAAGTCACTGTTTTTCAAAGCATGTGAACAGTTGCTATACGTCTTTTTTTTACCTAACATGTGGTGGAAACAAAAAACCCCATAATAATGTATACGATTTTTGAAATCTTGACAAATTATTATATAAATACAATATTATATATAAATTGATTACTACTACTATTATATGAGGCATATGTATAGTACTATAAGTCACTGTTGCATTTCAAAAGTACACTTTCTGAGAGACACAGCTAGACGCAGAACAGTCACATGAATTCTAAACTCGAGCATATTCAACCCATCATATGCATTCACCTCATCTCTGCATGTTTAGCATTAATGTGGTCTATGAAATGTGATGTCAGTTATTTTTGAGCTGGTCATACTGCACTAACAAAGGAAGATGATTTTCTTATGTGAGTCGAGCCAAATTCTTTTGTGGTCCATAATAGTTAATGTCCAACTGTTTTGTGTTTTATGGTTCCAGCACCATTTGGACTAAGTGATTCGTTTCATGAATCAGTATTCTATGATCTGAATATGTGTATAGCTGTAATAAGTTGTAGCTTTCTATATTCTTTATTATATATTATCAAAAGGTATCTTTTGCTCTTACATTTATATGACTTCATCAACATCATTGTTTTTTGATTATATCAATTGAATCTAGAATTATATGTGCAGTTGATTTCTTTCAAACGTTGCTGGTTTATTGGTTGTTAGGGTATGGTTGTTTTTCTTTGAGAAAAGAATGAGTAATGTATCAATTGCAGTATTTTTGCACTGAAAGCTGAAGAGTACGTGAATTTTTGCTTCTGTAAATATTTTAATGCAGATATTCATAGCTATTTTTGCAAATTTTTAATTTTTATAAGTTTAGCTTAACTGAGTGATTGAATTATTTTTTGTATGTGTTGATTTTAGTTTTTAGATGATACTTTCCTTAAGTGCGTACTAATTACAAGAATTTGTGAAGGAAACATCACTCTTATTTGTTGTTTTAATGGAATTATTGTGGCATTGGCAGTGGCAAAGGTGGTAACACCTTTGGAGCTCTCAATTATAACAACGTTCATGGAGTTATACTGCATTAGGGAATTACATTTCTCCTTCTGAGGAACGTATTATTTTTATATCTTTGTATTTCAAGGACAATTAAATTTATTCAAAGCATATTCTACCTATCACAGGCATGTCTGTTCCTTCACTACAGATTGTTTATCCTTTAAAAATTTTAATGTGGAAATTGGTGAGTTATGCAGTTAACATAGTAATATTATTTTTTATCTGACGCTGTTCTAGTGTGCATGAGTGAACACTTATGCTGTATGTCTCAAGGGGAGAGTATTTTATTAAAGAATATTGAATGCTTGGGGAAACTCAATGCATGTCTCAGTATACGTCATTTATTATACCGAATAGAAATCAGTCTAAAAGCTTAATATAAAAGTAACCCTTGATGATAGAAGTATTTCAATATCGTTAAAAAGTGAAAGGGCATTGAGAGTTTAGTTGCTAATTAGTATACATGAAGTAGAGCTACTACCTTCTTTGGTCCAGTGTTTCTTTTAAAACTTTGAGAAGAGTGAATATTATTTCAAAATTTGTAATGCCTTTTCCTTTAATGGTGTGCAAAATTTAAAAATTACAAACTTGCTGAAAAGGAAGTTTGCATGCAAAATGTTTTTCTTGTCTTTGTGTAAGTTAATATTGGCATCTGTATGTATTGTAACATATGCAGTTTTCGAAATAAAATAATGGATGTTGACGGAACATAATGAGGGCTTTGTACATTTTTTAATATCTCCTTACTTTGCCTCTGCATTGTCAATTTGACTGATCATCAAGTGGCCTCAGTAAGTTAATTTGCTGAGTAATCCTTCAGAGTTGAGATGTATTTGTCAAATCTCTTTGAAGGTATGGTCATGTTGTAGGGAATGTTGACCAGGGAATACAATGTACTGTGTATTATCTAATAGTCTTGAGAAGTATAAGTCGGAAAACGTAAGAGACTTGGAGTATATAATGAATTCCATTGCATACATTTTAATAGGGGTCTTTTTGACTTAATGGTAGATTAAGAGGTAGTGTCTAGTTTGGAGATACCTAGTTAATACATCTTAGTTGCTCCCACATGAAACCTTTAATGAATTGGTATGTTTGTCTTTCATTGGAATTCTATTTGTTTTAATTATAGGACTGTGCTAAGAAATGCTTGAATAACATCCTAAGCTATTCCCCACAAGGATGAGGGATATTATCCAAGGGTCATGGGTACCGCAGCCGTACATGCCTAGGGGAGGGGAAAGGTCGGCCGGCCAGCCATAATATTTTTATTTGAATATGAAGGCACCTAATGTCGGAACGGCAATGAAATCCATCTGGTTAAAAGACAAGTTTGTTTAAAAAGGCCTCGTATAAATGAATTACGATTTATCGAATGGAATTATCTCGAGAATGTCAGTGAAAGGCAAATTTTGCGCACACTTGGCAACACTGTAGTCGGATCAAGCATACATAGAGAGTTTTAAATTGTATTCTTTCTGTAGGTAGCCAATGATGATCAAAAAAATAATAAATGCGTAAATAACTAGTAAAATACTATCAAAAACCATGAAAAACATTGTTCATGTTGATGGGCACAGTCGGTGATCGACGATGCTTGGCTTGTTTAAAGTTCATTGGTTGTTTGGCTGCAGCAGAACTACTAGATACTAAGGGTATTGCCCCGGAGAATTTTCGAATCTCACATGTAACAAATAGTTTCCAGCGAAAATATTTGTAGTTCAGACTAATGTAGCATATTTCAACGTTCATTTGGATAATCCAGTGACGGCTGCACTTCTTTCTTTTATTTTCGGAAAGCTTATCGTGGTGATAGTGTAAGAACGGCTGTGGCCATGTATCGCCAGAACTACAATGACGCATTAAGGGCCACCTATAGTTTGAATTGAGAGTTATGGTGGTAACGTAGAAGAGTGGAGCGTATGAGAGAAGTGAGAATTATGGTGGTAACGTAGATGTCAGTGGACCTCATCCAGAGGCCCTCCTCTTGAGGAAACCTAGACCCTCTACTGAAGGTAAGCGTAGTCAATTGTTCCCTTGGAATATGTCCTTAAGCGCTATGTCATCTACTTTTCTACTCACCATTTACTTGCTATGAAATGTATATGAGGATTTTTCAACCATCCTCTGGCATTAAGTGCAAGGTAAGATGTAATTTGCTACTCTCTTGTCTCATTCATTTACAGAAAAAACTAATTATTCGTTCACAGTAATCGTCGTTATGTCAGAAAAAGGTTCTATCACGTTGCCGATAATTTTCGTGAATATAGGAACTCTCCCCAGTTGATGTGCACGAATGACAGGTCCATTTACATCGTCATTGGTGGTATTGGGTGCAAGAATAGCTCGAATCCGTTGCTCAATGAACGCGCAAAATTTAAAAAAAAACAAGTAATTTGCCATTTGTAGATTTTTTGCAAGTATGCCTTATGTCTAAAACTACGTAATTCCGTGCAAGCCACCAATATGTGCACAATGTGATTCCACATTAGGCATGCAACACTCATTCCAGCTGAAATTAGAACCGCGCACGCTCGCCCGAATGCCAGTCGCAGGCCAACAGCAGTCACGATGACAATACGCGGTCAGACCATAAACTAGGATAGTGCTAGGTAAACAAACTGCTACCATGCAGTATACTATTTACGACTACTAGTTAGTATTATCAATGCGACTAAAGAAAAGCATTACCCACAAGGTACTCAGTCATGCGGGAGCTACATCTTGTCGGATATTTCATGTGGGGTTGTAGTGAACAATGATGTTCAGACATTTAGCACGAGTGCGAAACCTAATTGTGAGGGTCATAGTTCCCTAGAAATGATCTATCGCAACAAATTGCTCCTGATTGTACTTTACTGTTGGAGGAAAAAAATGACGATTCCAATTCTATTGTTCCTACAGTCTATTTCCTTGATCTTATGCCTGCGAATATTTCTACCGTAATGGTTAGGCTCTAGAGAGTATGTTGAACGACCGGTAAAAAAAAGACTACATCAAATTTTCTTAGCAGATTCAATCCATATTTTTCCCTTCGATCAGGTAGAGGTTCCTATCCTTAATCCCTCAACGATTCTGTAGTACTGTTATGCTTATCGTTACATGTATTCACAAATCTTGCTGCTCTCCGCTGCATTTGATCTACATCTAATAGGTACTTGACCTATTTCGCAAGGGTCCCATATACCAGCGGCGTGCTCCCACAGAGATCTCGCGAGGGAAAAATAACATCGCTCCTGTACTTTCTGGTCACATTTTTCTACTGTTCTTTTAATAAAACCCAATTAGCGATTTGCCTGTCCGCAAATTTCCCGTATATGCTTACCCCAGGGCAAGTCGTGAGTGATAGTCACTCCTAAGTACCTACTTAATTGGCTCCACATTTGACAGATCGGATTGATTAATTGGGTACGTTTCGTTGTGCAAGTTTTTGTTTTTTCAAACCTTCAAAACAAAGTACATTTAAAAATTTAATTCTAACTGCCAAGTGTCGCACCATTCATTTATAGCATCTAGGTCTCTCCTCATCGCAATTCATTCAGACTCTGTGGTCATATCCCTGTACATTACTGCGTCGTCGGCGAAAAGGCGAATTTTGCTCGTAAACAAATTGTTTATATCATTAATATACAAATGGAATAATAAGGGACTAATGACACTTCATTGGGGTACACCCGATATTACTTTAACTGTATCTGAACCAACGCCATATAGAACACCCTCTGTTCTCGGTTATCTAAGAAATCTTTAATCCAATATATTATATCGTGATGTATTCCATAAGCTTTCAGCTTAACAAATAATTTCGAATGTGGCACTTTATCCTTAACTTTTGTGAAATCTAAAGATATCGCGTCTACCTGGACGAGGCTACCTCCGGAGGAAAGAATATCGCGAAGAAAGAGGGCTAGCTGGGTTTCGCAGGACCTACCTTTTCTGAATCCATGCTAGTTTGGAATGAACAAATATTGACTACCTAAATGCCCCATAATTGAACCGATGATTACATGTTCCAATATTTTGTAAGAGATACATGAGCGGGAGAGGTAGAGTCTTCCTTATCACCGCTCTTAAAGATACGTGTGACATTTGCGATTTTCCAATCGTAAGGGACACGATGTTCTAGAAGAGATTTTTCGAATACTATTTTCTAGTGCGGTGCTATTTCTGATACTAATTCTTTATAAACTCGGGCGGGAATTTGATCGGGACCAGATGATTTCTTGGTGTTAATAGATTTCAAGTGATTTTCTATGCCGCGACAAGAAATATTAATTGACTACACGGGATTTATATATAGGTTATGCAGTGTAGCAGTGTTGTTTCGAGTGCATGTTGTATAGACGCTTTGGAAAAAGGTGTTAAGGATATTCGCCTTTTCTAATTTGTCGCTAGCTCTTTCCCCTTGGCCGTTTTTTTAATGACGTTACCGTGTATTTATTTCCTTCAACCTCCCTTACGTAAGACCAAAATGTCTTCGGGTTATCTTCCAAAGACTCACCTAATGTTTTACTTTTGAATTCCCTTCATGCTTTCCTTAAGACCGCTTTTGCTGTAACTCGTGTTCGAGGAATGCTGCTCGCGCGTGAAGACGTGAGGGATGAGGTTATGAGAGGTGAACTGGTGACGTGCATTATGGGAGTGTATTGAGTGGAGTTCAGTTTTTTTATGGTTACGTATTGTACGTGGAAAGAACGAAATTTTGTGCTTATCTGTTCGGCAATGTATCTCTCTTATTTTATTGCTTATGCCAGTCTCAGAGATGTGAGGCGTCAAAATAATATTCTCTGTGTCGCTCTGAAACTCACCAGTTCTAGATTTCTCCACCAAACTACGCCTAGTGTGTAGCCTCCTAGACTCTAGGGGCTCCCAGCTTAATCCCTCTAAAAGCTAGGAAGTACTATATGTTCGCTCGAAGCAGTTTTTCAGGAACCGCGCAGCTTTCCTTTGTATTTCATTAATTTTTTCAGTCAAATCTTTCTGTCCATGGTCCCAAATGCTCGCAGCATATTCGAATTTTTGTGATGACTTTTGATAGTAGTGTACTGTGGTGTACTTATTAAGATTTAGTCCTAGCTTCCACTCCTGGCACCACGGGTGAACGTTAAGGTCCGATGATAGAACTTCTGAGTCCGCGTCTTCGCTAATTTCGAAGTAGATGATGATCGTCTGAAAATAATCTTTATATACTGCTTATTCGAGAACTTAGGCAATTTACATAAATAATAATGACAAAAGATCACGCGTCCTTGTGGAAGTGGTACATAACATTCAAGCAAGTTGTACATAGAATCGAGCAATGAAAATCCAGCCATTTTTTTGCCAAGCATAATTATTAGGAATGTAATTAATAATTTCCGTATTGTCAATCACACAGGTGGCCAGTTTACTTCACACTATAACATTATGACTATGCGTTTGTATTAACCTCCTAGGTCCTGGCATTTTGTATACAATACACGGACGTTTGAATTTTTTCCCGCTCAGCTGCGCAAAATATTGGCTACGCCGCTTGCTTTTAAGTGGCAGTATCATTAAGAAGCTTGATTCACAGAAATCGCCCGTCGCATGGCAGAGATATTAACTCAGCAAACATTGGCTTACAACGTAAAACGTAAGAATGAAGAATTTTCCAAAAATAATGTTGGATATGTCTCGGGACTGAGGAGGTTAAATCCATTTGTAGTCTGCAGTTAAAAAGAGCCCACTCCTGTAGCATAGTATTAACGAATTCCTTACGAAGCATGTGTTTTATAGCAGGAAAATTTAAAACGTGGTGTATGTGATGCTCCATTACGGAATGAAATCACCTCAAAGCCTTAATTTTTCATTACATCTACATCTACGTACTACCCTGCGAGCCACCACGAGGGTGTGTGGCAGGGGGTGAAGATCACCAAACATGCACTATTGACATGCAACTAGGATCTCATCACTCTTTTCGGCACTCCGCTATTCCGCGCTTTAAGCCTCACTGCTCGTGCACCTTCCACACCGGCTGGACGTTGTGAAGTATAAGGTCGCTCAAGATGAAGGCGAGTCGGGAAATTTTTTGCTATCTTCCTTGCGTAAAAAATACCGAATACTCGCAGCCTAAACCCTTAGAAAAGGCATCGCGGGTTCGTTCGCCGGTGTATCGTCCTGGGCGGTGGAGTTGTGTGGTCAGTACGTGGTGGGAGGTCATTCAAGGCTCTCCAAACGATCGAAAAAAGTTGAGCAGCAGCATCCGGGTAAATCAAGTCGTCTCCAGTCACCAGTTCCCGACTCGAGGTGAATCCCTTGTAAACAGTTTTGAGGCAGGTTATAGGGCGGTCGTTCTTAGGATCGGAAAAGCCTCCCTTCTTAGCTATTAGAAACAATGAGAATAACATAGGAACGCACCATTAGATCCGTGCATCCCTCAGTTATCCAAGGGGGAATTCGTTCTCTATCTGAGAGGAAGGACTTGAAGATTTTGGCGAGGTGTTGGTGGACAAAATAATTGAAACGGGCGATTCCGAATGGCGGAAATATTTCTTTGGGTCTTTGCGGTGAATTTATGCACCACCTCTTAGAAGTGAATGCGGAGGAAAAAGGTAGCAATCCACGGTTTGTCTCTCGAAAATCTCCAATCACGGTGTTCTTCAAAATTGATGTATTGAAATCATGCACAGAATCAAATGTGAGAATTCCATTAAGAAACAGATGTATGCGAATGATAGTTGTGAAATACCTGCTAATTTCATTATTTGAACTGGGAGCTTACGAAAATAGCAATTTATTTTTTTCAATCCACTGCAGAATCGCGTTACTATTGAAGATATTTTAAAAATCTCGGCATCTCCCTTAAATTCGGTCTTTCTGCTGTGGTTCCTGGGGGTTCTCGATTGTATCCCATGTTCAGATAAATAATGACCGTTGGATTGATAGCTCCGGCATTTCGACATCAACCTGGGGCAATTATGTCCATTAAATCTTTAATAGCCGTGGATGAATTTGGCACTCTTAACACCACACCTCTGTTTCCATTTCGATCGGTCCAGGTCCTACACACTCTTAGCTGACTGATTGAAATATCACTTACACATCTTGCACACACGCGTTCATTCACTATTCGTTTCCTCCAAATCCTCAAAATGTTTTTTAAAACAACAAGTTGTGTTTTTATATAACATATATATTTTATGAACTAGGACTAAAAAGTGAAAAAAATAAAAAAAGAATTTTTAAGCATGCTATTCTAAAAAGATGTGAAAAAAAATCTAAAATCAGAAATATCTTAATATCGAACTACAAAGAAAAAATTATATTTTCTCGAGTGAATGAAAATCTAGCCTATTACTGGAAATGATTAAATTCAATTGAAGGAAATTAGCCACAGAATGATGAGACAATAACGAAAAGTATGGGGTACGACCTCATTTATATTTTTCACCTTAACTTAAGTTCATTTAATGATTTTCTAGAAATTGTATATTGAAGCTCCCCATTCCATTGAATATCAAAATCTTCATATTTAATGAATTTGTGTTGATATCGAATATGAAAGAACGCCCCGCGCTTTTCGTCGTGGTCTTATCAATGTGTGGCTAATGTCCTTGAATTGAATTGAATTATTTCCAGTGAGAAAATATAATTTTTTCTTTTTTAGTGCGATGTTAAGATATATTTCTATTTTTAGATTTGTTTACTTCTTTTTAGAAAATCATGCTTAAAAATTCTTTTTTTTATTTTTTTATTTACGCTATGAAGATAGCAAAAAATTTTCCGATTCCCCTTTGGTTTTCGTGAGACGACTCCTACGGACATGGGACGAATGATAACCTTGTCTGTCCTTGGGGGATACTGACATTTTCAAAATTTCTTCTTGAAAACACCCGCTAGTAAAAAGAGACCTGTAAAATGAAAATAATATGAGTTAAAGCAATTATCTTTTATCGTTAGCCGCTTTTTTATCTCAGTGGTACAGCCGTCGATTGTGATCGGTAATTATTAGCTTTACAATACACTCCTTAAACCCCCCTCGGAAAAATATTCGAGGAACTGTCCTCCCTGATCATTAGTCGTTAACTGTTCCCCGAAATTCGTGAAAACATGGTGTTTATCTGATTCTAATGCCGATTTTTCCTCCAAACCAGCGTCATCTCAAAATACTGCTAGGTGAACAAACTATTTTCAGGGATCGTCCCTGCTATTTTTGGGAGGGAAGGCAAGGGAACATAAGTTAGGGTCTTGTGAGGAGGTAAATTTTGTTGGAAAGGAGTGGAGAGGGGTGCAGAGAAAGTAGCTCATTGCAAAGGTTACCTGACCGTCTGATAATTTCCATCTATTCCAAAGTATCCATCTTTAAGCCTTTCGGAAAAACTTGGGAAATTTCGGGGATAAAAATCACTTGCATGATTATTATCAATCAGATACTTGGCGAATAGAGAATTGGAATCTGACCCATACTCGTATTAAAGTAACTTCTGAAGTGTTCTTTGATGCGTGTCTTGAAATTGCGACAAATTTGACCTATGTAAAATATATCAAAACAATTGCATTTAGTTTTGTAAATACCAGACTTGAATAATCTTTCCTGTTTGTCTTTTCCATTTTGATAAAGATTTCGAAAGGGTTATGAGAGTGTAGAATGCTGCCTTAAAGGAATTCGGAAGGCGGTTTGGAATCCTGTAAGACATTTTGCCTAGAAAAGGTATAGAGCACCTCTTGAAAATTGAAGGTCTTACTGTTTGTGTTGGGAAAATATGTTTTACAGCTAAGGATTTTTTTTTGTCGACTAAATTTGAATTGTAGCCATTGCTAGCGGCTGTGGACTTTTTTATCGAAAGTTCAGTTTTAAAGTTAATGAGAGTAAGTGGAATGTGAAGGAAGCGATGAACCATAGAATTTGAAGCAGCATGTTTCTGGGAAAAACGGTGAATCGAATTCCTAGGTATGATATAATCAGCGTAACATGGTGTCCTACAGATTGCAAATTCATGTTCTTACCCTGTTATTGAAGTAGACAGATCTAAGAAATTGAGTGAGCCGTTCACGTCTTTTTCCATTGTGATGGGAATTTTAGGATGAAGAAAGTTCAGATGGTTGAGGAAAGAATCCGTCCACGTATGCAAAGTACTACTCACCTTAGTACTTTGCATAAAATAGAAAAAAGTTCGCCCATAAGCCTGAAGCATACAATTAGTGTAAAAAATAACCGAAAGCAATATGAATGATATTCAATTACTACTGTTGAGTTCAGTCGTAAAAAACATAAATTTTGCGACGTTAATCTACGTATATTAAAGCGAAATGCCACAGCCTCAATCACTAAATGACTATAATATGTCCAGGACCACCGAGCGTATTACGTGGTTGCAGAATATGTTAGCTATTTAAGTAATAGCAATTCGTCCTTTTCTTTACTTTTGTGATATGTCCCATGAGACGAAGTGTTACGATGGTGCCAAATGAGTGAAGTGGCACATCTCTTTTTTGTAAACCATAATATCGACGGCGGTAATAAGTCTCGTGTTTTTTTAATTAAACGAGCACATTTTTTGAAAGATTATTATTACGTTAGAGGAGGCAGAATTTGTTTGCGCCATTCTGGCGATACCTAAATTTTCCTCAAAAATACCTTGCGGTAAGCCTTACACACTCTGAAATGTAAATTTACCATTCCTTCGAGAGCTCTTCGCTTTCCTCATTCAATTATTTTCCTAAAATTTTGATAACTTTCCAAACATGGTCGTAATTGCGTATTAAACACAATTTCTCACGTCCGAATGATTTCTCAGCAGGTCTCACTGAACGACATACGAATAATAATTATGATCCAATCCGGGACACGGACGACAAGGAATGTCTGTAACACTAGCAGACACATCATGATAAACTGGCAAGATGAATGCAATTCTGGATTGTCAATAAACAGGCTTGAACCGACAACCTAGTTCTTTTCGTCAATTTGATTCCTGAGAGCAGTGATTCATAAAACGTTCCATTACATCGAGGCGAGTCATTTACTCATAATTGAAGAAATAACAAAAATCGTTTTTGATTGTGCAGATGAGTTACTTGATACTTAATCGTGAAATGATTGACATTTAATATTGAATGAACTAAAATTAAATCACAAAATAATACAGAAATAATATTAGTATTATTTATTTAATTGTACTTTTTCCACATTTCACTCTTTAACCTTTTCTTTTGACTGGCGGGTCCCTGGAACGAGGCAAATTCCTCACAAAGCACGGATGTTGGCGTAGAGGAGTTCTTCCGCTGCCATCCTTTTAAAAAACGACCTTCCCGTGTATAAGTTAAATTTTACGTTGATAAAAAATAAAGTGACTCTGTAAATTCCACAAAATCATTTTCGTAATTTACTAAGTTACATTGATATTTATTTACATGAGTCGATTCCACCAAGTTATCCCGAACAATATTAATTTTTTCGATTTTACGTTCCAATTTGCCACCCCGATTAGATTACTGGTGCCTCTTTAAGATTACGGCTTTGGGAATTTCTTTCTTAAGTCGCACTTCCGGCGGTAGATACGTTCTCTCTATCAATTTTAAAGTGTCACATTTCCTGCGAACGATTTGGGTCCATAACAGTCGCAAATGAGACTCCTAAATAGGTTTGTCGGTAAGTAGTGTTGCTAGATAGTTGATTTAGTTAGCTAAGTATGCCGGCTTCCTCGTTTGATAGTACTCCTAACCCTCCCAACACGCCCTGTATGCCGGTGGTATAATTTTTGTATCTCTGCCCATTGATGTAGTTGCGAAATACACTAATGCAGATTGAGGCTCTAGCATTTTTGGCACGCTTATTGTGCAATGCATATTAGTGAAACATCGCCTCTTGACAAGTATGTGAATTTTTTATTTTTCCACGAGAATGTAACTTTTTTGACCAATTGGAAACTTGCGCTTTAAGAAAAATCTGTAAGTGCCATTTTGTGGAAATCGTGCATGCATATGACCCCAGTGCACTAACCGCTTCACATCTACTTCTACATACTACCCTGCGAGCCGTCGCATGGATGGGTGGCAGGGGGTGTTAGGACACCAGCCGTGTAAAGATGTAAGGTTTTGGTAGGTGAAATGGTGACGTGTATTATGGGAGTGTATTTAGTGGAGCTCAGTTTTTGTTATAGTCGCTTATAGTGCACGGAAAGAACGAATTTTTAAACATATCTGTTCGGAGATATATCTCTCTTATTTTATCGCTTCTGTCAGACCTAGAGATGTAGTGAGGCGTCATGATAATATTCTATGTCGCTCTGAAAAACATCAGTTCTGAATTTCTCAAGCAAGCTAAGCCTACCGTGTAGCCTCCGAGTCTCTAGGGGCTCCCACCTTAATCCCTCTTAAAGTTGTGAGACACTATATGTTCGCTCGTCGCAGTTATTAACGAAGCGTGCTGCTTTTCTTTGTATTTCATTAATTTTTTGATCCCATGGTCAAAATTTCCTATTATACCCTCAACAAAACCTAGTCTCTTTAATTCTGTGCCGCATATGTTTTTTTTGTGTGTTCCCCACCATATATCCGATGTTAAAGTAACTCCAAGATATTTTACTGTATCTGAAGATTTTATGTTTACTCCACCAATAGTTTAGGTATGAAAAACAGTACAAGTGTTATTTATTTTTTTATTTATTTAAAGAAAGAAAACCACGTACAGCTATGGTGCCATTTTATAGTGGTCCTGTAACATAGCACAAACTTAAGGGCATACACAAGCAAACTCAATGACAGGTTACAGGCAGAAATTTTGGAAATATAAAAAAAGAAAAATAGGGGAATAACTACTTAGGTGAAAGATAAAAAAGAGAAAATTTTATAAAGGATTTGGATGAAAGTGCAAAAGGACCGATGTGATTAGGGAGGCAATTCATAGAGAGGAGAGGCGGAAGAAAAGAGAACGTTTAGTTATCGAAAGTCCGGGAATGGGCATGTGCAGTAAAGGGTGAGGACGGGTGGGGCGGGATGGAACTTAGAAATTGATAACGGAGAGCAATTCAGGGCAGTCGATGGTGGAATTTAAAACATTATAAATAAATTTTAAGTCTGCTCTGAGTCTATGAGTGGGGGGATTAGGGATGGAGAGATAGGATAGAATAGCCTTGGTGGACATATTACGACACTGTGGTTGTACGCGATGGGTACCGGTAAAATATTCCGAAGGACCAGGGGATCACGATAATGAAGATACAAAACGTCAGATTGATGATTTTATCACAAAACAAAAAGGAGCACTCTCAAACAGCACCGTTCTATATGGCTGGCCACAGCACCGGAACACGTGGGGCAGTCACACAATTTGACTTATCACAAATTTGACTTACTCAATAAAAGAACAACGAATCACCCTTGGTGGGAATTCAAATAGGATTACAACGACTTCAAACAGTGGTAATCTATTCTTAACTATTTTAGCCAAGAAGTTGCAGACACAATCCAGCGATGAAAGATAAATAAGTAGACTACTGAGACAAACTGTGGAGAATCCATTGATTTTTTAAAGTTTTCATCAAGTTTACGCCGGCTACAAAAAAATCTGTAAATTCTGCACTTCAACTCCGCCTGTCCTTATCGCACTTAAAGAGCCTGCAGTGGAGGGGGGACAAGTTGGGGCAGGATTTATTTTTCTCAAACTTTAGTAAAGACTTCACTCTTAATTTGATGTTTATAACTTTGCATAGACATGATGTTTTTCTTCACTTTCTGCAAAAAACATGCGAAAAACAGTGTCTTTTTAATGTTTAGTAGAAATATTTAAAAACCACATGCGATGAAAATGTTATTTCTCTACCTCTCGCTCTCTCTGAATAAAATACACACCCGCATATGATATGCTGGAAAAATTCATGCTTGATCATAATAGGCGTCTCGAGCAAAAAACATTTAACAGTTCTCACGAAAAAAGGTGGATGGAATTTGTGAATATTTTGTCTGAGTTCCAAAGATCTCTGCTGACATTTAAAATCTCTCGAAGCTGAAGTGATTTTTGACATTTTGTTGTTTGAATATTGTGCTATCATAAATTGTCATTGCCTAATTCAAAATGAAAAGTGAAAAAAAAAATCATTTTTGACCGGCGTGAATTATTCTCGGGTTTCCATCCGGGTAAGATGCTCCATCTTCTCCAACGCCGACGTTTCGATGAATGCCTTATTCATCGTATCAGGGCCGTCTACGAAAAAAATTCTGTAGTTTCTTTTAAATACTTCTACAGAATTTCTTAAAAAGTTCTGTAGATATACTTTTACGTATTGAAACGCCATTTTACGGAATTCCGTACGACGTTCTGCAGAATACCTTAGGATGTTCTGCAGAATACCTTAGGACATTCTGCAGAATTCCTTAGGACTTTCTGTGGAATTCCCTACGCCTCTCCATGTAGGTCCTTAGAAAAGAAACTCGGTCAACGGAAACGTCACATATTCCCGTAGAGTTGCTGAAGTTCTACAGAACAGCTTGTAAGGAGTTATTTTGCTCTGCTGAAAATAATTCTACAGAACATGTGGTCTGTAAAATCAGGCTCTCATGTTCCGTACAGGTCCTAAGAAAAAGACAGGTCCTAAGAAAAGGAAGAAGTACCGACGAAAAAGAGTCAATTTCTGTAGAATTCCTTACGTTGTACAGAACAGCTTCTAAGGAATTTTTTAGCAGGGTAGAGTTGCTGAAGTTCTACAGAACAGGTTGTAAGGAGCTATTTTGCTCTGCAGAAAATAATTCTACAGAACTTATGGCCTGTAAAATCAGGCTCTCATGTTCCGTACAGATCCTTAGAAAAGGAACTAGTTCTGAAGAAAAAGAGCCAATTTCTGTAGAACTCCTTACGTTCTGCAGAACAACTTCTAAGGAATTTTTTAGCAGCGTGATGACGACGAATAAGTCATTCGTCGAAAGTTTGGCGTTGGGGAAGATGGAGCATCTTACCCGGACGGAAACCCGAGAAGAATTCACAGCAGTTATTCGCCGGGAGAAAGTGAAATCCTACGTTTTTGACCGGCTCTCCACGATCTCAGCCTACTGTGCGGCTTGTGTTAGCTTTTTAGATCTGCTTCTGTGACCTTGAAAACGGACGCGGAGATAAGGTCGAGGTGGACAGAGAAGTCTGGATGTTGTTCAAGAGCATACAGTGGGGAGGGGGGCATTTCTATTGGGGGGGAAAGGCAAGGGGGTTGGGGGAGGTCACGCTTGCGATCTTCTTGGAGGGGGAGGAGATGTGGTGTTACTGCGCTGTGAGGAGTCGCCTCCCCCTTCCCCCCCCCCGCCCCGCGTTGCACGTTCCGCAACCACCCCTCACCACGCGTGCCAGCTCATCCTACTACGCGCACACTGTAGCAGTAAGACGACCATGGCGAACGCACGTTGCTCCGCTCTCCTCCCGGCGGTGGTCTTCTGGCTTGCCGTACTCCAGGGGTCGCAGCAGGGGCTCGCGGAAGACGGAGGGGGCGGCACCCCTGCGGTGCCCGTCGTGGAAGTCATGGGGGGTCTGATCAAGGGTTCCCTGATGAGGACCCGAGGCGGGAGGGACGTGGCTTCCTTCCGGGGGATACCTTACGCGGAGCCGCCGATCGGAGAACTTCGGTTCAGGGTGAGTTTGCGCCGCAAATACTCCCCCTTTCAAAATTCTGTCGGCCGAGTTAGATTACTCAGGAACGGGGGAAAATAATTTCAGTCCCGTGCTCATCAAAATGAAGCTTATTAGTTGATGGACATGCGCGAAAGGAGTTTGCTTCGTTGGTTCGGCCATGTCGAGAGGATGGAAGAGAATCGAATAGCGTAACCAGTATATGAAAGCAGAGTGAACCGTGTACTAAGAAGAGGTACACCGCGAAAATCATGTGTGAATGTGTCGGACTAGACTCTAAAGAGCAGAATATGAGGAGTCATAAGTATAAGAGAACCTCTGTAAAGAGTTGCATGAGTGTAAAAGAAGCGAAGTTGTTTGTAATGATGGGGTGTTATGGAGGATATTATTAAAAAGGAGCCAGTTTTCTTGGGCTAACGGCAATAATTAAATTATTTCATTTTGCCTATCCCGTAAGGGAGTGGCTTCATGGAAATGTATATGCGTTAAGAACAGAAAAACTACCCATTTTTCGAGTTTCTAAACGAATGCAACGTGTTTAATGCTTCATGACGACGAAACTATGATAGAGGACAAAATGCCCCGTTTGCACTTTTTAGCTGAAGCCCTTGCCGATACCAATATGAAATTAAGCTCCATATTGCTGCTGTAAATCAGTTGTCCATTTTTGGCGTAAAATGCTAAACGAAAGTAGAATTTAAGAAAAGTGCACTTGGCCGCTGGAGTGTAGTGTAATGTTATGAGGAATGTGTTTAAAGTCGGCTTTTTTGCCTGGTATTGTGCTTTGAATGCCTGTGCTCACCTGCAAATTAAGAGGGGAATGTAATTTCTTTACGTAAATAATAGAATTGTAAATATAAATATAAGTAAGGGTTATGAGGTTTAGATCCTCAAGAGGTTCGTCAGCTACTTAGTTTGCTGTAATAACGGCCGTGTTAGCCCGTGAGTCGTAAGATACCGGAGATTTGTGAGATTGATCGTGAGATTAACTGAAGGCTGCCTTTCCCTGTGATATTCTACCTCTTATTTCCTCCGTCCCACAAGGATTCCACCTTCATCACCTATTAAATAAGCAAGTATCACTCGTCTGGACCATCCATGTGCCACCTTGTAATGGCGAAGTCATCCGAAACGCGTAGAAGTAAAAATGTTTTTGGTCAGTCTTTAAAAATCATTATCCTTGTGGTGTTATACGTGGATACAAACGGTATGACTACTGCTAGGGCTCCTGTTTGATGGGGTGGTAGTAGGAACCGGCCCTGTTTTGGTCGTAAGGTTAAAACAAATACTTAACCTTACTGACTGTTGTACCCTTACCAGCAGTCCCCACCCGGAGATTCGATTGGGGGACTATTTTACTTCCGGAATATTTTACTGGGAGGGGTGCCATCACGTCACATATAGTTTGAATCCAGGGCTGCATCTTCCGGTAGCATGCTTAATTTGGTTGTCAAACCAGGAAAATTTTTTCTGTCGCTTCCGTCTCGAACCAGCGACTCTCGGAATGGAAGTCTAACACGCTACCAATGGTCTAAACTCCATCCAGAGACTTATTAATGATTGGCCACAATTTAGTCTGTACAATATGAGTTTAGGGACATGGACACATCATCATAGCCTACTAACCCCTTTAGGCAGAGTCACTCGTTGGTCGCCTTACATGTTGCTCCGGCGAGCAAAACACAGCAGCATCTACGGTTGTCAGACAGCAAAAGCCTTACAGACACGAAGATGCAAGATTCAGCGTAAGCAATGACATTGACGAGTTACTTATTATTTTAGTCAGCCTCCCATATTAAACGAAATAAAAGCCGTCTTGAGAAATCAAGGTCTTCGATAGAAAGTTTTATGCGATTTGAATAGGCAGGTGGGCACTAACGATTTACGCACAAAGTTTGATCCGGTCTACCGTTCCAAATGATCCCATTCGCTGAACTGCTCTACAATTTCATATATATAACTTTCATTGGGTCATCGTGCTTTGTAAAAATATAACCTGCAAAAAGATAATCGCTCCTGGAAATATCGGCGCGTTTCGAGTTTTTCTTTTATTCCTTACCGTCTCTACGCATTGAAAAGCTCTTTGTTTTTGGCCGCGTATTTATCTACCCAAAATTGTTGACATCCATGCAAAAATACCACATTTGAATCAAGAAACAAGGTTTTGTTAAGCGTATAATTGGAAGGTCCCCGGATGAAAAAGTAAAAGAGAGATTCTCCTTCGCTCTGGTTAGGCCGCGAATACACGCGAGCATTTGGGACCCTGGTCATAAAGAATTAACCAAAAAAAATAATAAAATACAAATAAAAGCTGCACGCTTCGTTAAAAACTGCTACGAGCGAGCATACAGTGTCTCACAACGTTTAGAGGGATTTAGATGGAAGCTCCTAGAGACTCTGGGACTACACGCTAGGCTTAGGTTGCTGGAGAAATTCAGAACTCGTGTGTTTCACAGCGACACAGAGAATATTATCATGATGCCTCACTACATCTCTAGGGCTGACAGAAGTGATAAAATAAGAGAGATAAATTACCGAACAGATAGGTACAAAAACTCGGCCTTTCCGCGCACAATTACCGGCCACAATAAAAACTGAGCCTTACTAAGTACCCGCCACCATTTCACCTCTCGAAACCTTCCCACTTTACACCGCTGGTGACCTAACACCCCCTGTCACACGTCCTTGCGGCGGCTCGCAGGGTGATATGTAGATGTAGATGAATTTCGCAACTGAGACGCGAAGGGAAAGCAGTCGCAATAGCGTCGGTTTTTCCGCGGCCCTACATCAAGCCCTTTCCGCAAGCCCTTTCCGCAAGCCCGGCGACCCTTTACGCGTTTCCCCCTCGCACTCAACGGGCTCCGCCCATGTTCGGTCGAGCGAGGCTGTTCCCTACACTTCCACGCCAGCTCGAGTTTCCACGAGATGCGGTGGCTTCGTGACACGCTCGACTTTGGGTCTCGTCTCTTCCCCCCCTTATCCTCCCGCGCTGACGTGGATCGGGCTCTAGCGGCAGCGTCGAATTGACACACTGTGACAAAACATAACATAATTTTTTTAAATTTTTTCTTCTCCCTCTGAACTCTCCTGCAAACCTCACTTAACTAATAAATTGCCCGGACTCTCCTTTTCAGTTAGAACAATGAATTTTATTCACAAAATATTATGAGAAAGAAAATGAATATCCCTTTACACAAATTATTACCAATCGCCATAAATATGTTATACCATTAAAATAAACAACATATATTTTTCCCTTCACTGTATTACTTCTCTTCAGGCTCATAAAATTGAACAGGCCATGCACTTTTTCTCACTTGAGCCACTTCACGTTCCTTCTTCTTCACATCACAGAGCATATAAAAAAATGAAAATAATGCATACAATTTCCTTATTGATATCTTCACAGGTGGATGCTGTGTTCCTTGCCAGCTAAATTCTCCTGGATGCACCCTGCGTTGAAATACAGCTCCTACTCTAGTGATATTCAGACTCAAGTTGAATTTTTCTTGTTTTTTTTAGGCACCAGAGCCAATTAATGCATGGGGTGGTGTTCTAGATGCCACCAATGAAGCACCCCAGTGCATTCAAAAAGACCTTATTTTTCAAGAGAATGCTCCAGTGATTGGACAAGAAGACTGCCTATTTCTAAATGTCTATGTGCCACTGGTAAGAATTACAACTAAAGAAAAACGTGTATCCCTCCATATCTGAGTACATATGGTCAGATTCATAGCCTCAGTTATGGAATACATATGAAGATCATATATGTATTTTGTTTATTTAAGGGTATGTTTCAAAATCCTTCGCAATGGAAGTATTTTTTTTTATTCTGAAATAATTTATGCAGGGAGTGTGTGATTTATTGTTAAAACAGATGGGGAAACAAATGAACTACTCACTGTTTAATTTATCAGTAGATCTAGGCTTGGAGACTCATTTTTTAAGTAAAGTTTCTTTGGGGAGAAAATACAATTAGGTAACATAAACATGGATAATGACTGGTATTTTTGGTAAATACCTCAAAAACTAGTGCAGGAAGGTGGTGATATTTTAGTATCTGTGGAAGGGTGAGATATTTTTCTCTGAAATGAGACTAGATAAATTGACTACAAGGAGAAATGACATCTCACTCTTTAGCTAGATTCACATGAACAGAAAACGAGATGGGAAAGCAGATGACAGAAAAGCCAAAAGCCAATTACTGGCCCATTCAGCGGGCCAAAGCTCCATCCCTTTGCTTTCCACTGGCTATGATTGACTTTCTGCTTTTTGTCTCGTTTTCCATCCATGTGAATCTTGCTTTACTATCTTAATAGGTGGTTCATATCTGAAAAATCTAATTGTTGTCAGGGTGAACTAGAAAAGAAACAGGATTATTGAGCTTAAAAGAGAGCAAGGCTGGGCTTAAAAGAGAGCGAAAAGAAGTCTTGTATGAAGAATTTCATGTGAACAATTGTGGTTTCATTGCTTTTAATTTCGTTAACACTCTCGCTGCTGGGCACTTCTCACTGCCGGATAGGTAGAATGCTGCGTATTTTAAGCTTTATTCATGCTATCACAGAAAAATAACTGTATAACTTAGAAAATGCAGTTTATATTGCTTTAAAGCTTGATTCTACTACCTTTTTTAATTGTCAGTTGATTGTAAGTTGGTTGGAATATGTTTCTCAGCAGCTAAGGAAATACGTCAAATGACGGGATTAGCAGCGAAAGTGTTAAAATATTCTCTTTCATGCATATTTATGTGCACATTCATTTGAATAAAAAAATGCAAAAAGAGAAGTGTTTACCTGAGATTAAATTCCCAAAAAATAGTACAGTATCTATCAGCTCTTTGGAAAATAGAGCATTGATGCCAATCTTTGTCAGTTGCAGTGTATTTACTGATCAGCCATGCTTTACTCAAAATATCTCTTCGCGAAAGTATTTTATCAAACCTGTATGTGATGTTATTTTTTTTATTCATGCATGTTTCCAGTAAACCTTTGCCATGAAAATACTATTTTCTTATCTTCGATTACTTGCAGGACATTCTGAATAGTGTTAAGACAGCTGAGAAAGAAGGGAAACTATGGAAAAAGATCCCCACGATGGTGTACATTCACGGGGGTGGCTGGCTTGGTGGTAGTGGGGGCAGCCACAATTTTGGCCCACAGCTTCTGTTGGAAAAAGATGTCATTTTGGTCACCATGAACTACAGATTATCTGCCTTTGGTACTGTATTTTCTGTTTCAATTTTTTTCCAGTTGAAAAGTTTTAAAATTAAGAGAAAAATTTTGCTTTTGCCATTTTGAAAGAAATTTCTATTGGTGTTCAATATCCAAATACTTTTTAAATTTTGCTGTGATAATTTCTGAAAGATTACTGTATGTTCTTACAGTTTTTAATGGTTGAAATTAGCACACATATTTTACCTAATGAGATTTTTATAGCTATCCATAATTGAAAATAGCATATTAGTTGTTAAAAAGTCATAGAAAAACTTTATCCTTCAGTGCTTCAGTTTTGTAAAAACAAATGGAAACATTTGGGGATGCACTCCATGGATTATCCCCCTACCTACTTCATGGTATTAATTCAAATCATCGCATAAACCCTGACACTCTGTACCGTAGACTCCTATGGTAGCTCATGGGATGGTGTGCAGAACCGAGTCTGTATGATTTATATTTTTTTGACACTTTGATTGCCACCAGGATTCCTCAGTACTGGAGACAATGCATCACCAGGGAATAATGGTCTGAAGGACCAGGTCCTTGCTCTGAAATGGGTGAATGGGAATATTGGTGCCTTTGGTGGAGATCATGACAAGGTAACCATCTTTGGACAGAGCGCTGGAGGAGCAAGTGTTCATTACCACATACTATCGCCAATGTCCAAAGGTAGGTTCTTCTCATTAATGGATAGAGAAAGTAAGAATAATGTATTAGGTGTCTATAATATTTCTCATATTCCTACTGCATTATTTCTTCAGATTTTTGGCTGAATTTTGCGCTATATTACTTAACTTGCAGATGCCTACCATGATGGAACTTATTTTTATGCACAAATTAAATCAAACAAATGGATAGGGTTACTGTAAAAATATCATTTATCCATTGTTTGTCTTAGCATATATTTTAGTGTTATTCCTGGGTTACTTTGGGAGTCTTATCATGATGAAGCTCATTTATGCCTGAAGTGTGGACTGTAGTGGTAGTTACATTTGCTTACATGGTGGTAAGAGTGACCCAGAGCAAAATGCCCTTTTCTCAATCTCATTAAGTGAAGTCATTATTTTTCAAAGCTTTAACTTTCCATGGAAGTGGGCACCATTGATATTTCATATGTAGGTATTCCATAGTGAATAGAGCAGTGAGTAGCTTGAATGCTGACTGTCTACATCAAAATGGGCCCACTAATCAAGTCCTACTCAACCTGATAGAGAAGTCAAATTCAGAAAAGCTCTTACTCATGGAGATTTGGGTAGGGGAAATGTTTATCTGACTTTTCATTCAAACAATATTGACTTATCATTATCACCATTAGATATAGAATTTCTTTCTGTCTCAGGAAACATCTCTTTATTCTGTATAGCTATTGTTCCTTTCCAATATCCTGAGGGCTGAGAGGCAGGCCCAAAATTTGTGCAGACTGCTCTCTTATAGAAAACTAGGGAGGGACAAGGTCTCAGCTGCCACAGAGTTGGAAACTATCTCTGAACAGGGATGGCTTGAGCACAAAATTGACAAGACTATCTCATTACCCTTTCAGCCAGAAAATTTGCATGGCCCACAATGAAATAGAACCCCTTGGAGGGACTTATCCCTCCACTAAAACCTTGATTGTGAAGCACTAAGGATGGTAACCAACACATTTCCCCATACCTGTGATTTATTTCGGCTTGCCAACGAGTCTCTTTGGGCTCTAGAAGTTTGGAAATGCAGTCAGCAGATTTATGAAGTTCACCCAACTGAGGTCTGAGAGCTACTGGATTCCTGAGAGGCTAGTGAATCCTAGTTGGCTCTGGGATAGCCTCGTGCTGAGCAACTTTCTCTTTAAACTTAATATTTGAAGGCGTAACTTTGTGGAATGACACTACAGGCATGATGAAAATGAAAAAGCTCATAGTATTTTCCACACTCAAAACTTTAATTCCTGACCCAGGTTTTGATTGCCTTGCAATCATTTTCAAAACCTTTGAAAAATTACCATAGAGATATTTATATTTTCAAATTTATTTGTGGGTGTAAAGCAGGACAAAAATTATTGTGGGTAAGCAAAGAGAAAGTAAAGACATGACGAAAAAGAAAAAGCTCTTAGTATTTTCCACACTCAAAACCTTTGAAAATGATTGCAAGGCAATCGAAACCTGGGTCAGGAATAAAAGTTTTGAGTGTGGAAAATACTAAGAGCTTTTTCTTCATGTCTGTAACTTTCTCTTTGCTTACCCATGCTTAATTTTGTCCTGCTTTTCACCCACAAAGAAATTTGAAAATATAAATAGCTCTATGGTAATTTTCAGTTGTGCGATACTCTGGGGAACATAACATTATGTAATACCTACTGTAATAACCTGCTTCATGGGGAAAGGAACTGGGTCCACCTGAGAAGCCTTCACATACACTGGGCATATTTTTTGTGTTAATTGAGCTATACTATCTAACCAACTTTCAGGTTGAAAACAAAGGTGATATTCATTACTTCAGCAGTGGTTGGTATCCTTCTCTGCCTCATCAGGCAAAACTGATATTCAGTTGTGGGTTTCAGTTCTCTGTTTCTTGTTGTGTTTGATTCTAATTTCCCAAAGCTCTCTGGCCCACAAGAATTATTTTTTCATTGAAACTGTTGTTTTACCTCCTCTTCATTCTCTTGTCTGTTGATTTTGTGACTGAAATCACATAGCCTTCCCATACTTCTGCTGCTAAGTTGGCCAATCACTACTTAGGGATTAATTCTGAAATTGCCAGGACTTTTCTATAATAGTAGTTTCCATAATTTTTTCCATAATAGTTCCTTTGAAAATGTTGGAAACTGTTACCCTCATTTTCTTTCAATAAGGTTTTTTGAGTACTTAGTTCTGTTATTTAGGTGGCTCCCCCACATTTTAGCCTTTGAACTTTGTGAAGGTTGCAGTTCATTTTAAGAGAATCTCCTCTTTGGCCTTCATTAATAAAATCTAATATACTTATGCTATCTTGGATTTTATCTGTAGGAACTTGAATAGTGGCTAAGAAAGAGCCAGTTGTCCACTTTGAAGACATAATATTAAAGATATGACTACAAATATTACTTCCTATTTATTTGTCACAATTTATTTTATTTTATGTTGAAGGACTATTCCAGAATGCTGTATCTCACAGTGGACATGCTCTCGCTCCTTGGGCTCTGGCAAGGGATGCCCCAGAGCATGCAAAAACCCTGGCAGGCTACTTAAATTGCCCTACAAATAAAGGAAGCCAAGCTATGGTTGACTGTTTACGAAAAAAAGATGCAGTTGAGATTGCTAGTCAATTTGATAAGTTTCTTGTAAGTCTGATACTTATCTCTTGAGGTTTTACTGGTCCTGAGATATTAGCTATATCAGCATTTTATTTTTTCAAATTACAGACCTCCTAATAGCAATTTTACGTAGTATTTAAGTATCTTATGGTTGTTAGATACACTTCAATAATATATTTTTCTTATTTAAAGAAATGGGACATTGATCCATTAATAGTGTTCACGCCAACTATAGAAAGAGAGGGAAATGATGAAAAGCCTTTTATTACTGAACACCCGTATCAACTGATGAAAAAAGGGAAATTTAATCCCGTAAATTGGATGGCTGGATTAACAAGAGAAGATGGTGCCATGAGGACTGGAGGTTGGTCAAAAAATGGTTGCATCATTATATTCTGCTTACCTATATTAATCTGATTAGTTAGAAACCTTTTCCCCAGAAATTAAAACAGCTGGAACTCGATGAGACTAATTTCTTTGGGATTAATAATTCTCTCATTTTTCTTGCTACATAATTTACCAGATGATTTTGATCACTGCTATAGAATGAAAATTTATATTTAGCTGTTTGATTGCATGCAAATATATTCTACTCCACTTTGTTAGGGAAACCTAAAGAAGACGTAAGTAAATATTCAAACCAGTATGTTTTGAAACTTGTTTGGATGGAAAACCATTGTTGTTTCTGAATACATCTTTCTTCATAATTCTGCCTTTCTAGAGGTGTAATAAACTTGGCTGGGTCGTTATTCCATGCAGCTTTAACTTCATCATTTTGTTTCAGGCATTGTAACTGTATTAATTTATTTATTTTCTAATCTTTTCTTCCTCTTTTACAGCAATATTATCAAATGAGAGAAAAGCGAAAGAAATAAATGATGAGTTTATTGATAGAGTGGGTCCAATTACATTGAGGCTTGAAGAAACAGCAAGTGACCCCAAAGATGTTTCCAGAAAAATTCGCCAATTCTATTTTGGAGAAAAAGATATAGATATTCATACTCATAAATCTTTGACTGATGTAAGTGCAGTGGCACATGAAATCATATTCATTTGTGATTAGTTTGGGTCACCATGTGTCATACGTTTGGTGTGCTTTTATTATGATATAGCATTAAGTGCTCCATAGTCAATGTTTCATTTATGGTTCCAGCTCCATTTGTGGTCTTTTAGAATGCATTTTAAAACAATTGGGGCTGGGAAAAAATAGTTAACATTTGCTGCATGATTACTTCATTTTTATTCTCATCAGGCAAAATTCAACTGCAACTAACTCCTTCATTGTGTTTTTATTTCAGCTTTACAATGATAGACTGTTTATAAATGGAGCTAAATTGTCATTTGAATTGATGGCGAGTGTTTCTGATGTACCATTCACTGGCTATTATTATATGTTCTCTCACCGTGGGAAATTTTCCTTACTTGATTCCTTTCAAGTGAAAAACAAGAGTTCAAATACTTTGATTGATTGGGGTAGGTGATTTTTTTAAATTCCTCAATATATACTTTTTGCATGATGGCATTATTTTATCCTTAATTTAATACTCTCAGTCCCAGTCCTATTACAAATGCTCTTTTCCTCAGCCTCAAATTTGAGACATTTTTTTTCACTTTCTAATAGGTACTATATTTTATGTGTCATAAAAATAATACATGGCGTGAGACCCTGAACTTTCAACAATGCGGCACATGATTTTACACACTATTAACCCTTTCGCTGCTGTGAACGTAGCTCATACGTTCCGTTGGCAAGTGGTTGTTCCTAACCACGCTATTGAACTTTCTCTTTTTCCACAAATGCCATTCACCAAGTACATTGTTATACATTGTACTAATCCCATCCCGGGATCTTGAGTGACTATTGAGTTGCAGGTACAACGAGAGGCATACTTTTTGCCGATGTAGGATTGGTGCCGTTCACTTTTTCACCGCACAAGGGCTGGAGCGTCTCTGCTGTTTGACCGCAGCGAAAGGGTTATATAATAAACATGTGAGAATTTCTCAGTTTCAGGATGCATGAGAAATATTGGAGAATAAGATGAAGACCATATTTTAAGTATGCGGTATCGTAACAAAGTAGGTGCAACCAATTATTTCACTGAGACAGTAAATTATTACATTGATTGATGACTAGGCTACGGGACTCAGGGAGATTTTAAGAGATTTTGCCACAAAAATAAATTTTTATTGTTGAAAACTCCTCTCATGAACCATAAAGTGGACCAATTTGTTTTGCATATCACCTAAAAACCGTCTAACTTTTCAATATCGTCACTACTAGCAGGTTTACAAGCTAAGATTTTACTTTTTGTGCTCACATACGAAAATCAATGGCATATCTATGGATAATCTTGCCTCTTACGTAAGTATGGATTTACATAAGACGAGACTTGCATAACGTGGGGAGTGTCAGTGTGTACTTTTTGATATCAACTTCTGGTAATGGTCTGGAATCAACCAGTTCAGTGAGGGCACAAAGGAATGCAGAGGAAGTGATCAAGGGACTGAGGATGCTTCACTGCATATACGCTCCATGTGCGTCAATCTTGCACTTAGCAGTGCATTATCATTTTTAGTTATTTTTATTTCACCTGTCAATTATTTAAAATGTTACCTATATTATACTGTATGGAACTAGTCAGCTGATTAAACACAAAAGAAGGTGAAAGGATTAGCTATCCACAGTTGTGATGAGGTAGAGTCCTAACCTGCCAAACCTGCCAAACCGAAGGTCATAGGTTCGATCCCACCAGGGGGATCGGGATGGTGTGGTGGCTAGAGTACTTGCCTACCACACAGGCATCCAGGGTTCAAATCCCTGCGGAGGCAGATGTTTTTCAGAGGATACCTGATCCCTACTTGAGTGTCTTGTGGAGGGCTTTTCAAGTGCAGTACTCTGCCTGTCTGATGAGACGTTAAAGCGTGATCCCCTTGGCGCCTTTCGTTAAGAGCAGGCTAATGCCGACGCCGCGTTTCTATTCACCCTTCCTCCCTCACGTGTCCCCTATGGCGCAAATGACCTTAGCCGTCGGTCGCCTCCTCAAATATCCAATCCCATCTGGAAGGGTTTTAATTTTTCTTTTACCTCTGATATGGTCAAAGTCATATTCAGTGCTCCTCAACGAATTGTGATTGGCCCTCTTTTATTCATTATTTATATGAATTACCTAAGTTGTAGAGTTAGCAGAAAATTAAGACAAGAAAATTAAGAAATTTTTTTAGACGATACAGTTATCTACCGTGAAATAAGCGAAGACGTGGACTTTGAAGCTCTGTCATCGGACCTTAACAACATTCATTCATGGTGCAGAGAGTGGGGGTTAGAATTAAATATCAGCAAATGTACCACAGCTCACTTCCTGCGAAAGTTATCACAACAATGCCATACCTATGCTGTGGGTGGAGTAAACATAAAATCTTCTGATACAGTCAAATATCTTGGAATTACCTTAGCTTCTAATATATCATGGCAATTATGCATGCAAAACATATGTGGCACAGCATTAAAGAAACTAGGTTTTGTTAAACGTATAGTAGGAAGGTCCTCGAATGAAAAAGTCAAAGAAAGATGCTACATCACTCTGGTTAGGCCACACCTCGAATTCACCGCGAGCATTTGGGACCCTGGTCATAAAGATTTAATCAAAAACAATTAATAAAATACAAAGGAAAGCAGCGTGCTTAGTTCAAAACTGCTTTAAGTGTACATATAGTGCCTCACAACTTTTAGAGGGATTAAGGTGGAAGCCCCAAGAGACTCGGAGGCTATTCACTGGGCTTAGGTTGCTGGAGAAATTCAGGACTGATATTTTTCAGAGGGACACAGAGAATATTATCATGACTCCTCACTACATCTCTAGGTCTGACAGATGTGATAAAATAAGAGAGATATACTGCTGAACAGATTGGTACAAAATCTTGTTCTTTCCGTGCACAATAAGTGACCACAATGAAAAATGAGTTCCACTAAATACACTCCCATAATTCATGTCACCATTTCACCTCCCAAAAACTTACATACTTACACGGGTGATGATCTAACACCCCCTGCCACATGCCGATGCTGCGGCTCGCAGGGTATTATGTAGATGTAATTCTGCTTTGATCATGGATGATAATGTGTTGTGACTGGGTGTAATGGATGAAAGGGGTGCATAGCCCTAATTTTACCTTGAGTAAACCCTGGCAAAAATATCCAGTGACGCAGACAGTGATATAGCCAGTGACTATTCAGTAACTGACAGTGACTTAGGCAGTGATTTTTCAGTGACTGACTGTGACTACTCGGTGACTTTCCCAGTGAAATGGAACAGTGACTTTCATAGTGACTAAGTGGCATGGCCAGTGACTTTGCAGTGATTTATACAGTGATTTTTCAGTGACTGATAGTGACTACTCAGTGACTTTTCCTGTGAAATGGGACAGTGACTTTCCCAGTGACTAAGTGACATGACCAGTGGCTAATCAGTGACTCCGCCAGTAACTTTACAGTGATTTTGACAGTGATTTTCAAGTGGATGACAGTGACTTTCCGAGTGAATTGGGATTGGTGGCATGCATTGTGTTAACATGCCGTAACAGGTTCTCGATTTAACAAACTGGCTCGAAAATGACACATTTCAGCTTCAACAGCCACGAAAACACAAATCCTCATTGAGATGAGGAATTGGCAACTGAGAAGTGTACTTATAACTGAAATGAGGAGGAAAAAACTCATGTACTTCACAGCAAATCGCAACACGTGCACTGAGAACATCTCCTCACTCCTGTCCTCTGAATTCTTCGTGGGAAAGAAGTACACACAATCTTTCTTCTGCAATTCCACTTTAAAGGTCGGAATTTCATTACGGTTGATGTGCTGTAACTTCCTGTCGCAAACTTGTTATCGTATCTGGCCAAACATCGTAAGCACCGCACGCAACTGCTCTCTCTTGAGGTAATAGAAAAAGTGGAGGAAGATGGCAGAGGACGAGCATGCGGACTTCCGATTGGCAGCCTAAATGAACAAATGAGTATCGATATTCGCAACATTAATTTCACTGTAAGGAGGACTCCCTGTTGATATTTTTCTTATATCATTGCCACTCCTTTCAATTCAATTTTTCATGCGCTGCATTTTATTTGTGACAAAGATCACACCAGTCTCTGATATTCTGCAGTTTTTCTAACGACTGAATAGTCTTGGACTCCTAGCCAGTGATTTAGGTTGACTTCCCACTGGGTGTATCACTGGGTGCCCTGTGATTTTCCCAGAGACCACTTCTACATAGATTAAACCCAGAAATAATTATCAATCATCAATAATCATTGATTTTAATTGATAGTTAACAATTGATGCTTCATGGTTCTACTCTTTAAATATAAAAAAAATTTTACCTTACTGTTAATTGTCCAATCACGGGATACCCGGTGATTATCCCAGTGACCAAATCTTCATAGAATAAATCATAAATAATCATCGAATTAATAATTTACATTTATAGCTATGACTCAATGCTCAAGCTCAAACACAATACAAATATACTGTTTAAAGTCTTAGAGCTGTTATTGCACAGTATTTCATGATAAAATCACCAATTATTTCAAGTCACTGTACCCAATGATTTTTGGACTCTTAGCCAGTGATATTGGTTAACATTATTCACAGGGAGAATCACTGGGTACCCAGTGATTTTTCCAGTGACCAATTTTACATGGATTAAATCCATAAATGATCATCAAATTATGGATTTTAATTGATAGTTAACAATTGATGCTTCATGGTTCTTCTATTTGAAATTTTAAAATGTTATCTTACAGTCTATAGTCTCAATCACTGAGTACTTAGTGATTATCCCAGTGACCAAATCTTTATGGATTAAATCTTAAATAATCATCAAATTAATGATTTCAATTTATAGTTATGACTGGGGACTTTACAACATAGTATTTCATGATAATCGGGCCAGCTTTTTCAAGTCACTATACCCAGTGATTTTTGGATTCCTACCCAGTGACCAGGGCCGGTCCGAGCCTTTTTTCAAGTGTAAGCGAACTGTAATTTCAGCCCCCCCCCCCCACCAGAATACCTACTGAAGGGGATTATGGAGTTTTTCTTCGAGGAAAAGAATTGAAAATAAAGGCTTCACAAATAGAAATTTAAGAATTTCTTAAATCTCTTCTAATAAAATCAGGGCTATTACGCATGTGAGTTTTCTTTTCGGTCAGCAGAAACTGTTGGTGCGGCGTGTCTAAACATACAATGATTTTTAGAGCCGTCTCGTCCTCCGTGTGAACAAAACACGTGATCGGCCATGCACGAGTGGCCATTGGCGAGTTAAGTCCAACTACTGTACTGTTCAAGGAGTATACATACTCTGTAGTTCTTGGTACTGTTATAGTAAGTCTGTTCCATATCCTCAACAGCAAGGATTGATGCACTGCCGCTCTCTCGCCTCACCAGGAGTGTTTTGCCCCTTGCAGTTACATCATTTGATGGTAGAGCCAACGGCCGACTCGACGATAACTGAAAGAAGTTCTCAAGTTTTTATCCTAGCTACTTTTTAAAAGAACTTAAATGATATTTACTTCATTGAGACCTTTTTCAACAGCCTTAAGGCCAAACCACTCAAACGCTCTAGGGACAAAGTTGAGTGTGTGTGTCTGTGGTCGTCACTGGCAAGGAAGTACATAATATTCCCGTAAACCACCAGAGGAGGATATTCTGGTTGAGAGGTTGTGGTTCGTCTCTACTGTGGAACTTCCATGCCCGCAAATCCAACACAGCAATTGTTGTGTTTTATTGACGAGTGGTGGCAATTTTTACGGCCATTGGAGACTTTTTATTTTATTATTTTTAGAGGCCGTAGAGCTCAATCTCCCTTGATACAGTTAAGTTTCCTTAATTATATTAATTAGGCACTTAACTGATGGCAGTGTAGTGTGTTCTCTTTCATATTTTTTTACATTTCTGGTGTCAGGAGAAGCACAGGGCAGTGGTAGTGGTAGATTTTAAAAACAGCTGGCTACCCTATTAGCATTTAAGCAAAATAATGTCAGATGGACATGTGCTGAACAAAAATGATGGCGTTTCATTTTTAATTACTGGGAGATCGGAGCATAAATCACAGTCAAGTCAAATGATTTTTTCATGGCGAAGTTCATTCTCTTCGTGTATACCTTGCAACCTTGCTCCCATGCATGTGGTTGCTTACCTTAACAATTGTACTCAGCCATGATTGGAAAATTGTCAAGTTAATCATTTTTAAGGGGTTCATCCATCCTGACTATGGCTTAGTTAGCAGGACCATATTTCCTGTGGCACAAGGTGGACTTGAGATGAAAATGCCTATTTTGCCCATCAAAATTTGTCTCGAAGGAAGATGGCTTGGTGGTATAACAGGCTAACACACCACAACGGCAATTGGGAGATCCGAGTATGAGCTTGGTCAAGTCAAATGATTTTTTCATTGCAAAGTTCAGCTCCTGAATTGCACCTTTGTGCATGACTGTGTATGGTATCATTTATACAATGCAATGATGGGAAAATTGTAAATTTACTCTTTTTCCAGTACAACCTTGAAAAAATACCAATGAATAATTAGGAATTATTTCATATTTTAGGAATAGCTCACTGTGATGAGCTGATGTACCTGCTTCCAATGGGAGACTTTGCAAAAGCTCCATTAGAAGGTGACGACCTACTCATGTCAAAAATTATGATTAAAATATGGACTGACTTTGCTGAAGTAGGGTAAGTTATTTTTAATTTAGACAGTTGAATTGATCTACTACTTGTTGATTCTGTGTGGAACAGTTACCAACCTGAATCTAAACTTGCTGAATCCAATTGGAGTCATGCTTCAAACCATTTAAAAGTTCATAAATCTTCATATCACAGAAATCCAACCCCAGCCCAAGATGATTTAGTTCCAGTGAAATGGGAGCCAGTGAAGCCCAATAACATTCCATGCCTCCACATTGGTGTCCCTCCTAACGAGATGCAAATTCTACCCATGGCTGAAGAATGCCTTGCTCGCTGCAAATTCTGGGAATCGCTGAATTTGAAAGAGAATGAGCACTATGTTCCAGAGAAGATAAGAGACGAGTTGTGAAGAATTAAAATCAAAATGGAGTTTTTAGGCTTGAATGGATAGAAATGATGATTCAGTATTTTACATGTTTTTCAATTTTGATACTGTTACGAGGTGGAGGCAATAAAAAGTTAACATCTAATGTACATAGTTATGTAAAATAGTGTTTGATAATGGGCATAGCTGAATAATATATTGAAAAATTGCCGTGGACTCTTATCCTGCCTCTTCTTATTAAAACTACCCTGAATATTCTATGACATTGAAGGCATCTTTTATAGTCATTGAAATTTTAAAAGGAATTTTGTATTATTTTCTCCTAAAACAAAAGCTTCTTCTCATTTTCATCCTCGTGAATGAGGCGGAAGGAATACTTAAGTGCTTTTACTTATAATAACTTGACAATAAAAGCAATTTTTCTAAATATATTTTAAAATGCAATAATCTGTATGGTATGGTAAATACATGGCCTCTAATATAGGAGTGATTTCAATCTGTACATTTTGAAATTAACGAAGAGCATCATTTTGGCACCTTTAACAGTGCTCTATAGGCTGAAACAACTGTAAGAATAAAAAAACTGTGGCTCTTTTGCATGGAAAATGAGAATGGCAAATTGAATAAGAATCTTCTCCATTCAGTGAATACCTTCAGAGTAAAGGGTTGAAGGCTGGTGATACCTTTGACTCCTCATAGTCCACTGTTGAGGAGGCATCAGGTAGAGATTTGATCTTGAAGGGAGATGAATCCTATTCTGGCAGAACCCAAGAAAATTTGGAATTAAACCATTGGAGTCATTGTGGCTTTCGAAAAGACCCAGAACTATTGATCCCCAGGTGTACATAAACACTCAATGAATTGTAAGTCGCATGGGACCAACAAGAATTTGGAAACAAAAAATATATTACTACTATAAAAAGGAAAACTCTTGAGAAATAGTATACAATTGATGGTTCATCTTTATAAAACCTTACCTAGGCTTATAAAATTTGAGAGTCTAACAGCACCCAATCGAGTACTCCATTTAATAGTTCTCAATATATTTGCTGTTAATTGTTTAAAAAATTAATGTCTTCCCTAAGTGTCAGACCTCTCAGGTTAAATCTTTCTGATGTTTGGTCACAAATGCTTGAGGCATACACAAGATGAGACAAAAAAGGGGACAGTGAAAAAAACTATTATTGAGTTAATCATATCCAATATTGATGCGAGAATCTGTACTGTGAATGCTGCATCTACCAAGTCTCAACTAGCTATGAGTTGATAGATGGGAATATCATATTTATGGACATTAGAATAATACATTACTGATATATATATTGAAGTAATACATTTGCTAATGGTGTTGTTGGTAATATTTGAATGCAATGTCGATGTATCATGCATTTCCAGATCTAATTTCAAATAGAATATAAAATGGAGACTTCCTCCATTCGCTACCGTCGATGGAATGCGCGATTTTAAGGAGAACTTTAACGCCCTGAAATCCCAACTGGGATAAATGGATAAGATTTTCTTGGAATCGGCGCATAATGGAATTAATTTAGCGTCATATCATGAAGTTCAATCTCTTTTAAATTTTATTGGTTGTGTAATAACAAAACATAGTATTCTTTACGGATGATTTGAGGTGTGTAATTAAGCTGAACATGATAAATGAACTATCCCCTTTTTCAAAATAACCGCAATAAATAAATGACTAGCGAAATTCTGTGTGCGAGGTGGGGGTCTCGAAGGGAGGGTCACCTTAAGTGTAAACAGGAAGTATTACTCAAACGATGAGGTCTGACAATTTGGTCATGGTGTAATAACAGCCAGAAAGTTTTGTTTCGTTTTCTTCTGTGTTTTTTTAGACATTGGTGAAAAGTTTGACAGGTTTTAGCATGAGTTCATCAACAGGTGTTGCCACTCCCCCTCGTCCAAAAGTTGCACCTAAGCCCGGTATCGAACTTCGTTTATGAAATAAGTTTATATGATTCACTATTTTTTATTTACATTTCATTGGATATTAACTTTACTATTCCATTATAGGCACCGTAAAAGTCGTTCGAGCTTTGTACAACTACACCGCCCAGCAAGTAAGTCGGATAAATCTACATATTGTGCCTGTTCTCTTGTTATATGTAATAGAGACCCATTCTGTTCTTTTTGTTTACAGCCTGACGAATTAACTTTTCAAGAGGGTGACGTTATGTACGTTTTTGATCAAGTGACAGATGCCAACTGGTGGAAAGCGCGATGTGGAGATCGCACAGGACTGGTACCAAGCAATTATGGTAATATATTTTTCAGTGTTTGGTTTCACTCGCGGTAAATGTCCGCTTCCGTCACACACCTTTCAAAAATTGTTTTCGACCCTTTCCACATAGAGTATCGCCGCGAAATTTATCTGACAAAAACTAGAAAGATGCCGGTATCTAGTGATAATTTTATTTTGGGGCAATAAGTAATGTACGGTAAATAGGAAATTTTCAAATCTTGAGGTGACGATTTCCCCGGCCGCCATTGCACTGTTTCCACTTTAGACCGCAGAGTGGCGCGACAGTCGCTGAGATGCGTTTACTCACTAAAATATTCCGTTCCATGCTAATGAGACTTTTAGAAAAGAATCTCCCTCGAGACGGTGGGTGATTAGAAGGGTGGAAATAGGAGGTGTAGGCATGGAGAGGCATATTTTCTAGAAAAGAATCTCCCTCGAGACGGTTGGTGATTAGATGGGCGGAAATAGGTGTAGGCATGTAGAGACGTGTCTTAAAACATATATTGTAGAGGTGAAGTTAGAAATATCCCTCTGTCGGATCTTTCGCGAAACTGAGAAAATGGCGTCGAAAAAGTTGGAAAAATGACGAAAGTTGGTCATTTTCTAACGTGAATATCTCAAAAACCTGTGGCTTAAAAACTTTGCTGTAACTTTTGTTTTGTACTGTGATTCTTCAAGAACTAAACTATGTCACAATCATTATCCTTAATATCACCAATTCCCGGGAATAAGTGTTTGAAAGGTGTGTCACGGAAGCGGACATTTGCCTCATTCTCCATTAGAAATATCACCATGGATGGTTACTAGAAAAGATTTAACCTTGAAAATATTAGCGCGTTTGTTGGCCGCTGACTTTAAACTTCCATGGCTATCTTTCAGTTCACCTACAGCATCAGCAAGTGTCACTTTTAACTTCTGCATTTTGTGGATTTTTTCCACGACATGCATGATACCGAATGCCTTACTTGTGTATTGCAAATCCATGAACTAAGTTGATTAAAAATAAAGTGATGAATGTTGAATATCTCCTCTTGCAGTTGAAAATCATGTACAAGAAATCGAATTGCCAATTCATGAGGCAGCTCGGAGAGGAAATTTAAGTTTTATAAAAGAATGTCTCCAACAAGGTGTGTCTGCCACAGCTCTTGATGCAGCCCACAACACAGCTCTCCAATGGGCTTGCCATGCCGGACACATTGACTGTGTAAAGGAACTCTTACCTTTATCCGGCAAGGGTATCAATCACCAGGTTGGTTTTGTGTGTCCTAATTAATTGTTGTAAAGATCCCGTTAAAATGTGTTGTCGCATTGCTATATACTTACATGGAACTCCGTTGTTGAAAATTACAGTTTCTGTAATGGGATAGTTTTTATCTTGAGAATATATTCTCTTCTCTCGGGCATACCTCTCCTTGTATAGGCCGTTATTTGTGAGCATTTATGCATTTTTATGGTGTTTGAGACTGGAGAAAACTTAACGCTGATGATGAAGTTGTTTAATAATCACATGCATTTCAAGCTCAATCTTATTCTTGGTACTGATTGTAAAGATGAGGATATGAGAGGAAATCACAAAGTATTTGTTGCTTCAGAATTAAATAATTTAAACTTTTACAGATGGCCATAGATCTAAGAATGGTAACATATTTAAAATGTAGTTGAGGTTCCTCTTTAATTTGGTGGTTGTGATTTATTCATTAAAAAATTAAGAATAATGATGGTGGTAGAAGGTACTACAAAGAGCTACATATATTTTCCCCTTGCTTTAGAATTTCTCCCTAGTATTTTACTCTTCACACTTGCGCGTTTTTTCCTCAGTGCTGTACACTGATTCCTAATTTTTATTCCTTATGATCCTGTGTAAGCATTGACATTCTTTCAGTATATACTCTCTATCCTCCAGCACAGAAGGTGCTCTAATAACATGCTGATATGAGCTCTTACTGAATGATTTTGTAATTCTTAGATTGGCAGGAATGTTAGGAAAGGATAATAGGGAGATGTAAGCTTAAGTACAACACATTGGCGAATTAAGTTTTGGGGAAAAAATGTATTGATCACAGGCAAGAAACGGTAAGGGTGATGGAAAGGTCATGGAAGGAGGCATATTTTAGGTAGGGGGAATTCAACAGTCAGGGTTTAATATGTTGATTTTGAGAGATGATATTATGAGATATATATTTAGAAATATGAGTCCAGTTTTAGTAGAAGGGCAGTATGGGCGTCGGTACTACCAAATGAAATTCATACCATAATGACAAAATATTTCGAGGAAAAAATACTATTATTTTAGTCATCACTTTGTGAACATCCATGATCATTGAATTGATAACACCATGTAATTTATTAGGGTGTCCAGCACTCTGGAAAACTGGGAAGACCGGGAAATCTCAGGGAATTTTATTTTCACTGGATATATCGAATTTACTCTGGAATTTTCTGTGGTGTCAATATGTAAAACAGCAATGGTAGCAGTGTGCCTTTTTCGATAAGTTGCCAAGGCAAATTTCCCTTTTATTGTCACATTTTGCATTCCTGTAATCTCCTAAAGTAGGTACTATGTTTTCAATGTAGGTGCATTGTGTTCTTATTGGTCATAGTCTGTAAATCAGTGGCGTGAAGACTGTGCCTTTGTTGGCAAGTTGCAAAGTCAAATTTCCCTTGCATTGTCGCATTTAGCAAAATAAGGAAAAAAAGTCAATTCTTTCAGTTTTTTAAGTTAATGATCATTTTATATCAATGCTATTCATAGCATAGTCTGGCTGTTATATAATCTTGTTCCTTGAGCACCAGCATGACACTGTTGAAATCTAAGAAAGCGTGGTGATGTGATTTTCTCTCAAACTTTTATAGTTTTATGTTTGTTTTCTTGCAAATATGCAAGTTTAATAATTATCCTTACATTTAATCACCCAAAAAACATGCCGAATATTCTCTTTTAATTAACGAGAAAAAATCAGTATTTCCTCTGGAAAAATAAAAATATCTGGAAAACCTGGAAATTTCAGGGAATTTTCAAATGCCCAGCTGCTGGACACCCTGTAAATACAATTCTTTGTTCTTCGTCAGTTGGTTCATCCCTAAGACAACATCTAGTATTTTGGTTTTCATGATAAATAGGTCGTTTAGAATGGAGGTAAAACTCTATGTTATAGGTACAGTGTTGAGGCAGGTATTAGGGTGGTAGTTTTTTAGACTGGACTAGTCATCCGTTCAGGCATTCAAGAGTGTATAAAGAATGTACACACATACACCCACATCCAGTTTTATGTATTTATAGATTAAGCCTGAATGAAATTTGTTACCAGAATTGTGCTTCCTCCCTCAAGATGGGCCATTCTGAAAATAGCCAAGGCCATTTTCTTAAATTCCTGTCATAGTTTTATAATTTATTGAAACCACTGAATATTACCACAATTTGAGGTATTATTCAACTACATTTCAGATATTTTTAGTACTAATATGTTCCAAATTATTCTTTAAGGCGAAGTCTATTGATATTTCATTCAGGCTTAATCTATATAGGTGCATAAAATTGGATGTGTGTGTGGATGTGTGTGTGGATGTGTACATTCTTAATACACTCTTGAACACCTGGACCGATTGCCTTTAAATTTTGCATGTGTATTTACAAGGGCAGTTTTTTTTCAACCTCCGATAGGCCATATATAAAAGACAAGTGAATATTAAAAAATTATTTTATTTTTAAAAGTTAGGTACACTTATGGTTACTTCTTGACATAAGCACCTTGACAGTTGAGGCATTTGTCGTACCTGCAGACAAGCTTTACATTACCCTCTTCATAAAATGTTGCCATGAATGCATTTAAATGAATCTAAATGTTTTTTTGAAGCTCCCCGTTAGTTTGGAAGCACTGCCCTCCCAGCCACTTCTTCACTTCAGGGTAAAGATGGAAATTACTTGGTGCTAGGTTGGGACTGTATGGCGGGTTATCGAAAATGTCCAATTGAAATTGCTCAAGGAGCCGTTGGGGTTGCGCCAGCACTGCGAGGATGGGCGTTGTCATGGATCAGAGCATTGACAGTCGACATTTTTGGGACTCAGCGAGTACAAAGTTTTCTGAAGCCTGAATGTTCTGTAACGATAGAGTACAGAGAAGACCTTGAAACGTTTCGAATCCCATAGACAAAGCACTTATGGTGAACCTATGGTTTTCTCTAACCACTTCGTCAACTCGTTGAACAAGGCCATCTGTAGTGACAGACTTGCGTCATTGACCCCCTAATCATGCACGTCAGTTCGGCCATATTTAAATTTTCGACACCATTACCATACAACACCATCACTCATCAAGTTTTCTCAATACAATCAGCTCATTCTTTGATGAATTTCTGCTGCACTATTCCCACCTGCCCTGCAGGAAATGAATAACGCTTCGGAATTCGCATTTGGCGGGAGAATAAATTGAGGCGGCCATGTTTATGTGACTGCTGCTCAGCACTGACTGACGGCTTGAACTCGGCAGTGACAGAGCGTGTAGTGCGGGAGATGCACAGTCACCTACTGTGCGCATCCCCCGCCTGTCGCTTGTCTGGCATTTATGCTGTGCGATCAGAGGTTGAAAAAAAACTGCCATCTCATATTTGCACTGGGACATCGTATTTTGTCTTCGTTAAAACTCCCTCAGGGCACCTACTTTAAAATTATGTAGACTCGAGTTTGGACACTGATTAAAAATGAACCGTGGTACCCACATGAATGCGAGTTATACCAAATTTTAGCTTGTTTTATTTTGCGTTTAACTGTTGTTGTTGATTATTTTTGCATTATACTCTCGATTTTTATTCTGGTGAGGACCAAAAAAGGGCCGGTTTTTTGCCATTTTCAAACAGAGCGCTCTCTTTGATATGTAATAGTGCAGAAACTTGAAGTTTAATCGTAATGAACCTGTAGTATTGTGTAGGAAAAACTTATTTAAATGTATCATGAAACAACGTTTTCTTGGTAATGAAAAGCAGTAAAGCAAGGTACTTGTCCTATTTTGAAGCTCTTTACAGCGGTATTTAATAACAATAACCATCATAAACTCACATTGTGATATCAATTTAAACGAGTTAATAAGCAACCGAGTATTTTAGTGGGCTCAAGCCAGCGGTAAGGCGACTGTCTTCACAAGAGGGGTGGTGAAAGTTTGAGTGCTGTTGCCACTTGCGGGTTGTGGACCATGTCTTGGAATCTCTATGGGCACATTGAAGAAATTCAGTGCATCGAGAAAAGGCCCTTATGAGTAAAAGGTGATGGAAAATGGTTGGATACTAGAAAGAGTACAATTGCTACCTAAAACAAAATTCATGAAAAGAGCATGTGCAGCGATTGTTTTCACACTTTGAAGCAATGCTCAGAAGGAGCATATGAGTAACAGGTTATATATTTGGTGCTAGAAATGTGATGTGTAAAAATGGAACATGTTGGTATTAGTGAGAAAAAGAACTCATTTTTACTAGTGTAGGCAGTATTTTTGGTGAATTTTACTCCTATAGCATTATTGAAATCTTTGACATTGTGACAAGTATGTACATTTCTCCTTTTCCAGAATAAACTTGGCGACACACCTTTACACTCTGCCGCTTCTCGTGGCCATGCCGATATTGTCAAGCTCTTACTTGACTGCTGTGTTTCTGCTGATCCATTAATTGTAAATTGTATGGGTCAGACACCTTTAGACCTCGCAAGAGATCCTGTATCGATAGGAATACTTAAAGAGACCATATATCTGAGGAAAGGGAAACGCCTCAGTTCACAAGCATCATATGACCCTAATGAATATGTTGGAGATGATGATTCTGAATAATCTTTTTATTAATCTAAGTTTTTGTGTTCATTCTCAATGTCCATTTGGTGCCTCTTGTGTCCTGCTTTCCACTTTTGTAATTTTTTAATCATGGAGTGTGAAGTTCCTTGGATGTTGTGTCTATACTTAAGCACAGTCTTATGATAAATGTATAATGCATTTTTCTTGCCAAAGATAAGATGCCACATTTAAGATAATCGGAGGCCAAGGCTAAAGTTCTTATTGAAATTGAGACTACTGTTTATGAAAGTATTTTGGATAATGTATTTTTTAATCATTAATTTTGTTAAAAGTACAAATAATATTTTGCTACCTATATGATGTTTGTAATGGAGGTTATTCATAAAATTATATGTAAAACTATATGTTATACTATTGTAAATGTAAGTTCTGATAATGGTGCTACTGGTTACAAGAAAGTCAATTTGTTAATACATTTAATGATGAAAATAGGCAATGAACGTATATTTCTTTTTTTTAATGTGGTAAAAATAAATTAATATATTTAAATCAGCTCTTCTTTGACTCATTGAATTTTCCTATGCTGAAATTTCTTTATCTCAGTTCAGAGAATATGTTCCCTTAAAGTTTACTATGTATTATCACTCTTTCTCATGACATCTCCTATTAGGAAGCATAGCATGGATTGCCTTCAAAATACACTTGGAAAGGGATGTATGTTTGGGCTTTTTCTGTGTCACCTCCCGAGGGAAGTGGGTTATCATAGTATTGGTAATGCAGGAAAAAGCACCTGCTTCATTGGAGATAGGGGGTTTGAAGTTTTATTATCGATATTACATCACTTTTTCTGATTCAAACTTTGAATGTTTGAAATACAACATTAGAACTATTATTTAGCATATGATATTTGAGTTCCTATTCATACCATTTCAACTAGATATTCCACATTTTAAAAAAAGTGTTATGCATATCGTCTGCATTTCAGGGAACTTATGGGATGGAAGGTATTATTTCCCTAATAACAACTGCTGTGGGTGAAGGGGTAGGTTGCTATTAGCCTTGGTCTGCTTCACACTACCCTGGGTATCATGTATCTCATCTATGTCTATGGCAAAGGCATTTAAAGGGATGATTTTCTTTCTATTAGCCCTCACCAACCCCATCATCTCTTCTCGTGATAGTGGTCGTGAAACATGGTGGTCTTCTTCATCTTGGGTTATCAACCCATGGGTTGGTTGGCAACAGCGTGCCATTCTGCTCTTTGCTCAGCTTTCCTCTTCATTTCACCATATGAGACGCATCCAGAGTCATTGATGATCTGCTTCATATAGCTTAATCTAGGACATCCTCTACAATTTGTCCCTTCAATAAAACCTTCAGCTATTAATTTTATAAAATCATTGCGTCGTAGAATGTGACCTATTAGTTTAAGTCTCCTTGTCTGTATCTGTCTCCAGAGACTTCTATTTTCTTGTACTCTTCTCAGCACTTCCTCATTTGTGATTCTGTCTCGCTAGATGATTTTCTGCATCTTTCGATAGCATCACATTTCTAGGGCCTCTAATTGCTCTTTTCCTGTTTCCCAATAGTCCAACTTTCACACCCATAAAGGGCCACACTCCAAACATAAGCTTTCATAAGCCTCTTTCCTACTTCCTAACTAAAATTTTTACAAGTCAGTAGAGTCTTTTTATCATTAAACATTTTTTTGCCAGTTGTATTCTGTTCACAATTTCTCGTTTACTCCTTCCATCTTCTGTTATCTTACTGCCCAAAGCTGAATTCTGTAACTTGTCCTAGTTCTTCATCATTTATTCCTATTCTTACAGGTTCACAGCAGTCTTGAATACTACATACCATCACTTTAGTCTTTTGCTTATTTATCTTCATTCCATATTGGTCTCTAAGAATTCTTTCCATCTTGTTAAGTATAATTTCTAAATGTTCTCTTTTCTGTAACTATGGCAATACCATCAGTGTATGGTAACATATCTATTTTCTTCCCAATTACTTTGATTCCTACATCAACATTTTCCCTTACCTTATCGATCGCTTCTTGGATGTATGCATTGAAAATTATTGGTGGTAGAGGACAGCCTTGTCTAACTCATTTCCTTATTATAGCTGTATCTTCTTTATTCTTATTTCTAATAAGGCTGTTTCGTTTAGGTATGTTTTAAATATTATTCTTCTTTCGATGTATTTCAGCCTCTTTCCAAAACCCTGAACATTTTTGGCCATACAACATTATCAAATGCTTTCTCAAGGTCAACGAAAGCAACATAAGTTTGTTTATTTTTAGATATTTGTTTTTTCAATGGGAAGCCTTAAAGAGAGTATTGCCTCTCTAGTTCCCACTCCTCTTCTAAATCCAAATTGGTCCTCACTTTAAGTAATTGCCAACTTTCTTTCAACTCATTTAAGGATTATCCTTATAAGTATTTTTGAGGCTTGTGATAATAGACTGAGTGTGCGATATTGCTCATATTTCGTAGCAGATAATTTCTTTGGTATAGGAACCATAACACATTTTTGGAAGTCTTCAGGAACTTCACCTGTCTTGTATATTTTCCTTATAAGTTGTAGTAAAGAAGCTTTCATTTTGTTACCAGCTTTTTTTAATCAGCTCAGAGGGAATGTCATCACATCCTACTGCTTTCCTATCATGGTGGTAGTTGTGCAGAAGTGGGTACCTTATCAATGGATAAATCAATTGCCTACCAGCTGGATTCGCACGGTAGTCTGTGTGTTTTACTATCAGGGTTCCCAGTGTCCCAAACCTTCATTGTGCACTTAAAAGTGCCTATCTGTTTCATCAACTACAATGCACTGTTAGGCTCTTAATCCAATTATTTAGTTGGAATTCTCCGATGGGTTGTGAACATTTCAGCATACCTGTATTTTGATCCAGTTTTGCATGGATTGTGAACATTGTCTATAGCCCTGCTGGCATTTTTCCAGCCTCTCATGTGAAATGACGGTAATTATGTTGGTGGCATTACCTATCCTGTGCTCTCCTCTCCCCTCAGCTCTTTAGCCGGACCATTCAACACGAGTCATCACTTTTGACCTGCTACTCGCAAGTGTCTGGCACCATGCTGTGCTACCACTACATCCTTCTAGCTGGGCTAACACTTCCTGTGACGTGATCACAAGCTTTTAAGACAGCTTTACACCTGTTTTTGGCTCGCTGTAAAGCACAGGATGAGTTCGATATTGACCTTTTAACCACCTAGTTCCGCAACCTCCTCCAGTGTTCTCTTCGGCTTCCTCGCAGTGTCAGCCGCTCAAATCCTTCTTTTTATCTTCCATGGGTACGGCTCTCGATCCGAGAGACATTTGTGCTCTGTCCCCACCTCCCTGTCTCCCCTTAATCATCCTTCCTGTTTCAGTGGTTGACCCCTCATTACTTTTTGAATCGACATTCCAAACGTTACTAGTTAAATGGAGGCCTTGTTGCCGCATGCTACCCTTTGGCATAAACAATGGGCCAGGAAATTGTTGTTACCGCGCGTTGTTACCGTTGTGGATACGACAAAGCGCTCTTTCTCTCTCGTCGTTTCACTGTATAAGCTGCGAAAACCCAAGGATAGCATTGTGGGTGCCAGATGTCCGGATCGCTCCTTATCTGTTGACGAGATTACACCCGAAGCGTAGGGAATGGAGGTTCCCTGTCCTAACAGATAGTGAGGACACTTCCCAAATCAACGAATGATAAAGGGACATTTTCGAAACTTGGGAAAGCATTACATTAGCCCTCTGAGACCTCATGCTGACGATGACATGGTTTCCTTTGCGATGGAATGGACGTAATATCTCAAGTGGAAGGGGTGGCACTACTGGCAAAACATCGAAGATAACTTATCTCGGTCCCTCACTACTTCCTGTGTCCCTGTTGTCGCTGCATATATTTTCTATCTTTGCATATGGCCGAGAATCACTCTCACTAATGAAAGATAAATTTATAATCAATGAGTGAAAACTAGGCATACTATTATTTCCTCCGCTGAATTTCGATGCATACGCACTTACGGGTCAAGGATGTACAGTGGCTAGTTCTTGAACTCTCAAAACTCGTCAAGGGAGCGAAAAATTCATTTTGACCCGTATTTGGCCATATTCTCGCGGGCTGCGGCGTTAAGCACATGCTTAGGACTGCTTCTGTGACTTCATTGATTGAGTTCTGTGATTAATCTCCCTCTCGAGATCTCCGCTTTTTGTGATGTACGATCCAAGGTACATTAAGTCCTGTGTTCTCGTCAAGCTTACTCCCTGTAATCTCATCTCTTCCACTTTTCCTTTTCCACCAAAACCACAGTCTTCTGCATACTTATTTTAAATCCGCTTTTTCGATTGCCTGCCTCCAACTTTGCAGTAATTCCTCTGCCCTCTCCTGACTTGCCTCCGCTATGAGGATGTCGTCAGCAAACAACCCTGCCCAATTGGAGTGGTCCTTGGCTTAAGACCTGTGTTTACGGAATTAATCTGACAAAATTTTACTCAAAAAATGAACGAAAAAATAATGATAATTTACTAGATTTTAACTGTCTAATCCAAAAGCTTATTAAAATTTCATCCATATTACATAAAATGGGGAAACAGAGTGAAAACTATCATCCAATAAGAGAAGGGAAAATACTAAAATATCAGCTACTAGTTGACAGAACGTAAAACTAAAAGTTCACAACAAGAGTACTAAACTACTTAAGTTTTAAACGACTGAAAGTTAACAACGATGATAACAATAGAATATTTAACAAAATATATGTAGTAAGTCTCTCAGTGAGTTTACGGTTAGTTTAAATTAAATAAAGATTCCCTAACTACCCGAACACCGGATTCCTACACTAACGATATGCGTAAAAAACAAACGGTATAATATTATGAAGAGATCAGGGTGGGATAAACAAGGGAAAGGTACACATTACCTATTTAAAATACCACTGTATAATGAGCGAGAAAATTCTAACTTGAAATTAACATATTAGAAGGAGTAAAGAAAACTACGACAAATATATGTCCCAGCACTAAGGTTGCAGCTCCGAAGAACTGAGCAGCTGATGGCTAGAGTAGTTAGGCAGCGGCCTACCCTGATTCACTGTAAGGAGAACGCTTGTAAGAAGTGTATCAGCTTGGATTGTTAGGAAGTGTGCCGTGGTTTCCCACTCCGATTTGGGCCTGCATCGAATCCTTGGGTCGGGGCAGCGATTTGAAAATGAGTCGGAGTAAACTGGTTAGAAGCTCCGTGAAGTTGTGATATTTGTAGATATTTGAAGTACACGCGAGTGACCGGAGGAAGCTATTTTAACTCCACCCTGTATTTCTGTATGCAAGAGGTAATGGAAGACACAAGGTAATTAGGTTGAAGTTATGTGTACAAATATTAATTCAACCTGATCTCTAAAAGTAAGTACACAATGAAACAAAGAGAAACGCTAAGTCACTCCATCAACATAAATTATCCTTTCGCCCCTGCTCTCTTCAATTTCCTTTATTCTAGTCCAATCTGTTTTAATGGTCGATTATATTCCCAACACTACCTCCCCCGAGCGGGTGAACGGGAGTTATAATTTCACTCACATGTTGGTTTCATCCTTCAAATTTCCAATGCGACATTGGTATCGTGGTATGGGGCATATAATTTTAGCTATGAGTGTTCGTCGCCACCTTTCGCTCCTCATTTTCAAATTTCGGCCTGTCCTCTCGCCTTCTCACTGCGTGGAAACTCCTTTAAACTTTCCTAAATAATATGGGACCGAGGCCACAGCCATATGACCTGAGTGTGCCAAGAGATAGGTGTGAGATATACCCAGGAGAATGACGCATGACAACTTGAGCATATTCAAGGGCTTTAGTTCATTCTAGATTCGCGCGAAGTTCATTGCTCCACCAGAGTCCAGTCGCGCGATGGCTTGGTGACTAGAAGATTGACTTGTGCTATTGGTTGTTACTTTTGATGTATTTGCGACGTGTAGTGAGTGTGGTGCTTCCTGGTTTCCGGGGTATCACGTTTACGTGCCCAGTTTAGTTTGTGCATGGTGAAGGATTGCATTATGCATATCGAAGTCAGCAGAATATCCGTGTGAAGCCTCGATCCACTTGCGAGAAAGGGGCAGTCCTTTCATTCAATAAAAGGTTTACGCAGTTTCCCTCCCTCTATAAGGCCAATTGTACGTGTGCAACGGTGTGTGCTGTACCGTGTCGTTTGAGCTATGAGTGTTCGGGTAATTTTCTGAGTGCGCCAAACAGTTACGAATGATGCTTTATTTCCGGCAGCGAATATTCCGGCAACATGCAGTCAGTGCCCCTGGGTTACTTTCGTGCAATATTAGGAAACGTAATTCCCTGTTAGAGCACCTTGAGGGCGTATGGCAGTGCAGTCTGTAGTGATTTAAAATCAACACATAACTGATGGGAAATCATATAAATTTCAGGTACGTATTTGTGCTAATCTGTGATTGCTGTGCCTGATGAGAGTATCTTGTTTTATCTAGCTCTATTTTTGTTGATCAGGATGGTGTTAGTAATCAAAATAAGTCATACAATTAAGTATATACATGATTACATTTCCTTATAGAACTAGACAGACAAAAAGTTTGATTGGAAGATTCTTGAAGTATTCGGTTGTTCACCACGTTACGTGCTTCCGCTAACAACACTTTAGCCCTCCACACTTATCTGTAAAGTCCCTTAGGGAATGTGAGAGAATCTGTTGTCAGCAGAAACAACTAACGTGGAGAAAATTCAAAAAATTAGAGGAATCTTTGTTTGAAAGCCGCGGAATCCTTCGATCGACAAATTGAAAAATATTTTGGTGGATTACTGTCCCATTCATAAATTATCGTTCATGTTGTCAAACTTAAGGTAATCTGAGCGAACTATCATTTTACCTAGAAATCAATGAATTTGGTCTCATTTTAAAGAAAAATATATCACCCTTCCATTGACACCAAAAATACAACCCCTTACCACATTACTTTCCGAGGTATTTGCCAAAAAATACCAGCCATTTTACATGGGAAATGGTACGTGTATGCACTCCAGAGAGACCTTATATTATAAATGAGGCATTCCCTACTTTTAGGTCTCGTCAAAAAATCAACAGTGCGTAGTTTGTGTGTTTTCTCAACTGTTTTTGAAGATTAATCATATTGTCACCGCAGTAAATTCTTCGGAATCACAAAAAAAGCTTCCGGTTTCAAGGAGTTTCGAACGAACCGCGTGAAAAAAATGAGTCAAGTTAAAGACTTATTTAGATATTTTCATTTGATTACTAACAATTTCTGTCATGTTACACTATATTATGTACCCATTAATAATGCAATATTTAATTCGTGTCTCTCACAGTTGGTGAAATTATAACGTATATATCGAATATGGTCTCTATTATGATTAGGGAACATTCTCGCTCGCAATACCTCAAGTGAAGTATGAATTCTTGTACCTTTCTTCGTCCGTAATATTAGTTTTGGTGTTCTCCATCAGTGTCTTACTGTGTTCCTCAGGTAAATCGTGGCCACAGACTGCGAGTGATGAGAAGGTTATTATTATAGCATCAATTTAGTACCGGATATTTCTCACTGATTTTCTGTGTTGTAGATGTAGCGAGGAGTAAAATAAAAGCCCCCGAGACAACCCGTAACTCGTGTGATCTGAAATATTCTGCTAATCATAACCTTGCGTAAAACCTCATAATTTCTAGCCTATTCAAATCAAGTCCTGCTCATAGCTATTCAACTTTTTCTATTCGATCGATTTTATTAAAGGGTGTGGACATCGTCTAAAAATAGTCAAATTCGCGATATAAATCTTTCTGACACCAAAATCCTAAATGCATTCTCGGAAAGTGGCCTAAGAAAGATTAATGCATGTCTCTCACTAATTTAGAGGCCGTCTAAGTTCTCACCAGTCAATTCCAACCTGATTGGTTGACAGGCTTGTAATATTATTATTTTCTTTTGTATGTCGGCCCTTAATCGTCCCACTGTATAAATTACTCAAAAAGGTAACTGCACGAGTCCAACCACGAAGAAATATTTTCTCATTGCTTGCGTCCTGACCAGGATCGCGATCGTCAGGGAAAACCTCGGGTTGTCAGGGAATTCTGAATATCTGGAAAAGTCAGGGAATTCTCGTATCAGTCAGGGAGAAACTGGAATAGAAATCCTCGTTATTTTTATACAATTACGTTTATCGGCATATTTCCCGCCCTTTATTTCACCAACTAAAACTAACGTCCGTCGCTGACCTGAATGGAATAAGCACCATCAGTTCGTGGAGTATTCAGTTGTGAATCTTATTAGTTGAGAATCATAGTTATTTAGTTGTGAATCAGACATACAATGTATCCCTTTTGAATATGCTTATTGCGATATTTGTCTAGTTGTGTTAAAAATCATGATCACAACGTATTACACTCATCACAAGGAATCCGAGGCTATGTTGTTCGGAAAATTTTACCTCGCGTTTTATTTTAACTTCCGAAACTCAGGTCGTGAAGTAGCTGGAGCACACTAGCTTATGGTAAATACATGCTTGCAGTTCTAAAAATACGAGACGATGATTAGAAAATTTAAAGCTGCCGTAGAAAATTTCTCAGCTCTTGAGAAATGGCAGATCATCAGAAGAAGAAAACGGAGGGTCAAACTGATGAATGATATGGAATTCGTGAACCATTCCCCCATTCTCTCCCTACCGACGTAAACCTTGGTCAGAACTTCCCCCCTCCACTCTCACAGTGAAACCTCCCTTCCCACCCCCTCCCTCCCTCTCCCTACAACCCCTTAACCTCCCCTTCTTCCCCCGCACATATATGTATGACAGAAGTTCTCCAAAAAAAGGTTTTGTAGCTGATGATGGCGCATAAGCGTCGAAACGCGTTGTACCAATAAAAAATCCAGTGTACATAGCCAAGTTTTTATTCAGTTTTATTCTCTTTATCACATTGTGTGTTAGCTAAGTGATCAAAGCCTATTAGAGAATGCAGAAGTGTTTGGTTGGAAACAGTTCTAATTAATGCTTTATATGACAAATGTTTTTTTTAATCAATGTTTGGCGAGTTCAATTTGTTTAAAATGTTTTTAATTTTTATTTCGGACTTCCTCCGTGAGTCTAGTATGTTTAGTATGAGGTGTTATGAATTGGTGCGTACGATCAAGATTTGTTAAAAGATTCCAAGGTCTAAAACATGTATGAAAACGGTTGAAAATGGCTCTTCGGGTGTTAAAGCCAGCATGCATCGGATGCTATGGTTTATAGATGCGGCGTACTTGTGACTCATTTTGACGGAAGTGACCCTAGACACAGATGTTATGTTAAGGATAAAGAAGGCACCTATACCAAACGCAGCACATATTTAGTGGAAGAGCACTATAACCTAAGTTTATATTAATTTCGTATTTGCGGGTATTTTCGAGTTTCTTGTCGTAGACTTGAATACGAATGAACAAGAGGGACGATCATGCACCCCAGTTAGACGCTAACGACCGTTCTAAACATGTCCGACCTCCTTCAAACCGACTGATACTTTCTTTTATCCAAATCAACCAGAATATCGAGGGTCTAATTCATCATGACCACTCATTCCATTGGACTCCTCTTTGCATAATCTACATCTACATACTGCCCTGCGAGCCGCCGCATGGGCGTGTGGCAGGTGGTGTTAGGACACCAGCCGTGTAAAGATGCAAGGTTTTGGGAGGAGAAATGGTGATGTGTGTTATTGGAGTGTACTTAGTGGAGCTAATTTTTTATTGTGCACGGAAAGAACGAGTTTTTGTACCTATCTGTTCGGCAATGTATTTCTCTTATTTTATCGCTCCCGTCAGACATAGATGTAGAGAGGTGCCATTATAATATTCTGTGTCTTCTATATTCTGTGCTAGTATAATATTTTCTGAGACTTACTAGTTTTGAATCTCTCAAACAAGCTATATCTATCGTGTAGTCTCCGAAGTCACCTTTCTCGGCCAACCTCTTCGTCAAAATCCAATGATGCCCCACTTGACTTGAGGCATAGTTAAGTATTTGAAAATGTGGATTCACTCTGCTCTAGAGCGTCCCTTTAATCTCCAAGTATTTGTATTTAAAGCTTAATTCTTTGGTGTATTGGAGATACAGTGGATGTTTTCATTGAAAGCGGGCCTAAATCTTTGTTTGGCATTAATTCCGAACATAATCGTTGCAACAGCTGACAAAGTATGCCCTCATTTCACCTTTTTATGTCAGCATTTGCCCACGGCCACCTGTTAACTTCTTCTTGTTCTATTGTCATGAAAAGTCTACGCGGCTGGTGACCTAACACCCTCTGTCACACGTCCATGCGGCGGCTCGCGGGGTATTATGTAGATGTTGAAAAGGGATATTTGGTAGTTGTTTTCACGGAAAAGTTGGCGTGAAAGGTGCAAGATGCCTATGAACGAACCAATAGTATCGTCATGTGTTAATCACTAGTATCGATATTTCTGGCGTCGCAATTTTTCAGCTCGGACGTTATATAGCTTGAGCAGGGTATTTGTACTGACGTCAGCGACATCATATTTAAATTTGGTTATTACAGTTATGCAGTTGTTAGAAGCAGGAACAAAACTAGGTCGTATTAAAAGCCAAACATTTTGTTTTATGTTGCTAAAATTCTCGATAGCTAACCAAATGTGATTTATGAGGCTTACACTTCAATGATTTTCCTTCAATCGTACGCTAATAACTTCTTTACGACCATAGACTTTTCAATTTCGTACAAATTATTACGAAGAGTCATAATTTTGTCATTGTTGTGTAAGCATACGAACTAAAAACTGTTCTATTGTTGATTTTTGCGGCGTATGTTACTCTTTTGTTTCAAAACGCTTCTTCAGAGCATACATCCGTACCATAGCTCATAGAAAACGACTTGTAATTTGTGACAAATATCTCGAATTGTAGTAAGTGGATGAACGTTGATATCATTGGTATAATGAGATCTTTTTAAACATAGTCATGACAAATTCGCTGACTTTCACGCAAAGTGGTGTCTCCCTCCAACTACTTGAAAACCAATAGTATTCGAATTAACTCCGAGGTGTTATCGCCCGCTTCGATTGGACACATCTCTTTACACTGGTCGAAAAACAATTTCCGAGGTCACTCGAGCAATTAAAACCAGTATAATGCATCATGTTTGCCCTCGTAGCAATTATTTTTTGTGTAAATCTGTCATCGATCGATATTCCGGGTAACACAGCGGTTGAGTTTCCCGGAATAATACCTGTTAATCGTGAGGGAATGACGAGTCGGCGCAGCTGGAGCGGAAAATTGTGGATAAGGATCAAGAGTTTCTTATGAAATCATATGATGCGAGCGGGAATTTTTTGCATGACTGGAACTGTTCGCTGACAATTTTGAAGCCACGAGAGAGCGGTGGGTTTATTCAGGTTGGAATAGAAATTGTCGAGCTTCAACAACGAGAGGGTAGCTTTGAAGTCACAACTTCGAAAAAATTCCAGTTTATAAGTCAAAATTATGTCATTGCCAAGACTCGAAGGTGTCTTCGCACATTCCTGTGTCCTGCAAGTGATCACTGAGTGTCTCAACGACAAATACGCAAACGAAAAAACTCGCAAACTTACCGATCAACTCTTCAGGTAACGCATTTATTTCACTTTAAGAAAAATGAATGAACAAGAATAGTCTTGAATGAACTCTAACCGTTCAAAACGTCTTGCTCAACGCTCCTTGTACAAGTCTTCTTGAATAGCGCGAAACGGGCTCGCAGGAAATGAAAAAAGGTCGCAGGAAAAACGATATTATAAACCCGTCAGTTCTGCCGTCAATTTCCCCAATTAAATCTCATGATGTGACGTGATTCAGTCCGAATTAAATCGCTTCACTACCTCACCTACATAAAAATCTATTAAGGTCTATTGATATTTCTTGACGTGGCGTAGAAAGTCACCTGAAATCCGTCAACTCCAAGAAATTACCTGGTCCCGATCATATTCCCGCTCGAGTTCATTTAGAATTTGCGTCATAAATAGCACCGTAAAAAATAATTGGAAAACCTCTCGCGAAATTCGTGTCCCTTACAATGGGAAAATCCGGAACTTTATACGTATATTTCAGAGGGGTGATAAGGAAGAGCCTAGTTACCTCAGACCTAAGTCCCTCACGTCTATCTTAGGCAAGATATTGGAATATGTAACCAGCAGTTCAATTATAGTGTGAGTAGATAGTAAAAACTTATAAATTCAAAACGCATGGAATCCGGAAATCCAGTTGTTAACCAGGAAAGGCAGGTGTTGCGAAACTCAGCTAGACCTCCTCCCTCAAGATATTATTCTTAAGAAAAACTCATCCAGGTAGACGCGATATATTTAAATTTTAATATAGCTTCCGACAAAGGCCCGTATTCGAATTTACTTATTTGACTGAAATCATAAGGAATACATCTTAATATAATACGTTGGATGAAATATTTCTCAGACAACCGCGAACAGAGGGATGGGTATATGGGTTGGTTCAGATACAATGAAATTAACCTCAGGTGTACCCCAGGGAAGTGCCATTGGTCTCTAATTATTCCTTTTGTATATTGATGATATCACCTCCGTTGTTACGAGCGATTTCCGCCTTGTCGCGGACAACGCTGCATTGTACAGGGATATAACGCCTAGTGTGACAGAATTGCGTCGAAAAATACCTAGATTTCATTTTATGACGTAATTCTGTTCTTGCTTGACAATCCATTTGAGGCTCTGCTGACGTATTTCTTTTTATTATCTATACTCTTCGGTTTTTTTGTCTTGTTGTGGCCCTATGTTTATTTTGTGACGTAAGTTCTACCCGGCTTAAGATGTATTACTCAAACCCCCCCCTCCCCACCTGGGCCTTCATTTTGATCTCCTGCTTTCCATCTCCCCCACCATTTCAACCCCCTCATATCCAATGTGCATATAAGGAGTCACTGATTTTTGATGCATCATCTTAATAATGACACACTGTGTTTAAACCTGGTCGGTGAATAATAAATAAGTGTGAAAATAGTAAAAGTTTTATTACTCAACACGAATATTTAACTATATCTGAATATTTTATGTTTACTATATCCACAGTGGCTATTTGTGAGATGGCTATCGCAGGAAGTGAACTATGGTAGATTTACTAATATTTAATTCTAGTCCCCAATCCTGGCACCACGAATAAACGTTGATAAGATCCGATGACAGAACTTTTAAGTCCGCGTCTTCGCTTATTTCATGGTTGACAACTGTATCGTCTGCATACGATCTTAATTTGCTGATAACTCGAGAACTTTGGTCATTGATGTCAATAATGAATAAAAGAGGGCCGAACAAGCTTCCTTGAGGAACATCGAATGTGACCCCAACCAGATCAGACCTAATGCCATCAATAACTACTTTTTGTTTTCGATCACTGAGAAAGTCCCTTATCCAATTCACTATTTTTAATTAACTCCGCATAAATGCAATTTATAAATGAGTTTTATTGTGAGGAACCTTATCGAATGCCTTCTTGAGATCAAGGAATATCGCGTCGACTTGCTGTTTTTCGAGAGCGCAAGCTGTGTTTCGCGGGACCTGCCCTTACGGAAGCCGTGCTGACTCTTATGTAAAAAGTTAAGATTATCCAGGAATGTCATAATATTGCTAACGACAATGTGTTCGAGGATCTTGCATAACAGTGATGTTAACGATATAGGCCGGAAATTTTTTTGGGTAATTTCTCTTTCCTTTTTTAAATATCGGTGTGACCTTAGCAATTTTCCAATCTTGGGGCACCATGTCTTCGGATAATGATTTGCTAAATATAATTTCTAAGAATGGTGCTGTGTGTGGCGCTAACTCCTTGAGCATGCGTACAGGTATTCCTTCTGGACCTGGGGCCTTTGTTACTTCTAATCTAACGCAGTTGTTTAGTTATTCCATCACGTTGAGTGTCTATGTCAGCCATCGGCTCATTATAGTCAGGAATGTCTATGTTGTGTATTGTGTTATCCTTAGAGTAAACACTTATAAAGAACTGGTTTAGTAAGTTGGCTTTGTCGATGCTGTTTACTAAATACGCCACTGTGGAGGATTTTCCTTGAAGCTCTCTCGCGTATGACCAGAATGACTTGAGGTTTTCATCTAGTAATTCACCTAGGATTTTTTTTCGAATTTACTAGAGTAGTGCGCATTATTTTCTTCAGTTTTGAGCGTTGAGCAACGCCTTTCTCTAGTCGCAAATTCCGTTGTTTTATTATATGACATAATAGACTTTTTATATAGATTGTTTAATAGCCTTTGTCTCCTGAGCTCCCGCCTTACTTCATGTCTTAGAAATGTCCAAATTTTACCTTTATGATGGAAATTACGGTTTTACAGGAATTTCCTAAATTCCTAGTAGCAAGAAGTAACGGCTGTTTACTACTTTTCAGATTTTTTTGTTTTTCACCTCCCAAGTATTGACTAATACACCGATTCTAGAAATGGTGGTATGCGTACAAGTAGCTTATTGAGAACTTTGAGCCGTTCTCTCTTCCAGACCAAGGGATGTGTTACCTTAACTTGAATTTGATTGCGTAAGCATCCTACGGCTATCTATAGGTTTTTTAATAACGGTGATAAATATATTAATTCTTCATTTGGAAAAATTCCACGATACGGCAAAGACTACCAGGACTTGTATAAACTTCATATTAGAGGCCCAAGCGAATTACAGATGGCCTGCACAACGCCTAATAGTTCTGATATTCCAATCGCACTAAAAAATTGTATTCATAAGCATCGATCGATATTCATGTACATCGCTTTATGATTGAGCGTGATTAGAAGGAGACTTTTGCAGTTATTCCCAAAGAAAGTTCCTCTTGATGAGAGTACTCCTGAAGAGATCAGCGTCTGCGCTATCCTCGTTCACAAAAAATTAGATTGCGGTATCGAAAGGTGTTGGTCATACTGTGGTATAGAACATTTTCAGTCTACTTTAAACCTCAAGGCTGAGTTGGTAATTCTAGATTTAACGATTGTGCTTTCAATTATCTATTCAGAAATAAGATTTCTTTAACTGGACGTAAGCGTTATAAATGATATTTGTGCATGAATCTTAGATTTAAAGACGCATCGTATAAGTAATGGAACGAAGAAGAAGCACACACATTCAACTAAAGCAACATACTGCAGATATTTTACATCAATAATAGTGGTTGAAGATGGAAGATACACATTTGAAGGAAGTGCAGAAAGTATTAGTACAATCCTACGTATAGCTATAAGATTGATCATAGAGGAAACTTATTGGGAGATATACAACGCCACGGCAAGGAAAGGAATGCCAGGGGGAATCCATAATTTCGAGTTTAGAAAATATAGCATTATAGCTCATGCGTAGAATAGCTGTGCTTACGTTTATATTTGATGATTATGAAGGAATAACTTGTAATAGCCTATTAATTAGTTTTGCCTTTTCTATCCGCGACCCGCCATTGCGAAGAACCATTGCCTTAGATTACCATTATTTGGCCACTGGCACACAAATAGGGAGAATTATCATCATACATACATTAAAACAAATCACATCATTCCCATCCGGGGTAGGGAAAGTAAGAGAATTCGGTTATTACAGTTTATAGCTACAGCAATCAACAAATAAACCCTCCAACGACACCCAGAGCTACATGCTATCATGAGGCCACGGTCATATGTTCACCCCTTTGTCAATATTACGAATGAAAGGCCCAAAACTCGTATTAAGGGCCAAAACTTTTCTTATCTGGCTACAATTCTCGACAGTTAACAAAATGCACATTTTTGAGGCTTAAACTTCTATGATTTTCCTTCAAGCGTACGCTAGTAACTTCTTTACGACGACAGATGTTTCAATTTTGTAAAAATTAATACAATGAGTCATACTTTTATCATTGTTGTGTAAGTATACGAACTAAAAACTGTTCCATTGCTGATTTGTGCGGCGTAAGTTCCTCTTTTGTTTCACAACACTTCTTTAGAGCATACATCCGTACCACAGCCCATAGAAAACGACTTGTAATTTGCGACAAATAACTCGAATGATATACGTAAGTAGATGATGTGTTGGTATCATTGGTATGATGAGATATTTTTAAACATAGTAATGACAAATTCGCTGACATTCACGCAAAGTGTTGTCTCCCTCCCACAACTTGAAAACGAATAGTATTCGAATTAACTCCGAGGTGTTATCGCCCGCTTCAATTGGACACCTCTCTTTGCACTGGTCGAAAAACATTTTCCGGGGTCACTCGGACAATTAACACAAGTAAAATGCATCATGTTTGCCCTCGTAGTGATTATGTTTTGTGTAAATCTGTCATCGATCGATATTCCGGGTAACACAGCGGTCGAGTTTCCCGGAATAATACCTGTTAATCGTGAGGGAATGACGGGTCAGCGCAGCTGGAGCGGAAGTTGTGGATAAGGATCAAGAGTTTCCCATGAAATCATATGATGCGAGCGGGCATTTTTTGCATGAGCAGAACTGTTTGCTGACAAATTTGAAGCCACGAGAGAGCGGAGGGTTTATTCCGGTAGGAATAGAAATGGTCGAGATTCAAGAATGAGAGGGAAGCTTTGACATCATAGCATCGAAAAAATTCCAGTTTATAAGTAAAAGTTATGTCATTGCCAAGACTCGAAGGTGTCTTCGTACATTCCTGTGCCCTGTATGTGATCACAGAGTGTCTCAAAGACAACTGGGCAAATGAACAAAACTCGCAAACTTCCCGGACAATTCTTGAGGTAACGTATTTATTTCGCTACAAGAAAATTAATGAAGAAGAATGGTCTCAAATGAATTACTCTAATCGTTCACAACGTCTTGTTTAAGGCTTCTTGAATAGTGAGATCCGGGCTCCGTCTCCTCTAGTCAGCGTGACATGAGCGGTAAATATGAGGCATTGATCGCAGGTTTTAAAAAATCTTGAAGTCAGTCGATTAAAAGCTCTTTGACCACACTACATTTAGAGCATAGGGTTATACCGTGTTAAAAAACTCTGCTCTTAATAACATATATATATAATGGAAAAATTTTATTTTTAAAACTTCATCAAAATTAGTGCATTGTTAACACTATGGTAACAGCGCAGAAATTTAAACGAAAATCATTAGCATGAATTTGTTTTTTATTTGGCATTCTAATTTGATTATAGAATGCACATATAAAATAAAATGAAACGTATCATTTTGAATTTTGATAGAAATCTGTATAAATTTGAATGTTTCTATTCCGAAATCTATTTCATGTGTCATAGGGAAGCGTGTTAAAATATCATTAAATTGCCAAGGAACTAATTAAGTAACATGAGCTTTTTCTCTTTTATCTAAACATAGTAATAATAAGATCATGTAAGCAAAGTATCGAGTAAATCTGTGCGTAAACGTAAACCGCTCTAACTACCGCGAGGACAGGTGCATCATTTGGAATTAGGATGATAATCTTCATCTAAATATCACCCTGCAGGTCACCGCAAGGGTGTTTGGCAGGGGTGATTTAACACTAACATGCACTGTACTGTGTAGGTAACATTCACCAGGATGAAAAACACCGTAGAAGTGCTACCAATGCTACAGAAACAATTGAATTAATATGTATTGCAACTGCGTAACTGATATGCACGAGTCATGCAGGGATCATGCGAAACACGATGGTAGTACGACGAGGCAGGTTAAGAAACAAGCATAAGAGAAAATTAGCTACACCGTAGTCAACAAATATGTTTCAAAGTCTCATCGGCAGTCATTATGATCTCTTATTAATCTCAGGAAAAACTGCATTTAAACCCGTCTGTTCTGCCAACTACGCCCTCAATTAAATCTCATGATCTGAAGTAATTCACACGGAATGAATCCGCTACACTACCTCACCAACATAAAAATCCATCAAGGTCCATTAACTATTCTTGACGTGGCGTAGAAATCCGTTAAGTCTAAGAAATCACCTGGTACCGATCATATTCCCGCTCGAGTTCATTTAGAATTTGCGTTATAAATAACACCGTAATTAAAAAATATTTGTAAAATCTCTCGCGAAAAATCGTGTCCCTTACAATTGGGAAATAGCTAACGCCACACCTATATTTCAGGGCGGTGATAAATAAATGCCTAGTAACTACAACCTATCTCCTTTACGTCCATGTCATGCAAGATATTGGAACAAGTAACCGTCAGATCAATTATAGAGTAAGTCGATAGTAAAAACTTATTAATTCAAAACAAGCACGGAATCCGGAAATGCAAGTGTTGAGAAAGCCAGCTAGACGAACTCCCTCAGGATATTCGTTCCTCCTGAGGAAGACTCATCCATGTAGCGCGATACATCAAAATTTCAAGATAGCTTCCGACAAAGGCCCGCATTCGAATTTACTTATTTGGCTGTAATCATAAGGAATACATCATAATGTGATAGGTTGGATGAAATATTTCTTAGAATACCGCGAACAAGGGTAGTTCTATATGAGATGGTTCAAATACATTGACATTAACCTAGGGTGTACCCCAGGGAAGTGCCATTGGTTTCTTATATTCATTTATTATATTAATGATACCACCGCCGTTGATACGAGCAATTTTGCTAGTCGCGAACAATGCTGCATTGTGCAGGGATATAACGCCTAGTGTGGTAGAATTGCGTTGAAAAAAGACCTAGATGCCTTAAAGGAATGTAGCAGTACATTGCAGTACGAGTTTTATTTTGAAAAGTGTGTTTTGAAGAATTTTTGGAAAGAGAAAAGCTTGCTCAACGAAGCGTACACAATTAATCAATCGGAACTATCAAATTTACGGTCATTAAAATACTTAGGTTTGAACCCTCTCTGAGGACCTGTCCTGGGGAAAGCAGTTACGGGAAATTCGCGGACAGACAAATCGTAAATTGGGATTTATTAAAAGAAAACTAAGAAAATATAACCAGAGAGTAAAGGAGCGAACCTATTTTTCTTTCGTGGAGCCTCATAGGAGTACGCAGTTAGTATATGGGACCCTCATTAGTTCGAACTCGTTTCAGATATAGATCGAATACAGAGGAGAGTAGCTAGATTATTAAAATTGTTACGATTAACTCAGCAGTGTAACTAAAACTTTGATGCATTTAGAGAGGAAGTCTCTTCTTCATAGAATATATAAAAGGAAGATATATAGAGTAAACCTTTTATGCAAGTTTGATGTAGAATTTTTTATCAAATGTTTATAATATTTTGTTATAGCCTAACTATAATAATACCAAGGATTACGAGGATATAATTACATAAATAGACCGCAGAACCAATATATATAGAAAGTAATTTTTACACGTATAAAAGGGGACAATACTAGTTGAGATAGATCAGTTTTATGAAATTGTGACCCTAACTAGGTAGAGACGGTTCGCACTTCTGCTAATTATTTTACCAACATTACTAACAGATCACCACACAAGGAAATACCCGCATGCATGCTTTAGTACTTTGTAGGACTTCTTATCAATCGCAATAATTACTATTAGTTGTATGATAACTAGTGCTTTAAATTACCATATTTGTCTGCGTAGCATTCTTCAAGTTTCTGGTCCGACTGCGCATTTATATCTTGACCTCTTTTACCTGCCAATAGCGGGTGGTGAAAGTTCGCGGTTCCGATTAAAACTGGGATGACTGAGCCATGACTGAAGTAGATGATAGACACATGTTTATGCGACGGTAACATATTACCGTATAGCCCAATTTAGAAATGAGTCTTTCAACCAAAGTATTTCCATTGCATGGTGCAAATATAATGCCCATCGTCCAATCAATTAAAAGAGGCATTCAAACATTTATTATGCTACTCATACTAGAGCCTCATTAGAGTCCCAGGGCGTCAGTACCCCATATATAACTCCTACAAGTGGGTGGTGGACCATCGCACACTGACCCTCAAATAACATTTAAGATACGATCCAAGGTCTTGTGGAAGAGGGTTGACGTGTAAATTTTATCTACAATCATACTAGTGACGATGGACAAAACTAGAAACTAGCAGAGCACCGTGCTTGTATATATTCTAACCAAATTCACTGCTAAACCAAGAGGAAAAATTAATGAGCCAATACTGACCCATCGAAAGTGATGAAACGATAAAAATTATTTCTAACAAGCAATTCTCTCATACTCCGTATCAGGAGTAGTTCAAAATACAATTAAAATTTCCAGGAAACCCTTTGAACATAATGACAAATTCTCAACACCACAATAATATCAAAGCGCGGCTGCTACGTAGATCAGTATGATTTATATAGTATATTTCACGGTGGTTTTCTACACTCGGCCGTTGTTAATTCGACGATTCAAGGCTCCCCTGATGGTCAAGCTGTACGAACGGATGTAAGTGTACCTACCTACCGACCTATCCCCACTCCCCCAACCTCGTGTACCTATTGGACCGCTCTCCCGCAGGAGAGCGGAGAACAACCCTTTCTGCCCCAGCGTGTGAGAATCAGGGTCTCAGTTAGCCTGACCACGCCACTGTCTGTGAGGGACGGGGTTCTGATTTGGTCCCTGGCCTGCCTAAGAGTGCAAAGGCTGTGCAATGGCCAGGGGTGTAAAGTGGGACCCTTAGCCAGGCCAACGAGTGCGTCGGGGGCGGCTAAGGGATCGTTCGTGTACCAGCCGAAGTCTTCTCGACCCCCGGTCCCCCGACCGGAAGCCATTCTCTCCAGGCCGGAACCGCGGACCTTGATTCCCCGGGCGGGGAGGTCCCTTCGGGAAATTGGGTACGTAAGATAGGCTACCGTGGGTCGGGCCGCTCAAACGTTCCAAATCCCTGTCCCTATCACGGCGTCGATGAACCTGAAAAGGGCTGTCATCACGTCGGTGTCCCAGCTGCATCTGGCTATCGTGTCGAAAGTGCCGCCCTTATATAGGTAGATAGGTGACGTCACTGAGCTGCGAGTGGGGGCGAGGGGGCGAGTTCATCATGTATCGTCCAATCACGGAGGGGCGTTTCTGAAACTTCCTAATATGGTGTTCTTCCCCGCCGCTAGCTACGATACGTTTCTTCCCGCGCAACTAATTTTTAATCGTTCATATTTAATTTAAAGATTATTATTACGTTTTCATCTCATTGAATGCTTTTTAATGGCCACCAGTCTACCACTTTAGTTGATTAAACTATAATTACAGGTAGTTATATCTACTTATCTATGACACTTGTTTTCGGTGTTTTCGTCTGTCATTGACAAATTGTTATAGTCGAATCCAATCATGGGTATAACTGCGTGTTATGTCTGTTTATCAACTGCAATACCTGTTACCAAAAATTGCTCTCATAACTATTATTTTTAATACGTGGCATACCCTTTAATGTACTTTTATTCTAATTGAATACTCTTGGTTCATTACAGGACAGTCTTTCACAATTAATGTTAAATTGGCATGCTTTTAAGAACTTTTATGTTTTGTTTCTTACCGCAAAAATTCAGCGGTCATTTATTCGTTGATATATGTGTACTCCTGTCCAAAAAAAACTTACCACCTCGGAGCCGAAAAATTTCTAAGTGCCGAGTTGACGTCGATATGACAATGCCGATCCACGCCCCCTTGCGCGGGAAAGCGATAAACGCACGGGATGGAAAAGAAGCCTTGTTCGGAACGTACTTGACGAGAGGGAACACCCCTCGGTGAAAAATTTTGACCTGCAAGGGATAATTTTTGGGGTGGGGTGAAGGTGGGTTGGATCTATTGTGTCGGTCCTATCCCGTCGGTGTCGGTGTGCAGAGGCATGGAGAGAAAGTTCGGTCGGAAGACGAAGTCGCAAAATCGTCCTTGTTTTCGGAAGCTACCGAAATGAAAGACAGAACTCAAATATCCATTTCATATTTTCATTGCCGCACAGGAAACCTCTGAAATCAATGGGTATTTCTCGTATTAGGCTGCACAAAGTCTATTACCGTCGCCATAATTTGTTGAATCCGGTCAAATCGAATGTAGAAATCATTTTTACGCTTACATTTCTGATAACAACAAGTCGTTGCCTAATATACGATAGAGGTTCCATTATCTTGGCATTAATCGCAGATTGTTATCGATCAGAGGGTTTGAATCGTGTTGTATTGGTTGCATAATCATTCTATTACACTTAAAGAGTTTTGATTTGAGTTTAATATTTTATATGACACATCGTTTACATCTGAGACGATAAAAACATGTTAACCACACAGTGTGGCCCTCAAGGAAATCATTTGACAGCATTTATTTGTCGTACTGGAAAACATTTTAGTAAATTAGAATAAAGTAGCTTAAAATAGATAAAATTATGAATTCGAATTAATTTATTTATCATTCAAGTTCTAATCAGCAAATGAATTTGTCTTGTCGAGTCCCCTGTTACTATCATATTCAGATTCCATTTACGCGTGTAACTGTGTAGCATGTGACTTTAAATAAACACGTAAGTGAACTTCTTGAACCTTCATTACACATGACGAAGACGAAGAGTGGGCTTTCCACATCTTGTAGCAGTCACCGTCAACGAGAGGTCTTGGTCTCTTGGAGCGACCGAAACGGGCTATTTCATTCTCGCTCACACATTTAGCGAACGAAGCCTGGGCTCTCCTCCCACCATTGAGAATTTCTTTTTGCAGGTCAAAATTTTCCCTACGAGCATATTATCCCTCATTCTCCCCCTCCAACTGTGGGAAGGAAGGTCTTCCCGTTCCGTTTGTTTATTGCCTTCCCGCGCAGGGGGCGTGGTTCGACCGTTTTGTTGCATCGACGTCAGCTCGGGACTTATACATTTTTCGGCTCCGAGGTGGTAAGTTTTTTTGGACAGGAGTATACATCTACGAAATACTGTTGAAGCCACCATTAGAGTGTGGTACATGATGATTCACAACAGGTATTCAGCACTCATCCCAGCTCAAATCAAATCGTGCACTCTCCACCTATCACTAAGGAAGGGCCATAAGCATGCTATTGGCAGTCACGATTACAATGCCCGTTCAGACCAGAAACTAAGTGAGAGCAACGTTGACGAACATACTGCTATGCAGTAATAAACTTAGATATAGCTTATGGTTATTATTATAAATGCAATTGATGAATGGTAGTATAAAGTACTAAATCAAGCAAAAGCTTAATATTACCAGAAATTTTATGAGGTACTAGTTTCTGACAATGATGGGAAGATATTTAGCACAAGTGCAAAACCTACTTTTTCTGATACATACTTTTACGTTTAGGGAGCGTTAGTTTTATCAGTGAAATCCAGAATGTTAGTTCGTCGTTTTCTTTTACAGCTTCAAGTGTGCAACACGAGGAGTTTTCGTGCATATATTTTATTTTAGGCTAGGCATACGTTAGCACAGTTTTCAAATTTTAACCGTGCAATTGCTAAGTATTTTTTCCCTACCACTTATCGAAAGAATTCCGCAAGTTGAGAATAAACGATTGTCTACGGATGATTATCTATGTACAAGAATAATCCAGTAATGAGAATGGTTTTTGAAAATTGATCATTTGAAATATTATCGATCCAAGCCATTTAATGCCTGCATAGGATAGTATTTCATGTTACCTTCCATTTCTGATTAATATAACTGTTTATGCGAAGACCTTGGGGGTTATATAGAATGTGAGGTATCATGAGCCCATTCTTTTTAACTGCTGTATACAGCTGCCGAGGTAGGCAGATACGCAACGCATTAGAATGTGTGTTTCTCTTAATTTGATTTGGTTTTTGTATTACGTTCCACGTACTTGTATGACCTTGTTTGGCCAGCATTTGTGAAAGTTCGAAGTAAGTTACATAAAAATAATATTTTCTCTAGGTTTCTAATAATTTGCTCGTGTTGACTCTTGAATTGTAATTATTTATTACACTTTTCGTCCCAAAGCATATTTTTTTCATTTTCCCCATCATGGATTCCATCGTAAGTATCTTGCACTGAGGAGTGATTCCAACACAAACGCCGAGCAACAGTTTTCACTTTCGATAGAGTCGATCTGATTTGAAAATGTTCATCCCCAATGGCGAAATTCTTTTCACCCCTAATAGGTGGATTTGAATATTTATCTAGATAAATATTGAGTTCTCAGTTGCTACGATCTCATTGCATTAAAGTTATTGTAACTTTAACTTCTCTATTTGCCCTTTGAAACTTACTCGGAAATATAGCTGTAAGATTAAGAAATTAGGCCTTTAATAGTGGTAGATTATAATTCAATTTCGCCGCCAAATATCTCAATCTTGTGGATGGTTATTACAAGGTATGGTGACTAAATATTTTGCTGATTCTCGTTGTGACCAATATGAATTCACACCAGAGGTTTCTCATTGATGAAAACTCTGTTCTTTCATCATTAAATCCCAGATTTTCCCGAAAATTCAAAATTTTTGGATTAAGCTCTAAGCTGTAAATTTTCTCGTGCTATAAGATGCAAATAATATAGAGATGTAAATACGTTTGTGAAAAGCTTGTATTTTATCTTAAAATCTGCGAGAAGTAAATCTCATTATAATGATCTTTATATTCGTACCTTTAAACCGTCTGGAATTCGTTTCCTTAATGTCTGGTTACACGACACATTAACCCGTACGTTTTCATGTACGAATGCATGAACCAAGCAAAGCAGGTTATATTTTCCTATTTAGGCATTCATGAATTCGCTCAAGTTGGTGTGGTTACGCAGTAAATTTTCACGTTGATTCTCGCTTTCATGCATTCGCACATTAACTCGTACGCGTTGATGTATCGTGTAACATACAGAGCTCATTGTAGACCAATTCTCAAGAGCCTTGGCATTCTAACAGTTCCCTGTGTTTATATTTATAATTCAGTTATTTTTGTAAAAAGAATTTGACCTTACTTCCATCTAACAATGGAAAACATAGCCATGCAACCAGGACATATAATCATCTTTGTGTGGTATCTGCCATATGTCAATGATGCCCAAAGGTCCCCGCTCTGTATGTATATAAATGTATAACAAGCTACCCATGAGTTTAAAAAATGAAAAATCATCAACTATTTTTAAAAAGAAACTATACATGTACCTTAATGAACATTTTTTATGGTGTGAATGATTACATAAGTTTACTGTAATATTTTAATGACATCTTGTATTGATAATATGTACATCTTGGTGTTATTTTATATCCTTTTTTGCATTGCAAATACTCTTGACGTACCCTATACAATTACATTATTTATGATACTTTGTACCATATATTGTACTTGTCAACAGGGAAAATAAATTATTATTATTATATAACTAGGCCATTACTGCCGGTAAAAACATACTGTTGATTCTCATCAGTGCGGAATCCGTCTTCGAGTACATGTATATTGAAGCTTTTGTCGACATAAAAATAAATGTCAATATCTTCCTGAGAAATTTTAAGTCTAGCTGAGGTCATAACAAGTGAGATGGGTGCATTTGACCGGCTTAAGAGTTTGTGGAGGCCGATGGTGAATACGAAGCCGAGGAATGACGTAATGGTGATGAGTAGGAAATCCATCAACTTAGTTCAGGTTACCCAAGTCGTCCTACATGTGAGCCGAGTTATTAGTCATCACCCTGTCGTGGAATATTATATCTTCCTCATCAGAGATACTCGGTGTCTTTCCATTAGGTTAATATTTCCCTAATTTTGGCACGCTAATTCAACATGTGTGATAGAATAATGGAATAAAGTGTGTGTGAAGTGAATATTTGTTCTTACAAATTTTAATTATTCTTTTTTGCATCGTAAGAAGTGTTCATTCTAACCGAAGGGGTTTCATCTTGCCGGCGTAGAGTGCTGAATCGAGATAAGTGTCACGCCAATAAGATATTTCTGGATTTGGGATTACAGAAGTTTGATCTTGTGAAGTGTTTTAAAGTGATTGATGTCCTGTTGGTGATTAATGATTGAAATAGCCATCGTTATACACCAATGTGGTGTATGAAACTAGGTCTCATGTGATTAATACTGTTGTAGTTGGTAATACATATTAGTTTCCTGCATTTACGTACTGAAATTGTTCTATATCCAGCGTTGTAATGTGGCTAAATGGAGTGAATAGGTGGATTTTGAAAGGAATTTGGGAACTTCCGCTTTCACTGACGGGATGAAATAAGTCGAACTAAAAACCTTTTTGGGTGAGTACCTTCCAAATTAGATCATAAATATTCAGAATGTTTGCTTTGAGGTGTTGTGGAGGAAAGCCAAGCTTGTGACAAGTGTCCTTCGTCCGTCGCTGCAGTAAATTACCTGTGGTTCATTGTTCATCATTCAAATCACAAAAAAATACCCGCTTCGGTATAAACTCTGCATATTGCATGTATCTCACAATTCCTGGACCTGCATTGATGGAAATTTGCCGTAAATGATAAAACGATGATTAACGTTTGGCTTTTCAGGCATTATGTATTTGCAAAGAAGTAGAGTAAGCAATTACATAAAGATATGCACCACAACTATGTTTGTGTATGAGAATTGCCCTTGAACTTAAGAGATATCAGCTTCCGTTTCATTCGTACATACATAGAACTCCTGCAAGGAGTCCGTATACCTTCCGTTGTGTTCATATTTTATTATAATATACGATTACAGAACGTTGTAAATTCCTTATTAAGTAACAACTGCTTGGTATAATTCGCCAATACGTTTCAATTGTGGTGTCGGCGATGCATTTGACGAACACGACGCATTACTTGTTAAACCGAGGGAAATATTGAAGACTCCTTTGTCGTGTTTCTATGTAATTTTCTTCTGCCCTGCAGAAGAATAAAGTTTTTACGAAAGGTATCATTACGTTTCTCATTTAGCGTCAACTTCGAGAAACACTATTTTGTTCGAGTTTTTTGTATCGAAGTGAGCACTTGGGTTCCTGGGTGCGGTCGTAAAGCGTTTTCGGTTTATCATACTAAGTTCTCACTCTTAGTCCTTCGCCAATGCATTGCAGTTATATAGCTAAATTGCACTAATAACAGCTACTTCCGTATTTCCCGACCCAAAATCTGTGTTTTCTGCGTAAATTTTATCTTCCAACAGACGGGTGGTCATGTGAAAACGTATCTATTCGGACCCGCTTTTGTGGGTCCGGTGGAATATTTTTGAATGCAACAAAAAACATCACCGAAGGCCTCTAAACATCATCATCTTCGAGGGAGCTTCAGCCCAAATCGGGCCTTGGCCTCCTCAATTTTCTTCCTCCATTCCTCTCCATCCTCAGCCACCCTTCTCCAATTCCTCACCCCACATCTTGCGGTAAGGAATAACGTGGCCCTGAGAAAAGGGGGTTGGGCGTTTGGCTGACTACCAAACACTAGAAAAAACAATTGTCATTTGTCAAACAATCCTCATTTGAAGCCAATATACTCCCAGATGATCGTAAAGGGTAACATGTCAGAGCAACCCCAAAATAGAACAACATATTTAAAAATGGTATCCTAGTTTATTTCTTTTAGTGGTTCCAAGTATTGAATAAGCATCTATTTTCAATTACATACCGACGTTATAGAATACTTTTGGAATAAAACTATGAAGCACTGATACAGATTATATAATAATCGATATCGTCAATATGAGTAATAATTTTCAGTCAATATGTAAAATTACTGATGATTATTATTTTTACAGAGTTATTCCAGATGTTATTTGCCTCATAATTATAAGAGAACATTCTTAATCAGTCAATGTGATTTAAAAGTATTTTTCTAAACAGAAAATAACTAAGGTAGTCATTTTTGTAGTTTTCAATACGGAGTCTAGCTAGCTAAGTACGGCATACAAAGTCATACCCATGACCGGATACACCACAAAATTATTTTACCATATACAGATAAAAACATGGAAAACAAGTGTCATAGGTAAGCAGATGTAACTACCTGCATTTATAGTTTAATCAACTAAAGTGGTAGACTGGTGGCCATTAAAAAGCATTCAATGAGAGGTAAACGTAATAATAATCTTTAAATTAAATATGAACGATTAAAAATTAGTTGCGCGGGAAGAAACGTATCGTAGCTAGCGGCGGGGAAGAACACCATATTAGGAAGTTTCAGAAACGCCCCTCCGTGATTGGACGATACAAGATCAACTCGCCCCCTCGCCCCCACTCGCAGCTCAGTGACGTCACCTATCTACCTATATAAGGGCGGCAATTTCGACACGATCGCCAGATGCAGCTGGGACACCGACGTGATGACAGCCCTTTTCAGGTTCATCGACGCCGTGATAGGGACAGGGATTTGGAACGTTTGAGCGGCCCGACCCACGGTAGCCTATCTTACGTACCCAATTTCCCGAAGGGACCTCCCCGCCCGGGGAATCAAGGTCCGCGGTTCCGGCCTGGAGAGAATGGCTTCCGGTCGGGGGACCGGGGGTCGAGAAGACTTCGGCTGGTACACGAACGATCCCTTAGCCGCCCCCGACGCACTCGTTGGCCTGGCTAAGGGTCCCACTTTACACCCCTGGCCATTGCACAGCCTTTGCACTCTTAGGCAGGCCAGGGACCAAATCAGAACCCCGTCCCTCACAGACAGTGGCGTGGTCAGGCTAACTGAGACCCTGATTCTCACACGCTGGGGCAGAAAGGGTTGTTCTCCGCTCTCCTGCGGGAGAGCGGTCCAATAGGTACACGAGGTTGGGGGAGTGGGGATAGGTCGGTAGGTAGGTACACTTACATCCGTTCGTACAGCTTGACCATCAGGGGAGCCTTGAATCGTCGAATTAACAACGGCCGAGTGTAGAAAACCACCGTGAAATATACTATATAAATCATACTGATCTACGTAGCAGCCGCGCTTTGATATTATTGTGGTGTTGAGAATTTGTCATTATGTTCAAAGGGTTTCCTGGAAATTTTAATTGTATTTTGAACTACTCCTGATACGGAGTATGAGAGAATTGCTTGTTAGAAATAATTTTTATCGTTTCATCACTTTCGATGGGTCAGTATTGGCTCATTAATTTTTCCTCTTGGTTTAGCAGTGAATTTGGTTAGAATATATACAAGCACGGTGCTCTGCTAGTTTCTAGTTTTGTCCATCGTCACTAGTATGATTGTAGATAAAATTTACACGTCAACCCTCTTCCACAAGACCTTGGATCGTATCTTAAATGTTATTTGAGGGTCAGTGTGCGATGGTCCACCACCCACTTGTAGGAGTTATATATGGGGTACTGACGCCCTGGGACTCTCATGAGGCTCTAGTATGAGTAGCATAATAAATGTTTGAATGCCTCTTTTAATTGATTGGACGATGGGCATTATATTTGCACCATGCAATGGAAATACTTTGGTTGAAAGACTCATTTCTAAATTGGGCTATACGGTAATATGTTACCGTCGCATAAACATGTGTCTATTATCTACTTCAGTCATGGCTCAGTCATCCCAGTTTTAATCGGAACCGCGAACTTTCCCCACCCGCCATCGGCAGGTAAAAGAGGTCAAGATATAAATGCGCAGTCGGACCAGAAACTTAAAGAATGCTACGCAGACAAAAATGGTAATCCAAAGCACCAGCTATTATACAACAATAGTAATTATTGCGATTGATAAGAAGTCCTACACAGTACTAAACCATGCATGCGGGTAATTCCTTGCGTGGTGATCTGTTTGTAATGTTGGTAATATAATAAGTACAAGGAAGAACCGTCTCTACCTAGTTAGGGTCAAAATTTCATAAAACTGATCTATCTATGACATCATGAAATGACATTCTATATATATATATTGGTTCTGCAGTCTATTTATGTAATTTTATCCCCGTAATCCTTGGTATTATTATAGTTAGGCTATAACAAAATTTTATAAACGTTCGATAAAATATTCTACAACAAACTGTCATAAAAGGTTTAATCTATATATCTTCCTTCTATCAAAAAGAGACTCCCACTCTAATTGCATCAAAGGTTCAGTTAAACTGCTTAGTTAATCATAACAATTTTTGTAAGATCTCGCTACTCTCATCTGTATTCGATCTATATCTGAAACGAGTTCGAACTAATGAGGGTCCCATATACTAACTGCGTACTCCTACTGAGGCTCCACGAAAGAAAAATAGGTTCGCTCCTTTACTCTCTGGTTATATTTTCTTAGTTTTCTTTTAATAAATCCCAATTTACGATTTGTTTGTCCGCGAATTTCCCGTATCTGCTTCCCCAGGACAGGTCCTCAGAGAGGGTTCAAACCTAAGTATTTTAATGACCGTAAATTTGATAGTTCCGTTTGATTGAGTACGCTTCGTTGAGCAAGCTTTTCTCTTTCCAAAAATTCATGAAAACGCACTTGTCAAAATAAAACTCGGAACTGCAATGTACTGCAACATTCGTTTAAGGCATCTAGGTCTTTTTGCAACGCAATTCTGTCACACTAGGCGTTATATCCCTGCACAATGCAGCGTTGTCCGCGACTAGCAAAATTGCTCGTATCAACGGCGGTGGTATCATTAATATACAAAATGAATATAAGAAACCAATGGCACTTCCCTGGGGTACACCCTAGGTTAATGTCAGTGTATTTGAACCATCTCATATAGAACTACCCTTGTTCGCGGTATTCTAAGAAATATTTCATCCAACCTATCACATTATGATGTATTCCTTATGATTACAGCCAAATAAGTAAATTCGAAAGCGGGCCTTTGTCGGAAGGTATCTTGAAATTTTAATGAATCGCGCTACATGGATGAGTCTTTCCCAGGAGGAAAGAATATCCTGAGGGAGGTCGTCTAGCTGGGTTTCTCAACACGTGTATTTCCGGATTCCGTGCTTGTTTTGAATTAATAAGTTTTTACTATCGACTTACTCTATAATTGAACTGACGGTTACTTGTTCCAATATCTTGCATGACATGGACGTAAAGCAGATAGGTTGTAGTTACTAGGCATTTATTTATCACCGCCCTGAAATATAGGTGTGACGTTTGCTATTTCCTAATTGTAAGGGACACGATTTTTCGCGAGAGGTTTTCCAAATATTTTTCAATTACGGTGCTATTTATAACGCAAATTCTAAATGAACTCGAGCGGGAATATGATCGGTACCAGGTGATTTCTTGAACTTTACGGATTTCTACGCCACGTCAAGAATAGTTAATGGACCTTAATGGATTTTTATGTTGGTGAGGTAGTGTAGCGGATTCATTCCGTGTGAATTACTTCAGATCATGAGATTTAATTGAGGGCGTAGTTGGCAGAACAGACGGGTTTAAATGCAGTTTTTCCTGAGATTAATAAGAGATCGTAATGACTGCCGATGAGACTTTGAAACATATTTGTTGACTACGGTGTAGCTAATTTTCTCTTATGCTTGTTTCTTAACCTGCCTCGTCGTACTACCATCGTGTTTCGCATGATCCCTGCATGACTCGTGCATATCAGTTACGCAGTTGCAATACATATTAATTCAATGGTTTCTGTAGCATTGGTAGCACTTCTACGGTGTTTTTCATCCTGGTGAATGTTACCTACACAGTACAGTGCATGTTAGTGTTAAATCACCCCTGCCAAACACCCTTGCGGTGACCTGCAGGGTGATATTTAGATGTAGATTATCATCGTAATTCCAACAGACGCACCTGTCCTCACGGTAGTTAGAGCAGTTTACGTTTACGCACAGATTTACTCGATACTTTGCTTACATGATTTTATTAATACTATGTTTACATAAAAAAGAAAAAAACTCAAGTTACTCAATTAGTTTCTTGGCAATTTAATGATATTTTAACACGCTTCCCTATGACACATGAAATAGATTTCGGAATAGAAACAATCAAATTTATACAGATTTCTATCAAAATTCAAAATGATACGTTTCATATTATTTTATGTGTGCATTCTATAATCAAATTACCATGCCAAATAAAAAACACATTAATGCAAATGATTTTCGTTTAAATTTCCGCACTGTTACCATAGTGATAACAATGCACTAATTTTGATGAAGTTTTAAAAATAAAATTATTCCATTATGCATATGTTATTACGAGCAGAGTTTTTTTAAACGGCATAAGCCTATGCTCTAAATGTAGTGAGGTCAAAGAGCTTTTAATCGACTGACTTCAAGATTTTTTAAAACCTGCGGTCAATGCCTCATATTTACCACTCATGTCTCGCTGACTTACTAGAGGAGACGGAGCCCGGTTCTCACTATTCAAGAAGCCTTGAACAAGACGTTGTGAACGATTAGAGTAATTCATTCAAGACCATTATTGTTCATTATTTTTTCTTGTAGCGAAGTAAATGCGTTACCTCAAGAATTGTCCGGGAAGTTTGCGAGTTTTGTTCATTTCCGTAGTTGTCTTTGAGACACTCAGAGATCACATACAGGACACAGGAATGTACGAAGACACCTTCGAGTCTTGGCAATGACATAACTTTTACTTATAAACTGGAATTTTTTCGATGCTATGATGTCAAAGCTTCCCTCTCATTCTTGAATCTCGACCATTTCTATTCCTACCGGAATAAACCCTCCGCTCTCTCGTGGCTTCAAATTTGTCAGCAAACAGTTCTGCTCATGCAAAAAATGCCCGCTCGCATCATATGATTTCATGGGAAACTCTTGATCCTTATCCACAACTTCCGCTCCAGCTGCGCTGACCCGTCATTCCCTCACGATTAACAGGTATTATTCCGGGAAACTCGACCGCTGTGTTACCCGGAATATCGATCGATGACAGATTTACACAAAACATAATCACTACGAGGGCAAACATGATGCATTTTACTTGTGCTAATTGTTCGAGTGACCTTGGAAAATGTTTTTCGACCAGTGCAAAGAGAGGTGTCCAATTGAATTCGAATACTATTTGTTTTCAAGTAGTTGGAGGGAGGCACCACTTTGCGTGAAAGTCAGCGAATTTGTCATTACTATGTTTAAAAATATCTCATCATACCAATGATACCAACACATCATCTACTTACGTATATCATTCGACATATTTGTCGCAAATTACAAGTCGTTTTCTATGGGCTATGGTACGGATGTATGCTCTGAAGAAGCGTTGTGAAACGAAAGAGGAACTTACGCCTCACAAATCAGCAATGGAACAGTTTTTAGTTCGTATACTTACACAACATTGGTAAAATTATGACTCGTTATATTAATTTTTATAAAATTGAAAAATCTTTGGTCGTAAAGAAGTTATTAGGGAACGCTTTAATTAAATAATCATTAAAGTTTAAGCCTCGGAAATGAGCATTTTGTTAACTGTCGAGAATTTTAGCTAGATATAAGAAAAGGTTTGGCCTTTAATACGAGTTTTTGGCCCTTGATTCGTAATATTGACAAAGGGGTGAACATATGACTGTGGCACCATGATAGCATGTGGCTCTGCGTGTTGTTGGAGAGTTTATTTGTTTTCATTACGTCAAACCGATGAAAGACTTGTTTGCTGTTACATTTGCGTGTTAATCCTTCTTTTTGCAAGGAATTCCAAGAGAAAAGATCTCCACTTTATTTGCAAACACGTTTAAACGGTAGCTACGAGGGTTAGGGATAACTACGAGATCATTAAAATAATACTACTACAGGAATTACTTCGTTATGCATGACAAATGATGGCATAATTACAAATGCACTTAGTTTCATCGCTACAAATCGTCTTTCATTTGTAATGATTTGCGATAGATGGTCTTATACGAATCAATTTTTCGTCCGGGGAATAGACCATAAGTGACTCCACAGTTTTATATTCAATAAGATTTTATGAACCAATGCCTATTTGGATTCATTCCAAGATGACTTCGGGCAGGGCGATTCATCAACGATAAGTGATCCGCCACCACGAATAATGGCGGAAACGAAATTCCCAATATAAGGACGACCTTATCGCTGCAATCTTCAAGTTTCAGCAAGGACGCCATCGCGTGACCACCCGACAAAGAGATGGGTCGACCACTCCAAGATCATCACAAAGACGGAGGAAGCTTGAGAAGGACATTTACTGCAAGGGACCGATAGCCCGATAGCAATACTCTTAACTGAAAACAGAGGCGTTCAACCCCTCATAAAGCTCATCCCTACAAGCCCTAAGCTTAAAGTATACAAACAATCGAACGCAGTCGACTGATACAGAGGATTAATACGTTCCAAACCAAGGAACTTTAGGAAAGACAATAATATTAGTTTCAATAATAATATTAGTAGGTGTTTAGATGTTTTATTTAATCTGTTTTGGCAGCCAAATGCAGAGCATAATGTCATTTTTCACGCACAGATGGCCGCTCGCGGCACTAGCCTTATTTCCCCAATTTACGCTGTAAAAGACGAGACTACGGCACTTGTGTTGATTTTGGTGGCAGCCACAAGCACGTTTTATTCGCTTAAATCCTCGATAGACACAATACATCCACAGCTGAGCCACAACAAAGTCACGAACGTCACCAGATTTCAGTGTTTTTTGCATAGGATCACCCAATGTTTTCATAGTCACAACATGGCTAAATGCGATAAATTCGGCTTCAATCCTCCCCGCTGGAGAGAGCTTTAAGGTTACTCCTTTGCCAGCGAGTATCCACCCCGTGGGCCGTGTTGAAAAGAAAACTTTTCACGCGACGTATTTTTCAGGTTCATCGGCGGCGCGATAGGGACAGGGATTTGGAACGTTTGAGAGGCCCGACCCTGGGTGAGTAAAGGTGGTCTCAGCTGGCTGTTAGGCTTACACGTGTCGTCTTTGTATTCCCGTTTTCCGAATAGAACGCAGTAATAAGGGATTTTCCTCCTTCGCTTGAAGTTTTATCCTGTCACAAGTAAGGGTGGCCACTCCTGAAAATAATACTGACTCTACATAATTGTAAACGCATGAGATAGGAAATGAAGTCCTCATACGAGGTCTGTCCAAAAAGTTCCCGAACTTTATTAATAAAAGAAATACTTCACTAACAAATCATCGGTCAGGGTTCCCTTCAAAGTAGTCTTCTCCCCAACGTATACACTATTCCCAACGGTGTTTCCACTTTTTGAAATAGTCCTGGAACACTTCTTCCGGAATGCTCATAAGCTCCTCTGCCGATTTTTTCTCTATCTCTGAAATGGTGGCAACTCCCTTTCCTTTGAGCTGGGTTTTTTGGTTGGGGAATAGGAAAAAGTCACACGGGGTAGGTAGGGAAGCACAACGGTCTTGTTTTTGGCTAAAAACTCACGAGTTCTGAGAGACAAATGAGCCGGCGCGTTGTCGTGGTGAAAAAAACGACTCGCCGCTCCTCCAAATTTCGGGGCCATTTTCGCCCGATTCTCTCTCTTAGATGTGTCATAGCCCCCAGGTAGTACTCCGTGTTGACTGTCTGGCCATTAAGTAGATATTCGTGATGCACAATCTCCTTTGCATCGAAAAAACAGTCCACATCACCTTGACATCCGAGCGAGCTTTTTTGGGGCGGGCGGATGTTTCACCAATCCATTGTGAAGATTGCTCTTTTTTATCGACGTCATATCCATAAGCCCATGACTCATCATCTGTTATTGTCCTAGAGAAGGTGGTTTTATCCTCTTCAGCCCGATCAAACAGTTCCTGACAAACTTGAAATCAATGTTGTTTCTGGTCCGCTGTCATTAGGCGAGGCACGAATTTGGCGGCGACTCGATGCATCCTCAATTTTTCAGTTAGGATTTCATAGCACGAACCAATCGAGATGCTACACTCTTCTGCAAGTTCCCTGACTGTCAAATGTTGATTTCCATGAACGAGATCGCTCACTTTCTTTATTTGGGGGTCGTCAGTCGACGTTGACGGTCTTCCGGAACGCTCGTCGTCTTCCACTGATTGCCGCCCCTTTTTGAACCGGGCAAACCACTCATAGCACGCGGTACGTTTCTTCATAGCATCGTCACCATAAGCCTTGGTAATCAACTCAAAAGTTTTCTTGTAGGATTTGCAGAGTTTCACGCAGAATTTTACAGAAAAACGCTGCTCCTTCAAAGAGCTCATTTCCGCGGATCCGATTTTTCGCCGCACTCCACGAACACCTTTTCACATAAACGGCCGTAACTAAGTAACAAAACAATATATCAACCAAGTGGTTAAAGGCGGTTATTTGGGAAGTTTTTGCGGACACAACCCTCCATGTGGATTAAAATATAACCAGCTGGAGGCACGCTATTAAAAAAGTTCGGGAACTTTTTGAACAGACCTCGTACATTTCACTGCAGCGACGAATTTCAAAATGCCGGAAAAAGGCTTACTTTCACACTTCATTGTCACAAATCGAAGATTAGTAGGATGGAATTAGCTGCTGAAGTTCGTAACGAAAGTTCGAAAGAGCAACGACATATGAGATTATTTGAAAGAAAAGTGAGTATTCGTCTCCGTTACTTCAGCAGCCTTGATACTGAATGCTCTGAAAAACGGCATCGATCAAAACATTTTCTGCGAGTGAGAGCATTTCCGATGGACAGACTGGTAGAAGTTTTAAATACAGAGTGAAGGAACATAGAAGAAGTTTTATACATGATGATGGAAAATCTTGTTTTGCAAATCATTTATGCCGGTGTAATCATTTTAGCAACTTAGACATAGATATTTTACATTGTAATGGCAAAGGGCTTAAATTGGATTTTATGGAAAAATTTGAAATTGTCAATAGCCCGGATGGAATTTGCAACGATGTTTTTTTCTGTTCTGACTCACCTTTGTCAAAGCTAAGCGTCCCTATAACAAAACCCTGACCTTCACCCACACCCCACTTTGTCTCTGTTTTACGTCTTCGACCTTCATATGTTCCCCCTAACTGTTCTTTTCCCTCTCCCACTCTCCTCCTCCCCCCCCCATTCCCCACGCCTCTTCCATATACCCCCTCCTCCTACCTTGGCTCTGGTCGCTCTGGTATAAATACATGTGAGAGTGTCTGTCCCATCACCTTGAAAATGATATAGTATGTCGAAACCATGGTCGGTGTTGAAGTACTATATTAAAGTGAGGATATTACTATTGTTGTGTTATATTTTATCATGGATCTATCGCATTTCCACCATGTAAAGCCTGAAACGATTTCATACTAATAACACTCGTTCTCATTGTAACTAATTGTTTTATTATGAAACTCAATTTGCATTAAGACTTGACAAAAAAACTATCTGAAGAAGCATGCTTGGCTTATAACCCTGTCAGTTGATGCTCGGACCCTACTCAAGACACAACGTTGTAACCTTCCCGGTCAAGATCGTGAAATCATAATTCCTCCTTTCTCGAGATGCTGATCCCCATGATTGAGATTTCGTGTCCAACTCCAAATTATTATTGGACCCAATTGAAATGAATATATATGTATCCCTTAGGTGACTTGTAATTAGTACAGTGGCGGAAGAAATTGACGCAACATTTTTCGTGCGCCAAAATGCGGCATTCTTGGGAACTTCTAAAAGCAGCCCACACTTCGAAATATTGGCAACACTGAGGAAGACATCGTCTACCGTAAATATTTGAAATCCACAATGGAACTCACATTTGCCGGAGCCTATAACTTACTCATCAATCGCCTCTTTTTCGAGCTTTCTTCTCATATAATTCGCGCACTCAGTCGCGGTGTATCGCTGTATTTATTTCAGCATGTTTATTACGTCGAATACTATCAATGTTACAGGAAGACATTATAAAAATATTCGCTATCCCACCCAATTCGGAATATATACTGAAATATTCATCTACTACCACCAAGAGATATTTATTGTGATCGACTTGCCGAGGATCTTTTAGAATGACGTGTCCTGTGTCTCTGTCACCGAAATGCTATAAATCGAGATTTATTTGTACCAATTGTTGATACAAAAAGGATTTAATTAAAATAAGTGTAGTCTACGTGATATAATTTTTCACGATTTTCCTTTTGCAGATTGACGAAGGCCTGATCTCAAAACGGATAGTTATTATTGAATCGTTCATGACCTAATATATATCCGTCCTTAGTTCGTTAGAATGGGATTCAAGTATGAAAACATACGTAAATATATAATTTCATGAATTAAAAATAAATGTTCTCGCTTCGATACCGAATAATCTGGGCATATTTTTCCGATCTTATCTTTTTGTCTTATCACAGGAAGCTTGGTGACTTGCTGTTCACTGTGAAGGAAGATTTATTATAGCTTTATCTATTATTGTAAATACACAACATACGAATAAACGTTCATAAAAAGTTAACCCAAATTAGGTGTAGTTACGGATAAACAGCTCTGTTAGGTCTGACTATATAATATGCATTAGCTATAAAGTCGCCCCACATTTAAAATTAACAAAAAAGCCATTTAAAAGACTTCAGTTTGGAGTAACATGTCATAAATGAAATAAATTAATAAGTAATGGTTAATGTTGCAGCTGTCAGATGCATTTGGCCAGCAAAAGCTGTTTGTCCGTGTTCGATTTTCAATGAATTTAAATAAGTTTTTATATTTATTTTCTCATATTGGCGATATGAATGAATGTAATATGCAGTTGCAATGACTGGCTGATGATGTGGAATTTTTTTAATTCAAAAGAGATGAAATTTGCGTATAAAAATCATTTTACTTAACCAGAAATTGAATGAAAAACTCAAAAATGCCTCAACCAGGATAGGATCACGGTTCTTTCCTTCTCGTGGTCGTTATCGTCATCCAAAAGGCAAGCTGAATTGGTAGGGCAATGCTCAAAGTCCTGGGAGCGCACTCCATTGCTATGTAGCACCTGATCTTTCTTGATGGCGATCACGTTTTCGAAATCATGAGCGCAATTGAACAATAGTATTACGATGATTGCGATTCAGGTTTGCTAACCAGTTAAAACTTCCGAGATTTCTTATGTCAAGGAAAGTTTCAGATGGAGTTTCGTATCCTTTTATTTGCGTCCATTTGCGTTACTGTAAACAAAGTTACTTTTACAATGCGTGGTTATATTGTCTGCGAACGTTTAATAGAACTATAAGGGTAGGAAAAAGCATACTCTTCTCACTGGAATATAAACAGAAAGCAGTAGTTCTCGGATTTCTCCTCATCAGCCCAGACCATTCCGATCAAACGCCATTAGTTCCCATCGTGCATGGGTTTTGCGGCCGGCTGACTTGAACCTGAGTTAAAGTAACGAGTAATCTTGGAGGACACTGGAGGATCCAAAAAGGTTTCCCCGTGTCGATACAAAGCTCCGCCAACACTAATCCATTCAAAATCGGAATGTATACAGGGCGCATTATATTGATTTGGGACATAGTATGCCTTTAAGGTAGTCCGAGCGAGATAGTTCCCTTGTCATAATAGAGACCATATTCGAATTATACTTTTTAATTTCACTAGCTGTAGGACACATCAATTAAATATTGCATTATTAATGGTGCAATAACATAGATTTATATTAGAGAGATTGTAAGTAATTAAATAAAAATATCTAAATAAGTCTTTAACTTGACTCATTTTTTGGACTCAGTTCGTTTAAAACTCCTTCAAAACGGAAGTTTTTTTGTGATACCCAAGAACCTACTGTGGTGATATGATTACTTTTCCAAAAAGTTGAGAAAACATACAAACTACACACTGTTATTTTTTTACGACATCTAAGTGTTAGAAATACCTCATTTTGTAATAATGTCTATGGAGTGCATACACGTACCATTCCCATGTAGAAGGGCTGGTATTTTTTGGCAAATATCACCAAAAGTAATGTGTTAATGGGTTGAATTTTTGGTTTCATTGGATAGGTGAGATATTTTTCTTTAAAATGAGACCTAATACATTGATTTCTAAGTTAAACGATTTTTCGCTCGAACTACCTTAATAAGAGCTTACTTTCCCCTACTGTTGCGGGCGATACCCATTCTGCCAAAGATAATGTTTCGGACGCCAGTCGTTAAACCCACAGTAAAGAAGTGGTATTTGACTTTTTCACCCCCACGAAAGTATTCGACGGGTGCCTCTGATTTTTTCGATGCGCAACGAGCCTTTTCCTTCTGGTGTAGCAGGTATTTGAAACCTGTGCGTCAGTCAGAGCAGCAAACCACCCCGACCACCACCACCCGGAGCTTTGCTAAGGTTTACTGATGACTTCTTCATTGAGACGAGCGTCGATAGACGGACAAGCAGAGCAGGCAGCGCAAGCAGAGATATTTTTTTAAGTTTATAGCGGCCTCTCCGTAAATTCTTGGAGGAAAAAAAGATCTTATTAGTCTTTAAGTATGCCTCATCTTTCTCCCAGGTGGAGGAATCGGATAGTAGTTTGTAAAAGGCAAATACATCTGTCGAAAAATTACCCGAATAGGTGTTGCGCCTTCGACTTTCACCCTCTGAACTTTTATTTGGTGTTTAAATGCAAAAAATCCTATTTCTCACTTCTATTAAACGAAATTCATCTAATTGTCCGATTGGATGACAACTGTGTTTATTCAAATGTTTATCAATATACACTTTTCGTCCGCAACTAGGAATACTTGCGAGTTCACAAATGTCAAAATTCTAGGAGGTAATTCAAAACAAACCATGTAACTCAGATGGAGCGGGATGCACGGAGGTCAGACCTCAACTCCATAGGAAGCATTTGGGCGTTAATTATGAGGAAAACGCCAGAAACAAACGTTTTTCGACCCCCTCAAACGAAACGACTCCTAATTTATACGCCGTGTAGAAAATGGTGGATGAAGAATGGGAAATGAACCCAGTCAAATGATGCCAAAATGTGGGCAACTCCATGTCACTAAGACTTGGTCAGGAAATCGAAAATGGAGGGAATGATGGATTGATTATTAGGCTAATCCTCATCCTCTATGTAAAGACCAGCATATTTCTCGATGATCAATTACTGTGATCATATGCACACACAACTAAGGTTGAGATAATTATGCATACATTTAAACCTATTCCACTCGTTCTAAATAAAGCATTATAATGTCCCTTTCCAAAATTCATAAGAATTCATTGAAATGGAAATCTAAGAGATGAAATTTATGATCCTGTAAAAAGTCTGATCATATTTTCATGTAGGGCACTCACATCTTGAACCTCCATAGAAGCAATAATATTACGACATATTTGAAGAAGAGTCTTTAGGGACGTAGCAATCGGATAATCTTTGATGGTGCACATTCCTAATGTATGCTCCATTGACTACTCATCGGTTTTATGAGGAGTATACAAATGAGCATACGGAAGATATGTGATTACTGCTTAGTCGCTACATGGAAGCGATGATTTTTAATATTTTATTACTTTCTCAGGGGAAGATACGAGATGCAATGTTGTCGGAGTATTACTTACGCGTGAGTGTAAGAATGTTCCTCATAAAATTTAACTGCCTAATTTTAGTCCAAAATTGTTCACTGCGAGTGCGTCAAAAGGTATTTAAATGATTCAGTAATTTACCTCATCCTCTAAGTACGTATTATCCTCCATCCCCCTAGTTGAACTGTTGAACTACACGGCTAATATATTGCTCATAGAAAACCTAGAAAACGATGCTGGGAAAACTTCAAAAACCGTTTTAATGATATTTTCCAGAAAATTCCACACTTATTTGGTCTCTCACTCAGATAAGTAATCGGTATTAACAAATTCGGCAGGTGGATCCAAACTCTAATTCCTAATGAAAACAATTGCCCTGTTTCCTGACTCATTTCAATTTAATTTACAAGTGAAATTAGCATCAGGTAAGTTCACTAAATCGAGTAATTGACACAATCAGAGATCCGGTCTATTCCTTCGTTCATGAATAGCTTTTCACTTAGTGATAAATTCGCGAGTGGAAATGAATATCTGATGACAGGCAGGACGTAGAAATCAAGTGGGGCCGAGTACCCGAGAATGGGAAGTAAACATTTCATTTGACGATCAAGGAGACCGCTCTGATTCCTTTAAGAAGCCAAATTGTGTGTAAAACTCACACACTCATTGTTGAGGTCAATATTTATTCCCTGGGACTTCCGCGGATTCCTGACAAGTTTTGACAACAATAATGTCACATCGCATAGATTAATTATAGGGGCACTTAGAGAAGCCACGCCAGGATTTGAACCAAAGACATTCTTGGCCGCAGACGAACGCTCTCCCTCTAGGCTACTGCATAGATCAAGATAAGTCCGCGTTCAGTGGCTTTTACTATGCATCGTAAGAAGGGAATTCCAATGTTTCCTTTAAAAACTGGATCAAATAAGATGTCCTGGACTTATGAAAGTAGTTTTCCGAAAGTAAATAATTAAGAAATTTAAGTGTTTGGGAGGACCTGAGTGCACGAGGGCGGAAACTTACGTGGGGTAGTAAGGTATCAGAAATACTTGTGAAGAAAAATTTTCTCCTCATGGAAACCCTTCTATTCTACCCGGTTTCCCATACTTCATATTGAAATTCACTGGATAATACGCAAAAATGTTAATTGTAATGCATGATATTTCTCGTAAGTAGTTTGAGGCCTATTTAAAACGACGCGAATCCACAACTATTTGTACGTACTGTGTCCGTAGCACGTAGCCGTAGCAACAACGACATACACGCGGAAAACATTTTTATTGTAAGTGAATTTTATCAGGGGAATTAAAGCATTTTATGTCCCAACTAATAATTCTTTCATCGTAACGCTTCTTAAGTTTGAATCAAGAAAAATGTTTTTTATAAAGGGTCCAAAGTTCTAAACAAATATGGTAAGTATCTTTACATAATTGAATACGACTTCGGAGCCTCGACTGGCTGCGGGGCGAAGCAAACTCATCATGTTTACGACTCAAAAACGGTCTTGGGGACGTGAACCTTATATGTATTCCTATTGATGTGACGCGTAAAATCGATATCCATTCATAGAGAGTTTGAATATTCCCGGTTTCCATTGGCTGTCTCAGTGTTATCAAGTTGTCGAAAGAAGAGCTATTTCTATTAGCTGCCGCGTACGCCGCATTCAGACGCCAATGAGATTTGCGTTAATTTTTTCCGCCACTGTACAATATATTTATATAATCCCAACCCCACCAGCACACAAAGGTTCGAATAACGTCCGTATAACGTTCGAACCATGCAAACGTTTTTTTTCTTCTTTTGAAGAAGCGATGAGGATGTAACGTTCTACTAACGTTAAAAAAATACGTGAATTTTACGAGACCCACGCGCCTACTCTAAACCACCTGATTTTTCAATTTTCCATTGAAATTGTTTAAAAGAAGGTCGACAAGATTACATCATGATATGCTAAGCCAATCAGCGAGTGAGAACTATTCCACTCTTAGGCAATACTCCTCTTCCGTCACACACATTTTAAAAACACTTATTTCGACCCTTTCCACTTCGCGCATCGCTACGAAATTTGTGTCACATAAACTACACACTTCTAGAACAAAACGATGTCACCGTCATAACCCTGAAATACATCAACTTCTCGGAATAAGTGTTTTAAAGGTGTGTGAGGGAAGCGGAGGATTACCCACACTTTTTATCACTGACCGTGATGTTACAATACCGGCGTGGGAAGTTAACCAAATTGTAGTTTACCAGAAAAAGTTCTCTTTAAGTTGAAAGTAGAACTTGTGTATCACTTTGGAGTTAAGCTGGTGTTGACGTGACGGTATTTATCGAGGATAGCCTTAAAATAAACAACCTTTCGACCATCTTTTCATTATTTATGACAAGGATGGTCCAAACCATGGTGGATGATATAGTAGCGTAAATACATATTAACTTCCAATTCAATGAGTGACGAGTACAAGTTCCATAAGGGTACGCCAGACACTTTTATTTGCATTCGACGCACTACCTACAAAACAGAAGCTATCCTATTGTATGGGGACGTTTTTATAGGAAGGAATTACGCGCAAGGGATATGCATTACACAACCTGAAACACAAGTTCTACTTTCAACTTCAAGTGAACTTTTTGTGGTAAACTTCTTTTTGGTCAACTTCCCACTTCGATAGTTCAGCACCAAAAGGAAGAAATTTGCCAATTTTACTCCTTTGCTAATTCCAATGATGAGTACCTATATATATGTGATCTCAGACCGAAGCCCACCGGATTGTATTACGAGCATGAACACTGTTTACTTCGTAGTATCCATGGTTACGAGTACGTAAACAGCTTCTTCTCCAGAGTAGTGCTGGGAACTGAGCGGAGGTATTCGGAGCGAGTATTTGCCGCGCTTCCAATCGGAGCCTCCGATTACTCGTGATTGACTCTCCTCTTTTTCTGTTTGTTTATCACCATTGTTGGGATTGTTTATTAATTTATTTATGCTTGGAGTTAGATTTTGACGGTCCCCGTTTTAATATTTACAAAGGTAAATAACTTCATAATTTCAACTAATGTATTATTACAAGCTTCATAGTCCAAAGAAAGAAAGTCAAATTTCTAGCACGTCGTTGGGAGTCAGCGCCAGCAGGAGTGACCCAAGTGACAGCAAGTTGACTCGCAGCTCTGAAAACCTCCAATCCTGCCGATTACTTCCGTTCCTTTGCCTTGCCGCCGACCTCCGTCGGTAGTACCGGTGGCATCTGGAGAATGCGCTGTAATCGTATTCTCCGATTCAATCAGAGGAGAACTGCCTCCGGTTCGCAACACTATTCCAGAGACTCAGACGGAGGTTCGCCGCGAACGTTATTGTAACGTTTCTCTAACGACTCGATGAGAGGCTCAAGGAAGTTTAGGGTAGAATGGTTAGGAATCCAAACGTAAGTGTCGCGCGCTAACCAAGTAACGTTTTTCTAACGTTATTTTAACGATTGTGTGCTGGTGGGGGATCGACAGAATTTGTTATTCACTTATCCACCCGGTTTTATCTCGATCGTGTAACGTTTCTCTGTTCGTGGTCGGCCGTTCGGTTCCTCGACTCTCATGCGCATGGGGTACATATCTCCTTCCCTCTCGGACCCGGGAATAATTTCCTTCACGCACGTCCGCGGGATCCTCCTTGTAGTCTCCGATCCTTCCGGCAATCAATTTTCTCACTCCTACTTTTGTCTCCACGCGGCATTCACCGCGCACCACGACAGACTCCTTCTCCTACAACTCCTCTCTCCCGCTTTAGGGGAGATTGGGGTAATGGCGGTCACCTAAGGGAAAATGAGTATAAAACTTCACTTTTTTTAAATTTAGAACGCAATCATGTGAGATCGCTTACATATAGTATATTTTACCTATTGTAGACTTAAATTGAGCCCTAATAAAGCTTACCTATTGGTATTATAAAAAATATTGCAACATCAGCTTTGACCGGTATTACCCCTATCCTGGGGTAATGGCAGACGGTAATGTCATGTTCTACTATATGGTTGTAAAATAAGAAATATGAGGAGTTTCAATGACATAAACACGTTAAACTGAAATCTTTGTTTATTTTATCACATAATTCCGCATTTAAAAATTACAAAAAAGTAATTGAAAGTATGGACATAATATGAAGTCAATGATTTAAGAAACATCTTTCCATGGTAAAAAAAGGGCTTACAAATTTAAGGGCACTGCCAATATGTTTACATAAGTTTATGAGCTTTTAGAAGCTTAAGTTAATTTTACTTTCCGGAGCACATGTCACATAAATACCCCTCAGGAGTGTCCCATCCAGAACATTCTTGATGTGCCCATAATGCACTAGAAGTGCACCGATACCACATTTCTCCATCTTTTCCGGTGTCTTCGCAATAGAAACAGGTTTCTTTACCCATTTCCGTTAAAAGTAACTCACTTTCAGATTCATCTTCACAAATCTTTTCCTCATCAATAGAAGTGTCTGAGTCAGATTCAAAGAGCTTCCTGCTCATTTTCTTTTGCTTCACTTTTTGTGTTTTTCTTTCAGCAACAGCAGCCGTTTTCTTTTTTTCTTCATTAAATTCTTTCTTTATTCGCATAGTTCTTTGGTACTGTTCTTCTTTTCTTTTTAAATTTTCCTTGATCTTGGCTTCTTTTTCTTCTCGCTTTCTTTTTTTTCTTTAAGCTGGATTTTCATTGGTGTTGAAGTCAAGATCTCAGAATGTTGCTTTCGTCTTCCTCCTTTTGTTGGCTCATCAGCCCAACTACTGCATCCAGGTAGAGGAGAAATCTCTTGTATAGAAACTTTAATTTGTGGGTCAGGCTGAATATGAACTTTATCAAGTTGGACAGAGGATTCTAAGTTTTGTTCAGTGGTGACTTCGTCTCGGTCTACTTCTGCGATGACTTCATTTGCAGTAGCTTTCAAGGGAACGTCCACACACACAGGCGTTAAGTCTTGATTCTTCTGGAGGAAGTCCTCTACCGAAAAATCCTCATCTGTGAAAACTCCCGGATTAAGAGGATGAATCCCAGTGTTTTTGAACCCACTTGTTGCTTTTGCAATCGTAGCCACTGGTGAATAAGACTTATTGAAGATCTCTGCTACATCGTAAGGGGTTATTTTTACCAAGTTTCTAGTCTTCATGAACAAATCACATTCCCTTTTGTAAGCAGCCTTCAAGGGCGAGTAAAATACTACATCTAAAGGCTGAAGCCTATGTGATGTATGGGGCGATAGTGACACCATAACAATCCCTCTCTCCCTACAAATGTCATAGGCTTCAGCTGAGAAATGAGTGGAATGATTGTCGAGAATAAGAAGCATTTTGTTGTCATTACTAGCATGAGTAAACTGAGCAAAATGTTTTAACCAAACAACGAACAGTTCTTCATTGATCCAGTCTGTCTTAGAGCATGAGTAAATTGATCCAGGTGGTCCATGTTTTTCTAAGAGTGGAGACATACGAGCTCGAGGAAATATGAACATTGGTGGAGCATAAAGCTCTCCCGAACTCATTGCACACACAACTGTAATGTTTTTGCCCCTTTCCCAACTTGTTATAGAATCCACACGCTTTTGGCCCCGCTCTGCCAGAATTAGACCAGGGTCCTGCACAGTGGTGATCCCTGTTTCATCTACGTTCCAATAGTTTGTATCTTTAAACTTGTATTTATCCATAGCCTGTTCTAAATTTTGGAAAAAACGATTTACTTCCTCTTTGTTAAACCCCATGGCTCTTCCGATGCTTGTGGCTTCAGGTTTGCGCACACTAATGTTGTTTCTTGCCATGAATCCGTATATCCAATCCAGGCCAGCCATTTTTGTTTCTTTATCAAACCTATGGCTTAATTGGTTTTTTCTGCATATTCAAATGCAATTTTTCTTAATTTCAGTGCAGTGATGCCGTAGAAAATCTTCGATAAAGTTTTTACGTGGTCAGCTAGAGCTGCTTCGTGTTCAGGAGGGAAGAGACACTTCCTGCCTAAGCTTGGATCAGAATCAGTTCCACTCTTCATTCTGTCTTGCAACGTGCTGAATGGTATTTTAAATTGATCTGCAGCCTTTCTAATCAATTATCCTCCAGTAATGGCTGATTTTGCTTTCTTTAAGTCTTCTGCAGTCCATTTAGCTTTATCTGTTTTCCTTATGTATTTTCTGGGCATCTGAAACATAGAATAAAAAATATGAGTACTAATGGGGTAATGCCGGTCAGTTGACAAAGCGACTGCCATTACCCCAACCGCATGTTTTCATTCAACGGCTAAAAAACTAAATATCAGTGCTTAAAACCTTAATAAAACGCTACGTGATACAACAATATAGCTTACCTTGTTATTGCGAGATCAGTCTCGTCCCATGAAAAGTAAACAGTAAGAGCTGATAGTGGATTAAACTATTGTCTTTCTTATAAGGCGAAACATCAAAACAGTCTTTCTTACACAACAGGCAATTTACGACTGGCAAGATGGCGAGCGCTCCAGTAGTATATCCATAAACTGTCGTGAGATGGCAGCACCAATCAGTTTGAATCTGCGTTATCCTTTTTACGAGAAATCATAGTGACCGCCTTATGACAGTATTATTGTGGAGAGGGGACCTTCCTAAGAACCAATGGGGTTATCTCACATTTTGAAGCCACGCCCACCCAGACGGGGCGCGCTGTTACTTCCAATTGCGCGCTGTTCGAATCGTTTGGATTAGCCTTCTGTACATTCTGCACTTGAGAGACGTTGAATTAATAGCTGCGTTCTCCTGAGATGAAATGGGTTGGCCACGTTGCTGTGTGGAAAATTGTGGGGAAAACAAGAAACAGCGTTTCAGGTAAAAATTCTAAATGATCCTGGTGTGTTTCCTTGTTTTCAAATGATTGCTAAAAATTTTTCACCAACATGTTGATTGCTCAATGTATGAACTATGCGACGGACGTTTCTTCTTGAAATGTTTTAATAGGTGAGTCGATGTCTAGTGATTAATTGTGCGGATGAGAATTATCTCTTAATAGGTCGGAGATGGATGATGTGGGAGGCACATGTGCAAACATGCAATTACCTACGTTCTTATTTTCGTGTCTAGGTTTCCTCACTCTTATTCTGACCGGAATAAGGGAGACCCTCCTCCCCTCCGATAACGGTATTTTGCCCCTTGGATTTTCCTAAGGAGAAAGGGTTGTGCTCCCGGCGCTAGAGCAAGTGGAAACGAAGAATGAGAGAAAAGGATCTTCATCCCCGACACCTTGGATACCTTAAAACAAGTGCAAATGTTCCGGTGAGAGCTTCATTAAATGCTCTCATTGGAGGGAAATTCTTTGCTTCAAATGCTTTTATGATGAATATCATCAAAAAAACATGCTATTCAACGCCATGACTGAAATTTATGATTCCTGCAGTTGTAATTAACATGGTTTTGTAAAGGGATTACTGTTTTTTTATTACCCAATAATTTTCCTCTACTGAAATGGAATTTCTTTCTCCCCCCCATCTTAACCCTCCTCCCTTAAGCCCCTCTCAACCCCCCCCCCCCAGTCGCTTCATTAAATACGTAATCCCATATTAGCTCCTCTCAAGCCTCTTATCCATACACTTGGCACCTGTTTTAATTTCTTTTCTGGCAGGAAAGTCGTCGCGATTGAAGGAAAAGTTGCGTAAAAAATATCCACCTTGGAGCACAATTTCTAGGAAATTAAAAGCAATCAGATCGCTTCAAGATAAACATTAACATTTTTGTCTCCCGTTAATGGCCTCCAGAAAGTCCCACGAGTAATCGGAGTCACGCCTGTCTCAAAAAGGTCAAAAAGCATTTCAAAATCGGAAATACTCGGCCAATGACGCTCCTTTCGCCCGCAACTCTCATTCCGAGCAAATTATAGAAACTCCACAATTGTCTACAACACTCTGGGCAGTAGAAATGCCAGGAAATAGTTTTAAAACGAAATAAAAACCGTAGTTACTGTCGTATACGTTCGGAATCTGGCATCTTTCGTGGTTTCCGAAGTATATTCGAGCGAAAGACAATTAGGCTCGAATCCACGTCGTCCCGCTACAACCCGGCGTAATAGTATCTAGCACAATAACCACCTTGTCCATTTCGCCTATTGACGTGGGGCGCGAAATCTTAAGTATTTCATTGGGACGAAATTGTTTATTGGCAATTTTCTAACGAACCCGGGAACTTGTGGCAGAAGGATATTACCAATTTCCGGCATTTTTACTCCACTTTAAGATAACATTTGTCCTGTCTGCGTCCTCAATTACTTTTACGCGATGTCTCCTTGTAAGCAATAGCTTAATACATTATGAAAATAATAAGTGAAAACTAGCCGGTGCAGTAGTAGCCCAAGTTGCATTGTTTTAAGTTAAAGTAGGTGCTCAAAAAGAATCCACTGAAATTGCCGTGTTATCCCATGAGAAATTTCCTTTTGATATTTCTCCATTCAGTTATTATGCTTTTAGCAATGAGTGTCCTAATTTCCATAAATATAGACTTTGCTATTCTCAATGGATTCTGATGCCAATGTTGTGGCAGCCACAATTGCTGGTAGTTTCTCTGCTTTGAGCATTGAAAATACCTTATCTATGGGTATTTATCACAATTTAAGGTTTCTTATCTATTTTCCCACATTATTCTCTAATGCATCTAAACGTCTAACTTCAAAGCCATTTAAGTTTATTAACTATTTTAAACTTCTTAAAAATTTTAATGTTATGATGTCTGTGATGCTAAGTAATCCTTTTCTATCACATATTTACTTACTCAGTTGCTTTTTTCAGAGATGGAACATGCTCTGTTTACTGAGGAAGTGCCAGGTACCTCAACCTCATCCATGGGTAATTATCGAAATAAGAATTCTTATCTATTTTCGTACACCATTCCATAACCCATCTAAACGTCTAACTTCAAAGCCATTTAACTTAATAGAAATTATAATGTTATGATGTGCATGATGCTAAGTAACTTTTTTCCATAGCACGTTAACTTATTCAACTGCTTTTTTCAGAGATGGAACATGCTCTGTTGACTGAGGAAGTGCCAGGCACCTCAACCTCATCCATGGGTAATGATCGAAATAAGGATTCTTATCTATTTTCGTACACCATTCCATAACCCATCAAAACGTCTAACTTCAAAGCTATTTAACTTAATAGAAATTATAATGTTTTGATGCCTGTGATGCTGTGTAACTTTTTTCCATCGCACGTTAACTTATTCAATTCCTTTTCCCAGAGATGGAGCATGCTCCCATGACTGATGAAGTGACAGTGCACGATTTGGAGACGCCAGTAAGGTGTCCTTCAATGCCGCAAAATGTGAAACGGTATGTATGTTACATATAAATGTTACCTATTCATGAAGATGTCTGCATGTTATGACAAGAAGTTTAAGTTAGCTTATACCTCCTCTTTCCACAGTTCCAAAAGGGAAGGTGTCCTTCATGGAATAGGTGTCAGGAAAGCAATGCAGTTGACACCCAAGGCTAAGTCGTTGTATAAGACTAATAAGCTTTTAAGGAAGGCTGCTTCTCGCTCCTCAAAAAAACTTCTAAGTTTTAGGCAACGACTGAAAGCTGCAGAGGAAGGTTTAAATCGAGGTGTAGGGGCTCTTGATAATCTACCAAACAGTGTGTCATCTTTTTTGCAGTGTCAGGTATTGCAGTATCACAAGAAAAACAAAGGTCGTAGGTTTTCTTTAGACTATAAAGTTTGGTCTCTTTCTCTTTTGAAAAGAAGTGGAAGGGCATATGACTACTTGTCTAAAGCGTTTGTGCTTCCTAATCGAAGAACACTACTAAGGCTTCTATCAAGGTTGTCCTTCTCTACTGGCATTAACGATGCAATGTTCGATCATTTGTTTGTGACAGTGGAGAAGAAGGTGAAGACCATTGATCGGCATTGCATTGTAATGTTTGACGAAATGAGCTTGACTCCCCATTTAGATTATCATGATCACCTTGATTACATTGAGGGGTTTGTGGATTTAGGTGAGGGGAAGAGGTCTAGGGCATTCGCTGATGAGGCCTTGGTTTATATGGTGAGAGGTTTGAATAGGAAGTATAAACAGCCTGTAGCTTATGTTTTCCATTCTGGTAGTGTGAATGCCTTGGTATTGTCTCAGTTGCTATTGGATGTAATAGGCCGAGTGCAACAGTGTGGACTCAAGGTGCATGCAACAATTTGTGACCAAGCACCCACAAACTGTTCCTTAGTGAACATTCTGTGTAGTAACACACGGGCATCTGTTTTCAGGCGTGGAGAGGAATACAGAGGTGATTATTTTTGTGTCAATGACCAGAAAATAATCCCTTTGTATGACCCTCCTCATCTGTTGAAGGGGATTAGAAATGGCCTCCTCACTAAAGATTTAAAATTTACTTTGGATGGCATCTCTGGCATTGCTTCTTGGCGTCATGTGCTGCAAGTGTATTCAACGGATTTTGGTGAGAGGCGGTATGTGCCGAAGCTTACAGACTTCCATGTTGTCCCTGAAAAGGTGAAGAAGATGAAGGTAAAATACTGCACTCAAGTGTTCAGTGACAGGCTCACGGTGGTGATGAAGCTGTTGTCTAAGATATGTAAGTACCAGATAGTAAAAGAGCCTCTGTAGTCATTATCCCATGAGCTATTTATGTTTTCGATCAATTTTTCCTCAATGAACTGGTATGCAAAGTAGATACATTACTTTAAAGTAGTGTGTTCATTATGCTGATGAATTATTTATTTCTAATATTGCCACCCATTCATTGCAGCTGACAATGGCGTCGAGCCGCAGGCAGCAGATACGTCAGCTGTGTTGTCTTTCTTCGACCAGCTGTTTGATAGTGTGAATGGGAGATTGAGAACACCACCCCATGAGAAGCCTCTCCTGTGTGCAGCATCATCATCTTCAGGTCACATGGAATTCTGGGCCAAGGCAATAAAGGTGCTGGAATCCATGGAATATACTTGTAGCAACAAGAATCTGACACTTCAAAAAAAAAAGACACCTTCCCTTGTTAATTGGGTTCGAACACTGCGTAACATAAGGCATTTGTGGGTAAGTTTGAAGAGTCAAGGGATGAAACATCTCAGCCTCCGAAACTTGAATCAGGACCCGTTGGAGAATAAGTTTGGGTGCATCCATTCCTATGGGTTCCGAAACAATTGTCCAACATGCACCAACTTTGTGGGTGCCTACAAGAGTCTGATTTTAAATGATATGGTCGCTCCTCACTCAGTGGGGGCTAACTGTGAAGAAGATGATTGTGAGGTGCTAGATAATCTGAAAAGTTACCTTGTATCTTCAAGGTTATCTGGCCTTGTGCTTCATCTTCCCCTGGTTCCATTGACAACAGTGGTGATGAAGGTGTTGTCAATGAAGCAATGGAATCCAGAGCCTCCTCAAGTGTAGATTCTACCATATCAGACATGTCAGCCAAAGATCTCATGAAGAAATTGGGACCAGTTCAGTGTGCTGAATGTTCATTGAAACAATGTGCCTCTGTAGAGGTTTCCAATTTCCAGGGACAATTGACACCCTCAAAGAAATTCTCAGATATTTATGAATTATCCACCAGACTAATTCATAAAGATCTGCCAGATCTTGCCCACCAGCTTGGTGTTGGGTCGACTTTGAGGAGTAGGTTGCAAAGATCAATTGATTTCCGCCATATTGCCTGTGATGAGCATCATGTCAATTTTGGGCAGAAGTACAGCAGAGTTGTGGTTCATACCACTGTAATGGCATGGTGCAATAGTGTGAACAGCTACCTGTGTGGTAAGCGCTGTCAGAGAACTGAGGCAATGGATATCATTCATCTCTTGGCTCTCGAATATTATCGTAGGAAGAGGGGCGTGGCTTCTTCAGTAAAGTAGGGGGGGTTCATGTTTGTTTTTCCATTTTTAATTACAATTTCTCGATTATATCTTCATTTGTTTTAGATTTTATATTTTGTTTTTTTATTCAATACTTAAATGCACATGGTTTTTTTCTCACTTGTTTTATCTTTTCATGGTACATAACCACTTGTAATAGCATATTGATTGCACATAGAAGGTTCTGCAGAATATCTAATTCTGTCAATACATGTTGAATGGTCTGTGAATATAGTGTGCCAAGTGGATATCATTTTAATATATTTTAATAGCATTGGTGCCATAATCGTGAATATTTGCTTCAGTGTCCTAACCCAATTGACGTAATACGGTATTAGTATTTGTTTAATCAGACTTGAATAAGGGTGTGAAATGATTTTGTTCCTTGATGTATTCCTAGTAGCGCTTATATTTCTTGTATGTCAACTAGCTCCTTATGAATATTCTTTATATAATAATTAATTCACATCAAGTTTAGGTCAAATTCTAATGCTTTCAGTCCTTTGCCAACATTTCAGATTTTCAAGCTATTTCATCTTTGGGGCCTAAAAGATAAAGCATAGAATATGAAGGTCTCTGAAAACAGTATTCTTAGTCTGAATTATCACAAAAGTTACCTAGGAATCAAACATTGATGGTACATAGATTCAGCGCATACAACCAACATATTAATCAATGGGTCTTAAATGTGATAAATTACTTAAGGTGCTGAACACTGCTTTTTTACGTACATGTTTTTTAGATTATTTATAGCTCTATATATCATCTCTTTAATTTTTTGCATTTTTTATAAGTTTCATATTCCAATATGTCTGCATTGTCAAAATCAAAACAATGATTTTATCAATAGAATGCTGAGCAAGGGCGCAGGCTACTTTCTTGTTTGATATGTTTGATTTATGATGAGTGAGTTGAAGGTTTTCCGGTTCTTTTATCAAAACATATAGTCTTGTTAAGCATTTTACTTAATTTGTTCTGATACTTCTTGATATATATCATGCTTCTGTATACATATATGCTTCATGTTTTTAACCTAACCACTATCACATTTATTGTGATTAGTTTTAGGTGTAATTTTGGTTTTTGTTTTAGAATTATGTATTGATTTTTGGGTAATATTATGTTTAATGCCATTAATATGGCCATGTAGGAATCCATTGCGTCTTAAAATGTGGTGTACGATGGTTACATTCTTGTCATGAAACTGTTGATCCCTGAACAGTTGAACCGTGTTTCAAATATACATATATACAAAAATAAAATTAGGAACATTATATTCTTAAAGATTTAATTTAGTTTTTGGTAGTGGTTAGTTTTTTGAAGCACTTCGCACTTTGTGTAATTTAGTTATTAACATGAAAAAATGAATTTCAGAGTACCAATACTATCTGAGGCGGCTTTGGTCTTTGTTTCACTGTGGTTACTCATGTTATTACCAGTTTCTAATCATCAGTTAGTTTGAGATGTAATTTTCTGTAAATTTGTCATGAAATAATTAATTCAACGTACCACTGATATCTGAGATGTTAAACTGTTTTGTAATTGTTGGAAGTTATGACAAGGTTTTGCTTTGGCTTGGTTCATGATGATGTATTTTTGTATTTTCACACTTGCTTTGTATTCAATAAACAATTGTTATTTATTTAATTAACACTCTTCTTATTCACCATTCGGGAATATATAACCTGCTATAATTGCGGGATTGGGGGTGCAGGGAACCGGGGACCGTAGAATTCCTGGTTTCAAACAGCCCGCCCAACTGGCCGAGTGCCTTTTACCTCAGCCAATGAGAGTTTCTCACAAAGTTTAGGGGGTGGGGGACAAAAGTCCCGGATTTTAATGTTGAGTGTCGCCACCGTGGTGACCGCCATTACCCCAATCTCCCCTACATTCACTACGTTTACCAATCGAACTCAGATCGAATAGGACAGTTCAGCCCGATATGGTAAACTCAACGGGCTAGTGGGATCGATATGAGAAGTTGGCTAACTCGGCCCGCTTCCTCTGCCAGTCTGAGATTTCAGATCGATATGAACCGATTCAAATCAATGTTTCAATCTATTTCGCATTAGTAAATTAGGCGATCCGAGTTGGCCGATCCGATGTATCAGAGTTCATATTAATCTGTGTTCGATTGGTAAACGTAGTGATTGTTCCTCCCCACGTCCCTAGTTTCTCTCTTTTGTTGGAGTGTTTACTCGAACCTGGCATCCCTAGTGATGACTCCCAAACTGGGCATTGTTTCTAAACCCCCCTCAAAGACTCCCATTAGACCCCTTCCTCGAAGCGTAGCTCCTAGTTTCAAGTTTAGACAAAACATTTGTTAAAATGTCTGAAATATTGTCCGATTATGCTACATAGATCACTTTGACTTCCCCATTCTTCACTGTCCTCTTTTTACGCGAGCAAATAACTCAACTGTCCCTCACAATATCAAGTCAACCACATAGGTTCCTACACATCCTTAATTTGCATAAAAACATGGGTCAGAGTAGCAGTGTTTTTAGTAGTAATACCATCAGAGTTTTCTTCAGTGCATTATTCATTCGTTCCACACTTGACCAGCTGGTCGTGACCATATAATCTTTTCCTCTGTTGGCATATATCCCCATCATTTCCTTCCTCCCACATTTCAGGGTGCTCCATATATATTACCTCATGTAATACCTCATTTAGGTAGGCTGCATTTAGGTAGGCAGCAATCTACATGTTCAATCAACCAATCCTCATCAATAGCTATTACCAGCATTACCATCAGGCTGTTCTTGTGAATCACTGGTATGTAAGTTTCCTAAAAATCAAGTCCTAATTTTTGAGGGAAGCACTGAGCAACCAGCCTAGCTTTATGAATGAATGAGCTCCATGTTTTGGTGGAGGGAAGCCCATTTACACCCAATTACATTCACAGCCTTAGGTCTTTTGACTCCAGTCCAAGTACCATTTCTTTAATGGTTTCCAATTTCCTCCTGCATGCCCAGCATCCCAGAATGCCACCCAGGCGTCCTTTGGTGACCTGGGTGGCATAAACTGGTGACATCCATCTACGCACTGTCCCTACTGCATAAGTTGCAGCAAGTCATGGGGGCTCACCTCCTTTGGCATTCTGAGCATTGTGGTCCTCCTCCATCCACATTGCCCTCATCAGGGACCCCTTGGCTTGGGTGGTAGTCGTGGCACCCTCTGGGTGTTCTCCTCTCCTAGACCCCCTGGTGGTTGTGCCTCTTGGGCACCATTGCCATTACCTTCTTCCTCTGCCATTGCCATCTTGTCGGGAAAGAGGGCTGGCTATCCCCTCTCGAGTTTAACACTCCTTTTCTGACGGTGCTGGCATCAGCCCCTGGATTTACTTCAGTGGAGTTGGTTGATTCTCAGTTAGGCCCTCCTTGTCCTTGAATGGGAAGCATCCCTCCCGGAAAACAATATCTCTGCTGTTGAAGACTCCTCTCTCCGATAAATTCCTAATTTCCTATGGTTCCTTCTTCATATCCAAGAAGTACACTCTCCACAGCCCTAGGGGATAGCATGCTGCCATGGAGCACCTTTAGGATCCAGGCCCAGGTCTGGCAACCAAACACATGGATGTGCTCATAGTCACTCTTCTTCAGGTTTCTTGCATTCCATATATCCAGTGGTGCTGCAAAATCGATGGTGCTGGATGGACACCTATTGTGTGAATAACAGGCAGTCTGGAGAGTTTCAGCCTAAAAATAGTGGTATATATCAGATTAGGACAACATGCACGTTATAGTGTCATCTAGGGTTAAGTTCATCTTCTCAGCCAGGCCATTTTCCTATGATGTGTACTCCACTGCTTTCCTCTAGGGAATCCCATTTTCTTCCAGATATGACTGAAAATTGTTTGAGATGTACTTGATTACTTCATCATTTTGCAGCTCTTTTTCTTTCTTGTTGTGAATATTCTCCCACCTTTAACTTATTAAAATGTTTGAAGACCTCACTTTTCTGTGCTATTGCCACACTCACAAAATATCTTGAGCACATGGTCAGTGGACGTAATGACAAACCCGCTCCTCCCTAGGGACTCCGTGTAGATAGGGACCATTGTTTCCTGACAAGTTCTTTCCAAAACTTCAATTTTTTCTGCATTGTGAGGGATTTTTGCTGTTTCATATTTCCCATTATACAAAACTTGCAGACATTCTCCTGGGATTTAGTCTTCAGATTTATCCCTGACAATGCTTCAATCTTGTTCACAAACTGGTTGCATGGGTGACCTGGCCTGGTGTGGCACTTTGATTGGGATACTTGCAGTGCCGTCTTGGAATTTACATTCTTCTCTTAGGCCTGTAATTGGAACTTCTCCAACAGTTGATATAAAGTAGTCTTCCTGTTTTGTGGGCTTCAAAAATTAGACTTTTTCCTTGTAGACTTCATTTATTCCATTCCTTTATGTAAACTCCAAACCTTTATCTTCTATCTGGCCTTGAGAAATTAAATTATCCTGCCGGCTGGACACTTAAAGCACATCCATTAAATCACCATCTTTTCCCTCATTCTTTTGGCATAGATATTGTGACTGACCTAATTCCAGCAAGCACTATAGGTGAGTCATTCCTGTTCTCTACTTCTCCAGAATATTCGCACATAGAATGTGAAAGACTCCTTTTTCCTGTCATGCGGTTTGTCACACCACCATCCAGAATCCAAATTCCGTGTTCTCCAAGTGGGTATTTCTTGGCTTACTATACAACATGCTCCCTGATTGCAACTGAAGCCTTCTTCATATGGTTTGGGCCTCTCCTTTTCCTCTGCTTCCATCACCTTGGGACAGTTGTGAGCCATGTGTGACTCCTTCCCACAGGCATAGCAGAAACATTTAGACCTCAGGGGTCTGCCCCCTCCACTCTTTCTGGCTAGGACTCTTTTTACTGTCGCCTTCATGGTTATCTTGTTGTGCATTCTGCTTTCTTTGTGCCTTTGTTGTCTTAAGGAAAGCATGCTGAGCATCTTCCTTGTCCCAAATATCTTTCTCGCATTCCAATAAAACTTATTCAACAACAGACATCTTCACCATGTCAGGCTGTGCACAAAGAATCTTCACCGTGACTTAATATTCTAGTGGTAGCCCTGACAGGCACAGGTCAATCACTGAAATTGAGTTCATTGGATTTAAAGCTTTCGGTTCAACATGTAGTTCAAATACTCCAAGATGCTCATTTTCTCCTTCAACAGTGAGGTCAGTTCTCTGAGCTTTTGCATTGACCCATATCCGGTATTATACTAGCATTGCTCCTCCAGGATGGTCCAGGCATCTGAAGACACTTTGCTCTCCAGGATGTCATTCCATCAGGTTCTCCCACGTGGTCCTCATAATAAGGGCCTGCGCAGTGTAATTTTTCTCTCTCCTCCTCCTCACCTATGCCACATTTGGGATGAAGTTACTGTCATTCTCATATTGAATTATGGCCTCCCAGCATTCCTGACACAACAATTCCATTTTGATGTGCGCTTTCCATGCTAGATAATTCACTGTGGTGAGCTTGGGGATGGAATTCATGCTACCTAAGCTCTCTCCGGTGTTGGATGTCATCTTTTCTCCTTCTTCACCAGTTTGCTTCTTTCACTCCAAGAAAACAATACAATGGACAGCTCAAATACTTTCTAACTCACTCCTTCACACTAATAGCACAAGCCCCTGGGCCCATAGACTATTAAATTGTTTACTATTATCTCCAGGTATTGCAGGACAAAGAGAAAGGAAGGAGTGAAATTAACACACAACCACCATACTGAGAGGCAAGACTGAGGCAAACTTTTATTTCTCAAAATTCTCACCAGAGTACAGCCCAGACGCAAAGACATAACACAATATGGCTACAAAGTTAAGTTTTTTGCCACAAGTACAAATTACATGATATGACAATTCCAACAACCTTGTTGAATGGAGGGTGTCATCAGTGACTGAAATCAAATGTAAAGCTGAGCTTCTAGTGCACAAAGGTGATGGCCACTATTATGTGGCAGAGTTATTAAACCATTATAGGTGTTTAGGTCAGTGGTCACCTTATAACCTACTACACTACATATATGTGTAGATTTGGATTTTGGGTGACACTTGTTTAGTGCCTGTCACTTGAAGATAATGGTTAGTGTCCAGGGAAAGAACTTATATTTAAATGACAGCAGGAATCTCTCTAAAAGTAAGCTTCACTGTTTGCATTTTTGACCAGCCTTGCTAGTTGTTATTTGTTCAATAATCTGTTTAAATTGATGCTGATAGTAGGTTATAAATGCTAAGGATTCCAATTTTTCAAGATTCCATGGGCTGTGGCTGAATTTTATATGCACATGGGCTATGAAGAAATGTCAGTTGAAGCCATTAAAAAATCATGGGGGAATGAAAAATGAGAATTGCTATTGTTGCTTTTTATCCTCCCTGTAATACCAATCAAACCACCATGAACAAGGCAATAAGGAGGAGAGAGGTGCCTGAAGAGGTTTGGAAGAAGCTCAAGGTGCAATACTACACCCATGAGTTTATTATGTTCTGAAACAATATACTTTAATTGTTTATTTTAACAATTGGAGTGTTTAATTTTTTCATTTTTTTGCTCTTTCTGATAACTGATGTTCTATATTCTCAGAGTCTCTTCTAGATGCCAAAGCCCTGGAAAAAAGAGTGGCTGATTGCTCAGACACTGACCTTGAGGCATTTGTGGCAAACATTGTAGACTGTGATGGAAAACAGTGGCGAACGCAAAATATGATGTTCTCTATTGAGTGTGAGTCCCTGGATGAGGAAGTAACTGGAGACCTTCCTTCACCCTACAATATGTAAATGAGTTGCATTCTCTGATGGTTTCAGTTTGAATGACATAACAGGACACCATGTCTTAGTTTTAAGTATTTTTGAAATGTCACAAGACCATCCATTATTTGGAAAATTTTATCAGGTATTCTTCCTAATGCATCAGTGGTGTATGTAAATATGGGTTGCTTAGATGAAATATTTTCCTATTTTCCTATGGCAGTTTGGTTTATAACAACCCACATAGCAGACAATGTCTCTGAGATGTCTCTCACTAGTCTTAAATATCTCAGATGTCGCATATATCTCATAAACGTCTCAAAGAGATCACTACGAGACATTTAAAAATGGTATTTACCCTCAGATTTCTATAAACACCCATATTAATGACTTCTAAACAAGCATAATTACTTTTCTTACGAAAAAAAGGACGATTCATTAAAAACGGAAAAATGGTTATGAGAGATGTGTCAGAGACGTCTCTGAGAGGTCACAAGCAAAATATAATAAATAATTTTAAAAAATACCCATCATTTTTAAAGATTTAAATCATTTGTTCTCTGATAGAAACGACTTCCATGTAGGATAGAACCTGAAATAAATGTTCCTACCAGGAAATGGCCTGAGGAGAGCATGTTGATTGCTGGGTCAACTCTCAAACGACAATCCTGGGTAGCAATTATGGCTCTTTTTTCATTATGAAATATCACTCGTTACCACCACCTCCGTGTAACGTACGATATGCTCTCATGGAATTATGATTCTCCACCACGTATCATTTGTGACGCTTTGGCAATGATCGGGAAGATATCAGTTGTCAATGACATCATGCCAGGGGCAAATGATGAACAAACATCCGTGTCCAAGGCTTGACACGATGTCACTATGACAATTGACTCTTGAATAGGAATCAGCGGAAGAAATAAAGAGTGAAATGGAAGGCAATTGAAAGATAATTCATCCCGTTGATCCTTGTAAATTAATTCAATGTTAATAACACACATAAATATATGTAAATAGTAAGCCCTTGAGTAAATACTATATTAATTTAACATTAATTCATTATCATATATTAACGATTGGGATGCATTATGATTAATAAAAAAAAGTGAAAATTAATAGCTTATCATTTCGTTTGTTATATCAGACAGTAATCCTGTTTTAACACATCATTCCATCCTAGTACCCATCTCTGGATTTGTTTTACATTTCTTGTAGGTGGAGTAACAAAACTCCCGGCCTCAGTATCTCAACAGGGCAGCCTATCTTTCTTTCTGATTTTATATTGCCTCATAATGATTTTTCTTCCACCCATTTTTCAAAAGCCTGAAGAAAAAGTGCAAATACTGAACTCTGATAACAGTTAGCAGATCAATAGGGTGCTTGTGTTCCAGCAAAACAAGGGTTTGAATGGATGAAGGTGAGTGATGAGAAGTTACAGTTATGCAACTAAATGAAAAACTTATAATAATCCACAGCAATTTATGAGTTAGAATAATGTATCTAGGAAGCCAAAGCATTAATTTATGAAGATTCTTACACAAGAAATATGCTTCCATGCCATTTTTTACAATTTATCTGTGGGTAAATTGATCATTAGCATTAGAAAATATCAATTCATTAAAAAAATTGATTGTCATTAATTTATACACACTACAGATACAGGTTCAGACTTCGTGGAAGTTAACAGTACCAATACCAAGAGAATACAATTTTGTACTTTTCCACAGAATTCCACAGAAATTCTGAGGAAAAGTACAAAATTGTATTCTTTAAGTACCAATGGATATTATTAATTTATGTTGACTTGAAAACATTTGTATGAAGAATTACATTTTGAAAGTGAGTTGCAAAAGAATTAAGTATTTTCTGACCTGGTTTTATAATGTTTACAGGTTTGGGGTAACCTTAAACGTAGCGTTAGAAGCTGGCTCATACAAACAAAATGCGTTATGGCTAAAATTTGCAGAAGGTACAGGGCATCATGGGTAATGAATCAAGCCATGGTCTACTAGCACCATTCACTGTATTTTAACATACTAATGAGGAATTATGGAATATATTGGACTTTCATCCTTAACATACAACTCATTCATAAAGTAAATTTGCTCCACCAATATTTTTCTGCCCTCAATATTCTTGAGAAATCATTAGCATACTTGGGACAATAACCTTTCTGAATCCCTTCAGGTATTTTTATGATGGGGATAAAATTTAAAAATCATTTAAATACTTGATAATTGTTCAAAATAACTGTAAGATAAACTGCAATACATTTGCCTTAGGGCAATGGGTTTCACTTTCAATCAAGGCACTTAAAACGGAAAATTGCTTGGAGATATTTGCCAAGATATCTTCACAAGTAATATCAGTGGTATCTGATGCATACCGGGCCATTATGTTCTCCATCTGCGACCATCTCTGCAGCTTGCCATTTTCAGGTAGAATCTATGCCAAGGCTGCACTTCCTTCTTCAAGTTCTTTTTTGAAGACTCTTACCACTCTTACTTTGAGAGTAGAATAAATGATATGCTAACTCGGACAAACGGCACAGGAGTTAAATCAAGAATGTAAAGGAGGAGAAGATCATCACATTCCTGAACGGTCTCCTGCTTAAATCTGCCCAGCAACTTACTCCTATCGTTCTTCAAGAACTCTGCATAGTCCAATATATTGTCAGAATCTAGCCATTCCTGCACAACAGTCTGTCTGGACACAAATTCGGCTCTTCTCTCCTCGGAGTCTCTCCTTTCTGTTCTAGAATGAATTTTTAAAACTAATGATTTTCATTGCGTACGCAAGGGCGCATTTTATTCTATTTCTGTCACAGGATTTGGATTGAACTGTGAAAATAACTTCGAAAAGCAAATTACTCTATTTTAATTCCAGCCATCAAAATTAATAATTGCTATTCTAGAATGACGGTTTTTCCAGAAATTGTTTTACTTCGCTCAAGAAAGAGTGTAAATCTTTATTTTAACTACAGTTTTCTTGTTGAACTGTAAAAATCACTTCGAATAATATTCTTATTTCATTCTACAATTATAAATCACCTTTTTTGGTATAGAATGAACTTTTCGAACATCTGCATTATACTGCACAACAGAGCGCTATATATATTATACCTCTTCCCTCACCAAAGTTTGAATGAACTGTGAAAATAACTTCGAAAAGCAAATAATTTTATTTTAATTTCAGCTTTCAAAATTAATATTATCTGTTCTAGAATTAATTTTTAATATATCAGATTTATATTGTGCACACAACAGTGCGTTACATTTATTTTTTCTCACATTATTTGGATTGAACTGTGTAGATAACTTCGAAGAGCAATTTAATTAGTTTTATTTCCAGCCCTCAAAATAATTATTTGCTGTTCTAAAATGAAATTCTTCCAACAAATATTTTACATTGCGCACGGTAGAGTGCGAATGTTTATCATAACTCACAGTTTTCTGGTTGAACTATGAAAATCACTCAATGTAGTGATATATTCAAATTTAATTTTAGATTTCTTAAACAAAATTTTCTGTTCTAAAATGAATTTAAAAAACATTCAATTTACATTGATCACGCAAAGCCGAGTTGTATTTAATTTCTCTCGCAGAATTTGGATTGAACTGTGAAATTAACTTCGAAAATAAAATTATTTTATTTTAATTCTATCTTTCAAAACTAAATATGCTATTCTAGAATGAATTTTTTTAACAAAATTTTTTATATCGCGCTGGGAAATGTGAGATTTCTATTTTCAGTCACAGGGTTCTGGTTGAACTATGAAAATCACTTTGACTAGTAAAATATTCAAATTTTATTCTAGATCTCGAAACTATATTTTTTCTTCAAGAATGAATTTTTTAAACATCAGATTTATCAGCGCACGCAAGGGCGCGTGTATTTAATTTCTATCGCAGGATTTGGATAGAACTGTACAAATAACTTCGAAAAGCAAATAATTTTGTCTTATTTCTAGGTTTAAAAATCAATATTTGCTGTTCTAGAATGAATTTTCTCCAAAAAATGTTTTACATTTCTCATGGAAGACAGCGAATTTTTATCTCAACTCTCAGTTTTCTTATTTAACTGTGAAAAACACTTCGAAACCATTTTAATTCTAGATCTCGAAAACAATATTTTCTGTTCCAAAATAAACATTTCCAATATCTCATTTATATTTCATACGCGATCTCGCATTTTCTTTCACAAACTGTGTTTGAACTGTGAAAACAACTTAGAAAAGCAAATTATTTTGTTTTATTTCCACCTTTCATAATCAATATATGCTGCTGCTATATGCTAGAATGAATTTTCTCCAACAAATGTTTTACATTGCTCACGGCAGAGTGGGAATTTTTATCACAACTCAGTTTTCTGGTTGAACTGTGAAAATCAGTCAATGTAGTAAAATATTCAAATCTAATTCTAGATCTCTTAAACAATATTTTCTGTTCTACAATGAATTTAAAAAACAACTCTATTTAATTTCTTTCACAGGATTTGGATTGAACTGTGAAAATAACTTCGAAAAGCAAATATTTTTGCACTATTTCCAGCTTTCAAAATCAATATTTAATGTTCTGAAACTCATGGAATTCTCGTTGAACTGTGGAAATCCCTTCGAATAGCAAAATATTCTTATATCATTATAGATCATCCAATCCATATTTTCACTTCTAGAAATAACTTTTCGAACATCTGATTTACATTCCTCTCGCAACGGTACGTTGCAATTATTTTTTCTCCCATTATATGGATTGAACTGTGAAAATAACATCGAAAAGCTAATTATTTTGTTTTATTTATAGCATTCAAAATCAATATTTGCTATTCTAGAATGAAAATTTTCCAATAAGTATTTTACAATGCGCCCGAAAAAGAGTACGAATTTTTACCTTAACTCACAGTTTTCTGGTTGAACCGCGAAAATCACTTCGACAAGTAAAATATTCAAATTTAATTCTAGATCTCGAAAACAATATTTTCTGTTGTAGAATGAATTTTTAAAACATCTGATTTACATTGCGCACGTAAGGGCGCGTTTTATTTATTTCTATCACAGGATTTGGATTGAACTGTGAAAATAACTTCGAAAAGTAAATTATTTAGTTTTACTTCCAGCTTTCAAAATCAATATTTCCTGTTCTAGAATAAATTTTCTGCAAAAAAGTTCTACATTGCTAAAGGAAGAGTGCGAATTTTTATCTCAATTCTCAGTTTTCTGGTGGAACTGTAAAAATAACTTCGAATAGTTAAATATTCTAATTTAAATCAAGATCTCGAAAACAATATTTTCTGTTCTAGAATTAACATTTACAACATCTGATTTACATTGAGCACGATTGGGGGCGATTTATTTAATTTCTCTCACAGGATTTGGATTGAACTATGAAAATAACGTTGCAAACAAATTATTGTAATTTAATTCCAGCTTATTATATCAATCTTTTTTTTTCTAGAATGAATTTTCTCCAACAATTGTTTTACATTGCACACGGAATAGTGTGAAATTATATTATCACTCTCAGTATAGAGGGTGAACAGTTAATATCACTTCTAATAGCAAAATATTTATATGTAATTTTAGACCTCTAAATCAATATTTTCTGATCAAAAATGAAATTTTCCATCATTTATTTTCATTGCGCACGCAATGATGCGCTATATTAATTTTTCCTCACAGGATTTGTATTGAACAGTGAAGTTAACTTTGAAATGAAAATTATTTCGTTTAATTTCTATCTGTCAAAAAATATATTTGCTTTCCTAGAATGTAGTTTTTCCAATATATGTTTTGCAATTCTCACGGAAGAGTGCGAATTTTAAACTTAACTCACAGTTTTTAGGTTGAACTGTGAAATCACTTCGACCAGTAAAATATTCTAATTTAATTATAGATATCGAAAACAATATATTCTGTTTTAGAATGAACTATTTCAACATCTCTTTTGCATTTTGCACGCGATGGCGCATTTTATTTATTTTCTCATAGGATTTGGATTGAACTGTGAAAAAAACTTAGAAAAGCAAATTATTTTGTTTTATTTCCAGCTTTAAAAATTTATATTTGCTGTTCTAGAATGAATTTTTTCCAACAAGTATTTTACATTGCGCAGGGAAGAGTGCGGATTTAAATTTTCACTCATAGTATTCTGGTTGAACTGTGAATATCACTTTGAACAGCAAAGTATTCGTATATAATTCTAGATCTCTTAATCAGTATTTTCTGTTTTGAAATGATCTTTTTCAACATCTGATTTACATTGCGCACGCAAGGGCACGTTTTATTTGATTTCTCTCACAGGGTTAGGATTGAACACTAAAAATAACTTCGAAAAGCAAATTATTTTGTTTTATTACCAGGAGTAAAAATCGATATTTGCTGTTCTAGAATGAAGTTTTTCCAACAAATGTTTTACATAGCGCAGGGAAGAGTGCGATTTTATATTTTCACTAATAATATTCTGATTGAAGTGTGAAAATCACTTCGAATAGCAAAATATTCTTACATAATTCCTAACCTAACTAAATATACTATTCTAAACTAATGTAAAATTCTAAATTAAACTAATACTATTCTAAACTAAACTAAAATCAATATATTCTTTTCTAGAATGAACTTATCCAACGTTTGATTTACATTTCGCACTCGCCGATTTGTTATATTTATTTATTCTCAGAGGATTTGGATTGAACTGTGAAAAAATCTTCGAAAAGCAAATTATTTTGTTTAATTTCCAGCTTTCAAAATATGTATTTCCTGTTCTAAATTATTTTGTTTTTTTCCAGCTTCAAAAATCAATATTTTCTAATCTCGAAGAAAGTTATTCCAATAAATCCCGGAAGAGTGCGAATTTTATCTTAACTCACAATTTTCTGTTTTCACTTTGAAAATCACTTCGAGAAGTAAAATATTCAGATTTAATTCAGAACCTCGAAAACATTATATTTTCAGTTCTAGAATGAATTTTAAAATATCTGATTTACATTGAGCACCCAAGTGTGCGTTTTATTTAATTTCTCTCACAGGATTTGGATTTAACTGTGAAAACCACCTCGAAAAGAAAATATTTTTGCATTATTTCCAGCTTTCAATATTCGCTGCTCTAGAATGAATTCTATCCAAGTAATGTTTTACATTGCTCACGAAAGAGTGCTAATTTTTATGTCAACTCACATCTACAGGTAGAACTGTGAAAATCACGCCGTGCCAAATTGCGCGTGGTATGTAATGTCTGCCACAGGATTTGGATTGAACTGCAATATAAATTCGAAGAGCAAATTATGCTATTTTTATTCCAGCTTTCTTAATCAATATTTGCTTTCCAGAATGAATTTTTTTCAACAAATGGTTTATATTGTGAAGGGATGTGGGCGAATTTAAATTTTCACTCACAATTTTCTGATAGAACGGTGAAAATCACTTCGACTTGTAAAATATTCAAATTTTATTCTAGACTTCAAAAACAATATTTTCAGTTCTGAAATGGATTTTTAAAACATAAGATTCACATTGCGCGCGCAACGGCGCGTTATTTTTCTGTCACAGTATTGGGATTGAACTGTGAAAAAAACTTCAGAGAGCAAATTATATTATTTAAATTCCAGCTTTCAAAATCAATATTTTCTATTCTCGAATGAATACTCTTTAACAAATGTTTTACTTTGCGCAGGGATGTGTGGGAATTTTTATTTTCACTCACAGTTTTCTGGTAGAACTGCGAAAAAATTTTTTAGATCTCGAAAATTATATTTTTTGTTCTAGAATGAATTTTTAAACTATCTGATTTTCATTGCATTGGCAAGGGCGCGTTTTGCTAAATATATGTCACAGGATTTGGATTGAACTGTGAAAATAACATCGAAGAGCAATTTATTTTATTATAATTCCACCTTTCAAAACTATATATATGTACTCGCTTCGCTCGGTAGGGGGCTCCGCCCCCTGCACCCCCGGAACAGCTTCGCCGTTATGTTTGGGTATGAAAAAATTTCCTGAAAAATCGATTTACTTTTAAGGGTTATAATCTTCGACTTCCATATTGAAGAGTTTTACGTTGGTGTTACGTTTGAGCATCCGCCATTTTGAAAAACGCAGGCGTTGAAGTTATTAAATTTTGCGTACGGACTGTGAAAACGCAATTTTTGAATTGGACCACATGTAACTTCGAAACTACGGGGCGTAGAAAGCACCATTATCAATCGAAGGGCAATGTTATTTCTAGCTTGATATCATGGGGGATGGGTTATTTTCGTTATGTTTTGCGAAACAAAACTACCAGTCTTCCTTTGACTACGCAGCAGGCCAGGGGAACTGCTTAAAGAAAACTAAAAGGAAAAATTGAGCGTGAGAATTATATCCGATCGACCGTTCAGTCGCTAGTGCGGGAAAACCTCCGGAAAGTTTCGATTTGTAGTCTTCTATCGAAGCAAGCAATAAAGATAACGACGCAGAGTCAACAACCTAATTAAGAACACTCATTCCTTAGCCAAAATTGTGAAAAGCAGTCGTTTCAGGCAGTAAACTCAGGAACCAGAATGAAAAATTCACGAAAAACAGGGAAATACACAATTTTAATTTTTTTTGGGGGGGGGGGGAATATTCTCAAAGCAAGTGACAATTATGAAAACAAATTTAAAAAAAAGATATTGGTGACATAAACAATGGGAAAAGAAAAAAAAATTCCATGCAAAAGCATCGAACCTTACCCCTCGCATACCGCTCGGGTAGTGGCGAGGGCAGTCTATTTGGTTTAAATGGCTTTCATCTGATTTTTTCAAAATTCTTAGTTTAAGCAATAGCTGCGAGTTAACTGTTAGGGTTTAAAAGATGAGAAAGGTATTCTTGAGGCAATTTTATTAGTAATAAAATGAAACTTTCAAAGAAGAACAGTTAATTACCGTTTAAAAGAACGCAAGGGCGCGTGTTATTTTTTTGTCAGAGGATTTGGATTGAACTGTGAAAATAACTTCGAAGAGCAAATAATATAATTTCAATTCCAGCTTTATAAAGCAATATTTGCCATTCTAGAATGAATTTTTATGAATGCATCTTTAATATTGCGCAGTGATGCGGGCGAATTATCATTTTAACTCACAGTTTTCAAGTAGTACTGATCAAGATCTCAAAAATTCTAATCCAAATCGTAATTATATATCTCAAAAACAATATTTTCTGAACTAGAATGAATTTTCAAATTATCTGATTTTCATTGCGCACGCAACGGCGCGTTTAATTTAATTTCTGCCGCAGCATTTGGATAGATCTGCGAAAATATCTTCGAAGAAGAAATTATTTTATTTTAATCCCAGCTTTGAAAATCAATATCTGCTATTCAAGAATAATTTTTATTTTCAACAAATATTAAATATTGCGCATTGATGCGTGCGTATTTATATTTTACTCACAGTTTTCTGGTAGAACTATGAATAACAATTTGACTCGTAAAATACTAAATTTAACTTCTAAATGTCATAAACAATAAAATATGTTCTAGAGAGAAAATTTCAAACATGTGATTTACATTGAGCACGCATCGGCGCGTTATTTTTAAATATCTGTCAAAGGATTTGAATTGAACTGTGAAAATAGCATTGAAGAGCAAGTCATTTTTTGTAAATTCCAGCTTTCAAAATCAATATTAGCTATTCTAGAAAGAATTTTTTTCAACAAATGTTTTACATTCCGCAGGGAAGTGGTCGACTTTTTTTTCACTCGCAGTTTTCTGGTAGAACTGTGAAAATCACTTTGATTCGTAAAATATTCAAATTTATTTCTTGATCTCACAAACAATATTTTTTGTCCTAGAGTGAATTTTCAGAAAAATCTAATTTACATTTCTCACGCGTTTTATTTAATTTCTGTCGCAGGATTTGGATAGATGTGTGAACATAACTTCGAAGAGGAAATTATTTTACTTTAATCCCAGTTTTGAAAATCATTATGTATTGGCTATTATAGAATGAATGTTTTTCAACAGAAGTTTATAATGCGCAGGGAACTGGGCGAATTTGTATTTTCACCCCCACTTTTCTGGTTGAACAGTGAAAATCACTTTGACTTGTAAATTATTCAAGATTATTTCTAGATCTGGAAACCAATACTTTAAGTTATAGAATGAATTTTTCCAACGTTCATTGATATTTTGCATTCTAAAATCAATATTTGCTTATTCTAGAATGAATTTTTTTCAACAGAAATTTATATTGCGAAGGGAATTAAGCGAATTTTTAATTTCAGTCACAGTTTTCTGGTTTAACAGTATGAATCACTTTGACTTGTAAAGTATTAAAATTAAATTCTAGATTCCGAAAACAATAGTTTCTGTTCTAGAATGAAGTATTCCTGAGTTCATTTACATTTCGCATGCGATGGGACATTTTATTAATTTTCGCTCGCAGGAATTGGATTGAATTGTAAAAGTACCTAGTTAAAAAAATTATAATTTTTCAATTCTTGCTTTCAAAATGAATATTTGCTATTCAAGAATGTTTTTTCAACCGAAGTTCATATTGCGCAGGGAATTTTGCGAATTTTTATTTTCAATCCCACTTTTCTGGTTAAACAGTAAAAATCACTTCGACATATAAAGTATTCAAATTTATTTCTAGAACTGGAAAACAAAATTTTCTGTTCTAAACGGAATTTTTCCAATGTTCATATATATTTCGCATGAGATGGTTCATTTTATTTTTTTTCGCACATAGGAATTGGATTGAACTGTACAAGTAACTAGGAAAAGGAAAATATTACTTTTTTTAATACGCTTTCAAACTGAACATTTGCTATTCTAGAATGAAATGTTTTCAACAGAAGTTTATATTGCGAAGAGAAATGGGCGAGTTTTAATTTTCAATTACAGTTTTCTGGGTAAACAGTAAAAATGACTTCGACTTGTAAAGTATTCAAATTAATCTCTAGACCTGGAAAAATATACTTAAAGTTCCAGAATGGATATTTCTAACATTCATTTATATATCGCATGGAATTTTTCCAATGTTAATTTATTTTTCGCACGAGATGGTACATTTTATTTTTTTTCGCACACAGGAATTAGACTGAACTGTAAAAGTAACTAGGAAAAGGAAATATTATTTTTTTAAGCCGCTTTCAAACTAAACATTTGCTGTCCTTTCAAAGGAAGTTTATATTGCGAAAAGAAATGTGCGAGTTTTAATTTTCACTCACAGTTTTCTGGGTAAACAGTAAAAACCAATTCGACTCGTAAAGTATTCAAATTAATTTCTAGACCTGGCAAAATATACCTTAAGTTCTAGAATGAATTTTTCTAACATACATTTATATATCGCACGCAATGGTACATTTTATTTATTTTCGCTCAAAGAATTTGGATTGAACTGTAAAAAAAGGAAATTATTATTTTTCAATTATCATTTCATTCTAGAATGAATTTTTTTCAACAGAAGTTTATATTACGCAGGGAACTGGGCGAATTTGTATTTTCCACCACTTTTCTGGTTGATCAAAAAATCTATATTCAAATAACATTTTCGATATAATAACAATCGATATTCAAATTAAATTTTAGATCTCGAAAACAATATTTTCTGTTCTAGCATGAATTTTTCCAACGAATATTTATATTTCGCACGAGATGGTACATTTTATGTATTTTAGCTCAAAGGAATTAGATTGAACTGTAACAGTAACTAGAGAAAGGATATTATAATTTTTTAATTCCAGCTTTCAAAATCAATATTTGGTATTCTAGAATGAACTTTTTTCAAGAAAATTTTAAATTACGAAGGGAACTGAGCAAATTTTTATTTTCACCTCCACTTTTCAAAGTAAGTAAATTGAACTGTAAAATTATCCTGAGAGAGAAAAATTATTTTTTCTAATTCCAGCTTTCAAAATCAATAATCTCCATTCTAGAATAAATTTCTTTCAACAAAAGTTTATATTGCGCCCAAAATTTTGGTAATTTTTGTTTTTACTCACAGATTTCTGTTTACACAGTAAAAATCACCTCGATGTTCGTTCTATGAGAATATTGATTTTGGAAGCTGGAATTAAAAAACTAAGTTTCCGCCCTAAGGATACTACTAGTGTTTAATCCAAGTAATGAGAGCGAATATATTTCAAATGTTCCTTCGCTTGCGAAATATAAATGAACACAAAAAGTCATTCTAGAACAGAAAATCTTAATGTCGATATCTAGAATTCAATTCGAATTTTTTAAAAGTCGATGTGTTGTATACTGTGTAAACAGAAATCAGTGAGTGAAAGTAAAAATTAGCAAAATTCTCAGCGCAATATAAACTTCTGTTGAAATAAATTCATTCTAGAATAGAGAACATTGATTTTGAAAGCTGGAATTAAAAAACTAAATTTCCTCTCTAAGGATACATTCAGGTTTATTCCAATTACTGTGAGCGAAATATGTAAAATGTTCCATCGCGTGCGAAACATAAATGACCACTAAAAAATCATACTAGAACAGAAAATCTTGATATCGAATCTAGAATTTAATTCGAATTATTTAAAAATCGAAGTGATTTCTTCTGTGAAAAAAACATTTGCTAACTTCTCAGCGCAATATAAACTTCTGTTGAAGGAAATTCATTCTAGATTAGAGAATATTGATTTTTAAAGCTGGAATTAAAAAGCTAAATTTCCTCTGTCAGGGTACTTTTACAGTTCAATCCAATTACTATGAGCGAAAATATTTTAAATGTTCCATCGCGTGCGAAATATAAATCATTCTAGAACGTGGTTTCGTTCAACTTTAAAAAAATTCGATATAAATTCTAGATCGTGAAAACATGACTATCTGTTCTTGAATGATTTTTTAGTGTTCATTTATATTTCGCATGCGATGGAACATTTGAAATATTTTTGCTCACAGTAAGTGGATTGAACTGTAAAAGTATCCAGAGAGTGGAAATGTAGATTTTTAATTCCAGTTTTAAAAATCAATCTATTCTCTATTCTGGAATGAATTTATTTTAACAGAAGTTTATATGGCGCTGAGAATTTATCTAATTTTTATTTTCACTCACTGTTATCTGTATACACAGTAAAAATCACTTCGACTTTAAAATAATTCGAATTAAATACTAGATCTCGAAAAAAGATATTGTTCTAGAATTATTTTTTAGTTTTCATTTGTATTTCGCACGAGATGGAACATTTTAAATATATTGTCTCACAGTAATTTGATTGAACTGTAAAAGTATCCTGAGAGAGGAAATTTAGCTTTTTAATTCCAGCTTTCAAAATCAATATTCTCTATTCTAGAATGAATTTCTCTCAACATAAGTATATATTGCGCGGAGAATTTTGCTAATTTTTATTTTCACTCCCTGATTTCTGTTTACACAGTAAGAATCACTTCGACTGTAAAATAATTCGAAGTAAATTCTAGATCTCGAAAACAAATATTTCTGTTGTAAAGTGATTTTTTAGCGTACATTTATATTCGCACGCGATGGAACATTTTAAATATTTTCGCTCACAGAAATTAAATTGAACTGTAAAATTATCCTGAGATAGAAAATTTATTTTTTTAATTCCAGGTACCAAAACCAAAAATCTCTACTCTAGATATAATTTCTTTCAACAACAGTTTATATTGCGCTCAGAATTTTGCTAACTTTTATTTTTACTCACTGATTTCTGTTTACAAGGTAAAAATCACCTTGACTTTTGAATAATTCGAATAAAATTCTAGATATCGAAAACATGATTTTCTGGTCTAGAATGATTTTTTAGAGTTCATTTATATTTCGCACGCAATGAAACATTTAATATATATTTGCTCACAGTAAGTGGATTGAACTGAAAAAATACCCTAACAGAAGAAATTTAGTTTTTTTTATTCCAGCTTTCAAAATCAATATTCTCAATTATATAGTGAATTTCTATCAACAGAAGTTAATATTGCGCTGAGAATATTGCAAAATTATATTTTCACTCATTGATTTCCCATTTTCACTCATTGATTTACACTAAAAAATCACTTCGACTATATAGTAATTAGAATAATTATCTAGATCTCAAAAACAAAATTTTCTGTTCTAGAATAATTTTTTAGTGTTCATTTATATTTCGTACTCCATTGTACATTTCAAATATTTTCGCTCACAGTAATTGGATTGAACTGTAAAAGTATCTTAAAAGAGAAAATTGAGTTTTTTAAATCCAGCTTTTAAAATATATATTGTCTATTATAGAATGTTTATCTTTCAACAGAAGTTTATATTGCGCTGAAAATTTTGCTAATTTTGATTTTCACTCACTGTTTATTTTGTTAACAGTTAAAATCACGTCGAATTTTGAGTAATTCGAATTGAATTCTAGGTTTCGAAAACAAGATTTTCTGATCTAGAATGATTTTTTAGTGTTCATTTTTACTACGCACACGATGGAACATAAATATTTTCGCTCATAGTTATTGGAATGAACTGTAAAATTATACTGAAGGAGATAATTTAGTTTTTTAATTCCAGCTTTCAGAATCAATATTCTAAATTATAGAATGACTTTCTTTCAACAGAAGTTTATATTGCGCTGAGAATAATGTTAATTTTTATTTTCACTCACTAATCTCTGATTACACAGTAAAAATCACTTCGACTTTTAAATAATTCGAATTAATTTCTAATTCTCGAAAACAAGATTTTCTGTTCTAGAATGATTTTTCAGTCTTCATTTATATTTCGCACGCGATGGAACATTTTTCATATATTCGCTCACAGTAAATGGACCGAACTGTAAAAGTATCCGGAGTGAGGAAATTTAGTTTTATAATTCTATCTTTCAAAATCAATATTCTATTTTTTGAATGAATTTCTTTCAACTAAGCTTAGATTGCGATGAGAATTTAGCTAACTTTAAAAAATTCGATATAAATCCTAGATCTAGAAAAAAAGATATTCTGTTCTAGAATGATTTATTAGTGTTCATTTTTATTCCGCACGCGATGAAACATTTTAAGTATTATTGCTCTCAGTAATTGCATTAAACTGTAAAATTATCCTGCGGGAGGAAATTTAGTTTTTTAATTCCAGCTTTCAAAACAATTTTCTCTATTCTAGAATGAATTTCTTTCAACAGAAGTTTATATTGCGCTTAGAATTTTGCTAATTTTTATTTTCACTCACTGTTTTTTGTGTTCACAGTAAAAATCAATTCGAATTTTGAGTAATTGGAAATTTATTGTAGGTTTCGATTACAAGATTTACTGATCAAGAATGATTTTTTAGTGTCATTTTTACTACGCACGCGATGGAACATTATAAATATTTTCGCTCACAGTAATTGTATTGAACACTTATAGTATCCTGAAAGAGAAAATTTTGTTTTTTAATTCCAGCTTTCGGAATCAATATTCTCAATTATAGATTGAATTTCTTTCAACAGAAGTTTATTTTGCGCTGAGAATTTTGCAAAATATTATTTTCAATAGCTGATTTCTGTTTACACAGAAAAAATCACTTCTACTTTTAAATAATTCGAATTAATATCTAGATCTCGAAAAAAATGACTTTCTGTTCTAGAATGATTTTTTAGTGTTCATTTATATTTCGCACGCGATGGAACATTTTAAATATTTTCGCTCACAGAAATTAAATTGAACTGTAAAATTATTCTGAGATAGAAAATTTATTTTTTTAATTCCATCTTTCAAAATCAATATTCTCAATTCTAGATCTAATTTTTTTCAAAAGAAGACAGTACAGTACAGTACAGTGCGTACAGTATTTTTCTAATTTTCATTTTCACTCACTGAGCTCTGTTTACACAGTAAAAATCACTTCGACCCTAAATAATTCGAATTAAATCTTAGATCTCGAAAACAAGATTGTCTGTTTTAGAATAATTTTTTAGTGTTCATTTATATTCCGCACGCGATGAAACATGTTTAATATTTTCGCTCACTGTAATTGAATTAAACTGTAAAAGTATATTGAGATAGGAAATTTAGATTTTTAATTACAGCTTTCAAAATGAATAAACTCTATTCTAGAATTAATTTCTTACAACAAAAGTTTATATTGCGCACAGAATTTTGCTAATTTTTTTTTACTCACTGATTTCTGTTTACAGAGTAAAAATCACCTAATTTTTTGATTAATTATAATAAAATTCTAGATATGGAAAACTAGAGTTTCTGATCAAGAATGATTTTTTAGTGTTCATTTATATTTCGCACACAATGATACATTTTAAATACATTCGCTCCATATATATATTTGCTCACAGTAATTGGATTGAACTGTAAAAGTATCCTGAAAGACAAGAAATTTAGTTTTTTTATTCCGATTTCAAAATCAATATTCTCAAATATAGAATGAATTTCTTTCAACAAAAGTTGATATTGCGCTCAGAATTTTGCTAATTTTTTTTTCTCACAAATTTCGGTTTACACAGTAAGAATCACCTCGACTTGCGAATATTTCGAATAAAAATCTAGATATCGAAAACAAGATTTTATGATCTAGAATGATTTTTTAGTGTTCATTTATATCTCGCACGCAATGAAGCATTTTAAAAACATTCGCTCACATTAATTGGATAACTGTAAAAGTATCCTGGTAAAAGTACCCACTAGTGGAAGATGAGTGCCATTATCGAATTTCAAGGGTTTACCACTAATGATAAAAGCTTCATGGTCAAGGAATTGACCATTAGTGATGTTCAGCGTACTTGTTGCAATACCTGGCTATTCAAATTCCTGTTTGGGATACTTTTCACGAGAGAGGCGCTTCTTGGTTTAAAAAAATGACTATCACGGCTTGTCATAATATGAAGGAGATATTGAGTATTTGCAATTGGAGAGCATTGTGAGACAATACACCCAACGTTTCAAGTTTCTCTCCACAAAGGGTGCGGAAAAGGCTGCTTCTCTAAGAAAACTATTGCCCGTGGGGCATTTGCGTAGCAAATCAGGAATTGAATGGAGGCCCCCATCCTTGAAGACATTGTCAACAAATGAGTGCTGTTTAATTGACGCTCATTCTCAAAGTAATTTACAATGAGCCAGGAAAAATGCTCACAAGCTGGCTGACTGGTGTTCTTGTAATAAAATGTTGAAAAAAAATAAATTTTTGAAAACTTGTATTCCCTGTTTTATTTCACCTCAACACCTTTATTTAGATTTAATATCAGATGGTATAACGCTCCAGGGCGGGAGCGTCCCCCATAGCTGGTTTTTTGTCCTTTCGCTTATCATTGACAACAGCATAATGCGACCTCGAAGAAAGAGGAGGGGGAAGAGGAGGGATTATGCGTCAGACGCGGTGGTCGGGAATGATGTAATGGTGAAAAAAAATTACGTTGCAGCTGAGCAAGTTGAAACTTGAGGTCGGAGTGGAGCTCAAGGTTGTCGATGCAGTATAGGCCATGCACCTAACAATCTGTGCGAATGTTGTGAACTATTCCATCAATGAATACCACACACGGACGTTGTCCTGGGTTGCGAGATATTATACATTTCAGTCTGCTGCGGTCCTATTATACATTCAATCGTAGAAACAATGATTGCGCGAATGTCACGTACGAACGTTGTCCTGGGTTGCGAGATATTTTTCATTTTGGCCTGTTGCCTATTGATCATTTTAACATAATAACGAGAAAATCATTTGATTCGGGTTAATTAGAGCTATCCAACGGGGTCGATGTATTCTATCTAAGTTAATTAGTATGATACATATTTAATATTAGAATGTTTTTTCGACTGTTGTGAGTTACTTATTAACTTCGTAGCAAAAACGAATACATCATTTGACGAGGGTTAATTTGGACTATCAGACGGTGTCGTTATGAAGGTCGTCATTTGGAATGCAGCAACAAACTGCACGTTGATATGGATATCGCATAGTGAAAGGAATGCGGAAGTGTTGTACTCCGATCGAATTACCTTCTGGGTAGAACGTACTTTCTTCTTCTACTCTAGAATGATTTTTTAGTGTTAATTTATGTTTCGCACGCGATGGAACATTTTACATATTTCGCTCGCAGTTATTGGAATTAACCTGAAAGTATCCTGAGAGAGGAAATTTAGTATTATAATTCCAGGTTTCAAAATCAATGTTCTCTGTTGTAGAATGAATTTCTTATAACAGAAAGTTATATTGCGCTGTGAATTCTGCAAATTTTTATTTTCACTCACTTTTTTCTGTGTTTAAGGAAAAAAAAACTTGGACTTTTAAAAAATTCGAATTGAATTCTAGACCTGGAAAACAAGATTTTCTGTTATAAAATGACTTTATAGTGTTCACTTATAATTCGTACGAAATGGAACATTTGAAATATTTTTGCTGTTAGTATTTGTATTGAACATTAATAGTATCCTGAGAGAGGAAATATATTTTTTTAATTCCAGCTTTCAAATTAATATTCTCTATTTTAGAATGAATTCCTTTCAGTAGAAGTTTATATTGCGCTGAGAATTTTTTTAATTTTTCTTTTCACTCCCTTATTTCTGTGTACACAGTATAAATCACATCGACTTTTAAAAAATTCGAATTGAATCTAAGATCTCGCAAACTAGACATTCTGTTCTAGAATGATATTTTAGTGTTCATTTATATTTCGCAAGCGATGGAACATTACAAATATATTCGCTCACAGTAATTGGATTGATCTGAAAAAGTATCCTGAGAGAGGAAAATTCGTTTTTTAACTCCAGCTTTAAAAATCAATATTCTTTCTTCTAGAATGAATTTCTTTCAACAGAAGTTTATATTGCGCTGAGAAGTTAGAAAATGTTTTCTTTTACTCACTGATTTCTTTTTACACAGAAAAACTCAATTCGACCTTTAAATAATTCGAATTCAATTCTAGATCTCTAAAACAAGATTTTCTGTTCTAGTATTATTTTTTAGCGTTCATTTATATTTCGCATAAGTTTATATTACGCTGAGAATTTTGCTAATTTTTAATTTCACTTAATGATTTCTGTTTACACAGTATAAATCACATCTACTGTTAAAAAATTCGAATTGAATTCTAGACCTGGAAACAAGATTTTCTTTCCTAGAATGATTTTTTGTGTTCATTTTTAATTCGCAAGAGATGGAACATATAAAATATTTTCGCTAACATTAATTGGATTGAACTATATAAGTATCCTGAGAGAGGAAATTTAAATTTTTAACTCCAGCTTTAGAAATCAATTATTTCTCTTCTAGAAAGAATTTCTTTCAACAGAAGTTTATGTTGCGGTGAGAAGTTAGAAATTTTTCTTTTACTCACTGATTTCTTTTTAAACAGAAAAACTCGCATCGACCTTTAAATAATTCCTATTCAATTCTAGATCTCAAAAACCAGATTTTTTAGTGTTAATTTATGTTTCGCACGCGATGCAAATTTTTTCATATTTCGCTCACAGTTATTGGATTTAGAAAATTCGAATTGAATTCTAGACCTAGACAATAAGATTTTCTGTTCTAGAATGACTTTTTAGTGTTCATTTATAATTCGCACGCGATGGAACATTTGAAATATTTTCGCTCACAGTAATTGTATTAAACACTTATAGAATTCTAAAAGAGGAAATTGTTTTTTAATTCCAGATTTCAAAATTAATATTCTGTATTCCAGAATGAATTTCTTTCAACGGAAACTTATATTATGCTGAGATGTTTGCTAATTTTTAATTTCACTCCCTGTTTTCTGTTTACACAGTATAAATCACAACAACTTTAAAAAATTCGAATTGAATTCTAGACCTAGAAAACAAGATTTTCTGTTCTAAAATGACTTTTAGTGTTCATTTATAATTCGCACGCGATGGAACATTCAAAATATTTTCGCTCACAATAATTGGATTGGAATGCAAAAATATCCTGATAGAGGTAATTTATTTTTTTAATTCCAGCTTTCAAAATCAATATTCTATATTCTAGAATGAATTTCTTTCAACAGAAGTTAATATTGCGCTGAGAATTTTGCTAATTTTTATTTTCACTCACTGTGTTCTGTGTTTAAAGCAAAAATCACTTCGACTTTAAATAAATTCGAATTAAAGTCTAGATCTCGCAGACAAGTTTTTCTGTTCTAGAATGACTATTTAGTTTTCATTTATATTTCGCATGCATTGGAACATTTAAAATATTTTCGCTCACAGTAATTGGATTGAACTGTAAAAGTACCCTGAAAGAGGAAATTTAGTTTCTTTATTCCAGCTTTAAAAATCAATATTCTTTCTTCTAGAATGAATTTATTTCAACAGAAGTTTATATTGCGATGAGAAATTTGCAAATTTTAATTTTCTCTCACTGTTTTCTGTGTTCACAGTAAAAATCACTTGGACTTTGAATTGAATTGAATTTTAGACCTGGAAAACAAGATTTTCTGTTCTAGAATGACTTTTTATTGTTCATTTATAATTCGCACGCGATGGAACATTTGAAATATTTTCGCTCACAATAATTGTATTGAACACTTATATTATCCTGAGTGAGGAAATTTAATTTTTTAATTCCAGCTTCCAAAATTAATATTCCCTATTCCAGAATGAATTTCTTTCAACAGAAGTTTATATTGCGCTGAGAATTTTGCTAATTTTTATTTGTACTCACTGTTTTCATTGTTCTAGCAAAAATCAATTCGACTTTTAAAAAATTCGAATTAAAGTCTAGATCTCGAAGTTAAGTTTTCTGTTCTAGAATGATTTTTTAGTGTTCATTGACATTTCGCAAGGGATGGAACATATAAAATATTTTCGCTAACAGTAATTGGATTGAACTATATAAGTATCCTGAGAGAGGAAATTTAAATTTTTAACTTCAACTTTAGAAATCAATTATTTCTCTTCTAGAAAGAATTTCTTTCAACAGAAGTTTATATTGCGGTGAGAAGTTATAAAGTTTTTTTTTACTCACTGATTTCTTTTTACACAGAAAAACTCGCCTCGTCTTTTAAATAATTCCTATTCAATTCTAGATCTCAAAAACAAGATTTTCTGTTCTAGAATGATTTTTTAGTGTTAATTTATGTTTCGCACGCGATGAAACATTTTTCATATTTCGCTCACAGTATTTGGAATTAACCTGAATGTATCCTGAAAGAGGAATTTTTTTTTAAAATTCCAGCCTTCTAAATCAATGTTCTCTGTACTAGAATGAATTTCTTACAACAAAAGGTTATATTGCGCTGAGAATTTTGATTTTTTATTTTCACTCACTGTTTTCTGAGTTTACAATAAAAATCAATTGCACTTGTAAAAAAAGCCGAATTGAATTTTAGACCTGAAAACAAGATTTTCTGTTATAAAATGACTTTATAGTGTTCACTTATAATTCGTACGAAATGGAACATTTGAAATATTTTTGCTGTTAGTATTTGTATTGAACATTAATAGTATCCTGAGAGAGGAAATATATTTTTTTAATTCCAGCTTTCAAATTAATATTCTCTATTTTAGAATGAATTCCTTTCAGTAGAAGTTTATATTGCGCTGAGAATTTTTTTTATTTTTCTTTTCTCTCACTGATTTCTGTTTACACAGTATAAATCACATCGACTTTTAAAACATTCGATTTGAATTCTAGACCTGGATAACAAGCTTTTCTGTTCTAGAATGACTTTTTAGTGTTCTTTTATACTTCGCACGAGATGGAACATTCGAAATATATCGATCAAAATAATTGGATTGGAATGTAAAACTATCCTGATAGAGGAAATTTAATTTTTTAATTCCAGCTTTCAAAATCAATATTCCCCATTCTAGATTGATTTTCTTCCAACAGAAGTTTTTATTGCGCTGAGAATTTTGCTAATATTTATTTTTAATCTCTTTTCTGTGTTCACAGTAAAAATCACTTGGACTTGTAAAACAATGGAATTGAATCCTAGATCTCGAAAACAAGACTTTCTGTTCAAGAATGATATTTATATTCACTCACAGTAATTGGATTGAATTGAAAAAGTATCCTGAGAGAGGAAAATTCGATTTTTAACTCCAGCTTTAAAAATCAATATTCTCTGTTCTAGAATTAATTTCTTGCAACAGAAGGTTATATTGCGCTGAGAATTTTGCTAAATTTTATTTTCACTATAATACTTTCACAGTAAAAATCACTTGCACTTTTTGAAAATTCGAATTGAATTCTAGACCTGGAATATAACATTTTCTGTTCTAGAATAACTTTTAAGTGTTCATTTATAATTCGAACGCGATGGAACATTTGAAATATTTTCCCTCACAGTAATTGTATTGAACACTTATAGTATTCTGAGAGAGGAAATTTAGTTTTTTAATTCCAGCTTTCAAAATCAATATTCTCTATTCTAGAACTAATTTCTTTTAACAGAAGTTAATTGCGCTGAGAATTTTGATAATTTTAATTTTCACTCACTGTTATCTGAGTTCACACTAAAAATTACTTGCACATAAAAAAAAATCGAATTAAACTCTTGATCTCGAAGACGAGTTTTTCTGTTCTAGAATGATTTTTTAGTGTTCATTTATATATCGCATGCGATGGAACATTTAAAATATTTTTGCCCACAGTAATAGGATTGAACTGTAAAAGTATCCTGAGAGAGGAAATTTAGTTTTTTTATTCCACCTTTAAAAATCAATATTCTTTCTTCTAGAAACGATTTCTTTCAACAGAAGTTTATTTTCGCAGAGAAGTTAGCAAATGTTTCTTTTTACTCACTGATTTCTTTATACACAGAAAAACTCACTTCGACTTTTAAATAATTCGCTTCCAATTCTAGATCTCGAAAACAAGATTTTCTGTTCTAGAATGATTTTGTAGCGTTCATTTATATTTCGCAGTAGTATATATTACGCAGAGAAATTGGCTAATTTTTATTTTCACTCACTGATTTCTGTTTACACAGTATAAATCACATCGACTTTTAAAAATTCGAGTTGAATTCTGGACCTGGAAAATAAGTTTATCTTTTCTAGAATGATTTTTTAGTGTTCGTTTATAATTCGTACGCGATGGAACATTTGAAATATTTTTGCTTCTAATGATTGTATTGAACACTAATAGTATTATGAGAGAGGAAATTTAGTTTCTTTATTCCACCTTTAAAAATCAATATTCTTTCTTCTAGAATGAATTTCTTTCAACAGAAATGTATATTGCGCTGAGAAGATAGCTAATTTTAATATTCACTCACTGTTATCTGAATTCACACTAAAAATTACGTGTACTTCAAAAAAATTCAAATTAAACTCTTGATCTCGAAGACAGTGAGTGATAACAGTGAGTGAAAATTAAAAATATCAAAATTCTCAGCGCAATTTAAACTTCTGTTAAAAGAAATTCATTCTAGAAGAAAGAATATTGATTTTTAAAGCTGGAATAAAAAAACTAAATTTCCTCTTTCAGGATACTATTACAGTCCAATCCAAATATAAAATCAAATGAAATGAAAAAATCATGCGAAATATGTAAAATGTTCCATCGCGTGCGAAACATAAATTAACACTAAAAAATCATCTAGAACAGAAAATATTTGTTTTTAAATCTAGAACTGAATTCGAATTATTTAAATGTCGAAGCGAGTTTTTCTGTGTGAAAAGATATCAGTGAGAAAAAAAAAACATTTGCTTACTTCTCAGCACAAGATAAACTTCTGTTGAAAGAAATTCGTTCTAGAAGTTAGAATATTGACTTTTAAAGCTGGAGTTAAAAAACGAAATTTTCTCTCTCAGGATATTTTTACAGTTCAATCCAATCACTGTGAGGGAAAATATTTTAAATGTTCCATTGCTTGCGACATAAAAATGAACACCAAAAAATCATTCTAGAACAGAAAACATTTTCTTCGAGATCTAGACTTTAATTCGAATTTTTTAAATTCCAAGAGATTTTTACTGAAAACATAGAAAACAGTGGGTGAAAATAAAAATTAGCTAACTTCTCAGCGCAATATAAACCGCTTATGAAATAAATTCATTCTAGAATACAGAATAATAATTTTGAAATCTGGAATTAAAAAGCTGAATTTCCTCTCTTATAATATTATTAGTGTTCAATACAATTACTGTGAGCGAAAATATTTCAACTGTTTCATCGCGTACGAATTATAACTGTACACTAAAAAAACATTCTACAACAGAAAATCTTGCTTTCCAGGTCCAGAATTCTATTGGAACTTTTTTAAAAGTCGATGTGATTTATACTATGTAAACAGAAATCAGTGAGTAAAAAAAAACATTTACTAACTTCTCTGCGATAATAAACTTCTGTTCACGGAAATTCATTCTAGAAAAAAGAATATTGATTTTAAAAGGTGAAATGAAAAAAACAAAATTTCCTCTCTCAGGATATTTTTACATAAATCCAATTACTGAGAGCAAAAATATTATAGATGTTCTATCGCATGCGAAATATAAATGAACGATAAAAAATCGTTCTAGAACAGAAAACCTTGTCTTCGAGATCAAGAGTTTAATTTGAATTTTTTTGAAGTACACGTAATTTTTAGTGTTAATTCAGATAACAGTGAGTGAATATTAAAATTAGCTAACTTCTCAGCGCAATATACATTTCTGTTGAAATTCAGTTCTAGATTTAAAAACAAATATATTCTGTTCTAGAATGATTTTTTAGTATTAATTTATGTTTCGCACGCGATGGAACATTTTACATATTTCGCATGATTTTTTCATTTCATTTGATTTTATATTTGGATTGGACTGTAATAGTATCCTGAAAGAGGAAATTTAGTTTTTTTATTCCAGCTTTAAAAATCAATATTCTTTCTTCTAGAATGAATTTCTTTCAACAGAAGTTTAAATTGCGCTGAGAATTTTGATATTTTTAATTTTCACTCACTGTTATCTGAGTTCACACAAAAAATTACTTTTACATCAAAAAAATTCGAATTAAACTCTTGATCTCGAAGACGAGTTTTTCTGTTCTAGAATGATTTTTTAGTGTTCATTTATATATCGCATGCGATGGAACATTTAAAATATTTTTGCCCACAGTAATTGGATTGATGTGTAAAAGTATCCTGAGTGAGGAAATTTAATTTTTTAATTCCATCTTTCAAAATTAATATTCTGTATTCTAGAATGAATTTCTTTCAACAGAAGTTTATACTGCGCTGAGAAGTTTGCTAATTTTTATTTTCACTCCCTCATTTCTGTTTACACAGTATAAATCACAACGACTTTTGAAAAATTCGAATTGAATTCTAGACCTGGAAAACAAAATGTTTTGTTCTAGAGTGACTTTTTAGTGTTCATTTAACATTCGCACGCGCAGGGAATATTTGAAATATTTCCCTTCACAGTAATTGTATTGAACACTTATAGTATTCTGAGAGAGGAAATTTAGTTTTTTAATTCCAGCTTTCAAAATCAATATTCTCTATTCTAGAACTAATTTCTTTTAACAGAAGTTAATTGCGCTGAGAATTTTGATAATTTTAATTTTCACTCACTGTTATCTGAGTTCACACTAAAAATTACTTGCACATAAAAAAAATCGAATTAAACTCTTGATCTTGAAGACGAGTTTTTCTGTTCTAGAATGATTTTTTAGTGTTCATTTATATATCGCATGCGATGGAACATTTAAAATATATTTGCCCACAGTAATAGGATTGAACTGTAAAAGTATCCTGAGAGAGGAAATTTAGTTTTTTTATTCCACCTTTAAAAATCAATATTCTTTCTTCTAGAAACGATTTCTTTCAACAGAAGTTTATTTTCGCAGAGAAGTTAGCAAATGTTTCTTTTTACTCACTGATTTCTTTATACACAGAAAAACTCACTTCGACTTTTAAATAATTCGATTCCAATTCTAGATCTCGAAAACAAGATTTTCTGTTCTAGAATGATTTTGTAGCGTTCATTTATATTTCGCAGTAGTATATATTACGCAGAGAAATTGGCTAATTTTTATTTTCACTCACTGATTTCTGTTTACACAGTATAAATCACATCGACTTTTAAAAATTCGAGTTGAATTCTGGACCTGGAAAATAAGTTTATCTTTTCTAGAATGATTTTTTAGTGTTCGTTTATAATTCGTACGCGATGGAACATTTGAAATATTTTTGCTTCTAATGATTGTATTGAACACTAATAGTATTATGAGAGAGGAAATTTAGTTTCTTTATTCCACCTTTAAAAATCAATATTCTTTCTTCTAGAATGAATTTCTTTCAACAGAAATGTATATTGCGCTGAGAAGATAGCTAATTTTAATATTCACTCACTGTTATCTGAATTCACACTAAAAATTACGTGTACTTCAAAAAAATTCAAATTAAACTCTTGATCTCGAAGACAGTGAGTGATAACAGTGAGTGAAAATTAAAAATATCAAAATTCTCAGCGCAATTTAAACTTCTGTTGAAAGAAATTCATTCTAGAAGAAAGAATATTGATTTTTAAAGCTGGAATAAAAAAACTAAATTTCCTCTTTCAGGATACTATTACAGTCCAATCCAAATATAAAATCAAATGAAATGAAAAAATCATGCGAAATATGTAAAATGTTCCATCGCGTGCGAAACATAAATTAACACTAAAAAATCATTCTAGAACAGAAAATATTTGTTTTTAAATCTAGAACTGAATTCGAATTATTTAAATGTCGAAGCGAGTTTTTCTGTGTGAAAAGATATCAGTGAGAAAAAAAAAACATTTGCTTACTTCTCAGCACAAGATAAACTTCTGTTGAAAGAAATTCGTTCTAGAAGTTAGAATATTGACTTTTAAAGCTGGAGTTAAAAAACGAAATTTTCTCTCTCAGGATATTTTTACAGTTCAATCCAATCACTGTGAGGGAAAATATTTTAAATGTTCCATTGCTTGCGACATAAAAATGAACACCAAAAAATCATTCTAGAACAGAAAACATTTTCTTCGAGATCTAGACTTTAATTCGAATTTTTTAAATTCCAAGAGATTTTTACTGAAAACATAGAAAACAGTGGGTGAAAATAAAAATTAGCTAACTTCTCAGCGCAATATAAACCGCTTATGAAATAAATTCATTCTAGAATACAGAATAATAATTTTGAAATCTGGAATTAAAAAGCTGAATTTCCTCTCTTATAATATTATTAGTGTTCAATACAATTACTGTGAGCGAAAATATTTCAACTGTTTCATCGCGTACGAATTATAACTGTACACTAAAAAAACATTCTACAACAGAAAATCTTGCTTTCCAGGTCCAGAATTCTATTGGAACTTTTTTAAAAGTCGATGTGATTTATACTATGTAAACAGAAATCAGTGAGTAAAAAAAAACATTTACTAACTTCTCTGCGATAATAAACTTCTGTTCACGGAAATTCATTCTAGAAAAAAGAATATTGATTTTAAAAGGTGAAATGAAAAAAACAAAATTTCCTCTCTCAGGATATTTTTACATAAATCCAATTACTGAGAGCAAAAATATTATAGATGTTCTATCGCATGCGAAATATAAATGAACGATAAAAAATCGTTCTAGAACAGAAAACCTTGTCTTCGAGATCAAGAGTTTAATTTGAATTTTTTTGAAGTACACGTAATTTTTAGTGTTAATTCAGATAACAGTGAGTGAATATTAAAATTAGCTAACTTCTCAGCGCAATATACATTTCTGTTGAAATTCAGTTCTAGATTTAAAAACAAATATATTCTGTTCTAGAATGATTTTTTAGTATTAATTTATGTTTCGCACGCGATGGAACATTTTACATATTTCGCATGATTTTTTCATTTCATTTGATTTTATATTTGGATTGGACTGTAATAGTATCCTGAAAGAGGAAATTTAGTTTTTTTATTCCAGCTTTAAAAATCAATATTCTTTCTTCTAGAATGAATTTCTTTCAACAGAAGTTTAAATTGCGCTGAGAATTTTGATATTTTTAATTTTCACTCACTGTTATCTGAGTTCACACAAAAAATTACTTTTACATCAAAAAAATTCGAATTAAACTCTTGATCTCGAAGACGAGTTTTTCTGTTCTAGAATGATTTTTTAGTGTTCATTTATATATCGCATGCGATGGAACATTTAAAATATTTTTGCCCACAGTAATTGGATTGATGTGTAAAAGTATCCTGAGTGAGGAAATTTAATTTTTTAATTCCATCTTTCAAAATTAATATTCTGTATTCTAGAATGAATTTCTTTCAACAGAAGTTTATACTGCGCTGAGAAGTTTGCTAATTTTTATTTTCACTCCCTCATTTCTGTTTACACAGTATAAATCACAACGACTTTTGAAAAATTCGAATTGAATTCTAGACCTGGAAAACAAAATGTTTTGTTCTAGAGTGACTTTTTAGTGTTCATTTAACATTCGCACGCGCAGGGAATATTTGAAATATTTCCCTTCACAGTAATTGTATTGAACACTTATAGTATTCTGAGAGAGGAAATTTAGTTTTTTAATTCCAGCTTTCAAAATCAATATTCTCTATTCTAGAACTAATTTCTTTTAACAGAAGTTAATTGCGCTGAGAATTTTGATAATTTTAATTTTCACTCACTGTTATCTGAGTTCACACTAAAAATTACTTGCACATAAAAAAAATCGAATTAAACTCTTGATCTTGAAGACGAGTTTTTCTGTTCTAGAATGATTTTTTAGTGTTCATTTATATATCGCATGCGATGGAACATTTAAAATATATTTGCCCACAGTAATAGGATTGAACTGTAAAAGTATCCTGAGAGAGGAAATTTAGTTTTTTTATTCCACCTTTAAAAATCAATATTCTTTCTTCTAGAAACGATTTCTTTCAACAGAAGTTTATTTTCGCAGAGAAGTTAGCAAATGTTTCTTTTTACTCACTGATTTCTTTATACACAGAAAAACTCACTTCGACTTTTAAATAATTCGATTCCAATTCTAGATCTCGAAAACAAGATTTTCTGTTCTAGAATGATTTTGTAGCGTTCATTTATATTTCGCAGTAGTATATATTACGCAGAGAAATTGGCTAATTTTTATTTTCACTCACTGATTTCTGTTTACACAGTATAAATCACATCGACTTTTAAAAATTCGAGTTGAATTCTGGACCTGGAAAATAAGTTTATCTTTTCTAGAATGATTTTTTAGTGTTCGTTTATAATTCGTACGCGATGGAACATTTGAAATATTTTTGCTTCTAATGATTGTATTGAACACTAATAGTATTATGAGAGAGGAAATTTAGTTTCTTTATTCCACCTTTAAAAATCAATATTCTTTCTTCTAGAATGAATTTCTTTCAACAGAAATGTATATTGCGCTGAGAAGATAGCTAATTTTAATATTCACTCACTGTTATCTGAATTCACACTAAAAATTACGTGTACTTCAAAAAAATTCAAATTAAACTCTTGATCTCGAAGACAGTGAGTGATAACAGTGAGTGAAAATTAAAAATATCAAAATTCTCAGCGCAATTTAAACTTCTGTTGAAAGAAATTCATTCTAGAAGAAAGAATATTGATTTTTAAAGCTGGAATAAAAAAACTAAATTTCCTCTTTCAGGATACTATTACAGTCCAATCCAAATATAAAATCAAATGAAATGAAAAAATCATGCGAAATATGTAAAATGTTCCATCGCGTGCGAAACATAAATTAACACTAAAAAATCATTCTAGAACAGAAAATATTTGTTTTTAAATCTAGAACTGAATTCGAATTATTTAAATGTCGAAGCGAGTTTTTCTGTGTGAAAAGATATCAGTGAGAAAAAAAAAACATTTGCTTACTTCTCAGCACAAGATAAACTTCTGTTGAAAGAAATTCGTTCTAGAAGTTAGAATATTGACTTTTAAAGCTGGAGTTAAAAAACGAAATTTTCTCTCTCAGGATATTTTTACAGTTCAATCCAATCACTGTGAGGGAAAATATTTTAAATGTTCCATTGCTTGCGACATAAAAATGAACACCAAAAAATCATTCTAGAACAGAAAACATTTTCTTCGAGATCTAGACTTTAATTCGAATTTTTTAAATTCCAAGAGATTTTTACTGAAAACATAGAAAACAGTGGGTGAAAATAAAAATTAGCTAACTTCTCAGCGCAATATAAACCGCTTATGAAATAAATTCATTCTAGAATACAGAATAATAATTTTGAAATCTGGAATTAAAAAGCTGAATTTCCTCTCTTATAATATTATTAGTGTTCAATACAATTACTGTGAGCGAAAATATTTCAACTGTTTCATCGCGTACGAATTATAACTGTACACTAAAAAAACATTCTACAACAGAAAATCTTGCTTTCCAGGTCCAGAATTCTATTGGAACTTTTTTAAAAGTCGATGTGATTTATACTATGTAAACAGAAATCAGTGAGTAAAAAAAAACATTTACTAACTTCTCTGCGATAATAAACTTCTGTTCACGGAAATTCATTCTAGAAAAAAGAATATTGATTTTAAAAGGTGAAATGAAAAAAACAAAATTTCCTCTCTCAGGATATTTTTACATAAATCCAATTACTGAGAGCAAAAATATTATAGATGTTCTATCGCATGCGAAATATAAATGAACGATAAAAAATCGTTCTAGAACAGAAAACCTTGTCTTCGAGATCAAGAGTTTAATTTGAATTTTTTTGAAGTACACGTAATTTTTAGTGTTAATTCAGATAACAGTGAGTGAATATTAAAATTAGCTAACTTCTCAGCGCAATATACATTTCTGTTGAAATTCAGTTCTAGATTTAAAAACAAATATATTCTGTTCTAGAATGATTTTTTAGTATTAATTTATGTTTCGCACGCGATGGAACATTTTACATATTTCGCATGATTTTTTCATTTCATTTGATTTTATATTTGGATTGGACTGTAATAGTATCCTGAAAGAGGAAATTTAGTTTTTTTATTCCAGCTTTAAAAATCAATATTCTTTCTTCTAGAATGAATTTCTTTCAACAGAAGTTTAAATTGCGCTGAGAATTTTGATATTTTTAATTTTCACTCACTGTTATCTGAGTTCACACAAAAAATTACTTTTACATCAAAAAAATTCGAATTAAACTCTTGATCTCGAAGACGAGTTTTTCTGTTCTAGAATGATTTTTTAGTGTTCATTTATATATCGCATGCGATGGAACATTTAAAATATTTTTGCCCACAGTAATTGGATTGATGTGTAAAAGTATCCTGAGTGAGGAAATTTAATTTTTTAATTCCATCTTTCAAAATTAATATTCTGTATTCTAGAATGAATTTCTTTCAACAGAAGTTTATACTGCGCTGAGAAGTTTGCTAATTTTTATTTTCACTCCCTCATTTCTGTTTACACAGTATAAATCACAACGACTTTTGAAAAATTCGAATTGAATTCTAGACCTGGAAAACAAAATGTTTTGTTCTAGAGTGACTTTTTAGTGTTCATTTAACATTCGCACGCGCAGGGAATATTTGAAATATTTCCCTTCACAGTAATTGTATTGAACACTTATAGTATTCTGAGAGAGGAAATTTAGTTTTTTAATTCCAGCTTTCAAAATCAATATTCTCTATTCTAGAACTAATTTCTTTTAACAGAAGTTAATTGCGCTGAGAATTTTGATAATTTTAATTTTCACTCACTGTTATCTGAGTTCACACTAAAAATTACTTGCACATAAAAAAAATCGAATTAAACTCTTGATCTTGAAGACGAGTTTTTCTGTTCTAGAATGATTTTTTAGTGTTCATTTATATATCGCATGCGATGGAACATTTAAAATATATTTGCCCACAGTAATAGGATTGAACTGTAAAAGTATCCTGAGAGAGGAAATTTAGTTTTTTTATTCCACCTTTAAAAATCAATATTCTTTCTTCTAGAAACGATTTCTTTCAACAGAAGTTTATTTTCGCAGAGAAGTTAGCAAATGTTTCTTTTTACTCACTGATTTCTTTATACACAGAAAAACTCACTTCGACTTTTAAATAATTCGATTCCAATTCTAGATCTCGAAAACAAGATTTTCTGTTCTAGAATGATTTTGTAGCGTTCATTTATATTTCGCAGTAGTATATATTACGCAGAGAAATTGGCTAATTTTTATTTTCACTCACTGATTTCTGTTTACACAGTATAAATCACATCGACTTTTAAAAATTCGAGTTGAATTCTGGACCTGGAAAATAAGTTTATCTTTTCTAGAATGATTTTTTAGTGTTCGTTTATAATTCGTACGCGATGGAACATTTGAAATATTTTTGCTTCTAATGATTGTATTGAACACTAATAGTATTATGAGAGAGGAAATTTAGTTTCTTTATTCCACCTTTAAAAATCAATATTCTTTCTTCTAGAATGAATTTCTTTCAACAGAAATGTATATTGCGCTGAGAAGATAGCTAATTTTAATATTCACTCACTGTTATCTGAATTCACACTAAAAATTACGTGTACTTCAAAAAAATTCAAATTAAACTCTTGATCTCGAAGACAGTGAGTGATAACAGTGAGTGAAAATTAAAAATATCAAAATTCTCAGCGCAATTTAAACTTCTGTTGAAAGAAATTCATTCTAGAAGAAAGAATATTGATTTTTAAAGCTGGAATAAAAAAACTAAATTTCCTCTTTCAGGATACTATTACAGTCCAATCCAAATATAAAATCAAATGAAATGAAAAAATCATGCGAAATATGTAAAATGTTCCATCGCGTGCGAAACATAAATTAACACTAAAAAATCATTCTAGAACAGAAAATATTTGTTTTTAAATCTAGAACTGAATTCGAATTATTTAAATGTCGAAGCGAGTTTTTCTGTGTGAAAAGATATCAGTGAGAAAAAAAAAACATTTGCTTACTTCTCAGCACAAGATAAACTTCTGTTGAAAGAAATTCGTTCTAGAAGTTAGAATATTGACTTTTAAAGCTGGAGTTAAAAAACGAAATTTTCTCTCTCAGGATATTTTTACAGTTCAATCCAATCACTGTGAGGGAAAATATTTTAAATGTTCCATTGCTTGCGACATAAAAATGAACACCAAAAAATCATTCTAGAACAGAAAACATTTTCTTCGAGATCTAGACTTTAATTCGAATTTTTTAAATTCCAAGAGATTTTTACTGAAAACATAGAAAACAGTGGGTGAAAATAAAAATTAGCTAACTTCTCAGCGCAATATAAACCGCTTATGAAATAAATTCATTCTAGAATACAGAATAATAATTTTGAAATCTGGAATTAAAAAGCTGAATTTCCTCTCTTATAATATTATTAGTGTTCAATACAATTACTGTGAGCGAAAATATTTCAACTGTTTCATCGCGTACGAATTATAACTGTACACTAAAAAAACATTCTACAACAGAAAATCTTGCTTTCCAGGTCCAGAATTCTATTGGAACTTTTTTAAAAGTCGATGTGATTTATACTATGTAAACAGAAATCAGTGAGTAAAAAAAAACATTTACTAACTTCTCTGCGATAATAAACTTCTGTTCACGGAAATTCATTCTAGAAAAAAGAATATTGATTTTAAAAGGTGAAATGAAAAAAACAAAATTTCCTCTCTCAGGATATTTTTACATAAATCCAATTACTGAGAGCAAAAATATTATAGATGTTCTATCGCATGCGAAATATAAATGAACGATAAAAAATCGTTCTAGAACAGAAAACCTTGTCTTCGAGATCAAGAGTTTAATTTGAATTTTTTTGAAGTACACGTAATTTTTAGTGTTAATTCAGATAACAGTGAGTGAATATTAAAATTAGCTAACTTCTCAGCGCAATATACATTTCTGTTGAAATTCAGTTCTAGATTTAAAAACAAATATATTCTGTTCTAGAATGATTTTTTAGTATTAATTTATGTTTCGCACGCGATGGAACATTTTACATATTTCGCATGATTTTTTCATTTCATTTGATTTTATATTTGGATTGGACTGTAATAGTATCCTGAAAGAGGAAATTTAGTTTTTTTATTCCAGCTTTAAAAATCAATATTCTTTCTTCTAGAATGAATTTCTTTCAACAGAAGTTTAAATTGCGCTGAGAATTTTGATATTTTTAATTTTCACTCACTGTTATCTGAGTTCACACAAAAAATTACTTTTACATCAAAAAAATTCGAATTAAACTCTTGATCTCGAAGACGAGTTTTTCTGTTCTAGAATGATTTTTTAGTGTTCATTTATATATCGCATGCGATGGAACATTTAAAATATTTTTGCCCACAGTAATTGGATTGATGTGTAAAAGTATCCTGAGTGAGGAAATTTAATTTTTTAATTCCATCTTTCAAAATTAATATTCTGTATTCTAGAATGAATTTCTTTCAACAGAAGTTTATACTGCGCTGAGAAGTTTGCTAATTTTTATTTTCACTCCCTCATTTCTGTTTACACAGTATAAATCACAACGACTTTTGAAAAATTCGAATTGAATTCTAGACCTGGAAAACAAAATGTTTTGTTCTAGAGTGACTTTTTAGTGTTCATTTAACATTCGCACGCGCAGGGAATATTTGAAATATTTCCCTTCACAGTAATTGTATTGAACACTTATAGTATTCTGAGAGAGGAAATTTAGTTTTTTAATTCCAGCTTTCAAAATCAATATTCTCTATTCTAGAACTAATTTCTTTTAACAGAAGTTAATTGCGCTGAGAATTTTGATAATTTTAATTTTCACTCACTGTTATCTGAGTTCACACTAAAAATTACTTGCACATAAAAAAAATCGAATTAAACTCTTGATCTTGAAGACGAGTTTTTCTGTTCTAGAATGATTTTTTAGTGTTCATTTATATATCGCATGCGATGGAACATTTAAAATATATTTGCCCACAGTAATAGGATTGAACTGTAAAAGTATCCTGAGAGAGGAAATTTAGTTTTTTTATTCCACCTTTAAAAATCAATATTCTTTCTTCTAGAAACGATTTCTTTCAACAGAAGTTTATTTTCGCAGAGAAGTTAGCAAATGTTTCTTTTTACTCACTGATTTCTTTATACACAGAAAAACTCACTTCGACTTTTAAATAATTCGATTCCAATTCTAGATCTCGAAAACAAGATTTTCTGTTCTAGAATGATTTTGTAGCGTTCATTTATATTTCGCAGTAGTATATATTACGCAGAGAAATTGGCTAATTTTTATTTTCACTCACTGATTTCTGTTTACACAGTATAAATCACATCGACTTTTAAAAATTCGAGTTGAATTCTGGACCTGGAAAATAAGTTTATCTTTTCTAGAATGATTTTTTAGTGTTCGTTTATAATTCGTACGCGATGGAACATTTGAAATATTTTTGCTTCTAATGATTGTATTGAACACTAATAGTATTATGAGAGAGGAAATTTAGTTTCTTTATTCCACCTTTAAAAATCAATATTCTTTCTTCTAGAATGAATTTCTTTCAACAGAAATGTATATTGCGCTGAGAAGATAGCTAATTTTAATATTCACTCACTGTTATCTGAATTCACACTAAAAATTACGTGTACTTCAAAAAAATTCAAATTAAACTCTTGATCTCGAAGACAGTGAGTGATAACAGTGAGTGAAAATTAAAAATATCAAAATTCTCAGCGCAATTTAAACTTCTGTTGAAAGAAATTCATTCTAGAAGAAAGAATATTGATTTTTAAAGCTGGAATAAAAAAACTAAATTTCCTCTTTCAGGATACTATTACAGTCCAATCCAAATATAAAATCAAATGAAATGAAAAAATCATGCGAAATATGTAAAATGTTCCATCGCGTGCGAAACATAAATTAACACTAAAAAATCATTCTAGAACAGAAAATATTTGTTTTTAAATCTAGAACTGAATTCGAATTATTTAAATGTCGAAGCGAGTTTTTCTGTGTGAAAAGATATCAGTGAGAAAAAAAAAACATTTGCTTACTTCTCAGCACAAGATAAACTTCTGTTGAAAGAAATTCGTTCTAGAAGTTAGAATATTGACTTTTAAAGCTGGAGTTAAAAAACGAAATTTTCTCTCTCAGGATATTTTTACAGTTCAATCCAATCACTGTGAGGGAAAATATTTTAAATGTTCCATTGCTTGCGACATAAAAATGAACACCAAAAAATCATTCTAGAACAGAAAACATTTTCTTCGAGATCTAGACTTTAATTCGAATTTTTTAAATTCCAAGAGATTTTTACTGAAAACATAGAAAACAGTGGGTGAAAATAAAAATTAGCTAACTTCTCAGCGCAATATAAACCGCTTATGAAATAAATTCATTCTAGAATACAGAATAATAATTTTGAAATCTGGAATTAAAAAGCTGAATTTCCTCTCTTATAATATTATTAGTGTTCAATACAATTACTGTGAGCGAAAATATTTCAACTGTTTCATCGCGTACGAATTATAACTGTACACTAAAAAAACATTCTACAACAGAAAATCTTGCTTTCCAGGTCCAGAATTCTATTGGAACTTTTTTAAAAGTCGATGTGATTTATACTATGTAAACAGAAATCAGTGAGTAAAAAAAAACATTTACTAACTTCTCTGCGATAATAAACTTCTGTTCACGGAAATTCATTCTAGAAAAAAGAATATTGATTTTAAAAGGTGAAATGAAAAAAACAAAATTTCCTCTCTCAGGATATTTTTACATAAATCCAATTACTGAGAGCAAAAATATTATAGATGTTCTATCGCATGCGAAATATAAATGAACGATAAAAAATCGTTCTAGAACAGAAAACCTTGTCTTCGAGATCAAGAGTTTAATTTGAATTTTTTTGAAGTACACGTAATTTTTAGTGTTAATTCAGATAACAGTGAGTGAATATTAAAATTAGCTAACTTCTCAGCGCAATATACATTTCTGTTGAAATTCAGTTCTAGATTTAAAAACAAATATATTCTGTTCTAGAATGATTTTTTAGTGTTAATTTATGTTTCGCACGCGATGGAACATTTTACATATTTCGCATGATTTTTTCATTTCATTTGATTTTATATTTGGATTGGACTGTAATAGTATCCTGAAAGAGGAAATTTAGTTTTTTTATTCCAGCTTTAAAAATCAATATTCTTTCTTCTAGAATGAATTTCTTTCAACAGAAGTTTAAATTGCGCTGAGAATTTTGATATTTTTAATTTTCACTCACTGTTATCTGAGTTCACACAAAAAATTACTTTTACATCAAAAAAATTCGAATTAAACTCTTGATCTCGAAGACGAGTTTTTCTGTTCTAGAATGATTTTTTAGTGTTCATTTATATATCGCATGCGATGGAACATTTAAAATATTTTTGCCCACAGTAATTGGATTGATGTGTAAAAGTATCCTGAGTGAGGAAATTTAATTTTTTAATTCCATCTTTCAAAATTAATATTCTGTATTCTAGAATGAATTTCTTTCAACAGAAGTTTATACTGCGCTGAGAAGTTTGCTAATTTTTATTTTCACTCCCTCATTTCTGTTTACACAGTATAAATCACAATGACTTTTGAAAAATTCGAATTGAATTCTAGACCTGGAAAACAAAATGTTTTGTTCTAGAGTGACTTTTTAGTGTTCATTTAACATTCGCACGCGCAGGGAATATTTGAAATATTATCGTTCACAGTATATGTATTGAACACTAATAGCATCCTGTGAAAGGAAGTTTTGTTTTTTAATTCCATACTTCTAAATTAATATTCCCTATTTTAGAATGAATTCCTTTCAACAGAAGTTTATATTGCGCTTAGAAGTTTCTTAAGTTTTATTTTCACTCCCTGATTTCTGTTTACACAGTATAAATCACATTGACTTGAAAAAAATTCGCATTGAATCTAAGATCTTGAAAACAAGACTTTCTGTTCTAGAATGATTTTTTAGTGTTCATTTATATTTCGCACGCGATTAGGCATTAGAAATATATGCAGCCAAAGTAATTGTCCTGATAGGGGAAATTTAATTTTTTTAATTCCAGATTTCAATATCAATATTCTCTCTTCTAGAATGAATTTCTTTCAACAGAAGTTTATATTGCGGTGAGAAGTTAGAAATTTTTTTTTTTACTCACTGATTTCTTTTTACACAGAAAAACTCGCATCGACTTTTAAATAATTCCTATTCATTTCTAGATCTCAAAAACCAGATTTTCTGTTCTAGAATGACTTTTTAGTGTTCATTTATAATTCGCACGCGATGGAACATTGGAAATATTTTCGCTCACAGTAATTGTATTAAACACTTATAGGATTCTAAAAGAGGAAATTTAGTTTTTTAATTCCAGATTTCAAAATTAATATTCTGTATTCTAGAATGAATTTCTTTCAACGGAAACTTATATTATGCTGAGATGTTTGCTAATTTTTATTTTCACTCACTGATTACTGTTTACACAGTATATATGACTTCGACTTTTAAATAATTCGAATTTAATTCGAGATCTCGAAAACAAGATTTTCTGTTCTAGAATGATTTTTTAGTGTTCATTTATATTTCGCACGCGATGGAACATTTGAAATATTTTCGCGTATAGTAATTGAACTGATCTGTAAAAGTATTCTGGTAGAGAAAATTTAGTTTTATAATCCCAGCATTCCAAATCAATATTCTCCTTTGTAGAATTATTTTTTCCAGCAGAAGTTTATATTGCCCTGAGAATTTTCCTAGTTTTTACTTTCTCTTACTAATTTCACTTTACACAGTAAAAATCACTTCGACTTTTAAATAATCCGAATTAAATTCTAGATCTCGAAAACAAGATTTTCTGTTCTAGTATTTTTTTTTGTGTTATGTATAATTAGCACGCGATGGAACATTTGAAATATTTTCGCTCACAGTAATTGTATTAAACACTAATAATATCCTGGGAGAGGAAATTCATTTTTTTTAATTCCAGCTTTCAAAATCCATATTCTTTATTCTAGTATGAATTTCTTCCAACAGAAGTTTACATTGCCCTGATATTTTTGCAAATTTTTATTTTCACTCACTGATTTCTGTTTATAGAGTAAAATTCACTTCGACTTTTAAATAATTCGAATTAAATTCTAATTCTCGAAAACAAGATTTTCTCTTCTAATATCATGTTTTTATGTTCATTTATATTTCGCACGCGAAGGAACATTTGAAATATTTTCGCTCATAGTAATTGTATTTAACACTAATAGTATCCTGAGAGGGGAAATTTAGTTTTTTGATTCCACCTTTCAAAATCAATGTTCTCTATTCTAGAATGAATTTTTTCTACAGAATTCACATTGCGCTGAGAATTTTGCAAATATTTATTTTCACTCACTGTTTTTTGTTGACACATTAAAAATCTCTTCAACTTTTAAATAATTCGAATTAAAATCTAGATCTCGAAAACAAGATTTTCTGTTCCAATATGATGTTTTATGTTCATTTATATTTCGCACGCGATGGAACATGTTAAATATTTTCTCACACTGGAATTGGATTGAACTGTAAAAGTATCCTGAGAGAGGAAATTTAGTTTTTTAATTCCAGCATTCAAAATCAATATTCCTTTTTCTAGAATGAATTTCTTTCTACAGATGTTTATATTGCGCTGAGAAGTAAGCAAATGTTTTTTTCATGCTCCCCTTTCAGTTTATTCAGTATGAATTTCTCCGACTTTTAGAAAATTAAGATTTACTTCTAGATCTGGAAAACAAGATTTTCCGTTCTAGAATAATTTTTTAATGTTCATTAACATTTCGCACGCGATGGAACATTTAAAATATTTTCGCTCACAGTAATTGGATTGTCTTTAAAAGTATCTTGAGAATGGAAATTTAGTTTTTTAATTCCAGCTTTCAAAATCAATGTTCTCTATATTAAAATGAATTACGTTCAACAGAAGTTTATATTATGCTGAGAATCTTTTCTAATTTTTATTTTCACTCACTGATTTCTATTTACACTGTATAAATCACATCGACTATTAAAAAATTCGGATGGAATTCTAGACCTGGAATTAATAACAAATGTTCCATCGCGTGCGAAATATAAATGAACATTAAAAAATTATTCTAAAACGGAAAATCTTTTTTTCGAGATCTAGAAGTAAATGCAATTTCATTTACAAAAGTCATTCATACTGAATAAACAGAAATGTGTGAATGAAAAAAAAAATTTGCTAACTTCTCAGCGCAATATAAACATCTGTAGAAAGAAAAACATTCTAGAATAGAGAATATTGATTTTGAAAATTAGAATTCAAAACTAAATTTCGTCTCTCATGACACTTTTACAGTTCAATCCAATTACTTTGAGCGAATAAAATTTAAATGTTCTATCGCGAGTGAAATATAAATGAACACTAAAAAATCATTTTAGAACAGAAATGTTTGTTTTAGAGACCTTGAATTTAATACGAATTACTAAAAAGTCGAAGTGATTTTTATCGTGAACACAGAAATCAGTGAGTTAATATAATAATTAGCAAAATTCTCAGCGCAATATAAACTTCTGTTGAAAGAAATACATTCTAGAATAGAGAATTATAGTTTTGAAAGCTGGAATTAAAAAACTAAAAAACCTCTTTCAGGATACTAGTAGTATTCAATACAATTACTGTGAACGAAAACATTTTAAATGTTACATCGCGTTCGAATTAAAAATGAACACTAATAAGTCATTCGAGAACAGAAAATCTTGTTTTCCAGGTCTAGAATTCAATCCGAATTTTTTAATAGTCGATGTGATTTATACAGTGTAAATAGAAGTAAAAGTGTCTTGAGAGACGAAATATAGTTTTTAATTCCAGCTTTCCAAATCAATATTATCTATTCTAGAATGATTTTCTTTCAACAGAAGTTTATATTGCGCTGAGAAGTTAGCAAATGTTTTTTTCACACACTGATTTTCATTTACACTGAAAAATTCACTTCGACTTTTAAATAATTCGAATAATTCCACCCCTTAACCCACACCTCAGACCGTTGTGTTATTGGGAATTTTGGTTTTGAAATCATTTGTATGTGACTATATATTCTCCACCTTCTATGCAAATTGTACCAGATAATGACGTGCCACGTCGAAACCTAGGTCGTACAATAAATATTTATGGGGAATTACAGTGTTTTCTTTACTTTTCATTATGTTCAGTCGATTCCATGAAGTCACGCCCGAGACAACGAATTAGAGAATATTGACTTTGAAAGCTGGAATTGAAAACTAAATTTCGTCTCTCAGGACACTTTTACAGTTCAATCCAATTACTGTGAGCGAATATAATTAAAAAGTTCCTTCGCGTGCGAAATATAAATGAACTTAAAAAAATCATTTTTGAACAGAAATATTTGTTTTCAAGATAAGGAAATTTACTTCGAATTATTTAAAAGTCGAAGTGATTTTTACCGTGAACACAGAAAACAGTGAGTGAAAATAAAAATAAGCAAAATTCTCAGCGCAATATTAACTTCTGTTGAAAGAAATTCATTCTAGAATACAGAATGTTAATTTCGAAAGCTGGAATTAAGAAAACTAAAAAACCTCTCTCAGGAAACTAGTAGTGTTCATTACAATTACTGTGAACGAAATTATTTCAAATGTTCCATCGCGTGCGAAATATAAATGAAGACTAGAAAGTCATTCTAGAACAGGAAATCTTGTTTTCCAGGTCTAGAATTCAATCCGAATTTTTTAATAGTCGATGTGATTTAAACAGTGTAAATAGAAATCAGTGAGTTAAAATAAAAATTAGAATAGACTCTCAGCTTAATATAAACTTCTGTTGAACGAAATTCATTTTAATATAGAAAAAATTGATTTTGAAAGCTGGAATTAAAAAGCAAAATATCCTCTTACAGGATACTTTTCAGTTCTATCCAATTATTGTGAGCGAAATATTTAAAATGTTCCATCGCGTGCGAAATATAAATGAACACTAAAATTTAATTCTAGAACAGAAAAACTTGTCTTCGAGATATAGAATTTTTTCGAATTATGGAAAAGTCGAAGTGAGTTTTTCTGTGTAAATAAAAATCAGTGTGTGAAAAAAACATTTGCTAACTTCTCAGCGCAATATAAACTGCTGTTGAAGAGTCGATGTGATTTATACATTGTAAACAGAAATCATTGAGTGAAAATAAAAATTAGAAAAGATTCTCAGCTTAATATAAACTTCTGTTGAACGTAATTCATTTTAGTATAGATAACATTGATTTTGAAATCTGAAATTAAAAAGCAAAATATTCTCTTACAGGATGCTTTTCAGTTCAATCCAAAAATTTTGAGCGAAATATTTAAAATGTTACATCGCGTGCGAAATATAAATGAACACTAAAAATTAATTCTAGAACAGAAAAAGTTGTCTTCGAGATCTAGAATTTAAATCGAATTATTTAAAAGTCGAAGTGAATTTGTCTGAGTAAATAAAAATTACTTTTAAAGCTCACTCCAATTACTGTGAGCAAATATATTTTTAATGTTTCATCGTGTGCGAAATATAAATAAACACTAAAAAATCATTCTAAAACAGAAAGTCTTTATTTCAAGATCTAGAATTGAATTCGAATTTCTTAAAAGTCGATGTGATTTATACTGTGTAAACAGAAATAAGTGAGTGAAAATAAATATTAGCGAAATTCTCAGCGCAATATTAACATCTGTTAAAAGAAATTCATTCTAGAATAGAGAACATTGATTTTGAAAGTTGGAATCAAAAAACCAAATTTCCTCTCTCACGATACTATTAGTGTTCAATACAATGACTGTGAGCGAAAATATTTCAAATGTTCAATCGCGTGCGAAATATAAATGAACACTAAAATGTCAATTTAGAACAGAAAATCCTTTTTTCCAGGTCTAGAATTCAATCCGAATTTTTTAAAAGTCGTTGTGTTTTATGCAGTGTAAACAGAAATCGGTGAGTGAAAATAAAAATTAGCAAAATTCTCAGCGTAATATAAACTTGTGTTGAAAGAAACACATTTTAATATAGAGAACATTGATTTTGAAAGCTGGAATAAAAAACTAAAAAACCTCTCTCAGGATACAAGCAGTGTTCAATACAATTACTGTGAAGGAAAATATTTCGAATATTCTATCGCGTGCGAATTATAAATGAACACTAAAAGTTCATTCTAGAACAGAAAATCTTGTTTTCCAGGTGTTGAATACAATTCGCGTTTTTTAAAAGTCGATGTGATTTATACAGTGTAAACATAAATCAAAGAATGATAATAAAAACGTCTATTTAACAGTAATAATCACTTCGACTTTTAATTGAATTCTAGATCTCGAAAACATGATTTTCTGTTCTAGAATGAGCTTTTAGTGTTCACTTATATTTTGCACGCGGTGGAACATTTGAAATATTTCGCTTTACAAATTCGCAGGAAATATAGTTTTTTTATTTCATCTCTCAAAATCAATATTCTCTATCCTAAGAGGAATTTCTTACAACAGAAGTTTATATTTATCTGAAGAATTTAGCTAATTTTTATTATCAAACACTGATTTCTGTTTACTCAGTATAAATCACATCGAATTTAAAAAATTCGAATACAAGTCTAGACCTGGAAAACAAGATTTTCTGTTTTAGAATGACCTTTTAGTGTTCATTTATAAATCGCCCGCGATGGAACATTAAAAATATATTCGCTCACAGTAATTGGAGTGAACTGTAAAAGTATCCTGAGAGAGGAAATTTAGGTTTTTAATTCCTGGTTTCAAAATCAATATTCTCTTTCTAGATACTCTATTGCGCTTAAAATTTTGCTAATTTATATTTTTACTCACTGATTTCTGTGTACACAGTAAAAATGACTTATACTTTTAAATAATTCGAAGTAAATTCTAGATCTCGAAAACAAATATTTCTGTTCTCAAATGATTTTTTAGTGTTCATTTGTATTTCGCAAGCGATGGAACATTCCAAATATGTTTGCTCACAGCAATGGGATTGAACTGTAAAAGTATCCTGATAAAGAAATTTTAATTTTTTTATTTCATCCCTCAAAATCAATATTCTCTATTCTAGAATAAATTTCTTTCGACAGAAGTTTATATTTTTCTGAGAATTTTGCTAATTTTTATTTTCACTCACTGATTTCTGCGTACACAGTATAAATAACTTCGACTTTTAAATAATCCGAATTTAATTCTAGATCTCGAAAACAAGATTTTCTGTTCTTGAATGCTTTTGTTTATGTTTAAAGTTTGCTAATTTTTATTTTCACTCCCGGATTTCTGTTTACACAGTATAAATCACATCGACTTTTAAAAATATCGAATTGAATCCAAGATCTAGAAAACACGACTTTCTGTTCTAGAATGATTTTTTAGTGTTCATTTATATTTCGCACCCGATGGAACATTTTAAGTATTTTCGCTCGCAGTAATTGTATTGAACACTAATAGTATCCTGAGAGAGGAAATTTAGTTTTTTAATATTTACTTTCAAAATCAATGTTCCCTATTCTAGAATGAATATTTTCAACAGAAGTTTATATTTGCGCTGAGAATTATTCTAATTTTTATTTTCACTCACTGTTTTTTGTTGACACAGTAAAAATCACTTCGAATTTTAAATAATTCGAATGAAAATCTAGATCTCGAAAACAAGATTTTCTCTTGTAGAATGATGTTTTTATGTTAATTTATATTTCGCACGCGATGGAACATGTTATGTATTTTCGCACACAGGAATTGGATTGAACAGTAAATGTATCCTGAGAGTTGAAATTTAGTTTTCTAATTCCAGATTTCAAAATCAATATTCCTTTTTCTAGAATGAATTTCTTTCAACAGACGTTTATATTGCTAATTTTTATTTTTACCCACTAATTTCTGTTTACACAGTATACATCACATCGATTTTTAAAAAATTCGGATTGAATTCTAGACCTGGAAAACATGATTTTCTGTTCTAGAATGACTTATTAGTTTTCATTTATAATTCGCACGCGATGGAACATTTGAAATATTTTCGTTCACAGTAATTGTATTGAACACTACTAGTGTCCTGAGAGAGGTTTTTTAGTTTAGTGAAAATCACTTCGTCTTTAAAAAAACTCGATATAAATTCTAGATCGTGAACCAAGACTTTCTGTTCTATAAGGAGTTTTTAGTTTTCATTTATATTTCGCACATTTCGCGATGGAAAATTTTAAATATATTTGCTCATAGTAATTGGATTGAGCTGTAAATTATCCTGAGAGAGGAAATTTATTTTTTCATTTCCAGCTTTCAAAATCAATATTCTCTATTCTAGAATGAATTTCTTCCAACTGAAGTTTGTATTGCGCTGAGAATTCTGAGCTTTATCTAATTTTTATTTTCACTCACTGTATTTTGTTTAATTAGGATGAATCACTTCGACTTTTAAGGAATTTAAAATCAATTCTAGGTCTCGTAAACAATATTTTCTTTTCTAAAATGAAAGTTTATATAGCGCACGTAATTGGTCGAATTCTGATTTTTACTCACAGTTTACTGGTAAATACTGGTAAAACAGCAAACATCACTTCGACTTGAAAAGTATACTAACTAAATTATAATTCACGAATATAACATTTTTTGTTCTAGAAAGAATCTTTCCAACGTTATTTTATATTTCGCACGTAAGGCACATTTTATTTATTTTTGCCTGGAGGAAGTGGATTGAACTGTAAAAGTAACTATAGAAAGGAAATATTTATTGATTATTTCCAGCTTTTAAAATGTTTTCTTTTCTAGAATGAATTTCTTTTAATAGAATTTTACATTGCGCTGAGAACTGCCCGAATATTTTATTTTCACTCGTATGTTTTTGGTTAACAGTATAAAGCACTTTACTTGTGAAGTATTCTAATTAAAATCCAGATCTCGAAAAATATATTTTCTGTTCTAGAATGAACTTTTCTAACGTTCATATATATTTTGCACGGGATGGTACATTTTAATTATATTCGCTCACAGGAATTGAATTGAACTGTTAAAGTAACTAGAGAAAGGAAATTATCGTTTTCTAATACCAGGTTTCAAAAGCAATATTTTATATTCTAGAATAATTTCTTACAAGAGAAGTGTTTTTGCACAGGGAATTGTTGTATTTTTATTTTCACTCACAGTATTCTAGTTAAGTAGTAAAAATAACATTGTCTTGTTATGTATTCCAATTTGTTTCTAGATCTCGAAAGTAATATATTTTGTTCTAAATGAATTTTTCCAACGTTCATTGATATTTTTAATGCGATGGTGCATTATATTTATTTTCGCTCATAGGAATAAGATTGAACTGTAAATGTATCTATGGAAAGGAAATTATTATTTTTTAATGCCAGCTTTCGAAATCAATATTTGATATTCTCGAATGAATTTTTTTAGCAGAAGTTTAAATATGTGCAGGGAATAGTGCGAATTTTTCTTATCACTAACAGTTTTCTGGTAAAGAAGGGAAAAACACTTCAACTTGTAAAGTATTCAAATTAAGTTGTAGATCTCGAATACAATATTTTCTTTTCTATAATGAGATTTTCAACGTTCATTTATATTCCTCACGCGATGATACATTTTTTTATTTTCGCTCCCAGGGACTGGATTGTACTGTAGAAGTAACTAGGGAAAGGAAATAATTATTTTTCAATCCCAGCTTTGTTAATCAGAATTATCTATTCTAGAATAAATCTTTTTCAACAGAAGTGTATATTGCGAAGGGAATTGTACGAAATTTTATTTTCACTCACAGTTTTCTAGTTAAACAGTAAAATTCACTTTGAGTTGTTAAGTATTCAAATCAATTTCTAGAGCTCAAAAACAATATTTTCTGTTCTAGAATAAATTATTACAACGTTCATTGATATTTCCAACGAAATGGTACATTATATTTATTTTCTCTCACAGGATTGAACTGTAAATGAAACTAGGGAAAAGAAATTATTATTTTTTAATTCCAGTATTCAAAATCAATATTTGCTCTTCTAGAATGAATTTTCCAAAGTTTATTTATTTTTCGTACGCGATTGAACATTTCATTTATATTTGCTCACTTTTAATGGTTTGAACTGTAACAGTAACTAAAAAAATGAAATTTATTTATTGCAGCTTTCAAAATAATAAATTACATTCTAGAATGAATTTTTGTCAACGGAAGTTTATATTGCACAGGGATGTGAGCGAATTTTTATGTTCAATCACAGTTTTCTGCTTAAATACTTAAAATAACTTCTACTTGTTAAATATTAAAATAAAATTCTAGATCTCGAAATAATATTTTTTGTTCTAGTTTTATCCAAATTTTTCCAACGTTCTATTATATTTCGCACGCGATGAAACATTTGTTTTTTCATCTCACAAGAATTGGATTGAACTATAAAAGTAACTAGGGAAAGGAAATGATTATTTTTTAATTTCATCTTTTAAAATAATATTTTGTTTTCTTAAATGAATTTTTTCCTACAGAAGTTTCTATTGCGCACGGAAATTTACGAATACTGATTTTCACACACAATTTACTGGTTTAGCAGTAAAAATCATTTAGACTGGTAAAGTACTCTTATAAAATTTTAATTCACGAAAATAACATTTTCTGTTCTAGAAACATCCTTTCCAACGTTCATTAATACTTAAAAATCATTATTTGCTAAGGTAAGGGAAATATTATTTTTTAATTCCAGCATTCAAAATCAACATACACTTTTCTAGAATGAATTTTTTCAACGTTAATTTATATTTCGCACGTGATGGTACGCTTTATTAATTTTCGCACAAAGTAATTGGATTTAACTGTAAAGGTTACTAGGGAAATGAAATTATTTATTCTATAATATCAGCTTTCAAAATTAAATATTTGCAATTCTAGAAAGAAGTTTTTTCAACAGAAGTTTATAAACAGTTAAAATAACTTCTACGGGTAAAATATTGAAATTAAATTCTAGATCTCGAAAACAAACTTTTCTGTTCTTGAATGATTTATTTAGTTTTTTAATTCCTGCTTTCAAAATTAATATTTTCTATTCTAGAATGAATTTGTTTCATCAAAGGTTTATATTGCGCTGAGAATTTTGCTAATTTTTATTTTCACTCACTGTTTTCTGTTCACACAGTAATAATCACATCGACTATTAAAGTATTCAAATTTAATTCTAGATCTCGAAAACAGTATTTTCTGATCTAGAATGAATTTTTGAAACAACTGATTTTCATTGCACAATGAAATTAAGTGCGAGAAGTAAATTATTTGGTTTTATTTTTAGCTTTCAGATCTATTTTTCTGTTCTAGAATGAAGTTAATCCATTAATGTTTTACAATGCCATCGTAAGAGTGCGAACTTTTATCTCAGTTCACAGTTTTTTGGTTGAACTGTGCAATCACTTCGACAATAAAATATTCTAATTTAATTCTAGAGCTCGAGACCAATATTTTCTGTTCTAGAATGAAATATTCCAACGTCTCATATGTATTTCGCACGCGATTGCGCTTTTTTTTATTTTCTCACTGAAATTGGATTGAATTGCGAAAAAACTTGGAAAATAAAATTATTTTGCTTTTTTCTATCTTACAAAATCAATATTTGCTCTTCCAGAATGAATTTTCTCCAAACAACGGCAGAGTGCGAATTTTTTTCAACTCACAGTTTTTGGTTATACTGTGAAAATCACGTAGACTAGTAAAATATTCAAATTAATATCTAGTTGTCACAAACAATATTTTCTGTTCAAGAATAATTTTTTTAAGCATCTGATTTACATTGGGCTCGCAAGGGCGTTTTGTTTATTACTATCAAAGGATAGAACGGAAGAATGCGAATTTTTATCTTAACTCACAGGTTTCTGGTTGAGCTGTGAAAATCACTTCGACTATTAAAATATTTATTTGTAATTCTTGTTCTCGAAAACAATATTTTCTGTTCAAGTATGTATTTATTGAAACATCTGATTTTCAATGCGCATGCAAGGGTGGGTTTTTTTTTAATATCTCTCACAGGATTTCGATTGCACTGTGAAAGTAACTTAGAAAAGCAAATGATTTTGCTTTTTTTAAGCTTTTTCTCAAAAAAATTTTTTCTGTTTTAGAATGAAGTTTATCCAATTAATATTTTACAATGCACGCGGAAATGTGCGAACTTTTATCTAAACTCTCAGTTGTTTCGTTGAACGGTGAAATTACTTCGACAAGAAAAATATTAAAATTTAACTCTAGATCTCGAATACAATATTTTCTGTTCTAAAGTTAAGTTCTCCAACATCTCATTTACAGTTAGCACGCGATGGCGCATTTTATTTATTTTCTCTCGCAAACTTTGGGTTGAACAACTTCGAAGAGAAAATTATTATGTTTTATTTCCAGCTTCAAAAATCATTAGTTGCTCTTCTATACTTGAAAGGAAATTATTTATTCTATAATATCAGCATTCAAAATTAAATATTTGCAATTCTAGAAAAAAGTTTTTCCAACCGAAGTTTAGAAACAGTTAAAATAACTTCTACGTGTAAAATATTGAAATTAAATTCTAGATCTCGACAACAAACTTTCTGTTCTTGAATGAATTATTTCGTTTTTTAATTCCAATTTTCAAAATCATTGTTCAGTATTCTAGAATGCATTTCTTTCAACAGAAGTTAATATTGCGATGAGAAATTTGCTAATTTTTATTTTCACTGACTGATTTCTGTTTACACAGTAATAATCACATCGACTTTTAAAAAATTCAAATTAAATTCTAGACCTGGAAAACAAGACTTTCTGTTCTAGAATCTTTTTTAGTGTTCATTTATATTTCGCACGCGATGGAACATTTTAAATATTTTCACTCACAGAAAGTGGATTGAACTGAAAATGTATCCTGAAAGATTAAAATTTAGATTTTTATTCCAGCTTTCAAAATCAATATTCCTTTTTCTGGAATGAATTTCTTTCAACAGAAGTTCATATTACACTGAGAATTTTGCTAATTTTTATTTTCACCCACTGATTTCTGTTTACACAGTATAAATCACTCCGACTTTTAAATAGTTCGAAATAAATTCTAAATCTCGAAAACAAGATTTTCTGTTCTAGTATGAGTTTTTATGGTTCATTGATATTTCGCACGCCATGGAACATTTTAAATATATCGCTCACAGTAATTGGAATGAACTATAAAAGTATACGAGAGAGGAAATTTAGTTTTTTATTTCCAGCGTTCATGATCAATATTATCAACTCTAGAATTAAATTCTTTCAGCAGAATTTAATATAGCGCTAAATATTTTGCTAATTATTATTTTCACTCACTCTTTTCTGTGTTCACAGTAAAAATCACTTCGACTTTTAAAAAATTCGAATTAAATTTTAGATCATAAAAACAAGACTTTCTGTTCTAGAATGATTTTTTAGTGTTCATTTATATTTCGCACGCGATGGAACATTTTAAATATATTCGCTCACAGTAATTGGAGTAAGCTGTAAAAGAATCCTTAGAGAGGAAATTTAGTTTTTTAATTCCAGATTTCAAAATCAATATTCTCTATTCTAGAATAAATTTCTTTCAACCGAAGTGTATATTGCGCTGAGAGTTTTTATAATTTTTAATTTCCCTCATTGATTTCTGCTTAACAGTAAAAAATGACAACGAATTTTTAATAATTCAAATTATTTTCTAGATCTCGAAAACAAGATTTTCTTTCTAGAATGCTTTTTTAGTGTTCATTTATATTTCGCAGGCTATGGAACATTTTACATATTTCGCTCACAGTAATTGGAATGAACCTGAAAGTATCCTGAGAGAGGAAATTAAGTTTTCTGTCTTCTAAGTAAAAATCTCTTAGACTATAAAAAAATTCGAACTAAAGTCTAGATCTCAAAGACAAGTTTTTCTGTTCTAGAATTAATTTTTAGTGTTCATTTATATTTCGCACGCGATGGAAAATTTTAAATATTTCGCTCACAATAATTGGATTGAACTGAAAAGTTTCCTGAAAGAGGAAATTTAGTTTTTTAATTCCAGCATACAAAATCATTGCCCTCTATTCTAGAATAACTTTTTTTTAACATAAATTAATATTGCGCTCAGATCTTTGCTAATTTTTATTTTCACTCACTGATCTCTTTTACACAGTAATAATCACATCGACTTTTAAAAAATTCGAATTAAATTTTAGATCATAAAAACAAGACTTTCTGTTCTAGAATGATTTTTTAGTGTTCATTTATATTTCGCACGCGATGGAACATTTTAAATATATTCGTTCACAGTATATGTTTGGAACACTAATAACATCCTGAGAGAGGATATTTAGTTTTTACAATCCAGCTTTCAAAATTAATATTCCATATTCTAGAATGAATTTCTTCACACAGAGGTTTATATTGAGCTGAGAATTTTGCTAATTTTTATTTTCACTCACTGATTTCTGTTTACACAGTATAAATCACTTCGACTTTTAAATAATGTGAATTAAATTTTAGATCATAAAAACAAGATTTTCTTTTCTAGAATAGTTTTTTAGAGTTCATTTATATTTCGCACGCTATGGAACATTTTACATATTTCGCTCACAGTAATTGGAATGAACCTGAAAGTATCCTGAGAGAGGAAATTTAGTTTTCTGTGTTCACAGTAAAAATCACTTGGACTATAAAAAAATTGGAACTAAAGTTTTAAAAAATTCAAATTAAATTCTAGACCTGGAAAACAAGACTTTCTGTTCTAGAATCTTTTTTAGTGTTCATTTATATTTCGCACGCGATGGAACATTTTAAATATTTTCACTCACAGAAAGTGGATTGAACTGAAAATGTATCCTGAAAGATTAAAATTTAGATTTTTATTCCAGCTTTCAAAATCAATATTCCTTTTTCTGGAATGAATTTCTTTCAACAGAAGTTCATATTACACTGAGAATTTTGCTAATTTTTATTTTCACCCACTGATTTCTGTTTACACAGTATAAATCACTGCGACTTTTAAATAGTTCGAAATAAATTCTAAATCTCGAAAACAAGATTTTCTGTTCTAGTATGAGTTTTTATGGTTCATTGATATTTCGCACGCCATGGAACATTTTAAATATATCGCTCACAGTAATTGGAATGAACTATAAAAGTATACGAGAGAGGAAATTTAGTTTTTTATTTCCAGCGTTCATGATCAATATTATCAACTCTAGAATTAAATTCTTTCAGCAGAATTTAATATAGCGCTAAATATTTTGCTAATTTTTATTTTCACTCACTGATCTCTTTTACACAGTAATAATCACATCGACTTTTAAAAAATTCGAATTAAATTTTAGATCATAAAAACAAGACTTTCTGTTCTAGAATGATTTTTTAGTGTTCATTTATATTTCGCACGCGATGGAACATTTTAAATATATTCGCTCACAGTAATTGAAGTAAGCTGTAAAAGAATCCTTAGAGAGGAAATTTAGTTTTTTAATTCCAGATTACAAATTCAATATTCTCTATTCTAGAATAAATTTCGTTCAAACGAAGTGTATATTGCGCTGAGAATTTTTATAATTTTTAATTTCCCTCATTGATTTCTGCTTAACAGTAGAAATCACTACGAATTTTTAATAATTCTAATTATTTTCTAGATGTCGAAAACAAGATTTTCTTTTCTAGAATTGTTTTTTAGTGTTCATTTATATTTCGCACGCTATGGAACATTTTACATATTTCGCTCACAGTAATTGGAATGAACCTGAAAGTATCCTGAGAGAGGAAATTAAGTTTTCTGTCTTCTAAGTAAAAATCTCTTAGACTATAAAAAAATTCGAACTAAAGTCTAGATCTCAAAGACAAGTTTTTCTGTTCTAGAATTAATTTTTAGTGTTCATTTATATTTCGCACGCGATGGAAAATTTTAAATATTTCGCTCACAATAATTGGATTGAACTGAAAAGTTTCCTGAAAGAGGAAATTTAGTTTTTTAATTCCAGCATACAAAATCATTGCCCTCTATTCTAGAATAACTTTTTTTTAACATAAATTAATATTGCGCTCAGATCTTTGCTAATTTTTATTTTCACTCACTGATCTCTTTTACACAGTAATAATCACATCGACTTTTAAAAAATTCGAATTAAATTTTAGATCATAAAAACAAGACTTTCTGTTCTAGAATGATTTTTTAGTGTTCATTTATATTTCTCACGCGATGGAACATTTTAAATATATTCGTTCACAGTATATGTTTGGAACACTAATAACATCCTGAGAGAGGATATTTAGTTTTTACAATCCAGCTTTCAAAATTAATATTCCATATTCTAGAATGAATTTCTTCACACAGAGGTTTATATTGAGCTGAGAATTTTGCTAATTTTTATTTTCACTCACTGATTTCTGTTTACACAGTATAAATCACTTCGACTTTTAAATAATGTGAATTAAATTTTAGATCATAAAAACAAGATTTTCTTTTCTAGAATAGTTTTTTAGAGTTCATTTATATTTCGCACGCTATGGAACATTTTACATATTTCGCTCACAGTAATTGGAATGAACCTGAAAGTATCCTGAGAGAGGAAATTTAGTTTTCTGTGTTCACAGTAAAAATCACTTGGACTATAAAAAAATTGGAACTAAAGTTTTAAAAAATTCAAATTAAATTCTAGACCTGGAAAACAAGACTTTCTGTTCTAGAATCTTTTTTAGTGTTCATTTATATTTCGCACGCGATGGAACATTTTAAATATTTTCACTCACAGAAAGTGGATTGAACTGAAAATGTATCCTGAAAGATTAAAATTTAGATTTTTATTCCAGCTTTCAAAATCAATATTCCTTTTTCTGGAATGAATTTCTTTCAACAGAAGTTCATATTACACTGAGAATTTTGCTAATTTTTATTTTCACCCACTGATTTCTGTTTACACAGTATAAATCACTGCGACTTTTAAATAGTTCGAAATAAATTCTAAATCTCGAAAACAAGATTTTCTGTTCTAGTATGAGTTTTTATGGTTCATTGATATTTCGCACGCCATGGAACATTTTAAATATATCGCTCACAGTAATTGGAATGAACTATAAAAGTATACGAGAGAGGAAATTTAGTTTTTTATTTCCAGCGTTCATGATCAATATTATCAACTCTAGAATTAAATTCTTTCAGCAGAATTTAATATAGCGCTAAATATTTTGCTAATTTTTATTTTCACTCACTGATCTCTTTTACACAGTAATAATCACATCGACTTTTAAAAAATTCGAATTAAATTTTAGATCATAAAAACAAGACTTTCTGTTCTAGAATGATTTTTTAGTGTTCATTTATATTTCGCACGCGATGGAACATTTTAAATATATTCGCTCACAGTAATTGAAGTAAGCTGTAAAAGAATCCTTAGAGAGGAAATTTAGTTTTTTAATTCCAGATTACAAATTCAATATTCTCTATTCTAGAATAAATTTCGTTCAAACGAAGTGTATATTGCGCTGAGAATTTTTATAATTTTTAATTTCCCTCATTGATTTCTGCTTAACAGTAGAAATCACTACGAATTTTTAATAATTCTAATTATTTTCTAGATGTCGAAAACAAGATTTTCTTTTCTAGAATTGTTTTTTAGTGTTCATTTATATTTCGCACGCTATGGAACATTTTACATATTTCGCTCACAGTAATTGGAATGAACCTGAAAGTATCCTGAGAGAGGAAATTAAGTTTTCTGTCTTCTAAGTAAAAATCTCTTAGACTATAAAAAAATTCGAACTAAAGTCTAGATCTCAAAGACAAGTTTTTCTGTTCTAGAATTAATTTTTAGTGTTCATTTATATTTCGCACGCGATGGAAAATTTTAAATATTTCGCTCACAATAATTGGATTGAACTGAAAAGTTTCCTGAAAGAGGAAATTTAGTTTTTTAATTCCAGCATACAAAATCATTGCCCTCTATTCTAGAATAACTTTTTTTTAACATAAATTAATATTGCGCTCAGATCTTTGCTAATTTTTATTTTCACTCACTGATCTCTTTTACACAGTAATAATCACATCGACTTTTAAAAAATTCGAATTAAATTTTAGATCATAAAAACAAGATTTTCTGTTCTAGAAGGAATTTTAGTGTTCATTTATAATTCGCACGCGATAGAACATTTGAAATATTTTCGTTCACAGTATATGTTTGGAACACTAATAACATCCTGAGAGAGGATATTTAGTTTTTACAATCCAGCTTTCAAAATTAATATTCCATATTCTAGAATGAATTTCTTCACACAGAGGTTTATATTGCGCTGAGAATTTTGCTAATTTTTATTTTCACTCACTGATTTCTGTTTACACAGTATAAATCACTTCGACTTTTAAATAATGTGAATTAAATTTTAGATCATAAAAACAAGACTTTCTGATCTAGAATGATTTTTTAGTATTCATTTATATTTCGCACGTGATGGAACATTTTAAATATATTCGCTCACAGTAATTAAAGTGAGCTGTAAAAGAATTCTGAGAGAAGAAATTTAGTTTTTTAATTCCAGATTACAAATTCAATATTCTCTATTCTAGAATAAATTTCCTTCAACCGAAGTGTATATTGCGCTGAGAATTTTTATAATTTTTAATTTCCCTCATTGATTTCTGCTTAACAGTAGAAATCACTACGAATTTTTAATAATTCTAATTATTTTCTAGATGTCGAAAACAAGATTTTCTTTTCTAGAATAGTTTTTTAGTGTTCATTTATATTTCGCACGCTATGGAACATTTTACATATTTCGCTCACAGTAATTGGAATGAACCTGAAAGTATCCTGAGAGAGGAAATTTAGTTTTCTGTGTTCACAGTAAAAATCACTTGGACTATAAAAAAATTGGAACTAAAGTTTTAAAAAATTCAAATTAAATTCTAGACCTGGAAAACAAGACTTTCTGTTCTAGAATCTTTTTTAGTGTTCATTTATATTTCGCACGCGATGGAACATTTTAAATATTTTCACTCACAGAAAGTGGATTGAACTGAAAATGTATCCTGAAAGATTAAAATTTAGATTTTTATTCCAGCTTTCAAAATCAATATTCCTTTTTCTGGAATGAATTTCTTTCAACAGAAGTTCATATTACACTGAGAATTTTGCTAATTTTTATTTTCACCCACTGATTTCTGTTTACACAGTATAAATCACTGCGACTTTTAAATAGTTCGAAATAAATTCTAAATCTCGAAAACAAGATTTTCTGTTCTAGTATGAGTTTTTATGGTTCATTGATATTTCGCACGCCATGGAACATTTTAAATATATCGCTCACAGTAATTGGAATGAACTATAAAAGTATACGAGAGAGGAAATTTAGTTTTTTATTTCCAGCGTTCATGATCAATATTATCAACTCTAGAATTAAATTCTTTCAGCAGAATTTAATATAGCGCTAAATATTTTGCTAATTATTATTTTCACTCACTCTTTTCTGTGTTCACAGTAAAAATCACTTCGACTTTTAAAAAATTCGAATTAAATTTTAGATCATAAAAACAAGACTTTCTGTTCTAGAATGATTTTTTAGTGTTCATTTATATTTCGCACGCGATGGAACATTTTAAATATATTCGCTCACAGTAATTGGAGTAAGCTGTAAAAGAATCCTTAGAGAGGAAATTTAGTTTTTTAATTCCAGATTTCAAAATCAATATTCTCTATTCTAGAATAAATTTCTTTCAACCGAAGTGTATATTGCGCTGAGAGTTTTTATAATTTTTAATTTCCCTCATTGATTTCTGCTTAACAGTAAAAAATGACAACGAATTTTTAATAATTCAAATTATTTTCTAGATCTCGAAAACAAGATTTTCTTTCTAGAATGCTTTTTTAGTGTTCATTTATATTTCGCAGGCTATGGAACATTTTACATATTTCGCTCACAGTAATTGGAATGAACCTGAAAGTATCCTGAGAGAGGAAATTAAGTTTTCTGTCTTCTAAGTAAAAATCTCTTAGACTATAAAAAAATTCGAACTAAAGTCTAGATCTCAAAGACAAGTTTTTCTGTTCTAGAATTAATTTTTAGTGTTCATTTATATTTCGCACGCGATGGAAAATTTTAAATATTTCGCTCACAATAATTGGATTGAACTGAAAAGTTTCCTGAAAGAGGAAATTTAGTTTTTTAATTCCAGCATACAAAATCATTGCCCTCTATTCTAGAATAACTTTTTTTTAACATAAATTAATATTGCGCTCAGATCTTTGCTAATTTTTATTTTCACTCACTGATCTCTTTTACACAGTAATAATCACATCGACTTTTAAAAAATTCGAATTAAATTTTAGATCATAAAAACAAGACTTTCTGTTCTAGTATGAGTTTTTATGGTTCATTGATATTTCGCACGCCATGGAACATTTTAAATATATCGCTCACAGTCATTGGAATGAACTATAAAAGTATACGAGAGAGGAAATTTAGTTTTTTATTTCCAGCGTTCATGATCAATATTATCAACTCTAGAATTAAATTCTTTCAGCAGAATTTAATATAGCGCTAAATATTTTGCTAATTATTATTTTCACTCACTCTTTTCTGTGTTCACAGTAAAAATCACTTCGACTTTTAAAAAATTCGAATTAAATTTTAGATCATAAAAACAAGACTTTCTGTTCTAGAATGATTTTTTAGTGTTCATTTATATTTCGCACGCGATGGAACATTTTAAATATATTCGCTCACAGTAATTGGAGTAAGCTGTAAAAGAATCCTTAGAGAGGAAATTTAGTTTTTTAATTCCAGATTTCAAAATCAATATTCTCTATTCTAGAATAAATTTCTTTCAACCGAAGTGTATATTGCGCTGAGAGTTTTTATAATTTTTAATTTCCCTCATTGATTTCTGCTTAACAGTAAAAAATGACAACGAATTTTTAATAATTCAAATTATTTTCTAGATCTCGAAAACAAGATTTTCTTTCTAGAATGCTTTTTTAGTGTTCATTTATATTTCGCAGGCTATGGAACATTTTACATATTTCGCTCACAGTAATTGGAATGAACCTGAAAGTATCCTGAGAGAGGAAATTTAGTTTTCTGTGTTCACAGTAAAAATCACTTGGACTATAAAAAAATTGGAACTAAAGTTTTAAAAAATTCGAATTGAATTCTAGACCTGGAAGACAAGATTTTCTGTTCTACAATGACTTCTAGTGTTCACTAATAATTCGCACGCTACAGAACATTTGAAATATTTTCGCTCAAAGTAATTGTATTGAACACTAATAGTATCCTGAGAGAGAAAATTTAATTTTTTAATTCCAGCTCTAAAATTAATATTCTCTTTTTTAGAATGAATTTCTTCACACAGAAGTTTATATTGCGTTGATAAGTTTGCTAATTTTTATTTTCACTCCTTTATTTCTGTTTACACAGTATAAATGACATCAACTTTTAAAAAATTCGAATTGAATCCAAGATGTTGAAAACAAGACTTTCTGTTCTAGAATGATATTTTAGTGTTCATTTATAATTCGCTTGCGAAGGAACATTACAAGTATATTCGTTCACAGTAATTGGATTAAACTGTATCAGTATCTTGGAGGGGAAATTTATTTTTTTAAATTCCAGCTTTCAAAATCAATATTCCTTTTTCTGGAATGAATGTTTTTCAACAGAAGTTTATATTGCGCAGAGTCTTTTGCTAATTTTATTTTCACTCACGGTCTTCTATGTTCACAGCAAAAATCACATCGACTTTAAAGAAATTCGAATTTAAGTCTAGAGATCGAAGACAAGGTTTTCTGTTCTAGAATGATTTTTTAGTGTTCACTTATATTTCCAATGCGATGGAACATTTAAAATATTTTCGCTCACAGTAATTGGATTGAACTATAAAAAAATCCTGAGGGGAAATTAAGTTTTTTTTCCAGCTTTAAAAATAGATATTCTTTCTTCTAGAATGAATTTCATTCAACAGAAGTTTATATTGCGCTGAGAAGTTAGCAAATGTTTTTTTTTACTCACTGATTTCTTTACACACAGAAAAACTCACTTCGACTTTTAAACAATTCGAATTCAATTCTTGATCTCGAAAACAAGATTTTCTGTTCCAGAATGATTTTTTAGTGTTCATTTATATACTCGCACGCGATGGAATATTTTAAATATATTCGCTCACAGTAATTGGAGTGAGCTGTAAAAGAATCCGGAGAGAAGATATTTAGTTTTTAATTCCAGTTTTCAAAATCAATATTCTCTATTCTAGAATAAATTTCTTTCAACCGAAGTGATAATTGCGCTGAGAATTTTTATAATTTTTAATTTCCCTCATTGATTTCTTCTTAACAGTAGAAATCACTACGTATTTTTTAATAATTCTAATTATTTTCTAGATCTCGAAAACATGATTTTCTTTCTAGAATGCTTTTTTAGTGTTCATTTATATTTCGAACGCGATGGAACATTTGAAATTTTTTCGCTCACAGTAATTGTACACAGTTAATTCATATTTCGCAGAAGTTTATATTACGCTGAGAATTATGCTAATTTTTATTTTCCCTCACTCATTTCTGTTTACACAGTTCACATCGACTTTTAAATCATTCGAATTCAATTATTGACCTGGAAAACAAGATTTTCTGTTCTAGAATGATTTTTTAGTGTTCATTTATAATTCGTACGCGATGGAACATTTGAAATATTCTCGCTCACAGTAACTGCATTAAAAAACTTATAGTATCCTGAGAGAGGAAATTTGGTTTTTTAAATCCAGTTTTCAAAATTAATATTCCCTATTCTAGAATGAATTTCTTCACACAGAAGTTTATATTACGCTGACAATTTTGCTAATATTTATTTTCACTCACAGTTTTCTGTGTTCACAGCAAAAATAACTTCGGTTGTAAAAAAATTCGAATTAAAGTCTAAATCTCAAAGACAAGGATTTCTGTTCTAGAATGATTTTTTATCGTTCATTTCTATTTTGCAAGCGATGAAACATTTAAAATATTTTCGCTCACAGTAATTGGATTGAACTGTAAAATTTTCCTGAGAGAGGAAATTTAGTTATTTATTTCTAGTTTTCAAAATTAATTTTCTGTATTCTAGAATGAATTTATTTCAACAGTAGTTTATATTGCGCTGAGAAGTTTACTTATTTTTATTTTCAGTCCCTGATTTCTGAATACACAGTATAAATCAAATAGCCTTTAAAAAAATTCGAATTGAATTCTAGACCTAGCAAACAAGATTTTCTGTTCTAGAATGACTTTTAGAGTTCATTTATAATTCGCTCGCGATTGAACATTTGAAATATTTTCGCTCATAGTAATTGTATTGAACACTAATAGCACCCTAAAGAGGATATTTAGTTTTTTAAATCCAGCCATCAAAATTAATATTCCCTATTCTATAATGAATTTCTTTCCATAGAAGTTTAAATTGCGCTGAGAATTTTGCTAATTTGATTGAACTGTAAAAGTATCCTGAGAAAGGAAATTTAATTTTTTAATTCCAGATTTCAAAATCAATATTCTCTATTCTAGAATGACTTTCTTTCAACAGAAGTTTATATTGCGATGAGAATTTTGCTTATTTTTATTTTCTCTCACTGTTTTCTGTGTTCACAGTGAAAATCATTTGGCCTTTTAAAAAATTTGAATTGATTTCTAGACCTGGAAAATAAGATTTTGTGTTCTAGAATGACTTTTTAGTGTTCATTTATAATTCGCACGCGATGGAACATTTGAAATATTTTCGCTCAGAGTAATTATATTGAACACTAATAGTATCCTGTTAGAGGAAATTTAGTTTTTTCATTCCAGCTTTCAAAATCAATATTCTCTATTATACAATGAATTTCTTTCAACAGAAGTTAAAATTTCGCTGAGAAATTTGTTAATTTTTATTTTCACTCACTGAGTTCTGTGTTCACAGCAAAAATCACTTCGACTTTAAAAAAATTCTAATTAAAGTCTAGATCTCGAAGACAAGGTTTTCTGTTCTAGAATGATTTTTTATTGTTTATTTATGTTTCGCAAGCGATTGAACATTTAAATATATTGGCTCACAGTAATTGGATTAAAGTGAAAAGTATCCTTTGAGAGGAAATTTAGTTTTTTTTTTCAAGTTTTCAAAATTAATATTCTGTATTCTAGAATGAATTTCTTTAAACAGAAGTTTATATTACGTTGAGAATTTTGCTTATTTTTATTTTCACTCACTGATTTCTGTTTACAGAGTATAACTTACATCAACTTTTAAAAAATTCGAATTGAATTCTAGACCTGGAAAACAAGATTTTCTGTTCTAGAATGACTTTTTAGTGTTTATTTTGTAATTCGCACGCGCATGGAAAATTTTATATGTTATCGTTCACAATATATGTATTGAATACTAATAACATCCTGAGAGAGGAAATTTAGTTTTTTAATTCCAGCTTTCAAAATTAATTTTCTGTATTCTAGAATGAATTTCTTTCAACAGAAGTTTATATTACGTTGAGAATTTTGCTTATTTTTATTTTCACTCACTGATTTCTGTTTACAGAATATAACTTACATCGACTTTTAAAAAATTCGAATTGAATTAGACCTGGAAAACAAGATTTTCTGTTCTAGAATGACTTTTTAGTGTTTATTTTGTAATTCGCACGCGCATGGAAAATTTTATATATTATCGTTCACAATATATGTATTGAATACTAATAACATCCTGAGAGAGGAAATTTAGTTTTTTAATTCCAGCTTTCAAAATTAATTTTCTGTATTCTAGAATGAATTTCTTTCAACAGAAGTTTATATTACGTTGAGAATTTTGCTTATTTTTATTTTCACTCACTGATTTCTGTTTTCAGAGTATAACTTACATCGACTTTTAAAAAATTCGAATTGAATTCTAGACCTGGAAAACAAGATTTTCTGTTCTAGAATGACTTTTTAGTGTTTATTTTGTAATTCGCACGCGCATGGAAAATTTTATATATTATCGTTCACAATATATGTATTGAATACTAATAACATCCCGAGAGAGGAAATTTAGTTTTTTAATTCCAGCTTTCAAAATTAATTTTCTGTATTCAAGAATGAATTTCTTTCAACAGAAGTTTATATTACGTTGAGAATTTTGCTTATTTTTATTTTCACTCACTGATTTTTGTTTTCAGAGTATAACTTACATCGACTTTTAAAAAATTCGAATTGAATTCTAGACCTGGAAAACAAGATTTTCTGTTCTAGAATGACTTTTTAGTGTTTATTTTGTAATTCGCACGCGCATGGAAAATTTTATATATTATCGTTCACAATATATGTATTGAATAGTAATAACATCCTGAGAGAGGAAATTTAGTTTTTTAATTCCAGCTTTCAAAATTAATTGTCTGTATTCTAGAATGAATTTCTTTCAACAGAAGTTTATATTACGTTGAGAATTTTGCTTATTTTTATTTTCACTCACTGACTTCTGTTTACAGAGTATAACTTACATCGACTTTTAAAAAATTCGAAATGAATTCTAGACCTGGAAAACAAGATTTTCTGTTCTAGAATGAATTTTTAGTGTTTATTTTGTAATTCGCACGCGCATGGAAAATTTTATATGTTATCGTTCACAATATATGTATTGAATACTAATAACATCCTGAGAGAGGAAATTTAGTTTTTTAATTCCAGCTTTCAAAATTAATTTTCTGTATTCTAGAATGAATTTCTTTCAACAGAAGTTTATATTACGTTGAGAATTTTGCTTGTTTTTATTTTCACTCACTGATTTCTGTTTACAGAGTATAACTTACATCGACTTTTAAAAAATTCGTATTGAGATCTAGACCTGGAAAACAAGATTTTCTGTTCTAGATTACTTTTTAGTGTTTATTTTGTAATTCGCACGCGCATGGAAAATTTTATATATTATCGTTCACAATCTATGTATTGAATACTAATAACATCCTGAGAGAGGAAATTTAGTTTTTTAATTCCAGCTTTCAAAATTAATTTTCTGTATTCTAGAATGAATTTCTTCCAACAGAAGTTTATATTACGTTGAGAATTTTGCTTATTTTTATATTCATTCACTGATTTCTGTTTACAGAGTATAACTTACATCGACTTTTAAAAAATTCGAATTGAATTCTAGACGTGGAAAACAAGATTTTCTGTTCTAGAATGACTTTTTAGTGTTTATTTTGTAATTCGCACGCGCATGGAAAATTTTATATATTATCGTTCACAATATATGTATTGAATAGTAATAACATCCTGAGAGAGGAAATTTAGTTTTTTAATTCCAGCTTTCAAAATTAATTTTCTGTATTCTAGAATGAATTTCTTTCAACAGAAGTTTATATTACGTTGAGAATTTTGCTTATTTTTATTTTCACTCACTGATTTCTGTTTACAGAATATAACTTACATCGACTTTTAAAAAATTCGAATTGAATTCTAGACCTGGAAAACAAGATTTTCTGTTCTAGAATGACTTTTTAGTGTTTATTTTGTAATTCGCACGCGCATGGAAAATTTTATATGTTATCGTTCACAATATATGTATTGAATACTAATAACATCAAGAGAGAGGAAATTTAGTTTTTTAATTCCAGCTTTCAAAATTAATTTTCTGTATTCTAGAATGAATTTCTTTCAACAGAAGTTTATATTACGTTGAGAATTTTGCTTATTTTTATTTTCCGTCACTGATTTCTGTTTACAGAGTATAACTTACATCGACTTTTAAAAAATTCGAATTGAATTCTAGACCTGGAAAACAAGATTTTCTGTTCTAGAATGACTTTTTAGTGTTTATTTTGTAATTCGCACGCGCATGGAAAATTTTATATATTATCGTTCACAATATATGTATTGAATACTAATAACATCCTGAGAGAGGAAATTTAGTTTTTTAATCCAAGCTTTCAAAATTAATTTTCTGTATTCTAGAATGAATTTCTTCCAACAGAAGTTTATATTACGTTAAGAAGTTTGCTTATTTTTATTTTCACTCACTGATTTCTGTTTACAGAGTATAACATACATCGACTTTTAAAAAATTCGAATTGAATTCTAGTCCTGGAAAACAAGATTTTCTGTTCTAGAATGACTTTTTAGTGTTTATTTTGTAATTCGCAAGCGCATGGAAAATTTTATATATTATCGTTCACAATATATTTATTGAATACTAATAACATTCTGAGAGAGGAAATTTAGTTTTTAAATTCCAGCTTTCAAAATTAATTTTCTGTATTCTAGAATGAATTTCTTTCAACAGAAGTTTATATTACGTTGAGAATTTTGCTTATTTTTATTTTCACTCACTGATTTCTGTTCACAGAGTATAACTTACATCGACTTTTAAAAAATTCGAATTGAATTCTAGACCTGGAAAACAAGATTTTCTGTTCTAGAATGACTTTTTAGTGTTTATTTTGTAATTCGCAAGCGGATGGATAATTTTATATATTATCGTTCACAATATATTTATTGAATACTAATAACATTCTGAGAGAGGAAATTTAGTTTTTAAATTCCAGCTTTCAAAATTAATTTTCTGTATTCTAGAATGAATTTCTTTCAACAGAAGTTTATATTACGTTGAGAATTTTCCTTATTTTTATTTTCACTCACTGATTTCTGTTTACAGAGTATAACTTACATCGAATTTTAAAAAATTCTAATTGAATTCTAGACCTGGAAAACAAGATTTTCTGTTTTAGAATGACTTTTTAGTGTTTATTTTGTAATTCGCACGCGCATGGAAAATTTTATATATTATCGTTCACAATATATTTATTGAATACTTATAACATTCTGAGAGAGGAAATTTAGTTTTTAAATTCCAGTTTTCAAAATTAATTTTCTGTATTCTAGAATGAATTTCTTTCAACAGAAGTTTATATTACGTTGAGAATTTTGCTTATTTTTATTTTCACTCACTGATTTCTGTTCACAGAGTATAACTTACATCGACTTTTAAAAAATTCGAATTGAATTCTAGACCTGGAAAACAAGATTTTCTGTTCTAGATTGACTTTTTAGTGTTTATTTTGTAATTCGCACGAGCATGGAAAATTTTATATGTTATCGTTCACAATATATGTATTGAATACTAATAACATCCTGAGAGAGGAAATTTAGTTTTTTAATTCCAGCTTTCAAAATTAATTTTCTGTATTCTAGAATGAATTTCTTTCAACAGAAGTTTATATTACGTTGAGAATTTTGCTTATTTTTATTTTCCCTCACTGATTTCTGTTCACAGAGTATAACTTACATCGACATTTAAAAAATTCGAATTGAATTCTAGACCTGGAAAACAAGATTTTCTGTTCTAGAATGACTTTTTAGTGTTTATTTTGTAATTCGCACGCGCATGGAAAATTTTATATATTATCGTTCACAATATATGTATTGAATACTAATAACATCCTGAGAGAGGAAATTTAGTTTTTTAATCCAAGCTTTCAAAATTAATTTTCTGTATTCTAGAATGAATTTCTTCCAACAGAAGTTTATATTACGTTAAGAAGTTTGCTTATTTTTATTTTCACTCACTGATTTCTGTTTACAGAGTATAACATACATCGACTTTTAAAAAATTCGAATTGAATTCTAGACCTGGAAAACAAGATTTTCTGTTCTAGAATGACTTTTTAGTGTTTATTTTGTAATTCGCAAGCGCATGGAAAATTTTATATATTATCGTTCACAATATATTTATTGAATACTAATAACATTCTGAGAGAGGAAATTTAGTTTTTAAATTCCAGCTTTCAAAATTGATTTTCTGTATTCTAGAATGAATTTCTTTCAACAGAAGTTTATATTACGTTGAGAATTTTGCTTATTTTTATTTTCACTCACTGATTTCTGTTCACAGAGTATACCTTACATCGACTTTTAAAAAATTCGAATTGAATTCTAGACCTGGAAAACAAGATTGTCTGTTCTAGAATGACTTTTTAGTGTTTATTTTGTAATTCGCACGCGCATGGAAAATTTTATATATTATCGTTCACAATATATGTATTGAATACTAATAAAATCCCGAGAGAGGAAATTTAGTTTTTTAATTCCAGCTTTCAAAATTAATTTTCTGTATTCTAGAATGAATTTCTTTCAACAGAAGTTTATATTACGTTGAGAATTTTGCATATTTTTATTTTCACTCACTGATTTCTGTTTACAGCGTAAAACTTACATCGACTTTTAAAAAATTCTAATTGAATTCTAGACCTGGAAAACAAGATTCTCTGTTATAGAATGACTTTTTAGTGTTTATTTTGTAATTCGCACGCGCATGGAAAATTTTATATGTTATCGTTCACAATATATGTATTGAATACTAATAACATCAAGAGAGAGGAAATTTAGTTTTTTAATTCCAGCTTTCAAAATTAATTTTCTGTATTCTAGAATGAATTTCTTTCAACAGGAGTTTATATTACGTTGAGAATTTTGCTTATTTTTATTTTCACTCACTGATTTCTGTTTACAGAGTATAACTTACATCGACTTTTAAAAAATTCGAATTGAATTCTAGACCTGGAAAACAAGATTTTCTGTTCTAGAATGACTTTTTAGTGTTTATTTTGTAATTCGCAAGCGGATGGAAAATTTTATATATTATCGTTCACAATATATTTATTGAATACTAATAACATTCTGAGAGAGGAAATTTAGTTTTTAAATTCCAGCTTTCAAAATTAATTTTCTGTATTCTAGAATGAATTTCTTTCAACAGAAGTTTATATTACGTTGAGAATTTTCCTTATTTTTATTTTCACTCACTGATTTCTGTTTACAGAGTATAACTTACATCGAATTTTAAAAAATTCTAATTGAATTCTAGACCTGGAAAACAAGATTTTCTGTTTTAGAATGACTTTTTAGTGTTTATTTTGTAATTCGCACGCGCATGGAAAATTTTATATATTATCGTTCACAATATATTTATTGAATACTAATAACATTCTGAGAGAGGAAATTTAGTTTTTAAATTCCAGCTTTCAAAATTAATTTTCTGTATTATAGAATGAATTTCTTTCAACAGAAGTTTATATTACGTTGAGAATTTTGCTTATTTTTATTTTCACTCACTGATTTCTTTTTACAGAGTATAACTTACATCGACTTTTAAAAAATTCGAATTGAATTCTAGACCTGGAAAACAAGATTTTCTGTTCTAGAATGACTTTTTAGTGTTTATTTTGTAATTCGCACGCGCATGGAAAATTTTATATATTATCGTTCACAATATATGTATTGAATAGTAATAACATCCTTAGAGAGGAAATTTAGTTTTTTAATTCCAGCTTTCAAAATTAATTTTCTGTATTCTAGAATGAATTTCTTTCAACAGAAGTTTATATTACGTTGAGAATTTTGCTTATTTTTATTTTCACTCACTGATTTCTGTTTACAGCGTATAACTTACATCGACTTTTAAAAAATTCGAAATGAATTCTAGACCTGGAAAACAAGATTTTCTGTTCTAGAATGAATTTTTAGTGTTTATTTTGTAATTCGCACGCGCATGGAAAATTTTATATGTTATCGTTCACAATATATGTATTGAATACTAATAACATCCTGAGAGAGGAAATTTAGTTTTTTAATTCCAGCTTTCAAAATTAATTTTCTGTATTCTAGAATGAATTTCTTTCAACAGAAGTTTATATTACGTTAAGAATTTTGCTTGTTTTTATTTTCACTCACTGATTTCTGTTTACAGAGTATAACTTACATCGACTTTTAAAAAATTCGTATTGAGATCTAGACCTGGAAAACAAGATTTTCTGTTCTAGATTACTTTTTAGTGTTTATTTTGTAATTCGCACGCGCATGGAAAATTTTATATATTATCGTTCACAATCTATGTATTGAATACTAATAACATCCTGAGAGAGGAAATTTAGTTTTTTAATTCCAGCTTTCAAAATTAATTTTCTGTATTCTAGAATGAATTTCTTCCAACAGAAGTTTATATTACGTTGAGAATTTTGCTTATTTTTATTTTCACTCACTGATTTCTGTTTACAGAGTATAACTTACATCGACTTTTAAAAAATTCGAATTGAATTCTAGACGTGGAAAACAAGATTTTCTGTTCTAGAATGACTTTTTAGTGTTTATTTTGTAATTCGCACGCGCATGGAAAATTTTATATATTATCGTTCACAATATATGTATTGAATAGTAATAACATCCTGAGAGAGGAAATTTAGTTTTTTAATTCCGGCTTTCAAAATTAATTTTCTGTATTCTAGAATGAATTTCTTTCAACAGAAGTTTATATTACGTTGAGAATTTTGCTTATTTTTATTTTCACTCACTGATTTCTGTTTACAGAATATAACTTACATCGACTTTTAAAAAATTCGAATTGAATTCTAGACCTGGAAAACAAGATTTTCTGTTCTAGAATGACTTTTTAGTGTTTATTTTGTAATTCGCACGCGCATGGAAAATTTTATATGTTATCGTTCACAATATATGTATTGAATACTAATAACATCCTGAGAGAGGAAATTTAGTTTTTTAATTCCAGCTTTCAAAATTAATTTTCTGTATTCTAGAATGAATTTCTTTCAACAGAAGTTTATATTACGTTGAGAATTTTGCTTATTTTTATTTTCTGTCACTGATTTCTGTTTACAGAGTATAACTTACATCGACTTTTAAAAAATTCGAATTGAATTCTAGACCTGGAAAACAAGATTTTCTGTTCTAGATTGACTTTTTAGTGTTTATTTTGTAATTCGCACGAGCATGGAAAATTTTATATGTTATCGTTCACAATATATGTATTGAATACTAATAACATCCTGAGAGAGGAAATTTAGTTTTTTAATTCCAGCTTTCAAAATTAATTTTCTGTATTCTAGAATGAATTTCTTTCAACAGAAGTTTATATTACGTTGAGAATTTTGCTTATTTTTATTTTCACTCACTGATTTCTGTTTACAGAATATAACTTACATCGATTTTAAAAAATTCGAATTGAATTCTAGACCTGGAAAACAAGATTTTCTGTTCTAGAATGACTTTTTAGTGTTTATTTAGTAATTCGCACGCGCATGGAAAATTTTATATGTTATCGTTCACAATATATGTATTGAATACTAATAACATCCTGAGAGAGGAAATTTAGTTTTTTAATTCCAGCTTTCAAAATTAATTTTCTGTATTCTAGAATGAATTTCTTTCAACAGAAGTTTATATTACGTTGAGAATTTTGCTTATTTTTATTTTCACTCACTGATTTCTGTTCACAGAGTATAACTTACATCGACTTTTAAAAAATTCGAATTGAATTCTAGACCTGGAAAACAAGATTTTCTGTTCTAGATTGACTTTTTAGTGTTTATTTTGTAATTCGCACGAGCATGGAAAATTTTATATGTTATCGTTCACAATATATGTATTGAATACTAATAACATCCTGAGAGAGGAAATTTAGTTTTTTAATTCCAGCTTTCAAAATTAATTTTCTGTATTCTAGAATGAATTTCTTTCAACAGAAGTTTATATTACGTTGAGAATTTTGCTTATTTTTATTTTCCCTCACTGATTTCTGTTCACAGAGTATAACTTACATCGACATTTAAAAAATTCGAATTGAATTCTAGACCTGGAAAACAAGATTTTCTGTTCTAGAATGACTTTTTAGTGTTTATTTTGTAATTCGCACGCGCATGGAAAATTTTATATATTATCGTTCACAATATATGTATTGAATACTAATAACATCCTGAGAGAGGAAATTTAGTTTTTTAATCCAAGCTTTCAAAATTAATTTTCTGTATTCTAGAATGAATTTCTTCCAACAGAAGTTTATATTACGTTAAGAAGTTTGCTTATTTTTATTTTCACTCACTGATTTCTGTTTACAGAGTATAACATACATCGACTTTTAAAAAATTCGAATTGAATTCTAGACCTGGAAAACAAGATTTTCTGTTCTAGAATGACTTTTTAGTGTTTATTTTGTAATTCGCAAGCGCATGGAAAATTTTATATATTATCGTTCACAATATATTTATTGAATACTAATAACATTCTGAGAGAGGAAATTTAGTTTTTAAATTCCAGCTTTCAAAATTAATTTTCTGTATTCTAGAATGAATTTCTTTCAACAGAAGTTTATATTACGTTGAGAATTTTGCTTATTTTTATTTTCACTCACTGATTTCTGTTCACAGAGTATAACTTACATCGACTTTTAAAAAATTCGAATTGAATTCTAGACCTGGAAAACAAGATTGTCTGTTCTAGAATGACTTTTTAGTGTTTATTTTGTAATTCGCACGCGCATGGAAAATTTTATATATTATCGTTCACAATATATGTATTGAATACTAATAAAATCCCGAGAGAGGAAATTTAGTTTTTTAATTCCAGCTTTCAAAATTAATTTTCTGTATTCTAGAATGAATTTCTTTCAACAGAAGTTTATATTACGTTGAGAATTTTGCATATTTTTATTTTCACTCACTGATTTCTGTTTACAGCGTAAAACTTACATCGACTTTTAAAAAATTCTAATTGAATTCTAGACCTGGAAAACAAGATTCTCTGTTATAGAATGACTTTTTAGTGTTTATTTTGTAATTCGCACGCGCATGGAAAATTTTATATGTTATCGTTCACAATATATGTATTGAATACTAATAACATCAAGAGAGAGGAAATTTAGTTTTTTAATTCCAGCTTTCAAAATTAATTTTCTGTATTCTAGAATGAATTTCTTTCAACAGGAGTTTATATTACGTTGAGAATTTTGCTTATTTTTATTTTCACTCACTGATTTCTGTTTACAGAGTATAACTTACATCGACTTTTAAAAAATTCGAATTGAATTCTAGACCTGGAAAACAAGATTTTCTGTTCTAGAATGACTTTTTAGTGTTTATTTTGTAATTCGCAAGCGGATGGAAAATTTTATATATTATCGTTCACAATATATTTATTGAATACTAATAACATTCTGAGAGAGGAAATTTAGTTTTTAAATTCCAGCTTTCAAAATTAATTTTCTGTATTCTAGAATGAATTTCTTTCAACAGAAGTTTATATTACGTTGAGAATTTTCCTTATTTTTATTTTCACTCACTGATTTCTGTTTACAGAGTATAACTTACATCGAATTTTAAAAAATTCTAATTGAATTCTAGACCTGGAAAACAAGATTTTCTGTTTTAGAATGACTTTTTAGTGTTTATTTTGTAATTCGCACGCGCATGGAAAATTTTATATATTATCGTTCACAATATATTTATTGAATACTAATAACATTCTGAGAGAGGAAATTTAGTTTTTAAATTCCAGCTTTCAAAATTAATTTTCTGTATTCTAGAATGAATTTCTTTCAACAGAAGTTTATATTACGTTGAGAATTTTGCTTATTTTTATTTTCACTCACTGATTTCTGTTCACAGATTATAACTTACATCGACTTTTAAAAAATTCGAATTGAATTCTAGACCTGGAAAACAAGATTTTCTGTTCTAGATTGACTTTTTAGTGTTTATTTTGTAATTCGCACGAGCATGGAAAATTTTATATGTTATCGTTCACAATATATGTATTGAATACTAATAACATCCTGAGAGAGGAAATTTAGTTTTTTAATTCCAGCTTTCAAAATTAATTTTCTGTATTCTAGAATGACTTTCTTTCAACAGAAGTTTATATTACGTTGAGAATTTTTCTTATTTTTATTTTCCCTCACTGATTTCTGTTCACAGAGTATAACTTACATCGACATTTAAAAAATTCGAATTGAATTCTAGACCTGGAAAACAAGATTTTCTGTTCTAGAATGACTTTTTAGTGTTTATTTTGTAATTCGCACGCGCATGGAAAATTTTATATATTATCGTTCACCATATGTGTATTGAATACTTATAACATCCTGAGAGAGGAAATTTAGTTTTTTAATCCAAGCTTTCAAAATTAATTTTCTGTATTCTAGAATGAATTTCTTCCAACAGAAGTTTATATTACGTTAAGAAGTTTGCTTATTTTTATTTTCACTCACTGATTTCTGTTTACAGAGTATAACATACATCGACTTTTAAAAAATTCGAATTGAATTCTAGACCTGGAAAACAAGATTTTCTGTTCTAGAATGACTTTTTAGTGTTTATTTTGTAATTCGCAAGCGCATGGAAAATTTTATATATTATCGTTCACAATATATTTATTGAATACTAATAACATTCTGAGAGAGGAAATTTAGTTTTTAAATTCCAGCTTTCAAAATTAATTTTCTGTATTCTAGAATGAATTTCTTTCAACAGAAGTTTATATTACGTTGAGAATTTTGCTTATTTTTATTTTCACTCACTGATTTCTGTTCACAGAATATACCATACATCGACTTTTAAAAAATTCGAATTGAATTCTAGACCTGGAAAACAAGATTGTCTGTTCTAGAATGACTTTTTAGTGTTTATTTTGTAATTCGCACGCGCATGGAAAATTTTATATATTATCGTTCACAATATATGTATTGAATACTAATAAAATCCCGAGAGAGGAAATTTAGTTTTTTAATTCCAGCTTTCAAAATTAATTTTCTGTATTCTAGAATGAATTTCTTTCAACAGAAGTTTATATTACGTTGAGAATTTTGCATATTTTTATTTTCACTCACTGATTTCTGTTTACAGCGTAAAACTTACATCGACTTTAAAAAATTCTAATTGAATTCTAGACCTGGAAAACAAGATTCTCTGTTATAGAATGACTTTTTAGTGTTTATTTTGTAATTCGCACGCGCATGGAAAATTTTATATGTTATCGTTCACAATATATGTATTGAATACTAATAACATCAAGAGAGAGGAAATTTAGTTTTTTAATTCCAGCTTTCAAAATTAATTTTCTGTATTCTAGAATGAATTTCTTTCAACAGGAGTTTATATTACGTTGAGAATTTTGCTTATTTTTATTTTCACTCACTGATTTCTGTTTACAGAGTATAACTTACATCGACTTTTAAAAAATTCGAATTGAATTCTAGACCTGGAAAACAAGATTTTCTGTTCTAGAATGACTTTTTAGTGTTTATTTTGTAATTCGCAAGCGGATGGAAAATTTTATATATTATCGTTCACAATATATTTATTGAATACTAATAACATTCTGAGAGAGGAAATTTAGTTTTTAAATTCCAGCTTTCAAAATTAATTTTCTGTATTCTAGAATGAATTTCTTTCAACAGAAGTTTATATTACGTTGAGAATTTTGCTTATTTTTATTTTCACTCACTGATTTCTGTTCACAGAGTATAACTTACATCGACTTTTAAAAAATTCGAATTGAATTCTAGACGTGGAAAACAAGATTTTCTGTTCTAGAATGACTTTTTAGTGTTTATTTTGTAATTCGCACGCGCATGGAAAATTTTATATATTATCGTTCACAATATATTTATTGAATACTAATAACATTCTGAGAGAGGAAATTTAGTTTTTAAATTCCAGCTTTCAAAATTAATTTTCTGTATTCTAGAATGAATTTCTTTCAACAGAAGTTTATATTACGTTGAGAATTTTGCTTATTTTTATTTTCACTCACTGATTTCTGTTCACAGAGTATAACTTACATCGACTTTTAAAAAATTCGAATTGAATTCTAGACCTGGAAAACAAGATTGTCTGTTCTAGAATGACTTTTTAGTGTTTATTTTGTAATTCGCACGCGCATGGAAAATTTTATATATTATCGTTCACAATATATTTATTGAATACTTATATCATTCTGAGAGAGGAAATTTAGTTTTTAAATTCCAGCTTTCAAAATTAATTTTCTGTATTCTAGAATGACTTTCTTTCAACAGAAGTTTATATTACGTTGAGAATTTTTCTTATTTTTATTTTCCCTCACTGATTTCTGTTCACAGAGTATAACTTACATCGACATTTAAAAAATTCGAATTGAATTCTAGACCTGGAAAACAAGATTTTCTGTTCTAGAATGACTTTTTAGTGTTTATTTTGTAATTCGCACGCGCATGGAAAATTTTATATATTATCGTTCACAATATATGTAATGAATACTAATAAAATCCTGAGAGAGGAAATTTAGTTTTTTAATTCCAGCTTTCAAAATTAATTTTCTGTATTCTAGAATGAATTTCTTTCAACAGAAGTTTATATTACGTTGAGAATTTTGCTTATTTTTATTTTCACTCACTGATTTCTGTTTACAGAGTATAACTTACATCGAATTTAAAAAAATTCTAATTGAATTCTAGACCTGGAAAACAAGATTTTCTGTTCTAGAATGACTTTTTAGTGTTTATTTTGTAATTCGCATGCGCATGGAAAATTTTATATATTATCGTTCACAATATATGTATTGAATAGTAATAACATCCTGAGAGAGGAAATTTAGTTTTTTAATTCCAGCTTTCACAATTAATTTTCTGTATTCTAGAATGAATTTCTTTCAACAGAAGTTTATATTACGTTGAGAATTTTGCTTATTTTTATTTTCACTCACTGATTTCTGTTTACAGAGTATAACTTACATCGACTTTTAAAAAATTCGAATTGAATTCTAGACCTGGAAAACAAGATTTTCTGTTCTAGAATGACTTTTTTATGTTTATTTTGTAATTCCCATGCGCATGGAAAATTTTATATGTTATCGTTCACAATATATGTATTGAATACTAATAACATCCTGAGAGAGGAAATTTAAGGTTTTTAATTCCAGCTTTCAAAATTAATTTTCTGTATTCTAGAATGAATTTCTTTCAACAGAAGTTTATATTACGTTGAGAATTTTGCTTATTTTTATTTTCACTCACTGATTTCTGTTTACAGAGTATAACTTACATCGACTTTTAAAAAATTCGAATTGAATTCTAGACCTGGAAAACAAGATTTTCTGTTCTAGAATGACTTTTTAGTGTTTATTTTGTAATTCGCACGCGCATGGAAAATTTTATATATTATCGTTCACAATATATGTATTGAATACTAATAACATCCTGATGAGGAATTTAGTTTTTTAATCCAAGCTTTCAAAATTAATTTTCTGTATTCTAGAATGAATTTCTTTCAACAGAAGTTTATATTACGTTGATAATTTTGCTTATTTTTATTTTCACTCACTGATTTCTGTTCACAGAGTATAACTTACATCGACTTTTAAAAAATTCGAATTGAATTCTAGACCTGGAAAACAAGATTGTCTGTTCTAGAATGACTTTTTAGTGTTTATTTTGTAATTCGCACGCGCATGGAAAATTTTATATATTATCGTTCACAATATATGTATTGAATACTAATAAAATCCCGAGAGAGGAAATTTAGTTTTTTAATTCCAGCTTTCAAAATTAATTTTCTGTATTCTAGAATGAATTTCTTTCAACAGAAGTTTATATTACGTTGAGAATTTTGCATATTTTTATTTTCACTCACTGATTTCTGTTTACAGCGTAAAACTTACATCGACTTTTAAAAAATTCTAATTGAATTCTAGACCTGGAAAACAAGATTCTCTGTTATAGAATGACTTTTTAGTGTTTATTTTGTAATTCGCACGCGCATGGAAAATTTTATATGTTATCGTTCACAATATATGTATTGAATACTAATAACATCAAGAGAGAGGAAATTTAGTTTTTTAATTCCAGCTTTCAAAATTAATTTTCTGTATTCTAGAATGAATTTCTTTCAACAGGAGTTTATATTACGTTGAGAATTTTGCTTATTTTTATTTTCACTCACTGATTTCTGTTTACAGAGTATAACTTACATCGACTTTTAAAAAATTCGAATTGAATTCTAGACCTGGAAAACAAGATTTTCTGTTCTAGAATGACTTTTTAGTGTTTATTTTGTAATTCGCAAGCGGATGGAAAATTTTATATATTATCGTTCACAATATATTTATTGAATACTAATAACATTCTGAGAGAGGAAATTTAGTTTTTAAATTCCAGCTTTCAAAATTAATTTTCTGTATTCTAGAATGAATTTCTTTCAACAGAAGTTTATATTACGTTGAGAATTTTCCTTATTTTTATTTTCACTCACTGATTTCTGTTTACAGAGTATAACTTACATCGAATTTTAAAAAATTCTAATTGAATTCTAGATCTGGAAAACAAGATTTTCTGTTTTAGAATGACTTTTTAGTGTTTATTTTGTAATTCGCACGCGCATGGAAAATTTTATATATTATCGTTCACAATATATTTATTGAATACTAATAACATTCTGAGAGAGGAAATTTAGTTTTTAAATTCCAGCTTTCAAAATTAATTTTCTGTATTCTAGAATGAATTTCTTTCAACAGAAGTTTATATTACGTTGAGAATTTTGCTTATTTTTATTTTCACTCACTGATTTCTGTTCACAGATTATAACTTACATCGACTTTTAAAAAATTCGAATTGAATTCTAGACCTGGAAAACAAGATTTTCTGTTCTAGATTGACTTTTTAGTGTTTATTTTGTAATTCGCACGAGCATGGAAAATTTTATATGTTATCGTTCACAATATATGTATTGAATACTAATAACATCCTGAGAGAGGAAATTTAGTTTTTTAATTCCAGCTTTCAAAATTAATTTTCTGTATTCTAGAATGAATTTCTTTCAACAGAAGTTTATATTACGTTGAGAATTTTTCTTATTTTTATTTTCCCTCACTGATTTCTGTTCACAGAGTATAACTTACATCGACATTTAAAAAATTCGAATTGAATTCTAGACCTGGAAAACAAGATTTTCTGTTCTAGAATGACTTTTTAGTGTTTATTTTGTAATTCGCACGCGCATGGAAAATTTTATATATTATCGTTCACCATATATGTATTGAATACTAATAACATCCTGAGAGAGGAAATTTAGTTTTTTAATCCAAGCTTTCAAAATTAATTTTCTGTATTCTAGAATGAATTTCTTCCAACAGAAGTTTATATTACGTTAAGAAGTTTGCTTATTTTTATTTTCACTCACTGATTTCTGTTTACAGAGTATAACATACATCGACTTTTAAAAAATTCGAATTGAATTCTAGACCTGGAAAACAAGATTTTCTGTTCTAGAATGACTTTTTAGTGTTTATTTTGTAATTCGCAAGCGCATGGAAAATTTTATATATTATCGTTCACAATATATTTATTGAATACTAATAACATTCTGAGAGAGGAAATTTAGTTTTTAAATTCCAGCTTTCAAAATTAATTTTCTGTATTCTAGAATGAATTTCTTTCAACAGAAGTTTATATTACGTTGAGAATTTTGCTTATTTTTATTTTCACTCACTGATTTCTGTTCACAGAGTATACCATACATCGACTTTTAAAAAATTCGAATTGAATTCTAGACCTGGAAAACAAGATTGTCTGTTCTAGAATGACTTTTTAGTGTTTATTTTGTAATTCGCACGCGCATGGAAAATTTTATATATTATCGTTCACAATATATGTATTGAATACTAATAAAATCCCGAGAGAGGAAATTTAGTTTTTTAATTCCAGCTTTCAAAATTAATTTTCTGTATTCTAGAATGAATTTCTTTCAACAGAAGTTTATATTACGTTGAGAATTTTGCATATTTTTATTTTCACTCACTGATTTCTGTTTACAGCGTAAAACTTACATCGACTTTTAAAAAATTCTAATTGAATTCTAGACCTGGAAAACAAGATTCTCTGTTATAGAATGACTTTTTAGTGTTTATTTTGTAATTCGCACGCGCATGGAAAATTTTATATGTTATCGTTCACAATATATGTATTGAATACTAATAACATCAAGAGAGAGGAAATTTAGTTTTTTAATTCCAGCTTTCAAAATTAATTTTCTGTATTCTAGAATGAATTTCTTTCAACAGGAGTTTATATTACGTTGAGAATTTTGCTTATTTTTATTTTCACTCACTGATTTCTGTTTACAGAGTATAACTTACATCGACTTTTAAAAAATTCGAATTGAATTCTAGACCTGGAAAACAAGATTTTCTGTTCTAGAATGACTTTTTAGTGTTTATTTTGTAATTCGCAAGCGGATGGAAAATTTTATATATTATCGTTCACAATATATTTATTGAATACTAATAACATTCTGAGAGAGGAAATTTAGTTTTTAAATTCCAGCTTTCAAAATTAATTTTCTGTATTCTAGAATGAATTTCTTTCAACAGAAGTTTATATTACGTTGAGAATTTTCCTTATTTTTATTTTCACTCACTGATTTCTGTTTACAGAGTATAACTTACATCGAATTTTAAAAAATTCTAATTGAATTCTAGATCTGGAAAACAAGATTTTCTGTTTTAGAATGACTTTTTAGTGTTTATTTTGTAATTCGCACGCGCATGGAAAATTTTATATATTATCGTTCACAATATATTTATTGAATACTAATAACATTCTGAGAGAGGAAATTTAGTTTTTAAATTCCAGCTTTCAAAATTAATTTTCTGTATTCTAGAATGAATTTCTTTCAACAGAAGTTTATATTACGTTGAGAATTTTGCTTATTTTTATTTTCACTCACTGATTTCTGTTCACAGATTATAACTTACATCGACTTTTAAAAAATTCGAATTGAATTCTAGACCTGGAAAACAAGATTTTCTGTTCTAGATTGACTTTTTAGTGTTTATTTTGTAATTCGCACGAGCATGGAAAATTTTATATGTTATCGTTCACAATATATGTATTGAATACTAATAACATCCTGAGAGAGGAAATTTAGTTTTTTAATTCCAGCTTTCAAAATTAATTTTCTGTATTCTAGAATGAATTTCTTTCAACAGAAGTTTATATTACGTTGAGAATTTTTCTTATTTTTATTTTCCCTCACTGATTTCTGTTCACAGAGTATAACTTACATCGACATTTAAAAAATTCGAATTGAATTCTAGACCTGGAAAACAAGATTTTCTGTTCTAGAATGACTTTTTAGTGTTTATTTTGTAATTCGCACGCGCATGGAAAATTTTATATATTATCGTTCACCATATATGTATTGAATACTAATAACATCCTGAGAGAGGAAATTTAGTTTTTTAATCCAAGCTTTCAAAATTAATTTTCTGTATTCTAGAATGAATTTCTTCCAACAGAAGTTTATATTACGTTAAGAAGTTTGCTTATTTTTATTTTCACTCACTGATTTCTGTTTACAGAGTATAACATACATCGACTTTTAAAAAATTCGAATTGAATTCTAGACCTGGAAAACAAGATTTTCTGTTCTAGAATGACTTTTTAGTGTTTATTTTGTAATTCGCAAGCGCATGGAAAATTTTATATATTATCGTTCACAATATATTTATTGAATACTAATAACATTCTGAGAGAGGAAATTTAGTTTTTAAATTCCAGCTTTCAAAATTAATTTTCTGTATTCTAGAATGAATTTCTTTCAACAGAAGTTTATATTACGTTGAGAATTTTGCTTATTTTTATTTTCACTCACTGATTTCTGTTCACAGAGTATACCATACATCGACTTTTAAAAAATTCGAATTGAATTCTAGACCTGGAAAACAAGATTGTCTGTTCTAGAATGACTTTTTAGTGTTTATTTTGTAATTCGCACGCGCATGGAAAATTTTATATATTATCGTTCACAATATATGTATTGAATACTAATAAAATCCCGAGAGAGGAAATTTAGTTTTTTAATTCCAGCTTTCAAAATTAATTTTCTGTATTCTAGAATGAATTTCTTTCAACAGAAGTTTATATTACGTTGAGAATTTTGCATATTTTTATTTTCACTCACTGATTTCTGTTTACAGCGTAAAACTTACATCGACTTTTAAAAAATTCTAATTGAATTCTTGACCTGGAAAACAAGATTCTCTGTTATAGAATGACTTTTTAGTGTTTATTTTGTAATTCGCACGCGCATGGAAAATTTTATATGTTATCGTTCACAATATATGTATTGAATACTAATAACATCAAGAGAGAGGAAATTTAGTTTTTTAATTCCAGCTTTCAAAATTAATTTTCTGTATTCTAGAATGAATTTCTTTCAACAGGAGTTTATATTACGTTGAGAATTTTGCTTATTTTTATTTTCACTCACTGATTTCTGTTTACAGAGTATAACTTACATCGACTTTTAAAAAATTCGAATTGAATTCTAGACCTGGAAAACAAGATTTTCTGTTCTAGAATGACTTTTTAGTGTTTATTTTGTAATTCGCAAGCGGATGGAAAATTTTATATATTATCGTTCACAATATATTTATTGAATACTAATAACATTCTGAGAGAGGAAATTTAGTTTTTAAATTCCAGCTTTCAAAATTAATTTTCTGTATTCTAGAATGAATTTCTTTCAACAGAAGTTTATATTACGTTGAGAATTTTCCTTATTTTTATTTTCACTCACTGATTTCTGTTTACAGAGTATAACTTACATCGAATTTTAAAAAATTCTAATTGAATTCTAGACCTGGAAAACAAGATTTTCTGTTTTAGAATGACTTTTTAGTGTTTATTTTGTAATTCGCACGCGCATGGAAAATTTTATATATTATCGTTCACAATATATTTATTGAATACTAATAACATTCTGAGAGAGGAAATTTAGTTTTTAAATTCCAGCTTTCAAAATTAATTTTCTGTATTCTAGAATGAATTTCTTTCAACAGAAGTTTATATTACGTTGAGAATTTTGCTTATTTTTATTTTCACTCACTGATTTCTGTTCACAGAGTATAACTTACATCGACTTTTAAAAAATTCGAATTGAATTCTAGACCTGGAAAACAAGATTGTCTGTTCTAGAATGACTTTTTAGTGTTTATTTTGTAATTCGCACGCGCATGGAAAATTTTATATATTATCGTTCACAATATATTTATTGAATACTTATATCATTCTGAGAGAGGAAATTTAGTTTTTAAATTCCAGCTTTCAAAATTAATTTTCTGTATTCTAGAATGAATTTCTTTCAACAGAAGTTTATATTACGTTGAGAATTTTGCTTATTTTTATTTTCACTCACTGATTTCTGTTCACAGAGTATAACTTACATCGACTTTTAAAAAATTCGAATTGAATTCTAGACCTGGAAAACAAGATTGTCTGTTCTAGAATGACTTTTTAGTGTTTATTTTGTAATTCGCACGCGCATGGAAAATTTTATATATTATCGTTCACAATATATGTAATGAATACTAATAAAATCCTGAGAGAGGAAATTTAGTTTTTTAATTCCAGCTTTCAAAATTAATTTTCTGTATTCTAGAATGAATTTCTTTCAACAGAAGTTTATATTACGTTGAGAATTTTGCTTATTTTTATTTTCACTCACTGATTTCTGTTTACAGAGTATAACTTACATCGAATTTAAAAAAATTCTAATTGAATTCTAGACCTGGAAAACAAGATTTTCTGTTTTAGAATGACTTTTTGTGTTTATTTTGTAATTCGCACGCGCATGGAAAATTTTATATGTTATCGTTCACATTATATGTATTGAATACTAATAACATCCTGAGAGAGGAAATTTAGTTTTTTAATTCCAGCTTTCAAAATTAATTTTCTGTATTCTAGAATGAATTTCTTTCAACAGAAGTTTATATTACGTTGAGAATTTTGCTTATTTTTATTTTCACTCACTGATTTCTGTGTACAGAGTATAACTTACATCGACATTTAAAAAATTCGAATTGAATTCTAGACCTGGAAAACAAGATTTTCTGTTCTAGAATGACTTTTTGTGTTTATTTTGTAATTCGCACGCGCATGGAAAATTTTATATATTATCGTTCACAATATATGTATTGAATACTAATAACATCCTGAGAGAGGAAATTTAGTTTTTTAATTCCAGCTTTCAAAATTAATTTTCTGTATTCTAGAATGAATTTCTTTCAACAGAAGTTTATATTACGTTGAGAATTTTGCTTATTTTTATTTCACTCACTGATTTCTGTGTACAGAGTATAACTTACATCGACATTTAAAAAATTCGAATTGAATTCTAGACCTGGAAAACAAGATTTTCTGTTCTAGAATGACTTTTTGTGTTTATTTTGTAATTCGCACGCGCATGGAAAATTTTATATATTATCGTTCACAATATATGTATTGAATACTAATAACATCCTGAGAGAGGAAATTTAGTTTTTTAATTCCAGCTTTCAAAATTAATTTTCTGTATTCTAGAATGAATTTCTTTCAACAGAAGTTTATATTACGTTGAGAATTTTGCTTATTTTTATTTTCACTCACTGATTTCTGTGTACAGAGTATAACTTACATCGACATTTAAAAAATTCGAATTGAATTCTAGACCTGGAAAACAAGATTTTCTGTTTTAGAATGACTTTTTGTGTTTATTTTGTAATTCGCACGCGCATGGAAAATTTTATATATTATCGTTCACAATATATGTATTGAATACTAATAACATCCTGAGAGAGGAAATTTAGTTTTTTAATTCCAGCTTTCAAAATTAATTTTCTGTATTCTAGAATGAATTTCTTTCAACAGAAGTTTATATTACGTTGAGAATTTTGCTTATTTTTATTTTCACTCACTGATTTCTGTGTACAGAGTATAACTTACATCGACATTTAAAAAATTCGAATTGAATTCTAGACCTGGAAAACAAGATTTTCTGTTCTAGAATGACTTTTTAGTGTTTATTTTGTAATTCGCATGCGCATGGAAAATTTTATATATTATCGTTCACAATATATGTATTGAATAGTAATAACATCCTGAGAGAGGAAATTTAGTTTTTTAATTCCAGCTTTCACAATTAATTTTCTGTATTCTAGAATGAATTTCTTTCAACAGAAGTTTATATTACGTTGGGAATTTTGCTTATTTTTATTTTCACTCACTGATTTCAATTTACAGAGTATAACTTACATCGACTTTTAAAAAATTCGAATTGAATTCTAGACCTGGAAAACAAGATTTTCTGTTCTAGAATGACTTTTTTATGTTTATTTTGTAATTCGCATGCGCATGGAAAATTTTATATGTTATCGTTCACAATATATGTATTGAATACTAATAACATCCTGAGAGAGGAAATTTAAGGTTTTAAATTCCAGCTTTCAAAATTAATTTTCTGTATTCTAGAATGAATTTCTTTCAACAGAAGTTTATATTACGTTGAGAATTTTGCTTATTATTATTTTCACTCACTGATTTCTGTTCACAGAGTATAACTTACATCGACTTTTAAAAAATTCGAATTGAATTCTAGACCTGGAAAACAAGATTGTCTGTTCTAGAATGACTTTTTAGTGTTTATTTTGTAATTCGCACGCGCATGGAAAATTTTATATATTATCGTTCACAATATATTTATTGAATACTAATAACATTCTGAGAGAGGAAATTTAGTTTTTAAATTCCAGCTTTCAAAATTAATTTTCTGTATTCTAGAATGAATTTCTTTCAACAGAAGTTTATATTACGTTGAGAATTTTGCTTATTTTTATTTTCACTCACTGATTTCTGTTCACAGAGTATAACTTACATCGACTTTTAAAAAATTCGAATTGAATTCTAGACCTGGAAAACAAGATTGTCTGTTCTAGAATGACTTTTTAGTGTTTATTTTGTAATTCGCACGCGCATGGAAAATTTTATATATTATCGTTCACAATATATTTATTGAATACTTATATCATTCTGAGAGAGGAAATTTAGTTTTTAAATTCCAGCTTTCAAAATTAATTTTCTGTATTCTAGAATGAATTTCTTTCAACAGAAGTTTATATTACGTTGAGAATTTTGCTTATTTTTATTTTCACTCACTGATTTCTGTTCACAGAGTATAACTTACATCGACTTTTAAAAAATTCGAATTGAATTCTAGACCTGGAAAACAAGATTGTCTGTTCTAGAATGACTTTTTAGTGTTTATTTTGTAATTCGGACGCGCATGGAAAATTTTATATATTATCGTTCACAATATATGTAATGAATACTAATAAAATCCTGAGAGAGGAAATTTAGTTTTTTAATTCCAGCTTTCAAAAATAATTTTCTGTATTCTAGAATGAATTTCTTTCAACAGAAGTTTATATTACGTTGAGAATTTTGCTTATTTTTATTTTCACTCACTGATTTCTGTTTACAGAGTATAACTTACATCGAATTTAAAAAAATTCTAATTGAATTCTAGACCTGGAAAACAAGATTTTCTGTTCTAGAATGACTTTTTAGTGTTTATTTTGTAATTCGCATGCGCATGGAAAATTTTATATATTATCGTTCACAATATATGTATTGAATAGTAATAACATCCTGAGAGAGGAAATTTAGTTTTTTAATTCCAGCTTTCACAATTAATTTTCTGTATTCTAGAATGAATTTCTTTCAACAGAAGTTTATATTACGTTGAGAATTTTGCTTATTTTTATTTTCACTCACTGATTTCTGTTTACAGAGTATAACTTACATCGACTTTTAAAAAATTCGAATTGAATTCTAGACCTGGAAAACAAGATTTTCTGTTCTAGAATGACTTTTTAGTGTTTATTTTGTAATTCCCATGCGCATGGAAAATTTTATATGTTATCGTTCACAATATATGTATTGAATACTAATAACATCCTGAGAGAGGAAATTTAAGGTTTTTAATTCCAGCTTTCAAAATTAATTTTCTGTATTCTAGAATGAATTTCTTTCAACAGAAGTTTATATTACGTTGAGAATTTTGCTTATTTTTATTTTCACTCACTGATTTCTGTTTACAGAGTATAACTTACATCGACTTTTAAAAAATTCGAATTGAATTCTAGACCTGGAAAACAAGATTTTCTGTTCTAGAATGACTTTTTAGTGTTTATTTTGTAATTCGCACGCGCATGGAAAATTTTATATATTATCCTTCACAATATATGTATTGAATACTAATAACATCCTGATGAGGAATTTAGTTTTTTAATCCAAGCTTTCAAAATTAATTTTCTGTATTCTAGAATGAATTTCTTTCAACAGAAGTTTATATTACGTTGATAATTTTGCTTATTTTTATTTTCACTCACTGATTTCTGTTCACAGAGTATAACTTACATCGACTTTTAAAAAATTCGAATTGAATTCTAGACCTGGAAAACAAGATTGTCTGTTCTAGAATGACTTTTTAGTGTTTATTTTGTAATTCGCACGCGCATGGAAAATTTTATATATTATCGTTCACAATATATGTATTGAATACTAATAAAATCCCGAGAGAGGAAATTTAGTTTTTTAATTCCAGCTTTCAAAATTAATTTTCTGTATTCTAGAATGAATTTCTTTCAACAGAAGTTTATATTACGTTGAGAATTTTGCATATTTTTATTTTCACTCACTGATTTCTGTTTACAGCGTAAAACTTACATCGACTTTTAAAAAATTCTAATTGAATTCTAGACCTGGAAAACAAGATTCTCTGTTATAGAATGACTTTTTAGTGTTTATTTTGTAATTCGCACGCGCATGGAAAATTTTATATGTTATCGTTCACAATATATGTATTGAATACTAATAACATCAAGAGAGAGGAAATTTAGTTTTTTAATTCCAGCTTTCAAAATTAATTTTCTGTATTCTAGAATGAATTTCTTTCAACAGGAGTTTATATTACGTTGAGAATTTTGCTTATTTTTATTTTCACTCACTGATTTCTGTTTACAGAGTATAACTTACATCGACTTTTAAAAAATTCGAATTGAATTCTAGACCTGGAAAACAAGATTTTCTGTTCTAGAATGACTTTTTAGTGTTTATTTTGTAATTCGCAAGCGGATGGAAAATTTTATATATTATCGTTCACAATATATTTATTGAATACTAATAACATTCTGAGAGAGGAAATTTAGTTTTTAAATTCCAGCTTTCAAAATTAATTTTCTGTATTCTAGAATGAATTTCTTTCAACAGAAGTTTATATTACGTTGAGAATTTTCCTTATTTTTATTTTCACTCACTGATTTCTGTTTACAGAGTATAACTTACATCGAATTTTAAAAAATTCTAATTGAATTCTAGATCTGGAAAACAAGATTTTCTGTTTTAGAATGACTTTTTAGTGTTTATTTTGTAATTCGCACGCGCATGGAAAATTTTATATATTATCGTTCACAATATATTTATTGAATACTAATAACATTCTGAGAGAGGAAATTTAGTTTTTAAATTCCAGCTTTCAAAATTAATTTTCTGTATTCTAGAATGAATTTCTTTCAACAGAAGTTTATATTACGTTGAGAATTTTGCTTATTTTTATTTTCACTCACTGATTTCTGTTCACAGATTATAACTTACATCGACTTTTAAAAAATTCGAATTGAATTCTAGACCTGGAAAACAAGATTTTCTGTTCTAGATTGACTTTTTAGTGTTTATTTTGTAATTCGCACGAGCATGGAAAATTTTATATGTTATCGTTCACAATATATGTATTGAATACTAATAACATCCTGAGAGAGGAAATTTAGTTTTTTAATTCCAGCTTTCAAAATTAATTTTCTGTATTCTAGAATGAATTTCTTTCAACAGAAGTTTATATTACGTTGAGAATTTTTCTTATTTTTATTTTCCCTCACTGATTTCTGTTCACAGAGTATAACTTACATCGACATTTAAAAAATTCGAATTGAATTCTAGACCTGGAAAACAAGATTTTCTGTTCTAGAATGACTTTTTAGTGTTTATTTTGTAATTCGCACGCGCATGGAAAATTTTATATATTATCGTTCACCATATATGTATTGAATACTAATAACATCCTGAGAGAGGAAATTTAGTTTTTTAATCCAAGCTTTCAAAATTAATTTTCTGTATTCTAGAATGAATTTCTTCCAACAGAAGTTTATATTACGTTAAGAAGTTTGCTTATTTTTATTTTCACTCACTGATTTCTGTTTACAGAGTATAACATACATCGACTTTTAAAAAATTCGAATTGAATTCTAGACCTGGAAAACAAGATTTTCTGTTCTAGAATGACTTTTTAGTGTTTATTTTGTAATTCGCAAGCGCATGGAAAATTTTATATATTATCGTTCACAATATATTTATTGAATACTAATAACATTCTGAGAGAGGAAATTTAGTTTTTAAATTCCAGCTTTCAAAATTAATTTTCTGTATTCTAGAATGAATTTCTTTCAACAGAAGTTTATATTACGTTGAGAATTTTGCTTATTTTTATTTTCACTCACTGATTTCTGTTCACAGAGTATACCATACATCGACTTTTAAAAAATTCGAATTGAATTCTAGACCTGGAAAACAAGATTGTCTGTTCTAGAATGACTTTTTAGTGTTTATTTTGTAATTCGCACGCGCATGGAAAATTTTATATATTATCGTTCACAATATATGTATTGAATACTAATAAAATCCCGAGAGAGGAAATTTAGTTTTTTAATTCCAGCTTTCAAAATTAATTTTCTGTATTCTAGAATGAATTTATTTCAACAGAAGTTTATATTACGTTGAGAATTTTGCATATTTTTATTTTCACTCACTGATTTCTGTTTACAGCGTAAAACTTACATCGACTTTTAAAAAATTCTAATTGAATTCTAGACCTGGAAAACAAGATTCTCTGTTATAGAATGACTTTTTAGTGTTTATTTTGTAATTCGCACGCGCATGGAAAATTTTATATGTTATCGTTCACAATATATGTATTGAATACTAATAACATCAAGAGAGAGGAAATTTAGTTTTTTAATTCCAGCTTTCAAAATTAATTTTCTGTATTCTAGAATGAATTTCTTTCAACAGGAGTTTATATTACGTTGAGAATTTTGCTTATTTTTATTTTCACTCACTGATTTCTGTTTACAGAGTATAACTTACATCGACTTTTAAAAAATTCGAATTGAATTCTAGACCTGGAAAACAAGATTTTCTGTTCTAGAATGACTTTTTAGTGTTTATTTTGTAATTCGCATGCGCATGGAAAATTTTATATATTATCGTTCACAATATATTTATTGAATACTAATAACATTCTGAGAGAGGAAATTTAGTTTTTAAATTCCAGCTTTCAAAATTAATTTTCTGTATTCTAGAATGAATTTCTTTCAACAGAAGTTTATATTACGTTGAGAATTTTCCTTATTTTTATTTTCACTCACTGATTTCTGTTTACAGAGTATAACTTACATCGAATTTTAAAAAATTCTAATTGAATTCTAGACCTGGAAAACAAGATTTTCTGTTTTAGAATGACTTTTTAGTGTTTATTTTGTAATTCGCACGCGCATGGAAAATTTTATATATTATCGTTCACAATATATTTATTGAATACTAATAACATTCTGAGAGAGGAAATTTAGTTTTTAAATTCCAGCTTTCAAAATTAATTTTCTGTATTCTAGAATGAATTTCTTTCAACAGAAGTTTATATTACGTTGAGAATTTTGCTTATTTTTATTTTCACTCACTGATTTCTGTTCACAGAGTATAACTTACATCGACTTTTAAAAAATTCGAATTGAATTCTAGACCTGGAAAACAAGATTGTCTGTTCTAGAATGACTTTTTAGTGTTTATTTTGTAATTCGCACGCGCATGGAAAATTTTATATATTATCGTTCACAATATATTTATTGAATACTTATATCATTCTGAGAGAGGAAATTTAGTTTTTAAATTCCAGCTTTCAAAATTAATTTTCTGTATTCTAGAATGAATTTCTTTCAACAGAAGTTTATATTACGTTGAGAATTTTGCTTATTTTTATTTTCACTCACTGATTTCTGTTCACAGAGTATAACTTACATCGACTTTTAAAAAATTCGAATTGAATTCTAGACCTGGAAAACAAGATTGTCTGTTCTAGAATGACTTTTTAGTGTTTATTTTGTAATTCGCACGCGCATGGAAAATTTTATATATTATCGTTCACAATATATGTAATGAATACTAATAAAATCCTGAGAGAGGAAATTTAGTTTTTTAATTCCAGCTTTCAAAATTAATTTTCTGTATTCTAGAATGAATTTCTTTCAACAGAAGTTTATATTACGTTGAGAATTTTGCTTATTTTTATTTTCACTCACTGATTTCTGTTTACAGAGTATAACTTACATCGAATTTAAAAAAATTCTAATTGAATTCTAGACCTGGAAAACAAGATTTTCTGTTTTAGAATGACTTTTTGTGTTTATTTTGTAATTCGCACGCGCATGGAAAATTTTATATGTTATCGTTCACATTATATGTATTGAATACTAATATCATCCTGAGAGAGGAAATTTAGTTTTTTAATTCCAGCTTTCAAAATTAATTTTCTGTATTCTAGAATGAATTTCTTTCAACAGAAGTTTATATTACGTTGAGAATTTTGCTTATTTTTATTTTCACTCACTGATTTCTGTGTACAGAGTATAACTTACATCGACATTTAAAAAATTCGAATTGAATTCTAGACCTGGAAAACAAGATTTTCTGTTCTAGAATGACTTTTTAGTGTTTATTTTGTAATTCGCATGCGCATGGAAAATTTTATATATTATCGTTCACAATATATGTATTGAATAGTAATAACATCCTGAGAGAGGAAATTTAGTTTTTTAATTCCAGCTTTCACAATTAATTTTCTGTATTCTAGAATGAATTTCTTTCAACAGAAGTTTATATTACGTTGGGAATTTTGCTTATTTTTATTTTCACTCACTGATTTCAATTTACAGAGTATAACTTACATCGACTTTTAAAAAATTCGAATTGAATTCTAGACCTGGAAAACAAGATTTTCTGTTCTAGAATGACTTTTTTATGTTTATTTTGTAATTCGCATGCGCATGGAAAATTTTATATGTTATCGTTCACAATATATGTATTGAATACTAATAACATCCTGAGAGAGGAAATTTAAGGTTTTTAATTCCAGCTTTCAAAATTAATTTTCTGTATTCTAGAATGAATTTCTTTCAACAGAAGTTTATATTACGTTGAGAATTTTGCTTATTTTTTTTTTCACTCACTGATTTCTGTTTACAGAGTATAACTTACATCGACTTTTAAAAAATTCGAATTGAATTCTAGACCTGGAAAACAAGATTTTCTGTTCTAGAATGACTTTTTAGTGTTTATTTTGTAATTCGCACGCGCATGGAAAATTTTATATATTATCCTTCACAATATATGTATTGAATACTAATAACATCCTGATGAGGAATTTAGTTTTTTAATCCAAGCTTTCAAAATTAATTTTCTGTATTCTAGAATGAATTTCTTTCAACAGAAGTTTATATAACGTTGATAATTTTGCTTATTTTTATTTTCACTCACTGATTTCTGTTTAAAGAGTATAACTTACATCGACTTTTAAAAAATTCGAATTGAATTCTAGACCTGGAAAACAAGATTTTCTGTTCTAGAATGACTTTTTTATGTTTATTTTGTAATTCGCACGCGCATGGAAAATTTTATATGTTATCGTTCACAATATATGTATTGAATATAATAACATCCTGAGAGAGGAAATTTAGTTTTTTAATTCCAGCTTTCAAAATTAATTTTCTGTATTCTAGAATGAATTTCTTTCAACAGAAGTTTATATTACGTTGAGAATTTTGCTTATTTTTATTTTCACTCACTGATTTCTGTTTACAGAGTATAACTTACATCGACTTTTAAAAAATTCGAATTGAATTCTAGACCTGGAAAACAAGATTTTCTGTTCTAGAATGACTTTTTAGTGTTTATTTTGTAATTCGCACGCGCATGGAAAATTTTATATATTATCGTTCACAATATATGTATTGAATACTAATAACATCCTGAGAGAGGAAATTTAGTTTTTTAATCCAAGCTTTCAAAATTAATTTTCTGTATTCTAGAATGAATTTCTTTCAACAGAAGTTTATATTACGTTGAGAATTTTGCTTATTTTTATTTTCACTCACTGATTTCTGTTTAAAGAGTATAACTTACATCGACTTTTAAAAAATTCGAATTGAATTCTAGACCTGGAAAACAAGATTTTCTGTTCTAGAATGACTTTTTTATGTTTATTTTGTAATTCGCACGCGCATGGAAAATTTTATATGTTATCGTTCACAATATATGTATTGAATACTAATAACATCCTGAGAGAGGAAATTTAAGGTTTTAAATTCCAGCTTTCAAAATTAATTTTCTGTATTCTAGAATGAATTTCTTTCAACAGAAGTTTATATTACGTTGAGAATTTTGCTTATTTTTATTTTCACTCACTGATTTCTGTTTACAGAGTATAACTTACATCGACTTTTAAAAAATTCGAATTGAATTCTAGACCTGGAAAACAAGATTTTCTGTTCTAGAATGACTTTTTAGTGTTTATTTTGTAATTCGCACGCGCATGGAAAATTTTATATGTTATCGTTCACAATATATGTATTGAATACTAATAACATCCTGAGAGAGGAAATTTAGTTTTTTAATTCCAGCTTTTAAAATTAATTTTCTGTATTCTAGAATGAATTTCTTCCAACAGAAGTTTATATTACGTTGAGAACTTTGCTTATTTTTATTTTCACTCACTGATTTTTGTTTACAGAGTATAACTTACATCGACTTTTAAAAAATTCGAATTGAATTCTAGACCTGGAAAACAAGATTTTCTGTTCTAGAATGACTTTTTAGTGTTTATTGTGTAATTCGCACGCGCATGGAAAATTTTATATATTATCGTTCACAATATATGTATTGAATACTAATAACATCCTGAGAGAGGAAATTTAGTTTTTTAATTCCAGCTTTCAAAATTAATTTTCTGTATTCTAGAATAAATTTCTTCCAACAGAAGTTTATATTACGTTGAGAATTTTGCTTATTTTTATTTTCACTCACTGATTTCTGTTTACAGAGTATAACTTACATCGACTTTAAAAAATTCGAATTGAATTCTAGACCTGGAAAACAAGATTTTCTGTTCTAGAATGACTTTTTAGTGTTTATTTTGTAATTCGCACGCGCATGGAAAATTTTATATATTATCGTTCACAATATATGTATTGAATACTAATAACATCCTGAGAGAGGAAATTTAGTTTTTTAATCCAAGCTTTCAAAATTACTTTTCTGTATTCTAGAATGAATTTCTTTCAACAGAAGTTTATATTACGTTGAGAATTTTGCTTATTTTTATTTTCACTCAATGATTTCTGTTTACAGAGTATATCTTACATTGACTTTTAAAAAATTCGAATTTAATTCTAGACCTGGAAAACAAGATTTTCTGTTCTAGAAAGACTTTTTATTGTTTATTTTGTAATTTGCACGCGCATGGAAAATTTTATATATTATCGTTCCCAATATATGTATTGAATACTAATAACATCCTGAGAGAGGAAATTTAGTTTTTTAATTCCAGCTTTCAAAATTAATTTTCTGTATTCTAGAATGAATTTCTTTCAATAGAAGTTTATATTACGTTGAGAATTTTGCTTATTTTTATTTTCACTCACTGATTTCTGTTTACAGCGTAAAACTTACATCGACTTTTAAAAAATTCTAATTGAATTCTAGACCTGGAAAACAAGATTCTCTGTTATAGAATGACTTTTTAGTGTTTATTTTGTAATTCGCACGCGCATGGAAAATTTTATATGTTATCGTTCACAATATATGTATTGAATACTAATAACATCCTGAGAGAGGAAATTTAGTTTTTTAATTCCAGCTTTCAAAATTAATTTTCTGTATTCTAGAATGAATTTCTTTCAACAGGAGTTTATATTACGTTGAGAATTTTGCTTATTTTTATTTTCACTCACTGATTTCTGTTTACAGAGTATAACTTACATCGAATTTTAAAAAATTCGAATTGAATTCTAGACCTGGAAAACAAGATTTTCTGTTCTAGAATGACTTTTTAGTGTTTATTTTGTAATTCGCAAGCGGATGGAAAATTTTATATATTATCGTTCACAATATATTTATTGAATACTAATAACATTCTGAGAGAGGAAATTTAGTTTTTAAATTCCAGCTTTCAAAATTAATTTTCTGTATTCTAGAATGAATTTCTTTCAACAGAAGTTTATATTACGTTTAGAATTTTGCTTATTTTTATTTTCACTCACTGATTTCTGTTTACAGAGTATAACTTACATCGAATTTTAAAAAATTCTAATTGAATTCTAGACCTGGAAAACAAGATTTTCTGTTTTAGAATGACTTTTTAGTGTTTATTTTGTAATTCGCACGCGCATGGAAAATTTTATATATTATCGTTCACAATATATTTATTGAATACTAATAACATTCTGAGAGAGGAAATTTAGTTTTTAAATTCCAGCTTTCAAAATTAATTTTCTGTATTCTAGAATGAATTTCTTTCAACAGAAGTTTATATTACGTTGAGAATTTTGCTTATTTTTATTTTCACTCACTGATTTCTGTTTACAGAGTATAACTTACATCGAATTTTAAAAAATTCTAATTGAATTCTAGACCTGGAAAACAAGATTTTCTGTTTTAGAATGACTTTTTAGTGTTTATTTTGTAATTCGCAAGCGCATGGAAAATTTTATATATTATCGTTCACAATATATTTATTGAATACTTATAACATTCTGAGAGAGGAAATTTAGTTTTTAAATTCCAGCTTTCAAAATTAATTTTCTGTATTCTAGAATGAATTTCTTTCAACAGAAGTTTATATTACGTTGAGAATTTTGCTTATTTTTATTTTCACTCACTGATTTCTGTTCACAGAGTATAACTTACATCGACTTTTAAAAAATTCGAATTGAATTCTAGACCTGGAAAACAAGATTGTCTGTTCTAGAATGACTTTTTAGTGTTTATTTTGTAATTCGCACGCGCATGGAAAATTTTATATGTTATCGTTCACAATATATGTATTGAATACTAATAAAATCCTGAGAGAGGAAATTTAGTTTTTTAATTCCAGCTTTCAAAATTTATTTTCTGTATTCTAGAATGAATTTCTTCCAACAGAAGTTTATATTACGTTGAGAATTTTGCTTATTTTTATTTTCACTCACTGATTTCTGTTTACAGAGTATAACTTACATCGACTTTTAAAAAATTCGAATTGAATTCTAGACCTGGAAAACAAGATTTTCTGTTCTAGAATGACTTTTTAGTGTTTATTTTGTAATTCGCACGCGCATGGAAAATTTTATATATTATCCTTCACAATATATGTATTGAATACTAATAACATCCTGATGAGGAATTTAGTTTTTTAATCCAAGCTTTCAAAATTAATTTTCTGTATTCTAGAATGAATTTCTTTCAACAGAAGTTTATATTACGTTGATAATTTTGCTTATTTTTATTTTCACTCACTGATTTCTTTTTAAAGAGTATAACTTACATCGACTTTTAAAAAATTCGAATTGAATTCTAGACCTGGAAAACAAGATTTTCTGTTCTAGAATGACTTTTTTATGTTTATTTTGTAATTCGCACGCGCATGGAAAATTTTATATGTTATCGTTCACAATATATGTATTGAATATAATAACATCCTGAGAGAGGAAATTTAGTTTTTTAATTCCAGCTTTCAAAATTAATTTTCTGTATTCTAGAATGAATTTCTTTCAACAGAAGTTTATATTACGTTGAGAATTTTGCTTATTTTTATTTTCACTCACTGATTTCTGTTTACAGAGTATAACTTACATCGACTTTTAAAAAATTCGAATTGAATTCTAGACCTGGAAAACAAGATTTTCTGTTCTAGAATGACTTTTTAGTGTTTATTTTGTAATTCGCACGCGCATGGAAAATTTTATATATTATCGTTCACAATATATGTATTGAATACTAATAACATCCTGAGAGAGGAAATTTAGTTTTTTAATCCAAGCTTTCAAAATTAATTTTCTGTATTCTAGAATGAATTTCTTTCAACAGAAGTTTATATTACGTTGATAATTTTGCTTATTTTTATTTTCACTCACTGATTTCTGTTTAAAGAGTATAACTTACATCGACTTTTAAAAAATTCGAATTGAATTCTAGACCTGGAAAACAAGATTTTCTGTTCTAGAATGACTTTTTTATGTTTATTTTGTAATTCGCACGCGCATGGAAAATTTTATATGTTATCGTTCACAATATATGTATTGAATACTAATAACATCCTGAGAGAGGAAATTTAAGGTTTTTAATTCCAGCTTTCAAAATTAATTTTCTGTATTCTAGAATGAATTTCTTTCAACAGAAGTTTATATTACGTTGAGAATTTTGCTTATTTTTATTTTCACTCACTGATTTCTGTTTACAGAGTATAACTTACATCGACTTTTCAAAAATTCGAATTGAATTCTAGACCTGGAAAACAAGATTTTCTGTTCTAGAATGACTTTTTAGTGTTTAATTTATAATTCGCACGCGCATGGAAAATTTTATATGTTATCGTTCACAATATATGTATTGAATACTAATAACATCCTGAGAGAGGAAATTTAGTTTTTTAATTCCAGCTTTTAAAATTAATTTTCTGTATTCTAGAATGAATTTCTTCCAACAGAAGTTTATATTACGTTGAGAACTTTGCTTATTTTTATTTTCACTCACTGATTTTTGTTTAAAGAGTATAACTTACATCGACTTTTAAAAAATTCGAATTGAATTCTAGACCTGGAAAACAAGATTTTCTGTTCTAGAATGACTTTTTAGTGTTTATTGTGTAATTCGCACGCGCATGGAAAATTTTATATATTATCGTTCACAATATATGTATTGAATACTAATAACATCCTGAGAGAGGAAATTTAGTTTTTTAATCCAAGCTTTCAAAATTACTTTTCTGTATTCTAGAATGAATTTCTTTCAACAGAAGTTTATATTACGTTGAGAATTTTGCTTATTTTTATTTTTACTCAATGATTTCTGTTTACAGAGTATAACTTACATTGACTTTTAAAAAATTCGAATTTAATTCTAGACCTGGAAAACAAGATTTTCTGTTTTAGAAAGACTTTTTATTGTTTATTTTGTAATTTGCACGCGCATGGAAAATTTTATATATTATCGTTCACAATATATGTATTGAATACTAATAACATCCTGAGAGAGGAAATTTAGTTTTTTAATTCCAGCTTTCAAAATTAATTTTCGGTATTCTAGAATGAATTTCTTTCAATAGAAGTTTATATTACGTTGAGAATTTTGCTTATTTTTATTTTCACTCACTGATTTCTGTTTGCAGAGTATAACTTACATCGACTTTTAAAAAATTCTAATTGAATTCTAGACCTGGAAAACAAGATTCTCTGTTATAGAATGACTTTTTAGTGTTTATTTTGTAATTCGCACGCGCATGGAAAATTTTATATGTTATCGTTCACAATATATGTATTGAATACTAATAACATCCTGAGAGAGGAAATTTAGTTTTTTAATTCCAGCTTTCAAAATTAATTTTCTGTATTCTAGAATGAATTTCTTTCAACAGGAGTTTATATTACGTTGAGAATTTTGCTTATTTTTATTTTCACTCACTGATTTCTGTTTACAGAGTATAACTTACATCGACTTTTAAAAAATTCGAATTGAATTCTAGACCTGGAAAACAAGATTTTCTGTTCTAGAATGACTTTTTAGTGTTTATTTTGTAATTCGCAAGCGGATGGAAAATTTTATATATTATCGTTCACAATATATTTATTGAATACTAATAACATTCTGAGAGAGGAAATTTAGTTTTTAAATTCCAGCTTTCAAAATTAATTTTCTGTATTCTAGAATGAATTTCTTTCAACAGAAGTTTATATTACGTTGAGAATTTTGCTTATTTTTATTTTCACTCACTGATTTCTGGTAACAGAGTATAACTTACATCGAATTTTAAAAAATTCTAATTGAATTCTAGACCTGGAAAACAAGATTTTCTGTTTTAGAATGACTTTTTAGTGTTTATTTTGTAATTCGCACGCGCATGGAAAATTTTATATATTATCGTTCACAATATATTTATTGAATACTAATAACATTCTGAGAGAGGAAATTTAGTTTTTAAATTCCAGCTTTCAAAATTAATTTTCTGTATTCTAGAATGAATTTCTTTCAACAGAAGTTTATATTACGTTGAGAATTTTGCTTATTTTTATTTTCACTCACTGATTTCTGGTAACAGAGTATAACTTACATCGAATTTTAAAAAATTCTAATTGAATTCTAGACCTGGAAAACAAGATTTTCTGTTTTAGAATGACTTTTTAGTGTTTATTTTGTAATTCGCACGCGCATGGAAAATTTTATATATTATCGTTCACAATATATTTATTGAATACTAATAACATTCTGAGAGAGGAAATTTAGTTTTTAAATTCCAGCTTTCAAAATTAATTTTCTGTATTCTAGAATGAATTTCTTTCAACAGAAGTTTATATTACGTTGAGAATTTTGCTTATTTTTATTTTCACTCACTGATTTCTGTTTACAGAGTATAACTTACATCGAATTTTAAAAAATTCTAATTGAATTCTAGACCTGGAAAACAAGATTTTCTGTTTTAGAATGACTTTTTAGTGTTTATTTTGTAATTCGCAAGCGCATGGAAAATTTTATATATTATCGTTCACAATATATTTATTGAATACTTATAACATTCTGAGAGAGGAAATTTAGTTTTTAAATTCCAGCTTTCAAAATTAATTTTCTGTATTCTAGAATGAATTTCTTTCAACAGAAGTTTATATTACGTTGAGAATTTTGCTTATTTTTATTTTCACTCACTGATTTCTGTTCACAGAGTATAACTTACATCGACTTTTAAAAAATTCGAATTGAATTCTAGACCTGGAAAACAAGATTGTCTGTTCTAGAATGACTTTTTAGTGTTTATTTTGTAATTCGCACGCGCATGGAAAATTTTATATGTTATCGTTCACAATATATGTATTGAATACTAATAAAATCCTGAGAGAGGAAATTTAGTTTTTTAATTCCAGCTTTCAAAATTAATTTTCTGTATTCTAGAATGAATTTCTTCCAACAGAAGTTTATATTACGTTGAGAATTTTGCTTATTTTTATTTTCACTCACTGATTTCTGTTCACAGAGTATAACTTACATCGACTTTTAAAAAATTCGAATTGAATTCTAGACCTGGAAAACAAGATTGTCTGTTCTAGAATGACTTTTTAGTGTTTATTTTGTAATTCGCACGCGCATGGAAAATTTTATATGTTATCGTTCACAATATATGTATTGAATACTAATATCATCCTGAGAGAGGAAATTTAGTTTTTTAATTCCAGCTTTCAAAATTACTTTTCTGTATTCTAGAATGAATTTCTTCCAACAGAAGTTTATATTACGTTGAGAATTTTGCTTATTTTTATTTTCACTCACTGATTTCTGTTTACAGAGTATAACTTACATCGACATTTAAAAAATTCGAATTGAATTCTAGACCTGGAAAACAAGATTTTCTGTTCTAGAATGACTTTTTAGTGTTTATTTTGTAATTCGCATGCGCATGGAAAATTTTATATATTATCGTTCACAATATATGTATTGAACACTAATAACATCCTGAGAGAGGAAATTTAGTTTTTTAATTCCAGCTTTCAAAATTAATTTTCTGTATTCTAGAATGAATTTCTTTCAACAGAAGTTTATATTACGTTGAGAATTTTGCTTATTTTTATTTTCACTCACTGATTTCTGTTTAAAGAGTATAACTTACATCGACTTTTAAAAAATTCGAATTGAATTCTAGACCTGGAAAACAAGATTTTCTGTTCTAGAATGACTTTTTTATGTTTATTTTGTAATTCGCATGCGCATGGAAAATTTTATATGTTATCGTTCACAATATATGTATTGAATACTAATAACATCCTGAGAGAGGAAATTTAAGGTTTTTAATTCCAGCTTTCAAAATTAATTTTCTGTATTCTAGAATGAATTTCTTTCAACAGAAGTTTATATTACGTTGAGAATTTTGCTTATTTTTATTTTCACTCACTGATTTCTGTTTACAGAGTATAACTTACATCGACTTTTAAAAAATTCGAATTGAATTCTAGACCTGGAAAACAAGATTTTCTGTTCTAGAATGACTTTTTAGTGTTTATTTTGTAATTCGCACGCGAATGGAAAATTTTATATATTATCGTTCACAATATATGTATTGAATACTAATAACATCCTGAGAGAGGAAATTTAGTTTTTTAATCCAAGCTTTCAAAATTAATTTTCTGTATTCTAGAATGAATTTCTTTCAACAGAAGTTTATATTACGTTGACAATTTTGCTTATTTTTATTTTCACTCACTGATTTCTGTTTAAAGAGTATAACTTACATCGACTTTTAAAAAATTCGAATTGAATTCTAGACCTGGAAAACAAGATTTTCTGTTCTAGAATGACTTTTTTATGTTTATTTTGTAATTCGCACGCGCATGGAAAATTTTATATGTTATCGTTCACAATATATGTATTGAATACTAATAACATCCTGAGAGAGGAAATTTAAGGTTTTTAATTCCAGCTTTCAAAATTAATTTTCTGTATTCTAGAATGAATTTCTTTCAACAGAAGTTTATATTACGTTGAGAATTTTGCTTATTTTTATTTTCACTCACTGATTTCTGTTTACAGAGTATAACTTACATCGACTTTTAAAAAATTCGAATTGAATTCTAGACCTGGAAAACAAGATTTTCTGTTCTAGAATGACTTTTTAGTGTTTATTTTGTAATTCGCATGCGCATGGAAAATTTTATATGTTATCGTTCACAATATATGTATTGAATACTAATAACATCCTGAGAGAGGAAATTTAAGGTTTTTAATTCCAGCTTTCAAAATTAATTTTCTGTATTCTAGAATGAATTTCTTTCAACAGAAGTTTATATTACGTTGAGAATTTTGCTTATTTTTATTTTCACTCACTGATTTCTGTTTACAGAGTATAACTTACATCGACTTTTAAAAAATTCGAATTGAATTCTAGACCTGGAAAACAAGATTTTCTGTTCTAGAATGACTTTTTAGTGTTTATTTTGTAATTCGCATGCGCATGGAAAATTTTATATATTATCGTTCACAATATATGTATTGAATAGTAATAACATCCTGAGAGAGGAAATTTAAGGTTTTTAATTCCAGCTTTCAAAATTAATTATCTGTATTCTAGAATGAATTTCTTTCAACAGAAGTTTATATTACGTTGAGAATTTTGCTTATTTTTATTTTCACTCACTGATTTCTGTTTAAAGAGTATAACTTACATCGACTTTTTAAAAATTCGAATTGAATTCTAGACCTGGAAAACAAGATTTTCTGTTCTAGAATGACTTTTTTATGTTTATTTTGTAATTCGCATGCGCATGGAAAATTTTATATGTTATCGTTCACAATATATGTATTGAATACTAATAACATCCTGAGAGAGGAAATTTAAGGTTTTTAATTCCAGCTTTCAAAATTAATTTTCTGTATTCTAGAATGAATTTCTTTCAACAGAAGTTTATATTACGTTGAGAATTTTGCTTATTTTTATTTTCACTCTCTGATTTCTGTTTACAGAGTATAACTTACATCGACTTTTAAAAAATTCGAATTGAATTCTAGACCTGGAAAACAAGATTTTCTGTTCTAGAATGACTTTTTTATGTTTATTTTGTAATTCGCATGCGCATGGAAAATTTTATATGTTATCGTTCACAATATATGTATTGAATACTAATAACATCCTGAGAGAGGAAATTTAAGGTTTTTAATTCCAGCTTTCAAAATTAATTTTCTGTATTCTAGAATGAATTTCTTTCAACAGAAGTTTATATTACGTTGAGAATTTTGCTTATTTTTATTTTCACTCACTGATTTCTGTTTAAAGAGTATAACTTACATCGACTTTTTAAAAATTCGAATTGAATTCTAGACCTGGAAAACAAGATTTTCTGTTCTAGAATGACTTTTTTATGTTTATTTTGTAATTCGCATGCGCATGGAAAATTTTATATGTTATCGTTCACAATATATGTATTGAATACTAATAACATCCTGAGAGAGGAAATTTAAGGTTTTTAATTCCAGCTTTCAAAATTAATTTTCTGTATTCTAGAATGAATTTCTTTCAACAGAAGTTTATATTACGTTGAGAATTTTGCTTATTTTTATTTTCACTCTCTGATTTCTGTTTACAGAGTATAACTTACATCGACTTTTAAAAAATTCGAATTGAATTCTAGACCTGGAAAACAAGATTTTCTGTTCTAGAATGACTTTTTTATGTTTATTTTGTAATTCGCATGCGCATGGAAAATTTTATATGTTATCGTTCACAATATATGTATTGAATACTAATAACATCCTGAGAGAGGAAATTTAAGGTTTTTAATTCCAGCTTTCAAAATTAATTTTCTGTATTCTAGAATGAATTTCTTTCAACAGAAGTTTATATTACGTTGAGAATTTTGCTTATTTTTATTTTCACTCACTGATTTCTGTTTACAGAGTATAACTTACATCGACTTTTAAAAAATTCGAATTGAATTCTAGACCTGGAAAACAAGATTTTCTGTTCTAGAATGACTTTTTAGTGTTTATTTTGTAATTCGCACGCGCATGGAAAATTTTATATATTATCGTTCACAATATATGTATTGAATACTAATAACATCCTGAGAGAGGAATTTAGTTTTTTAATCCAAGCTTTCAAAATTAATTTTCTGTATTCTAGAATGAATTTCTTTCAACAGAAGTTTATATTACGTTGATAATTTTGCTTATTTTTATTTTCACTCACTGATTTCTGTTTAAAGAGTATAACTTACATCGACTTTTAAAAAATTCGAATTGAATTCTAGACCTGGAAAACAAGATTTTCTGTTCTAGAATGACTTTTTTATGTTTATTTTGTAATTCGCATGCGCATGGAAAATTTTATATGTTATCGTTCACAATATATGTATTGAATACTAATAACATCCTGAGAGAGGAAATTTAAGGTTTTTAATTCCAGCTTTCAAAATTAATTTTCTGTATTCTAGAATGAATTTCTTTCAACAGAAGTTTATATTACGTTGAGAATTTTGCTTATTTTTATTTTCACTCACTGATTTCTGTTTACAGAGTATAACTTACATCGACTTTTAAAAAATTCGAATTGAATTCTAGACCTGGAAAACAAGATCTTCTGTTCTAGAATGACTTTTTAGTGTTTATTTTGTAATTCGCAAGCGCATGGAAAATTTTATATATTATCGTTCACAATATATGTATTGAATACTAATAACATCCTGAGAGAGGAAATTTAGTTTTTTAATCCAAGCTTTCAAAATTAATTTTCTGTATTCTAGAATGAATTTCTTTCAACAGAAGTTTATATTACGTTGATAATTTTGCTTATTTTTATTTTCACTCACTGATTTCTGTTTAAAGAGTATAACTTACATCGACTTTTAAAAAATTCGAATTGAATTCTAGACCTGGAAAACAAGATTTTCTGTTCTAGAATGACTTTTTAGTGTTTATTGTGTAATTCGCACGCGCATGGAAAATTGTATATATTATCGTTCACAATATATGTATTGAATACTAATAACATCCTGAGAGAGGAAATTTAGTTTTTTAATTCCAGCTTTCAAAATTAATTTTCTGTATTCTAGAATAAATTTCTTCCAACAGAAGTTTATATTACGTTGAGAATTTTGCTTATTTTTATTTTCACTCACTGATTTCTGTTTACAGAGTATAACTTACATCGACTTTAAAAAATTCGAATTGAATTCTAGACCTGGAAAACAAGATTTTCTGTTCTAGAATGACTTTTTAGTGTTTATTTTGTAATTCGCACGCGCATGGAAAATTTTATATATTATCGTTCACAATATATGTATTGAATACTAATAACATCCTGAGAGAGGAAATTTAGTTTTTTAATCCAAGCTTTCAAAATTACTTTTCTGTATTCTAGAATGAATTTCTTTCAACAGAAGTTTATATTACGTTGAGAATTTTGCTTATTTTTATTTTCACTCAATGATTTCTGTTTACAGAGTATAACTTACATTGATTTTTAAAAAATTCGAATTTAATTCTAGACCTGGAAAACAAGATTTTCTCTTCTAGAAAGACTTTTTATTGTTTATTTTGTAATTTGCACGCGCATGGAAAATTTTATATATTATCGTTCACAATATATGTATTGAATACTAATAAAATCCTGAGAGAGGAAATTTAGTTTTTTAATTCCAGCTTTCAAAATTAATTTTCTGTATTCTAGAATGAATTTCTTTCAACAGAAGTTTATATTACGTTGAGAATTTTGCTTATTTTTATTTTCACTCACTGATTTCTGTTTACAGCGTAAAACTTACATCGACTTTTAAAAAATTCTAATTGAATTCTAGACCTGGAAAACAAGATTCTCTGTTATAGAATGACTTTTTAGTTTTTATTTTGTAATTCGCACGCGCATGGAAAATTTTATATCTAATCGTTCACAATATATGTATTGAATACTAATAACATCCTGAGAGAGGAAATTTAGTTTTTTAATTCCAGCTTTTAAAATTAATTTTCTGTATTCTAGAATGAATTTCTTTCAACAGGAGTTTATATTACGTTGAGAATTTTGCTTATTTTTATTTTCACTCACTGATTTCTGTTTACAGAGTATAACTTACATCGACTTTTAAAAAATTCGAATTGAATTCTAGACCTGGAAAACAAGATTTTCTGTTCTAGAATGACTTTTTAGTGTTTATTTTGTAATTCGCAAGCGGATGGAACATTTTATATATTATCGTTCACAATATTTTTATTGAATACTAATAACATTCTGAGAGAGGAAATTTAGTTTTTAAATTCCAGCTTTCAAAATTAATTTTCTGTATTCTAGAATGAATTTCTTTCAACAGAAGTTTATATTACGTTGAGAATTTTGCTTATTTTTATTTTCACTCACTGATTTCTGTTTACAGAGTATAACTTACATCGAATTTTTTAAAAATTCTAATTGAATTCTAGACCTGGAAAACAAGATTTTCTGTTTTAGAATGACTTTTTAGTGTTTATTTTGTAATTCGCACGCGCATGGAAAATTTTATATATTATCGTTCACAATATATTTATTGAATACTAATAACATTCTGAGAAAGGAAATTTAGTTTTTAAATTCCAGCTTTCAAAATTAATTTTCTGTATTCTAGAATGAATTTCTTTCAACAGAAGTTTATATTACGTTGAGAATTTTGCTTATTTTTATTTTCACTCACTGATTTCTGTTTACAGAGTATAACTTACATCGAATTTTAAAAAATTCTAATTGAATTCTAGACCTGGAAAACAAGATTTTCTGTTTTAGAATGACTTTTTAGTGTTTATTTTGTAATTCGCACGCGCATGGAAAATTTTATATATTATCGTTCACAATATATGTATTGAATACTAATAAAATCCTGAGAGAGGAAATTTAGTTTTTTAATTCCAGCTTTCAAAATTAATTTTCTGTATTCTAGAATGAATTTCTTTCAACAGAAAGTTATATTACGTTGAGAATTTTGCTTATTTTTATTTTCACTCACTGATTTCTGTTTACAGAGTATAACTTACATCGAATTTTAAAAAATTCTAATTGAATTCTAGACCTGGAAAACAAGATTTTCTGTTTTAGAATGACTTTTTAGTGTTTATTTTGTAATTCGCACGCGCATGGAAAATTTTATATGTTATCGTTCACAATATATGTATTGAATACTAATATCATCCTGAGAGAGGAAATTTAGTTTTTTAATTCCAGCTTTCAAAATTACTTTTCTGTATTCTAGAATGAATTTCTTTCATCAGAAGTTTATATTACGTTGAGAATTTTGCTTATTTTTATTTTCACTCACTGATTTCTGTTTACAGAGTATAACTTACATCGACATTTAAAAAATTCGAATTGAATTCTAGACCTGGAAAACAAGATTTTCTGTTCTGGAATGACTTTTTAGTGTTTATTTTGTAATTCGCATGCGCATGGAAAATTTTATATGTTATCGTTCACAATATATGTATTGAATACTAATAACATCCTGAGAGAGGAAATTTAGTTTTTTAATTCCAGCTTTCAAAATTAATTTTCTGTATTCTAGAATGAATTTCTTTCAACAGAAGTTTATATTACGTTGAGAATTTTGCTTATTTTTATTTTCACTCACTGATTTCTGTTTAAAGAGTATAACTTACATCGACTTTTAAAAAATTCGAATTGAATTCTAGACCTGGAAAACAAGATTTTCTGTTCTAGAATGACTTTTTTATGTTTATTTTGTAATTCGCATGCGCATGGAAAATTTTATATGTTATCGTTCACAATATATGTATTGAATACTAATAACATCCTGAGAGAGGAAATTTAAGGTTTTTAATTCCAGCTTTCAAAATTAATTTTCTGTATTCTAGAATGAATTTCTTTCAACAGAAGTTTATATTACGTTGAGAATTTTGCTTATTTTTATTTTCACTCTCTGATTTCTGTTTACAGAGTATAACTTACATCGACTTTTAAAAAATTCGAATTGAATTCTAGACCTGGAAAACAAGATTTTCTGTTCTAGAATGACTTTTTAGTGTTTATTTTGTAATTCGCATGCGCATGGAAAATTTTATATATTATCGTTCACAATATATGTATTGAATAGTAATAACATCCTGAGAGAGGAAATTTAGTTTTTTAATTCCAGCTTTCAAAATTAATTTTCTGTATTCTAGAATGAATTTCTTTCAACAGAAGTTTATATTACGTTGAGAATTTTGCTTATTTTTATTTTCACTCACTGATTTCTGTTTACAGAGTATAACTTACATCGACTTTTAAAAAATTCGAATTGAATTCTAGACCTGGAAAACAAGATTTTCTGTTCTAGAATGACTTTTTAGTGTTTATTTTGTAATTCGCACGCGCATGGAAAATTTTATATGTTATCGTTCACAATATATGTATTGAATACTAATAAAATCCTGAGAGAGGAAATTTAGTTTTTTAATTCCAGCTTTCAAAATTAATTTTCTGTATTCTAGAATGAATTTCTTCCAACAGAAGTTTATATTACGTTGAGAATTTTGCTTATTTTTATTTTCACTCACTGATTTCTGTTTACAGAGTATAACTTACATCGAATTTTAAAAAATTCTAATTGAATTCTAGACCTGGAAAACAAGATTTTCGGTTTTAGAATGACTTTTTAGTGTTTATTTTGTAATTTGCACGCGCATGGAAAATTTTATATGTTATCGTTCACAATATATGTATTGAATACTAATATCATCCTGAGAGAGGAAATTTAGTTTTTTAATTCCAGCTTTCAAAATTACTTTTCTGTATTCTAGAATGAATTTCTTCCAACAGAAGTTTATATTACGTTGAGAATTTTGCTTATTTTTATTTTCACTCACTGATTTCTGTTTACAGAGTATAACTTACATCGACATTTAAAAAATTCGAATTGAATTCTAGACCTGGAAAACAAGATTTTCTGTTCTAGAATGACTTTTTAGTGTTTATTTTGTCATTCGCATGCGCATGGAAAATTTTATATATTATCGTTCACAATATATGTATTGAACACTAATAACATCCTGAGAGAGGAAATTTAGTTTTTTAATTCCAGCTTTCAAAATTAATTTTCTGTATTCTAGAATGAATTTCTTTCAACAGAAGTTTATATTACGTTGACAATTTTGCTTATTTTTATTTTCACTCACTGATTTCTGTTTAAAGAGTATAACTTACATCGACTTTTAAAAAATTCGAATTGAATTCTAGTCCTGGAAAATAAGATTTTCTGTTCTAGAATGACTTTTTTATGTTTATTTTGTAATTCGCACGCGCATGGAAAATTTTAAATGTTATCGTTCACAATATATGTATTGAATACTAATAACATCCTGAGAGAGGAAATTTAAGGTTTTTAATTCCAGCTTTCAAAATTAATTTTCTGTATTCTAGAATGAATTTCTTTCAACAGAAGTTTATATTACGTTGAGAATTTTGCTTATTTTTATTTTCACTCACTGATTTCTGTTTACAGAGTATAACTTACATCGACTTTTAAAAAATTCGAATTGAATTCTAGACCTGGAAAACAAGATTTTCTGTTCTAGAATGACTTTTTAGTGTTTATTTTGTAATTCGCATGCGCATGGAAAATTTTATATGTTATCGTTCACAATATATGTATTGAATACTAATAACATCCTGAGAGAGGAAATTTAAGGTTTTTAATTCCAGCTTTCAAAATTAATTTTCTGTATTCTAGAATGAATTTCTTTCAACAGAAGTTTATATTACGTTGAGAATTTTGCTTATTTTTATTTTCACTCACTGATTTCTGTTTACAGAGTATAACTTACATCGACTTTTAAAAAATTCGAATTGAATTCTAGACCTGGAAAACAAGATTTTCTGTTCTAGAATGACTTTTTAGTGTTTATTTTGTAATTCGCATGCGCATGGAAAATTTTATATATTATCGTTCACAATATATGTATTGAATAGTAATAACATCCTGAGAGAGGAAATTTAAGGTTTTTAATTCCAGCTTTCAAAATTAATTTTCTGTATTCTAGAATGAATTTCTTTCAACAGAAGTTTATATTACGTTGAGAATTTTGCTTATTTTTATTTTCACTCACTGATTTCTGTTTAAAGAGTATAACTTACATCGACTTTTTAAAAATTCGAATTGAATTCTAGACCTGGAAAACAAGATTTTCTGTTCTAGAATGACTTTTTTATGTTTATTTTGTAATTCGCATGCGCATGGAAAATTTTATATGTTATCGTTCACAATATATGTATTGAATACTAATAACATCCTGAGAGAGGAAATTTAAGGTTTTTAATTCCAGCTTTCAAAATTAATTTTCTGTATTCTAGAATGAATTTCTTTCAACAGAAGTTTATATTACGTTGAGAATTTTGCTTATTTTTATTTTCACTCTCTGATTTCTGTTTACAGAGTATAACTTACATCGACTTTTAAAAAATTCGAATTGAATTCTAGACCTGGAAAACAAGATTTTCTGTTCTAGAATGACTTTTTTATGTTTATTTTGTAATTCGCATGCGCATGGAAAATTTTATATGTTATCGTTCACAATATATGTATTGAATACTAATAACATCCTGAGAGAGGAAATTTAAGGTTTTTAATTCCAGCTTTCAAAATTAATTTTCTGTATTCTAGAATGAATTTCTTTCAACAGAAGTTTATATTACGTTGAGAATTTTGCTTATTTTTATTTTCACTCACTGATTTCTGTTTAAAGAGTATAACTTACATCGACTTTTTAAAAATTCGAATTGAATTCTAGACCTGGAAAACAAGATTTTCTGTTCTAGAATGACTTTTTTATGTTTATTTTGTAATTCGCATGCGCATGGAAAATTTTATATGTTATCGTTCACAATATATGTATTGAATACTAATAACATCCTGAGAGAGGAAATTTAAGGTTTTTAATTCCAGCTTTCAAAATTAATTTTCTGTATTCTAGAATGAATTTCTTTCAACAGAAGTTTATATTACGTTGAGAATTTTGCTTATTTTTATTTTCACTCTCTGATTTCTGTTTACAGAGTATAACTTACATCGACTTTTAAAAAATTCGAATTGAATTCTAGACCTGGAAAACAAGATTTTCTGTTCTAGAATGACTTTTTTATGTTTATTTTGTAATTCGCATGCGCATGGAAAATTTTATATGTTATCGTTCACAATATATGTATTGAATACTAATAACATCCTGAGAGAGGAAATTTAAGGTTTTTAATTCCAGCTTTCAAAATTAATTTTCTGTATTCTAGAATGAATTTCTTTCAACAGAAGTTTATATTACGTTGATAATTTTGCTTATTTTTATTTTCACTCACTGATTTCTGTTTACAGAGTATAACTTACATCGACATTTAAAAAATTCGAATTGAATTCTAGACCTGGAAAACAAGATTTTCTGTTCTGGAATGACTTTTTAGTGTTTATTTTGTAATTCGCATGCGCATGGAAAATTTTATATGTTATCGTTCACAATATATGTATTGAATACTAATAACATCCTGAGAGAGGAAATTTAGTTTTTTAATTCCAGCTTTCAAAATTAATTTTCTGTATTCTAGAATGAATTTCTTTCAACAGAAGTTTATATTACGTTGAGAATTTTGCTTATTTTTATTTTCACTCACTGATTTCTGTTTACAGAGTATAACTTACATCGACTTTTAAAAAATTCGAATTGAATTCTAGACCTGGAAAACAAGATTTTCTGTTCTAGAATGACTTTTTATTGTTTATTTTGTAATTCGCACGCGCATGGAAAATTTTATATATTATCGTTCACAATATATGTATTGAATACTAATAACATCCTGAGAGAGGAAATTTAGTTTTTTAATCCAAGCTTTCAAAATTAATTTTCTGTATTCTAGAATGAATTTCTTTCAACAGAAGTTTATATTACGTTGATAATTTTGCTTATTTTTATTTTCACTCACTGATTTCTGTTTAAAGAGTATAACTTACATCGACTTTTAAAAAATTCGAATTGAATTCTAGACCTGGAAAACAAGATTTTCTGTTCTAGAATGACTTTTTAGTGTTTATTGTGTAATTCGCACGCGCATGGAAAATTTTATATATTATCGTTCACAATATATGTATTGAATACTAATAACATCCTGAGAGAGGAAATTTAGTTTTTTAATTCCAGCTTTCAATTTTAATTTTCTGTATTCTAGAATAAATTTCTTCCAACAGAAGTTTATATTACGTTGAGAATTTTGCTTATTTTTATATTCACTCACTGATTTCTGTTTACAGAGTATAACTTACATCGACATTTAAAAAATTCGAATTGAATTCTAGACCTGGAAAACAAGATTTTCTGTTCTAGAATGACTTTTTAGTGTTTATTTTGTAATTCGCACGCGCATGGAAAATTTTATATATTATCGTTCACAATATATGTATTGAATACTAATAACATCCTGAGAGAGGAAATTTAGTTTTTTAATCCAAGCTTTCAAAATTACTTTTCTGTATTCTAGAATGAATTTCTTTCAACAGAAATTTATATTACGTTGAGAATTTTGCTTATTTTTATTTTCACTCAATGATTTCTGTTTACAGAGTATAACTTACATTGACTTTTAAAAAATTCGAATTTAATTCTAGACCTGGAAAACAAGATTTTCTGTTCTAGAAAGACTTTTTATTGTTTATTTTGTAATTTGCACGCGCATGGAAAATTTTATATATTATCGTTCACAATATATGTATTGAATACTAATAAAATCCTGAGAGAGGAAATTTAGTTTTTTAATTCCAGCTTTCAAAATTAATTTTCTGTATTCTAGAATGAATTTCTTTCAACAGAAGTTTATATTACGTTGAGAATTTTGCTTATTTTTATTTTCACTCACTGATTTCTGTTTACAGCGTAAAACTTACATCGACTTTTAAAAAATTCTAATTGAATTCTAGACCTGGAAAACAAGATTTTCTGTTCTAGAATGACTTTTTAGTGTTTATTTTGTAATTCGCAAGCGGATGGAAAATTTTATATATTATCGTTCACAATATTTTTATTGAATACTAATAACATTCTGAGAGAGGAAATTTAGTTTTTTAATTCCAGCTTTCAAAATTAATTTTCTGTATTCTAGAATGAATTTCTTTCAACAGGAGTTTATATTACGTTGAGAATTTTGCTTATTTTTATTTTCACTCACTGATTTCTGTTTACAGAGTATAACTTACATCGACTTTTAAAAAATTCGAATTGAATTCTAGACCTGGAAAACAAGATTTTCTGTTCTAGAATGACTTTTTAGTGTTTATTTTGTAATTCGCAAGCGGATGGAAAATTTTATATATTATCGTTCACAATATTTTTATTGAATACTAATAACATTCTGAGAGAGGAAATTTAGTTTTTAATTTCCAGCTTTCAAAATTAATTTTCTGTATTCTAGAATGAATTTCTTTCAACAGAAGTTTATATTACGTTGAGAATTTTGCTTATTTTTATTTTCACTCACTGATTTCTGTTTACAGAGTATAACTTACATCGAATTTTAAAAAATTCGAATTGAATTCTAGACCTGGAAAACAAGATTTTCTGTTCTAGAATGACTTTTTAGTGTTTATTTTGTAATTCGCAAGCGGATGGAAAATTTTATATATTATCGTTCACAATATTTTTATTGAATACTAATAACATCCTGAGAGAGGAAATTTAGTTTTTTAATTCCAGCTTTTAAAATTAATTTTCTGTATTCTAGAATGAATTTCTTTCAACAGGAGTTTATATTACGTTGAGAATTTTGCTTATTTTTATTTTCACTCACTGATTTCTGTTTACAGAGTATAACTTACATCGAATTTTAAAAAATTCTAATTGAATTCTAGACCTGGAAAACAAGATTTTCTGTTTTAGAATGACTTTTTAGTGTTTATTTTGTAATTCGCACGCGCATGGAAAATTTTATATATTATCGTTCACAATATATTTATTGAATACTAATAACATTCTGAGAAAGGAAATTTAGTTTTTAAATTCCAGCTTTCAAAATTAATTTTCTGTATTCTAGAATGAATTTCTTTCAACAGAAGTTTATATTACGTTGAGAATTTTGCTTATTTTTATTTTCACTCACTGATTTCTGTTTACAGAGTATAACTTACATCGAATTTTAAAAAATTCTAATTGAATTCTAGACCTGGAAAACAAGATTTTCTGTTTTAGAATGACTTTTTAGTGTTTATTTTGTAATTCGCACGCGCATGGAAAATTTTATATATTATCGTTCACAATATATGTATTGAATACTAATAAAATCCTGAGAGAGGAAATTTAGTTTTTTAATTCCAGCTTTCAAAATTAATTTTCTGTATTCTAGAATGAATTTCTTTCAACAGAAGTTTATATTACGTTGAGAATTTTGCTTATTTTTATTTTCACTCACTGATTTCTGTTTACAGAGTATAACTTACATCGAATTTTAAAAAATTCTAATTGAATTCTAGACCTGGAAAACAAGATTTTCTGTTTTAGAATGACTTTTTAGTGTTTATTTTGTAATTCGCACGCGCATGGAAAATTTTATATGTTATCGTTCACAATATATGTATTGAATACTAATATCATCCTGAGAGAGGAAATTTAGTTTTTTAATTCCAGCTTTCAAAATTACTTTTCTGTATTCTAGAATGAATTTCTTTCATCAGAAGTTTATATTACGTTGAGAATTTTGCTTATTTTTATTTTCACTCACTGATTTCTGTTTACAGAGTATAACTTACATCGACATTTAAAAAATTCGAATTGAATTCTAGACCTGGAAAACAAGATTTTCTGTTCTAGAATGACTTTTTAGTGTTTATTTTGTAATTCGCATGCGCATGGAAAATTTTATATGTTATCGTTCACAATATATGTATTGAATACTAATAACATCCTGAGAGAGGAAATTTAAGGTTTTTAATTCCAGCTTTCAAAATTAATTTTCTGTATTCTAGAATGAATTTCTTTCAACAGAAGTTTATATTACGTTGAGAATTTTGCTTATTTTTATTTTCACTCTCTGATTTCTGTTTACAGAGTATAACTTACATCGACTTTTAAAAAATTCGCATTGAATTCTAGACCTGGAAAACAAGATTTTCTGTTCTAGAATGACTTTTTAGTGTTTATTTTGTAATTCGCATGCGCATGGAAAATTTTATATATTATCGTTCACAATATATGTATTGAATAGTAATAACATCCTGAGAGAGGAAATTTAGTTTTTTAATTCCAGCTTTCAAAATTAATTTTCTGTATTCTAGAATGAATTTCTTTCAACAGAAGTTTATATTACGTTGAGAATTTTGCTTATTTTTATTTTCACTCACTGATTTCTGTTTACAGAGTATAACTTACATCGACTTTTAAAAAATTCGAATTGAATTCTAGACCTGGAAAACAAGATTTTCTGTTCTAGAATGACTTTTTAGTGTTTATTTTGTAATTCGCACGCGCATGGAAAATTTTATATATTATCGTTCACAATATATGTATTGAATACTAATAACATCCTGAGAGAGGAATTTAGTTTTTTAATCCAAGCTTTCAAAATTAATTTTCTGTATTCTAGAATGAATTTCTTTCAACAGAAGTTTATATTACGTTGATAATTTTGCTTATTTTTATTTTCACTCACTGATTTCTGTTTAAAGAGTATAACTTACATCGACTTTTAAAAAATTCGAATTGAATTCTAGACCTGGAAAACAAGATTTTCTGTTCTAGAATGACTTTTTTATGTTTATTTTGTAATTCGCACGCGCATGGAAAATTTTATATGTTATCGTTCACAATATATGTATTGAATATAATAACATCCTGAGAAAGGAAAAATAGTTTTTTAATTCCAGCTTTCAAAATTAATTATCTGTATTCTAGAATGAATTTCTTTCAACAGAAGTTTATATTACGTTGAGAATTTTGCTTATTTTTATTTTCACTCACTGATTTCTGTTTACAGAGTATAACTTACATCGACTTTTAAAAAATTCGAATTGAATTCTAGACCTGGAAAACAAGATTTTCTGTTCTAGAATGACTTTTTAGTGTTTATTTTGTAATTCGCACGCGCATGGAAAATTTTATATATTATCGTTCACAATATATGTATTGAATACTAATAACATCCTGAGAGAGGAAATTTAGTTTTTTAATCCAAGCTTTCAAAATTAATTTTCTGTATTCTAGAATGAATTTCTTTCAACAGAAGTTTATATTACGTTGAGAATTTTGCTTATTTTTATTTTCACTCACTGATTTCTGTTTACAGAGTATAACTAACATCGACACTTAAAAAATTCGAATTGAATTCTAGACCTGGAAAACAAGATTTTCTGTTCTAGAATGACTTTTTAGTGTTTATTTTGTAATTCGCAAGCGCATGGAAAATTTTATATATTATCGTTCACAATATATTTATTGAATACTAATAACATCCTGAGAGAGGAAATTTAGTTTTTAGATTCCAGCTTTCAGAATTAATTTTCTGTATTCTAGAATGAATTTCTTTCAACGGAAGTTTATATTACGTTGAGAATTTTGCTTATTTTTATTTTCACTCACTGATTTCTGTTTACAGAGTATAACTTACATCGACTTTTAAAAAATTCGAATTGAATTCTAGACCTGGAAAACAAGATTTTCTATTCTAGAATGACTTTTTAGTGTTTATTGTGTAATTCGCACGCGCATGGAAAATTTTATATATTATCGTTCACAATATATGTATTGAATACTAATAACATCCTGAGAGAGGAAATTTAGTTTTTTAATTCCAGCTTTCAAAATAATTTTCTGTATTCTAGAATGAATTTCTTCCAACAGAAGTTTATATTACGTTGAGAACTTTGCTTATTTTTATTTTCACTCACTGATTTTTGTTTACAGTGTATAACTTACATCGACTTTTAAAAAATTCGAATTGAATTCTAGACCTGGAAAACAAGATTTTCTATTCTAGAATGACTTTTTAGTTTTTATTGTGTAATTCGCACTTGCATGGAAAATTTTATATATTATCGTTCACAATATATGTATTGAATACTAATAACATCCTGAGAGAGGAAATTTAGTTTTTTAATTCCAGCTTTCAAAATTAATTTTCTGTATTCTAGAATAAATTTCTTCCAACAGAAATTTATATTACGTTGAGAATTTTGCTTATTTTTATATTCACTCACTGATTTCTGTTTACAGAGTATAACTTACATCGACTTTTAAAAAAGTCGAATTGAATTCTAGACCTGGAAAACAAGATTTTCTGTTCTAGAATGACTTTTTAGTGTTTATTTTGTAATTCGCACGCGCATGGAAAATTTTATATATTATAGTTCACAATATATGTATTGAATACTAATAACATCCTGAGAGAGGAAATTTAGTTTTTTAATTCCAGCATTCAAAATTAATTTTCTCTATTCTAGAATGAATTTCTTCCATCAGAAGTTTATATTACGTTGAGAATTTTGCTTATATTTATTTTCACTCACTGATTTCTGTTTGCAGAGTATAACTTACATTGACTTTTAAAAAATTCGAATTTAATTCTAGACCTGGAAAACAAGATTTTCTCTTCTAGAAAGACTTTTTATTGTTTATTTTGTAATTTGCACGCGCATGGAAAATTTTATATATTATCGTTCACAATATATGTATTGAATACTAATAAAATCCTGAGAGAGGAAATTTAGTTTTTTAATTCCAGCTTTCAAAATTAATTTTCTGTATTCTAGAATGAATTTCTTTCAACAGAAGTTTATATTACGTTGAGAATTTTGCTTATTTTTATTTTCACTCACTGATTTCTGTTTACAGCGTAAAACTTACATCGACTTTTAAAAAATTCGAATTGAATTCTAGACCTGGAAAACAAGATTCTCTGTTATAGAATGACTTTTTAGTGTTTATTTTGTAATTCGCACGCGCATGGAAAATTTTATATCTAATCGTTCACAATATATGTATTGAATACTAATAACATCCTGAGAGAGGAAATTTAGTTTTTTAATTCCAGCTTTTAAAATTAATTTTCTGTATTCTAGAATGAATTTCTTTCAACAGGAGTTTATATTACGTTGAGAATTTTGCTTATTTTTATTTTCACTCACTGATTTCTGTTTACAGAGTATAACTTACATCGACTTTTAAAAAATTCGAATTGAATTCTAGACCTGGAAAACAAGATTTTCTGTTCTAGAATGACTTTTTAGTGTTTATTTTGTAATTCGCAAGCGGATGGAAAATTTTATATATTATCGTTCACAATATTTTTATTGAATACTAATAACATTCTGAGAGAGGAAATTTAGTTTTTAAATTCCAGCTTTCAAAATTAATTTTCTGTATTCTAGAATGAATTTCTTTCAACAGAAGTTTATATTACGTTGAGAATTTTGCTTATTTTTATTTTCACTCACTGATTTCTGTTTACAGAGTATAACTTACATCGAATTTTAAAAAATTCTAATTGAATTCTAGACCTGGAAAACAAGATTTTCTGTTTTAGAATGACTTTTTAGTGTTTATTTTGTAATTCGCACGCGCATGGAAAATTTTATATATTATCGTTCACAATATATGTATTGAATACTAATAAAATCCTGAGAGAGGAAATTTAGTTTTTTAATTCCAGCTTTCAAAATTAATTTTCTGTATTCTAGAATGAATTTATTTCAACAGAAGTTTATATTACGTTGAGAATTTTGCTTATTTTTATTTTCACTCACTGATTTCTGTTTACAGAGTATAACTTACATCGAATTTTAAAAAATTCTAATTGAATTCTAGACCTGGAAAACAAGATTTTCTGTTTTAGAATGACTTTTTAGTGTTTATTTTGTAATTCGCACGCGCATGGAAAATTTTATATGTTATCGTTCACAATATATGTATTGAATACTAATATCATCCTGAGAGAGGAAATTTAGTTTTTTAATTCCAGCTTTCAAAATTACTTTTCTGTATTCTAGAATGAATTTCTTTCATCAGAAGTTTATATTACGTTGAGAATTTTGCTTATTTTTATTTTCACTCACTGATTTCTGTTTACAGAGTATAACTTACATCGACTTTTAAAAAATTCGAATTGAATTCTAGACCTGGAAATCAAGATTTTCTATTCTAGAATGACTTTTTAGTGTTTATTTAGTAATTCGCACGCGCATGGAACATTTTATATATTATCGTTCACAATATATGTATTGAATACTAATAACATCCTGAGAGAGGAAATTTAGTTTTTTAATCCAAGCTTTCAAAATTAATTTTCTGTATTCTAGAATGAATTTCTTTCAACAGAAGTTTATATTACGTTGAGAATTTTGCTTATTTTTATTTTCACTCACTGATTTCTGTTTACAGAGTATAACTAACATCGACACTTAAAAAATTCGAATTGAATTCTAGACCTGGAAAACAAGATTTTCTGTTCTAGAATGACTTTTTAGTGTTTATTTTGTAATTCGCAAGCGCATGGAAAATTTTATATATTATCGTTCACAATATATTTATTGAATACTAATAACATCCTGAGAGAGGAAATTTAGTTTTTAGATTCCAGCTTTCAGAATTAATTTTCTGTATTCTAGAATGAATTTCTTTCAACGGAAGTTTATATTACGTTGAGAATTTTGCTTATTTTTATTTTCACTCACTGATTTCTGTTTACAGAGTATAACTTACATCGACTTTTAAAAAATTCGAATTGAATTCTAGACCTGGAAAACAAGATTTTCTATTCTAGAATGACTTTTTAGTGTTTATTGTGTAATTCGCACGCGCATGGAAAATTTTATATATTATCGTTCACAATATATGTATTGAATACTAATAACATCCTGAGAGAGGAAATTTAGTTTTTTAATTCCAGCTTTCAAAATAATTTTCTGTATTCTAGAATGAATTTCTTCCAACAGAAGTTTATATTACGTTGAGAACTTTGCTTATTTTTATTTTCACTCACTGATTTTTGTTTACAGAGTATAACTTACATCGACTTTTAAAAAATTCGAATTGAATTCTAGACCTGGAAAACAAGATTTTCTATTCTAGAATGACTTTTTAGTGTTTATTGTGTAATTCGCACTTGCATGGAAAATTTTATATATTATCGTTCACAATATATGTATTGAATACTAATAACATCCTGAGAGAGGAAATTTAGTTTTTTAATTCCAGCTTTCAAAATTAATTTTCTGTATTCTAGAATAAATTTCTTCCAACAGAAATTTATATTACGTTGAGAATTTTGCTTATTTTTATATTCACTCACTGATTTCTGTTTACAGAGTATAACTTACATCGACTTTTAAAAAAGTCGAATTGAATTCTAGACCTGGAAAACAAGATTTTCTGTTCTAGAATGACTTTTTAGTGTTTATTTTGTAATTCGCACGCGCATGGAAAATTTTATATATTATAGTTCACAATATATGTATTGAATACTAATAACATCCTGAGAGAGGAAATTTAGTTTTTTAATTCCAGCATTCAAAATTAATTTTCTCTATTCTAGAATGAATTTCTTCCATCAGAAGTTTATATTACGTTGAGAATTTTGCTTATATTTATTTTCACTCACTGATTTCTGTTTGCAGAGTATAACTTACATTGACTTTTAAAAAATTCGAATTTAATTCTAGACCTGGAAAACAAGATTTTCTCTTCTAGAAAGACTTTTTATTGTTTATTTTGTAATTTGCACGCGCATGGAAAATTTTATATATTATCGTTCACAATATATGTATTGAATACTAATAAAATCCTGAGAGAGGAAATTTAGTTTTTTAATTCCAGCTTTCAAAATTAATTTTCTGTATTCTAGAATGAATTTCTTTCAACAGAAGTTTATATTACGTTGAGAATTTTGCTTATTTTTATTTTCACTCACTGATTTCTGTTTACAGCGTAAAACTTACATCGACTTTTAAAAAATTCTAATTGAATTCTAGACCTGGAAAACAAGATTCTCTGTTATAGAATGACTTTTTAGTGTTTATTTTGTAATTCGCACGCGCATGGAAAATTTTATATCTAATCGTTCACAATATATGTATTGAATACTAATAACATCCTGAGAGAGGAAATATAGTTTTTTAATTCCAGCTTTTAAAATTAATTTTCTGTATTCTAGAATGAATTTCTTTCAACAGGAGTTTATATTACGTTGAGAATTTTGCTTATTTTTATTTTCACTCACTGATTTCTGTTTACAGAGTATAACTTACATCGACTTTTAAAAAATTCGAATTGAATTCTAGACCTGGAAAACAAGATTTTCTGTTCTAGAATGACTTTTTAGTGTTTATTTTGTAATTCGCAAGCGGATGGAAAATTTTATATATTATCGTTCACAATATTTTTATTGAATACTAATAACATTCTGAGAGAGGAAATTTAGTTTTTAAATTCCAGCTTTCAAAATTAATTTTCTGTATTCTAGAATGAATTTCTTTCAACAGAAGTTTATATTACGTTGAGAATTTTGCTTATTTTTATTTTCACTCACTGATTTCTGTTTACAGAGTATAACTTACATCGAATTTTAAAAAATTCTAATTGAATTCTAGACCTGGAAAACAAGATTTTCTGTTTTAGAATGACTTTTTAGTGTTTATTTTGTAATTCGCACGCGCATGGAAAATTTTATATATTATCGTTCACAATATATTTATTGAATACTAATAACATTCTGAGAAAGGAAATTTAGTTTTTAAATTCCAGCTTTCAAAATTAATTTTCTGTATTCTAGAATGAATTTATTTCAACAGAAGTTTATATTACGTTGAGAATTTTGCTTATTTTTATTTTCACTCACTGATTTCTGTTTACAGAGTATAACTTACATCGAATTTTAAAAAATTCTAATTGAATTCTAGACCTGGAAAACAAGATTTTCTGTTTTAGAATGACTTTTTAGTGTTTATTTTGTAATTCGCACGCGCATGGAAAATTTTATATATTATCGTTCACAATATATGTATTGAATACTAATAAAATCCTGAGAGAGGAAATTTAGTTTTTTAATTCCAGCTTTCAAAATTAATTTTCTGTATTCTAGAATGAATTTCTTTCAACAGAAAGTTATATTACGTTGAGAATTTTGCTTATTTTTATTTTCACTCACTGATTTCTGTTTACAGAGTATAACTTACATCGAATTTTAAAAAATTCTAATTGAATTCTAGACCTGGAAAACAAGATTTTCTGTTTTAGAATGACTTTTTAGTGTTTATTTTGTAATTCGCACGCGCATGGAAAATTTTATATGTTATCGTTCACAATATATGTATTGAATACTAATATCATCCTGAGAGAGGAAATTTAGTTTTTTAATTCCAGCTTTCAAAATTACTTTTCTGTATTCTAGAATGAATTTCTTTCATCAGAAGTTTATATTACGTTGAGAATTTTGCTTATTTTTATTTTCACTCACTGATTTCTGTTTACAGAGTATAACTTACATCGACATTTAAAAAATTCGAATTGAATTCTAGACCTGGAAAACAAGATTTTCTGTTCTAGAATGACTTTTTAGTGTTTATTTTGTAATTCGCATGCGCATGGAAAATTTTATATATTATCGTTCACAATATATGTATTGAATACTAATAACATCCTGAGAGAGGAAATTTAGTTTTTTAATTCCAGCTTTCAAAATTAATTTTCTGTATTCTAGAATGAATTTCTTTCAACAGAAGTTTATATTACGTTGAGAATTTTGCTTATTTTTATTTTCACTCACTGATTTCTGTTTAAAGAGTATAACTTACATCGACTTTTAAAAAATTCGAATTGAATTCTAGACCTGGAAAACAAGATTTTCTGTTCTAGAATGACTTTTTTATGTTTATTTTGTAATTCGCATGCGCATGGAAAATTTTATATGTTATCGTTCACAATATATGTATTGAATACTAATAACATCCTGAGAGAGGAAATTTAAGGTTTTTAATTCCAGCTTTCAAAATTAATTTTCTGTATTCTAGAATGAATTTCTTTCAACAGAAGTTTATATTACGTTGAGAATTTTGCTTATTTTTATTTTCACTCACTGATTTCTGTTTACAGAGTATAACTTACATCGAATTTTAAAAAATTCTAATTGAATTCTAGACCTGGAAAACAAGATTTTCTGTTTTAGAATGACTTTTTAGTGTTTATTTTGTAATTCGCACGCGCATGGAAAATTTTATATATTATCGTTCACAATATATTTATTGAATACTAATAACATTCTGAGAAAGGAAATTTAGTTTTTAAATTCCAGCTTTCAAAATTAATTTTCTGTATTCTAGAATGAATTTATTTCAACAGAAGTTTATATTACGTTGAGAATTTTGCTTATTTTTATTTTCACTCACTGATTTCTGTTTACAGAGTATAACTTACATCGAATTTTAAAAAATTCTAATTGAATTCTAGACCTGGAAAACAAGATTTTCTGTTTTAGAATGACTTTTTAGTGTTTATTTTGTAATTCGCACGCGCATGGAAAATTTTATATATTATCGTTCACAATATATGTATTGAATACTAATAAAATCCTGAGAGAGGAAATTTAGTTTTTTAATTCCAGCTTTCAAAATTAATTTTCTGTATTCTAGAATGAATTTCTTTCAACAGAAAGTTATATTACGTTGAGAATTTTGCTTATTTTTATTTTCACTCACTGATTTCTGTTTACAGAGTATAACTTACATCGAATTTTAAAAAATTCTAATTGAATTCTAGACCTGGAAAACAAGATTTTCTGTTTTAGAATGACTTTTTAGTGTTTATTTTGTAATTCGCACGCGCATGGAAAATTTTATATGTTATCGTTCACAATATATGTATTGAATACTAATATCATCCTGAGAGAGGAAATTTAGTTTTTTAATTCCAGCTTTCAAAATTACTTTTCTGTATTCTAGAATGAATTTCTTTCATCAGAAGTTTATATTACGTTGAGAATTTTGCTTATTTTTATTTTCACTCACTGATTTCTGTTTACAGAGTATAACTTACATCGACATTTAAAAAATTCGAATTGAATTCTAGACCTGGAAAACAAGATTTTCTGTTCTAGAATGACTTTTTAGTGTTTATTTTGTAATTCGCATGCGCATGGAAAATTTTATATATTATCGTTCACAATATATGTATTGAATACTAATAACATCCTGAGAGAGGAAATTTAGTTTTTTAATTCCAGCTTTCAAAATTAATTTTCTGTATTCTAGAATGAATTTCTTTCAACAGAAGTTTATATTACGTTGAGAATTTTGCTTATTTTTATTTTCACTCACTGATTTCTGTTTAAAGAGTATAACTTACATCGACTTTTAAAAAATTCGAATTGAATTCTAGACCTGGAAAACAAGATTTTCTGTTCTAGAATGACTTTTTTATGTTTATTTTGTAATTCGCATGCGCATGGAAAATTTTATATGTTATCGTTCACAATATATGTATTGAATACTAATAACATCCTGAGAGAGGAAATTTAAGGTTTTTAATTCCAGCTTTCAAAATTAATTTTCTGTATTCTAGAATGAATTTCTTTCAACAGAAGTTTATATTACGTTGAGAATTTTGCTTATTTTTATTTTCACTCTCTGATTTCTGTTTACAGAGTATAACTTACATCGACTTTTAAAAAATTCGAATTGAATTCTAGACCTGGAAAACAAGATTTTCTATTCTAGAATGACTTTTTAGTGTTTATTGTGTAATTCGCACGCGCATGGAAAATTTTATATATTATCGTTCACAATATATGTATTGAATACTAATAACATCCTGAGAGAGGAAATTTAGTTTTTTAATTCCAGCTTTCAAAATAATTTTCTGTATTCTAGAATGAATTTCTTCCAACAGAAGTTTATATTACGTTGAGAACTTTGCTTATTTTTATTTTCACTCACTGATTTTTGTTTACAGAGTATAACTTACATCGACTTTTAAAAAATTCGAATTGAATTCTAGACCTGGAAAACAAGATTTTCTATTCTAGAATGACTTTTTAGTTTTTATTGTGTAATTCGCACTTGCATGGAAAATTTTATATATTATCGTTCACAATATATGTATTGAATACTAATAACATCCTGAGAGAGGAAATTTAGTTTTTTAATTCCAGCTTTCAAAATTAATTTTCTGTATTCTAGAATAAATTTCTTCCAACAGAAATTTATATTACGTTGAGAATTTTGCTTATTTTTATATTCACTCACTGATTTCTGTTTACAGAGTATAACTTACATCGACTTTTAAAAAAGTCGAATTGAATTCTAGACCTGGAAAACAAGATTTTCTGTTCTAGAATGACTTTTTAGTGTTTATTTTGTAATTCGCACGCGCATGGAAAATTTTATATATTATAGTTCACAATATATGTATTGAATACTAATAACATCCTGAGAGAGGAAATTTAGTTTTTTAATTCCAGCATTCAAAATTAATTTTCTCTATTCTAGAATGAATTTCTTCCATCAGAAGTTTATATTACGTTGAGAATTTTGCTTATATTTATTTTCACTCACTGATTTCTGTTTGCAGAGTATAACTTACATTGACTTTTAAAAAATTCGAATTTAATTCTAGACCTGGAAAACAAGATTTTCTCTTCTAGAAAGACTTTTTATTGTTTATTTTGTAATTTGCACGCGCATGGAAAATTTTATATATTATCGTTCACAATATATGTATTGAATACTAATAAAATCCTGAGAGAGGAAATTTAGTTTTTTAATTCCAGCTTTCAAAATTAATTTTCTGTATTCTAGAATGAATTTCTTTCAACAGAAGTTTATATTACGTTGAGAATTTTGCTTATTTTTATTTTCACTCACTGATTTCTGTTTACAGCGTAAAACTTACATCGACTTTTAAAAAATTCGAATTGAATTCTAGACCTGGAAAACAAGATTCTCTGTTATAGAATGACTTTTTAGTGTTTATTTTGTAATTCGCACGCGCATGGAAAATTTTATATCTAATCGTTCACAATATATGTATTGAATACTAATAACATCCTGAGAGAGGAAATTTAGTTTTTTAATTCCAGCTTTTAAAATTAATTTTCTGTATTCTAGAATGAATTTCTTTCAACAGGAGTTTATATTACGTTGAGAATTTTGCTTATTTTTATTTTCACTCACTGATTTCTGTTTACAGAGTATAACTTACATCGACTTTTAAAAAATTCGAATTGAATTCTAGACCTGGAAAACAAGATTTTCTGTTCTAGAATGACTTTTTAGTGTTTATTTTGTAATTCGCAAGCGGATGGAAAATTTTATATATTATCGTTCACAATATTTTTATTGAATACTAATAACATTCTGAGAGAGGAAATTTAGTTTTTAAATTCCAGCTTTCAAAATTAATTTTCTGTATTCTAGAATGAATTTCTTTCAACAGAAGTTTATATTACGTTGAGAATTTTGCTTATTTTTATTTTCACTCACTGATTTCTGTTTACAGAGTATAACTTACATCGAATTTTAAAAAATTCTAATTGAATTCTAGACCTGGAAAACAAGATTTTCTGTTTTAGAATGACTTTTTAGTGTTTATTTTGTAATTCGCACGCGCATGGAAAATTTTATATATTATCGTTCACAATATATGTATTGAATACTAATAAAATCCTGAGAGAGGAAATTTAGTTTTTTAATTCCAGCTTTCAAAATTAATTTTCTGTATTCTAGAATGAATTTATTTCAACAGAAGTTTATATTACGTTGAGAATTTTGCTTATTTTTATTTTCACTCACTGATTTCTGTTTACAGAGTATAACTTACATCGAATTTTAAAAAATTCTAATTGAATTCTAGACCTGGAAAACAAGATTTTCTGTTTTAGAATGACTTTTTAGTGTTTATTTTGTAATTCGCACGCGCATGGAAAATTTTATATGTTATCGTTCACAATATATGTATTGAATACTAATATCATCCTGAGAGAGGAAATTTAGTTTTTTAATTCCAGCTTTCAAAATTACTTTTCTGTATTCTAGAATGAATTTCTTTCATCAGAAGTTTATATTACGTTGAGAATTTTGCTTATTTTTATTTTCACTCACTGATTTCTGTTTACAGAGTATAACTTACATCGACTTTTAAAAAATTCGAATTGAATTCTAGACCTGGAAAACAAGATTTTCTATTCTAGAATGACTTTTTAGTGTTTATTTAGTAATTCGCACGCGCATGGAACATTTTATATATTATCGTTCACAATATATGTATTGAATACTAATAACATCCTTAGAGAGGAAATTTAGTTTTTTAATCCAAGCTTTCAAAATTAATTTTCTGTATTCTAGAATGAATTTCTTTCAACAGAAGTTTATATTACGTTGAGAATTTTGCTTATTTTTATTTTCACTCACTGATTTCTGTTTACAGAGTATAACTAACATCGACACTTAAAAAATTCGAATTGAATTCTAGACCTGGAAAACAAGATTTTCTGTTCTAGAATGACTTTTTAGTGTTTATTTTGTAATTCGCAAGCGCATGGAAAATTTTATATATTATCGTTCACAATATATTTATTGAATACTAATAACATCCTGAGAGAGGAAATTTAGTTTTTAGATTCCAGCTTTCAGAATTAATTTTCTGTATTCTAGAATGAATTTCTTTCAACGGAAGTTTATATTACGTTGAGAATTTTGCTTATTTTTATTTTCACTCACTGATTTCTGTTTACAGAGTATAACTTACATCGACTTTTAAAAAATTCGAATTGAATTCTAGATCTGGAAAACAAGATTTTCTATTCTAGAATGACTTTTTAGTGTTTATTGTGTAATTCGCACGCGCATGGAAAATTTTATATATTATCGTTCACAATATATGTATTGAATACTAATAACATCCTGAGAGAGGAAATTTAGTTTTTTAATTCCAGCTTTCAAAATAATTTTCTGTATTCTAGAATGAATTTCTTCCAACAGAAGTTTATATTACGTTGAGAACTTTGCTTATTTTTATTTTCACTCACTGATTTTTGTTTACAGAGTATAACTTACATCGACTTTTAAAAAATTCGAATTGAATTCTAGACCTGGAAAACAAGATTTTCTATTCTAGAATGACTTTTTAGTGTTTATTGTGTAATTCGCACTTGCATGGAAAATTTTATATATTATCGTTCACAATATATGTATTGAATACTAATAACATCCTGAGAGAGGAAATTTAGTTTTTTAATTCCAGCTTTCAAAATTAATTTTCTGTATTCTAGAATAAATTTCTTCCAACAGAAATTTATATTACGTTGAGAATTTTGCTTATTTTTATATTCACTCACTGATTTCTGTTTACAGAGTATAACTTACATCGACTTTTAAAAAAGTCGAATTGAATTCTAGACCTGGAAAACAAGATTTTCTGTTCTAGAATGACTTTTTAGTGTTTATTTTGTAATTCGCACGCGCATGGAAAATTTTATATATTATAGTTCACAATATATGTATTGAATACTAATAACATCCTGAGAGAGGAAATTTAGTTTTTTAATTCCAGCATTCAAAATTAATTTTCTCTATTCTAGAATGAATTTCTTCCATCAGAAGTTTATATTACGTTGAGAATTTTGCTTATATTTATTTTCACTCACTGATTTCTGTTTGCAGAGTATAACTTACATTGACTTTTAAAAAATTCGAATTTAATTCTAGACCTGGAAAACAAGATTTTCTCTTCTAGAAAGACTTTTTATTGTTTATTTTGTAATTTGCACGCGCATGGAAAATTTTATATATTATCGTTCACAATATATGTATTGAATACTAATAAAATCCTGAGAGAGGAAATTTAGTTTTTTAATTCCAGCTTTCAAAATTAATTTTCTGTATTCTAGAATGAATTTCTTTCAACAGAAGTTTATATTACGTTGAGAATTTTGCTTATTTTTATTTTCACTCACTGATTTCTGTTTACAGCGTAAAACTTACATCGACTTTTAAAAAATTCTAATTGAATTCTAGACCTGGAAAACAAGATTCTCTGTTATAGAATGACTTTTTAGTGTTTATTTTGTAATTCGCACGCGCATGGAAAATTTTATATCTAATCGTTCACAATATATGTATTGAATACTAATAACATCCTGAGAGAGGAAATATAGTTTTTTAATTCCAGCTTTTAAAATTAATTTTCTGTATTCTAGAATGAATTTCTTTCAACAGGAGTTTATATTACGTTGAGAATTTTGCTTATTTTTATTTTCACTCACTGATTTCTGTTTACAGAGTATAACTTACATCGACTTTTAAAAAATTCGAATTGAATTCTAGACCTGGAAAACAAGATTTTCTGTTCTAGAATGACTTTTTAGTGTTTATTTTGTAATTCGCAAGCGGATGGAAAATTTTATATATTATCGTTCACAATATTTTTATTGAATACTAATAACATTCTGAGAGAGGAAATTTAGTTTTTAAATTCCAGCTTTCAAAATTAATTTTCTGTATTCTAGAATGAATTTCTTTCAACAGAAGTTTATATTACGTTGAGAATTTTGCTTATTTTTATTTTCACTCACTGATTTCTGTTTACAGAGTATAACTTACATCGAATTTTAAAAAATTCTAATTGAATTCTAGACCTGGAAAACAAGATTTTCTGTTTTAGAATGACTTTTTAGTGTTTATTTTGTAATTCGCACGCGCATGGAAAATTTTATATATTATCGTTCACAATATATTTATTGAATACTAATAACATTCTGAGAAAGGAAATTTAGTTTTTAAATTCCAGCTTTCAAAATTAATTTTCTGTATTCTAGAATGAATTTATTTCAACAGAAGTTTATATTACGTTGAGAATTTTGCTTATTTTTATTTTCACTCACTGATTTCTGTTTACAGAGTATAACTTACATCGAATTTTAAAAAATTCTAATTGAATTCTAGACCTGGAAAACAAGATTTTCTGTTTTAGAATGACTTTTTAGTGTTTATTTTGTAATTCGCACGCGCATGGAAAATTTTATATATTATCGTTCACAATATATGTATTGAATACTAATAAAATCCTGAGAGAGGAAATTTAGTTTTTTAATTCCAGCTTTCAAAATTAATTTTCTGTATTCTAGAATGAATTTCTTTCAACAGAAAGTTATATTACGTTGAGAATTTTGCTTATTTTTATTTTCACTCACTGATTTCTGTTTACAGAGTATAACTTACATCGAATTTTAAAAAATTCTAATTGAATTCTAGACCTGGAAAACAAGATTTTCTGTTTTAGAATGACTTTTTAGTGTTTATTTTGTAATTCGCACGCGCATGGAAAATTTTATATGTTATCGTTCACAATATATGTATTGAATACTAATATCATCCTGAGAGAGGAAATTTAGTTTTTTAATTCCAGCTTTCAAAATTACTTTTCTGTATTCTAGAATGAATTTCTTTCATCAGAAGTTTATATTACGTTGAGAATTTTGCTTATTTTTATTTTCACTCACTGATTTCTGTTTACAGAGTATAACTTACATCGACATTTAAAAAATTCGAATTGAATTCTAGACCTGGAAAACAAGATTTTCTGTTCTAGAATGACTTTTTAGTGTTTATTTTGTAATTCGCATGCGCATGGAAAATTTTATATATTATCGTTCACAATATATGTATTGAATACTAATAACATCCTGAGAGAGGAAATTTAGTTTTTTAATTCCAGCTTTCAAAATTAATTTTCTGTATTCTAGAATGAATTTCTTTCAACAGAAGTTTATATTACGTTGAGAATTTTGCTTATTTTTATTTTCACTCACTGATTTCTGTTTAAAGAGTATAACTTACATCGACTTTTAAAAAATTCGAATTGAATTCTAGACCTGGAAAACAAGATTTTCTGTTCTAGAATGACTTTTTTATGTTTATTTTGTAATTCGCATGCGCATGGAAAATTTTATATGTTATCGTTCACAATATATGTATTGAATACTAATAACATCCTGAGAGAGGAAATTTAAGGTTTTTAATTCCAGCTTTCAAAATTAATTTTCTGTATTCTAGAATGAATTTCTTTCAACAGAAGTTTATATTACGTTGAGAATTTTGCTTATTTTTATTTTCACTCTCTGATTTCTGTTTACAGAGTATAACTTACATCGACTTTTAAAAAATTCGAATTGAATTCTAGACCTGGAAAACAAGATTTTCTGTTCTAGAATGACTTTTTAGTGTTTATTTTGTAATTCGCATGCGCATGGAAAATTTTATATATTATCGTTCACAATATATGTATTGAATAGTAATAACATCCTGAGAGAGGAAATTTAGTTTTTTAATTCCAGCTTTCAAAATTAATTTTCTGTATTCTAGAATGAATTTCTTTCAACAGAAGTTTATATTACATTGAGAATTTTGCTTATTTTTATTTTCACTCACTGATTTCTGTTTACAGAGTATAACTTACATCGACTTTTAAAAAATTCGAATTGAATTCTAGACCTGGAAAACAAGATTTTCTGTTCTAGAATGACTTTTTAGTGTTTATTTTGTAATTCGCACGCGCATGGAAAATTTTATATATTATCGTTCACAATATATGTATTGAATACTAATAACATCCTGAGAGAGGAATTTAGTTTTTTAATCCAAGCTTTCAAAATTAATTTTCTGTATTCTAGAATGAATTTCTTTCAACAGAAGTTTATATTACGTTGATAATTTTGCTTATTTTTATTTTCACTCACTGATTTCTGTTTAAAGAGTATAACTTACATCGACTTTTAAAAAATTCGAATTGAATTCTAGACCTGGAAAACAAGATTTTCTGTTCTAGAATGACTTTTTTATGTTTATTTTGTAATTCGCACGCGCATGGAAAATTTTATATGTTATCGTTCACAATATATGTATTGAATATAATAACATCCTGAGAGAGGAAATTTAGTTTTTTAATTCCAGCTTTCAAAATTAATTTTCTGTATTCTAGAATGAATTTCTTTCAACAGAAGTTTATATTACGTTGAGAATTTTGCTTATTTTTATTTTCACTCACTGATTTCTGTTTACAGAGTATAACTTACATCGACTTTTAAAAAATTCGAATTGAATTCTAGACCTGGAAAACAAGATTTTCTGTTCTAGAATGACTTTTTAGTGTTTATTTTGTAATTCGCACGCGCATGGAAAATTTTATATATTATCGTTCACAATATATGTATTGAATACTAATAACATCCTGAGAGAGGAAATTTAGTTTTTTAATCCAAGCTTTCAAAATTAATTTTCTGTATTCTAGAATGAATTTCTTTCAACAGAAGTTTATATTACGTTGAGAATTTTGCTTATTTTTATTTTCACTCACTGATTTCTGTTTACAGAGTATAACTAACATCGACACTTAAAAAATTCGAATTGAATTCTAGACCTGGAAAACAAGATTTTCTGTTCTAGAATGACTTTTTAGTGTTTATTTTGTAATTCGCACGCGCATGGAAAATTTTATATATTATCGTTCACAATATATGTATTGAATACTAATAACATCCTGAGACAGGAAATTTAGCTTTTTAATCCAAGCTTTCAAAATTAATTTTCTGTATTCTAGAATGAATTTCTTCCAACAGAAATTTATATTACGTTGACAATTTTGCTTATTTTTATTTTCACTCACTGATTTCTGTTTACAGAGTATAACTTACATCGACTTTTAAAAAATTCGAATTGAATTCTAGACCTGGAAAACAAGATTTTCTGTTCTAGAATGACTTTTTAGTGTTTATTTTGTAATTCGCAAGCGCATGGAAAATTTTATATATTATCGTTCACAATATATTTATTGAATACTAATAACATCCTGAGAGAGGAAATTTAGTTTTTAGATTCCAGCTTTCAGAATTAATTTTCTGTATTCTAGAATGAATTTCTTTCAACGGAAGTTTATATTACGTTGAGAATTTTGCTTATTTTTATTTTCACTCACTGATTTCTGTTTACAGAGTATAACTTACATCGACTTTTAAAAAATTCGAATTGAATTCTAGACCTGGAAAACAAGATTTTCTATTCTAGAATGACTTTTTAGTGTTTATTGTGTAATTCGCACGCGCATGGAAAATTTTATATATTATCGTTCACAATATATGTATTGAATACTAATAACATCCTGAGAGAGGAAATTTAGTTTTTTAATTCCAGCTTTCAAAATAATTTTCTGTATTCTAGAATGAATTTCTTCCAACAGAAGTTTATATTACGTTGAGAACTTTGCTTATTTTTATTTTCACTCACTGATTTTTGTTTACAGAGTATAACTTACATAGACTTTTAAAAAATTCGAATTGAATTCTAGACCTGGAAAACAAGATTTTCTATTCTAGAATGACTTTTTAGTGTTTATTGTGTAATTCGCACTTGCATGGAAAATTTTATATATTATCGTTCACAATATATGTATTGAATACTAATAACATCCTGAGAGAGGAAATTTAGTTTTTTAATTCCAGCTTTCAAAATTAATTTTCTGTATTCTAGAATAAATTTCTTCCAACAGAAATTTATATTACGTTGAGAATTTTGCTTATTTTTATATTCACTCACTGATTTCTGTTTACAGAGTATAACTTACATCGACTTTTAAAAAAGTCGAATTGAATTCTAGACCTGGAAAACAAGATTTTCTGTTCTAGAATGACTTTTTAGTGTTTATTTTGTAATTCGCACGCGCATGGAAAATTTTATATATTATAGTTCACAATATATGTATTGAATACTAATAACATCCTGAGAGAGGAAATTTAGTTTTTTAATTCCAGCATTCAAAATTAATTTTCTCTATTCTAGAATGAATTTCTTCCATCAGAAGTTTATATTACGTTGAGAATTTTGCTTATATTTATTTTCACTCACTGATTTCTGTTTGCAGAGTATAACTTACATTGACTTTTAAAAAATTCGAATTTAATTCTAGACCTGGAAAACAAGATTTTCTGTTCTAGAAAGACTTTTTATTGTTTATTTTGTAATTTGCACGCGCATGGAAAATTTTATATATTATCGTTCACAATATATGTATTGAATACTAATAACATCCTGAGAGAGGAAATTTAGTTTTTTAATTCCAGCTTTTAAAATTAATTTTCTGTATTCTAGAATGAATTTCTTTCAATAGAAGTTTATATTACGTTGAGAATTTTGCTTATTTTTATTTTCACTCACTGATTTCTGTTTTCAGAGTATAACTTACATCGACTTTTAAAAAATTAGAATTGAATTCTAGACCTGGAAAACAAGATTTTCTGTTCTAGAATGACTTTTTAGTGTTTATTTTGTAATTCGCACGCGCATGGAAAATTTTATATATTATCGTTCACAATATATGTATTGAATACTAATAACTTCCTGAGAGAGGAAATTTAGTTTTTTAATTCCAGCTTTCAAAATTAATTTTCTGTATTCTAGAATGAATTTCTTCCAGCAGAAGTTTATATTACGTTGAGAATTATTCTTATTTTTATTTTCAATCACTGATTTCTGTTTGCAGAGTATAACTTACATCGACTTTTAATAAATTCGAATTGAATTCTAGACCTGGAAAACAAGATTTTCTGTTCTAGAATGACTTTTTAGTGTTTATTTTGTAATTCGCACGCGAATGGAAAATTTTATATATTATCGTTCACAATATATGTATTGAATACTAATAACATCCTGAGAGAGGAAATTTAGTTTTTTTTATTCCAGCTTTCAAAATTAATTTTCTGTATTCTAGAATGAATTTCTTTCAACAGAAGTTTATATTACGTTGAGAATTTTGCTTATTTTTATTTTCACTCACTGATTTCTGTTTACAGAGTATAACTTACATCGACTTTTCAAAAATTCGAATTGAATTCTAGACCTGGAAAACAAGATTTTCTGTTCTAGAATGACTTTTTAGTGTTTATTTTGTAATTCGCACGCGCATGGAAAATTTTATATATTATCGTTCACAATATATGTATTGAATACTAATAACATCCTGAGAGAGGATATTTAGTTTTTTAATTCCAGCTTTCAAAATTAATTTTCTGTATTCTAGAATGAATTTCTTCCAACAGAAGTTTATATTACGTTGAGAATTTTGCTTATTTTTATTTTCACTCACTGATTTCTGTTTACAGAGTATAACTTACATCGACTTTTAAAAAATTCGATTTGAATTCTAGACCTGGAAAACAAGATTTTCTGTTCTAGAATGACTTTTTAGTGTTTATTTTATAATTCGCACGCGCATGGAAAATTTTATATATTATCGTTCACAATATATGTATTGAATACTAATAACATCCTGAGAGAGGAAATTTAGTTTTTTAATTCCAGCTTTCAAAATTAATTTTCTGTATTCTAGAATGAATTTCTTCCAACAGAAGTTTATATTACGTTGAGAATTTTGCTTATTTTTATTTTCACTCACTGATTTCTGTTTACAGAGTATAACTTACATCGACTTTTAAAAAATTCGAATTGAATTCTAGACCTGGAAAACAAGATTTTCTGTTCTAGAATGACTTTTTAGTGTTTATTTTGTAATTCGCACGCGCATGGAAAATTTTATATATTATCGTTCACAATATATGTACTGAATACTAATAACATCCTGAGAGAGGAAATTTAGTTTTTTAATTCCAGCTTTCAAAATTAATTTTCTGTATTCTAGAATGAATTTCTTCCAACAGAAGTTTAAATTACGTTGAGAACTTTGCTTATTTTTATTTTCACTAACTGATTTTTGTTTACAGAGTATAACTTACATCGACTTTTAAAAAATTCGAATTGAATTCTAGACCTGGAAAACAAGATTTTCTGTTTTAGAATGACTTTTTAGTGTTTATTTTGTAATTCGCACGCGCATGGAAAATTTTATATGTTATCGTTCACAATATATGTATTGAATACTAATATCATCCTGAGAGAGGAAATTTAGTTTTTTAATTCCAGCTTTCAAAATTACTTTTCTGTATTCTAGAATGAATTTCTTTCATCAGAAGTTTATATTACGTTGAGAATTTTGCTTATTTTTATTTTCACTCACTGATTTCTGTTTACAGAGTATAACTTACATCGACATTTAAAAAATTCGAATTGAATTCTAGACCTGGAAAACAAGATTTTCTGTTCTAGAATGACTTTTTAGTGTTTATTTTGTAATTCGCATGCGCATGGAAAATTTTATATATTATCGTTCACAATATATGTATTGAATACTAATAACATCCTGAGAGAGGAAATTTAGTTTTTTAATTCCAGCTTTCAAAATTAATTTTCTGTATTCTGGAATGAATTTCTTTCAACAGAAGTTTATATTACGTTGAGAATTTTGCTTATTTTTATTTTCACTCACTGATTTCTGTTTAAAGAGTATAACTTACATCGACTTTTAAAAAATTCGAATTGAATTCTAGACCTGGAAAACAAGATTTTCTGTTCTAGAATGACTTTTTTATGTTTATTTTGTAATTCGCATGCGCATGGAAAATTTTATATGTTATCGTTCACAATATATGTATTGAATACTAATAACATCCTGAGAGAGGAAATTTAAGGTTTTTAATTCCAGCTTTCAAAATTAATTTTCTGTATTCTAGAATGAATTTCTTCCAACAGAAGTTTATATTACGTTGAGAATTTTGCTTATTTTTATTTTCACTCACTGATTTCTGTTTACAGAGTATAACTTACATCGACTTTTAAAAAATTCGAATTGAATTCTAGACCTGGAAAACAAGAATTTCTGTTCTAGAATGACTTTTTAGTGTTTATTTTGTAATTCGCACGCGAATGGAAAATTTTATATATTATCGTTCACAATATATGTATTGAATACTAATAACATCCTGAGAGAGGAAATTTAGTTTTTTAATCCAAGCTTTCAAAATTAATTTTCTGTATTCTAGAATGAATTTCTTTCAACAGAAGTTTATATTACGTTGAGAATTTTGCTTATTTTTATTTTCACTCACTGATTTCTGTTTACAGAGTATAACTTACATCGACTTTTAAAAAATTCGAATTGAATTCTAGACCTGGAAAACAAGATTTTCTGTTCTAGAATGACTTTTTTATGTTTATTTTGTAATTCGCACGCGCATGGAAAATTTTATATGTTATCGTTCACAATATATGTATTGAATACTAATAACATCCTGAGAGAGGAAATTTAAGGTTTTTAATTCCAGCTTTCAAAAATAATTTTCTGTATTCTAGAATGAATTTCTTTCAACAGAAGTTTATATTACGTTGAGAATTTTGCTTATTTTTATTTTCACTCACTGATTTCTGTTTACAGAGTATAACTTACATCGACATTTAAAAAATTCGAATTGAATTCTAGACCTGGAAAACAAGATTTTCTGTTCTAGAATGACTTTTTAGTGTTTATTTTGTAATTCGCACACGCATGGAAAATTTTATATATTATCGTTCACAACATATGTATTGAATACTAATAACATCCTGAGAGAGGAAATTTAGCTTTTTAATCCAAGCTTTCAAAATTAATTTTCTGTATTCTAGAATGAATTTCTTCCAACAGAAATTTATATTACGTTGACAATTTTGCTTATTTTTATTTTCACTCACTGATTTCTGTTTACAGAGTATAACTTACATCGACTTTTAAAAAATTCGAATTGAATTCTAGACCTGGAAAACAAGATTTTCTGTTCTAGAATGACTTTTTAGTGTTTATTTTGTAATTCGCAAGCGCATGGAAAATTTTATATATTATCGTTCACAATATATTTATTGAATACTAATAACATCCTGAGAGAGGAAATTTAGTTTTTTAATTCCAATATTCAAAATTAATTTTCTGTATTCTAGAATAAATTTCTTCCAACAGAAATTTATATTACGTTGAGAATTTTGCTTATTTTTATATTCACTCACTGATTTCTGTTTACAGAGTATAACTTACATCGACTTTTAAAAAAGTCGAATTGAATTCTAGACCTGGAAAACAAGATTTTCTGTTCTAGAATGACTTTTTAGTGTTTATTTTGTAATTCGCACGCGCATGGAAAATTTTATATATTATAGTTCACAATATATGTATTGAATACTAATAACATCCTGAGAGAGGAAATTTAGTTTTTTAATTCCAGCATTCAAAATTAATTTTCTCTATTCTAGAATGAATTTCTTCCATCAGAAGTTTATATTACGTTGAGAATTTTGCTTATATTTATTTTCACTCACTGATTTCTGTTTGCAGAGTATAACTTACATTGACTTTTAAAAAATTCGAATTTAATTCTAGACCTGGAAAACAAGATTTTCTGTTCTAGAAAGACTTTTTATTGTTTATTTTGTAATTTGCACGCGCATGGAAAATTTTATATATTATCGTTCACAATATATGTATTGAATACTAATAACATCCTGAGAGAGGAAATTTAGTTTTTTAATTCCAGCTTTTAAAATTAATTTTCTGTATTCTAGAATGAATTTCTTTCAATAGAAGTTTATATTACGTTGAGAATTTTGCTTATTTTTATTTTCACTCACTGATTTCTGTTTTCAGAGTATAACTTACATCGACTTTTAAAAAATTAGAATTGAATTCTAGACCTGGAAAACAAGATTTTCTGTTCTAGAATGACTTTTTAGTGTTTATTTTGTAATTCGCACGCGCATGGAAAATTTTATATATTATCGTTCACAATATATGTATTGAATACTAATAACTTCCTGAGAGAGGAAATTTAGTTTTTTAATTCCAGCTTTCAAAATTAATTTTCTGTATTCTAGAATGAATTTCTTCCAGCAGAAGTTTATATTACGTTGAGAATTATTCTTATTTTTATTTTCAATCACTGATTTCTGTTTGCAGAGTATAACTTACATCGACTTTTAATAAATTCGAATTGAATTCTAGACCTGGAAAACAAGATTTTCTGTTCTAGAATGACTTTTTAGTGTTTATTTTGTAATTCGCACGCGAATGGAAAATTTTATATATTATCGTTCACAATATATGTATTGAATACTAATAACATCCTGAGAGAGGAAATTTAGTTTTTTTTATTCCAGCTTTCAAAATTAATTTTCTGTATTCTAGAATGAATTTCTTTCAACAGAAGTTTATATTACGTTGAGAATTTTGCTTATTTTTATTTTCACTCACTGATTTCTGTTTACAGAGTATAACTTACATCGACTTTTCAAAAATTCGAATTGAATTCTAGACCTGGAAAACAAGATTTTCTGTTCTAGAATGACTTTTTAGTGTTTATTTTGTAATTCGCACGCGCATGGAAAATTTTATATATTATCGTTCACAATATATGTATTGAATACTAATAACATCCTGAGAGAGGATATTTAGTTTTTTAATTCCAGCTTTCAAAATTAATTTTCTGTATTCTAGAATGAATTTCTTCCAACAGAAGTTTATATTACGTTGAGAATTTTGCTTATTTTTATTTTCACTCACTGATTTCTGTTTACAGAGTATAACTTACATCGACTTTTAAAAAATTCGATTTGAATTCTAGACCTGGAAAACAAGATTTTCTGTTCTAGAATGACTTTTTAGTGTTTATTTTATAATTCGCACGCGCATGGAAAATTTTATATATTATCGTTCACAATATATGTATTGAATACTAATAACATCCTGAGAGAGGAAATTTAGTTTTTTAATTCCAGCTTTCAAAATTAATTTTCTGTATTCTAGAATGAATTTCTTCCAACAGAAGTTTATATTACGTTGAGAATTTTGCTTATTTTTATTTTCACTCACTGATTTCTGTTTACAGAGTATAACTTACATCGACTTTTAAAAAATTCGAATTGAATTCTAGACCTGGAAAACAAGATTTTCTGTTCTAGAATGACTTTTTAGTGTTTATTTTGTAATTCGCACGCGCATGGAAAATTTTATATATTATCGTTCACAATATATGTACTGAATACTAATAACATCCTGAGAGAGGAAATTTAGTTTTTTAATTCCAGCTTTAAAAATTAATTTTCTGTATTCTAGAATGAATTTCTTCCAACAGAAGTTTAAATTACGTTGAGAACTTTGCTTATTTTTATTTTCACTCACTGATTTTTGTTTACAGAGTATAACTTACATCGACTTTTAAAAAATTCGAATTGAATTCTAGACCTGGAAAACAAGATTTTCTGTTTTAGAATGACTTTTTAGTGTTTATTTTGTAATTCGCACGCGCATGGAAAATTTTATATGTTATCGTTCACAATATATGTATTGAATACTAATATCATCCTGAGAGAGGAAATTTAGTTTTTTAATTCCAGCTTTCAAAATTACTTTTCTGTATTCTAGAATGAATTTCTTTCATCAGAAGTTTATATTACGTTGAGAATTTTGCTTATTTTTATTTTCACTCACTGATTTCTGTTTACAGAGTATAACTTACATCGACATTTAAAAAATTCGAATTGAATTCTAGACCTGGAAAACAAGATTTTCTGTTCTAGAATGACTTTTTAGTGTTTATTTTGTAATTCGCATGCGCATGGAAAATTTTATATATTATCGTTCACAATATATGTATTGAATACTAATAACATCCTGAGAGAGGAAATTTAGTTTTTTAATTCCAGCTTTCAAAATTAATTTTCTGTATTCTGGAATGAATTTCTTTCAACAGAAGTTTATATTACGTTGAGAATTTTGCTTATTTTTATTTTCACTCACTGATTTCTGTTTAAAGAGTATAACTTACATCGACTTTTAAAAAATTCGAATTGAATTCTAGACCTGGAAAACAAGATTTTCTGTTCTAGAATGACTTTTTTATGTTTATTTTGTAATTCGCATGCGCATGGAAAATTTTATATGTTATCGTTCACAATATATGTATTGAATACTAATAACATCCTGAGAGAGGAAATTTAAGGTTTTTAATTCCAGCTTTCAAAATTAATTTTCTGTATTCTAGAATGAATTTCTTCCAACAGAAGTTTATATTACGTTGAGAATTTTGCTTATTTTTATTTTCACTCACTGATTTCTGTTTACAGAGTATAACTTACATCGACTTTTAAAAAATTCGAATTGAATTCTAGACCTGGAAAACAAGAATTTCTGTTCTAGAATGACTTTTTAGTGTTTATTTTGTAATTCGCACGCGAATGGAAAATTTTATATATTATCGTTCACAATATATGTATTGAATACTAATAACATCCTGAGAGAGGAAATTTAGTTTTTTAATCCAAGCTTTCAAAATTAATTTTCTGTATTCTAGAATGAATTTCTTTCAACAGAAGTTTATATTACGTTGAGAATTTTGCTTATTTTTATTTTCACTCACTGATTTCTGTTTACAGAGTATAACTTACATCGACTTTTAAAAAATTCGAATTGAATTCTAGACCTGGAAAACAAGATTTTCTGTTCTAGAATGACTTTTTTATGTTTATTTTGTAATTCGCACGCGCATGGAAAATTTTATATGTTATCGTTCACAATATATGTATTGAATACTAATAACATCCTGAGAGAGGAAATTTAAGGTTTTTAATTCCAGCTTTCAAAATTAATTTTCTGTATTCTAGAATGAATTTCTTTCAACAGAAGTTTATATTACGTTGAGAATTTTGCTTATTTTTATTTTCACTCACTGATTTCTGTTTACAGAGTATAACTTACATCGACATTTAAAAAATTCGAATTGAATTCTAGACCTGGAAAACAAGATTTTCTGTTCTAGAATGACTTTTTAGTGTTTATTTTGTAATTCGCACGCGCATGGAAAATTTTATATATTATCGTTCACAACATATGTATTGAATACTAATAACATCCTGAGAGAGGAAATTTAGCTTTTTAATCCAAGCTTTCAAAATTAATTTTCTGTATTCTAGAATGAATTTCTTCCAACAGAAGTTTATATTACGTTGACAATTTTGCTTATTTTTATTTTCACTCACTGATTTCTGTTTACAGAGTATAACTTACATCGACTTTTAAAAAATTCGAATTGAATTCTAGACCTGGAAAACAAGATTTTCTGTTCTAGAATGACTTTTTAGTGTTTATTTTGTAATTCGCAAGCGCATGGAAAATTTTATATATTATCGTTCACAATATATGTATTGAATACTAATAACATCCTGAGAGAGGAAATTTAGTTTTTTAATTCCAGCTTTCAAAATTAATTTTCTGTATTCTAGAATGAATTTCTTCCAACAGAAGTTTATATTACGTTGAGAACTTTGCTTATTTTTATTTTCACTCACTGATTTTTGTTTACAGAGTATAACTTACATCGACTTTTAAAAAATTCGAATTGAATTCTAGACCTGGAAAACAAGATTTTCTATTCTAGAATGACTTTTTAGTGTTTATTGTGTAATTCGCACGCGCATGGAAAATTTTATATATTATCGTTCACAATATATGTATTGAATACTAATAACATCCTGAGAGAGGAAATTTAGTTTTTTAATTCCAGCTTTCAAAATTAATTTTCTGTATTCTAGAATAAATTTCTTCCAACAGAAGTTTATATTACGTTGAGAATTTTGCTTATTTTTATTTTCACTCACTGATTTCTGTTTACAGAGTATAACTTACATCGACTTTAAAAAATTCGAATTGAATTCTAGACCTGGAAAACAAGATTTTCTGTTCTAGAATGACTTTTTAGTGTTTATTTTGTAATTCGCACGCGCATGGAAAATTTTATATATTATCGTTCACAATATATGTATTGAATACTAATAACATCCTGAGAGAGGAAATTTAGTTTTTTAATCCAAGCTTTCAAAATTACTTTTCTGTATTCTAGAATGAATTTCTTTCAACAGAAGTTTATATTACGTTGAGAATTTTGCTTATTTTTATATTCACTCACTGATTTCTGTTTACAGAGTATAACTTACATCGACTTTTAAAAAAGTCGAATTGAATTCTAGACCTGGAAAACAAGATTTTCTGTTCTAGAATGACTTTTTAGTGTTTATTTTGTAATTCGCACGCGCATGGAAAATTTTATATATTATAGTTCACAATATATGTATTGAATACTAATAACATCCTGAGAGAGGAAATTTAGTTTTTTAATTCCAGCTTTCAAAATTAATTTTCTGTATTCTAGAATGAAATTCTTCCAACAGAAGTTTATATTACGTTGAGAATTTTGCTTATTTTTATTTTCACTCACTGATTTTTGTTTACAGAGTATAACTTACATCGACTTTTAAAAAATTCGAATTGAATTCTAGACCTGGAAAACAAGATTTTCTATTCTAGAATGACTTTTTAGTGTTTATTGTGTAATTCGCACGCGCATGGAAAATTTTATATATTATCGTTCACAATATATGTATTGAATACTAATAACATCCTGAGAGAGGAAATTTAGTTTTTTAATTCCAGCTTTCAAAATAATTTTCTGTATTCTAGAATGAATTTCTTCCAACAGAAGTTTATATTACGTTGAGAACTTTGCTTATTTTTATTTTCACTCACTGATTTTTGTTTACAGAGTATAACTTACATCGACTTTTAAAAAATTCGAATTGAATTCTAGACCTGAAAAACAAGATTTTCTATTCTAGAATGACTTTTTAGTGTTTATTGTGTAATTCGCACGCGCATGGAAAATTTTATATATTATCGTTCACAATATATGTATTGAATACTAATAACATCCTGAGAGAGGAAATTTAGTTTTTTAATTCCAGCTTTCAAAATTAATTTTCTGTATTCAAGAATAAATTTCTTCCAACAGAAATTTATATTACGTTGAGAATTTTGCTTATTTTTATATTCACTCACTGATTTCTGTTTACAGAGTATAACTTACATCGACTTTTAAAAAAGTCGAATTGAATTCTAGACCTGGAAAACAAGATTTTCTGTTCTAGAATGACTTTTTAGTGTTTATTTTTAATTCGCACGCGCATGGAAAATTTTATATATTATAGTTCACAATATATGTATTGAATACTAATAACATCCTGAGAGAGGAAATTTAGTTTTTTAATTCCAGCATTCAAAATTAATTTTCTCTATTCTAGAATGAATTTCTTCCATCAGAAGTTTATATTACGTTGAGAATTTTGCTTATTTTTATTTTCACTCACTGATTTCTGTTTACAGAGTATAACTTACATTGACTTTTAAAAAATTCGAATTTAATTCTAGACCTGGAAAACAAGATTTTCTGTTCTAGAAAGACTTTTTATTGTTTATTTTGTAATTTGCACGCGCATGGAAAATTTTATATATTATCGTTCACAATATATGTATTGAATACTAATAACATCCTGAGAGAGGAAATTTAGTTTTTTAATTCCAGCTTTCAAAATTAATTTTCTGTATTCTAGAATGAATTTCTTTCAATAGAAGTTTATATTACGTTGAGAATTTTGCTTATTTTTATTTTCACTCACTGATTTCTGTTTTCAGAGTATAACTTACATCGACTTTTAAAAAATTCGAATTGAATTCTAGACCTGGAAAACAAGATTTTCTGTTCTAGAATGACTTTTTAGTGTTTATTTTGTAATTCGCACGCGCGTGGAAAATTTTATATATTATCGTTCACAATATATGTATTGAATACTAATAACTTCCTGAGAGAGGAAATTTAGTTTTTTAATTCCAGCTTTCAAAATTAATTTTCTGTATTCTAGAATGAATTTCTTCCAGCAGAAGTTTATATTACGTTGAGAATTTTGCTTATATTTATTTTCACTCACTGATTTCTGTTTGCAGAGTATAACTTACATCGACTTTTAATAAATTCGAATTGAATTCTAGACCTGGAAAACAAGATTTTCTGTTCTAGAATGACTTTTTAGTGTTTATTTTGTAATTCGCACGCGAATGGAAAATTTTATATATTATCGTTCACAATATATGTATTGAATACTAATAACATCCTGAGAGAGGAAATTTAGTTTTTTTTATTCCAGCTTTCAAAATTAATTTTCTGTATTCTAGAATGAATTTCTTCCAACAGAAGTTTATATTACGTTGAGAACTTTGCTTATTTTTATTTTCACTCACTGATTTTTGTTTACAGAGTATAACTTACATCGACTTTTAAAAAATTCGAATTGAATTCTAGACCTGGAAAACAAGATTTTCTGTTTTAGAATGACTTTTTAGTGTTTATTTTGTAATTCGCACGCGCATGGAAAATTTTATATGTTATCGTTCACAATATATGTATTGAATACTAATATCATCCTGAGAGAGGAAATTTAGTTTTTTAATTCCAGCTTTCAAAATTACTTTTCTGTATTCTAGAATGAATTTCTTTCATCAGAAGTTTATATTACGTTGAGAATTTTGCTTATTTTTATTTTCACTCACTGATTTCTGTTTACAGAGTATAACTTACATCGACATTTAAAAAATTCGAATTGAATTCTAGACCTGGAAAACAAGATTTTCTGTTCTAGAATGACTTTTTAGTGTTTATTTTGTAATTCGCATGCGCATGGAAAATTTTATATATTATCGTTCACAATATATGTATTGAATACTAATAACATCCTGAGAGAGGAAATTTAGTTTTTTAATTCCAGCTTTCAAAATTAATTTTCTGTATTCTAGAATGAATTTCTTTCAACAGAAGTTTATATTACGTTGAGAATTTTGCTTATTTTTATTTTCACTCACTGATTTCTGTTTAAAGAGTATAACTTACATCGACTTTTAAAAAATTCGAATTGAATTCTAGACCTGGAAAACAAGATTTTCTGTTCTAGAATGACTTTTTTATGTTTATTTTGTAATTCGCATGCGCATGGAAAATTTTATATGTTATCGTTCACAATATATGTATTGAATACTAATAACATCCTGAGAGAGGAAATTTAAGGTTTTTAATTCCAGCTTTCAAAATTAATTTTCTGTATTCTAGAATGAATTTCTTTCAACAGAAGTTTATATTACGTTGAGAATTTTGCTTATTTTTATTTTCACTCACTGATTTCTGTTTACAGAGTATAACTTACATCGACTTTTAAAAAATTCGAATTGAATTCTAGACCTGGAAAACAAGATTTTCTGTTCTAGAATGACTTTTTAGTGTTTATTTTGTAATTCGCACGCGAATGGAAAATTTTATATATTATCGTTCACAATATATGTATTGAATACTAATAACATCCTGAGAGAGGAAATTTAGTTTTTTAATCCAAGCTTTCAAAATTAATTTTCTGTATTCTAGAATGAATTTCTTTCAACAGAAGTTTATATTACGTTGATAATTTTGCTTATTTTTATTTTCACTCACTGATTTCTGTTTAAAGAGTATAACTTACATCGACTTTTAAAAAATTCGAATTGAATTCTAGACCTGGAAAACAAGATTTTCTGTTCTAGAATGACTTTTTTATGTTTATTTTGTAATTCGCACGCGAATGGAAAATTTTATATGTTATCGTTCACAATATATGTATTGAATACTAATAACATCCTGAGAGAGGAAATTTAAGGTTTTTAATTCCAGCTTTCAAAATTAATTTTCTGTATTCTAGAATGAATTTCTTTCAACAGAAAGTTATATTACGTTGAGAATTTTGCTTATTTTTATATTCACTCACTGATTTCTGTTTACAGAGTATAACTAACATCGACTTTTAAAAAATTCGAATTGAATTCTAGACCTGGAAAACAAGATTTTCTGTTCTAGAATGACTTTTTAGTGTTTATTTTGTAATTCGCATGCGCATGGAAAATTTTATATGTTATCGTTCACAATATATGTATTGAATACTAATAACATCCTGAGAGAGGAAATTTAAGGTTTTTAATTCCAGCTTTCAAAATTAATTTTCTGTATTCTAGAATGAATTTCTTTCAACAGAAGTTTATATTACGTTGAGAATTTTGCTTATTTTTATTTTCACTCACTGATTTCTGTTTACAGAGTATAACTTACATCGACTTTTAAAAAATTCGAATTGAATTCTAGACCTGGAAAACAAGATTTTCTGTTCTAGAATGACTTTTTTATGTTTATTTTGTAATTCGCACGCGCATGGAAAATTTTATATGTTATCGTTCACAATATATGTATTGAATACTAATAACATCCTGAGAGAGGAAATGTAAGGTTTTTAATTCCAGCTTTCAAAATTAATTTTCTGTATTCTAGAATGAATTTCTTTCAACAGAAGTTTATATTACGTTGAGAATTTTGCTTATTTTTATTTTCACTCACTGATTTCTGTTTACAGAGTATAACTTACATCGACATTTAAAAAATTCGAATTGAATTCTAGACCTGGAAAACAAGATTTTCTGTTCTAGAATGAGTTTTTAGTGTTTATTTTGTAATTCGCACGCGCATGGAAAATTTTATATATTATCGTTCACAATATATGTATTGAATACTAATAACATCCTGAGAGAGGAAATTTAGCTTTTTAATCCAAGCTTTCAAAATTAATTTTCTGTATTCTAGAATGAATTTCTTCCAACAGAAATTTATATTACGTTGACAATTTTGCTTATTTTTATTTTCACTCACTGATTTCTGTTTACAGAGTATAACTTACATCGACTTTTAAAAAATTCGAATTGAATTCTAGACCTGGAAAACAAGATTTTCTGTTCTAGAATGACTTTTTAGTGTTTATTTTGTAATTCGCAAGCGCATGGAAAATTTTATATATTATCGTTCACAATATATTTATTGAATACTAATAACATCCTGAGAGAGGAAATTTAGTTTTTAGATTCCAGCTTTCAGAATTAATTTTCTGTATTCTAGAATGAATTTCTTTCAACGGAAGTTTATATTACGTTGACAATTTTGCTTATTTTTATTTTCACTCACTGATTTCTGTTTACAGAGTATAACTTACATCGACTTTTAAAAAATTCGAATTGAATTCTAGACCTGGAAAACAAGATTTTCTGTTCTAGAATGACTTTTTAGTGTTTATTTTGTAATTCGCACGCGCATGGAAAATTTTATATATTATCGTTCACAATATATGTATTGAATACTAATAACATCCTGAGAGAGGAAATTTAGTTTTTTAATTCCAGCTTTCAAAATTAATTTTCTGTATTCTAGAATGAATTTCTTCCAACAGAAGTTTATATTACGTTGAGAACTTTGCTTATTTTTATTTTCACTCACTGATTTTTGTTTACAGAGTATAACTTACATCGACTTTTAAAAAATTCGAATTGAATTCTAGACCTGGAAAACAAGATTTTCTATTCTAGAATGACTTTTTAGTGTTTATTGTGTAATTCGCACGCGCATGGAAAATTTTATATATTATCGTTCACAATATATGTATTGAATACTAATAACATCCTGAGAGAGGAAATTTAGTTTTTTAATTCCAGCTTTCAAAATTAATTTTCTGTATTCTAGAATAAATTTCTTCCAACAGAAGTTTATATTACGTTCAGAATTTTGCTTATTTTTATTTTCACTCACTGATTTCTGTTTACAGAGTATAACTTACATCGACTTTAAAAAATTCGAATTGAATTCTAGACCTGGAAAACAAGATTTTCTGTTCTAGAATGACATTTTAGTGTTTATTTTGTAATTCGCACGCGCATGGAAAATTTTATATATTATCGTTCACAATATATGTATTGAATACTAATAACATCCTGAGAGAGGAAATTTAGTTTTTTAATCCAAGCTTTCAAAATTACTTTTCTGTATTCTAGAATGAATTTCTTTCAACAGAAGTTTATATTACGTTGAGAATTTTGCTTATTTTTATATTCACTCACTGATTTCTGTTTACAGAGTATAACTTACATCGACTTTTAAAAAATTCGAATTGAATTCTAGACCTGGAAAACAAGATTTTCTGTTCTAGAATGACTTTTTAGTGTTTATTTTGTAATTCGCACGCGCATGGAAAATTTTATATATTATAGTTCACAATATATGTATTGAATACTAATAACATCCTGAGAGAGGAAATTTAGTTTTTTAATTCCAGCATTCAAAATTAATTTTCTCTATTCTAGAATGAATTTCTTCCATCAGAAGTTTATATTACGTTGAGAATTTTGCTTATTTTTATTTTCACTCACTGATTTCTGTTTACAGAGTATAACTTACATTGACTTTTAAAAAATTCGAATTTAATTCTAGACCTGGAAAACAAGATTTTCTGTTCTAGAAAGACTTTTTATTGTTTATTTTGTAATTTGCACGCGCATGGAAAATTTTATATATTATAGTTCACAATATATGTATTGAATACTAATAACATCCTGAGAGAGGAAATTTAGTTTTTTAATTCCAGCTTTTAAAATTAATTTTCTGTATTCTAGAATGAATTTCTTTCAATAGAAGTTTATATTACGTTGAGAATTTTGCTTATTTTTATTTTCACTCACTGATTTCTGTTTTCAGAGTATAACTTACATCGACTTTTAAAAAATTAGAATTGAATTCTAGACCTGGAAAACAAGATTTTCTGTTCTAGAATGACTTTTTAGTGTTTATTTTGTAATTCGCACGCGCATGGAAAATTTTATATATTATCGTTCACAATATATGTATTGAATACTAATAACTTCCTGAGAGAGGAAATTTAGTTTTTTAATTCCAGCTTTCAAAATTAATTTTCTGTATTCTAGAATGAATTTCTTCCAGCAGAAGTTTATATTACGTTGAGAATTTTGCTTATTTTTATTTTCACTCACTGATTTCTGTTTGCAGAGTATAACTTACATCGAATTTTAATAAATTCTAATTGAATTCTAGACCTGGAAAACAAGATTTTCTGTTCTAGAAAGACTTTTTAGTGTTTATTTTGTAATTCGCACGCGAATGGAAAATTTTATATATTATCGTTCACAATATATGTATTGAATACTAATAACATCCTGAGAGAGGAAATTTAGTTTTTTTTATTCCAGCTTTCAAAATTAATTTTCTGTATTCTAGAATGAATTTCTTTCAACAGAAGTTTATATTACGTTGAGAATTTTGCTTATTTTTATTTTCACTCACTGATTTCTGTTTACAGAGTATAACTTACATCGACTTTTCAAAAATTCGAATTGAATTCTAGACCTGGAAAACAAGATTTTCTGTTCTAGAATGACTTTTTAGTGTTTATTTTGTAATTCGCACGCGCATGGAAAATTTTATATATTATCGTTCACAATATATGTATTGAATACTAATAACATCCTGAGAGAGGAAATTTAGTTTTTTAATTCCAGCTTTCAAAATTAATTTTCTGTATTCTAGAATGAATTTCTTCCAACAGAAGTTTATATTACGTTGAGAATTTTGCTTATTTTTATTTTCACTCACTGATTTCTGTTTACAGAGTATAACTTACATCGACTTTTAAAAAATTCGATTTGAATTCTAGACCTGGAAAACAAGATTTTCTGTTCTAGAATGACTTTTTAGTGTTTATTTTGTAATTCGCACGCGCATGGAAAATTTTATATATTATCGTTCACAATATATGTATTGAATACTAATAACATCCTGAGAGAGGAAATTTAGTTTTTTAATTCCAGCTTTCAAAATTAATTTTCTGTATTCTAGAATGAATTTCTTCCAACAGAAGTTTATATTACGTTGAGAATTTTGCTTATTTTTATTTTCACTCACTGATTTCTGTTTACAGAGTATAACTTACATCGACTTTTAAAAAATTCGAATTGAATTCTAGACCTGGAAAACAAGATTTTCTGTTCTAGAATGACTTTTTAGTGTTTATTTTGTAATTCGCACGCGCATGGAAAATTTTATATATTATCGTTCACAATATATGTATTGAATACTAATAACATCCTGAGAGAGGAAATTTAGTTTTTTAATTCCAGCTTTCAAAATTAATTTTCTGTATTCTAGAATGAATTTCTTCCAACAGAAGTTTATATTACGTTGAGAACTTTGCTTATTTTTATTTTCACTCACTGATTTTTGTTTACAGAGTATAACTTACATCGACTTTTAAAAAATTCGAATTGAATTCTAGACCTGGAAAACAAGATTTTCTATTCTAGAATGACTTTTTAGTGTTTATTGTGTAATTCGCACGCGCATGGAAAATTTTATATATTATCGTTCACAATATATGTATTGAATACTAATAATATCCTGAGAGAGGAAATTTAGTTTTTTAATTCCAGCTTTCAAAATTAATTTTCTGTATTCTAGAATGAATTTCTTTCAACAGAAGTTTATATTACGTTGAGAATTTTGCTTATTTTTATTTTCACTCACTGATTTCTGTTTACAGAGTATAACTTACATCGACTTTTAAAAAATTCGAATTGAATTCTAGACCTGGAAAACAAGATTTTCTGTTCTAGAATGACTTTTTAGTGTTTATTTTGTAATTCGCACGCGCATGGAAAATTTTATATATTATCGTTCACAATATATGTATTGAATACTAATAACATCCTGAGAGAGGAAATTTAGTTTTTTAATTCCAGCTTTCAAAATTAATTTTCTGTATTCTAGAATAAATTTCTTCCAACAGAAGTTTATATTACGTTGAGAATTTTGCTTATTTTTATTTTCACTCACTGATTTCTGTTTACAGAGTATAACTTACATCGACTTTTAAAAAATTCGAATTGAATTCTAGACCTGGAAAACAAGATTTTCTGTTCTAGAATGACTTTTTAGTGTTTATTTTGTAATTCGCACGCGCATGGAAAATTTTATATATTATCGTTCACAATATATGTATTGAATACTAATAACATCCTGAGAGAGGAAATTTAGTTTTTTAATCCAAGCTTTCAAAATTAATTTTCTGTATTCTAGAATGAATTTCTTCCAACAGAAGTTTATATTACGTTGAGAATTTTGCTTATTTTTATTTTCACTTACTGATTTCTATTTACAGAGTATAACTTACATCGACTTTTAAAAAATTCGAATTGAATTCTAGACCTGGAAAACAAGATTTTCTGTTCTAGAATGACTTTTTAGTGTTTATTGTGTAATTCGCACGCGAATGGAAAATTTTATATATTATCGTTCACAATATATGTGTTGAATACTAATAACATCCTGAGAGAGGAAATTTAGTTTTTTAATTCCAGCATTCAAAATTAATTTTCTGTATTCTAGAATGAATTTCTTTCAACAGAAGTTTATATTACGTTGAGAATTTTGCTTATTTTTATTTTCACTCACTGATTTTTGTTTACAGAGTATAACTTACATCGACTTTTAAAAAATTCTAATTGAATTCTAGACCTGGAAAACAAGATTTTCTGTTCTAGAAAGACTTTTTATTGTTTATTTTTTAATTTGCACGCGCATGGAAAATTTTATATATTATCGTTCACAATATATGTATTGAATACTAATAACATCCCGAGAGAGGAAATTTAGTTTTTTAATTCCAGCTTTCAAAATTAATTTTCTGTATTCAAGAATGAATTTCTTTCAACAGATGTTTATATTACGTTGAGAATTTTGCTTATTTTTATTTTCACTCACTGATTTCTGTTTTCAGAGTATAACTTACATCGACTTTTAAAAAATTCGAATTGAATTCTAGACCTGGAAAACAAGATTTTCTGTTCTAGAAAGACTTTTTATTGTTTATTTTGTAATTTGCACGCGCATGGAAAATTTTATATATTATCGTTCACAATATATGTATTGAATACTAATAACATCCTGAGAGAGGAAATTTAGTTTTTTAATTCCAGCTTTTAAAATTAATTTTCTGTATTCTAGAATGAATTTCTTTCAATAGAAGTTTATATTACGTTGAGAATTTTGCTTATTTTTATTTTCACTCACTGATTTCTGTTTTCAGAGTATAACTTACATCGACTTTTAAAAAATTAGAATTGAATTCTAGACCTGTAAAACAAGATTTTCTGTTCTAGAATGACTTTTTAGTGTTTATTTTGTAATTCGCACGCGCATGGAAAATTTTATATATTATCGTTCACAATATATGTATTGAATACTAATAACTTCCTGAGAGAGGAAATTTAGTTTTTTAATTCCAGCTTTCAAAATTAATTTTCTGTATTCTAGAATGAATTTCTTCCAGCAGAAGTTTATATTACGTTGAGAATTTTGCTTATTTTTATTTTCACTCACTGATTTCTGTTTGCAGAGTATAACTTACATCGACTTTTAATAAATTCGAATTGAATTCTAGACCTGGAAAACAAGATTTTCTGTTCTAGAATGACTTTTTAGTGTTTATTTTGTAATTCGCACGCGAATGGAAAATTTTATATATTATCGTTCACAATATATGTATTGAATACTAATAACATCCTGAGAGAGGAAATTTAGTTTTTTTTATTCCAGCTTTCAAAATTAATTTTCTGTATTCTAGAATGAATTTCTTTCAACAGAAGTTTATATTACGTTGAGAATTTTGCTTATTTTTATTTTCACTCACTGATTTCTGTTTACAGAGTATAACTTACATCGACTTTTCAAAAATTCGAATTGAATTCTAGACCTGGAAAACAAGATTTTCTGTTCTAGAATGACTTTTTAGTGTTTATTTTGTAATTCGCACGCGCATGGAAAATTTTATATATTATCGTTCACAATATATGTATTGAATACTAATAACATCCTGAGAGAGGAAATTTAGTTTTTTAATTCCAGCTTTCAAAATGTAATTTTCTGTATTCTAGAATGAATTTCTTCCAACAGAAGTTTATATTACGTTGAGAATTTTGCTTATTTTTATTTTCACTCACTGATTTCTGTTTACAGAGTATAACTTACATCGACTTTTAAAAAATTCGATTTGAATTCTAGACCTGGAAAACAAGATTTTCTGTTCTAGAATGACTTTTTAGTGTTTATTTTGTAATTCGCACGCGCATGGAAAATTTTATATATTATCGTTCACAATATATGTATTGAATACTAATAACATCCTGAGAGAGGAAATTTAGTTTTTTAATTCCAGCTTTCAAAATTAATTTTCTGTATTCTAGAATGAATTTCTTCCAACAGAAGTTTATATTACGTTGAGAATTTTGCTTATTTTTATTTTCACTCACTGATTTCTGTTTACAGAGTATAACTTACATCGACTTTTAAAAAATTCGAATTGAATTCTAGACCTGGAAAACAAGATTTTCTGTTCTAGAATGACTTTTTAGTGTTTATTTTGTAATTCGCACGCGCATGGAAAATTTTATATATTATCGTTCACAATATATGTATTGAATACTAATAACATCCTGAGAGAGGAAATTTAGTTTTTTAATTCCAGCTTTCAAAATTAATTTTCTGTATTCTAGAATGAATTTCTTCCAACAGAAATTTATATTACGTTGAGAACTTTGCTTATTTTTATTTTCACTCACTGATTTCTGTTTACAGAGTATAACTTACATCGACTTTTAAAAAATTCGAATTGAATTCTAGACCTGGAAAACAAGATTTTCTATTCTAGAATGACTTTTTAGTGTTTATTGTGTAATTCGCACGCGCATGGAAAATTTTATATATTATCGTTCACAATATATGTATTGAATACTAATAACATCCTGAGAGAGGAAATTTAGTTTTTTAATTCCAGCTTTCAAAATTAATTTTCTGTATTCTAGAATGAATTTCTTTCAACAGAAGTTTATATTACGTTGAGAATTTTGCTTATTTTTATTTTCACTCACTGATTTCTGTTTACAGAGTATAACTTACATCGACTTTTAAAAAATTCGAATTGAATTCTAGACCTGGAAAACAAGATTTTCTGTTCTAGAATGACTTTTTAGTGTTTATTTTGTAATTCGCACGCGCATGGAAAATTTTATATATTATCGTTCACAATATATGTATTGAATACTAATAACATCCTGAGAGAGGAAATTTAGTTTTTTAATTCCAGCTTTCAAAATTAATTTTCTGTATTCTAGAATAAATTTCTTCCAACAGAAGTTTATATTACGTTGAGAATTTTGCTTATTTTTATTTTCACTCACTGATTTCTGTTTACAGAGTATAACTTACATCGACTTTTAAAAAATTCGAATTGAATTCTAGACCTGGAAAACAAGATTTTCTGTTCTAGAATGACTTTTTAGTGTTTATTTTGTAATTCGCACGCGCATGGAAAATTTTATATATTATCGTTCACAATATATGTATTGAATACTAATAACATCCTGAGAGAGGAAATTTAGTTTTTTAATCCAAGCTTTCAAAATTAATTTTCTGTATTCTAGAATGAATTTCTTCCAACAGAAGTTTATATTACGTTGAGAATTTTGCTTATTTTTATTTTCACTTACTGATTTCTATTTACAGAGTATAACTTACATCGACTTTTAAAAAATTCGAATTGAATTCTAGACCTGGAAAACAAGATTTTCTGTTCTAGAATGACTTTTTAGTGTTTATTGTGTAATTCGCACGCGAATGGAAAATTTAATATATTATCGTTCACAATATATGTGTTGAATACTAATAACATCCTGAGAGAGGAAATTTAGTTTTTTAATTCCAGCTTTCAAAATTAATTTTCTGTATTCTAGAATGAATTTCTTTCAACAGAAGTTTATATTACGTTGAGAATTTTGCTTATTTTTATTTTCACTCACTGATTTCTGTTCACAGAGTATAACTTACATCGACTTTTAAAAAATTCTAATTGAATTCTAGACCTGGAAAAAAAGATTTTCTGTTCTAGAAAGACTTTTTATTGTTTATTTTTTAATTTGCACGCGCATGGAAAATTTTATATATTATCGTTCACAATATATGTATTGAATACTAATAACATCCCGAGAGAGGAAATTTAGTTTTTTAATTCCAGCTTTCAAAATTAATTTTCTGTATTCAAGAATGAATTTCTTTCAACAGATGTTTATATTACGTTGAGAATTTTGCTTATTTTTATTTTCACTCACTGATTTCTGTTTTCAGAGTATAACTTACATCGACTTTTAAAAAATTCGAATTGAATTCTAGACCTGGAAAACAAGATTTTCTGTTCTAGAATGACTTTTTAGTGTTTATTTTGTAATTCGCACGCGCATGGAAAACTTTATATATTATCGTTCACAATATATGTATTGAATACTAATAATATCCTGAGAGAGGAAATTTAGTTTTTTAATTCCAGCTTTCAAAATTAATTTTCTGTATTCTAGAATGAATTTCTTCCAACAGAAGTTTATATTACGTTGAGAATTTTGCTTATTTTTATTTTCACTCACTGATTTCTGTTTACAGAGTATAACTTACATCGACTTTTAAAAAATTCGAATTGAATTCTAGACCTGGAAAACAAGATTTTCTGTTCTAGAATGACTTTTAGTGTTTATTTTGTAATTCGCACGCGCATGGAAATGTTTATATATTATCGTTCACAATATATGTATTGAATACTAATAACATCATGAGAGAGGAAATTTAGTTTTTTAATTCCAGCTTTCAAAATTAATTTTCTGTATTCTAGAATGAATTTCTTCCAACAGAAGTTTATATTACGTTGAGAATTTTGCTTATTTTTATTTTCACTCACTGATTTCTTTTTACAGAGTATACCTTACATCGACTTTTAAAAAATTCGAATTGAATTCTAGACCTGGAAAACAAGATTTTCTGTTCTAGAATGACTTTTTAGTGTTTATTTTGTAATTCGCACGCGCATGGAAAATTTTATATATTATCGTTCACAATATATGTATTGAATACTAATAACATCCTGAGAGAGGAAATTTAGTTTTTTAATTCCAGCTTTCAAAATTAATTTTCTGTATTCTAAAATGAATTTCTTCCAACAAAAGTTTATATTACGTTGAGAATTTTGCTTATTTTTATTTTCACTCACTTCTTTCTGTTTACAGAGTATAACTTACATCGACTTTTAAAAAATTCGAATTGAATTCTAGACCTGGAAAACAAGATTTTCTGTTCTAGAATGACTTTTTAGTGTTTATTTTGTAATTCGCACGCGCATGGAAAATTTAATATATAATCGTTCACAATATATATATTGAATACTAATAACATCCTGAGAGAGGGAATTAAGTTTTTTAATTCCAGCTTTCAAAATTAAATTTCTGTATTCTAGAATGAATTTCTTTCAACAGAAGTTTATATTACGTTGAGAATTTTGCTTATTTTTATTTTCACTCACTGATTTCTGTTTACAGAGTATAACTTACATCGACTTTTAAAAAATTCGAATTGAATTCTAGACCTGGAAAACAAGATTTTCTGTTCTAGAATGACTTTTTAGTGTTTATTTTTAATTCGCACGCGCATGGAAAATTTTATATATTATCGTTCAAAATATATGTATTGAATACTAATAACATCCTGAGAGAGGAAATTTAGTTTTTTAATTCCAGCTTTCAAAATTAATTTTCTGTATTCTAGAATGAATTTCTTTCAACAGAAGTTTATATTACGTTGAGAATTTTCCTTATTTTTATTTTCACTCACTGATTTCTGTTTACAGAGTATAACTTACATCGACTTTTAAAAAATTCGAATTGAATTCTAGACCTGGAAAACAAGATTTTCTGTTCTAGAATGACTTTTTAGTGTTTATTTTGTAATTCGCACGCGCATGGAAAATTTTATATATTATCGTTCACAATATATGTATTGAATACTAATAACATCCTGAGAGAGGAAATTTAGTTTTTTAATCCAAGCTTTCAAAATTAATTTTCTGTATTCTAGAATGAATTTCTTCCAACAGAAGTTTATATTACGTTGAGAATTTTGCTTATTTTTATTTTCACTTACTGATTTCTATTTACAGAGTATAACTTACATCGACTTTTAAAAAATTCGAATTGAATTCTAGACCTGGAAAACAAGATTTTCTGTTCTAGAATGACTTTTTAGTGTTTATTGTGTAATTCGCACGCGAATGGAAAATTTTATATATTATCGTTCACAATATATGTGTTGAATACTAATAACATCCTGAGAGAGGAAATTTAGTTTTTTAATTCCAGCATTCAAAATTAATTTTCTGTATTCTAGAATGAATTTCTTTCAACAGAAGTTTATAATACGTTGAGAATTTTGCTTATTTTTATTTTCACTCACTGATTTCTGTTTACAGAGTATAACTTACATCGACTTTTAAAAAATTCGAATTGAATTCTAGACCTGGAAAACAAGATTTTCTGTTCTAGAAAGACTTTTTATTGTTTATTTTTTAATTTGCACGCGCATGGAAAATTTTATATATTATCGTTCACAATATATGTATTGAATACTAATAACATCCCGAGAGAGGAAATTTAGTTTTTTAATTCCAGCTTTCAAAATTAATTTTCTGTATTCAAGAATGAATTTCTTTCAACAGATGTTTATATTACGTTGAGAATTTTGCTTATTTTTATTTTCACTCACTGATTTCTGTTTTCAGAGTATAACTTACATCGACTTTTAAAAAATTCGAATTGAATTCTAGACCTGGAAAACAAGATTTTCTGTTCTAGAATGACTTTTTAGTGTTTATTTTGTAATTCGCACGCGCATGGAAAACTTTATATATTATCGTTCACAATATATGTATTGAATACTAATAATATCCTGAGAGAGGAAATTTAGTTTTTTAATTCCAGCTTTCAAAATTAATTTTCTGTATTCTAGAATGAATTTCTTCCAACAGAAGTTTATATTACGTTGAGAATTTTGCTTATTTTTATTTTCACTCACTGATTTCTGTTTACAGAGTATAACTTACATCGACTTTTAAAAAATTCGAATTGAATTCTAGACCTGGAAAACAAGATTTTCTGTTCTAGAATGACTTTTAGTGTTTATTTTGTAATTCGCACGCGCATGGAAATGTTTATATATTATCGTTCACAATATATGTATTGAATACTAATAACATCATGAGAGAGGAAATTTAGTTTTTTAATTCCAGCTTTCAAAATTAATTTTCTGTATTCTAGAATGAATTTCTTCCAACAGAAGTTTATATTACGTTGAGAATTTTGCTTATTTTTATTTTCACTCACTGATTTCTTTTTACAGAGTATACCTTACATCGACTTTTAAAAAATTCGAATTGAATTCTAGACCTGGAAAACAAGATTTTCTGTTCTAGAATGACTTTTTAGTGTTTATTTTGTAATTCGCACGCGCATGGAAAATTTTATATATTATCGTTCACAATATATGTATTGAATACTAATAACATCCTGAGAGAGGAAATTTAGTTTTTTAATTCCAGCTTTCAAAATTAATTTTCTGTATTCTAGAATGAATTTCTTCCAACAAAAGTTTATATTACGTTGAGAATTTTGCTTATTTTTATTTTCACTCACTGATTTCTGTTTACAGAGTATAACTTACATCGACTTTTAAAAAATTCGAATTGAATTCTAGACCTGGAAAACAAGATTTTCTGTTCTAGAATGACTTTTTAGTGTTTATTTTGTAATTCGCACGCGCATGGAAAATTTAATATATAATCGTTCACAATATATATATTGAATACTAATAACATCCTGAGAGAGGGAATTAAGTTTTTTAATTCCAGCTTTCAAAATTAAATTTCTGTATTCTAGAATGAATTTCTTTCAACAGAAGTTTATATTACGTTGAGAATTTTGCTTATTTTTATTTTCACTCACTGATTTCTGTTTACAGAGTATAACTTACATCGACTTTTAAAAAATTCGAATTGAATTCTAGACCTGGAAAACAAGATTTTCTGTTCTAGAATGACTTTTTAGTGTTTATTTTTAATTCGCACGCGCATGGAAAATTTTATATATTATCGTTCAAAATATATGTATTGAATACTAATAACATCCTGAGAGAGGAAATTTAGTTTTTTAATTCCAGCTTTCAAAATTAATTTTCTGTATTCTAGAATGAATTTCTTTCAACAGAAGTTTATATTACGTTGAGAATTTTGCATATTTGTATTTTCACTCACTGATTTCTGTTTACAGCGTAAAACTTACATCGACTTTTAAAAAATTCGAATTGAATTCTAGACCTGGAAAACAAGATTTTCTGTTCTAGAATGACTTTTTAGTGTTTATTTTGTAATTCGCACGCGCATGGAAATGTTTATATATTATCGTTCACAATATATGTATTGAATACTAATAACATCATGAGAGAGGAAATTTAGTTTTTTAATTCCAGCTTTCAAAATTAATTTTCTGTATTCTAGAATGAATTTCTTCCAACAGAAGTTTATATTACGTTGAGAATTTTGCTTATTTTTATTTTCACTCACTGATTTCTTTTTACAGAGTATACCTTACATCGACTTTTAAAAAATTCGAATTGAATTCTAGACCTGGAAAACAAGATTTTCTGTTCTAGAATGACTTTTTAGTGTTTATTTTGTAATTCGCACGCGCATGGAAAATTTAATATATTATCGTTCACAATATATGTATTGAATACTAATAACATCCTGAGAGAGGAAATTTAGTTTTTTAATTCCAGCTTTCAAAATTAATTTTCTGTATTCTAGAATGAATTTCTTCCAACAAAAGTTTATATTACGTTGAGAATTTTGCTTATTTTTATTTTCACTCACTGATTTCTGTTTACAGAGTATAACTTACATCGACTTTTAAAAAATTCGAATTGAATTCTAGAACTGGAAAACAAGATTTTCTGTTCTAGAATGACTTTTTAGTGTTTATTTTGTAATTCGCACGCGCATGGAACATTTTATATATTATCGTTCACAATATATGTAATGAATACTAATAACATCCTGACAGAGGAAATTTAGTTTTTTAATTCCAGCTTTCAAAATTAATTTTCTGTATTCTAGAATGAATTTCTTTCAACAGAAGTTTTTATTACGTTGAGAATTTTGCTTATTTTTATTTCCACTCACTGATTTCTGTTTACAGAGTATACCTTACATCGACTTTTAAAAAATTCGAATTGAATTCTAGACCTGGAAAACAAGATTTTCTGTTCTAGAATGACTTTTTAGTGTTTATTTTGTAATTCGCACGCGCATGGAAAATTTTATATGTTATCGTTCACAATATATGTATTAAATACTAATAACATCCTGAAGGAGGAAATTTAGTTTTTTAATTCCAGCTTTCAAAATTAATTTTCTGTATTCTAGAACGATTTTCTTTCAACAGAAGTTTATAATTCGTTGAGAATTTTGCTTATTTTTATTTTCACTCACTGATTTCTGTTTACAGAGTATAACTTACATCGACTTTTAAAAAATTCGAATTGAATTCTAGACCTGGAAAACAAGATTTTCTGTTCTAGAATGACTTTTTAGTGTTTATTTTGTAATTCGCACGCGCATGGAAAATTTTATATATTATCGTTCACAATATATGTATTGAATTCTAATAACATCCTGAGAGAGGAAATTTAGTTTTTTAATTCCAGCTTTCAAAATTAATTTTCTGTATTCTAGAATGAATTTCTTTCAACAGAAGTTTATATTACGTTGAGAATTTTGCTTATTTTTATTTTCACTCACTGATTTCTGTTTACAGAGTATAACTTACATCGACTTTTAAAAAATTCGAATTGAATTCTAGACCTGGAAAACAAGATTTTCTGTTCTAGAATGACTTTTTAGTGTTTATTTTGTAATTCGCACGCGCATGGAAAATTTTATATATTATCGTTCACAATATATGTATTCAATACTAATAACATCCTGAGAGAGGAAATTTAGTTTTTTAATTCCAGCTTTCAAAATTAATTTTCTGTATTCTAGAATGAATTTCTTTTATCAGAAGTTTATATTACGTTGAGAATTTTGCTTATTTTTATTTTCACTCACTGATTTCTGTTTACAGAGTATAACTTACATCGACTTTTAAAAAATTCGAATTGAATTCTAGACCTGGAAAACAAGATTTTCTGTTCTAGAATGACTTTTTAGTGTTTATTTAGTAATTCGCACGCGCATGGAACATTTTATATATTATCGTTCACAATATATGTATTGAATACTAATAACATCCTGAGAGAGGAAATTTAGTTTTTTAATCCAAGCTTTCAAAATTAATTTTCTGTATTCTAGAATGAATTTCTTCCAACAGAAGTTTATATTACGTTGAGAATTTTGCTTATTTTTATTTTCACTCACTGATTTCTGTTTACAGAGTATAACTTACATCGACTTTTAAAAAATTCGAATTGAATTCTAGACCTGGAAAACAAGATTTTCTGTTCTAGAATGACTTTTTAGTGTTTATTGTGTAATTCGCACGCGAATGGAAAATTTTATATATTATCGTTCACAATATATGTATTGAATACTAATAACATTCTGAGAGAGGAAATTTAGTTTTTTAATTCCAGCATTCAAAATTAATTTTCTGTATTCTAGAATGAATTTCTTTCAACAGAAGTTTTTATTACGTTGAGAATTTTGCTTATTTTTATTTCCACTCACTGATTTCTGTTTACAGAGTATACCTTACATCGACTTTTAAAAAATTCGAATTGAATTCTAGACCTGGAAAACAAGATTTTCTGTTCTAGAATGACTTTTTAGTGTTTATTTTGTAATTCGCACGCGCATGGAAAATTTTATATGTTATCGTTCACAATATATGAATTAAATACTAATAACATCCTGAAGGAGGAAATTTAGTTTTTTAATTCCAGCTTTCAAAATTAATTTTCTGTATTCTAGAACGAATTTCTTTCAACAGAAGTTTATATTACGTTGAGAATTTTGCTTATTTTTATTTTCACTCACTGATTTCTGTTTACAGAGTATAACTTACATCGACTTTTAAAAAATTCGAATTGAATTCTAGACCTGGAAAACAAGATTTTCTGTTCTAGAATGACTTTTTAGTGTTTATTTTTTAATTCGCACGCGCATGGAAAATTGTATATATTATCGTTCACAATATATGTATTAAATACTAATAACATCCTGAAGGAGGAAATTTAGTTTTTTAATTCCAGCTTTCAAAATTAATTTTCTGTATTCTAGAACGAATTTCTTTCAACAGAAGTTTATAATTCGTTGAGAATTTTGCTTATTTTTATTTTCACTCACTGATTTCTGTTTACAGAGTATAACTTACATCGACTTTTAAAAAATTCGAATTGAATTCTAGACCTGGAAAACAAGATTTTCTGTTCAAGAATGACTTTTTAGTGTTTATTTTGTAATTCGCACGCGCATGGAAAATTTTATATATTATCGTTCACAATATATGTATTGAATACTAATAACATCCTGAGAGAGGAAATTTAGTTTTTTAATTCCAGCTTTCAAAATTAATTTTCTGTATTCTAGAATGAATTTCTTTCAACAGAAGTTTATATTACGTTGAGAATTTTGCTTATTTTTATTTTCACTCACTGATTTCTGTTTACAGAGTATAACTTACATCGACTTTTAAAAAATTCGAATTGAATTCTAGACCTGGAAAACAAGATTTTCTGTTCTAGAATGACTTTTTAGTGTTTATTTTGTAATTCGCACGCGCATGGAAAATTTTATATATTATCGTTCACAATATATGTATTCAATACTAATAACATCCTGAGAGAGGAAATTTAGTTTTTTAATTCCAGCTTTCAAAATTAATTTTCTGTATTCTAGAATGAATTTCTTTTATCAGAAGTTTATATTACGTTAAGAATTTTGCTTATTTTTATTTTCACTCACTGATTTCTGTTTACAGAGTATAACTTACATCGACTTTTAAAAAATTCGAATTGAATTCTAGACCTGGAAAACAAGATTTTCTATTCTAGAATGACTTTTTAGTGTTTATTTAGTAATTCGCACGCGCATGGAACATTTTATATATTATCGTTCACAATATATGTATTGAATACTAATAACATCCTGAGAGAGGAAATTTAGTTTTTTAATCCAAGCTTTCAAAATTAATTTTCTGTATTCTAGAATGAATTTCTTCCAACAGAAGTTTATATTACGTTGAGAATTTTGCTTATTTTTATTTTCACTCACTGATTTCTGTTTACAGAGTATAACTTACATCGACTTTTAAAAAATTCGAATTGAATTCTAGACCTGGAAAACAAGATTTTCTGTTCTAGAATGACTTTTTAGTGTTTATTGTGTAATTCGCACGCGAATGGAAAATTTTATATATTATCGTTCACAATATATGTATTGAATACTAATAACATTCTGAGAGAGGAAATTTAGTTTTTTAATTCCAGCATTCAAAATTAATTTTCTGTATTCTAGAATGAATTTCTTTCAACAGAAGTTTTTATTACGTTGAGAATTTTGCTTATTTTTATTTCCACTCACTGATTTCTGTTTACAGAGTATACCTTACATCGACTTTTAAAAAATTCGAATTGAATTCTAGACCTGGAATACAAGATTTTCTGTTCTAGAATGACTTTTTAGTGTTTATTTTGTAATTCGCACGCGCATGGAAAATTTTATATGTTATCGTTCACAATATATGTATTAAATACTAATAACATCCTGAAGGAGGAAATTTAGTTTTTTAATTCCAGCTTTCAAAATTAATTTTCTGTATTCTAGAACGAATTTCTTTCAACAGAAGTTTATATTACGATGAGAATTTTGCTTATTTTTATTTTCACTCACTGATTTCTGTTTACAGAGTATAACTTACATCGACTTTTAAAAAATTCGAATTGAATTCTAGACCTGGAAAACAAGATTTTCTGTTCTAGAATGACTTTTTAGTGTTTATTTTTTAATTCGCACGCGCATGGAAAATTGTATATATTATCTATACCTAGAAAATTAGAATTCTAGACCTGGAAAACAAGATTTTCTGTTCTAGAATGACTTTTTAGTGTTTATTTTTTAATTCGCACGCGCATGGAAAATTGTATATATTATCGTTCACAATATATGTATTGAATACTAATAACATCCTGAGAGAGGAAATTTATTTTTTTAATTCCAGCTTTCAAAATTAATTTTCTGTATTCTAGAATAAATTTCTTCCAACAGAAGTTTATATTACGTTGAGAATTTTGCTTATTTTTATTTTCACTCACTGATTTCTGTTTACAGAGTATAACTTACATCGACTTTTAAAAAATTCGAATTGAATTCTAGACGTGGAAAACAAGATTTTCTGTTCTAGAATGACTTTTTAGTGTTTATTTTGTAATTCGCACGCGCATGGAAAATTTTATATATTATCGTTCACAATATATGTATTCAATACTAATAACATCCTGAGAGAGGAAATTTAGTTTTTTAATTCCAGCTTTCAAAATTAATTTTCTGTATTCTAGAATAAATTTCTTCCAACAGAAGTTTATATTACGTTGAGAATTTTGCTTATTTTTATTTTCACTCACTGATTTCTGTTTACAGAGTATAACTTACATCGACTTTTAAAAAATTCGAATTGAATTCTAGACCTGGAAAACAAGATTTTCTGTTCTAGAATGACTTTTTAGTGTTTATTGTGTAATTCGCACGCGAATGGAAAATTTTATATATTATCGTTCACAATATATGTATTGAATACTAATAACATCCTGAGAGAGGAAATTTAGTTTTTTAATTCCAGCATTCAAAATTAATTTTCTGTATTCTAGAATGAATTTCTTTCAACAGAAGTTTTTATTACGTTGAGAATTTTGCTTATTTTTATTTCCACTCACTGATTTCTGTTTACGGAGTATACCTTACATCGACTTTTAAAAAATTCGAATTGAATTCTAGACCTGGAAAACAAGATTTTCTGTTCTAGAATGACTTTTTAGTGTTTATTTTGTAATTCGCAGTCGCATGGAAAATTTTATATGTTATCGTTCACAATATATGTATTAAATACTAATAACATCCTGAAGGAGGAAATTTAGTTTTTTAATTCCAGCTTTCAAAATTAATTTTCTGTATTCTAGAACGAATTTCTTTCAACAGAAGTTTATATTACGTTGAGAATTTTGCTTATTTTTATTTTCACTCACTGATTTCTGTTTACAGAGTATAACTTACATCGACTTTTAAAAAATTCGAATTGAATTCTAGACCTGGAAAACAAGATTTTCTGTTCTAGAATGACTTTTTAGTGTTTATTTTTTAATTCGCACGCGCATGGAAAATTGTATATATTATCGTTCACAATATATGTATTGAATATAATAACATCCTGAGAGAGGAAATTTAGTTTTTTAATTCCAGCTTTCAAAATTAATTTTCTGTATTCTAGAATGAATTTCTTTTATCAGAAGTTTATATTACGTTGACAATTTTGCTTATTTTTATTTTCACTCACTGATTTCTGTTTACAGAGTATAACTTACATCGACTTTTAAAAAATTCGAATTGAATTCTAGACCTGGAAAACAAGATTTTCTGTTCTAGAATGACTTTTTAGTGTTTATTTTGTAATTCGCACGCGCATGGAAAATTTTATATATTATCGTTCACATAATATGTATTGAATACTAATAACATCCTGAGAGAGGAAATTTAGTTTTTTAATTCCAGCTTTCAAAATTAATTTTCTGTATTCTAGAATAAATTTCTTCCAACAGAAGTTTATATTACGTTGAGAATTTTGCTTATTTTTATTTTCACTCACTGATTTCTGTTTACAGAGTATAACTTACATCGACTTTTAAAAAATTCGAATTGAATTCTAGACCTGGAAAACAAGATTTTCTGTTCTAGAATGACTTTTTAGTGTTTATTTAGTAATTCGCACGCGCATGGAAAATTTTATATATTATCGTTCACAATATATGTATTGAATACTAATAACATCCTGAGAGAGGAAATTTAGTTTTTTAATCCAAGTTTTCAAAATTAATTTTCTGTATTCTAGAATGAATTTCTTCCAACAGAAGTTTATATTACGTTGAGAATTTTGCTTATTTTTATTTTCACTTACTGATTTCTATTTACAGAGTATAACTTACATCGACTTTTAAAAAATTCGAATTGAATTCTAGACCTGGAAAACAAGATTTTCTGTTCTAGAATGACTTTTTAGTGTTTATTGTGTAATTCGCACGCGAATGGAAAATTTTATATATTATCGTTCACAATATATGTATTGAATACTAATAACATCCTGAGAGAGGAAATTTAGTTTTTTAATTCCAGCATTCAAAATTAATTTTCTGTATTCTAGAATGAATTTCTTTCAACAGAAGTTTTTATTACGTTGAGAATTTTGCTTATTTTTATTTCCACTCACTGATTTCTGTTTACAGAGTATAACTTACATCGACTTTTAAAAAATTCGAATTGAATTCTAGACCTGGAAAACAAGATTTTCTGTTCTAGAATGACTTTTTAGTGTTTATTTTGTAATTCGCACGCGCATGGAAAATTTTATATATTATCGTTCACAATATATGTATTGAGTACTAATAACATCCTGAGAGAGGAAATTTAGTTTTTTAATCCAAGCTTTCAAAATTAATTTTCTGTATTCTAGAATGAATTTCTTCCAACAGAAGTTTATATTACGTTGAGAATTTTGCTTATTTTTATTTTCACTCACTGATTTCTGTTTACAGAGTATAACTTACATCGACTTTTAAAAAATTCGAATTGAATTCTAGACCTGGAAAACAAGATTTTCTGTTCTAGAATGACTTTTTAGTGTTTATTTTGTAATTCGCACGCGCATGGAAAATTGTATATATTATCGTTCACAATATATGTATTGAATATAATAACATCCTGAGAGAGGAAATTTAGTTTTTTAATTCCAGCTTTCAAAATTAATTTTCTGTATTCTAGAATGAATTTCTTTTATCAGAAGTTTATATTACGTTGACAATTTTGCTTATTTTTATTATCACTCACTGATTTCTGTTTACAGAGTATAACTTACATCGACTTTTAAAAAATTCGAATTGAATTCTAGACCTGGAAAACAAGATTTTCTGTTCTAGAATGACTTTTTAGTGTTTCTTTTGTATTTCGCATGCGCATGGAAAATTTTATATATTATCGTTCACAATATATGTATTGAATACTAATAACATCCTGAGAGAGGAAATTTAGTTTTTTAATTCCAGCTTTCAAAATTAATTTTCTGTATTCTAGAATGAATTTCTTTCAACAGAAGTTTATATTACGTTGAGAATTTTGCTTATTTTTATTTTCACTCACTGATTTCTGTTTACAGAGTCTAACTTACTTCGACTTTGAAAAAATTCGAATTGAATTCTAGACCTGGAAAACAAGATTTTCTGTTCTAGAATGACTTTTTAGTGTTTATTTTGTAATTCGCACGCGCATGGAAAATTTTATATATTATCGTTCACAATATATGTATTCAATACTAATAACATCCTGAGAGAGGAAATTTAGTTTTTTAATTCCAGCTTTCAAAATTAATTTTCTGTATTCTAGAATGAATTTCTTTTATCAGAAGTTTATATTACGTTGAGAATTTTGCTTATTTTTATTTTCACTCACTGATTTCTGTTTACAGAGTATAACTTACATCGACTTTTAAAAAATTCGAATTGAATTCTAGACCTGGAAAACAAGATTTTCTGTTCTAGAATGACTTTTTAGTGTTTATTTAGTAATTCGCACGCGCATGGAACATTTTATATATTATCGTTCACAATATATGTATTGAATACTAATAACATCCTGAGAGAGGAAATTTAGTTTTTTAATCCAAGCTTTCAAAATTAATTTTCTGTATTCTAGAATGAATTTCTTCCAACAGAAGTTTATATTACGTTGAGAATTTTGCTTATTTTTATTTTCACTCACTGATTTCTGTTTACAGAGTATAACTTACATCGACTTTTAAAAAATTCGAATTGAATTCTAGACCTGGAAAACAAGATTTTCTGTTCTAGAATGACTTTTTAGTGTTTATTGTGTAATTCGCACGCGAATGGAAAATTTTATATATTATCGTTCACAATATATGTATTGAATACTAATAACATTCTGAGAGAGGAAATTTAGTTTTTTAATTCTAGCATTCAAAATTAATTTTCTGTATTCTAGATTGAATTTCTTTCAACAGAAGTTTTTATTACGTTGAGAATTTTGCTTATTTTTATTTCCACTCACTGATTTCTGTTTACAGAGTATACCTTACATCGACTTTTAAAAAATTCGAATTGAATTCTAGACCTGGAATACAAGATTTTCTGTTCTAGAATGACTTTTTAGTGTTTATTTTGTAATTCGCACGCGCATGGAAAATTTTATATGTTATCGTTCACAATATATGTATTAAATACTAATAACATCCTGAAGGAGGAAATTTAGTTTTTTAATTCCAGCTTTCAAAATTAATTTTCTGTATTCTAGAACGAATTTCTTTCAACAGAAGTTTATATTACGTTGAGAATTTTGCTTATTTTTATTTTCACTCACTGATTTCTGTTTACAGAGTATAACTTACATCGACTTTTAAAAAATTCGAATTGAATTCTAGACCTGGAAAACAAGATTTTCTGTTCTAGAATGACTTTTTAGTGTTTATTTTTTAATTCGCACGCGCATGGAAAATTTAATATATAATCGTTCACAATATATATATTGAATACTAATAACATCCTGAGAGAGATAATTAAGTTTTTTAATTCCAGCTTTCAAAATTAAATTTCTGTATTCTAGAATGAATTTCTTTCAACAGAAGTTTATATTACGTTGAGAATTTTGCTTATTTTTCTTTTCACTCACTGATTTCTGTTTACAGAGTATAACTTACATCGACTTTTAAAAAATTCGAATTGAATTCTAGACCTGGAAAACAAGATTTTCTGTTCTAGAAAGACTTTTTAGTGTTTATTTATTAATTTGCACGCGCATGGAAAATTTTATATATTATCGTTCACAATATATGTATTGAATACTAATAACATCCTGAGAGAGGAAATTTAGTTTTTTAATTCCAGCTTTCAAAATTAATTTTCTGTATTCTAGAATGAATTTCTTTCAACAGAAGTTTATATTACGTTGAGAATTTTGCTTATTTTTATTTTCACTCACTGATTTCTGTTTACAGAGTATAACATACATCGACTTTTAAAAAATTCGAATTAAATTCTAGAACTGGAAAACAAGATTTTCTGTTCTACAATGACTTTTTAGTGTTTATTTTGTAATTCGCACGCGCATGGAACATTTTATATATTATCGTTCACAATATATGTATTGAATACTAATAACATCCTGACAGAGGAAATTTAGTTTTTTAATTCCAGCATTCAAAATTAATTTTCTGTATTCTAGAATGAATTTCTTTCAACAGAAGTTTTTATTACGTTGAGAATTTTGCTTATTTTTATTTCCACTCACTGATTTCTGTTTACAGAGTATACCTTACATCGATTTTTAAAAATTCGAATTGAATTCTAGACCTGGAAAACAAGATTTTCTGTTCTAGAATGACTTTTTAGTGTTTATTTTGTAATTCGCACGCGCATGGAAAATTTTATATGTTATCGTTCACAATATATGTATTAAATACTAATAACATCCTGAAGGAGGAAATTTAGTTTTTTAATTCCAGCTTTCAAAATTAATTTTCTGTATTCTAGAACGAATTTCTTTCAACAGAAGTTTATAATTCGTTGAGAATTTTGCTTATTTTTATTTTCACTCACTGATTTCTGTTTACTGAGTATAACTTACATCGACTTTTAAAAAATTCGAATTGAATTCTAGACCTGGAAAACAAGATTTTCTGTTCTAGAATGACTTTTTAGTGTTTATTTTGTAATTCGCACGCGCATGGAACATTTTATATATTATCGTTCACAATATATGTATTGAATACTAATAACATCCTGAGAGAGGAAATTTAGTTTTTTAATTCCAGCTTTCAAAATTAATTTTCTGTATTCTAGAATGAATTTCTTTCAACAGAAGTTTATATTACGTTGAGAATTTTGCTTATTTTTATTTTCACTCTCTGATTTCTGTTTACAGAGTATAACTTACATCGAGTTTTAAAAAATTCGAATTGAATTCTAGACCTGGAAAACAAGATTTTCTGTTCTAGAATGACTTTTTAGTGTTTATTTTGTAATTCGCACGCGCATGGAAAATTTTATATATTATCGTTCACAATATATGTATTCAATACTAATAACATCCTGAGAGAGGAAATTTAGTTTTTTAATTCCAGCTTTCAAAATTAATTTTCTGTATTCTAGAATGAATTTCTTTTATCAGAAGTTTATATTACGTTGAGAATTTTGCTTATTTTTATTTTCACTCACTGATTTCTGTTTACAGAGTATAACTTACATCGACTTTTAAAAAATTCGAATTGAATTCTAGACCTGGAAAACAAGATTTTCTGTTCTAGAATGACTTTTTAGTGTTTATTTAGTAATTCGCACGCGCATGGAACATTTTATATATTATCGTTCACAATATATGTATTGAATACTAATAACATCCTGAGAGAGGAAATTTAGTTTTTTAATCCAAGCTTTCAAAATTAATTTTCTGTATTCTAGAATGAATTTCTTCCAACAGAAGTTTATATTACGTTGAGAATTTTGCTTATTTTTATTTTCACTCACTGATTTCTGTTTACAGAGTATAACTTACATCGACTTTTAAAAAATTCGAATTGAATTCTAGACCTGGAAAACAAGATTTTCTGTTCTAGAATGACTTTTTAGTGTTTATTGTGTAATTCGCACGCGAATGGAAAATTTTATATATTATCGTTCACAATATATGTATTGAATACTAATAACATTCTGAGAGAGGAAATTTAGTTTTTTAATTCCAGCATTCAAAATTAATTTTCTGTATTCTAGAATGAATTTCTTTCAACAGAAGTTTTTATTACGTTGAGAATTTTTCTTATTTTTATTTCCACTCACTGATTTCTGTTTACAGAGTATACCTTACATCGACTTTTAAAAAATTCGAATTGAATTCTAGACCTGGAAAACAAGATTTTCTGTTCTAGAATGACTTTTTAGTGTTTATTTTGTAATTCGCACGCGCATGGAAAATTTTATATGTTATCGTTCACAATATATGAATTAAATACTAATAACATCCTGAAGGAGGAAATTTAGTTTTTTAATTCCAGTTTTCAAAATTAATTTTCTGTATTCTAGAACGAATTTCTTTCAACAGAAGTTTATATTACGTTGAGAATTTTGCTTATTTTTATTTTCACTCACTGATTTCTGTTTACAGAGTATAACTTACATCGACTTTTAAAAAATTCGAATTGAATTCTAGACCTGGAAAACAAGATTTTCTGTTCTAGAATGACTTTTTAGTGTTTATTTTTTAATTCGCACGCGCATGGAAAATTGTATATATTATCGTTCACAATATATGTATTAAATACTAATAACATCCTGAAGGAGGAAATTTAGTTTTTTAATTCCAGCTTTCAAAATTAATTTTCTGTATTCTAGAACGAATTTCTTTCAACAGAAGTTTATAATTCGTTGAGAATTTTGCTTATTTTTATTTTCACTCACTGATTTCTGTTTACAGAGTATAACTTACATCGACTTTTAAAAAATTCGAATTGAATTCTAGACCTGGAAAACAAGATTTTCTGTTCTAGAATGACTTTTTAGTGTTTATTTTGTAATTCGCACGCGCATGGAAAATTTTATATATTATCGTTCACAATATATGTATTGAATACTAATAACATCCTGAGAGAGGAAATTTAGTTTTTTAATTCCAGCTTTCAAAATTAATTTTCTGTATTCTAGAATGAATTTCTTTCAACAGAAGTTTATATTACGTTGAGAATTTTGCTTATTTTTATTTTCACTCACTGATTTCTGTTTACAGAGTATAACTTACATCGACTTTTAAAAAATTCAAATTGAATTCTAGACCGGGAAAACAAGATTTTCTGTTCTAGAATGACTTTTTAGTGTTTATTTTGTAATTCGCACGCGCATGGAAAATTTTATATATTATCGTTCACAATATATGTATTCAATACTAATAACATCCTGAGAGAGGAAATTTAGTTTTTTAATTCCAGCTTTCAAAATTAATTTTCTGTATTCTAGAATGAATTTCTTTTATCAGAAGTTTATATTACGTTGAGAATTTTGCTTATTTTTATTTTCACTCACTGATTTCTGTTTACAGAGTATAACTTACATCGACTTTTAAAAAATTCGAATTGAATTCTAGACCTGGAAAACAAGATTTTCTATTCTAGAATGACTTTTTAGTGTTTATTTAGTAATTCGCACGCGCATGGAACATTTTATATATTATCGTTCACAATATATGTATTGAATACTAATAATATCCTGAGAGAGGAAATTTAGTTTTTTAATCCAAGCTTTCAAAATTAATTTTCTGTATTCTAGAATGAATTTCTTCCAACAGAAGTTTATATTACGTTGAGAATTTTGCTTATTTTTATTTTCACTCACTGATTTCTGTTTACAGAGTATAACTTACATCGACTTTTAAAAAATTCGAATTGAATTCTAGACCTGGAAAACAAGATTTTCTGTTCTAGAATGACTTTTTAGTGTTTATTGTGTAATTCGCACGCGAATGGAAAATTTTATATATTATCGTTCACAATATATGTATTGAATACTAATAACATTCTGAGAGAGGAAATTTAGTTTTTTAATTCCAGCATTCAAAATTAATTTTCTGTATTCTAGAATGAATTTCTTTCAACAGAATTTTTTATTACGTTGAGAATTTTGCTTATTTTTATTTCCACTCACTGATTTCTGTTTACAGAGTATACCTTACATCGACTTTTAAAAAATTCGAATTGAATTCTAGACCTGGAATACAAGATTTTCTGTTCTAGAATGACTTTTTAGTGTTTATTTTGTAATTCGCACGCGCATGGAAAATTTTATATGTTATCGTTCACAATATATGTATTAAATACTAATAACATCCTGAAGGAGGAAATTTAGTTTTTTAATTCCAGCTTTCAAAATTAATTTTCTGTATTCTAGAACGAATTTCTTTCAACAGAAGTTTATATTACGTTGAGAATTTTGCTTATTTTTATTTTCACTCACTGATTTCTGTTTACAGAGTATAACTTACATCGACTTTTAAAAAATTCGAATTGAATTCTAGACCTGGAAAACAAGATTTTCTGTTCTAGAATGACTTTTTAGTGTTTATTTTTTAATTCGCACGCGCATGGAAAATTGTATATATTATCTATACCTAGAAAATTAGAATTCTAGACCTGGAAAACAAGATTTTCTGTTCTAGAATGACTTTTTAGTGTTTATTTTTTAATTCGCACGCGCATGGAAAATTGTATATATTATCGTTCACAATATATGTATTGAATACTAATAACATCCTGAGAGAGGAAATTTATTTTTTTAATTCCAGCTTTCAAAATTAATTTTCTGTATTCTAGAATAAATTTCTTCCAACAGAAGTTTATATTACGTTGAGAATTTTGCTTATTTTTATTTTCACTCACTGATTTCTGTTTACAGAGTATAACTTACATCGACTTTTAAAAAATTCGAATTGAATTCTAGACGTGGAAAACAAGATTTTCTGTTCTAGAATGACTTTTTAGTGTTTATTTTGTAATTCGCACGCGCATGGAAAATTTTATATATTATCGTTCACAATATATGTATTGAATACTAATAACATCCTGAGAGAGGAAATTTAGTTTTTTAATTCCAGCTTTCAAAATTAATTTTCTGTATTCTAGAATAAATTTCTTCCAACAGAAGTTTATATTACGTTGAGAATTTTGCTTATTTTTATTTTCACTCACTGATTTCTGTTTACAGAGTATAACTTACATCGACTTTTAAAAAATTCGAATTGAATTCTAGACCTGGAAAACAAGATTTTCTGTTCTAGAATGACTTTTTTATGTTTATTGTGTAATTCGCACGCGAATGGAAAATTTTATATATTATCGTTCACAATATATGTATTGAATACTAATAACATCCTGAGAGAGGAAATTTAGTTTTTTAATTCCAGCATTCAAAATTAATTTTCTGTATTCTAGAATGAATTTCTTTCAACAGAAGTTTTTATTACGTTGAGAATTTTGCTTATTTTTATTTCCACTCACTGATTTCTGTTTACGGAGTATACCTTACATCGACTTTTAAAAAATTCGAATTGAATTCTAGACCTGGAAAACAAGATTTTCTGTTCTAGAATGACTTTTTAGTGTTTATTTTGTAATTCGCACGCGCATGGAAAATTTTATATGTTATCGTTCACAATATATGTATTAAATACTAATAACATCCTGAAGGAGGAAATTTAGTTTTTTAATTCCAGCTTTCAAAATTAATTTTCTGTATTCTAGAACGAATTTCTTTCAACAGAAGTTTATATTACGTTGAGAATTTTGCTTATTTTTATTTTCACTCACTGATTTCTGTTTACAGAGTATAACTTACATCGACTTTTAAAAAATTCGAATTGAATTCTAGACCTGGAAAACAAGATTTTCTGTTCTAGAATGACTTTTTAGTGTTTATTTTTTAATTCGCACGCGCATGGAAAATTGTATATATTATCGTTCACAATATATGTATTGAATATAATAACATCCTGAGAGAGGAAATTTAGTTTTTTAATTCCAGCTTTCAAAATTAATTTTCTGTATTCTAGAATGAATTTCTTTTATCAGAAGTTTATATTACGTTGACAATTTTGCTTATTTTTATTTTCACTCACTGATTTCTGTTTACAGAGTATAACTTACATCGACTTTTAAAAAATTCGAATTGAATTCTAGACCTGGAAAACAAGATTTTCTGTTCTAGAATGACTTTTTAGTGTTTATTTTGTAATTCGCACGCGCATGGAAAATTTTATATATTATCGTTCACATAATATGTATTGAATACTAATAACATCCTGAGAGAGGAATTTTGGTTTTTTAATTCCAGCTTTCAAAATTAATTTTCTGTATTCTAGAATAAATTTCTTCCAACAGAAGTTTATATTACGTTGAGAATTTTGCTTATTTTTATTTTCACTCACTGATTTCTGTTTACAGAGTATAACTTACATCGACTTTTAAAAAATTCGAATTGAATTCTAGACCTGGAAAACAAGATTTTCTGTTCTAGAATGACTTTTTAGTGTTTATTTAGTAATTCGCACGCGCATGGAAAATTTTATATATTATCGTTCACAATATATGTATTGAATACTAATAACATCCTGAGAGAGGAAATTTAGTTTTTTAATCCAAGCTTTCAAAATTAATTTTCTGTATTCTAGAATGAATTTCTTCCAACAGAAGTTTATATTACGTTGAGAATTTTGCTTATTTTTATTTTCACTTACTGATTTCTATTTACAGAGTATAACTTACATCGACTTTTAAAAAATTCGAATTGAATTCTAGACCTGGAAAACAAGATTTTCTGTTCTAGAATGACTTTTTAGTGTTTATTGTGTAATTCGCACGCGAATGGAAAATTTTATATATTATCGTTCACAATATATGTATTGAATACTAATAACATCCTGAGAGAGGAAATTTAGTTTTTTAATTCCAGCATTCAAAATTAATTTTCTGTATTCTAGAATGAATTTCTTTCAACAGAAGTTTTTATTACGTTGAGAATTTTGCTTATTTTTATTTCCACTCACTGATTTCTGTTTACAGAGTATACCTTACATCGACTTTTAAAAAATTCGAATTGAATTCTAGACCTGGAAAACAAGATTTTCTGTTCTAGAATGACTTTTTAGTGTTTATTTTGTAATTCGCACGCGCATGGAAAATTTTATATATTATCGTTCACAATATATGTATTGAGTACTAATAACATCCTGAGAGAGGAAATTTAGTTTTTTAATCCAAGCTTTCAAAATTAATTTTCTGTATTCTAGAATGAATTTCTTCCAACAGAAGTTTATATTACGTTGAGATTTTTGCTTATTTTTATTTTCACTCACTGATTTCTGTTTACAGAGTATAACTTACATCGACTTTTAAAAAATTCGAATTGAATTCTAGACCTGGAAAACAAGATTTTCTGTTCTAGAATGACTTTTTAGTGTTTATTTTGTAATTCGCACGCGCATGGAAAATTGTATATATTATCGTTCACAATATATGTATTGAATATAATAACATCCTGAGAGAGGAAATTTAGTTTTTTAATTCCAGCTTTCAAAATTAATTTTCTGTATTCTAGAATGAATTTCTTTTATCAGAAGTTTATATTACGTTGACAATTTTGCTTATTTTTATTATCACTCACTGATTTCTGTTTACAGAGTATAACTTACATCGACTTTTAAAAAATTCGAATTGAATTCTAGACCTGGAAAACAAGATTTTCTGTTCTAGAATGACTTTTTAGTGTTTCTTTTGTATTTCGCACGCGCATGGAAAATTTTATATATTATCGTTCACAATATATGTATTGAATACTAATAACATCCTGAGAGAGGAAATTTAGTTTTTTAATTCCAGCTTTCAAAATTAATTTTCTGTATTCTAGAATGAATTTCTTTCAACAGAAGTTTATATTACGTTGAGAATTTTGCTTATTTTTATTTTCACTCACTGATTTCTGTTTACAGAGTATAACTTACATCGACTTTTAAAAAATTCGAATTGAATTCTAGACCTGGAAAACAAGATTTTCTGTTCTAGAATGACTTTTTAGTGTTTATTTTGTAATTCGCACGCGCATGGAAAATTTTATATATTATCGTTCACAATATATGTATTCAATACTAATAACATCCTGAGAGAGGAAATTTAGTTTTTTAATTCCAGCTTTCAAAATTAATTTTCTGTATTCTAGAATGAATTTCTTTTATCAGAAGTTTATATTACGTTGAGAATTTTGCTTATTTTTAGTTTCACTCACTGATTTCTGTTTACAGAGTATAACTTACATCGACTTTTAAAAAATTCGAATTGAATTCTAGACCTGGAAAACAAGATTTTCTATTCTAGAATGACTTTTTAGTGTTTATTTAGTAATTCGCACGCGCATGGAACATTTTATATATTATCGTTCACAATATATGTATTGAATACTAATAACATCCTGAGAGAGGAAATTTAGTTTTTTAATCCAAGCTTTCAAAATTAATTTTCTGTATTCTAGAATGAATTTCTTCCAACAGAAGTTTATATTACGTTGAGAATTTTGCTTATTTTTATTTTCACTCACTGATTTCTGTTTACAGAGTATAACTTACATCGACTTTTAAAAAATTCGAATTGAATTCTAGACCTGGAAAACAAGATTTTCTGTTCTAGAATGACTTTTTAGTGTTTATTGTGTAATTCGCACGCGAATGGAAAATTTTATATATTATCGTTCACAATATATGTATTGAATACTAATAACATTCTGAGAGAGGAAATTTAGTTTTTTAATTCTAGCATTCAAAATTAATTTTCTGTATTCTAGAATGAATTTCTTTCAACAGAAGTTTTTATTACGTTGAGAATTTTGCTTATTTTTATTTCCACTCACTGATTTCTGTTTACAGAGTATACCTTACATCGACTTTTAAAAAATTCGAATTGAATTCTAGACCTGGAATACAAGATTTTCTGTTCTAGAATGACTTTTTAGTGTTTATTTTGTAATTCGCACGCGCATGGAAAATTTTATATGTTATCGTTCACAATATATGTATTAAATACTAATAACATCCTGAAGGAGGAAATTTAGTTTTTTAATTCCAGCTTTCAAAATTAATTTTCTGTATTCTAGAACGAATTTCTTTCAACAGAAGTTTATATTACGTTGAGAATTTTGCTTATTTTTATTTTCACTCACTGATTTCTGTTTACAGAGTATAACTTACATCGACTTTTAAAAAATTCGAATTGAATTCTAGACCTGGAAAACAAGATTTTCTGTTCTAGAATGACTTTTTAGTGTTTATTTTTTAATTCGCACGCGCATGGAAAATTGTATATATTATCTATACCTAGAAAATTAGAATTCTAGACCTGGAAAACAAGATTTTCTGTTCTAGAATGACTTTTTAGTGTTTATTTTTTAATTCGCACGCGCATGGAAAATTGTATATATTATCGTTCACAATATATGTATTGAATACTAATAACATCCTGAGAGAGGAAATTTATTTTTTTAATTCCAGCTTTCAAAATTAATTTTCTGTATTCTAGAATAAATTTCTTCCAACAGAAGTTTATATTACGTTGAGAATTTTGCTTATTTTTATTTTCACTCACTGATTTCTGTTTACAGAGTATAACTTACATCGACTTTTAAAAAATTCGAATTGAATTCTAGACGTGGAAAACAAGATTTTCTGTTCTAGAATGACTTTTTAGTGTTTATTTTGTAATTCGCACGCGCATGGAAAATTTTATATATTATCGTTCACAATATATGTATTCAATACTAATAACATCCTGAGAGAGGAAATTTAGTTTTTTAATTCCAGCTTTCAAAATTAATTTTCTGTATTCTAGAATGAATTTCTTTCAACAGAAGTTTATATTACGTTGAGAATTTTGCTTATTTTTATTTTCACTCACTGATTTCTGTTTACAGAGTATAACTTACATCGACTTTTAAAAAATTCGAATTGAATTCTAGACTTGGAAAACAAGATTTTCTGTTCTAGAATGACTTTTTAGTGTTTATTGTGTAATTCGCACGCGAATGGAAAATTTTATATATTATCGTTCACAATATATGTATTGAATACTAATAACATCCTGAGAGAGGAAATTTAGTTTTTTAATTCCAGCATTCAAAATTAATTTTCTGTATTCTAGAATGAATTTCTTTCAACAGAAGTTTTTATTACGTTGAGAATTTTGCTTATTTTTATTTCCACTCACTGATTTCTGTTTACAGAGTATACCTTACATCGACTTTTAAAAAATTCGAATTGAATTCTAGACCTGGAAAACAAGATTTTCTGTTCTAGAATGACTTTTTAGTGTTTATTTTGTAATTCGCACGCGCATGGAAAATTTTATATGTTATCGTTCACAATATATGTATTAAATACTAATAACATCCTGAAGGAGGAAATTTAGTTTTTTAATTCCAGCTTTCAAAATTAATTTTCTGTATTCTAGAACGAATTTCTTTCAACAGAAGTTTATATTACGTTGAGAATTTTGCTTATTTTTATTTTCACTCACTGATTTCTGTTTACAGAGTATAACTTACATCGACTTTTAAAAAATTCGAATTGAATTCTAGACCAGGAAAACAAGATTTTCTGTTCTAGAATGACTTTTTAGTGTTTATTTTTTAATTCGCACGCGCATGGAAAATTGTATATATTATCGTTCACAATATATGTATTGAATATAATAACATCCTGAGAGAGGAAATTTAGTTTTTTAATTCCAGCTTTCAAAATTAATTTTCTGTATTCTAGAATGAATTTCTTTTATCAGAAGTTTATATTACGTTGACAATTTTGCTTATTTTTATTTTCACTCACTGATTTCTGTTTACAGAGTATAACTTACATCGACTTTTAAAAAATTCGAATTGAATTCTAGACCTGGAAAACAAGATTTTCTGTTCTAGAATGACTTTTTAGTGTTTATTTTGTAATTCGCACGCGCATGGAAAAATTTATATATTATCGTTCACATAATATGTATTGAATACTAATAACATCCTGAGAGAGGAAATTTAGTTTTTTAATTCCAGCTTTAAAAATTAATTTTCTGTATTCTAGAATAAATTTCTTCCAACAGAAGTTTATATTACGTTGAGAATTTTGCTTATTTTTATTTTCACTCACTGATTTCTGTTTACAGAGTATAACTTACATCGACTTTTAAAAATTTCGAATTGAATTCTAGACCTGGAAAACAAGATTTTCTGTTCTAGAATGACTTTTTAGTGTTTATTTAGTAATTCGCACGCGCATGGAAAATTTTATATATTATCGTTCACAATATATGTATTGAATACTAATAACATCCTGAGAGAGGAAATTTAGTTTTTTAATCCAAGCTTTCAAAATTAATTTTCTGTATTCTAGAATGAATTTCTTCCAACAGAAGTTTATATTACGTTGAGAATTTTGCTTATTTTTATTTTCACTTACTGATTTCTATTTACAGAGTATAACTTACATCGACTTTTAAAAAATTCGAATTGAATTCTAGACCTGGAAAACAAGATTTTCTGTTCTAGAATGACTTTTTAGTGTTTATTGTGTAATTCGCACGCGAATGGAAAATTTTATATATTATCGTTCACAATATATGTATTGAATACTAATAACATCCTGAGAGAGGAAATTTAGTTTTTTAATTCCAGCACTCAAAATTAATTTTCTGTATTCTAGAATGAATTTCTTTCAACAGAAGTTTTTATTACGTTGAGAATTTTGCTTATTTTTATTTCCACTCACTGATTTCTGTTTACAGAGTATACCTTACATCGACTTTTAAAAAATTCGAATTGAATTCTAGACCTGGAAAACAAGATTTTCTGTTCTAGAATGACTTTTTAGTGTTTATTTTGTAATTCGCACGCGCATGGAAAATTTTATATATTATCGTTCACAATATATGTATTGAGTACTAATAACATCCTGAGAGAGGAAATTTAGTTTTTTAATCCAAGCTTTCAAAATTAATTTTCTGTATTCTAGAATGAATTTCTTCCAACAGAAGTTTATATTACGTTGAGTATTTTGCTTATTTTTATTTTCACTCACTGATTTCTGTTTACAGAGTATAACTTACATCGACTTTTAAAAAATTCGAATTGAATTCTAGACCTGGAAAACAAGATTTTCTGTTCTAGAATGACTTTTTAGTCTTTATTTTGTAATTCGCACGCGCATGGAAAATTGTATATATTATCGTTCACAATATATGTATTGAATATAATAACATCCTGAGAGAGGAAATTTAGTTTTTTAATTCCAGCTTTCAAAATTAATTTTCTGTATTCTAGAATGAATTTCTTTTATCAGAAGTTTATATTACGTTGACAATTTTGCTTATTTTTATTATCACTCACTGATTTCTGTTTACAGAGTATAACTTACATCGACTTTTAAAAAATTCGAATTGAATTCTAGACCTGGAAAACAAGATTTTCTGTTCTAGAATGACTTTTTAGTGTTTCTTTTGTAATTCGCACGCGCATGGAAAATTTTATATATTATCGTTCACAATATATGTATTGAATACTAATAACATCCTGAGAGAGGAAATTTAGTTTTTTAATTCCAGCTTTCAAAATTAATTTTCTGTATTCTAGAATGAATTTCTTTCAACAGAAGTTTATATTACGTTGAGAATTTTGCTTATTTTTATTTTCACTCACTGATTTCTGTTTACAGAGTATAACTTACATCGACTTTTAAAAAATTCGAATTGAATTCTAGACCTGGAAAACAAGATTTTCTGTTCTAGAATGACTTTTTAGTGTTTATTTTGTAATTCGCACGCGCATGGAAAATTTTATATATTATCGTTCACAATATATGTATTGAATACTAATAACATCCTGAGAGAGGAAATTTAGTTTTTTAATTCCAGCTTTCAAAATTAATTTTCTGTATTCTAGAATAAATTTCTTCCAACAGAAGTTTATATTACGTTGAGAATTTTGCTTATTTTTATTTTCACTCACTGATTTCTGTTTACAGAGTATAACTTACATCGACTTTTAAAAAATTCGAATTGAATTCTAGACCTGGAAAACAAGATTTTCTGTTCTAGAATGACTTTTTAGTGTTTATTGTGTAATTCGCACGCGAATGGAAAATTTTATATATTATCGTTCACAATATATGTATTGAATACTAATAACATCCTGAGAGAGGAAATTTAGTTTTTTAATTCCAGCATTCAAAATTAATTTTCTGTATTCTAGAATGAATTTCTTTCAACAGAAGTTTATATTACGTTGAGAATTTTGCTTATTTTTATTTTCACTCACTGATTTCTGTTTACAGAGTATAACTTACATCGACTTTTAAAAAATTCGAATTGAATTCTAGACCTGGAAAACAAGATTTTCTGTTCTAGAATGACTTTTTAGTGTTTATTTTGTAATTCGCACGCGCATGGAAAATTTTATATATTATCGTTCACAATATATGTATTGAATACTAATAACATCCTGAGAGAGGAAATTTAGTTTTTTAATTCCAGCTTTCAAAATTAATTTTCTGTATTCTAGAATGAATTTCTTTTATCAGAAGTTTATATTACGTTGACAATTTTGCTTATTTTTATTATCACTCACTGATTTCTGTTTACAGAGTATAACTTACATCGACTTTTAAAAAATTCGAATTGAATTCTAGACCTGGAAAACAAGATTTTCTGTTCTAGAATGACTTTTTAGTGTTTCTTTTGTAATTCGCACGCGCATGGAAAATTTTATATATTATCGTTCACAATATATGTATTGAATACTAATAACATCCTGAGAGAGGAAATTTAGTTTTTTAATTCCAGCTTTCAAAATTAATTTTCTGTATTCTAGAATGAATTTCTTTCAACAGAAGTTTATATTACGTTGAGAATTTTGCTTATTTTTATTTTCACTCACTGATTTCTGTTTACAGAGTATAACTTACATCGACTTTTAAAAAATTCGAATTGAATTCTAGACCTGGAAAACAAGATTTTCTGTTCTAGAATGACTTTTTAGTGTTTATTTTGTAATTCGCACGCGCATGGAAAATTTTATATATTATCGTTCACAATATATGTATTGAATACTAATAACATCCTGAGAGAGGAAATTTAGTTTTTTAATTCCAGCTTTCAAAATTAATTTTCTGTATTCTAGAATAAATTTCTTCCAACAGAAGTTTATATTACGTTGAGAATTTTGCTTATTTTTATTTTCACTCACTGATTTCTGTTTACAGAGTATAACTTACATCGACTTTTAAAAAATTCGAATTGAATTCTAGACCTGGAAAACAAGATTTTCTGTTCTAGAATGACTTTTTAGTGTTTATTGTGTAATTCGCACGCGAATGGAAAATTTTATATATTATCGTTCACAATATATGTATTGAATACTAATAACATCCTGAGAGAGGAAATTTAGTTTTTTAATTCCAGCATTCAAAATTAATTTTCTGTATTCTAGAATGAATTTCTTTCAACAGAAGTTTATATTACGTTGAGAATTTTGCTTATTTTTATTTTCACTCACTGATTTCTGTTTACAGAGTATAACTTACATCGACTTTTAAAAAATTCGAATTGAATTCTAGACCTGGAAAACAAGATTTTCTGTTCTAGAATGACTTTTTAGTGTTTATTTAGTAATTCGCACGCGCATGGAAAATTTTATATATTATCGTTCACAATATATGTATTGAATACTAATAACATCCTGAGAGAGGAAATTTAGTTTTTTAATTCCAGCTTTCAAAATTAATTTTCTGTATTCTAGAATAAATTTCTTCCAACAGAAGTTTATATTACGTTGAGAATTTTGCTTATTTTTATTTTCACTCACTGATTTCTGTTTACAGAGTATAACTTACATCGACTTTTAAAAAATTCGAATTGAATTCTAGACCTGGAAAACAAGATTTTCTGTTCTAGAATGACTTTTTAGTGTTTATTTTGTAATTCGCACGCGCATGGAAAATTTTATATATTATCGTTCACAATATATGTATTGAGTACTAATAACATCCTGAGAGAGGAAATTTAGTTTTTTAATCCAAGCTTTCAAAATTAATTTTCTGTATTCTAGAATGAATTTCTTCCAACAGAAGTTTATATTACGTTGAGAATTTTGCTTATTTTTATTTTCACTTACTGATTTCTATTTACAGAGTATAACTTACATCGACTTTTAAAAAATTCGAATTGAATTCTAGACCTGGAAAACAAGATTTTCTGTTCTAGAATGACTTTTTAGTGTTTATTGTGTAATTCGCACGCGAATGGAAAATTTTATATATTATCGTTCACAATATATGTATTGAATACTAATAACATCCTGAGAGAGGAAATTTAGTTTTTTAATTCCAGCATTCAAAATTAATTTTCTGTATTCTAGAATGAATTTCTTTCAACAGAAGTTTATATTACGTTGAGAATTTTGCTTATTTTTATTTTCACTCACTGATTTCTGTTTACAGAGTATAACTTACATCGACTTTTAAAAAATTCGAATTGAATTCTAGACCTGGAAAACAAGATTTTCTGTTCTAGAAAGACTTTTTATTGTTTATTTTGTAATTTGCACGCGCATGGAAAATTTTATATATTATCGTTCACAATATATGTATTGAATACTAATAACATCCCGAGAGAGGAAATTTAGTTTTTTAATTCCAGCTTTCAAAATTAATTTTCTGTATTCAAGAATGAATTTCTTTCAACAGATGTTTATATTACGTTGAGAATTTTGCTTATTTTTATTTTCACTCACTGATTTCTGTTTTCAGAGTATAACTTACATCGACTTTTAAAAAATTCGAATTGAATTCTAGACCTGGAAAACAAGATTTTCTGTTCTAGAATGACTTTTTAGTGTTTATTTTGTAATTCGCACGCGCATGGAAAATTTTATATATTATCGTTCACAATATATGTATTGAATACTAATAACATCATGAGAGAGGAAATTTAGTTTTTTAATTCCAGCTTTCAAAATTAATTTTCTGTATTCTAGAATGAATTTCTTCCAACAGAAGTTTATATTACGTTGAGAATTTTGCTTATTTTTATTTTCACTCACTGATTTCTGTTTACAGAGTATAACTTACATCGACTTTTAAAAAATTCGAATTGAATTCTAGACCTGGAAAACAAGATTTTCTGTTCTAGAATGACTTTTTAGTTTTTATTTTGTAATTCGCACGCGCATGGAAAATTGTATATATTATCGTTCACAATATATGTATTGAATATAATAACATCCTGAGAGAGGAAATTTAGTTTTTTAATTCCAGCTTTCAAAATTAATTTTCTGTATTCTAGAATGAATTTCTTTTATCAGAAGTTTATATTACGTTGACAATTTTGCTTATTTTTATTATCACTCACTGATTTCTGTTTACAGAGTATAACTTACATCGACTTTTAAAAAATTCGAATTGAATTCTAGACCTGGAAAACAAGATTTTCTGTTCTAGAATGACTTTTTAGTGTTTATTTTGTAATTCGCACGCGCATGGAAAATTGTATATATTATCGTTCACAATATATGTATTGAATATAATAACATCCTGAGAGAGGAAATTTAGTTTTTTAATTCCAGCTTTCAAAATTAATTTTCTGTATTCTAGAATAAATTTCTTCCAACAGAAGTTTATATTACGTTGAGAATTTTGCTTATTTTTATTTTCACTCACTGATTTCTGTTTACAGAGTATAACTTACATCGACTTTTAAAAAATTCGAATTGAATTCTAGACCTGGAAAACAAGATTTTCTGTTCTAGAATGACTTTTTAGTGTTTATTGTGTAATTCGCACGCGAATGGAAAATTTTATATATGATCGTTCACAATATATGTATTGAATACTAATAACATCCTGAGAGAGGAAATTTAGTTTTTTAATTCCAGCATTCAAAATTAATTTTCTGTATTCTAGAATGAATTTCTTTCAACAGAAGTTTATATTACGTTGAGAATTTTGCTTATTTTTATTTTCACTCACTGATTTCTGTTTACAGAGTATAACTTACATCGACTTTTAAAAAATTCGAATTGAATTCTAGACCTGGAAAACAAGATTTTCTGTTCTAGAATGACTTTTTAGTGTTTATTTTGTAATTCGCACGCGCATGGAAAATTTTATATATTATCGTTCACAATATATGTATTGAATACTAATAACATCCTGAGAGAGGAAATTTAGTTTTTTAATTCCAGCTTTCAAAATTAATTTTCTGTATTCTAGAATAAATTTCTTCCAACAGAAGTTTATATTACGTTGAGAATTTTGCTTATTTTTATTTTCACTCACTGATTACTGTTTACAGAGTATAACTTACATCGACTTTTAAAAAATTCGAATTGAATTCTAGACCTGGAAAACAAGATTTTCTGTTCTAGAATGACTTTTTAGTGTTTATTTTCTAATTCGCACGCGCATGGAAAATTTTATATATTATCGTTCACAATATATGTATTGAGTACTAATAACATCCTGAGAGAGGAAATTTAGTTTTTTAATCCAAGCTTTCAAAATTAATTTTCTGTATTCTAGAATGAATTTCTTCCAACAGAAGTTTATATTACGTTGAGAATTTTGCTTATTTTTATTTTCACTCACTGATTTCTGTTTACAGAGTATAACTTACATCGACTTTTAAAAAATTCGAATTGAATTCTAGACCTGGAAAACAAGATTTTCTGTTCTAGAATGACTTTTTAGTGTTTATTTTGTAATTCGCACGCGCATGGAAAATTTTATATATTATCGTTCACAATATATGTATTCAATACTAATAACATCCTGAGAGAGGAAATTTAGTTTTTTAATTCCAGCTTTCAAAATTAATTTTCTGTATTCTAGAATGAATTTCTTTTATCAGAAGTTTATATTACGTTGAGAATTTTGCTTATTTTTATTTTCACTCACTGATTTCTGTTTACAGAGTATAACTTACATCGGCTTTTAAAAAATTCGAATTGAATTCTAGACCTGGAAAACAAGATTTTCTGTTCTAGAAAGACTTTTTATTGTTTATTTTGTAATTTGCACGCGCATGGAAAATTTTATATATTATCGTTCACAATATATGTATTGAATACTAATAACATCCCGAGAGAGGAAATTTAGTTTTTTAATTCCAGCTTTCAAAATTAATTTTCTGTATTCAAGAATGAATTTCTTTCAACAGATGTTTATATTACGTTGGGAATTTTGCTTATTTTTATTTTCACTCACTGATTTCTGTTTTCAGAGTATAACTTACATCGACTTTTAAAAAATTCGAATTGAATTCTAGACCTGGAAAACAAGATTTTCTGTTCTAGAATGACTTTTTAGTGTTTATTTTGTAATTCGCACGCGCATGGAAAATTTTATATATTATCGTTCACAATATATGTATTGAATACTAATAACATCATGAGAGAGGAAATTTAGTTTTTTAATTCCAGCTTTCAAAATTAATTTTCTGTATTCTAGAATGAATTTCTTCCAACAGAAGTTTATATTACGTTGAGAATTTTGCTTATTTTTATTTTCACTCACTGATTTCTTTTTACAGAGTATACCATACATCGACTTTTAAAAAATTCGAATTGAATTCTAGACCTGGAAAACAAGATTTTCTGTTCTAGAATGACTTTTTAGTGTTTATTTTGTAATTCGCACGCGCATGGAAAATTTTATATATTATCGTTCACAATATATGTATTGAATACTAATAACATCCTGAGAGAGGAAATTTAGTTTTTTAATTCCAGCTTTCAAAATTAATTTTCTGTATTCTAGAATGAATTTATTCCAACAGAAGTTTATATTACGTTGAGAATTTTGCTTATTTTTATTTTCACTCACTGATTTCTGTTTACAGAGTATAACTTACATCGACTTTTAAAAAATTCGAATTGAATTCTAGACCTGGAAAACAAGATTTTCTGTTCTAGAATGACTTTTTAGTGTTTATTTTGTAATTCGCACGCGCATGGAAAATTTAATATATAATCGTTCACAATATATGTATTGAATACTAATAACATCCTGAGAGAGGAAATTTAGTTTTTTAATTCCAGCTTTCAAAATTAATTTTCTGTATTCTAGAATGAATTTCTTCCAACAGAAGTTTATATTACGTTGAGAATTTTGCTTATTTTTATTTTCACTCACTGATTTCTGTTTACAGAGTATAACTTACATCGACTTTTAAAAAATTCGAATTGAATTCTAGACGTGGAAAACAAGATTTTCTGTTCTAGAATGACTTTTGAGTGTTTATTTTGTAATTCGCACGCGCATGGAAAATTTTATATATTATCGTTCACAATATATGTATTGAATAGTAATAACATCCTGAGAGAGGAAATTTAGTTTTTTAATTCCAGCTTTCAAAATTAATTTTCTGTATTCTAGAATGAATTTCTTTCAACAGAAGTTTATATTACGTTGAGAATTTTGCTTATTTTTATTTTCACTCACTGATTTCTGTTTACAGAATATAACTTACATCGACTTTTAAAAAATTCGAATTGAATTCTAGACCTGGAAAACAAGATTTTCTGTTCTAGAATGACTTTTTAGTGTTTATTTTGTAATTCGCACGCGCATGGAAAATTTTATATGTTATCGTTCACAATATATGTATTGAATACTAATAACATCCTGAGAGAGGAAATTTAGTTTTTTAATTCCAGCTTTCAAAATTAATTTTCTGTATTCTAGAATGAATTTCTTTCAACAGAAGTTTATATTACGTTGAGAATTTTGCTTATTTTTATTTTCTGTCACTGATTTCTGTTTACAGAGTATAACTTACATCGACTTTTAAAAAATTCGAATTGAATTCTAGACCTGGAAAACAAGATTTTCTGTTCTAGAATGACTTTTTAGTGTTTATTTTGTAATTCGCACGCGCATGGAAAATTTTATATATTATCGTTCACAATATATGTATTGAATACTAATAACATCCTGAGAGAGGAAATTTAGTTTTTTAATTCCAGCTTTCAAAATTAATTTTCTGTATTCTAGAATGAATTTCTTTCAACAGAAGTTTATATTACGTTGAGAATTTTGCTTATTTTTATTTTCCCTCACTGATTTCTGTTCACAGAGTATAACTTACATCGACATTTAAAAAATTCGAATTGAATTCTAGACCTGGAAAACAAGATTTTCTGTTCTAGAATGACTTTTTAGTGTTTTTTTTGTAATTCGCACGCGCATGGAAAATTTTATATGTTATCGTTCACAATATATGTATTGAATACGAATAACATCCTGAGAGAGGAAATTTAGTTTTTTAATTCCAGCTTTCAAAATTAATTTTCTGTATTCTAGAATGAATTTCTTTCAACAGAAGTTTATATTACGTTGAGAATTTTGCTTATTTTTATTTTCCCTCACTGATTTCTGTTCACAGAGTATAACTTACATCGACATTTAAAAAATTCGAATTGAATTCTAGACCTGGAAAACAAGATTTTCTGTTCTAGAATGACTTTTTAGTGTTTATTTTGTAATTCGCACGCGCATGGAAAATTTTATATATCATCGTTCACAATATATGTATTGAATACTAATAACATCCTGAGAGAGGAAATTTAGTTTTTTAATCCAAGCTTTCAAAATTAATTTTCTGTATTCTAGAATGAATTTCTCACAACAGAAGTTTATATTACGTTAAGAAGTTTGCTTATTTTTATTTTCACTCACTGATTTCTGTTTACAGAGTATAACTTACATCGACTTTTAAAAAATTCGAATTGAATTCTAGACCTGGAAAACAAGATTTTCTGTTCTAGAATGACTTTTTAGTGTTTATTTTGTAATTCGCACGCGCATGGAAAATTTTATATATTATCGTTCACAATATATGTATTGAATACTAATAACATCCTGAGAGAGGAAATTTAGTTTTTTAATTCCAGCTTTCAAAATTAATTTTCTGTATTCTAGAATGAATTTCTTTCAACAGAAGTTTATATTACGTTGAGAATTTTGCTTATTTTTATTTTCCCTCACTGATTTCTGTTCACAGAGTATAACTTACATCGACTTTTAAAAAATTCGAATTGAATTCTAGACCTGGAAAACAAGATTTTCTGTTCTAGAATGACTTTTTAGTGTTTATTTTGTAATTCGCACGCGCATGGAAAATGTTATATGTTATCGTTCACAATATATGTATTGAATACTACTAACATCCTGAGAGAGGAAATTAAGTTTTTTAATTCCAGCTTTCAAAATTATTTTCTGTATTCTAGAATGAATTTCTTCCAACAGAAGTTTATATTACGTTGAGAATTTTGCTTATTTTTATTTTCACTCACTGATTTCTGTTTACAGAGTATAACTTACATCGACTTTTAAAAAATTCGAATTGAATTCTAGACCTGGAAAACAAGATCTTCTGTTCTAGAATGACTTTTTAGTGTTTATTTTGTAATTCGCACGCGCATGGAAAATGTTATATGTTATCGTTCACAATATATGTATTGAATACTATTAACATCCTGAGAGAGGAAATTTAGTTTTTTAATTCCAGCTTTCAAAATTAATTTTCTGTATTCTAGAATGAATTTCTTTCAACAGAAGTTTATATTACGTTGAGAATTTTGCTTATTTTTATTTTCATCCACTGATTTCTGTTTACAGAGTATAACTTACATCGACTTTTAAAAAATTCGAATTGAATTCTAGACCTGAAAAACAAGATTTTCTGTTCTAGAATGACTTTTTAGTGTTTATTTTGTAATTCGCACGCTCATGGAAAATTTTATATATTATCGTTCACAATATATGTATTGAATACTAATAACATCCTGAGAGAGGAAATTTAGTTTTTTAATTCCAGCTTTCAAAATTAATTTTCTGTATTCTAGAATAAATTTCTTTCAACAGGAGTTTAAATTACGTTGAGAATTTTGCTTATTTTTATTTTTACTCACTGATTTCTGTTTACAGAGTATAACTTACATCGACTTTTAAAAAATTCGAATTGAATTCTAGACCTGGAAAATAAGATTTTCTGTTCTATAATGACTTTTTAGTGTTTATTTTGTAATTCGCACGCGCATGGAAAATGTTATATGTTATCGTTCACAATATATGTATTGAATACTAATAACATCCTGAGAGAGGAAATTTAGTTTTTTAATTCCAGCTTTCAAAATTAATTTTCTGTATTCTAGAATGAATTTCTTTCAACAGAAGTTTATATTACGTTGAGAATTTTGCTTATTTTTATTTTCACTCACTGATTTCTGTTTACAGAGTATAACTTACATCGACTTTTAAAAAATTCGAATTGAATTCTAGACCTGGAAAACAAGATTTTCTGTTCTAGAATCACTTTTTAGTGTTTATTTTGATATTCTCACGAGCATGGAAAATTTTATATGTTATCGTTCACAATATATGTAATGAATACTAATAACATCCTGAGAGAGGAAATTTAGTTTTTTAATTCCAGCTTTCAAAATTAATTTTCTGTATTCTAGAATGAATTTATTTCAACAGAAGTTTATATTACGTTGAGAATTTTGCTTATTTTTATTTTCACTCACTGATTTCTGTTTACAGAGTATAACTTACATCGACTTTTAAAAAATTCGAATTGAATTCTAGACCTGGAAAACAAGATTTTCTGTTCTAGAATGACTTTTTAGTGTTTATTTTGTAATTCGCACGCGCATGGAAAATTTTATATGTTATCGTTCACAATATATGTATTGAATACTTATAACATCCTGAGAGAGGAAATTTAGTTTTTTAATTCCAGCTTTCAAAATTTATTTTCTGTATTCTAGAATGAATTTCTTTCAACAGAAGTTTAAATTACGTTGAGAATTTTGCTTATTTTTATTTTCACTCACTGATTTCTGTTTACAGAGTATAACTTACATCGACTTTTAAAAAATTCGAATTGAATTCTAGACCTGGAAAACAAGATTTTCTGTTCTAGAATGACTTTTTAGTGTTTATTTTGTAATTCGCACGCGCATGGAAAATGTTATATGTTATCGTTCACAATATATGTATTGAATACTAATAACATCCTGAGAGAGGAAATTTAGTTTTTTAATTCCAGCTTTCAAAATTAATTTTCTGTATTCTAGAATGAATTTCTTTCAACAGAAGTTTAAATTACGTTGAGAATTTTGCTTATTTTTATTTTCACTCACTGATTTCTGTTTACAGAGTATAACTTACATCGACTTTTAAAAAATTCGAATTGAATTCTAGACCTGGAAAACAAGATTTTCTGTTCTAGAATCACTTTTTAGTGTTTATTTTGTAATTCTCACGCGCATGGAAAATTTTATATGTTATCGTTCACAATATATGTAATGAATACTAATAACATCCTGAGAGAGGAAATTTAGTTTTTTAATTCCAGCTTTCAAAATTAATTTTCTGTATTCTAGAATGAATTTCTTTCAACAGAAGTTTATATTACGTTGAGAATTTTGCTTATTTTTATTTTCACTCACTGATTTCTGTTTACAGAGTATAACTTACATCGACTTTTAAAAAATTCGAATTGAATTCTAGACCTGGAAAACAAGATTTTCTGTTCTAGAATGACTTTTTAGTGTTTATTTTGTAATTCGCACGCGCATGGAAAATTTTATATATTATCGTTCACAATATATGTATTGAATACTAATAACATCCTGAGAGAGGAAATTTAGTTTTTTAATTCCAGCTTTCAAAATTAATTTTCTGTATTCTAGAATAAATTTCTTCCAACAGAAGTTTATATTACGTTGAGAATTTTGCTTATTTTTATTTTCACTCACTGATTTCTGTTTACAGAGTATAACTTACATCGACTTTTAAAAAATTCGAATTGAATTCTAGACCTGGAAAACAAGATTTTCTGTTCTAGAATGACTTTTTAGTGTTTATTTTGTAATTCGCACGTGCATGGAAAATTTTATATATTATCGTTCACAATATATGTATTGAATACTAATAACATCCTGAGAGTGGAAATTTAGTTTTTTAATCCAAGCTTTCAAAATTAATTTTCTGTATTCTAGAATGAATTTCTTCCAACAGAAGTTTATATTACGTTGAGAATTTTGCTTATTTTTATTTTCACTTACTGATTTCTATTTACAGAGTATAACTTACATCGACTTTTAAAAAATTCGAATTGAATTCTAGACCTGGAAAACAAGATTTTCTGTTCTAGAATGACTTTTTAGTGTTTATTGTGTAATTCGCACGCGAATGGAATATTTTATATATTATCGTTCACAATATATGTATTGAATACTAATAACATCCTGAGAGAGGAAATTTAGTTTTTTAATTCCAGCATTCAAAATTAATTTTCTGTATTCTAGAATGAATTTCTTTCAACAGAAGTTTATATTACGTTGAGAATTTTGCTTATTTTTATTTTCACTCACTGATTTCTGTTTACAGAGTATAACTTACATCGACTTTTAAAAAATTCGAATTGAATTCTAGACCTGGAAAACAAGATTTTCTGTTCTAGAAAGACTTTTTATTGTTTATTTTGTAATTTGCACGCGCATGGAAAATTTTATATATTATCGTTCACAATATATGTATTGAATACTAATAACATCCCGAGAGAGGAAATTTAGTTTTTTAATTCCAGCTTTCAAAATTAATTTTCTGTATTCAAGAATGAATTTCTTTCAACAGATGTTTATATTACGTTGAGAATTTTGCTTATTTTTATTTTCACTCACTGATTTCTGTTTTCAGAGTATAACTTACATCGACTTTTAAAAAATTCGAATTGAATTCTAGACCTGGAAAACAAGATTTTCTGTTCTAGAATGACTTTTTAGTGTTTATTTTGTAATTCGCACGCGCATGGAAAATTTTATATATTATCGTTCACAATATATGTATTGAATACTAATAACGACCTGAGAGAGGAAATTTAGTTTTTTAATTCCAGCTTTCAAAATTAATTTTCTGTATTCTAGAATGAATTTCTTTCAACAGAAGTTTAAATTACGTTGAGAATTTTGCTTATTTTTATTTTCACTCACTGATTTCTGTTTACAGAGTATAACTTACATCGACTTTTAAAAAATTCGAATTGAATTCTAGACCAGGAAAACAAGATTTTCTGTTCTAGAATGACTTTTTAGTGTTTATTTTGTAATTCGCACGCGCATGGAAAATTTAATATATAATCGTTCACAATATATGTATTGAATACTAATAACATCCTGAGAGAGGAAATTTAGTTTTCTAATTCCAGCTTTCAAAATTAATTTTCTGTATTCTAGAATGAATTTCTTCCAACAGAAGTTTATATTACGTTGAGAATTTTGCTTATTTTTATTTTCACTCACTGATTTCTGTTTACAGAGTATAACTTACATTGACTTTTAAAAAATTCGAATTGAATTCTAGACGTGGAAAACAAGATTTTCTGTTCTAGAATGACTTTTTAGTGTTTATTTTGTAATTCGCACGCGCATCTTACTTCGCAACTTACATCGACATTTAAAAAATTCGAATTGAATTCTAGACCTGGAAAACAAGATTTTCTGTTCTAGAATGACTTTTTAGTGTTTATTTTGTAATTCGCACGCGCATGGAAAATTTTATATATTATCGTTCACAATATATGTATTGAATACTAATAATATCCTGAGAGAGGAAATTTAGTTTTTTAATCCAAGCTTTCAAAATTAATTTTCTGTATTCTAGAATGAATTTCTTCCAACAGAAGTTTATATTACGTTAAGAAGTTTGCTTATTTTTATTTTCACTCACTGATTTCTGTTTACAGAGTATAACTTACATCGACTTTTAAAAAATTCGAATTGAATTCTAGACCTGGAAAACAAGATTTTCTGTTCTAGAATGACTTTTTAGTGTTTCTTTTGTAATTCGCACGCGCATGGAAAATTTTATATATTATCGTTCACAATATATGTATTGAATACTATTAACATCCTGAGAGAGGAAATTTAGTTTTTTTATTCCAGCTTTCAAAATTAATTTTCTGTATTCTAGAATGAATTTCTTCCAACAGAAGTTTATATTACGTTGAGAATTTTGCTTATTTTTATTTTCACTCACTGATTTCTGTTCACAGAGTATAACTTACATCGACTTTTAAAAAATTCGAATTGAATTCTAGACCTGGAAAACAAGATTTTCTGTTCTAGAATGACTTTTTAGTGTTTATTTTGTAATTCGCACGCGCATGGAAAATGTTATATGTTATCGTTCACAATATATGTATTGAATACTACTAACATCCTGAGAGAGGAAATTTAGTTTTTTAATTCCAGCTTTCAAAATTATTTTCTGTATTCTAGAATGAATTTCTTCCAACAGAAGTTTATATTACGTTGAGAATTTTGCTTATTTTTATTTTCACTCACTGATTTCTGTTTACAGAGTATAACTTACATCGACTTTTAAAAAATTCGAATTGAATTCTAGACCTGGAAAACAAGATCTTCTGTTCTAGAATGACTTTTTAGTGTTTATTTTGTAATTCGCACGCGCATGGAAAATGTTATATGTTATCGTTCACAATATATGTATTGAATACTATTAACATCCTGAGAGAGGAAATTTAGTTTTTTAATTCCAGCTTTCAAAATTAATTTTCTGTATTCTAGAATGAATTTCTTTCAACTGAAGTTTATATTACGTTGAGAATTTTGCTTATTTTTATTTTCATCCACTGATTTCTGTTTACAGAGTATAACTTACATCGACTTTTAAAAAATTCGAATTGAATTCTAGACCTGAAAAACAAGATTTTCTGTTCTAGAATGACTTTTTATTGTTTATTTTGTAATTTGCACGCGCATGGAAAATTTTATATATTATCGTTCACAATATATGTATTGAATACTAATAACATCCCGAGAGAGGAAATTTAGTTTTTTAATTCCAGCTTTCAAAATTAATTTTCTGTATTCAAGAATGAATTTCTTTCAACAGATGTTTATATTACGTTGAGAATTTTGCTTATTTTTATTTTCACTCACTGATTTCTGTTTTCAGAGTATAACTTACATCGACTTTTAAAAAATTCGAATTGAATTCTAGACCTGGAAAACAAGATTTTCTGTTCTAGAATGACTTTTTAGTGTTTATTTTGTAATTCGCACGCGCATGGAAAATTTTATATATTATCGTTCACAATATATGTATTGAATACTAATAACGACCTGAGAGAGGAAATTTAGTTTTTTAATTCCAGCTTTCAAAATTAATTTTCTGTATTCTAGAATGAATTTCTTTCAACAGAAGTTTAAATTACGTTGAGAATTTTGCTTATTTTTATTTTCACTCACTGATTTCTGTTTACAGAGTATAACTTACATCGACTTTTAAAAAATTCGAATTGAATTCTAGACCAGGAAAACAAGATTTTCTGTTCTAGAATGACTTTTTAGTGTTTATTTTGTAATTCGCACGCGCATGGAAAATTTAATATATAATCGTTCACAATATATGTATTGAATACTAATAACATCCTGAGAGAGGAAATTTAGTTTTCTAATTCCAGCTTTCAAAATTAATTTTCTGTATTCTAGAATGAATTTCTTCCAACAGAAGTTTATATTACGTTGAGAATTTTGCTTATTTTTATTTTCACTCACTGATTTCTGTTTACAGAGTATAACTTACATCGACTTTTAAAAAATTCGAATTGAATTCTAGACGTGGAAAACAAGATTTTCTGTTCTAGAATGACTTTTTAGTGTTTATTTTGTAATTCGCACGCGCATCTTACTTCGCAACTTACATCGACATTTAAAAAATTCGAATTGAATTCTAGACCTGGAAAACAAGATTTTCTGTTCTAGAATGACTTTTTAGTGTTTATTTTGTAATTCGCACGCGCATGGAAAATTTTATATATTATCGTTCACAATATATGTATTGAATACTAATAATATCCTGAGAGAGGAAATTTAGTTTTTTAATCCAAGCTTTCAAAATTAATTTTCTGTATTCTAGAATGAATTTCTTCCAACAGAAGTTTATATTACGTTAAGAAGTTTGCTTATTTTTATTTTCACTCACTGATTTCTGTTTACAGAGTATAACTTACATCGACTTTTAAAAAATTCGAATTGAATTCTAGACCTGGAAAACAAGATTTTCTGTTCTAGAATGACTTTTTAGTGTTTCTTTTGTAATTCGCACGCGCATGGAAAATTTTATATATTATCGTTCACAATATATGTATTGAATACTATTAACATCCTGAGAGAGGAAATTTATTTTTTTTATTCCAGCTTTCAAAATTAATTTTCTGTATTCTAGAATGAATTTCTTCCAACAGAAGTTTATATTACGTTGAGAATTTTGCTTATTTTTATTTTCACTCACTGATTTCTGTTCACAGAGTATAACTTACATCGACTTTTAAAAAATTCGAATTGAATTCTAGACCTGGAAAACAAGATTTTCTGTTCTAGAATGACTTTTTAGTGTTTATTTTGTAATTCGCACGCGCATGGAAAATGTTATATGTTATCGTTCACAATATATGTATTGAATACTACTAACATCCTGAGAGAGGAAATTTAGTTTTTTAATTCCAGCTTTCAAAATTATTTTCTGTATTCTAGAATGAATTTCTTCCAACAGAAGTTTATATTACGTTGAGAATTTTGCTTATTTTTATTTTCACTCACTGATTTCTGTTTACAGAGTATAACTTACATCGACTTTTAAAAAATTCGAATTGAATTCTAGACCTGGAAAACAAGATCTTCTGTTCTAGAATGACTTTTTAGTGTTTATTTTGTAATTCGCACGCGCATGGAAAATGTTATATGTTATCGTTCACAATATATGTATTGAATACTATTAACATCCTGAGAGAGGAAATTTAGTTTTTTAATTCCAGCTTTCAAAATTAATTTTCTGTATTCTAGAATGAATTTATTTCAACAGAAGTTTATATTACGTTGAGAATTTTGCTTATTTTTATTTTCATCCACTGATTTCTGTTTACAGAGTATAACTTACATCGACTTTTAAAAAATTCGAATTGAATTCTAGACCTGAAAAACAAGATTTTCTGTTCTAGAATGACTTTTTAGTGTTTATTTTGTAATTCGCACGCTCATGGAAAATTTTATATATTATCGTTCACAATATATGTATTGAATACTAATAACATCCTGAGAGAGGAAATTTAGTTTTTTAATTCCAGCTTTCAAAATTAATTTTCTGTATTCTAGAATAAATTTCTTTCAACAGGAGTTTAAATTACGTTGAGAATTTTGCTTATTTTTATTTTCACTGACTGATTTCTGTTTACAGAGTATAACTTACATCGACTTTTAAAAATTCGAATTGAATTCTAGACCTGGAAAACAAGATTTTCTGTTCTAGAAAGACTTTTTATTGTTTATTTTGTAATTCGCACGCGCATGGAAAATTTTATATGTTATCGTTCACAATATATGTATTGAATACTAATAACATCCTGAGAGAGGAAATTTAGTTTTTTAATTCCAGCTTTCAAAATTAATTTTCTGTATTCTAGAATGAATTTCTTTCAACAGAAGTTTATATTACGTTGAGAATTTTGCTTATTTTTATTTTCACTCACTGATTTCTGTTTACAGAGTATAACTTACATCGACTTTTAAAAAATTCGAATTGAATTCTAGACCTGGAAAACAAGATTTTCTGTTCTAGAATGACTTTTTAGTGTTTATTTTGTAATTCGCAAGCGGATGGAAAATTTTATATATTATCGTTCACAATATTTTTATTGAATACTAATAACATTCTGAGAGAGGAAATTTAGTTTTTTAATTCCAGCTTTAAAAATTAATTTTCTGTATTCTAGAATGAATTTCTTTCAACAGAAGTTTATATTACGTTGAGAATTTTGCTTATTTTTATTTTCACTCACTGATTTCTGTTTACCGAGTATAACTTACATCGACTTTTAAAAAATTCGAATTGAATTCTAGACCTGGAAAACAAGATTTTCTGTTCTAGAATGACTTTTTAGTGTTTATTTTGTAATTCGCACGCGCATGGAAAATTTTATATATTATCGTTCACAATATATGTATTGAATACTAATAACATCCTGAGAGAGGAAATTTAGTTTTTTAATTCCAGCTTTCAAAATTAATTTTCTGTATTCTAGAATGAATTTCTTCCAACAGAAGTTTATATTACGTTGAGAATTTTGCTTATTTTTATTTTCACTCACTGATTTCTGTTTACAGAGTATAACTTACATCGACTTTTAAAAAATTCGAATTGAATTCTAGACCTGGAAAACAAGATTTTCTGTTCTAGAATGACTTTTTAGTGTTTATTTTGTAATTCGCACGCGCATGGAAAATGTTATATGTTATCGTTCACAATATATGTATTGAATACTACTAACATCCTGAGAGAGGAAATTTAGTTTTTTAATGCCAGCTTTCAAAATTATTTTCTGTATTCTAGAATGAATTTCTTCCAACAGAAGTTTATATTACGTTGAGAATTTTGCTTATTTTTATTTTCACTCACTGATTTCTGTTTACAGAGTATAACTTACATCGACTTTTAAAAAATTCGAATTGAATTCTAGACCTGGAAAACAAGATCTTCTGTTCTAGAATGACTTTTTAGTGTTTATTTTGTAATTCGCACGCGCATGGAAAATGTTATATGTTATCGTTCACAATATATGTATTGAATACTATTAACATCCTGAGAGAGGAAATTTAGTTTTTTAATTCCAGCTTTCAAAATTAATTTTCTGTATTCTAGAATGAATTTCTTTCAACAGAAGTTTATATTACGTTGAGAATTTTGCTTATTTTTATTTTCATCCACTGATTTCTGTTTACAGAGTATAACTTACATCGACTTTTAAAAAATTCGAATTGAATTCTAGACCTGAAAAACAAGATTTTCTGTTCTAGAATGACTTTTTAGTGTTTATTTTGTAATTCGCACGCTCATGGAAAATTTTATATATTATCGTTCACCATATATGTATTGAATACTAATAACATCCTGAGAGAGGAAATTTAGTTTTTTAATTCCAGCTTTCAAAATTAATTTTCTGTATTCTAGAATAAATTTCTTTCAACAGGAGTTTAAATTACGTTGAGAATTTTGCTTATTTTTATTTTCACTGACTGATTTCTGTTTACAGAGTATAACTTACATCGACTTTTAAAAAATTCGAATTGAATTCTAGACCTGGAAAACAAGATTTTCTGTTCTAGAATGACTTTTTAGTGTTTATTTTGTAATTCGCACGCGCATGGAAAATGTTATATGTTATCGTTCACAATATATGTATTGAATACTAATAACATCCTGAGAGAGGAAATTTAGTTTTTTAATTCCAGCTTTCAAAATTAATTTTCTGTATTCTAGAATGAATTTCTTTCAACAGAAGTTTATATTACGTTGAGAATTTTGCTTATTTTTATTTTCACTCACTGATTTCTGTTTACAGAGTATAACTTACATCGACTTTTAAAAAATTCGAATTGAATTCTAGACCTGGAAAACAAGATTTTCTGTTCTAGAATCACTTTTTAGTGTTTATTTTGTAATTCTCACGCGCATGGAAAATTTTATATGTTATCGTTCACAATATATGTAATGAATACTAATAACATCCTGAGAGAGGAAATTTAGTTTTTTAATTCCAGCTTTCAAAATTAATTTTCTGTATTCTAGAATGAATTTATTTCAACAGAAGTTTATATTACGTTGAGAATTTTGCTTATTTTTATTTTCACTCACTGATTTCTGTTTACAGAGTATAACTTACATCGACATTTATAAAATTCGAATTGAATTCTAGACCTGGAAAACAAGATTTTCTGTTCTAGAATGACTTTTTAGTGTTTATTTTGTAATTCGCACGCGCATGGAAAATTTTATATGTTATCGTTCACAATATATGTATTGAATACTAATAACATCCTGAGAGAGGAAATTTAGTTTTTTAATTCCAGCTTTCAAAATTAATTTTCTGTATTCTAGAATGAATTTATTTCAACAGAAGTTTATATTACGTTGAGAATTTTGCTTATTTTTATTTTCACTCACTGATTTCTGTTTACAGAGTATAACTTACATCGACTTTTAAAAATTCGAATTGAATTCTAGACCTGGAAAACAAGATTTTCTGTTCTAGAATGACTTTTTAGTGTTTATTTTGTAATTCGCACGCGCATGGAAAATTTTATATGTTATCGTTCACAATATATGTATTGAATACTAATAACATCCTGAGAGAGGAAATTTAGTTTTTTAATTCCAGCTTTCAAAATTAATTTTCTGTATTCTAGAATGAATTTCTTTCAACAGAAGTTTATATTACGTTGAGAATTTTGCTTATTTTTATTTTCACTCACTGATTTCTGTTTACAGAGTATAACTTACATCGACTTTTAAAAAATTCGAATTGAATTCTAGACCTGGAAAACAAGATTTTCTGTTCTAGAATGACTTTTTAGTGTTTATTTTGTAATTCGCAAGCGGATGGAAAATTTTATATATTATCGTTCACAATATTTTTATTGAATACTAATAACATTCTGAGAGAGGAAATTTAGTTTTTTAATTCCAGCTTTAAAAATTAATTTTCTGTATTCTAGAATGAATTTCTTTCAACAGAAGTTTATATTACGTTGAGAATTTTGCTTATTTTTATTTTCACTCACTGATTTCTGTTTACCGAGTATAACTTACATCGACTTTTAAAAAATTCGAATTGAATTCTAGACCTGGAAAACAAGATTTTCTGTTCTAGAATGACTTTTTAGTGTTTATTTTGTAATTCGCACGCGCATGGAAAATTTTATATATTATCGTTCACAATATATGTATTGAATACTAATAACATCCTGAGAGAGGAAATTTAGTTTTTTAATTCCAGCTTTCAAAATTAATTTTCTGTATTCTAGAATGAATTTCTTCCAACAGAAATTTATATTACGTTGAGAATTTTGCTTATTTTTATTTTCACTCACTGATTTCTGTTTACAGAGTATAATTTACATCGACTTTTAAAAAATTCGAATTGAATTCTAGAACTGGAAAACACGATTTTCTGTTCTAGAATGACTTTTTAGTGTTTATTTTGTAATTCGCACGCGCATGGAAAATTTTATATATTATCGTTCACAATATATGTATTGAATACTAATAACATCCTGAGAGAGGAAATTTAGTTTTTTAATTCCAGCTTTCAAAATTAATTTTCTGTATTCTAGAATGAATTTCTTTCAACAGAAGTTTATATTACGTTGAGAATTTTGCTTATTTTTATTTTCACTCACTGATTTCTGTTTACAGAGTATAACTTACATCGACTTTTAAAAAATTCGAATTGATTTCTAGACCTGGAAAACAAGATTTTCTGTTCTAGAATGACTTTTTAGTGTTTATTTTGTAATTTGCACGCGCATGGAAAATTTTATATATTATCGTTCACAATATATGTATTGAATACTAATAACATCCTGAGAGAGGAAATTTAGTTTTTTAATTCCAGCTATCAAAATTAATTTTCTGTATTCTAGAATGAATTTCTTTCAACAGAAGTTTATATTACGTTGAGAATTTTGCTTTTTTTTATTTTCACTCACTGATTTCTGTTTACAGAGTATAACTTACATCGACTTTTAAAAAATTCGAATTGAATTCTAGACCTGGAAAACAAGATTTTCTGTTCTAGAATGACTTTTTAGTGTTTATTTTGTAATTCGCACGCGCATGGAAAATTTTATATATTATCGTTCACAATATATGTATTGAATACTAATAACATCCTGAGAGAAGAAATTTAGTTTTTTAATTCCAGATTTCAAAATTAATTTTCTGTATTCTAGAATGAATTTCTTCCAACAGAAGTTTATATTACGTTGAGAATTTTGCTTATTTTTATTTTCACTCACTGATTTCTGTTTACAGAGTGTAATTTACATCGACTTTTAACAAATTCGAATTGAATTCTAGACCTGGAAAACAAGATTTTCTGTTCTAGAATGACTTTTTAGTGTTTATTTTGTAATTCGCACGCGCATGGAAAATTTTATATATTATCGTTCACAATATATGTATTGAATACTAATAACATCCTGAGAGAGGAAATTTAGTTTTTTAATTCCAGCTTTCAAAATTAATTTTCTGTATTCTAGAATAAATTTCTTCCAACAGAAGTTTATATTACGTTGAGAATTTTGCTTATTTTTATTTTCACTCACTGATTTCTGTTTACAGAGTATAACTTACATCGACTTTTAAAAAATTCGAATTGAATTCTAGACCTGGAAAACAAGATTTTCTGTTCTAGAATGACTTTTTAGTGTTTATTTTGTAATTCGCACGCGCATGGAAAATTTTATATATTATCGTTCACAATATATGTATTGAATACTAATAACATCCTGAGAGAAGAAATTCAGTTTTTTAATTCCAGATTTCAAAATTAATTTTCTGTATTCTAGAATGAATTTCTTCCAACAGAAGTTTATATTACGTTGAGAATTTTGCTTATTTTTATTTTCACTCACTGATTTCTGTTTACAGAGCATATGTTACATCGACTTTTAAAAAATTCGAATTGAATTCTAGACCTGGAAAACAAGATTTTCTGTTCTAGAATGACTTTTTAGTGTTTATTTTGTAATTCTCACGCGCATGGAAAATTTTATATATTATCGTTCACAATATATGTATTGAATACTAATAACATCCTGAGAGAGGAAATTTAGTTTTTTAATTCCAGCTTTCAAAATTAATTTTCTGTATTCTAGAATGAATTTCTTTCAACAGAAGTTTATATTACGTTGAGAATTTTGCTTATTTTTATTTTCACTCACTGATTTCTGTTTACAGAGTATAACTTACATCGACTTTTAAAAAATTCGAATTGATTTCTAGACCTGGAAAACAAGATTTTCTGTTCTAGAATGACTTTTTAGTGTTTATTTTGTAATTTGCACGCGCATGGAAAATTTTATATATTATCGTTCACAATATATGTATTGAATACTAATAACATCCTGAGAGAGGAAATTTAGTTTTTTAATTCCAGCTATCAAAATTAATTTTCTGTATTCTAGAATGAATTTCTTTCAACAGAAGTTTATATTACGTTGAGAATTTTGCTTTTTTTTATTTTCACTCACTGATTTCTGTTTACAGAGTATAACTTACATCGACTTTTAAAAAATTCGAATTGAATTCTAGACCTGGAAAACAAGATTTTCTGTTCTAGAATGACTTTTTAGTGTTTATTTTGTAATTCGCACGCGCATGGAAAATTTTATATATTATCGTTCACAATATATGTATTGAATACTAATAACATCCTGAGAGAAGAAATTTAGTTTTTTAATTCCAGATTTCAAAATTAATTTTCTGTATTCTAGAATGAATTTCTTCCAACAGAAATTTATATTACGTTGAGAATTTTGCTTATTTTTATTTTCACTCACTGATTTCTGTTTACAGAGTGTAATTTACATCGACTTTTAACAAATTCGAATTGAATTCTAGACCTGGAAAACAAGATTTTCTGTTCTAGAATGACTTTTTAGTGTTTATTTTGTAATTCGCACGCGCATGGAAAATTTTATATATTATCGTTCACAATATATGTATTGAATACTAATAACATCCTGAGAGAGGAAATTTAGTTTTTTAATTCCAGCTTTCAAAATTAATTTTTTTGTATTCTAGAATAAATTTCTTCCAACAGAAGTTTATATTACGTTGAGAATTTTGCTTATTTTTATTTTCACTCACTGATTTCTGTTTACAGAGTATAACTTACATCGACTTTTAAAAAATTCGAATTGAATTCTAGACCTGGAAAACAAGATTTTCTGTTCTAGAATGACTTTTTAGTGTTTATTTTGTAATTCGCACGCGCATGGAAAATTTTATATATTTTCGTTCACAATATATGTATTGAATACTAATAACATCCTGAGAGAGGAAATTTAGTTTTTTAATTCCAGCTTTCAAAATTAATTTTCTGTATTCTAGAATGAATTTCTTTCAACAGAAGTTTATATTACGTTGAGAATTTTGCTTATTTTTATTTTCACTCACTGATTTCTGTTTACAGAGTATAACTTACATCGACTTTTAAAAAATTCGAATTGAATTCTAGACCTGGAAAACAAGATTTTCTGTTCTAGAATCACTTTTTAGTGTTTATTTTGTAATTCTCACGCGCATGGAAAATTTTATGTTATCGTTCACAATATATGTAATGAATACTAATAACATCCTGAGAGAGGAAATTTAGTTTTTTAATTCCAGCTTTCAAAATTAATTTTCTGTATTCTAGAATGAATTTATTTCAACAGAAGTTTATATTACGTTGAGAATTTTGCTTATTTTTATTTTCACTCACTGATTTCTGTTTACAGAGTATAACTTACATCGACATTTATAAAATTCGAATTGAATTCTAGACCTGGAAAACAAGATTTTCTGTTCTAGAATGACTTTTTAGTGTTTATTTTGTAATTAGCACGCGCATGGAAAATTTTATATGTTATCGTTCACAATATATGTATTGAATACTAATAACATCCTGAGAGAGGAAATTTAGTTTTTTAATTCCAGCTTTCAAAATTAATTTTCTGTATTCTAGAATGAATTTCTTTCAACAGAAGTTTATATTACGTTGAGAATTTTGCTTATTTTTATTTTCACTCACTGATTTCTGTTTAAAGAGTATAACTTACATCGACTTTTAAAAAATTCGAATTGAATTCTAGACCTGGAAAACAAGATTTTCTGTTCTAGAATGACTTTTTAGTGTTTATTTTGGAATTCGCACGCGCATGGAAAATTTAATATATAATCGTTCACAATATATGTATTGAATACTAATAACATCCTGAGAGAGGAAATTTAGTTTTTTAATTCCAGCTTTCAAAATTAATTTTCTGTATTCTAGAATGAATTTCTTTCAACAGAAGTTTATATTACGTTGAGAATTTTGCTTATTTTTATTTCCACTCACTGATTTCTGTTTACGGAGTATACCTTACATCGACTTTTAAAAAATTCGAATTGAATTCTAGACCTGGAAAACAAGATTTTCTGTTCTAGAATGACTTTTTAGTGTTTATTTTGTAATTCGCACGCGCATGGAAAATTTTATATGTTATCGTTCACAATATATGTATTGAATACTAATAACATCCTGAGAGAGGAAATTTAGTTTTTTAATTCCAGCTTTCAAAATTAATTTTCTGTATTCTAGAATGAATTTCTTTCAACAGAAGTTTATATTACGTTGAGAATTTTGCTTTTTTTTATTTTCACTCACTGATTTCTGTTTACAGAGTATAAATTACATCGACTTTTAAAAAATTCGAATTGAATTCTAGACCTGGAAAACAAGATTTTCTGTTCTAGAATGACTTTTTAGTGTTTATTTTGTAATTCGCACGCGCATGGAAAATTTTATATATTATCGTTCACAATATATGTATTGAATACTAATAACATCCTGAGAGAGGAAATTTAGTTTTTTAATTCCAGCTTTCAAAATTAATTTTCTGTATTCTAGAATGAATTTCTTTCAACAGAAGTTTATATTACGTTGAGAATTTTGCTAATTTTTATTTTCTGTCACTGATTTCTGTTTACAGAGTATAACTTACATCGACTTTTAAAAAATTCGAATTGAATTCTAGACCTGGAAAACAAGATTTTCTGTTCTAGAATGACTTTTTAGTGTTTATTTTGTAATTCGCACGCGCATGGAAAATTTTATATATTATCGTTCACAATATATGTATTGAATACTAATAACATCCTGAGAGAGGAAATTTAGTTTTTTAATTCCAGCTTTCAAAATTAATTTTCTGTATTCTAGAATGAATTTCTTTCAACAGAAGTTTATATTACGTTGAGAATTTTGCTTATTTTTATTTTCACTCACTGATTTCTGTTTACAGAGTATAACTTACATCGACTTTTAAAAAATTCGAATTGATTTCTAGACCTGGAAAACAAGATTTTCTGTTCTAGAATGACTTTTTAGTGTTTATTTTGTAATTTGCACGCGCATGGAAAATTTTATATATTATCGTTCACAATATATGTATTGAATACTAATAACATCCTGAGAGAGGAAATTTAGTTTTTTAATTCCAGCTATCAAAATTAATTTTCTGTATTCTAGAATGAATTTCTTTCAACAGAAGTTTATATTACGTTGAGAATTTTGCTTTTTTTTATTTTCACTCACTGATTTCTGTTTACAGAGTATAACTTACATCGACTTTTAAAAAATTCGAATTGAATTCTAGACCTGGAAAACAAGATTTTCTGTTCTAGAATGACTTTTTAGTGTTTATTTTGTAATTCGCACGCGCATGGAAAATTTTATATATTATCGTTCACAATATATGTATTGAATACTAATAACATCCTGAGAGAAGAAATTTAGTTTTTTAATTCCAGATTTCAAAATTAATTTTCTGTATTCTAGAATGAATTTCTTCCAACAGAAGTTTATATTACGTTGAGAATTTTGCTTATTTTTATTTTCACTCACTGATTTCTGTTTACAGAGTGTAATTTACATCGACTTTTAACAAATTCGAATTGAATTCTAGACCTGGAAAACAAGATTTTCTGTTCTAGAATGACTTTTTAGTGTTTATTTTGTAATTCGCACGCGCATGGAAAATTTTATATATTATCGTTCACAATATATGTATTGAATACTAATAACATCCTGAGAGAGGAAATTTAGTTTTTTAATTCCAGCTTTCAAAATTAATTTTCTGTATTCTAGAATAAATTTCTTCCAACAGAAGTTTATATTACGTTGAGAATTTTGCTTATTTTTATTTTCACTCACTGATTTCTGTTTACAGAGTATAACTTACATCGACTTTTAAAAAATTCGAATTGAATTCTAGACCTGGAAAACAAGATTTTCTGTTCTAGAATGACTTTTTAGTGTTTATTTTGTAATTCGCACGCGCATGGAAAATTTTATATATTATCGTTCACAATATATGTATTAAATACTAATAACATCCTGAGAGAAGAAATTTAGTTTTTTAATTCCAGATTTCAAATTTAATTTTCTGTATTCTAGAATGAATTTCTTCCAACAGAAGTTTATATTACGTTGAGAATTTTGCTTATTTTTATTTTCACTCACTGATTTTTGTTTACAGAGTGTAATTTACATCGACTTTTAACAAATTCGAATTGAATTCTAGACCTGGAAAACAAGATTTTCTGTTCTAGAATGACTTTTTAGTGTTTATTTTGTAATTCGCACGCGCATGGAAAATTTTATATATTATCGTTCACAATATATGTATTGAATACTAATAACATCCTGAGAGAGGAAATTTAGTTTTTTAATTCCAGCTTTCAAAATTAATTTTCTGTATTCTAGAATAAATTTCTTCCAACAGAAGTTTATATTACGTTGAGAATTTTGCTTATTTTTATTTTCACTCACTGATTTCTGTTTACAGAGTATAACTTACATCGACTTTTAAAAAATTCGAATTGAATTCTAGACCTGGAAAACAAGATTTTCTGTTCTAGAATGACTTTTTAGTGTTTATTTTGTAATTCGCACGCGCATGGAAAATTTTATATATTATCGTTCACAATATATGTATTGAATACTAATAACATCCTGAGAGAGGAAATTTAGTTTTTTAATTCCAGCTTTCAAAATTAATTTTCTGTATTCTAGAATGAATTTCTTTCAACAGAAGTTTATATTACGTTGAGAATTTTGCTTATTTTTATTTTCACTCACTGATTTCTGTTTACAGAGTATAACTTACATCGACTTTTAAAAAATTCGAATTGATTTCTAGACCTGGAAAACAAGATTTTCTGTTCTAGAATGACTTTTTAGTGTTTATTTTGTAATTTGCACGCGCATGGAAAATTTTATATATTATCGTTCACAATATATGTATTGAATACTAATAACATCCTGAGAGAGGAAATTTAGTTTTTTAATTCCAGCTATCAAAATTAATTTTCTGTATTCTAGAATGAATTTCTTCCAACAGAAGTTTATATTACGTTGAGAATTTTGCTTATTTTTATTTTCACTCACTGATTTCTGTTTACAGAGTATAACTTACATCGACTTTTAAAAAATTCGAATTGAATTCTAGACCTGGAAAACAAGATTTTCTGTTCTAGAATGACTTTTTAGTGTTTATTTTGTAATTCGCACGCGCATGGAAAATTTTATATATTTTCGTTCACAATATATGTATTGAATACTAATAACATCCTGAGAGAGGAAATTTAGTTTTTTAATTCCAGCTTTCAAAATTAATTTTCTGTATTCTAGAATGAATTTCTTTCAACAGAAGTTTATATTACGTTGAGAATTTTGCTTATTTTTATTTTCACTCACTGATTTCTGTTTACAGAGTATAACTTACATCGACTTTTAAAAAATTCGAATTGAATTCTAGACCTGGAAAACAAGATTTTCTGTTCTAGAATCACTTTTTAGTGTTTATTTTGTAATTCTCACGCGCATGGAAAATTTTATGTTATCGTTCACAATATATGTAATGAATACTAATAACATCCTGAGAGAGGAAATTTAGTTTTTTAATTCCAGCTTTCAAAATTAATTTTCTGTATTCTAGAATGAATTTATTTCAACAGAAGTTTATATTACGTTGAGAATTTTGCTTATTTTTATTTTCACTCACTGATTTCTGTTTACAGAGTATAACTTACATCGACATTTATAAAATTCGAATTGAATTCTAGACCTGGAAAACAAGATTTTCTGTTCTAGAATGACTTTTTAGTGTTTATTTTGTAATTAGCACGCGCATGGAAAATTTTATATGTTATCGTTCACAATATATGTATTGAATACTAATAACATCCTGAGAGAGGAAATTTAGTTTTTTAATTCCAGCTTTCAAAATTAATTTTCTGTATTCTAGAATGAATTTCTTTCAACAGAAGTTTATATTACGTTGAGAATTTTGCTTATTTTTATTTTCACTCACTGATTTCTGTTTAAAGAGTATAACTTACATCGACTTTTAAAAAATTCGAATTGAATTCTAGACCTGGAAAACAAGATTTTCTGTTCTAGAATGACTTTTTAGTGTTTATTTTGGAATTCGCACGCGCATGGAAAATTTAATATATAATCGTTCACAATATATGTATTGAATACTAATAACATCCTGAGAGAGGAAATTTAGTTTTTTAATTCCAGCTTTCAAAATTAATTTTCTGTATTCTAGAATGAATTTCTTTCAACAGAAGTTTATATTACGTTGAGAATTTTGCTTATTTTTATTTCCACTCACTGATTTCTGTTTACGGAGTATACCTTACATCGACTTTTAAAAAATTCGAATTGAATTCTAGACCTGGAAAACAAGATTTTCTGTTCTAGAATGACTTTTTAGTGTTTATTTTGTAATTCGCACGCGCATGGAAAATTTTATATGTTATCGTTCACAATATATGTATTGAATACTAATAACATCCTGAGAGAGGAAATTTAGTTTTTTAATTCCAGCTTTCAAAATTAATTTTCTGTATTCTAGAATGAATTTCTTCCAACAGAAGTTTATATTACGTTGAGAATTTTGCTTATTTTTATTTTCACTCACTGATTTCTGTTTACAGAGTGTAATTTACATCGACTTTTAACAAATTCGAATTGAATTCTAGACCTGGAAAACAAGATTTTCTGTTCTAGAATGACTTTTTAGTGTTTATTTTGTAATTCGCACGCGCATGGAAAATTTTATATATTATCGTTCACAATATATGTATTGAATACTAATAACATCCTGAGAGAGGAAATTTAGTTTTTTAATTCCAGCTTTCAAAATTAATTTTCTGTATTCTAGAATAAATTTCTTCCAACAGAAGTTTATATTACGTTGAGAATTTTGCTTATTTTTTTTTTCACTCACTGATTTCTGTTTACAGAGTATAACTTACATCGACTTTTAAAAAATTCGAATTGAATTCTAGACCTGGAAAACAAGATTTTCTGTTCTAGAATGACTTTTTAGTGTTTATTTTGTAATTCGCACGCGCATGGAAAATTTTATATATTATCGTTCACAATATATGTATTAAATACTAATAACATCCTGAGAGAAGAAATTTAGTTTTTTAATTCCAGATTTCAAATTTAATTTTCTGTATTCTAGAATGAATTTCTTCCAACAGAAGTTTATATTACGTTGAGAATTTTGCTTATTTTTATTTTCACTCACTGATTTTTGTTTACAGAGTGTAATTTACATCGACTTTTAACAAATTCGAATTGAATTCTAGACCTGGAAAACAAGATTTTCTGTTCTAGAATGACTTTTTAGTGTTTATTTTGTAATTCGCACGCGCATGGAAAATTTTATATATTATCGTTCACAATATATGTATTGAATACTAATAACATCCTGAGAGAGGAAATTTAGTTTTTTAATTCCAGCTTTCAAAATTAATTTTCTGTATTCTAGAATAAATTTCTTCCAACAGAAGTTTATATTACGTTGAGAATTTTGCTTATTTTTATTTTCACTCACTGATTTCTGTTTACAGAGTATAACTTACATCGACTTTTAAAAAATTCGAATTGAATTCTAGACCTGGAAAACAAGATTTTCTGTTCTAGAATGACTTTTTAGTGTTTATTTTGTAATTCGCACGCGCATGGAAAATTTTATATATTATCGTTCACAATATATGTATTGAATACTAATAACATCCTGAGAGAGGAAATTTAGTTTTTTAATTCCAGCTTTCAAAATTAATTTTCTGTATTCTAGAATGAATTTCTTTCAACAGAAGTTTATATTACGTTGAGAATTTTGCTTATTTTTATTTTCACTCACTGATTTCTGTTTACAGAGTATAACTTACATCGACTTTTAAAAAATTCGAATTGATTTCTAGACCTGGAAAACAAGATTTTCTGTTCTAGAATGACTTTTTAGTGTTTATTTTGTAATTTGCACGCGCATGGAAAATTTTATATATTATCGTTCACAATATATGTATTGAATACTAATAACATCCTGAGAGAGGAAATTTAGTTTTTTAATTCCAGCTATCAAAATTAATTTTCTGTATTCTAGAATGAATTTCTTCCAACAGAAGTTTATATTACGTTGAGAATTTTGCTTATTTTTATTTTCACTCACTGATTTCTGTTTACAGAGTATAACTTACATCGACTTTTAAAAAATTCGAATTGAATTCTAGACCTGGAAAACAAGATTTTCTGTTCTAGAATGACTTTTTAGTGTTTATTTTGTAATTCGCACGCGCATGGAAAATTTTATATATTTTCGTTCACAATATATGTATTGAATACTAATAACATCCTGAGAGAGGAAATTTAGTTTTTTAATTCCAGCTTTCAAAATTAATTTTCTGTATTCTAGAATGAATTTCTTTCAACAGAAGTTTATATTACGTTGAGAATTTTGCTTATTTTTATTTTCACTCACTGATTTCTGTTTACAGAGTATAACTTACATCGACTTTTAAAAAATTCGAATTGAATTCTAGACCTGGAAAACAAGATTTTCTGTTCTAGAATCACTTTTTAGTGTTTATTTTGTAATTCTCACGCGCATGGAAAATTTTATGTTATCGTTCACAATATATGTAATGAATACTAATAACATCCTGAGAGAGGAAATTTAGTTTTTTAATTCCAGCTTTCAAAATTAATTTTCTGTATTCTAGAATGAATTTATTTCAACAGAAGTTTATATTACGTTGAGAATTTTGCTTATTTTTATTTTCACTCACTGATTTCTGTTTACAGAGTATAACTTACATCGACATTTATAAAATTCGAATTGAATTCTAGACCTGGAAAACAAGATTTTCTGTTCTAGAATGACTTTTTAGTGTTTATTTTGTAATTAGCACGCGCATGGAAAATTTTATATGTTATCGTTCACAATATATGTATTGAATACTAATAACATCCTGAGAGAGGAAATTTAGTTTTTTAATTCCAGCTTTCAAAATTAATTTTCTGTATTCTAGAATGAATTTCTTTCAACAGAAGTTTATATTACGTTGAGAATTTTGCTTATTTTTATTTTCACTCACTGATTTCTGTTTAAAGAGTATAACTTACATCGACTTTTAAAAAATTCGAATTGAATTCTAGACCTGGAAAACAAGATTTTCTGTTCTAGAATGACTTTTTAGTGTTTATTTTGGAATTCGCACGCGCATGGAAAATTTAATATATAATCGTTCACAATATATGTATTGAATACTAATAACATCCTGAGAGAGGAAATTTAGTTTTTTAATTCCAGCTTTCAAAATTAATTTTCTGTATTCTAGAATGAATTTCTTTCAACAGAAGTTTATATTACGTTGAGAATTTTGCTTATTTTTATTTCCACTCACTGATTTCTGTTTACGGAGTATACCTTACATCGACTTTTAAAAAATTCGAATTGAATTCTAGACCTGGAAAACAAGATTTTCTGTTCTAGAATGACTTTTTAGTGTTTATTTTGTAATTCGCACGCGCATGGAAAATTTTATATGTTATCGTTCACAATATATGTATTGAATACTAATAACATCCTGAGAGAGGAAATTTAGTTTTTTAATTCCAGCTTTCAAAATTAATTTTCTGTATTCTAGAATGAATTTCTTTCAACAGAAGTTTATATTACGTTGAGAATTTTGCTTTTTTTTATTTTCACTCACTGATTTCTGTTTACAGAGTATAACTTACATCGACTTTTAAAAAATTCGAATTGAATTCTAGACCTGGAAAACAAGATTTTCTGTTCTAGAATGACTTTTTAGTGTTTATTTTGTAATTCGCACGCGCATGGAAAATTTTATATATTATCGTTCACAATATATGTATTGAATACTAATAACATCCTGAGAGAGGAAATTTAGTTTTTTAATTCCAGCTTTCAAAATTAATTTTCTGTATTCTAGAATGAATTTCTTTCAACAGAAGTTTATATTACGTTGAGAATTTTGCTAATTTTTATTTTCTGTCACTGATTTCTGTTTACAGAGTATAACTTACATCGACTTTTAAAAAATTCGAATTGAATTCTAGACCTGGAAAACAAGATTTTCTGTTCTAGAATGACTTTTTAGTGTTTATTTTGTAATTCGCACGCGCATGGAAAATTTTATATATTATCGTTCACAATATATGTATTGAATACTAATAACATCCTGAGAGAGGAAATTTAGTTTTTTAATTCCAGCTTTCAAAATTAATTTTCTGTATTCTAGAATGAATTTCTTTCAACAGAAGTTTATATTACGTTGAGAATTTTGCTTATTTTTATTTTCACTCACTGATTTCTGTTTACAGAGTATAACTTACATCGACTTTTAAAAAATTCGAATTGATTTCTAGACCTGGAAAACAAGATTTTCTGTTCTAGAATGACTTTTTAGTGTTTATTTTGTAATTTGCACGCGCATGGAAAATTTTATATATTATCGTTCACAATATATGTATTGAATACTAATAACATCCTGAGAGAGGAAATTTAGTTTTTTAATTCCAGCTATCAAAATTAATTTTCTGTATTCTAGAATGAATTTCTTTCAACAGAAGTTTATATTACGTTGAGAATTTTGCTTTTTTTTATTTTCACTCACTGATTTCTGTTTACAGAGTATAACTTACATCGACTTTTAAAAAATTCGAATTGAATTCTAGACCTGGAAAACAAGATTTTCTGTTCTAGAATGACTTTTTAGTGTTTATTTTGTAATTCGCACGCGCATGGAAAATTTTATATATTATCGTTCACAATATATGTATTGAATACTAATAACATCCTGAGAGAAGAAATTTAGTTTTTTAATTCCAGATTTCAAAATTAATTTTCTGTATTCTAGAATGAATTTCTTCCAACAGAAGTTTATATTACGTTGAGAATTTTGCTTATTTTTATTTTCACTCACTGATTTCTGTTTACAGAGTGTAATTTACATCGACTTTTAACAAATTCGAATTGAATTCTAGACCTGGAAAACAAGATTTTCTGTTCTAGAATGACTTTTTAGTGTTTATTTTGTAATTCGCACGCGCATGGAAAATTTTATATATTATCGTTCACAATATATGTATTGAATACTAATAACATCCTGAGAGAGGAAATTTAGTTTTTTAATTCCAGCTTTCAAAATTAATTTTCTGTATTCTAGAATAAATTTCTTCCAACAGAAGTTTATATTACGTTGAGAATTTTGCTTATTTTTATTTTCACTCACTGATTTCTGTTTACAGAGTATAACTTACATCGACTTTTAAAAAATTCGAATTGAATTCTAGACCTGGAAAACAAGATTTTCAGTTCTAGAATGACTTTTTAGTGTTTATTTTGTAATTCGCACGCGCATGGAAAATTTTATATATTATCGTTCACAATATATGTATTAAATACTAATAACATCCTGAGAGAAGAAATTTAGTTTTTTAATTCCAGATTTCAAATTTAATTTTCTGTATTCTAGAATGAATTTCTTCCAACAGAAGTTTATATTACGTTGAGAATTTTGCTTATTTTTATTTTCACTCACTGATTTCTGTTTACAGAGTGTAATTTACATCGACTTTTAACAAATTCGAATTGAATTCTAGACCTGGAAAACAAGATTTTCTGTTCTAGAATGACTTTTTAGTGTTTATTTTGTAATTCGCACGCGCATGGAAAATTTTATATATTATCGTTCACAATATATGTATTGAATACTAATAACATCCTGAGAGAGGAAATTTAGTTTTTTAATTCCAGCTTTCAAAATTAATTTTCTGTATTCTAGAATAAATTTCTTCCAACAGAAGTTTATATTACGTTGAGAATTTTGCTTATTTTTATTTTCACTCACTGATTTCTGTTTACAGAGTATAACTTACATCGACTTTTAAAAAATTCGAATTGAATTCTAGACCTGGAAAACAAGATTTTCTGTTCTAGAATGACTTTTTAGTGTTTATTTTGTAATTCGCACGCGCATGGAAAATTTTATATATTTTCGTTCACAATATATGTATTGAATACTAATAACATCCTGAGAGAGGAAATTTAGTTTTTTAATTCCAGCTTTCAAAATTAATTTTCTGTATTCTAGAATGAATTTCTTTCAACAGAAGTTTATATTACGTTGAGAATTTTGCTTATTTTTATTTTCACTCACTGATTTCTGTTTACAGAGTATAACTTACATCGACTTTTAAAAAATTCGAATTGAATTCTAGACCTGGAAAACAAGATTTTCTGTTCTAGAATGACTTTTTAGTGTTTATTTTGTAATTTGCACGCGCATGGAAAATTTTATATATTATCGTTCACAATATATGTATTGAATACTAATAACATCCTGAGAGAGGAAATTTAGTTTTTTAATTCCAGCTATCAAAATTAATTTTCTGTATTCTAGAATGAATTTCTTTCAACAGAAGTTTATATTACGTTGAGAATTTTGCTTTTTTTTATTTTCACTCACTGATTTCTGTTTACAGAGTATAACTTATATCGACTTTTCAAAAATTCGAATTGAATTCTAGACCTGGAAAACAAGATTTTCTGTTCTAGAATGACTTTTTAGTGTTTATTTTGTAATTCGCACTGCATGGAAAATTTTATATATTATCGTTCACAATATATGTATTGAATAGTAATAACATCCTGAGAGAGGAAATTTAGTTTTTTAATTCCAGCTTTCAAAATTAATTTTCTGTATTCTAGAATGAATTTCTTTCAACAGAAGTTTATATTACGTTGAGAATTTTGCTTATTTTTATTTTCACTCACTGATTTCTGTTTACAGAATATAACTTACATCGACTTTTAAAAAATTCGAATTGAATTCTAGACCTGGAAAACAAGATTTTCTGTTCTAGAATGACTTTTTAGTGTTTATTTTGTAATTCGCACGCGCATGGAAAATTTTATATGTTATCGTTCACAATATATGTATTGAATACTAATAACATCCTGAGAGAGGAAATTTAGTTTTTTAATTCCAGCTTTCAAAGTAATTTTCTGTATTCTAGAATGAATTTCTTTCAACAGAAGTTTATATTACGTTGAGAATTTTGCTTATTTTTATTTTCCCTCACTGATTTCTGTTCACAGAGTATAACTTACATCGACATTTAAAAAATTCGAATTGAATTCTAGACCTGGAAAACAAGATTTTCTGTTCTAGAATGACTTTTTAGTGTTTATTTTGTAATTCGCACGCGCATGGAAAATTTTATATATTATCGTTCACAATATATGTATTGAATACTAATAACATCCTGAGAGAGGAAATTTAGTTTTTTAATCCAAGCTTTCAAAATTAATTTTCTGTATTCTAGAATGAATTTCTTCCAACAGAAGTTTATATTACGTTAAGAAGTTTGCTAATTTTTATTTTCACTCACTGATTTCTGTTTACAGAGTATAACTTACATCGACTTTTAAAAAATTCGAATTGAATTCTAGACCTGGAAAACAAGATTTTCTGTTCTAGAATGACTTTTTAGTGTTTCTTTTGTAATTCGCACGCGCATGGAAAATTTTATATATTATCGTTCACAATATATGTATTGAATACTAATAACATCCTGAGAGAGGAAATTTAGTTTTTTTATTCCAGCTTTCAAAATTAATTTTCTGTATTCTAGAATGAATTTCTTCCAACAGAAGTTTATATTACGTTGAGAATTTTGCTTATTTTTATTTTCACTCACTGATTTCTGTTTACTGAGTATAACTTACATCGACTTTTAAAAAATTCGAATTGAATTCTAGACCTGGAAAACAAGATTTTCTGTTCTAGAATGACTTTTTAGTGTTTATTTTGTAATTCGCACGCGCATGGAAAATGTTATATGTTATCGTTCACAATATATGTATTGAATACTACTAACATCCTGAGAGAGGAAATTAAGTTTTTTAATTCCAGCTTTCAAAATTATTTTCTGTATTCTAGAATGAATTTCTTCCAACAGAAGTTTATATTACGTTGAGAATTTTGCTTATTTTTATTTTCACTCACTGATTTCTGTTTACAGAGTATAACTTACATCGACTTTTAAAAAATTCGAATTGAATTCTAGACCTGGAAAACAAGATCTTCTGTTCTAGAATGACTTTTTAGTGTTTATTTTGTAATTCGCACGCGCATGGAAAATGTTATATGTTATCGTTCACAATATATGTATTGAATACTACTAACATCCTGAGAGAGGAAATTAAGTTTTTTAATTCCAGCTTTCAAAATTATTTTCTGTATTCTAGAATGAATTTCTTCCAACAGAAGTTTATATTACGTTGAGAATTTTGCTTATTTTTATTTTCACTCTCTGATTTCTGTTTACAGAGTATAACTTACATCGACTTTTAAAAAATTCGAATTGAATTCTAGACCTGGAAAACAAGATCTTCTGTTCTAGAATGACTTTTTAGTGTTTATTTTGTAATTCGCACGCGCATGGAAAATGTTATATGTTATCGTTCACAATATATGTATTGAATACTATTAACATCCTGAGAGAGGAAATTTAGTTTTTTAATTCCAGCTTTCAAAATTAATTTTCTGTATTCTAGAATGAATTTCTTTCAACAGAAGTTTATATTACGTTGAGAATTTTGCTTATTTTTATTTTCATCCACTGATTTCTGTTTACAGAGTATAACTTACATCGACTTTTAAAAAATTCGAATTGAATTCTAGACCTGAAAAACAAGATTTTCTGTTCTAGAATGACTTTTTAGTGTTTATTTTGTAATTCGCACGCTCATGGAAAATTTTATATATTATCGTTCACAATATATGTATTGAATACTAATAACATCCTGAGAGAGGAAATTTAGTTTTTTAATTCCAGCTTTCAAAATTAATTTTCTGTATTCTAGAATAAATTTCTTCCAACAGGAGTTTAAATTACGTTGAGAATTTTGCTTATTTTTATTTTCACTCACTGATTTCTGCTTACATCGACTTTTAAAAAATTCGAATTGAATTCTAGACCTGGAAAATAAGATTTTCTGTTCTAGAATGACTTTTTAGTGTTTATTTTGTAATTCGCACGCGCATGGAAAATGTTATATGTTATCGTTCACAATATATGTATTGAATACTAATAACATCCTGAGAGAGGAAATTTAGTTTTTTAATTCCAGCTTTCAAAATTAATTTTCTGTATTCTAGAATGAATTTCTTCCAACAGAAGTTTATATTACGTTGAGAATTTTGCTTATTTTTATTTTCACTCACTGATTTCTGTTTACAGAGTATAACTTACATCGACTTTAAAAAAATTCGAATTGAATTCTAGACCTGGAAAACAAGATTTTCTGTTCTAGAATCACTTTTTAGTGTTTATTTTGTAATTCTCACGCGCATGGAAAATTTTATATGTTATCGTTCACAATATATGTAATGAATACTAATAACATCCTGAGAGAGGAAATTTAGTTTTTTAATTCCAGCTTTCAAAATTAATTTTCTTTATTCTAGAATGAATTTATTTCAACAGAAGTTTATATTACGTTGAGAATTTTGCTTATTTTTATTTTCACTCACTGATTTCTGTTTACAGAGTATAACTTACATCGACTTTTAAAAAATTCGAATTGAATTCTAGACCTGGAAAACAAGATTTTCTGTTCTAGAATGACTTTTTAGTGTTTATTTTGTAATTCGCACGCGCATGGAAAATGTTATATGTTATCGTTCACAATATATGTATTGAATACTAATAACATCCTGAGAGAGGAAATTTAGTTTTTTAATTCCAGCTTTCAAAATTAATTTTCTGTATTCTAGAATGAATTTATTTCAACAGAAGTTTATATTACGTTGAGAATTTTGCTTATTTTTATTTTCACTCACTGATTTCTGTTTACAGAGTATAACTTACATCGACTTTTCAAAAATTCGAATTGAATTCTAGACCTGGAAAACAAGATTTTCTGTTCTAGAATGACTTTTTAGTGTTTATTTTGTAATTCGCACGCGCATGGAAAATTTTATATGTTATCGTTCACAATATATGTATTGAATACTAATAACATCCTGAGAGAGGAAATTTAGTTTTTTAATTCCAGCTTTCAAAATTAATTTTCTGTATTCTAGAATGAATTTCTTCCAACAGAAGTTTATATTACGTTGAGAATTTTGCTTATTTTTATTTTCACTCACTGATTTCTGTTTACAGAGTATAACTTACATCGACTTTTAAAAAATTCGAATTGAATTCTAGACCTGGAAAACAAGATTTTCTGTTCTAGAATGACTTTTTAGTGTTTATTTTGTAATTCGCACGCGCATGGAAAATTTTATATATTATCGTTCACAATATATGTATTGAATACTAATAACATCCTGAGAGAGGAAATTTAGTTTTTTAATTCCAGCTTTCAAAATTAATTTTCTGTATTCTAGAATGAATTTCTTTCAACAGAAGTTTATATTACGTTGAGAATTTTGCTTATTTTTATTTTCACTCACTGATTTCTGTTTACAGAGTATAACTTACATCGACTTTTAAAAAATTCGAATTGAATTCTAGACCTGGAAAACAAGATTTTCTGTTCTAGAATGACTTTTTAGTGTTTATTTTGTAATTCGCACGCGCATGGAAAATTTTATATATTATCGTTCACAATATATGTATTGAATACTAATAACATCCTGAGAGAGGAAATTTAGTTTTTTAATTCCAGCTTTCAAAATTAATTTTCTGTATTCTAGAATAAATTTCTTCCAACAGAAGTTTATATTACGTTGAGAATTTTGCTTATTTTTATTTTCACTCACTGATTTCTGTTTACAGAGTATAACTTACATCGGCTTTTAAAAAATTCGAATTGAATTCTAGACCTGGAAAACAAGATTTTCTGTTCTAGAATGACTTTTTAGTGTTTATTTTGTAATTCGCACGCGCATGGAAAATTTTATATATTATCGTTCACAATATATGTATTGAATACTAATAACATCCTGAGAGAGGAAATTTAGTTTTTTAATCCAAGCTTTCAAAATTAATTTTCTGTATTCTAGAATGAATTTCTTCCAACAGAAGTTTATATTACGTTGAGAATTTTGCTTATTTTTATTTTCACTTACTGATTTCTATTTACAGAGTATAACTTACATCGACTTTTAAAAAATTCGAATTGAATTCTAGACCTGGAAAACAAGATTTTCTGTTCTAGAATGACTTTTTAGTGTTTATTGTGTAATTCGCACGCGAATGGAAAATTTTATATATTATCGTTCACAATATATGTATTGAATACTAATAACATCCTGAGAGAGGAAATTTAGTTTTTTAATTCCAGCATTCAAAATTAATTTTCTGTATTCTAGAATGAATTTCTTTCAACAGAAGTTTATATTACGTTGAGAATTTTGCTTATTTTTATTTTCACTCACTGATTTCTGTTTACAGAGTATAACTTACATCGACTTTTAAAAAATTCGAATTGAATTCTAGACCTGGAAAACAAGATTTTCTGTTCTAGAAAGACTTTTTATTGTTTATTTTGTAATTTGCACGCGCATGGAAAATTTTATATATTATCGTTCACAATATATGTATTGAATACTAATAACATCCCGAGAGAGGAAATTTAGTTTTTTAATTCCAGCTTTCAAAATTAATTTTCTGTATTCAAGAATGAATTTCTTTCAACAGAAGTTTATATTACGTTGAGAATTTTGCTTATTTTTATTTTCACTCACAGATTTCTGTTTTCAGAGTATAACTTACATCGACTTTTAAAAAATTCGAATTGAATTCTAGACCTGGAAAACAAGATTTTCTGTTCTAGAATGACTTTTTAGTGTTTATTTTGTAATTCGCACGCGCATGGAAAATTTTATATATTATCGTTCACAATATATGTATTGAATACTAATAACATCCTGAGAGAGGAAATTTAGTTTTTTAATTCCAGCTTTCAAAATTAATTTTCTGTATTCTAGAATGAATTTCTTCCAACAGAAGTTTATATTACGTTGAGAATTTTGCTTATTTTTATTTTCACTCACTGATTTCTGTTTACAGAGTATAACTTACATCGACTTTTAAAAAATTCGAATTGAATTCTAGACCTGGAAAACAAGATTTTCTGTTCTAGAATGACTTTTTAGTGTTTATTTTGTAATTCGCACGCGCATGGAAAATTTAATATATTATCGTTCACAATATATGTATTGAATACTAATAACATCCTGAGAGAGGAAATTTAGTTTTTTAATTCCAGCTTTCAAAATTAATTTTCTGTATTCTAGAATGAATTTCTTCCAACAGAAGTTTATATTACGTTGAGAATTTTGCTTATTTTTATTTTCACTCACTGATTTCTGTTTACAGAGTATAACTTACATCGACTTTTAAAAAATTCGAATTGAATTCTAGACGTGGAAAACAAGATTTTCTGTTCTAGAATGACTTTTTAGTGTTTATTTGTAATTCGCACGCGCATGGAAAATTTTATATATTATCGTTCACAATATATGTATTGAATACTAATAACATCCTGAGAGAGGAAATTTAGTTTTTTAATTCCAGCTTTCAAAATTAATTTTCTGTATTCTAGAATGAATTTCTTTCAACAGAAGTTTATATTACGTTGAGAATTTTGCTTATTTTTATTTTCACTCACTGATTTCTGTTTACAGAATATAACTTACATCGACTTTTAAAAAATTCGAATTGAATTCTAGACCTGGAAAACAAGATTTTCTGTTCTAGAATGACTTTTTAGTGTTTATTTTGTAATTCGCACGCGCATGGAAAATTTTATATGTTATCGTTCACAATATATGTATTGAATACTAATAACATCCTGAGAGAGGAAATTTAGTTTTTTAATTCCAGCTTTCAAAATTAATTTTCTGTATTCTAGAATGAATTTCTTTCAACAGAAGTTTATATTACGTTGAGAATTTTGCTAATTTTTATTTTCTGTCACTGATTTCTGTTTACAGAGTATAACTTACATCGACTTTTAAAAAATTCGAATTGAATTCTAGACCTGGAAAACAAGATTTTCTGTTCTAGAATGACTTTTTAGTGTTTATTTTGTAATTCGCACGAGCATGGAAAATTTTATATGTTATCGTTCACAATATATGTATTGAATACTAATAACATCCTGAGAGAGGAAATTTAGTTTTTTAATTCCAGCTTTCAAAATTAATTTTCTGTATTCTAGAATGAATTTCTTTCAACAGAAGTTTATATTACGTTAAGAAGTTTGCTTATTTTTATTTTCCCTCACTGATTTCTGTTCACAGAGTATAACTTACATCGACATTTAAAAAATTCGAATTGAATTCTAGACCTGGAAAACAAGATTTTCTGTTCTAGAATGACTTTTTAGTGTTTATTTTGTAATTCGCACGCGCATGGAAAATTTTATATATTATCGTTCACAATATATGTATTGAATACTAATAACATCCTGAGAGAGGAAATTTAGTTTTTTAATCCAAGCTTTCAAAATTAATTTTCTGTATTCTAGAATGAATTTCTTCCAACAGAAGTTTATATTACGTTAAGAAGTTTGCTTATTTTTATTTTCACTCACTGATTTCTGTTTAGAGAGTATAACTTACATCGACTTTTAAAAAATTCGAATTGAATTCTAGACCTGGAAAACAAGATTTTCTGTTCTAGAATGACTTTTTAGTGTTTCTTTTGTAATTCGCACGCGCATGGAAAATTTTATATATTATCGTTCACAATATATGTATTGAATACTATTAACATCCTGAGAGAGGAAATTTAGTTTTTTTATTCCAGGTTTCAAAATTAATTTTCTGTATTCTAGAATGAATTTCTTCCAACAGAAGTTTATATTACGTTGAGAATTTTGCTTGTTTTTATTTTCACTCACTGATTTCTGTTTACAGAGTATAACTTACATCGACTTTTAAAAGATTCGAATTGAATTCTAGACCTGGAAAACAAGATTTTCTGTTCTAGAATGACTTTTTAGTGTTTATTTTGTAATTCGCACGCGCATGGAAAATTTTATATATTATCGTTCACAATATATGTATTGAATACTAATAACATCCTGAGAGAGGAAATTTAGTTTTTTAATTCCAGCTTTCAAAATTAATTTTCTGTATTCTAGAATGAATTTCTTCCAACAGAAGTTTATATTACGTTGAGAATTTTGCTTATTTTTATTTTCACTCACTGATTTCTGTTTACAGAGTATAACTTACATCGACTTTTAAAAAATTCGAATTGAATTCTAGACGTGGAAAACAAGATTTTCTGTTCTAGAATGACTTTTTAGTGTTTATTTTGTAATTCGCACGCGCATGGAAAATTTTATATATTATCGTTCACAATATATGTATTGAATACTAATAACATCCTGAGAGAGGAAATTTAGTTTTTTAATTCCAGCTTTCAAAATAAATTTTCTGTATTCTAGAATGAATTTCTTTCAACAGAAGTTTATATTACGTTGAGAATTTTGCTTATTTTTATTTTCACTCACTGATTTCTGTTTACAGAATATAACTTACATCGACTTTTAAAAAATTCGAATTGAATTCTAGACCTGGAAAACAAGATTTTCTGTTCTAGAATGACTTTTTAGTGTTTATTTTGTAATTCGCACGCGCATGGAAAATTTTATATGTTATCGTTCACAATATATGTATTGAATACTAATAACATCCTGAGAGAGGAAATTTAGTTTTTTAATTCCAGCTTTCAAAATTAATTTTCTGTATTCTAGAATGAATTTCTTTCAACAGAAGTTTATATTACGTTGAGAATTTTGCTAATTTTTATTTTCACTCACTGATTTCTGCTTACATCGACTTTTAAAAAATTCGAATTGAATTCTAGACCTGGAAAATAAGATTTTCTGTTCTAGAATGACTTTTTAGTGTTTATTTTGTAATTCGCACGCGCATGGAAAATGTTATATGTTATCGTTCACAATATATGTATTGAATACTAATAACATCCTGAGAGAGGAAATTTAGTTTTTTAATTCCAGCTTTCAAAATTAATTTTCTGTATTCTAGAATGAATTTCTTCCAACAGAAGTTTATATTACGTTGAGAATTTTGCTTATTTTTATTTTCACTCACTGATTTCTGTTTACAGAGTATAACTTACATCGACTTTAAAAAAATTCGAATTGAATTCTAGACCTGGAAAACAAGATTTTCTGTTCTAGAATCACTTTTTAGTGTTTATTTTGTAATTCTCACGCGCATGGAAAATTATATATGTTATCGTTCACAATATATGTAATGAATACTAATAACATCCTGAGAGAGGAAATTTAGTTTTTTAATTCCAGCTTTCAAAATTAATTTTCTTTATTCTAGAATGAATTTATTTCAACAGAAGTTTATATTACGTTGAGAATTTTGCTTATTTTTATTTTCACTCACTGATTTCTGTTTACAGAGTATAACTTACATCGACTTTTAAAAAATTCGAATTGAATTCTAGACCTGGAAAACAAGATTTTCTGTTCTAGAATGACTTTTTAGTGTTTATTTTGTAATTCGCACGCGCATGGAAAATGTTATATGTTATCGTTCACAATATATGTATTGAATACTAATAACATCCTGAGAGAGGAAATTTAGTTTTTTAATTCCAGCTTTCAAAATTAATTTTCTGTATTCTAGAATGAATTTATTTCAACAGAAGTTTATATTACGTTGAGAATTTTGCTTATTTTTATTTTCACTCACTGATTTCTGTTTACAGAGTATAACTTACATCGACTTTTCAAAAATTCAAATTGAATTCTAGACCTGGAAAACAAGATTTTCTGTTCTAGAATGACTTTTTAGTGTTTATTTTGTAATTCGCACGCGCATGGAAAATTTTATATGTTATCGTTCACAATATATGTATTGAATACTAATAACATCCTGAGAGAGGAAATTTAGTTTTTTAATTCCAGCTTTCAAAATTAATTTTCTGTATTCTAGAATGAATTTCTTTCAACAGAAGTTTATATTACGTTGAGAATTTTGCTTATTTTTATTTTCACTCACTGATTTCTGTTTACAGAGTATAACTTACATCGACTTTTAAAAAATTCGAATTGAATTCTAGACCTGGAAAACAAGATTTTCTGTTCTAGAATGACTTTTTAGTGTTTATTTTGTAATTCGCACGCGCATGGAAAATTTTATATATTATCGTTCACAATATATGTATTGAATACTAATAACATCCTGAGAGAGGAAATTTAGTTTTTTAATTCCAGCTTTCAAAATTAATTTTCTGTATTCTAGAATGAATTTCTTTCAACAGAAGTTTATATTACGTTGAGAATTTTGCTTATTTTTATTTTCACTCACTGATTTCTGTTTACAGAGTATAACTTACATCGACTTTTAAAAAATTCGAATTGAATTCTAGACCTGGAAAACAAGATTTTCTGTTCTAGAATGACTTTTTAGTGTTTATTTTGTAATTCGCACGCGCATGGAAAATTTTATATATAATCGTTCACAATATATGTATTGAATACTAATAACATCCTGAGAGAGGAAATTTAGTTTTTTAATTCCAGCTTTCAAAATTAATTTTCTGTATTCTAGAATAAATTTCTTCCAACAGAAGTTTATATTACGTTGAGAATTTTGCTTATTTTTATTTTCACTCACTGATTTCTGTTTACAGAGTATAACTTACATCGGCTTTTAAAAAATTCGAATTGAATTCTAGACCTGGAAAACAAGATTTTCTGTTCTAGAATGACTTTTTAGTGTTTATTTTGTAATTCGCACGCGCATGGAAAATTTTATATATTATCGTTCACAATATATGTATTGAATACTAATAACATCCTGAGAGAGGAAATTTAGTTTTTTAATCCAAGCTTTCAAAATTAATTTTCTGTATTCTAGAATGAATTTCTTCCAACAGAAGTTTATATTACGTTGAGAATTTTGCTTATTTTTATTTTCACTTACTGATTTCTATTTACAGAGTATAACTTACATCGACTTTTAAAAAATTCGAATTGAATTCTAGACCTGGAAAACAAGATTTTCTGTTCTAGAATGACTTTTTAGTGTTTATTGTGTAATTCGCACGCGAATGGAAAATTTTATATATTATCGTTCACAATATATGTATTGAATACTAATAACATCCTGAGAGAGGAAATTTAGTTTTTTAATTCCAGCATTCAAAATTAATTTTCTGTATTCTAGAATGAATTTCTTTCAACAGAAGTTTATATTACGTTGAGAATTTTGCTTATTTTTATTTTCACTCACTGATTTCTGTTTACAGAGTATAACTTACATCGACTTTTAAAAAATTCGAATTGAATTCTAGACCTGGAAAACAAGATTTTCTGTTCTAGAAAGACTTTTTATTGTTTATTTTGTAATTTGCACGCGCATGGAAAATTTTATATATTATCGTTCACAATATATGTATTGAATACTAATAACATCCCGAGAGAGGAAATTTAGTTTTTTAATTCCAGCTTTCAAAATTAATTTTCTGTATTCAAGAATGAATTTCTTTCAACAGAAGTTTATATTACGTTGAGAATTTTGCTTATTTTTATTTTCACTCACAGATTTCTGTTTTCAGAGTATAACTTACATCGACTTTTAAAAAATTCGAATTGAATTCTAGACCTGGAAAACAAGATTTTCTGTTCTAGAATGACTTTTTAGTGTTTATTTTGTAATTCGCACGCGCATGGAAAATTTTATATATTATCGTTCACAATATATGTATTGAATACTATTAACATCCTGAGAGAGGAAATTTAGTTTTTTAATTCCAGCTTTCAAAATTAATTTTCTGTATTCTAGAATGAATTTCTTCCAACAGAAGTTTATATTACGTTGAGAATTTTGCTTATTTTTATTTTCACTCACTGATTTCTGTTTACAGAGTATAACTTACATCGACTTTTAAAAAATTCGAATTGAATTCTAGACCTGGAAAACAAGATTTTCTGTTCTAGAATGACTTTTTAGTGTTTATTTTGTAATTCGCACGCGCATGGAAAATTTAATATATTATCGTTCACAATATATGTATTGAATACTAATAACATCCTGAGAGAGGAAATTTAGTTTTTTAATTCCAGCTTTCAAAATTAATTTTCTGTATTCTAGAATGAATTTCTTCCAACAGAAGTTTATATTACGTTGAGAATTTTGCTTATTTTTATTTTCACTCACTGATTTCTGTTTACAGAGTATAACTTACATCGACTTTTAAAAAATTCGAATTGAATTCTAGACGTGGAAAACAAGATTTTCTGTTCTAGAATGACTTTTTAGTGTTTATTTGTAATTCGCACGCGCATGGAAAATTTTATATATTATCGTTCACAATATATGTATTGAATACTAATAACATCCTGAGAGAGGAAATTTAGTTTTTTAATTCCAGCTTTCAAAATTAATTTTCTGTATTCTAGAATGAATTTCTTTCAACAGAAGTTTATATTACGTTGAGAATTTTGCTTATTTTTATTTTCACTCACTGATTTCTGTTTACAGAATATAACTTACATCGACTTTTAAAAAATTCGAATTGAATTCTAGACCTGGAAAACAAGATTTTCTGTTCTAGAATGACTTTTTAGTGTTTATTTTGTAATTCGCACGCGCATGGAAAATTTTATATGTTATCGTTCACAATATATGTATTGAATACTAATAACATCCTGAGAGAGGAAATTTAGTTTTTTAATTCCAGCTTTCAAAATTAATTTTCTGTATTCTAGAATGAATTTCTTTCAACAGAAGTTTATATTACGTTGAGAATTTTGCTTATTTTTATTTTCACTCACTGATTTCTGTTTACAGAGTATAACTTACATCGACTTTTCAAAAATTCAAATTGAATTCTAGACCTGGAAAACAAGATTTTCTGTTCTAGAATGACTTTTTAGTGTTTATTTTGTAATTCGCACGCGCATGGAAAATTTTATATGTTATCGTTCACAATATATGTATTGAATACTAATAACATCCTGAGAGAGGAAATTTAGTTTTTTAATTCCAGCTTTCAAAATTAATTTTCTGTATTCTAGAATGAATTTCTTTCAACAGAAGTTTATATTACGTTGAGAATTTTGCTTATTTTTATTTTCACTCACTGATTTCTGTTTACAGAGTATAACTTACATCGACTTTTAAAAAATTCGAATTGAATTCTAGACCTGGAAAACAAGATTTTCTGTTCTAGAATGACTTTTTAGTGTTTATTTTGTAATTCGCACGCGCATGGAAAATTTTATATATTATCGTTCACAATATATGTATTGAATACTAATAACATCCTGAGAGAGGAAATTTAGTTTTTTAATTCCAGCTTTCAAAATTAATTTTCTGTATTCTAGAATGAATTTCTTTCAACAGAAGTTTATATTACGTTGAGAATTTTGCTTATTTTTATTTTCACTCACTGATTTCTGTTTACAGAGTATAACTTACATCGACTTTTAAAAAATTCGAATTGAATTCTAGACCTGGAAAACAAGATTTTCTGTTCTAGAATGACTTTTTAGTGTTTATTTTGTAATTCGCACGCGCATGGAAAATTTTATATATAATCGTTCACAATATATGTATTGAATACTAATAACATCCTGAGAGAGGAAATTTAGTTTTTTAATTCCAGCTTTCAAAATTAATTTTCTGTATTCTAGAATAAATTTCTTCCAACAGAAGTTTATATTACGTTGAGAATTTTGCTTATTTTTATTTTCACTCACTGATTTCTGTTTACAGAGTATAACTTACATCGGCTTTTAAAAAATTCGAATTGAATTCTAGACCTGGAAAACAAGATTTTCTGTTCTAGAATGACTTTTTAGTGTTTATTTTGTAATTCGCACGCGCATGGAAAATTTTATATATTATCGTTCACAATATATGTATTGAATACTAATAACATCCTGAGAGAGGAAATTTAGTTTTTTAATCCAAGCTTTCAAAATTAATTTTCTGTATTCTAGAATGAATTTCTTCCAACAGAAGTTTATATTACGTTGAGAATTTTGCTTATTTTTATTTTCACTTACTGATTTCTATTTACAGAGTATAACTTACATCGACTTTTAAAAAATTCGAATTGAATTCTAGACCTGGAAAACAAGATTTTCTGTTCTAGAATGACTTTTTAGTGTTTATTGTGTAATTCGCACGCGAATGGAAAATTTTATATATTATCGTTCACAATATATGTATTGAATACTAATAACATCCTGAGAGAGGAAATTTAGTTTTTTAATTCCAGCATTCAAAATTAATTTTCTGTATTCTAGAATGAATTTCTTTCAACAGAAGTTTATATTACGTTGAGAATTTTGCTTATTTTTATTTTCACTCACTGATTTCTGTTTACAGAGTATAACTTACATCGACTTTTAAAAAATTCGAATTGAATTCTAGACCTGGAAAACAAGATTTTCTGTTCTAGAAAGACTTTTTATTGTTTATTTTGTAATTTGCACGCGCATGGAAAATTTTATATATTATCGTTCACAATATATGTATTGAATACTAATAACATCCCGAGAGAGGAAATTTAGTTTTTTAATTCCAGCTTTCAAAATTAATTTTCTGTATTCAAGAATGAATTTCTTTCAACAGAAGTTTATATTACGTTGAGAATTTTGCTTATTTTTATTTTCACTCACAGATTTCTGTTTTCAGAGTATAACTTACATCGACTTTTAAAAAATTCGAATTGAATTCTAGACCTGGAAAACAAGATTTTCTGTTCTAGAATGACTTTTTAGTGTTTATTTTGTAATTCGCACGCGCATGGAAAATTTTATATATTATCGTTCACAATATATGTATTGAATACTATTAACATCCTGAGAGAGGAAATTTAGTTTTTTAATTCCAGCTTTCAAAATTAATTTTCTGTATTCTAGAATGAATTTCTTCCAACAGAAGTTTATATTACGTTGAGAATTTTGCTTATTTTTATTTTCACTCACTGATTTCTGTTTACAGAGTATAACTTACATCGACTTTTAAAAAATTCGAATTGAATTCTAGACCTGGAAAACAAGATTTTCTGTTCTAGAATGACTTTTTAGTGTTTATTTTGTAATTCGCACGCGCATGGAAAATTTAATATATTATCGTTCACAATATATGTATTGAATACTAATAACATCCTGAGAGAGGAAATTTAGTTTTTTAATTCCAGCTTTCAAAATTAATTTTCTGTATTCTAGAATGAATTTCTTCCAACAGAAGTTTATATTACGTTGAGAATTTTGCTTATTTTTATTTTCACTCACTGATTTCTGTTTACAGAGTATAACTTACATCGACTTTTAAAAAATTCGAATTGAATTCTAGACGTGGAAAACAAGATTTTCTGTTCTAGAATGACTTTTTAGTGTTTATTTGTAATTCGCACGCGCATGGAAAATTTTATATATTATCGTTCACAATATATGTATTGAATACTAATAACATCCTGAGAGAGGAAATTTAGTTTTTTAATTCCAGCTTTCAAAATTAATTTTCTGTATTCTAGAATGAATTTCTTTCAACAGAAGTTTATATTACGTTGAGAATTTTGCTTATTTTTATTTTCACTCACTGATTTCTGTTTACAGAATATAACTTACATCGACTTTTAAAAAATTCGAATTGAATTCTAGACCTGGAAAACAAGATTTTCTGTTCTAGAATGACTTTTTAGTGTTTATTTTGTAATTCGCACGCGCATGGAAAATTTTATATGTTATCGTTCACAATATATGTATTGAATACTAATAACATCCTGAGAGAGGAAATTTAGTTTTTTAATTCCAGCTTTCAAAATTAATTTTCTGTATTCTAGAATGAATTTCTTTCAACAGAAGTTTATATTACGTTGAGAATTTTGCTAATTTTTATTTTCTGTCACTGATTTCTGTTTACAGAGTATAACTTACATCGACTTTTAAAAAATTCGAATTGAATTCTAGACCTGGAAAACAAGATTTTCTGTTCTAGAATGACTTTTTAGTGTTTATTTTGTAATTCGCACGAGCATGGAAAATTTTATATGTTATCGTTCACAATATATGTATTGAATACTAATAACATCCTGAGAGAGGAAATTTAGTTTTTTAATTCCAGCTTTCAAAATTAATTTTCTGTATTCTAGAATGAATTTCTTTCAACAGAAGTTTATATTACGTTAAGAAGTTTGCTTATTTTTATTTTCCCTCACTGATTTCTGTTCACAGAGTATAACTTACATCGACATTTAAAAAATTCGAATTGAATTCTAGACCTGGAAAACAAGATTTTCTGTTCTAGAATGACTTTTTAGTGTTTATTTTGTAATTCGCACGCGCATGGAAAATTTTATATATTATCGTTCACAATATATGTATTGAATACTAATAACATCCTGAGAGAGGAAATTTAGTTTTTTAATCCAAGCTTTCAAAATTAATTTTCTGTATTCTAGAATGAATTTCTTCCAACAGAAGTTTATATTACGTTAAGAAGTTTGCTTATTTTTATTTTCACTCACTGATTTCTGTTTACAGAGTATAACTTACATCGACTTTTAAAAAATTCGAATTGAATTCTAGACCTGGAAAACAAGATTTTCTGTTCTAGAATGACTTTTTAGTGTTTCTTTTGTAATTCGCACGCGCATGGAAAATTTTATATATTATCGTTCACAATATATGTATTGAATACTATTAACATCCTGAGAGAGGAAATTTAGTTTTTTTATTCCAGCTTTCAAAATTAATTTTCTGTATTCTAGAATGAATTTCTTCCAACAGAAGTTTATATTACGTTGAGAATTTTGCTTGTTTTTATTTTCACTCACTGATTTCTGTTTACAGAGTATAACTTACATCGACTTTTAAAAGATTCGAATTGAATTCTAGACCTGGTAAACAAGATTTTCTGTTCTAGAATGACTTTTTAGTGTTTATTTTGTAATTCGCACGCGCATGGAAAATTTTATATATTATCGTTCACAATATATGTATTGAATACTAATAACATCCTGAGAGAGGAAATTTAGTTTTTTAATTCCAGCTTTCAAAATTAATTTTCTGTATTCTAGAATGAATTTCTTCCAACAGAAGTTTATATTACGTTGAGAATTTTGCTTATTTTTATTTTCACTCACTGATTTCTGTTTACAGAGTATAACTTACATCGACTTTTAAAAAATTCGAATTGAATTCTAGACGTGGAAAACAAGATTTTCTGTTCTAGAATGACTTTTTAGTGTTTATTTTGTAATTCGCACGCGCATGGAAAATTTTATATATTATCGTTCACAATATATGTATTGAATACTAATAACATCCTGAGAGAGGAAATTTAGTTTTTTAATTCCAGCTTTCAAAATTAATTTTCTGTATTCTAGAATGAATTTCTTTCAACAGAAGTTTATATTACGTTGAGAATTTTGCTTATTTTTATTTTCACTCACTGATTTCTGTTTACAGAATATAACTTACATCGACTTTTAAAAAATTCGAATTGAATTCTAGACCTGGAAAACAAGATTTTCTGTTCTAGAATGACTTTTTAGTGTTTATTTTGTAATTCGCACGCGCATGGAAAATTTTATATGTTATCGTTCACAATATATGTATTGAATACTAATAACATCCTGAGAGAGGAAATTTAGTTTTTTAATTCCAGCTTTCAAAATTAATTTTCTGTATTCTAGAATGAATTTCTTTCAACAGAAGTTTATATTACGTTGAGAATTTTGCTAATTTTTATTTTCTGTCACTGATTTCTGTTTACAGAGTATAACTTACATCGACTTTTAAAAAATTCGAATTGAATTCTAGACCTGGAAAACAAGATTTTCTGTTCTAGAATGACTTTTTAGTGTTTATTTTGTAATTCGCACGAGCATGGAAAATTTTATATGTTATCGTTCACAATATATGTATTGAATACTAATAACATCCTGAGAGAGGAAATTTAGTTTTTTAATTCCAGCTTTCAAAATTAATTTTCTGTATTCTAGAATGAATTTCTTTCAACAGAAGTTTATATTACGTTAAGAAGTTTGCTTATTTTTATTTTCCCTCACTGATTTCTGTTCACAGAGTATAACTTACATCGACATTTAAAAAATTCGAATTGAATTCTAGACCTGGAAAACCAGATTTTCTGTTCTAGAATGACTTTTTAGTGTTTATTTTGTAATTCGCACGCGCATGGAAAATTTTATATATTATCGTTCACAATATATGTATTGAATACTAATAACATCCTGAGAGAGGAAATTTAGTTTTTTAATCCAAGCTTTCAAAAATAATTTTCTGTATTCTAGAATGAATTTCTTCCAACAGAAGTTTATATTACGTTAAGAAGTTTGCTTATTTTTATTTTCACTCACTGATTTCTGTTTACAGAGTATAACTTACATCGACTTTTAAAAAATTCGAATTGAATTCTAGACCTGGAAACAAGATTTTCTGTTCTAGAATGACTTTTTAGTGTTTCTTTTGTAATTCGCACGCGCATGGAAAATTTTATATATTATCGTTCACAATATATGTATTGAATACTATTAACATCCTGAGAGAGGAAATTTAGTTTTTTTATTCCAGCTTTCAAAATTAATTTTCTGTATTCTAGAATGAATTTCTTCCAACAGAAGTTTATATTACGTTGAGAATTTTGCTTATTTTTATTTTCACTCACTGATTTCTGTTTACAGAGTATAACTTACATCGACTTTTAAAAAATTCGAATTGAATTCTAGACCTGGAAAACAAGATTTTCTGTTCTAGAATGACTTTTTAGTGTTTATTTTGTAATTCGCACGCGCATGGAAAATGTTATATGTTATCGTTCACAATATATGTATTGAATACTACTAACATCCTGAGAGAGGAAATTTAGTTTTTTAATTCCAGCTTTCAAAATTATTTTCTGTATTCTAGAATGAATTTCTTCCAACAGAAGTTTATATTACGTTGAGAATTTTGCTTATTTTTATTTTCACTCACTGATTTCTGTTTACAGAGTATAACTTACATCGACTTTTAAAAAATTCGAATTGAATTCTAGACCTGGAAAACAAGATTTTCTGTTCTAGAATGACTTTTTAGTGTTTATTTTGTAATTCGCACGCGCATGGAAAATGTTATATGTTATCGTTCACAATATATGTATTGAATACTAATAACATCCTGAGAGAGGAAATTTAGTTTTTTAATTCCAGCTTTCAAAATTAATTTTCTGTATTCTAGAATGAATTTCTTTCAACAGAAGTTTATATTACGTTGAGAATTTTGCTTATTTTTATTTTCACTCACTGATTTCTGTTTACAGAGTATAACTTACATCTACTTTTAAAAAATTCGAATTGAATTCTAGACCTGGAAAACAAGATTTTCTGTTCTAGAATCACTTTTTAGTGTTTATTTTGTAATTCTCACGCGCATGGAAAATTTTATATGTTATCGTTCACAATATATGTAATGAATACTAATAACATCCTGAGAGAGGAAATTTAGTTTTTTAATTCCAGCTTTCAAAATTAATTTTCTGTGATCTAGAATGAATTTATTTCAACAGAAGTTTTTATTACGTTGAGAATTTTGCTTATTTTTATTTTCACTCACTGATTTCTGTTTACAGAGTATAACTTACATCGACATTTAAAAAATTCGAATTGAATTCTAGACCTGGAAAACAAGATTTTCTGTTCTAGAATGACTTTTTAGTGTTTATTTTGTAATTCGCACGCGCATGGAAAATTTTATATGTTATCGTTCACAATATATGTATTGAATACTAATAACATCCTGAGAGAGGAAATTTAGTTTTTTAATTCCAGCTTTCAAAATTAATTTTCTGTATTCTAGAATGAATTTATTTCAACAGAAGTTTATATTACGTTGAGAATTTTGCTTATTTTTATTTTCACTCACTGATTTCTGTTTACAGAGTATAACTTACATCGACTTTTAAAAATTCGAATTGAATTCTAGACCTGGAAAACAAGATTTTCTGTTCTAGAATGACTTTTTAGTGTTTATTTTGTAATTCGCACGCGCATGGAAAATTTTATATGTTATCGTTCACAATATATGTATTGAATACTAATAACATCCTGAGAGAGGAAATTTAGTTTTTTAATTCCAGCTTTCAAAATTAATTTTCTGTATTCTAGAATGAATTTCTTTCAACAGAAGTTTATATTACGTTGAGAATTTTGCTTATTTTTATTTTCACTCACTGATTTCTGTTTACAGAGTATAACTTACATCGACTTTTAAAAAATTCGAATTGAATTCTAGAACTGGAAAACAAGATTTTCTGTTCTAGAATGACTTTTAAGTGTTTATTTTGTAATTCGCAAGCGGATGGAAAATTTTATATATTATCGTTCACAATATTTTTATTGAATACTAATAACATTCTGAGAGAGGAAATTTAGTTTTTTAATTCCAGCTTTCAAAATTAATTTTCTGTATTCTAGAATGAATTTCTTTCAACAGAAGTTTATATTACGTTGAGAATTTTGCTTATTTTTATTTTCACTCACTGATTTCTGTTTACAGAGTATAACTTACATCGGCTTTTAAAAAATTCGAATTGAATTCTAGACCTGGAAAACAAGATTTTCTGTTCTAGAATGACTTTTTAGTGTTTATTTTGTAATTCGCACGCGCATGGAAAATTTTATATATTATCGTTCACAATATATGTATTGAATACTAATAACATCCTGAGAGAGGAAATTTAGTTTTTTAATTCCAGCTTTCAAAATTAATTTTCTGTATTCTAGAATGAATTTCTTCCAACAGAAGTTTATATTACGTTGAGAATTTTGCTTATTTTTATTTTCACTCACTGATTTCTGTTTACAGAGTATAATTTACATCGACTTTTAAAAAATTCGAATTGAATTCTAGAACTGGAAAACACGATTTTCTGTTCTAGAATGACTTTTTAGTGTTTATTTTGTAATTCGCACGCGCATGGAAAATTTTATATATTATCGTTCACAATATATGTATTGAATACTAATAACATCCTGAGAGAGTAAATTTAGTTTTTTAATTCCAGCTTTCAAAATTAATTTTCTGTATTCTAGAATGAATTTCTTTCAACAGAAGTTTATATTACGTTGAGAATTTTGCTTATTTTTATTTTCACTCACTGATTTCTGTTTACAGAGTATAACTTACATCGACTTTTAAAAAATTCGAATTGAATTCTAGACCTGGAAAACAAGATTTTCTGTTCTAGAATGACTTTTTAGTGTTTATTTTGTAATTCGCACGCGCATGGAAAATTTTATATGTTATCGTTCACAATATATGTATTGAATACTAATAACATCCTGAGAGAGGAAATTTAGTTTTTTAATTCCAGCTTTCAAAATTAATTTTCTGTATTCTAGAATGAATTTCTTTCAACAGAAGTTTATATTACGTTGAGAATTTTGCTAATTTTTATTTTCTGTCACTGATTTCTGTTTACAGAGTATAACTTACATCGACTTTTAAAAAATTCGAATTGAATTCTAGACCTGGAAAACAAGATTTTCTGTTCTAGAATGACTTTTTAGTGTTTATTTTGTAATTCGCACGAGCATGGAAAATTTTATATGTTATCGTTCACAATATATGTATTGAATACTAATAACATCCTGAGAGAGGAAATTTAGTTTTTTAATTCCAGCTTTCAAAATTAATTTTCTGTATTCTAGAATGAATTTCTTTCAACAGAAGTTTATATTACGTTAAGAAGTTTGCTTATTTTTATTTTCCCTCACTGATTTCTGTTCACAGAGTATAACTTACATCGACATTTAAAAAATTCGAATTGAATTCTAGACCTGGAAAACAAGATTTTCTGTTCTAGAATGACTTTTTAGTGTTTATTTTGTAATTCGCACGCGCATGGAAAATTTTATATATTATCGTTCACAATATATGTATTGAATACTAATAACATCCTGAGAGAGGAAATTTAGTTTTTTAATCCAAGCTTTCAAAATTAATTTTCTGTATTCTAGAATGAATTTCTTCCAACAGAAGTTTATATTACGTTAAGAAGTTTGCTTATTTTTATTTTCACTCACTGATTTCTGTTTACAGAGTATAACTTACATCGACTTTTAAAAAATTCGAATTGAATTCTAGACCTGGAAAACAAGATTTTCTGTTCTAGAATGACTTTTTAGTGTTTCTTTTGTAATTCGCACGCGCATGGAAAATTTTATATATTATCGTTCACAATATATGTATTGAATACTATTAACATCCTGAGAGAGGAAATTTAGTTTTTTTATTCCAGCTTTCAAAATTAATTTTCTGTATTCTAGAATGAATTTCTTCCAACAGAAGTTTATATTACGTTGAGAATTTTGCTTGTTTTTATTTTCACTCACTGATTTCTGTTTACAGAGTATAACTTACATCGACTTTTAAAAGATTCGAATTGAATTCTAGACCTGGAAAACAAGATTTTCTGTTCTAGAATGACTTTTTAGTGTTTATTTTGTAATTCGCACGCGCATGGAAAATTTTATATATTATCGTTCACAATATATGTATTGAATACTAATAACATCCTGAGAGAGGAAATTTAGTTTTTTAATTCCAGCTTTCAAAATTAATTTTCTGTATTCTAGAATGAATTTCTTCCAACAGAAGTTTATATTACGTTGAGAATTTTGCTTATTTTTATTTTCACTCACTGATTTCTGTTTACAGAGTATAACTTACATCGACTTTTAAAAAATTCGAATTGAATTCTAGACGTGGAAAACAAGATTTTCTGTTCTAGAATGACTTTTTAGTGTTTATTTTGTAATTCGCACGCGCATGGAAAATTTTATATATTATCGTTCACAATATATGTATTGAATACTAATAACATCCTGAGAGAGGAAATTTAGTTTTTTAATTCCAGCTTTCAAAATTAATTTTCTGTATTCTAGAATGAATTTCTTTCAACAGAAGTTTATATTACGTTGAGAATTTTGCTTATTTTTATTTTCACTCACTGATTTCTGTTTACAGAATATAACTTACATCGACTTTTAAAAAATTCGAATTGAATTCTAGACCTGGAAAACAAGATTTTCTGTTCTAGAATGACTTTTTAGTGTTTATTTTGTAATTCGCACGCGCATGGAAAATTTTATATGTTATCGTTCACAATATATGTATTGAATACTAATAACATCCTGAGAGAGGAAATTTAGTTTTTTAATTCCAGCTTTCAAAATTAATTTTCTGTATTCTAGAATGAATTTCTTTCAACAGAAGTTTATATTACGTTGAGAATTTTGCTAATTTTTATTTTCTGTCACTGATTTCTGTTTACAGAGTATAACTTACATCGACTTTTAAAAAATTCGAATTGAATTCTAGACCTGGAAAACAAGATTTTCTGTTCTAGAATGACTTTTTAGTGTTTATTTTGTAATTCGCACGAGCATGGAAAATTTTATATGTTATCGTTCACAATATATGTATTGAATACTAATAACATCCTGAGAGAGGAAATTTAGTTTTTTAATTCCAGCTTTCAAAATTAATTTTCTGTATTCTAGAATGAATTTCTTTCAACAGAAGTTTATATTACGTTAAGAAGTTTGCTTATTTTTATTTTCCCTCACTGATTTCTGTTCACAGAGTATAACTTACATCGACATTTAAAAAATTCGAATTGAATTCTAGACCTGGAAAACCAGATTTTCTGTTCTAGAATGACTTTTTAGTGTTTATTTTGTAATTCGCACGCGCATGGAAAATTTTATATATTATCGTTCACAATATATGTATTGAATACTAATAACATCCTGAGAGAGGAAATTTAGTTTTTTAATCCAAGCTTTCAAAAATAATTTTCTGTATTCTAGAATGAATTTCTTCCAACAGAAGTTTATATTACGTTAAGAAGTTTGCTTATTTTTATTTTCACTCACTGATTTCTGTTTACAGAGTATAACTTACATCGACTTTTAAAAAATTCGAATTGAATTCTAGACCTGGAAACAAGATTTTCTGTTCTAGAATGACTTTTTAGTGTTTCTTTTGTAATTCGCACGCGCATGGAAAATTTTATATATTATCGTTCACAATATATGTATTGAATACTATTAACATCCTGAGAGAGGAAATTTAGTTTTTTTATTCCAGCTTTCAAAATTAATTTTCTGTATTCTAGAATGAATTTCTTCCAACAGAAGTTTATATTACGTTGAGAATTTTGCTTATTTTTATTTTCACTCACTGATTTCTGTTTACAGAGTATAACTTACATCGACTTTTAAAAAATTCGAATTGAATTCTAGACCTGGAAAACAAGATTTTCTGTTCTAGAATGACTTTTTAGTGTTTATTTTGTAATTCGCACGCGCATGGAAAATGTTATATGTTATCGTTCACAATATATGTATTGAATACTACTAACATCCTGAGAGAGGAAATTTAGTTTTTTAATTCCAGCTTTCAAAATTATTTTCTGTATTCTAGAATGAATTTCTTCCAACAGAAGTTTATATTACGTTGAGAATTTTGCTTATTTTTATTTTCACTCACTGATTTCTGTTTACAGAGTATAACTTACATCGACTTTTAAAAAATTCGAATTGAATTCTAGACCTGGAAAACAAGATTTTCTGTTCTAGAATGACTTTTTAGTGTTTATTTTGTAATTCGCACGCGCATGGAAAATGTTATATGTTATCGTTCACAATATATGTATTGAATACTAATAACATCCTGAGAGAGGAAATTTAGTTTTTTAATTCCAGCTTTCAAAATTAATTTTCTGTATTCTAGAATGAATTTCTTTCAACAGAAGTTTATATTACGTTGAGAATTTTGCTTATTTTTATTTTCACTCACTGATTTCTGTTTACAGAGTATAACTTACATCTACTTTTAAAAAATTCGAATTGAATTCTAGACCTGGAAAACAAGATTTTCTGTTCTAGAATCACTTTTTAGTGTTTATTTTGTAATTCTCACGCGCATGGAAAATTTTATATGTTATCGTTCACAATATATGTAATGAATACTAATAACATCCTGAGAGAGGAAATTTAGTTTTTTAATTCCAGCTTTCAAAATTAATTTTCTGTGATCTAGAATGAATTTATTTCAACAGAAGTTTTTATTACGTTGAGAATTTTGCTTATTTTTATTTTCACTCACTGATTTCTGTTTACAGAGTATAACTTACATCGACATTTAAAAAATTCGAATTGAATTCTAGACCTGGAAAACAAGATTTTCTGTTCTAGAATGACTTTTTAGTGTTTATTTTGTAATTCGCACGCGCATGGAAAATTTTATATGTTATCGTTCACAATATATGTATTGAATACTAATAACATCCTGAGAGAGGAAATTTAGTTTTTTAATTCCAGCTTTCAAAATTAATTTTCTGTATTCTAGAATGAATTTATTTCAACAGAAGTTTATATTACGTTGAGAATTTTGCTTATTTTTATTTTCACTCACTGATTTCTGTTTACAGAGTATAACTTACATCGACTTTTAAAAATTCGAATTGAATTCTAGACCTGGAAAACAAGATTTTCTGTTCTAGAATGACTTTTTAGTGTTTATTTTGTAATTCGCACGCGCATGGAAAATTTTATATGTTATCGTTCACAATATATGTATTGAATACTAATAACATCCTGAGAGAGGAAATTTAGTTTTTTAATTCCAGCTTTCAAAATTAATTTTCTGTATTCTAGAATGAATTTCTTTCAACAGAAGTTTATATTACGTTGAGAATTTTGCTTATTTTTATTTTCACTCACTGATTTCTGTTTACAGAGTATAACTTACATCGACTTTTAAAAAATTCGAATTGAATTCTAGAACTGGAAAACAAGATTTTCTGTTCTAGAATGACTTTTAAGTGTTTATTTTGTAATTCGCAAGCGGATGGAAAATTTTATATATTATCGTTCACAATATTTTTATTGAATACTAATAACATTCTGAGAGAGGAAATTTAGTTTTTTAATTCCAGCTTTCAAAATTAATTTTCTGTATTCTAGAATGAATTTCTTTCAACAGAAGTTTATATTACGTTGAGAATTTTGCTTATTTTTATTTTCACTCACTGATTTCTGTTTACAGAGTATAACTTACATCGGCTTTTAAAAAATTCGAATTGAATTCTAGACCTGGAAAACAAGATTTTCTGTTCTAGAATGACTTTTTAGTGTTTATTTTGTAATTCGCACGCGCATGGAAAATTTTATATATTATCGTTCACAATATATGTATTGAATACTAATAACATCCTGAGAGAGGAAATTTAGTTTTTTAATTCCAGCTTTCAAAATTAATTTTCTGTATTCTAGAATGAATTTCTTCCAACAGAAGTTTATATTACGTTGAGAATTTTGCTTATTTTTATTTTCACTCACTGATTTCTGTTTACAGAGTATAATTTACATCGACTTTTAAAAAATTCGAATTGAATTCTAGAACTGGAAAACACGATTTTCTGTTCTAGAATGACTTTTTAGTGTTTATTTTGTAATTCGCACGCGCATGGAAAATTTTATATATTATCGTTCACAATATATGTATTGAATACTAATAACATCCTGAGAGAGTAAATTTAGTTTTTTAATTCCAGCTTTCAAAATTAATTTTCTGTATTCTAGAATGAATTTCTTTCAACAGAAGTTTATATTACGTTGAGAATTTTGCTTATTTTTATGTTCACTCACTGATTTCTGTTTACAGAGTATAACTTACATCGACTTTTAAAAAATTCGAATTGAATTCTAGACCTGGAAAACAAGATTTTCTGTTGTAGAATGACTTTTTAGTGTTTATTTTGTAATTTGCACGCGCATGGAAAATTTTATATATTATCGTTCACAATATATGTATTGAATACTAATAACATCCTGAGAGAGGAAATTTAGTTTTTTAATTCCAGCTATCAAAATTAATTTTCTGTATTCTAGAATGAATTTCTTTCAACAGAAGTTTATATTACGTTGAGAATTTTGCTTTTTTTTATTTTCACTCACTGATTTCTGTTTACAGAGTATAACTTACATCGACTTTTAAAAAATTCGAATTGAATTCTAGACCTGGAAAACAAGATTTTCTGTTCTAGAATGACTTTTTAGTGTTTATTTTGTAATTCGCACGCGCATGGAAAATTTTATATATTATCGTTCACAATATATGTATTGAATACTAATAACATCCTGAGAGAAGAAATTTAGTTTTTTAATTCCAGATTTCAAAATTAATTTTCTGTATTCTAGAATGAATTTCTTCCAACAGAAGTTTATATTACGTTGAGAATTTTGCTTATTTTTATTTTCACTCACTGATTTCTGTTTACAGAGTGTAATTTACATCGACTTTTAACAAATTCGAATTGAATTCTAGACCTGGAAAACAAGATTTTCTGTTCTAGAATGACTTTTTAGTGTTTATTTTGTAATTCGCACGCGCATGGAAAATTTTATATGTTATCGTTCACAATATATGTATTGAATACTAATAACATCCTGAGAGAGGAAATTTAGTTTTTTAATTCCAGCTTTCAAAATTAATTTTCTGTATTCTAGAATGAATTTCTTTCAACAGAAGTTTATATTACGTTGAGAATTTTGCTTATTTTTATGTTCACTCACTGATTTCTGTTTACAGAGTATAACTTACATCGACTTTTAAAAAATTCGAATTGAATTCTAGACCTGGAAAACAAGATTTTCTGTTCTAGAATGACTTTTTAGTGTTTCTTTTGTAATTCGCACGCGCATGGAAAATTTTATATATTATCGTTCACAATATATGTATTGAATACTAATAACATCCTGAGAGAGGAAATTTAGTTTTTTAATTCCAGCTTTCAAAATTAATTTTCTGTATTCTAGAATGAATTTCTTTCAACAGAAGTTTATATTACGTTGAGAATTTTGCTTATTTTTATTTTTACTCACTGATTTCTGTTTACAGAGTATAATTTACATCGACTTTTAAAAAATTCGAATTGAATTCTAGACCTGGAAAACAAGATTTTCTGTTCTAGAATGACTTTTTAGTGTTTATTTTGTAATTCGCACGCGCATGGAAAATTTTATATGTTATCGTTCACAATATATGTATTGAATACTAATAACATCCTGAGAGAGGAAATTTAGTTTTTTAATTCCAGCTTTCAAAATTAATTTTCTGTATTCTAGAATGAATTTCTTTCAACAGAAGTTTATATTACGTTGAGAATTTTGCTTATTTTTATGTTCACTCACTGATTTCTGTTTACAGAGTATAACTTACATCGACTTTTAAAAAATTCGAATTGAATTCTAGACCTGGAAAACAAGATTTTCTGTTCTAGAATGACTTTTTAGTGTTTCTTTTGTAATTCGCACGCGCATGGAAAATTTTATATATTATCGTTCACAATATATGTATTGAATACTAATAACATCCTGAGAGAGGAAATTTAGTTTTTTAATTCCAGCTTTCAAAATTAATTTTCTGTATTCTAGAATGAATTTCTTTCAACAGAAGTTTATATTACGTTGAGAATTTTGCTTATTTTTATTTTCACTCACTGATTTCTGTTTACAGAGTATAACTTACATCGACTTTTAAAAAATTCGAATTGAATTCTAGACCTGGAAAACAAGATTTTCTGTTCTAGAATGACTTTTTAGTGTTTATTTTGTAATTCGCACGCGCATGGAAAATTTTATATATTATCGTTCACAATATATGTATTGAATACTAATAACATCCTGAGAGAGGAAATTTAGTTTTTTAATTCCAGCTTTCAAAATTAATTTTCTGTATTCTAGAATGAATTTCTTTCAACAGAAGTTTATATTACGGTGAGAATTTTGCTTATTTTTATTTTTACTCACTGATTTCTGTTTACAGAGTATAATTTACATCGACTTTTAAAAAATTCGAATTGAATTCTAGACCTGGAAAACAAGATTTACTGTTCTAGAATGACTTTTTAGTGTTTATTTTTTAATTCGCACGCGCATGGAAAATTTTATATGTTATCGTTCACAATATATGTATTGAATACTAATAACATCCTGAGAGAGGAAATTAAGTTTTTTAATTCCAGCTTTCAAAATTAATTTTCTGTATTCTAGAATGAATTTCTTTCAACAGAAGTTTATATTACGTTGAGAATTTTGCTTATTTTTATTTTCACTCACTGATTTCTGTTTACAGAGTATAACTTACATCGACTTTTAAAAAATTCGAATTGAATTCTAGACCTTGAAAACAAGATTTTCTGTTCTAGAATGACTTTTTAGTGTTTATTTTGTAATTCGCACGCGCATGGAAAATTTTATATGTTATCGTTCACAATATATGTATTGAATACTAATAACATCCTGAGAGAGGAAATTTAGTTTTTTAATTCCAGCTTTCAAAATTAATTTTCTGTATTCTAGAATGAATTTCTTTCAACAGAAGTTTATATTTCGTTGAGAATTTTGCTTATTTTTATTTTCACTCACTGATTTCTGTTTACAGAGTATAACTTACATCGACTTTAAAAAAATTGGAATTGAATTCTAGACCTTGAAAACAAGATTTTCTGTTCTAGAATGACTTTTTAGTGTTTATTTTGTAATTCGCACGCGCATGGAAAATTTTATATATTATCGTTCACAATATATGTATTGAATACTAATAACATCCTGAGAGAGGAAATTTAGTTTTTTAATTCCAGCTTTCAAAATTAATTTTCTGTATTCTAGAATGAATTTCTTTCAACAGAAGTTTATATTACGTTGAGAATTTTGCTTATTTTTATTTTCACTCACTGATTTCTGTTTACAGAGTATAACTTACATCGACTTTTAAAAAATTCGAATTGAATTCTAGAACTGGAAAACAAGATTTTCTGTTCTAGAATGACTTTTTAGTGTTTATTTTGTAATTCGCACGCGCATGGAAAATTTTATATATTATCGTTCACAATATATGTATTGAATACTAATAACATCCTGAGAGAGGAAATTTAGTTTTTTAATTCCAGCTTTCAAAATTAATTTTCTGTATTCTAGAATGAATTTCTTTCAACAGAAGTTTTTATTACGTTGAGAATTTTGCTTATTTTTACTTCCACTCACTGATTTCTGTTTGCAGAGTATACCTTACATCGACTTTTAAAAAATTCGAATTGAATTCTAGACCTGGAAAACAAGATTTTCTGTTCTAGAATGACTTTTTAGTGTTTATTTTGTAATTCGCACGCGCATGGAAAATTTTATATGTTATGGTTCACAATATATGTATTGAATACTAATAACATCCTGAGAGAGGAAATTTAGTTTTTTAATTTCAGCTTTCAAAATTAATTTTCTGTATTCTAGAACGAATTTCTTTCAACAGAAGTTTATATTACGTTGAGAATTTTGCTTATTTTTATTTTCACTCACTGATTTCTGTTTACAGAGTATAACTTACATCGACTTTTAAAAAATTCGAATTGAATTCTAGACCTGGAAAACAAGATTTTCTGTTCTAGAATGACTTTTTAGTGTTTATTTTGTAATTCGCACGCGCATGGAAAATTGTATATATTATCTTTCACAATATATGTATTGAATATAATAACATCCTGAGAGAGGAAATTTAGTTTTTTAATTCCAGCTTTCAAAATTAATTTTCTGTATTTTAGAATGAATTTCTTTTATCAGAAGTTTATATTACGTTGACAATTTTGCTTATTTTTATTTTCACTCACTGATTTCTGTTTACAGAGTATAACTTACATCGACTTTTAAAAAATTCGAATTGAATTCTAGACCTGGAAAACAAGATTTTCTGTTCTAGAATGACTTTTTAGTGTTTCTTTTGTAATTCGCACGCGCATGGAAAATTTTATATATTATCGTTCACAATATATGTACTGAATACTAATAACATCCCGAGAGAGGAAATTTAGTTTTTTAATTCCAGCTTTCAAAATTAATTTTCTGTATTCTAGAATGAATTTCTTCCAACAGAAGTTTATATTACGTTGAGAATTTCGCTTATTTTTATTTTCACTCACTGATTTCTGTTTACAGAGTATAACTTACATCGACTTTTAAAAAATTCGAATTGAATTCTAGACCTGGAAAACAAGATTTTCTGTTCTAGAATCACTTTTTAGTGTTTATTTTGTAATTCTCACGCGCATGGAAAATTTTATATGTTATCGTTCACAATATATGTAATGAATACTAATAACATCCTGAGAGAGGAAATTTAGTTTTTTAATTCCAGCTTTCAAAATTAATTTTCTGTATTCTAGAATGAATTTATTTCAACAGAAGTTTATATTACGTTGAGAATTTTGCTTATTTTTATTTTCACTCACTGATTTCTGTTTACAGAGTATAACTTACATCGACTTTTAAAAAATTCGAATTGAATTCTAGACCTGGAAAACAAGATTTTCTGTTCTAGAATGACTTTTTAGTGTTTATTTTGTAATTCGCACGCGCATGGAAAATTTTATATGTTATCGTTCACAATATATGTATTGAATACTAATAACATCCTGAGAGAGGAAATTTAGTTTTTTAATTCCAGCTTTCAAAATTAATTTTCTGTATTCTAGAATGAATTTCTTTCAACAGAAGTTTATATTACGTTGAGAATTTTGCTTATTTTTATTTTCACTCACTGATTTCTGTTTACAGAGTATAACTTACATCGACTTTTAAAAAATTGGAATTGAATTCTAGACCTTGAAAACAAGATTTTCTGTTCTAGAATGACTTTTTAGTGTTTATTTTGTAATTCGCACGCGCATGGAAAATTTTATATGTTATCGTTCACAATATATGTATTGAATACTAATAACATCCTGAGAGAGGAAATTAAGTTTTTTAATTCCAGCTTTCAAAATTAATTTTCTGTATTCTAGAATGAATTTCTTTCAACAGAAGTTTATATTACGTTGAGAATTTTGCTTATTTTTATTTTCACTCACTGATTTCTGTTTACAGAGTATAACTTACATCGAATTTTAAAAAATTCGAATTGAATTCTAGACCTGGAAAACAAGATTTTCTGTTCTAGAATGACTTTTTAGTGTTTATTTTGTAATTCGCACGCGCATGGAAAATTTTATATATTATCGTTCACAATATATGTATTGAATACTAATAACATCCTGAGAGAGGAAATTTAGTTTTTTAATTCCAGCTTTCAAAATTAATTTTCTGTATTCTAGAATGAATTTCTTCCAACAGAAGTTTATATTACGTTGAGAATTTTGCTTATTTTTATTTTCACTCACTGATTTCTGTTTACAGAGTATAATTTACATCGACTTTTAAAAAATTCGAATTGAATTCTAGAACTGGAAAACACGATTTTCTGTTCTAGAATGACTTTTTAGTGTTTATTTTGTAATTCGCACGCGCATGGAAAATTTTATATATTATCGTTCACAATATTTTTATTGAATACTAATAACATTCTGAGAGAGGAAATTTAGTTTTTTAATTCCAGCTTTCAAAATTCATTTTCTGTATTCTAGAATGAATTTCTTTCAACAGAAGTTTATATTACGTTCAGAATTTTGCTTATTTTTATTTTCACTCACTGATTTCTGTTTACAGAGTATAACTTACATCGACTTTTAAAAAATTCGAATTGAATTCTAGACCTGGAAAACAAGATTTTCTGTTCTAGAATGACTTTTTAGTGTTTATTTTGTAATTCGCACGCGCATGGAAAATTTTATATATTATCGTTCACAATATTTTTATTGAATACTAATAACATTCTGAGAGAGGAAATTTAGTTTTTTAATTCCAGCTTTCAAAATTAATTTTCTGTATTCTAGAATGAATTTCTTTCAACAGAAGTTTATATTACGTTGAGAATTTTGCTTATTTTTATTTTCACTCACTGATTTCTGTTTACAGAGTGTAATTTACATCGACTTTTAACAAATTCGAATTGAATTCTAGACCTGGAAAACAAGATTTTCTGTTCTAGAATGACTTTTTAGTGTTTATTTTGTAATTCGCACGCGCATGGAAAATTTTATATGTTATCGTTCACAATATATGTATTGAATACTAATAACATCCTGAGAGAGGAAATTTAGTTTTTTAATTCCAGCTTTCAAAATTAATTTTCTGTATTCTAGAATGAATTTCTTTCAACAGAAGTTTATATTACGTTGAGAATTTTGCTTTTTTTTATTTTCACTCACTGATTTCTGTTTACAGAGTATAACTTACATCGACTTTTAAAAAATTCGAATTGAATTCTAGACCTGGAAAACAAGATTTTCTGTTCTAGAATGACTTTTTAGTGTTTATTTTGTAATTCGCACGCGCATGGAAAATTTTATATATTAACGTTCACAATATTTTTATTGAATACTAATAACATCCTGAGAGAGGAAATTTAGTTTTTTAATTCCAGCTATCAAAATTAATTTTCTGTATTCTAGAATGAATTTCTTTCAACAGAAGTTTATATTACGTTGAGAATTTTGCTTATTTTTATTTTCACTCACTGATTTCTGTTTACAGAGTATAACTTACATCGACTTTTAAAAAATTCGAATTTAATTCTAGACCTGGAAAACAAGATTTTCTGTTCTAGAATGACTTTTTAGTGTTTATTTTGTAATTCGCACGCGCATGGAAAATTTTATATATTATCGTTCACAATATTTTTATTGAATACTAATAACATTCTGAGAGAGGAAATTTAGTTTTTTAATTCCAGCTTTCAAAATTAATTTTCTGTATTCTAGAATGAATTTCTTTCAACAGAAGTTTATATTACGTTGAGAATTTTGCTTATTTTTATTTTCACTCACTGATTTCTGTTTACAGAGTGTAATTTACATCGACTTTTAACAAATTCGAATTGAATTCTAGACCTGGAAAACAAGATTTTCTGTTCTAGAATGACTTTTTAGTGTTTATTTTGTAATTCGCACGCGCATGGAAAATTTTATATGTTATCGTTCACAATATATGTATTGAATACTAATAACATCCTGAGAGAGGAAATTTAGTTTTTTAATTCCAGCTTTCAAAATTAATTTTCTGTATTCTAGAATGAATTTCTTTCAACAGAAGTTTATATTACGTTGAGAATTTTGCTTATTTTTATGTTCACTCACTGATTTCTGTTTACAGAGTATAACTTACATCGACTTTTAAAAAATTCGAATTGAATTCTAGACCTGGAAAACAAGATTTTCTGTTCTAGAATGACTTTTTAGTGTTTCTTTTGTAATTCGCACGCGCATGGAAAATTTTATATATTATCGTTCACAATATATGTATTGAATACTAATAACATCCTGAGAGAGGAAATTTAGTTTTTTAATTCCAGCTTTCAAAATTAATTTTCTGTATTCTAGAATGAATTTCTTTCAACAGAAGTTTATATTACGTTGAGAATTTTGCTTATTTTTATTTTCACTCACTGATTTCTGTTTACAGAGTATAACTTACATCGACTTTTAAAAAATTCGAATTGAATTCTAGACCTGGAAAACAAGATTTTCTGTTCTAGAATGACTTTTTAGTGTTTATTTTGTAATTCGCACGCGCATGGAAAATTTTATATATTATCGTTCACAATATATGTATTGAATACTAATAACATCCTGAGAGAGGAAATTTAGTTTTTTAATTCCAGCTTTCAAAATTAATTTTCTGTATTCTAGAATGAATTTCTTTCAACAGAAGTTTATATTACGTTGAGAATTTTGCTTATTTTTATTTTTACTCACTGATTTCTGTTTACAGAGTATAATTTACATCGACTTTTAAAAAATTCGAATTGAATTCTAGACCTGGAAAACAAGATTTTCTGTTCTAGAATGACTTTTTAGTGTTTATTTTGTAATTCGCACGCGCATGGAAAATTTTATATGTTATCGTTCACAATATATGTATTGAATACTAATAACATCCTGAGAGAGGAAATTTAGTTTTTTAATTCCAGCTTTCAAAATTAATTTTCTGTATTCTAGAATGAATTTCTTTCAACAGAAGTTTATATTACGTTGAGAATTTTGCTTATTTTTATGTTCACTCACTGATTTCTGTTTACAGAGTATAACTTACATCGACTTTTAAAAAATTCGAATTGAATTCTAGACCTGGAAAACAAGATTTTCTGTTCTAGAATGACTTTTTAGTGTTTATTTTGTAATTTGCACGCGCATGGAAAATTTTATATATTATCGTTCACAATATATGTATTGAATACTAATAACATCCTGAGAGAGGAAATTTAGTTTTTTAATTCCAGCTTTCAAAATTAATTTTCTGTATTCTAGAATGAATTTCTTTCAACAGAAGTTTATATTACGTTGAGAATTTTGCTTATTTTTATTTTCACTCACTGATTTCTGTTTACAGAGTATAATTTACATCGACTTTTAAAAAATTCGAATTGAATTCTAGACCTGGAAAACAAGATTTTCTGTTCTAGAATGACTTTTTAGTGTTTATTTTGTAATTCGCACGCGCATGGAAAATTTTATATGTTATCGTTCACAATATATGTATTGAATACTAATAACATCCTGAGAGAGGAAATTAAGTTTTTTAATTCCAGCTTTCAAAATTAATTTTCTGTATTCTAGAATGAATTTCTTTCAACAGAAGTTTATATTACGTTGAGAATTTTGCTTATTTTTATTTTCACTCACTGATTTCTGTTTACAGAGTATAACTTACATCGACTTTTAAAAAATTGGAATTGAATTCTAGACCTTGAAAACAAGATTTTCTGTTCTAGAATGACTTTTTAGTGATTATTTTGTAATTCGCACGCGCATGGAAAATTTTATATATTATCGTTCACAATATATGTATTGAATACTAATAACATCCTGAGAGAGGAAATTTAGTTTTTTAATTCCAGCTTTCAAAATTAATTTTCTGTATTCTAGAATGAATTTCTTTCAACAGAAGTTTATATTACGTTGAGAATTTTGCTTATTTTTATTTTCACTCACTGATTTCTGTTTACAGAGTATAACTTACATCGACTTTTAAAAAATTCGAATTGAATTCTAGAACTGGAAAACAAGATTTTCTGTTCTAGAATGACTTTTTAGTGTTTATTTTGTAATTCGCACGCGCATGGAAAATTTTATATATAATCGTTCACAATATATGTATTGAATACTAATAACATCCTGAGAGAGGAAATTTAGTTTTTTAATTCCAGCTTTCAAAATTAATTTTCTGTATTCTAGAATGAATTTCTTTCAACAGAAGTTTTTATTACGTTGAGAATTTTGCTTATTTTTATTTCCACTCACTGATTTCTGTTTACAGAGTATAACTTACATCGACTTTTAAAAAATTCGAATTGAATTCTAGACCTGGAAAACAAGATTTTCTGTTCTAGAATGACTTTTCAGTGTTTATTTTGTAATTCGCACGCGCATGGAAAATTTTATATGTTATGGTTCACAATATATGTATTGAATACTAATAACATCCTGAGAGAGGAAATTTAGTTTTTTAATTCCAGCTTTCAAAATTAATTTTCTGTATTCTAGAACGAATTTCTTTCAACAGAAGTTTATATTACGTTGAGAATTTTGCTTATTTTTATTTTCACTCACTGATTTCTGTTTACAGAGTAAAACTTACATCGACTTTTAAAAAATTCGAATTGAATTCTAGACCTGGAAAACAAGATTTTCTGTTCTAGAATGACTTTTTAGTGTTTATTTTGTAATTCGCACGCGCATGGAAAATTGTATATATTATCGTTCACAATATATGTATTGAATATAATAACATCCTGAGAGAGGAAATTTAGTTTTTTAATTCCAGCTTTCAAAATTAATTTTCTGTATTTTAGAATGAATTTCTTTTATCAGAAGTTTATATTACGTTGACAATTTTGCTTATTTTTATTTTCACTCACTGATTTCTGTTTACAGAGTATAACTTACATCGACTTTTAAAAAATTCGAATTGAATTCTAGACCTGGAAAACAAGATTTTCTGTTCTAGAATGACTTTTTATTGTTTCTTTTGTAATTCGCACGCGCATGGAAAATTTTATATATTATCGTTCACAATATATGTACTGAATACTAATAACATCCTGAGAGAGGAAATTTAGTTTTTTAATTCCAGCTTTCAAAATTAATTTTCTGTATTCTAGAATGAATTTCTTCCAACAGAAGTTTATATTACGTTGATAATTTTGCTTATTTTTATTTTCACTCACTGATTTCTGTTTACAGAGTATACCTTACATCGACTTTTAAAAAACTCGAATTGAATTCTAGACCTGGAAAACAAGATTTTCTGTTCTAGAATGACTTTTTAGTGTTTATTTTGTAATTCGCACGCGCATGGAAAATTTTATATATTATCGTTCACAATATATGTATTGAATACTAATAACATCCTGAGAGAGGAAATTTAGTTTTTTTATTCCAGCTTTCAAAATTTATTTTCTGTATTCTAGAATGAATTTCTTCCAACAGAAGTTTATATTACGTTGAGAATTTTGCTTATTTTTATTTTCTCTCACTGAATTCTGTTTACAGAGTATAACTTTCATCGACTTTTAAAAAATTCGAATTGAATTCTAGACCTGGAAAACAAGATTTTCTGTTCTAGAATGACTTTTTAGTGTTTATTTTGTAATTCGCACGCGCATGGAAAATGTTATATGTTATCGTTCACAATATATGTATTGAATACTACTAACATCCTGAGAGAGGAAATTTAGTTTTTTAATTCCAGATTTCAAAATTAATATTCTGTATTCTAGAATGAATTTCTTCCAACAGAAGTTTATATTACGTTGAGAATTTTGCTTATTTTTATTTTCACTCACTGATTTCTGTTTACAGAGTATAACTTACATCGACTTTTAAAAAATTCGAATTGAATTCTAGACCTGGAAAACAAGATTTTCTGTTCTAGAATGACTTTTTAGTGTTTATTTTGTAATTCGCACGCGCATGGAAAATGTTATATGTTATCGTTCACAATATATGTATTGAATACTATTAACATCCTGAGAGAGGTAATTTAGTTTTTTAATTCCAGCTTTCAAAATTAATTTTCTGTATTCTAGAATGAATTTCTTTCAACAGAAGTTTATATTACGTTGAGAGATTTGCTTATTTTTATTTTCATCCACTGATTTCTGTTTACAGAGTATAACTTACATCGATTTTTAAAAATTCGAATTGAATTCTAGACCTGAAAAACAAGATTTTCTGTTCTAGAATGACTTTTTAGTGTTTATTTTGTAATTCGCAAGCTCATGGAAAATTTTATATATTATCGTTCACAATAATTGTATTGAATACTAATAACATCCTGAGAGAGGAAATTTAGTTTTTTAATTCCAGCTTTCAAAATTAATTTTCTGTATTCTAGAATAAATTTCTTTCAACAGAAGTTTAAATTACGTTGAGAATTTTGCTTTTTTTTATTTTCACTCACTGATTTCTGTTTACAGAGTATAACTTACATCGACTTTTAAAAAATTCGAATTGAATTCTAGACCTGGAAAACAAGATTTTCTGTTCTAGAATGACTTTTTAGTGTTTATTTTGTAATTCGCACGCGCATGGAAAATGTTATATGTTATCGTTCACAATATATGTATTGAATACTAATAACATCCTGAGAGAGGAAATTTAGTTTTCTAATTCCAGCTTTCAAAATTAATTTTCTGTATTCTAGAATGAATTTCTTTCAACAGAAGTTTATATTACGTTGAGAATTTTGCTTATTTTTATTTTCACTCACTGATTTCTGTTTACAGAGTATAACTTACATCGACTTTTAAAAAATTCGAATTGAATTCTAGACCTGGAAAACAAGATTTTCTGTTCTAGAATCACTTTTTAGTGTTTATTTTGTAATTCTCACGCGCATGGAAAATTTTATATGTTATCGTTCACAATATATGTATTGAATACTAATAACATCCTGAGAGAGGAAATTTAGTTTTTTAATTCCAGCTTTCAAAATTAATTTTCTGTATTCTAGAATGAATTTATTTCAACAGAAGTTTATATTACGTTGAGAATTTTGCTTATTTTTATTTTCACTTACTGATTTCTGTTTACAGAGTATAACTTACATCGACTTTTCAAAAATTCGAATTGAATTCTAGACCTGGAAAACAAGATTTTCTGTTCTAGAATGACTTTTTAGTGTTTATTTTGTAATTCGCACGCGCATGGAAAATTTTATATTTTATCGTTCACAATATATGTATTGAATACTAATAACATCCTGAGAGAGGAAATTTAGTTTTTTAATTCCAGCTTTCAAAATTAATTTTCTGTATTCTAGAATGAATTTATTTCAACAGAAGTTTATATTACGTTGAGAATTTTGCTTATTTTTATTTTCACTCACTGATTTCTGTTTACAGAGTATAACTTACATCGACTTTTCAAAAATTCGAATTGAATTCTAGACCTGGAAAACAAGATTTTCTGTTCTAGAATGACTTTTTAGTGTTTATTTTGTAATTCGCACGCGCATGGAAAATTTTATATGTTATCGTTCACAATATATGTATTGAATACTAATAACATCCTTAAAGAGGAAATTTAGTTTTTTAATTCCAGCTTTCAAAATTAATTTTCTGTATTCTAGAATGAATTTCTTTCAACAGAAGTTTATATTACGTTGAGAATTTTGCTTATTTTTATTTTCACTCACTGATTTCTGTTTACAGAGTATAACTTACATCGACTTTTAAAAAATTCGAATTGAATTCTAGAACTGGAAAACAAGATTTTCTGTTCTAGAATGACTTTTTAGTGTTTATTTTGTAATTCGCACGCGCATGGAAAATTTTATATATTATCGTTCACAATATATGTATTGAATACTAATAACATCCTGAGAGAGGAAATTTAGTTTTTTAATTCTAGCTTTCAATCTTATTTTCTGTATTCTAGAATGAATTTCTTTCAACAGAAGTTTATATTACGTTGAGAATTTTGCTTATTTTTATTTTCACTCACTGATTTCTGTTTACAGAGTATAACTTACATCGACTTTTCAAAAATTCGAATTGAATTCTAGACCTGGAAAACAAGATTTTCTGTTCTAGAATGACTTTTTAGTGTTTATTTTGTAATTCGCACGCGCATGGAAAATGTTATATGTTATCGTTCACAATATATGTATTGAATACTACTAACATCCTGAGAGAGGAAATTTAGTTTTTTAATTCCAGATTTCAAAATTAATATTCTGTATTCTAGAATGAATTTCTTCCAACAGAAGTTTATATTACGTTGAGAATTTTGCTTATTTTTATTTTCACTCACTGATTTCTGTTTACAGAGTATAACTTACATCGACTTTTAAAAAATTCGAATTGAATTCTAGACCTGGAAAACAAGATTTTCTGTTCTAGAATGACTTTTTAGTGTTTATTTTGTAATTCGCACGCGCATGGAAAATGTTATATGTTATCGTTCACAATATATGTATTGAATACTATTAACATCCTGAGAGAGGTAATTTAGTTTTTTAATTCCAGCTTTCAAAATTAATTTTCTGTATTCTAGAATGAATTTCTTTCAACAGAAGTTTATATTACGTTGAGAGATTTGCTTATTTTTATTTTCATCCACTGATTTCTGTTTACAGAGTATAACTTACATCGATTTTTAAAAATTCGAATTGAATTCTAGACCTGAAAAACAAGATTTTCTGTTCTAGAATGACTTTTTAGTGTTTATTTTGTAATTCGCAAGCTCATGGAAAATTTTATATATTATCGTTCACAATAATTGTATTGAATACTAATAACATCCTGAGAGAGGAAATTTAGTTTTTTAATTCCAGCTTTCAAAATTAATTTTCTGTATTCTAGAATAAATTTCTTTCAACAGAAGTTTAAATTACGTTGAGAATTTTGCTTTTTTTTATTTTCACTCACTGATTTCTGTTTACAGAGTATAACTTACATCGACTTTTAAAAAATTCGAATTGAATTCTAGACCTGGAAAACAAGATTTTCTGTTCTAGAATGACTTTTTAGTGTTTATTTTGTAATTCGCACGCGCATGGAAAATGTTATATGTTATCGTTCACAATATATGTATTGAATACTAATAACATCCTGAGAGAGGAAATTTAGTTTTCTAATTCCAGCTTTCAAAATTAATTTTCTGTATTCTAGAATGAATTTCTTTCAACAGAAGTTTATATTACGTTGAGAATTTTGCTTATTTTTATTTTCACTCACTGATTTCTGTTTACAGAGTATAACTTACATCGACTTTTAAAAAATTCGAATTGAATTCTAGACCTGGAAAACAAGATTTTCTGTTCTAGAATCACTTTTTAGTGTTTATTTTGTAATTCTCACGCGCATGGAAAATTTTATATGTTATCGTTCACAATATATGTATTGAATACTAATAACATCCTGAGAGAGGAAATTTAGTTTTTTAATTCCAGCTTTCAAAATTAATTTTCTGTATTCTAGAATGAATTTATTTCAACAGAAGTTTATATTACGTTGAGAATTTTGCTTATTTTTATTTTCACTTACTGATTTCTGTTTACAGAGTATAACTTACATCGACTTTTCAAAAATTCGAATTGAATTCTAGACCTGGAAAACAAGATTTTCTGTTCTAGAATGACTTTTTAGTGTTTATTTTGTAATTCGCACGCGCATGGAAAATTTTATATTTTATCGTTCACAATATATGTATTGAATACTAATAACATCCTGAGAGAGGAAATTTAGTTTTTTAATTCCAGCTTTCAAAATTAATTTTCTGTATTCTAGAATGAATTTATTTCAACAGAAGTTTATATTACGTTGAGAATTTTGCTTATTTTTATTTTCACTCACTGATTTCTGTTTACAGAGTATAACTTACATCGACTTTTCAAAAATTCGAATTGAATTCTAGACCTGGAAAACAAGATTTTCTGTTCTAGAATGACTTTTTAGTGTTTATTTTGTAATTCGCACGCGCATGGAAAATTTTATATGTTATCGTTCACAATATATGTATTGAATACTAATAACATCCTTAAAGAGGAAATTTAGTTTTTTAATTCCAGCTTTCAAAATTAATTTTCTGTATTCTAGAATGAATTTCTTTCAACAGAAGTTTATATTACGTTGAGAATTTTGCTTATTTTTATTTTCACTCACTGATTTCTGTTTACAGAGTATAACTTACATCGACTTTTAAAAAATTCGAATTGAATTCTAGAACTGGAAAACAAGATTTTCTGTTCTAGAATGACTTTTTAGTGTTTATTTTGTAATTCGCACGCGCATGGAAAATTTTATATATTATCGTTCACAATATATGTATTGAATACTAATAACATCCTGAGAGAGGAAATTTAGTTTTTTAATTCTAGCTTTCAATCTTATTTTCTGTATTCTAGAATGAATTTCTTTCAACAGAAGTTTATATTACGTTGAGAATTTTGCTTATTTTTATTTTCACTCACTGATTTCTGTTTACAGAGTATAACTTACATCGACTTTTCAAAAATTCGAATTGAATTCTAGACCTGGAAAACAAGATTTTCTGTTCTAGAATGACTTTTTAGTGTTTATTTTGTAATTCGCACGCGCATGGAAAATTTTATATATTATCGTTCACAATATATGTATTGAATACTAATAATATCCTGAGAGAGGAAATTTAGTTTTTTAATTCCAGCTTTCAATCTTATTTTCTGTATTCTAGAATGAATTTCTTTCAACAGAAGTTTATATTACGTTGAGAATTTTGCTTATTTTTATTTTCACTCACTGATTTCTGTTTACAGAGTATAACTTACATCGACTTTTAAAAAATTCGAATTGAATTCTAGACCTGGAAAACAAGATTTTCTGTTCTAGAATGACTTTTTAGTGTTTATTTTGTAATTCGCACGCGCATGGAAAATTTTATATATTATCGTTCACAATATATGTATTGAATACTAATAACATCCTGAGAGAGGAAATTTAGTTTTTTAATTCCAGCTTTCAATCTTATTTTCTGTATTCTAGAATGAATTTCTTTCAACAGAAGTTTATATTACGTTGAGAATTTTGCTTATTTTTATTTTCACTCACTGATTTCTGTTTACAGAGTATAACTTACATCGACTTTTCAAAAATTCGAATTGAATTCTAGACCTGGAAAACAAGATTTTCTGTTCTAGAATGACTTTTTAGTGTTTATTTTGTAATTCGCACGCGCATGGAAAATTTTATATGTTATCGTTCACAATATATGTATTGAATACTAATAACATCCTGAGAGAGGAAATTTAGTTTTTTAATTCCAGCTTTCAAAATTAATTTTCTGTATTCTAGAATGAATTTCTTTCAACAGAAGTTTATATTACGTTGAGAATTTTGCTTATTTTTATTTTCACTCACTGATTTCTGTTTACAGAGTATAACTTACATCGACTTTTAAAAAATTCGAATTGAATTCTAGACCTGGAAAACAAGATTTTCTGTTCTAGAATTACTTTTTAGTGTTTATTTTGTAATTCGCACGCGCATGGAAAATTTTATATATTATCGTTCACAATATATGTATTGAATACTAATAACATCCTGAGAGAGGAAATTTAGTTTTTTAATTCCAGCTTTCAAAATTAATTTTCTGTATTCTAGAATGAATTTCTTCCAACAGAAGTTTATATTACGTTGAGAATTTTGCTTATTTTTATTTTCACTCACTGATTTCTGTTTACAGAGTATAACTTACATCGACTTTTAAAAAATTCGAAATGAATTCTAGACCTGGAAAACAAGATGTTCTGTTCTAGAATGACTTTTTAGTGTTTATTTTGTAATTCGCACGCGCATGGAAAATTTTATATATTATCGTTCACAATATATGTATTGAATACTAATAACATCCTGAGAGAGGAAATTTAGTTTTTTAATTCCAGCTTTCAAAATTAATTTTCTGTATTCTAGAATGAATTTCTTCCAAAAGAAGTTTATATTACGTTGAGAATTTTGCTTATTTTTATTTTCACTCACTGATTTCTGTTTACAGAGTATAATTTACATCGACTTTTAAAAAATTCGAATTGAATTCTAGAACTGGAAAACACGATTTTCTGTTCTAGAATGACTTTTTAGTGTTTATTTTGTAATTCGCACGCGCATGGAAAATTTTATATATTATCGTTCACAATATATGTATTGAATACTAATAACATCCTGAGAGAGGAAATTTAGTTTTTTAATTCCAGCTTTCAAAATTAATTTTCTGTATTCTAGAATGAATTTCTTTCAACAGAAGTTTATATTACGTTGAGAATTTTGCTTATTTTTATTTTCACTCACTGATTTCTGTTTACAGAGTATAACTTACATCGACTTTTAAAAAATTCGAATTGAATTCTAGACCTGGAAAACAAGATTTTCTGTTCTAGAATGACTTTTTAGTGTTTATTTTGTAATTCGCACGCGCATGGAAAATTTTATATATTATCGTTCACAATATATGTATTGAATACTAATAACATCCTGAGAGAGGAAATTTAGTTTTTTAATTCCAGCTTTCAAAATTAATTTTCTGTATTCTAGAATGAATTTCTTTCAACAGAAGTTTATATTACGTTGAGAATTTTGCTTTTTTTTATTTTCACTCACTGATTTCTGTTTACAGAGTATAACTTACATCGACTTTTAAAAAATTCGAATTGAATTCTAGACCTGGAAAACAAGATTTTCTGTTCTAGAATGACTTTTTAGTGTTTATTTTGTAATTCGCACGCGCATGGAAAATTTTATATATTATCGTTCACAATATATGTATTGAATACTAATAACATCCTGAGAGAGGAAATTTAGTTTTTTAATTCCAGATTTCAAAATTAATTTTCTGTATTCTAGAATGAATTTCTTCCAACAGAAGTTTATATTACGTTGAGAATTTTGCTTATTTTTATTTTCACTCACTGATTTCTGTTTACAGAGTATAATTTACATCGACTTTTAACAAATTCGAATTGAATTCTAGACCTGGAAAACAAGATTTTCTGTTCTAGAATGACTTTTTAGTGTTTATATTGTAATTCGCACGCGCATGGAAAATTATATATATTATCGTTCACAATATATGTATTGAATACTAATAACATCCTGAGAGAGGAAATTTAGTTTTTTAATTCCAGCTTTCAAAATTAATTTTCTGTATTCTAGAATGAATTTCTTTCAACAGGAGTTTAAATTACGTTGAGAATTTTGCTTATTTTTATTTTCACTCACTGATTTCTGTTTACAGAGTATATCTTACATCGACTTTTAAAAAATTCGAATTGAATTCTAGACCTGGAAAACAAGATTTTCTGTTCTAGAATGACTTTTTAGTGTTTATTTTGTAATTCGCACGCGCATGGAAAATTTTATATATTATCGTTCACAATATATGTATTGAATACTAATAACATCCTGAGAGAGGAAATTTAGTTTTTTAATTCCAGCTTTCAAAATTAATTTTCTGTATTCTAGAATGAATTTCTTTCAACAGAAGTTTATATTACGTTGAGAATTTTGCTTATTTTTATTTTCACTCACTGATTTCTGTTTAAAGAGTATAACTTACATCGACTTTTAAAAAATTCGAATTGAATTCTAGACCTGGAAAACAAGATTTTCTGTTCTAGAATGACTTTTTAGTGTTTATTTTGTAATTCGCACGCGCATGGAAAATTTTATATATTATCGTTCACAATATATGTATTGAATACTAATAACATCCTGAGAGAGGAAATTTAGTTTTTTAATTCCAGCTTTCAAAATTAATTTTCTGTATTCTAGAATGAATTTCTTTCAACAGAAGTTTATATTACGTTGAGAATTTTGCTTATTTTTATTTTCACTCACTGATTTCTGTTTAAAGAGTATAACTTACATCGACTTTTAAAAAATTCGAATTGAATTCTAGACCTGGAAACAAGATTTTCTGTTCTAGAATGACTTTTTAGTGTTTATTTTGGAATTCGCACGCGCATGGAAAATTTAATATATAATCGTTCACAATATATGTATTGAATACTAATAACATCCTGAGAGAGGAAATTTAGTTTTTTAATTCCAGCTTTCAAAATTAATTTTCTGTATTCTAGAATGAATTTCTTTCAACAGAAGTTTATATTACGTTGAGAATTTTGCTTTTTTTTATTTTCACTCACTGATTTCTGTTTACAGAGTATAACTTACATCGACTTTTAAAAAATTCGAATTGAATTCTAGACCTGGAAAACAAGATTTTCTGTTCTAGAATGACTTTTTAGTGTTTATTTTGTAATTCGCACGCGCATGGAAAATTTTTATATATTATCGTTCACAATATATGTATTGAATACTAATAACATCCTGAGAGAGGAAATTTAGTTTTTTAATTCCAGCTTTCAAAATTAATTTTCTGTATTCTAGAATGAATTTCTTTCAACAGGAGTTTATATTACGTTGAGAATTTTGCTTATTTTTATTTTCACTCACTGATTTCTGTTTACAGAGTATAACTTACATCGACTTTTAAAAAATTCGAATTGAATTCTAGACCTGGAAAACAAGATTTTCTGTTCTAGAATGAGTTTTTAGTGTTTATTTTGTAATTCGCACGCGCATGGAAAATTTTATATGTTATCGTTCACAATATATGTATTGAATACTAATAACATCCTGAGAGAGGAAATTTAGTTTTTTAATTCCAGCTATCAAAATTAATTTTCTGTATTCTAGAATGAATTTCTTTCAACAGAAGTTTATATTACGTTTAGAATTTTGCTTATTTTTATTTTCACTCACTGATTTCTGTTTACAGCGTAAAACTTACATCGACTTTTAAAAAATTCTAATTGAATTCTAGACCTGAAAAACAAGATTCTCTGTTCTAGAATGACTTATAGTGTTTATTTTGTAATTCGCACGCGCATGGATAATTTTATATGTTATCGTTCACAATATATGTATTGAATACTAATAACATCCTGAGAGAGGAAATTTAGTTTTTTAATTCCAGCTTTCAAAATTAATTTTCTGTATTCTAGAATGAATTTCTTTCAACAGAAGTTTATATTACGTTGAGAATTTTGCTTATTTTTATTTTCACTCACTGATTTCTGTTTACAGAGTATAACTTACATCGACTTTTAAAAAATTCGAATTGAATTCTAAACCTGGAAAACAAGATTTTCTGTTCTAGAATGACTTTTTAGTGTTTATTTTGTAATTCGCACGCGCATGGAAAATGTTATATGTTATCGTTCACAATATATGTATTGAATACTAACAACATCCTAAGAGAGGAAATTTAGTTTTTTAATTCCAGCTTTCAAAATTAATTTTCTGTATTCTAGAATAAATTACTTTCAACAGGAGTTTAAATTACGTTGAGAATTTTGCTTATTTTTATTTTTACTCACTGATTTCTGTTAACAGAGTATAACTTACATCGACTTTTAAAAAATTCGAATTGAATTCTAGACCTGGAAAACAAGATTTTCTGTTCTAGAATGACTTTTTAGTGTTTATTTTGTAATTCGCACGCGCATGGAAAATTTAATATATAATCGTTCACAATATATGTATTGAATACTAATAACATCCTGAGAGAGGAAATTTAGTTTTTTAATTCCAGCTTTCAAAATTAATTTTCTGTATTCTAGAATGAATTTCTTTCAACGGCAGTTTAAATTACGTTGAGAATTTTGCGTATTTTTATTTTCACTCACTGATTTCTGTTTACAGCGTAAAACTTACATCGACTTTTAAAAAATTCTAATTGAATTCCAGACCTGGAAAACAAGATTTTCTGTTCTAGAATGACTTTTTAGTGTTTATTTTGTAATTCGCACGTGCATGGAAAATTTTATATGTTATCGTTCACAATATATGTATTGAATACTAATAACATCCTGAGAGAGGAAATTTAGTTTTTTAATTCCAGCTTTCAAAATTAATTTTCTGTATTCTAGAATGAATTTCTTTCAACAGAAGTTTATATTACGTTGAGAATTTTGCTTATTTTTATTTTCACTCACTGATTTCTGTTTACAGAGTATAACTTACATCGACTTTTAAAAAATTCGAATTAAATTCTAGACCTGGAAAACAAGATTTTCTGTTCTAGAATGACTTTTTAGTGTTTATTTTGTAATTCGCACGCTCATGGAAAATTTTATATGTTATCGTTCACAATATATGTATTGAATACTAATAACATCCTGAGAGAGGAAATTTAGTTTTTTTATTTCCAGCTTTCAAAATTAATTTTCTGTATTCTAGAATGAATTTCTTTCAACAGAAGTTTATATTACGTTGAGAATTTTGCTTATTTTTATTTTCACTCTCTGATTTCTGTTTACAGCGTATAACTTACATCGACTTTTAAAAAATTCGAATTGAATTCTAGACCTGGAAAACAAGATTTTCTGTTCTAGAATGACTTTTTAGTGTTTATTTTGTATTTCGCACGCGCTTGGAAAATTTTATATATTATCGTTCACAATATATGTATTGAATACTAATAACATCCTGAGAGAGGAAATTTAGTTTTTTAATTCCAGCTTTCAAAATTAATTTTCTGTATTCTAGAATGAATTTCTTTCAACAGAAGTTTATATTACGTTGAGAATTTTGCTTATTTTTATTTTCACTCACTGATTTCTGTTTACAGCGTAAAACTTACATCGACTTTTAAAAAATTCTAATTGAATTCTAGACCTGGAAAACAAGATTCTCAGTTCTAGAATGACTTTTTAGTGTTTATTTTGTAATTCTAACGCGCATGGAAAATTTTATATGTTATCGTTCACAATATATGTATTGAATACTAATAACATCCTGAGAGAGGAAATTTAGTTTTTTAATTCCAGCTTTCAAAATTAATTTTCTGTATTCTAGAATGAATTTCTTCCAACAGAAATTTATATTACGTTGAGAATTTTGCTTATTTTTATTTTTACTCACTGATTTCTGTTTACAGAGTATAATTTACATCGACTTTTAAAAAATTCGAATTGAATTCTAGACCTGGAAAACTAGATTTTCTGTTCTAGAATGACTTTTTAGTGTTTATTTTGTAATTCGCACGCGCATGGAAAATTTTATATATTATCGTTCACAATATATGTATTGAATACTAATAACATCCTGAGAGAGGAAATTTAGTTTTTTAATTCCATCTTTCAAAATTAATTTTCTGTATTCTAGAATGAATTTTTTTCAACAGAAGTTTATATTACGTTGAGAATTTTGCTTATTTTTATTTCCACTCACTGATTTCTGTTTACAGAGTATACCTTACATCGACTTTTAAAAAATTCGAATTGAATTCTAAACCTGGAAAACAAGATTTTCTGTTCTAGAATGACTTTTTAGTGTTTATTTTGTAATTCGCACGCGCATGGAAAATTTTATATATTATCGTTCACATTATATGTATTGAATACTAATAACATCCTGAGAGAGGAAATTTAGTTTTTTAATTCCAGCTTTCAAAATTAATTTTCTGTATTCTAGAATGAATTTCTTTCAACAGAAGTTTATATTACGTTGAGAATTTGTCTTATTTTTATTTTCACTCACTGATTTCTGTTTACAGAGTATAACTTACATCGACTTTTAAAAAATTCGAATTGAATTCTAGACCTGGAAAACAAGATTTTCTGTTCTAGAATGACTTTTTAGTGTTTATTTTGTAATTCGCACGGGCATGGAAAATTTTATATATTATCGTTCACAATATATGTATTGAATACTAATAACATCCTGAGAGAGGAAATTTAGTTTTTTAATTCCAGCTTTCAAAATTAATTTTCTGTATTCTAGAATGAATTTCTTCCAACAGAAGTTTATATTACGTTGAGAATTTTGCTTATTTTTATTTTCACTCACTGATTTCTGTTTACAGAGTATAACTTACATCGACTTTTAAAAAATTCGAATTGAATTCTAGACCTGGAAAACAAGATTTTCTGTTCTAGAATGACTTTTTAGTGTTTATTTTGTAATTCGCACGCGCATGGAAAATTTTATATATTATCGTTCACAATATATGTATTGAATACTAATAACATCCTGAGAGAGGAAATTTAGTTTTTTAATTCCAGCTTTCAAAATTAATTTTCTGTATTCTAGAATGAATTTCTTTCAACAGAAGTTTATATTACGTTGAGAATTTTGCTTATTTTTATTTTCACTCACTGATTTCTGTTTACAGCGTAAAACTTACATCGACTTTTAAAAAATTCTAATTGAATTCTAGACCTGGAAAACAAGATTCTCTGTTCTAGAATGACTTTTTAGTGTTTATTTTGTAATTCGCACGGGCATGGAAAATTTTATATATTATCGTTCACAATATATGTATTGAATACTAATAACATCCTGAGAGAGGAAATTTAGTTTTTTAATTCCAGCATTCAAAATTAATTTTCTGTATTCTAGAATGAATTTCTTCCATCAGAAGTTTATATTACGTTGAGAATTTTGCTTATTTTTATTTTCACTCACTGATTTCTGTTTACAGAGTATAACTTACATCGACTTTTAAAAAATTCGAATTGAATTCTAGACCTGGAAAACAAGATTCTCTGTTCTAGAATGACTTTTTAGTGTTTATATTGTAATTCGCACGCGCATGGAAAATTTTATATATTATCGTTCACAATATATGTATTGAATACTAATAACATCCTGAGAGAGGAAATTTAGTTTTTTAATTCCAGATTTCAAAATTAATTTTCTGTATTCTAGAATGAATTTCTTTCAACAGGAGTTTATATTACGTTGAGAATTTTGCTTATTTTTATTTTCACTCTCTGATTTCTGTTTACAGAGTATAACTTACATCGACTTTTAAAAAATTCGAATTGAATTCTAGACCTGGAAAACAAGATTTTCTGTTCTAGAATGACTTTTTAGTGTTTATTTTGTATTTCGCACGCGCATGGAAAATTTTATATATTATCGTTCACAATATATGTATTGAATACTAATAACATCCTGAGAGAGGAAATTTAGTTTTTTAATTCCAGCTTTCAAAATTAATTTTCTGTATTCTAGAATGAATTTCTTTCAACAGAAGTTTATATTACGTTGAGAATTTTGCTTATTTTTATTTTCACTCACTGATTTCTGTTTACAGCGTAAAACTTACATCGACTTTTAAAAAATTCTAATTGAATTCTAGACCTGGAAAACAAGATTCTCAGTTCTAGAATGACTTTTTAGTGTTTATTTTGTAATTCTAACGCGCATGGAAAATTTTATATGTTATCGTTCACAATATATGTATTGAATACTAATAACATCCTGAGAGAGGAAATTTAGTTTTTTAATTCCAGCTTTCAAAATTAATTTTCTGTATTCTAGAATGAATTTCTTCCAACAGAAATTTATATTACGTTGAGAATTTTGCTTATTTTTATTTTTACTCACTGATTTCTGTTTACATAGTATAATTTACATCGACTTTTAAAAAATTCGAATTGAATTCTAGACCTGGAAAACTAGATTTTCTGTTCTAGAATGACTTTTTAGTGTTTATTTTGTAATTCGCACGCGCATGGAAAATTTTATATATTATCGTTCACAATATATGTATTGAATACTTATAACATCCTGAGAGAGGAAATTTAGTTTTTTAATTCCAGCTTTCAAAATTAATTTTCTGTATTCTAGAATGAATTTTTTTCAACAGAAGTTTATATTACGTTGAGAATTTTGCTTATTTTTATTTCCACTCACTGATTTCTGTTTACAGAGTATACCTTACATCGACTTTTCAAAAATTCGAATTGAATTCTAGACCTGGAAAACAAGATTTTCTGTTCTAGAATGACTTTTTAGTGTTTATTTTGTAATTCGCACGCGCATGGAAAATTTTATATATTATCGTTCACAATATATGTATTGAATACTAATAACATCCTGAGAGGGGAAATTTAGTTTTTTAATTCCAGCTTTCAAAATTAATTTTCTGTATTCTAGAATGAATTTCTTCCAACAGAAGTTTATATTACGTTGAGAATTTGTCTTATTTTTATTTTCACTCACTGATTTCTGTTTACAGAGTATAACTTACATCGACTTTTAAAAAATTCGAATTGAATTCTAGACCTGGAAAACAAGATTTTCTGTTCTAGAATGACTTTTTAGTGTTTATTTTGTAATTCGCACGCGCATGGAAAATTTTATATATTATCGTTCACAATATATGTATTGAATACTAATAACATCCTGAGAGAGGAAATTTAGTTTTTTAATTCCAGCTTTCAAAATTAATTTTCTGTATTCTAGAATGAATTTCTTCCAACAGAAGTTTATATTACGTTGAGAATTTTGCTTATTTTTATTTTCACTCACTGATTTCTGTTTACAGAGTATAACTTACATCGACTTTTAAAAAATTCTAATTGAATTCTAGACCTGGAAAACAAGATTCTCTGTTCTAGAATGACTTTTTAGTGTTTATTTTGTAATTCGCACGGGCATGGAAAATTTTATATATTATCGTTCACAATATATGTATTGAATACTAATAACATCCTGAGAGAGGAAATTTAGTTTTTTAATTTCAGCATTCAAAATTAATTTTCTGTATTCTAGAATGAATTTCTTCCAACAGATGTTTATATTACGTTGAGAATTTTGCTTATTTTTATTTTCACTCACTGATTTCTGTTTACAGAGTATAACTTACATCGACTTTTTAAAAATTCTAATTGAATTCTAGACCTGGTAAACAAGATTCTCTGTTCTAGAATGACTTTTTAGTGTTTATTTTGTAATTAGCACGGGCATGGAAAATTTTATATATTATCGTTCACAATATATGTATTGAATACTAATAACATCCTGAGAGAGGAAATTTAGTTTTTTAATTCCAGCATTCAAAATTAATTTTCTGTATTCTAGAATGAATTTCTTCCATCAGAAGTTTATATTACGTTGAGAATTTTGCTTATTTTTATTTTCACTCACTGATTTCTGTTTACAGAGTATAACTTACATCGACTTTTAAAAAATTCGAATTGAATTCTAGACCTGGAAAACAAGATTTTCTGTTCTAGAATGACTTTTTAGTGTTTATTTTGTAATTCGCACGCGCATGGAAAATTTTATATATTATCGTTCACAATATATGTATTGAATACTAATAACATCCTGAGAGAGGAAATTTAGTTTTTTAATTCCAGCATTCAAAATTAATTTTCTGTATTCTAGAATGAATTTCTTCCATCAGAAGTTTATATTACGTTGAGAATTTTGCTTATTTTTATTTTCACTCACTGATTTCTGTTTACAGAGTATAACTTACATCGACTTTTAAAAAATTCGAATTGAATTCTAGACCTGGAAAACAAGATTCTCTGTTCTAGAATGACTTTTTAGTGTTTATATTGTAATTCGCACGCGCATGGAAAATTTTATATATTATCGTTCACAATATATGTATTGAATACTAATAACATCCTGAGAGAGGAAATTTAGTTTTTTAATTCCAGATTTCAAAATTAATTTTCTGTATTCTAGAATGAATTTCTTTCAACAGGAGTTTATATTACGTTGAGAATTTTGCTTATTTTTATTTTCACTCACTGATTTCTGTTTACAGAGTATAACTTACATCGACTTTTAAAAAATTCGAATTGAATTCTAGACCTGGAAAACAAGATTTTCTGTTCTAGAATGACTTTTTAGTGTTTATTTTGTAATTCGCACGCGCATGGAAAATTTTATATATTATCGTTCACAATATATGTATTGAATACTAATAACATCCTGAGAGAGGAAATTTAGTTTTTTAATTCCAGCTTTCAAAATTAATTTTCTGTATTCTAGAATGAATTTCTTTCAACAGATGTTTATATTACGTTGAGAATTTTGTTTATTTTTATTTTCACTCACTGATTTCTGTTTACAGAATATAACTTACATCGACTTTTAAAAAATTCGAATTGAATTCTAGACCTGGAAAACAAGATTTTCTGTTCTAGAATGACTTTTTAGTGTTTATTTTGTAATTCGCACGCGCATGGAAAATTTTATATATTATCGTTCACAATATATGTATTGAATACTAATAACATCCTGAGAGAGGAAATTTAGTTTTTTAATTCCAGATTTCAAAATTAATTTTCTGTATTCTAGAATGAATTTCTTTCAACAGAAGTTTATATTACGTTGAGAATTTTGTTTATGTTTATTTTCACTCACTGATTTCTGTTTACAGAATATAACTTACATCGACTTTTAAAAAATTCGAATTGAATTCTAGACCTGGAAAACAAGATTTTCTGTTCTAGAATGACTTTTTAGTGTTTATTTTGTAATTCGCACGCGCATGGAAAATTTTATATATTATCGTTCACAATATATGTATTGAATACTAATAACATCCTGAGAGAGGAAATTTAGTTTTTTAATTCCAGCTTTCAAAATTAATTTTCTGTATTCTAGAATGAATATCTTTCAACAGGAGTTTATATTACGTTGAGAATTTTGCTTATTTTTATTTTCACTCACTGATTTCTGTTTACAGAGTATAACTTACATCGACTTTTAAAAAATTCGAATTGAATTCTAGACCTTGAAAACAAGATTTTCTGTTCTAGAATGACTTTTTAGTGTTTATTTTGTAATTCGCACGCGCATGGAAAATTTTATATATTATCGTTCACAATATATGTATTGAATACTAATAACATCCTGAGAGAGGAAATTTAGTTTTTTAATTCCAGCTTTCAAAATTAATTTTCTGTATTCTAGAATGAATTTCTTTCAACAGATGTTTATATTACGTTGAGAATTTTGTTTATTTTTATTTTCACTCACTGATTTCTGTTTACAGAATATAACTTACATCGACTTTTAAAAAATTCGAATTGAATTCTAGACCTGGAAAACAAGATTTTCTGTTCTAGAATGACTTTTTAGTGTTTATTTTGTAATTCGCACGCGCATGGAAAATTTTATATATTATCGTTCACAATATATGTATTGAATACTAATAACATCCTGAGAGAGGAAATTTAGTTTTTTAATTCCAGATTTCAAAATTAATTTTCTGTATTCTAGAATGAATTTCTTTCAACAGAAGTTTATATTACGTTGAGAATTTTGTTTATTTTTATTTTCACTCACTGATTTCTGTTTACAGAATATAACTTACATCGACTTTTAAAAAATTCGAATTGAATTCTAGACCTTGAAAACAAGATTTTCTGTTCTAGAATGACTTTTTAGTGTTTATTTTGTAATTCGCACGCGCATGGAAAATTTTATATATTATCGTTCACAATATATGTATTGAATACTAATAACATCCTGAGAGAGGAAATTTAGTTTTTTAATTCCAGCTTTCAAAATTAATTTTCTGTATTCTAGAATGAATTTCTTTCAACAGATGTTTATATTACGTTGAGAATTTTGCTTATTTTTATTTTCACTCACTGATTTCTGTTTACAGAGTATAACTTACATCGACTTTTAAAAAATTCGAATTGAATTCTAGACCTGGAAAACAAGATTTTCTGTTCTAGAATGACTTTTTAGTGTTTATTTATTAATTCGCACGCGCATGGAAAATTTTATATAATATCGTTCACAATATATGTATTGAATACTAATAACGACCTGAGAGAGGAAATTTAGTTTTTTAATTCCAGCTTTCAAAAATAATTTTCTGTATTCTAGAATGAATTTCTTCCAACAGAAGTTTATATTACGTTGAGAATTTTGCTTATTTTTATTTTCACTCACTGATTTCTGTTTACAGAGTATAACTTACATCGACTTTTAAAAAATTCGAATTGAATTCTAGACCTGGAAAACAAGATTTTCTGTTCTAGAATGACTTTTTAGTGTTTATTTTGTAATTCGCACGCGCATGGAAAATTTTATATATTATCGTTCACAATATATGTATTGAATACTAATAACATCCTGAGAGAGGAAATTTAGTTTTTTAATTCCAGCTTTCAAAATTAATTTTCTGTATTCTAGAATGAATTTCTTTCAACAGAAGTTTATATTACGTTGAGAATTTTGCTTATTTTTATTTTCACTCACTGATTTCTGTTTACAGCGTAAAACTTACATCGACTTTTAAAAAATTCTAATTGAATTCTAGACCTGGAAAACAAGATTCTCAGTTCTAGAATGACTTTTTAGTGTTTATTTTGTAATTCTAACGCACATGGAAAATTTTATATGTTATCGTTCACAATATATGTATTGAATACTAATAACATCCTGAGAGAGGAAATTTAGTTTTTTAATTCCAGCTTTCAAAATTAATTTTCTGTATTCTAGAATGAATTTCTTCCAACAGAAATTTATATTACGTTGAGAATTTTGCTTATTTTTATTTTTACTCACTGATTTCTGTTTACAGAGTATAATTTACATCGACTTTTAAAAAATTCGAATTGAATTCTAGACCTGGAAAACTAGATTTTCTGTTCTAGAATGACTTTTTAGTGTTTATTTTGTAATTCGCACGCGCATGGAAAATTTTATATATTATCGTTCACAATATATGTATTGAATACTAATAACATCCTGAGAGAGGAAATTTAGTTTTTTAATTCCAGCTTTCAAAATTAATTTTCTGTATTCTAGAATGAATTTTTTTCAACAGAAGTTTATATTACGTTGAGAATTTTGCTTATTTTTATTTCCACTCACTGATTTCTGTTTACAGAGTATACCTTACATCGACTTTTCAAAAATTCGAATTGAATTCTAGACCTGGAAAACAAGATTTTCTGTTCTGGAATGACTTTTTAGTGTTTATTTTGTAATTCGCACGCGCATGGAAAATTTTATATATTATCGTTCACAATATATGTATTGAATACTAATAACATCCTGAGAGAGGAAATTTAGTTTTTTAATTCCAGCTTTCAAAATTAATTTTCTGTATTCTAGAATGAATTTCTTCCAACAGAAGTTTATATTACGTTGAGAATTTTGCTTATTTTTATTTTCACTCACTGATTTCTGTTTACAGAGTATAACTTACATCGACTTATAAAAAATTCTAATTGAATTCTAGACCTGGAAAACAAGATTCTCTGTTCTAGAATGACTTTTTAGTGTTTATTTTGTAATTCGCACGGGCATGGAAAATTTTATATATTATCGTTCACAATATATGTATTGAATACTAATAACATCCTGAGAGAGGAAATTTAGTTTTTTAATTCCAGCATTCAAAATTAATTTTCTGTATTCAAGAATGAATTTCTTCCAACAGATGTTTATATTACGTTGAGAATTTTGCTTATTTTTATTTTCACTCACTGATTTCTGTTTACAGAGTATAACTTACATCGACTTTAAAAAAATTCGAATTGAATTCTAGACCTGGAAAACAAGATTCTCTGTTCTAGAATGACTTTTTAGTGTTTATTTTGTAATTCGCACGGGCATGGAAAATTTTATATATTATCGTTCACAATATATGTATTGAATACTAATAACATCCTGAGAGAGGAAATTTAGTTTTTTAATTCCAGCATTCAAAATTAATTTTCTGTATTCTAGAATGAATTTCTTCCATCAGAAGTTTATATTACGTTGCGAATTTTGCTTATTTTTATTTTCACTCACTGATTTCTGTTTACAGAGTATAACTTACATCGACTTTTAAAAAATTCGAATTGAATTCTAGACCTGGAAAACAAGATTTTCTGTGCTAGAATGACTTTTTAGTGTTTATTTTGTAATTCGCACGCGCATGGAAAATTTTATATATTATCGTTCACAATATATGTATTGAATACTAATAACATCCTGAGAGAGGAAATTTAGTTTTTTAATTCCAGCTTTCAAAATTAATTTTCTGTATTCTAGAATGAATTTCTTTCAACGGCAGTTTATATTACGTTGAGAATTTTGCTTATTTTTATTTTCACTCACTGATTTCTGTTTACAGCGTAAAACTTACATCCACTTTTAAAAAATTCTAATTGAATTCCAGACCTGGAAAACAAGATTATCTGTTCTAGAATGACTTTTTAGTGTTTATTTTGTAATTCGCACGCGCATGGAAAATTTTATATATTATCGTTCACAATATATGTATTGAATACTAATAACATCCTGAGAGAGGAAATTTAGTTTTTTAATTCCAGCTTTCAAAATTAATTTTCTGTATTCTAGAATGAATTTCTTTCAACAGAAGTTTATATTACGTTGAGAATTTTGCTTATTTTTATTTTCACTCACTGATTTCTGTTTACAGAGTATAACTTACATCGACTTTTAAAAAATTCGAATTGAATTCTAGACCTGGAAAACAAGATTTTCTGTTCTAGAATGACTTTTTAGTGTTTATTTATTAATTCGCACGCGCATGGAAAATTTTATATATTATCGTTCACAATATATGTATTGAATACTAATAACGACCTGAGAGAGGAAATTTAGTTTTTTAATTCCAGCTTTCAAAAATAATTTTCTGTATTCTAGAATGAATTTCTTCCAACAGAAGTTTATATTACGTTGAGAATTTTGCTTATTTTTATTTTCACTCACTGATTTCTGTTTACAGAGTATAACTTACATCGACTTTTAAAAAATTCGAATTGAATTCTAGACCTGGAAAACAAGATTTTCTGTTCTAGAATGACTTTTTAGTGTTTATTTTGTAATTCGCACGCGCATGGAAAATTTTATATATTATCGTTCACAATATATGTATTGAATACTAATAACATCCTGAGAGAGGAAATTTAGTTTTTTAATTCCAGATTTCAAAATTAATTTTCTGTATTCTAGAATGAATTTCTTTCAACAGAAGTTTATATTACGTTGAGAATTTTTCTTATTTTTATTTTCACTCACTGATTTCTGTTTACAGAGTATAACTTACATCGACTTTTAAAAAATTCGAATTGAATTCTAGACCTGGAAAACAAGATTTTCTGTTCTAGAATGACTTTTTAGTGTTTATTTTGTAATTCGCACGCGCATGGAAAATTTTATATATTATCGTTCACAATATATGTATTGAATACTAATAACATCCTGAGAGAGGAAATTTAGTTTTTTAATTCCAGCTTTCAAAATTAATTTTCTGTATTCTAGAATGAATTTCTTTCAACGGCAGTTTATATTACGTTGAGAATTTTGCTTATTTTTATTTTCACTCACTGATTTCTGTTTACAGCGTAAAACTTACATCCACTTTTAAAAAATTCTAATTGAATTCCAGACCTGGAAAACAAGATTTTCTGTTCTAGAATGACTTTTTAGTGTTTATTTTGTAATTCGCACGCGCATGGAAAATTTTATATATTATCGTTCAAAATATATGTATTGAATACTAATAACATCCTGAGAGAGGAAATTTAGTTTTTTAATTCCAGCTTTCAAAATTAATTTTCTGTATTCTAGAATGAATTTCTTTCAACAGAAGTTTATATTACGTTGAGAATTTTGCTTATTTTTATTTTTACTCACTGATTTCTGTTTACAGAGTATAACTTACATCGACTTTTAAAAAATTCGAATTGAATTCCAGACCTGGAAAACAAGATTTTCTGTTCTAGAATGACTTTTTAGTGTTTATTTTGGAATTCCCACGCGCATGGAAAATTTTATATATTATCGTTCACAATATATGTATTGAATACTAATAACGACCTGAGAGAGGAAAGTTAGTTTTTTAATTCCAGCTTACAAAATTAATTTTCTGTATTCTAGAATGAATTTCTTTCAACAGAAGTTTATATTACGTTGCGAATTTTGCTTATTTTTATTTTCACTCACTGATTTCTGTTTACAGAGTATAACTTACATCGACTTTTAAAAAATTCGAATTGAATTCTAGACCTGGAAAACAAGATTTTCTGTTCTAGAATGACTTTTTAGTGTTTATTTTGTAATTCGCACGCGCATGGAAAATTTTATATATTATCGTTCACAATATATGTATTGAATACTAATAACATCCTGAGAGAGGAAATTTAGTTTTTTAATTCCAGCTTTCAAAATTAATTTTCTGTATTCTAGAATGAATTTCTTTCAACGGCAGTTTATATTACGTTGAGAATTTTGCTTATTTTTATTTTCACTCACTGATTTCTGTTTACAGCGTAAAACTTACATCCACTTTTAAAAAATTCTAATTGAATTCCAGACCTGGAAAACAAGATTATCTGTTCTAGAATGACTTTTTAGTGTTTATTTTGTAATTCGCACGCGCATGGAAAATTTTATATATTATCGTTCACAATATATGTATTGAATACTAATAACATCCTGAGAGAGGAAATTTAGTTTTTTAATTCCAGCTTTCAAAATTAATTTTCTGTATTCTAGAATGAATTTCTTTCAACAGAAGTTTATATTACGTTGAGAATTTTGCTTATTTTTATTTTCACTCACTGATTTCTGTTTACAGAGTATAACTTACATCGACTTTTAAAAAATTCGAATTGAATTCTAGACCTGGAAAACAAGATTTTCTGTTCTAGAATGACTTTTTAGTGTTTATTTATTAATTCGCACGCGCATGGAAAATTTTATATATTATCGTTCACAATATATGTATTGAATACTAATAACGACCTGAGAGAGGAAATTTAGTTTTTTAATTCCAGCTTTCAAAAATAATTTTCTGTATTCTAGAATGAATTTCTTTCAACGGAAGTTTATATTACGTTGAGAATTTTGCTTATTTTTATTTTCACTCACTGATTTCTGTTTACAGAGTATAACTTACATCGACTTTTAAAAAATTCGAATTGAATTCTAGACCTGGAAAACAAGATTTTCTGTTCTAGAATGACTTTTTAGTGTTTATTTTGTAATTCGCACGCGCATGGAAAATTTTATATATTATCGTTCACAATATATGTATTGAATACTAATAACATCCTGAGAGAGGAAATTTAGTTTTTTAATTCCAGATTTCAAAATTAATTTTCTGTATTCTAGAATGAATTTCTTTCAACAGAAGTTTATATTACGTTGAGAATTTTTCTTATTTTTATTTTCACTCACTGATTTCTGTTTACAGAGTATAACTTACATCGACTTTTAAAAAATTCGAATTGAATTCTAGACCTGGAAAACAAGATTTTCTGTTCTAGAATGACTTTTTAGTGTTTATTTTGTAATTCGCACGCGCATGGAAAATTTTATATATTATCGTTCACAATATATGTATTGAATACTAATAACATCCTGAGAGAGGAAATTTAGTTTTTTAATTCCAGCTTTCAAAATTAATTTTCTGTATTCTAGAATGAATTTCTTTCAACGGCAGTTTATATTACGTTGAGAATTTTGCTTATTTTTATTTTCACTCACTGATTTCTGTTTACAGCGTAAAACTTACATCCACTTTTAAAAAATTCTAATTGAATTCCAGACCTGGAAAACAAGATTTTCTGTTCTAGAATGACTTTTTAGTGTTTATTTTGTAATTCGCACGCGCATGGAAAATTTTATATATTATCGTTCAAAATATATGTATTGAATACTAATAACATCCTGAGAGAGGAAATTTAGTTTTTTAATTCCAGCTTTCAAAATTAATTTTCTGTATTCTAGAATGAATTTCTTTCAACAGAAGTTTATATTACGTTGAGAATTTTGCTTATTTTTATTTTTACTCACTGATTTCTGTTTACAGAGTATAACTTACATCGACTTTTAAAAAATTCGAATTGAATTCCAGACCTGGAAAACAAGATTTTCTGTTCTAGAATGACTTTTTAGTGTTTATTTTGGAATTCCCACGCGCATGGAAAATTTTATATATTATCGTTCACAATATATGTATTGAATACTAATAACGACCTGAGAGAGGAAATTTAGTTTTTTAATTCCAGCTTTCAAAATTAATTTTCTGTATTCTAGAATGAATTTCTTTCAACAGATGTTTATATTACGTTGAGAATTTTGCTTATTTTTATTTTCACTCACTGATTTCTGTTTACAGAGTATAACTTACATCGACTTTTAAAAAATTCGAATTGAATTCTAGACCTGGAAAACTAGATTTTCTGTTCTAGAATGACTTTTTAGTGTTTATTCTGTAATTCGCACGCGCATGGAAAATTTTATATATTATCGTTCACAATATATGTATTGAATACTAATAACGACCTGAGAGAGGAAATTTAGTTTTTTAATTCCAGCTTTCAAAATTAATTTTCTGTATTCTAGAATGAATTTCTTTCAACGGCAGTTTATATTACGTTGAGAATTTTGCTTATTTTTATTTTCACTCACTGATTTCTGTTTACAGAGTATAACTTACATCGACTTTTAAAAAATTCGAATTGAATTCTAGACCTGGAAAACAAGATTTTCTGTTCTAGAATGACTTTTTAGTGTTTATTTTGGAATTCCCACGCGCATGGAAAATTTTATATATTATCGTTCACAATATATGTATTGAATACTAATAACATCCTGAGAGAGGAAATTTAGTTTTTTAATTCCAGCTTTCAAAATTAATTTTCTGTATTCTAGAATGAATTTCTTTTAACGGGAGTTTATATTACGTTGAGAATTTTGCTTATTTTTATTTTCACTCACTGATTTCTGTTTACAGAGTATAACTTACATCGACTTTTAAAAAATTCGAATTGAATTCTAGACCTGGAAAACAAGATTTTCTGTTCTAGAATCACTTTTTAGTGTTTATTTTGTAATTCGCACGCGCATGGAAAATTTTATATATTATCGTTCACAATATATGTATTGAATACTAATAACATCCTGAGAGAGGAAATTTAGTTTTTTAATTCCAGCTTTCAAAATTAATTTTCTGTATTCTAGAATGAATTTCTTTCAACGGCAGTTTATATTACGTTGAGAATTTTGCTTATTTTTATTTTCACTCACTGATTTCTGTTTACAGCGTAAAACTTACATCCACTTTTAAAAAATTCTAATTGAATTCCAGACCTGGAAAACAAGATTTTCTGTTCTAGAATGACTTTTTAGTGTTTATTTTGTAATTCGCACGCGCATGGAAAATTTTATATATTATCGTTCACAATATATGTATTGAATACTAATAACATCCTGAGAGAGGAAATTTAGTTTTTTAATTCCAGCTTTCAAAATTAATTTTCTGTATTCTAGAATGAATTTCTTTCAACAGGAATTTATATTACGTTGAGAATTTTACTTATTTTTATTTTTACTCACTGATTTCTGTTTACAGAGTATAACTTACATCGACTTTTAAAAAATTCGAATTGAATTCTAGACCTGGAAAACAAGATTTTCTGTTCTAGAATGACTTTTTAGTGTTTATTTATTAATTCGAAGGCGCATGGAAAATTTTATATATTATCGTTCACAATATATGTATTGAATACTAATAACGACCTGAGAGAGGAAATTTAGTTTTTTAATTCCAGCTTTCAAAATTAATTTTCTGTATTCTAGAATGAATTTCTTTCAACAGGAATTTATATTACGTTGAGAATTTTGCTTATTTTTATTTTCACTCACTGATTTCTGTTTACAGAGTATAACTTACATCGACTTTTAAAAAATTCGAATTGAATTCTAGACCTGGAAAACAAGATTTTCTGTTCTAGAATGACTTTTTAGTGTTTATTTTGTAATTCGCACGCGCATGGAAAATTTTATATATTATCGTTCACAATATATGTATTGAATACTAATAACATCCTGAGAGAGGAAATTTAGTTTTTTAATTTCAGCTTTCAAAATTAATTTTCTGTATTCTAGAATGAATTTCTTTCAACAGGAATTTATATTACGTTGAGAATTTTGCTTATTTTTATTTTCACTCACTGATTTCTGTTTACAGAGTATAACTTACATCGACTTTTAAAAAATTCGAATTGAATTCTAGACCTGGAAAACAAGATTTTCTGTTCTAGAATGACTTTTTAGTGTTTATTTTGTAATTCGCACGCGCATGGAAAATTTTATATATTATCGTTCACAATATATGTATTGAATACTAATAACATCCTGAGAGAGGAAATTTAGTTTTTTAATTCCAGCTTTCAAAATTAATTTTCTGTATTCTAGAATGAATTTCTTTCAACAGAAGTTTATATTACGTTGAGAATTTTGCTTATTTTTATTTTCACTCACTGATTTCTGTTTACAGAGTATAACTTACATCGACTTTTAAAAAATTCGAATTGAATTCTAGACCTGGAAAAAAAGATTTTCATTTCTAGAATGACTTTTTAGTGTTTATTTTGTAATTCGCACGCGCATGGAAAATTTTATATATTATCGTTCACAATATATGTATTGAATACTAATAACATCCTGAGAGAGGAAATTTAGTTTATTAATTCCAGCTTTCAAAATTAATTTTCTGTATTCTAGAATGAATTTCTTTCAACAGAAGTTTATATTACGTTGAGAATTTTGCTTATTTTTATTTTCACTCACTGATTTCTGTTTACAGAGTATAACTTACATCGACTTTTAAAAAATTCGAATTGAATTCTAGACCTGGAAAACAAGATTTTCTGTTCTAGAATGACTTTTTAGTGTTTATTTTGGAATTCGCACGCGCATGGAAAATTTTATATATTATCGTTCACAATATATGTATTGAATACTAATAACGACCTGAGAGAGGAAATTTAGTTTTTTAATTCCAGCTTTCAAAATTAATTTTCTGTATTCTAGAATGAATTTCTTTCAACAGGAATTTATATTACGTTGAGAATTTTGCTTATTTTTATTTTCACTCACTGATTTCTGTTTACAGAGTTTAACTAACATCGACTTTTAAAAAATTCGAATTGTATTCTAGACCTGGAAAACAAGATTTTCTGTTCTAGAATGACTTTTTAGTGTTTATTTTGTAATTCGCACGAGCATGGAAAATTTTATATGTTATCGTTTACAATATATGTATTGAATACTAATAACATCCTGAGAGAGGAAATTTAGTTTTTTAATTTCAGCTTTCAAAATTAATTTTCTGTATTCTAGAATGAATTTCTTTCAACAGAAGTTTATATTACGTTGAGAATTTTGCTTATTTTTATTTTCACTCTCTGATTTCTGTTTACAGAGTATAACTTACATCGACTTTTAAAAAATTCGAATTGAATTCTAGACCTGGAAAACAAGATTTTCTGTTCTAGAATGACTTTTTAGTGTTTATTTTGTAATTCGCACGCGCATGGAAAATTTTATATATTATCGTTCACAATATATGTATTGAATACTAATAACATCCTGAGAGAGGAAATTTAGTTTTTTAATTCCAGCTTTCAAAATTAATTTTCTGTATTCTAGAATGAATTTCTTTCAACAGAAGTTTATATTACGTTGAGAATTTTGCTTATTTTTATTTTCACTCACTGATTTCTGTTTAAAGAGTATAACTTACATCGACTTTTAAAAAATTCGAATTGAATTCTAGACCTGGAAAACAAGATTTTCTGTTCTAGAATGACTTTTTAGTGTTTATTTTGTAATTCGCACGCGCATGGAAAATTTTATATATTATCGTTCACAATATATGTATTGAATACTAATAACATCCTGAGAGAGGAAATTTAGTTTTTTAATTCCAGCTTTCAAAATTAATTTTCTGTATTCTAGAATGAATTTCTTTCAACAGAAGTTTATATTACCTTGAGAATTTTGCTTATTTTTATTTTCACTCACTGATTTCTGTTTAAAGAGTATAACTTACATCGACTTTTAAAAAATTCGAATTGAATTCTAGACCTGGAAAACAAGATTTTCTGTTCTAGAATGACTTTTTAGTGTTTATTTTGGAATTCGCACGCGCATGGAAAATTTTATATATTATCGTTCACAATATATGTATTGAATACTAATAACGACCTGAGAGAGGAAGATTAGTTTTTTAATTCCAGCTTTCAAAATTAATTTTCTGTATTCTAGAATGAATTTCTTTCAACAGGAATTTATATTACGTTGAGAATTTTGCTTATTTTTATTTTCACTCACTGATTTCTGTTTACAGAGTATAACTTACATCGACTTTTAAAAAATTCGAATTGTATTCTAGACCTGGAAAACAAGATTTTCTGTTCTAGAATGACTTTTTAGTGTTTATTTTGTAATTCGCACGAGCATGGAAAATTTTATATGTTATCGTTTACAATATATGTATTGAATACTAATAACATCCTGAGAGAGGAAATTTAGTTTTTTAATTTCAGCTTTCAAAATTAATTTTCTGTATTCTAGAATGAATTTCTTTCAACAGAAGTTTATATTACGTTGAGAATTTTGCTTATTTTTATTTTCACTCTCTGATTTCTGTTTACAGAGTATAACTTACATCGACTTTTAAAAAATTCGAATTGAATTCTAGACCTGGAAAACAAGATTTTCTGTTCTAGAATGACTTTTTAGTGTTTATTTTGTAATTCGCACGCGCATGGAAAATTTTATATATTATCGTTCACAATATATGTATTGAATACTAATAACATCCTGAGAGAGGAAATTTAGTTTATTAATTCCAGCTTTCAAAATTAATTTTCTGTATTCTAGAATGAATTTCTTTCAACAGAAGTTTATATTACGTTGAGAATTTTGCTTATTTTTATTTTCACTCACTGATTTCTGTTTAAAGAGTATAACTTACATAGACTTTTAAAAAATTCGAATTGAATTCTAGACCTGGAAAACAAGATTTTCTGTTCTAGAATGACTTTTTAGTGTTTATTTTGTAATTCGCACGCGCATGGAAAATTTTATATATTATCGTTCACAATATATGTATTGAATACTAATAACATCCTGAGAGAGGAAATTTAGTTTTTTAATTCCAGCTTTCAAAATTAATTTTCTGTATTCTAGAATGAATTTCTTTCAACAGAAGTTTATATTACCTTGAGAATTTTGCTTATTTTTATTTTCACTCACTGATTTCTGTTTAAAGAGTATAACTTACATCGACTTTTAAAAAATTCGAATTGAATTCTAGACCTGGAAAACAAGATTTTCTGTTCTAGAATGACTTTTTAGTGTTTATTTTGGAATTCGCACGCGCATGGAAAATTTTATATATTATCGTTCACAATATATGTATTGAATACTAATAACGACCTGAGAGAGGAAATTTAGTTTTTTAATTCCAGCTTTCAAAATTAATTTTCTGTATTCTAGAATGAATTTCTTTCAACAGGAATTTATATTACGTTGAGAATTTTGCTTATTTTTATTTTCACTCACTGATTTCTGTTTACAGAGTATAATTTAAATCGACTTTTAAAAAATCCGAATTGTATTCTAGACCTGGAAAACAAGATTTTCTGTTCTAGAATGACTTTTTAGTGTTTATTTTGTAATTCGCACGAGCATGGAAAATTTTATATGTTATCGTTTACAATATATGTATTGAATACTAATAACATCCTGAGAGAGGAAATTTAGTTTTTTAATTTCAGCTTTCAAAATTAATTTTCTGTATTCTAGAATGAATTTCTTTCAACAGAAGTTTATATTACGTTGAGAATTTTGCTTATTTTTATTTTCACTCTCTGATTTCTGTTTACAGAGTATAACTTACATCGACTTTTAAAAAATTCGAATTGAATTCTAGACCTGGAAAACAAGATTTTCTGTTCTAGAATGACTTTTTAGTGTTTATTTTGTAATTCGCACGCGCATGGAAAATTTTATATATTATCGTTCACAATATATGTATTGATTACTAATAACATCCTGAGAGAGGAAATTTAGTTTTTTAATTCCAGATTTCAAAATTAATTTTCTGTATTCTAGAATGAATTTCTTTCAACAGAAGTTTATATTACGTTGAGAATTTTGCTTATTTTTATTTTCACTCACTGATTTCTGTTTACAGAGTATAACTTACATCGACTTTTAAAAAATTCGAATTGAATTCTAGACCTGGAAAACAAGATTTTCTGTTCTAGAATGACTTTTTAGTGTTTATTTTGTAATTCGCACGCGCATGGAAAATTTTATATATTATCGTTCACAATATATGTATTGAATACTAATAACATCCTGAGAGAGGAAATTTAGTTTTTTAATTCCAGCTTTCAAAATTAATTTTCTGTATTCTAGAATGAATTTCTTTCAACGGCAGTTTATATTACGTTGAGAATTTTGCTTATTTTTATTTTCACTCACTGATTTCTGTTTACAGCGTAAAACTTACATCCACTTTTAAAAAATTCTAATTGAATTCCAGACCTGGAAAACAAGATTTTCTGTTCTAGAATGACTTTTTAGTGTTTATTTTGTAATTCGCACGCGCATGGAAAATTTTATATATTATCGTTCACAATATATGTATTGAATACTAATAACATCCTGAGAGAGGAAATTTAGTTTTTTAATTCCAGATTTCAAAATTAATTTTCTGTATTCTAGAATGAATTTCTTTCAACAGAAGTTTATATTACGTTGAGAATTTTGCTTATTTTTATTTTCACTCACTGATTTCTGTTTACAGCGTAAAACTTACATCCACTTTTAAAAAATTCTAATTGAATTCCAGACCTGGAAAACAAGATTTTCTGTTCTAGAATGACTTTTTAGTGTTTATTTTGTAATTCGCACGCGCATGGAAAATTTTATATATTATCGTTCACAATATATGTATTGAATACTAATAACATCCTGAGAGAGGAAATTTAGTTTTTTAATTCCAGCTTTCAAAATTAATTTTCTGTATTCTAGAATGAATTTCTTTCAACAGAAGTTTATATAACGTTGAGAATTTTGCTTATTTTTATTTTCACTCACTGATTTCTGTTTACAGAGTATAACTTACATCGACTTTTAAAAAATTCGAATTGAATTCTAGACCTGGAAAACAAGATTTTCTGTTCTAGAATGACTTTTTAGTGTTTATTTTGTAATTCGCACGCGCATGGAAAATTTTATATATTATCGTTCACAATATATGTATTGAATACTAATAACGACCTGAGAGAGGAAATTTAGTTTTTTAATTCCAGCTTTCAAAATTAATTTTCTGTATTCTAGAATGAATTTCTTTCAACAGGAATTTATATTACGTTGAGAATTTTGCTTATTTTTATTTTCACTCACTGATTTCTGTTTACAGAGTTTAACTTACATCGACTTTTAAAAAATTCGAATTGTATTCTAGACCTGGAAAACAAGATTTTCTGTTCTAGAATGACTTTTTAGTGTTTATTTTGTAATTCGCACGAGCATGGAAAATTTTATATGTTATCGTTTACAATATATGTATTGAATACTAATAACATCCTGAGAGAGGAAATTTAGTTTTTTAATTTCAGCTTTCAAAATTAATTTTCTGTATTCTAGAATGAATTTCTTTCAACAGGAATTTATATTACGTTGAGAATTTTGCTTATTTTTATTTTCACTCACTGATTTCTGTTTACAGAGTATAACTTACATCGACTTTTAAAAAATTCGAATTGAATTCTAGACCTGGAAAACAAGATTTTCTGTTCTAGAATGACTTTTTAGTGTTTATTTTGTAATTCGCACGCGCATGGAAAATTTTATATATTATCGTTCACAATATATGTATTGAATACTAATAACATCCTGAGAGAGGAAATTTAGTTTTTTAATTCCAGCTTTCAAAATTGATTTTCTGTATTCTAGAATGAATTTCTTTCAACAGAAGTTTATATTACGTTGAGAATTTTGCTTATTTTTATTTTCACTCACTGATTTCTGTTTACAGAGTATAACTTACATCGACTTTTAAAAAATTCGAATTGAATTCTAGACCTGGAAAACAAGATTTTCTGTTCTAGAATGACTTTTTAGTGTTTATTTTGTAATTCGCACGCGCATGGAAAATTTTATATATTATCGTTCACAATATATGTATTGAATACTAATAACATCCTGAGAGAGGAAATTTAGTTTTTTAATTCCAGCTTTCAAAATTAATTTTCTGTATTCTAGAATGAATTTCTTCCAACAGAAGTTTATATTACGTTGAGAATTTTGCTTATTTTTATTTTCACTCACTGATTTCTGATTACAGAGTATAACTTACATCGACTTTTAAAAAATTCGAATTGAATTCTAGACCTGGAAAACAAGATTTTCTGTTCTAGAATGACTTTTTAGTGTTTATTTTGTAATTCGCACGCGCATGGAAAATTTTATATATTATCGTTCACAATATATGTATTGAATACTTATAACATCCTGAGAGAGGAAATTTAGTTTTTTAATTCCAGCTTTCAAAATTAATTTTCTGTATTCTAGAATGAATTTCTTCCAACAGAAGTTTATATTACGTTGAGAATTTTGCTTATTTTTATTTTCACTCACTGATTTCTGTTTACAGAGTTTAACTTACATCGACTTTTAAAAAATTCGAATTGTATTCTAGACCTGGAAAACAAGATTTTCTGTTCTAGAATGACTTTTTAGTGTTTATTTTGTAATTCGCACGAGCATGGAAAATTTTATATGTTATCGTTTACAATATATGTATTGAATACTAATAACATCCTGAGAGAGGAAATTTAGTTTTTTAATTTCAGCTTTCAAAATTAATTTTCTGTATTCTAGAATGAATTTCTTTCAACAGAAGTTTATATTACGTTGAGAATTTTGCTTATTTTTATTTTCACTCTCTGATTTCTGTTTACAGAGTATAACTTACATCGACTTTTAAAAAATTCGAATTGAATTCTAGACCTGGAAAACAAGATTTTCTGTTCTAGAATGACTTTTTAGTGTTTATTTTGTAATTCGCACGCGCATGGAAAATTTTATATATTATCGTTCACAATATATGTATTGAATACTAATAACATCCTGAGAGAGGAAATTTAGTTTTTTAATTCCAGCTTTCAAAATTAATTTTCTGTATTCTAGAATGAATTTCTTTCAACAGAAGTTTATATTACGTTGAGAATTTTGCTTATTTTTATTTTCACTCACTGATTTCTGTTTAAAGAGTATAACTTACATCGACTTTTAAAAAATTCGAATTGAATTCTAGACCTGGAAAACAAGATTTTCTGTTCTAGAATGACTTTTTAGTGTTTATTTTGTAATTCGCACGCGCATGGAAAATTTTATATATTATCGTTCACAATATATGTATTGAATACTAATAACATCCTGAGAGAGGAAATTTAGTTTTTTAATTCCAGCTTTCAAAATTAATTTTCTGTATTCTAGAATGAATTTCTTTCAACAGAAGTTTATATTACCTTGAGAATTTTGCTTATTTTTATTTTCACTCACTGATTTCTGTTTAAAGAGTATAACTTACATCGACTTTTAAAAAATTCGAATTGAATTCTAGACCTGGAAAACAAGATTTTCTGTTCTAGAATGAATTTTTAGTGTTTATTTTGGAATTCGCACGCGCATGGAAAATTTTATATATTATCGTTCACAATATATGTATTGAATACTAATAACGACCTGAGAGAGGAAGATTAGTTTTTTAATTCCAGCTTTCAAAATTAATTTTCTGTATTCTAGAATGAATTTCTTTCAACAGGAATTTATATTACGTTGAGAATTTTGCTTATTTTTATTTTCACTCACTGATTTCTGTTTACAGAGTATAACTTACATCGACTTTTAAAAAATTCGAATTGTATTCTAGACCTGGAAAACAAGATTTTCTGTTCTAGAATGACTTTTTAGTGTTTATTTTGTAATTCGCACGAGCATGGAAAATTTTATATGTTATCGTTTACAATATATGTATTGAATACTAATAACATCCTGAGAGAGGAAATTTAGTTTTTTAATTTCAGCTTTCAAAATTAATTTTCTGTATTCTAGAATGAATTTCTTTCAACAGAAGTTTATATTACGTTGAGAATTTTGCTTATTTTTATTTTCACTCTCTGATTTCTGTTTACAGAGTATGACTTACATCGACTTTTAAAAAATTCGAATTGAATTCTAGACCTGGAAAACAAGATTTTCTGTTCTAGAATGACTTTTTAGTGTTTATTTTGTAATTCGCACGCGCATGGAAAATTTTATATATTATCGTTCACAATATATGTATTGAATACTAATAACATCCTGAGAGAGGAAATTTAGTTTATTAATTCCAGCTTTCAAAATTAATTTTCTGTATTCTAGAATGAATTTCTTTCAACAGAAGTTTATATTACGTTGAGAATTTTGCTTATTTTTATTTTCACTCACTGATTTCTGTTTAAAGAGTATAACTTACATAGACTTTTAAAAAATTCGAATTGAATTCTAGACCTGGAAAACAAGATTTTCTGTTCTAGAATGACTTTTTAGTGTTTATTTTGTAATTCGCACGCGCATGGAAAATTTTATATATTATCGTTCACAATATATGTATTGAATACTAATAACATCCTGAGAGAGGAAATTTAGTTTTTTAATTCCAGCTTTCAAAATTAATTTTCTGTATTCTAGAATGAATTTCTTTCAACAGAAGTTTATATTACCTTGAGAATTTTGCTTATTTTTATTTTCACTCACTGATTTCTGTTTAAAGAGTATAACTTACATCGACTTTTAAAAAATTCGAATTGAATTCTAGACCTGGAAAACAAGATTTTCTGTTCTAGAATGACTTTTTAGTGTTTATTTTGGAATTCGCACGCGCATGGAAAATTTTATATATTATCGTTCACAATATATGTATTGAATACTAATAACGACCTGAGAGAGGAAATTTAGTTTTTTAATTCCAGCTTTCAAAATTAATTTTCTGTATTCTAGAATGAATTTCTTTCAACAGGAATTTATATTACGTTGAGAATTTTGCTTATTTTTATTTTCACTCACTGATTTCTGTTTACAGAGTATAACTTAAATCGACTTTTAAAAAATTCGAATTGTATTCTAGACCTGGAAAACAAGATTTTCTGTTCTAGAATGACTTTTTAGTGTTTATTTTGTAATTCGCACGAGCATGGAAAATTTTATATGTTATCGTTTACAATATATGTATTGAATACTAATAACATCCTGAGAGAGGAAATTTAGTTTTTTAATTTCAGCTTTCAAAATTAATTTTCTGTATTCTAGAATGAATTTCTTTCAACAGAAGTTTATATTACGTTGAGAATTTTGCTTATTTTTATTTTCACTCTCTGATTTCTGTTTACAGAGTATAACTTACATCGACTTTTAAAAAATTCGAATTGAATTCTAGACCTGGAAAACAAGATTTTCTGTTCTAGAATGACTTTTTAGTGTTTATTTTGTAATTCGCACGCGCATGGAAAATTTTATATATTATCGTTCACAATATATGTATTGATTACTAATAACATCCTGAGAGAGGAAATTTAGTTTTTTAATTCCAGATTTCAAAATTAATTTTCTGTATTCTAGAATGAATTTCTTTCAACAGAAGTTTATATTACGTTGAGAATTTTGCTTATTTTTATTTTCACTCACTGATTTCTGTTTACAGAGTATAACTTACATCGACTTTTAAAAAATTCGAATTGAATTCTAGACCTGGAAAACAAGATTTTCTGTTCTAGAATGACTTTTTAGTGTTTATTTTGTAATTCGCACGCGCATGGAAAATTTTATATATTATCGTTCACAATATATGTATTGAATACTAATAACATCCTGAGAGAGGAAATTTAGTTTTTTAATTCCAGCTTTCAAAATTAATTTTCTGTATTCTAGAATGAATTTCTTTCAACGGCAGTTTATATTACGTTGAGAATTTTGCTTATTTTTATTTTCACTCACTGATTTCTGTTTACAGCGTAAAACTTACATCCACTTTTAAAAAATTCTAATTGAATTCCAGACCTGGAAAACAAGATTTTCTGTTCTAGAATGACTTTTTAGTGTTTATTTTGTAATTCGCACGCGCATGGAAAATTTTATATATTATCGTTCACAATATATGTATTGAATACTAATAACATCCTGAGAGAGGAAATTTAGTTTTTTAATTCCAGCTTTCAAAATTAATTTTCTGTATTCTAGAATGAATTTCTTTTAACAGAAGTTTATATTACGTTGAGAATTTTGCTTATTTTTATTTTCACTCACTGATTTCTGTTTACAGAGTATAACTTACATCGACTTTTAAAAAATTCTAATTGAATTCTAGACCTGGAAAAAAAGATTTTCATTTCTAGAATGACTTTTTAGTGTTTATTTTGTAATTCGCACGCGCATGGAAAATTTTATATATTATCGTTCACAATATATGTATTGAATACTAATAACATCCTGAGAGAGGAAATTTAGTTTATTAATTCCAGCTTTCAAAATTAATTTTCTGTATTCTAGAATGAATTTCTTTCAACAGAAGTTTATATTACGTTGAGAATTTTGCTTATTTTTATTTTCACTCACTGATTTCTGTTTACAGAGTATAACTTACATCGACTTTTAAAAAATTCGAATTGAATTCTAGACCTGGAAAACAAGATTTTCTGTTCTAGAATGACTTTTTAGTGTTTATTTTGGAATTCGCACGCGCATGGAAAATTTTATATATTATCGTTCACAATATATGTATTGAATACTAATAACGACCTGAGAGAGGAAATTTAGTTTTTTAATTCGAGCTTTCAAAATTAATTTTCTGTATTCTAGAATGAATTTCTTTCAACAGGAATTTATATTACGTTGAGAATTTTGCTTATTTTTATTTTCACTCACTGATTTCTGTTTACAGAGTTTAACTTACATCGACTTTTAAAAAATTCGAATTGTATTCTAGACCTGGAAAACAAGATTTTCTGTTCTAGAATGACTTTTTAATGTTTATTTTGTAATTGGCACGAGCATGGAGAATTTTATATGTTATCGTTTACAATATATGTATTGAATACTAATAACATCCTGAGAGAGGAAATTTAGTTTTTTAATTTCAGCTTTCAAAATAAATTTTCTGTATTCTAGAATGAATTTCTTTCAACAGAAGTTTATATTACGTTGAGAATTTTGCTTATTTTTATTTTCACTCTCTGATTTCTGTTTACAGAGTATAACTTACATCGACTTTTAAAAAATTCGAATTGAATTCTAGACCTGGAAAACAAGATTTTCTGTTCTAGAATGACTTTTTAGTGTTTATTTTGTAATTCGCACGCGCATGGAAAATTTTATATATTATCGTTCACAATATATGTATTGAATACTAATAACATCCTGAGAGAGGAAATTTAGTTTTTTAATTCCAGCTTTCAAAATTAATTTTCTGTATTCTAGAATGAATTTCTTTCAACAGAAGTTTATATTACGTTAAGAATTTTGCTTATTTTTATTTTCACTCACTGATTTCTGTTTAAAGAGTATACCTTACATCGACTTTTAAAAAATTCGAATTGAATTCTATACCTGGAAAACAAGATTTTCTGTTCTAGAATGACTTTTTAGTGTTTATTTTGTAATTCGCACGCGCATGGAAAATTTTATATATTATCGTTCACAATATATGTATTGAATACTAATAACATCCTGAGAGAGGAAATTTAGTTTTTTAATTCCAGCTTTCAAAATTAATTTTCTGTATTCTAGAATGAATTTCTTTCAACAGAAGTTTATATTACCTTGAGAATTTTGCTTATTTTTATTTTCACTCACTGATTTCTGTTTAAAGAGTATAACTTACATCGACTTTTAAAAAATTCGAATTGAATTCTAGACCTGGAAAACAAGATTTTCTGTTCTAGAATGACTTTTTAGTGTTTATTTTGGAATTCGCACGCGCATGGAAAATTTTATATATTATCGTTCACAATATATGTATTGAATACTAATAACGACCTGAGAGAGGAAATTTAGTTTTTTAATTCCAGATTTCAAAATTAATTTTCTGTATTCTAGAATGAATTTCTTTCAACAGGAATTTATATTACGTTGAGAATTTTGCTTATTTTTATTTTCACTCACTGATTTCTGTTTACAGAGTATAACTTACATCGACTTTTAAAAAATTCGAATTGTATTCTAGACCTGGAAAACAAGATTTTCTGTTCTAGAATGACTTTTTAGTGTTTATTTTGTAATTCGCACGAGCATGGAAAATTTTATATGTTATCGTTTACAATATATGTATTGAATACTAATAACATCCTGAGAGAGGAAATTTAGTTTTTTAATTTCAGCTTTCAAAATTAATTTTCTGTATTCTAGAATGAATTTCTTTCAACAGAAGTTTATATTACGTTGAGAATTTTGCTTATTTTTATTTTCACTCTCTGATTTCTGTTTACAGAGTATAACTTACATCGACTTTTAAAAAATTCGAATTGAATTCTAGACCTGGAAAACAAGATTTTCTGTTCTAGAATGACTTTTTAGTGTTTATTTTGTAATTCGCACGCGCATGGAAAATTTTATATGTTATCGTTTACAATATATGTATTGAATACTAATAACATCCTGAGAGAGGAAATTTAGTTTTTTAATTTCAGCTTTCAAAATTAATTTTCTGTATTCTAGAATGAATTTCTTTCAACAGAAGTTTATATTACGTTGAGAATTTTGCTTATTTTTATTTTCACTCTCTGATTTCTGTTTACAGAGTTTAACTTACATCGACTTTTAAAAAATTCGAATTGTATTCTAGACCTGGAAAACAAGATTTTCTGTTCTAGAATGACTTTTTAGTGTTTATTTTGTAATTCGCACGAGCATGGAAAATTTTATATGTTATCGTTTACAATATATGTATTGAATACTAATAACATCCTGAGAGAGGAAATTTAGTTTTTTAATTTCAGCTTTCAAAATTAATTTTCTGTATTCTAGAATGAATTTCTTTCAACAGAAATTTATATTACGTTGAGAATTTTGCTTATTTTTATTTTCACTCTCTGATTTCTGTTTACAGAGTATAACTTACATCGACTTTTAAAAAATTCGAATTGAATTCTAGACCTGGAAAACAAGATTTTCTGTTCTAGAATGACTTTTTAGTGTTTATTTTGTAATTCGCACGCGCATGGAAAATTTTATATATTATCGTTCACAATATATGTATTGAATACTAATAACATCCCGAGAGAGGAAATTTAGTTTTTTAATTCCAGCTTTCAAAATTAATTTTCTGTATTCTAGAATGAATTTCTTTCAACAGAAGTTTATATTACGTTGAGAATTTTTCTTATTTTTATTTTCACTCACTGATTTCTGTTTAAAGAGTATAACTTACATCGACTTTTAAAAAATTCGAATTGAATTCTAGACCTGGAAAACAAGATTTTCTGTTCTAGAATGACTTTTTAGTGTTTATTTTGTAATTCGCACGCGCATGGAAAATTTTATATATTATCGTTCACAATATATGTATTGAATACTAATAACATCCTGAGAGAGGAAATTTAGTTTTTTAATTCCAGCTTTCAAAATTAATTTTCTGTATTCTAGAATGAATTTCTTTCAACAGAAGTTTATATTACCTTGAGAATTTTGCTTATTTTTATTTTCACTCACTGATTTCTGTTTAAAGAGTATAACTTACATCGACTTTTAAAAAATTCGAATTGAATTCTAGACCTGGAAAACAAGATTTTCTGTTCTAGAATGACTTTTTAGTGTTTATTTTGGAATTCGCACGCGCATGGAAAATTTTATATATTATCGTTCACAATATATGTATTGAATACTAATAACGACCTGAGAGAGGAAATTTAGTTTTTTAATTCCAGCTTTCAAAATTAATTTTCTGTATTCTAGAATGAATTTCTTTCAACAGGAATTTATATTACGTTGAGACTTTTGCTTATTTTTATTTTCACTCACTGATTTCTGTTTACAGAGTATAACTTAAATCGACTTTTAAAAAATTCGAATTGTATTCTAGACCTGGAAAACAAGATTTTCTGTTCTAGAATGACTTTTTAGTGTTTATTTTGTAATTCGCACGAGCATGGAAAATTTTATATGTTATCGTTTACAATATATGTATTGAATACTAATAACATCCTGAGAGAGGAAATTTAGTTTTTTAATTTCAGCTTTCAAAATTAATTTTCTGTATTCTAGAATGAATTTCTTTCAACAGAAGTTTATATTACGTTGAGAATTTTGCTTATTTTTATTTTCACTCTCTGATTTCTGTTTACAGAGTATAACTTACATCGACTTTTAAAAAATTCGAATTGAATTCTAGACCTGGAAAACAAGATTTTCTGTTCTAGAATGACTTTTTAGTGTTTATTTTGTAATTCGCACGCGCATGGAAAATTTTATATGTTATCGTTTACAATATATGTATTGAATACTAATAACATCCTGAGAGAGGAAATTTAGTTTTTTAATTTCAGCTTTCAAAATTAATTTTCTGTATTCTAGAATGAATTTCTTTCAACAGAAATTTATATTACGTTGAGAATTTTGCTTATTTTTATTTTCACTCTCTGATTTCTGTTTACAGAGTATAACTTACATCGACTTTTAAAAAATTCGAATTGAATTCTAGACCTGGAAAACAAGATTTTCTGTTCTAGAATGACTTTTTAGTGTTTATTTTGTAATTCGCACGCGCATGGAAAATTTTATATATTATCGTTCACAATATATGTATTGAATACTAATAACATCCTGAGAGAGGAAATTTAGTTTTTTAATTCCAGCTTTCAAAATTAATTTTCTGTATTCTAGAATGAATTTCTTTCAACAGAAGTTTATATTACGTTGAGAATTTTGCTTATTTTTATTTTCACTCACTGATTTCTGTTTAAAGAGTATAACTTACATCGACTTTTAAAAAATTCGAATTGTATTCTAGACCTGGAAAACAAGATTTTCTGTTCTAGAATGACTTTTTAGTGTTTATTTTGTAATTCGCACGCGCATGGAAAATTTTATATATTATCGTTCACAATATATGTATTGAATACTAATAACATCCTGAGAGAGGAAATTTAGTTTTTTAATTCCAGCTTTCAAAATTAATTTTCTGTATTCTAGAATGAATTTCTTTCAACGGAAGTTTATATTACGTTGAGAATTTTGCTTATTTTTATTTTCACTCACTGATTTCTGTTTACAGAGTATAACTTACATCGACTTTTAAAAAATTCGAATTGAATTCTAGACCTGGAAAACAAGATTTTCTGTTCTAGAATGACTTTTTAGTGTTTATTTTGTAATTCGCACGCGCATGGAAAATTTTATATATTATCGTTCACAATATATGTATTGAATACTAATAACATCCTGAGAGAGGAAATTTAGTTTTTTAATTCCAGCTTTCAAAATTAATTTTCTGTATTCTAGAATGAATTTCTTTCAACGGAAGTTTATATTACGTTGAGAATTTTGCTTATTTTTATTTTCACTCACTGATTTCTGTTTACAGAGTATAACTTACATCGACTTTTAAAAAATTAGAATTGAATTCTAGACCTGGAAAACAAGATTTTCTGTTCTAGAATGACTTTTTAGTGTTTATTTTGGAATTCGCACGCGAATGGAAAATTTTATATATTATCGTTCACAATATATGTATTGAATACTAATAACGACCTGAGAGAGGAAATTTAGTTTTTTAATTCCAGCTGTCAAAATTAATTTTCTGTATTCTAGAATGAATTTCTTTCAACAGGAATTTATATTACGTTGAGAATTTTGCTTATTTTTATTTTCACTCACTGATTTCTGTTTACAGAGTATAACTTACATCGACTTTTAAAAAATTCGAATTGTATTCTAGACCTGGAAAACAAGATTTTCTGTTCTAGAATGACTTTTTAGTGTTTATTTTGTCATTCGCACGAGCATGGAAAATTTTATATGTTATCGTTTACAATATATGTATTGAATACTAATAACATCCTGAGAGAGGAAATTTAGTTTTTTAATTTCAGCTTTCAAAATTAATTTTCTGTATTCTAGAATGAATTTCTTTCAACAGAAGTTTATATTACGTTGAGAATTTTGCTTATTTTGATTTTCACTCTCTGATTTCTGTTTACAGAGTTTAACTTACATCGACTTTTAAAAAATTCGAATTGTATTCTAGACCTGGAAAACAAGATTTTCTGTTCTAGAATGACTTTTTAGTGTTTATTTTGTAATTCGCACGCGCATGGAAAATTTTATATATTATCGTTCACAATATATGTATTGAATACTAATAACATCCTGAGAGAGGAAATTTAGTTTTTTAATTCCAGCTTTCAAAATTAATTTTCTGTATTCTAGAATGAATTTCTTTCAACAGAATTTATATTACCTTGAGAATTTTGCTTATTTTTATTTTCACTCACTGATTTCTGTTTACAGAGTATAACTTACATCGACTTTTAAAAAATTCGAATTGAATTCTAGACCTGGAAAACAAGATTTTCTGTTCTAGAATGACTTTTTAGTGTTTATTTTGTAATTCGCACGCGCATGGAAAATTTTATATATTATCGTTCACAATATATGTATTGAATACTAATAACATCCTGAGAGAGGAAATTTAGTTTTTTAATTCCAGCTTTCAAAATTAATTTTCTGTATTCTAGAATGAATTTCTTTCAACGGAAGTTTATATTACGTTGAGAATTTTGCTTATTTTTATTTTCACTCACTGATTTCTGTTTACAGAGTATAACTTACACCGACTTTTAAAAAATTCGAATTGACTTCTAGACCTGGAAAACAAGATTTTCTGTTCTAGAATGACTTTTTAGTGTTTATTTTGGAATTCGCACGCGCATGGAAAATTTTATATATTATCGTTCACAATATATGTATTGAATACTAATAACGACCTGAGAGAGGAAATTTAGTTTTTTAATTCCAGCTTTCAAAATTAATTTTCTGTATTCTAGAATGAATTTCTTTCAACAGGAGTTTATATTACGTATAGAATTTTGCATATTTTTATTTTCACTCACTGATTTCTGTTTACAGAGTATAACTTACATCGACTTTTAAAAAATTCGAATTGAATTCTAGACCTGGAAAACAAGATTTTCTGTTCTAGAATGACTTTTTAGTGTTTATTTTGTAATTCGCACGCGCATGGAAAATTTTATATGTTATCGTTCACAATATATGTATTGAATACTAATAACATCCTGAGAGAGGAAATTTAGTTTTTTAATTCCAGCTTTCAAAATTAATTTTCTGTATTCTAGAATGAATTTCTTCCAACAGAAGTTTATATTACGTTGAGAATTTTGCTTATTTTTATTTTCACTCACTGATTTCTGTTTACAGAGTATAACTTACATCGACTTTTAAAAAATTCGAATTGTATTCTAGACCTGGAAAACAAGATTTTCTGTTCTAGAATGACTTTTTAGTGTTTATTTTGTAATTCGCACGAGCATGGAAAATTTTATATGTTATCGTTTACAATATATGTATTGAATACTAATAACATCCTGAGAGAGGAAATTTAGTTTTTTAATTTCAGCTTTCAAAATTAATTTTCTGTATTCTAGAATGAATTTCTTTCAACAGAAGTTTATATTACGTTGAGAATTTTGCTTATTTTTATTTTCACTCTCTGATTTCTGTTTACAGAGTATAACTTACATCGACTTTTAAAAAATTCGAATTGAATTCTAGACCTGGAAAACAAGATTTTCTGTTCTAGAATGACTTTTTAGTGTTTATTTTGTAATTCGCACGCGCATGGAAAATTTTATATATTATCGTTCACAATATATGTATTGAATACTAATAACATCCTGAGAGAGGAAATTTAGTTTTTTAATTCCAGCTTTCAAAATTAATTTTCTGTATTCTAGAATGAATTTCTTTCAACGGAAGTTTATATTACGTTGAGAATTTTGCTTATTTTTATTTTCACTCACTGATTTCTGTTTACAGAGTATAACTTACATCGACTTTTAAAAAATTCGAATTGAATTCTAGACCTGGAAAACAAGATTTTCTGTTCTAGAATGACTTTTTAGTGTTTATTTTGGAATTCGCACGCGCATGGAAAATTTTATATATTATCGTTCACAATATATGTATTGAATACTAATAACGACCTGAGAGAGGAAATTTAGTTTTTTAATTCCAGCTTTCAAAATTAATTTTCTGTATTCTAGAATGAATTTCTTTCAACAGGAATTTATATTACGTTGAGAATGTTGCTTATTTTTATTTTCACTCACTGACTTCTGTTTACAGAGTATAACTTACATCGACTTTTAAAAAATTCGAATTGTATTCTAGACCTGGAAAACAAGATTTTCTGTTCTAGAATGACTTTTTAGTGTTTATTTTGTAATTCGCACGAGCATGGAAAATTTTATATGTTATCGTTTACAATATATGTATTGAATACTAATAACATCCTGAGAGAGGAAATTTAGTTTTTTAATTTCAGCTTTCAAAATTAATTTTCTGTATTCTAGAATGAATTTCTTTCAACAGAAGTTTATATTACGTTGAGAATTTTGCTTATTTTTATTTTCACTCTCTGATTTCTGTTTACAGAGTATAACTTACATCGACTTTTAAAAAATTCGAATTGAATTCTAGACCTGGAAAACAAGATTTTCTGTTCTAGAATGACTTTTTAGTGTTTATTTTGTAATTCGCACGCGCATGGAAAATTTTATATATTATCGTTCACAATATATGTATTGAATACTAATAACATCCTGAGAGAGGAAATTTAGTTTTTTAATTCCAGCTTTCAAAATTAATTTTCTGTATTCTAGAATGAATTTCTTTCAACGGAAGTTTATATTACGTTGAGAATTTTGCTTATTTTTATTTTCACTCACTGATTTCTGTTTAAAGAGTATAACTTACATCGACTTTTAAAAAATTCGAATTGAATTCTAGACCTGGAAAACAAGATTTTCTGTTCTAGAATGACTTTTTAGTGTTTATTTTGTAATTCGCACGCGCATGGAAAATTTTATATGTTATCGTTTACAATATATGTATTGAATACTAATAACATCCTGAGAGAGGAAATTTAGTTTTTTAATTTCAGCTTTCAAAATTAATTTTCTGTATTCTAGAATGAATTTCTTTCAACAGAAGTTTATATTACGTTGAGAATTTTGCTTATTTTTATTTTCACTCTCTGATTTCTGTTTACAGAGTATAACTTACATCGATTTTAAAAAATTCGAATTGAATTCTAGACCTGGAAAACAAGATTTTCTGTTCTAGAATGACTTTTTAGTGTTTATTTTGTAATTCGCACGCGCATGGAAAATTTTATATATTATCGTTCACAATATATGTATTGAATACTAATAACATCCTGAGAGAGGAAATTTAGTTTTTTAATTCCAGCTTTCAAAATTAATTTTCTGTATTCTAGAATGAATTTCTTTCAACGGAAGTTTATATTACGTTGAGAATTTTGCTTATTTTTATTTTCACTCACTGATTTCTGTTTAAAGAGTATAACTTACATCGACTTTTAAAAAATTCGAATTGAATTCTAGACCTGGAAAACAAGATTTTCTGTTCTAGAATGACTTTTTAGTGTTTATTTTGTAATTCGCACGCGCATGGAAAATTTTATATATTATCGTTCACAATATATGTATTGAATACTAATAACATCCTGAGAGAGGAAATTTAGTTTTTTAATTCCAGCTTTCAAAATTAATTTTCTGTATTCTAGAATGAATTTCTTTCAACAGAATTTATATTACCTTGAGAATTTTGCTTATTTTTATTTTCACTCACTGATTTCTGTTTAAAGAGTATAACTTACATCGACTTTTAAAAAATTCGAATTGAATTCTAGACCTGGAAAACAAGATTTTCTGTTCTAGAATGACTTTTTAGTGTTTATTTTGTAATTCGCACGCGCATGGAAAATTTTATATGTTATCGTTTACAATATATGTATTGAATACTAATAACATCCTGAGAGAGGAAATTTAGTTTTTTAATTTCAGCTTTCAAAATTAATTTTCTGTATTCTAGAATGAATTTCTTTCAACAGAAGTTTATATTACGTTGAGAATTTTGCTTATTTTTATTTTCACTCTCTGATTTCTGTTTACAGAGTATAACTTACATCGACTTTTAAAAAATTCGAATTGAATTCTAGACCTGGAAAACAAGATTTTCTGTTCTAGAATGACTTTTTAGTGTTTATTTTGTAATTCGCACGCGCATGGAAAATTTTATATATTATCGTTCACAATATATGTATTGAATACTAATAACATCCTGAGAGAGGAAATTTAGTTTTTTAATTCCAGCTTTCAAAATTAATTTTCTGTATTCTAGAATGAATTTCTTTCAACAGAAGTTTATATTACGTTGAGAATTTTGCTTATTTTTATTTTCACTCACTGATTTCTGTTTAAAGAGTATAACTTACATCGACTTTTAAAAAATTCGAATTGAATTCTAGACCTGGAAAACAAGATTTTCTGTTCTAGAATGACTTTTTAGTGTTTATTTTGTAATTCGCACGCGCATGGAAAATTTTATATGTTATCGTTTACAATATATGTATTGAATACCAATAACATCCTGAGAGAGGAAATTTAGTTTTTTAATTTCAGCTTTCAAAATTAATTTTCTGTATTCTAGAATGAATTTCTTTCAACAGAAGTTTATATTACGTTGAGAATTTTGCTTATTTTTATTTTCACTCTCTGATTTCTGTTTACAGAGTATAACTTACATCGACTTTTAAAAAATTCGAATTGAATTCTAGACCTGGAAAACAAGATTTTCTGTTCTAGAATGACTTTTTAGTGTTTATTTTGTAATTCGCACGCGCATGGAAAATTTTATATATTATCGTTCACAATATATGTATTGAATACTAATAACATCCTGAGAGAGGAAATTTAGTTTTTTAATTCCAGCTTTCAAAATTAATTTTCTGTATTCTAGAATGAATTTCTTTCAACAGAAGTTTATATTACGTTGAGAATTTTGCTTATTTTTATTTTCACTCACTGATTTCTGTTTAAAGAGTATAACTTACATCGACTTTTAAAAAATTCGAATTGAATTCTAGACCTGGAAAACAAGATTTTCTGTTCTAGAATGACTTTTTAGTGTTTATTTTGTAATTCGCACGCGCATGGAAAATTTTATATATTATCGTTCACAATATATGTATTGAATACTAATAACATCCTGAGAGAGGAAATTTAGTTTTTTAATTCCAGCTTTCAAAATTAATTTTCTGTATTCTAGAATGAATTTCTTTCAACAGAATTTATATTACCTTGAGAATTTTGCTTATTTTTATTTTCACTCACTGATTTCTGTTTACAGAGTATAACTTACATCGACTTTTAAAAAATTCGAATTGAATTCTAGACCTGGAAAACAAGATTTTCTGTTCTAGAATGACTTTTTAGTGTTTATTTTGTAATTCGCACGCGCATGGAAAATTTTATATATTATCGTTCACAATATATGTATTGAATACTAATAACATCCTGAGAGAGGAAATTTAGTTTTTTAATTCCAGCTTTCAAAATTAATTTTCTGTATTCTAGAATGAATTTCTTTCAACGGAAGTTTATATTACGTTGAGAATTTTGCTTATTTTTATTTTCACTCACTGATTTCTGTTTACAGAGTATAACTTACATCGACTTTTAAAAAATTCGAATTGAATTCTAGACCTGGAAAACAAGATTTTCTGTTCTAGAATGACTTTTTAGTGTTTATTTTGGAATTCGCACGCGCATGGAAAATTTTATATATTATCGTTCACAATATATGTATTGAATACTAATAACATCCTGAGAGAGGAAATTTAGTTTTTTAATTCCAGCTTTCAAAATTAATTTTCTGTATTCTAGAATGAATTTCTTTCAACGGAAGTTTATATTACGTTGAGAATTTTGCTTATTTTTATTTTCACTCACTGATTTCTGTTTACAGAGTATACCTTACATCGACTTTTAAAAAATTCGAATTGAATTCTAGACCTGGAAAACAAGATTTTCTGTTCTAGAATGACTTTTTAGTGTTTATTTTGGAATTCGCACGCGCATGGAAAATTTTATATATTATCGTTCACAATATATGTATTGAATACTAATAACGACCTGAGAGAGGAAATTTAGTTTTTTAATTCCAGCTTTCAAAATTAATTTTCTGTATTCTAGAATGAATTTCTTTCAACAGGAATTTATATTACGTTGAGAATTTTGCTTATTTTTATTTTCACTCACTGATTTCTGTTTACAGAGTATAACTTACATCGACTTTTAAAAAATTCGAATTGAATTCTAGACCTGGAAAACAAGATTGTCTGTTCTAGAATGACTTTTTAGTGTTTATTTTGTAATTCGCACGCGCATGGAAAATTTTATATGTTATCGTTCACAATATATGTATTGAATACTAATAACATCCTGAGAGAGGAAATTTAGTTTTTTAATTCCAGCTTTCAAAATTAATTTTCTGTATTCTAGAATGAATTTCTTCCAACAGAAGTTTATATTACGTTGAGAATTTTGCTTATTTTTATTTTCACTCACTGATTTCTGTTTACAGAGTATAACTTACATCGACTTTTAAAAAATTCGAATTGTATTCTAGACCTGGAAAACAAGATTTTCTGTTCTAGAATGACTTTTTAGTGTTTATTTTGTAATTCGCACGAGCATGGAAAATTTCATATGTTATCGTTCACAATATATGTATTGAATACTAATAACATCCTGAGAGAGGAAATTTAGTTTTTTAATTTCAGCTTTCAAAATTAATTTTCTGTATTCTAGAATGAATTTCTTTCAACAGAAGTTTATATTACGTTGAGAATTTTTCTTATTTTTATTTTCACTCACTGATTTCTGTTTACAGAGTATAACTTACATCGACTTTTAAAAAATTCGAATTGAATTCTAGACCTGGAAAACAAGATTTTCTGTTCTAGAATGACTTTTTAGTGTTTATTTTGTAATTCGCACGCGCATGGAAAATTTTATATATTATCGTTCACAATATATGTATTGAATACTAATAACATCCTGAGAGAGGAAATTTAGTTTTTTAATTCCAGCTTTCAAAATTAATTTTCTGTATTCTAGAATGAATTTCTTTCAACGGAAGTTTATATTACGTTGAGAATTTTGCTTATTTTTATTTTCACTCACTGATTTCTGTTTAAAGAGTATAACTTACATCGACTTTTAAAAAATTCGAATTGAATTCTAGACCTGGAAAACAAGATTTTCTGTTCTAGAATGACTTTTTAGTGTTTATTTTGTAATTCGCACGCGCATGGAAGATTTTATATATTATCGTTCACAATATATGTATTGAATACTAATAACATCCTGAGAGAGGAAATTTAGTTTTTTAATTCCAGCTTTCAAAATTAATTTTCTGTATTCTAGAATGAATTTCTTTCAACAGAAGTTTATATTACCTTGAGAATTTTGCTTATTTTTATTTTCACTCACTGATTTCTGTTTACAGAGTATAACTTACATCGACTTTTAAAAAATTCGAATTGAATTCTAGACCTGGAAAACAAGATTTTCTGTTCTAGAATGACTTTTTAGTGTTTATTTTGTAATTCGCACGCGCATGGAAAATTTTATATATTATCGTTCACAATATATGTATTGAATACTAATAACATCCTGAGAGAGGAAATTTAGTTTTTTAATTCCAGATTTCAAAATTAATTTTCTGTATTCTCGAATGAATTTCTTTCAACGGAAGTTTATATTACGTTGAGAATTTTGCTTATTTTTATTTTCACTCACTGATTTCTGTTTACAGAGTATAACTTACATCGACTTTTAAAAAATTCGAATTGAATTCTAGACCTGGAAAAAAAGATTTTCATTTCTAGAATGACTTTTTAGTGTTTATTTTGTAATTCGCACGCGCATGGAAAATTTTATATATTATCGTTCACAATATATGTATTGAATACTAATAACATCCTGAGAGATGAAATTTAGTTTTTTAATTCCAGCTTTCAAAATTAATTTTCTGTATTCTAGAATGAATTTCTTTCAACGGAAGTTTATATTACGTTGAGAATTTTGCTTATTTTTATTTTCACTCACTGATTTCTGTTTACAGAGTATAACTTACATCGGCTTTTAAAAAATTCGAATTGAATTCTAGACCTGGAAAACAAGATTTTCTGTTCTAGAATGACTTTTTAGTGTTTATTTTGTAATTCGCACGAGCATGGAAAATTTTATATGTTATCGTTTACAATATATGTATTGAATACTAATAACATCCTGAGAGAGGAAATTTAGTTTTTTAATTTCAGCTTTCAAAATTAATTTTCTGTATTCTAGAATGAATTTCTTTCAACAGAAGTTTATATTACGTTGAGAATTTTTCTTATTTTTATTTTCACTCACTGATTTCTGTTTACAGAGTATAACTTACATCGACTTTTAAAAAATTCGAATTGAATTCTAGACCTGGAAAACAAGATTTTCTGTTCTAGAATGACTTTTTAGTGTTTATTTTGTAATTCGCACGCGCATGGAAAATTTTATATATTATCGTTCACAATATATCTATTGAATACTAATAACATCCTGAGAGAGGAAATTTAGTTTTTTAATTCCAGCTTTCAAAATTAATTTTCTGTATTCTAGAATGAATTTCTTTCAACGGAAGTTTATATTACGTTGAGAATTTTGCTTATTTTTATTTTCACTCACTGATTTCTGTTTAAAGAGTATAACTTACATCGACTTTTAAAAAATTCGAATTGAATTCTAGACCTGGAAAACAAGATTTTCTGTTCTAGAATGACTTTTTAGTGTTTATTTTGTAATTCGCACGCGCATGGAAGATTTTATATATTATCGTTCACAATATATGTATTGAATACTAATAACATCCTGAGAGAGGAAATTTAGTTTTTTAATTCCAGCTTTCAAAATTAATTTTCTGTATTCTAGAATGAATTTCTTTCAACAGAAGTTTATATTACGTTGAGAATTTTGCTTATTTTTATTTTCACTCACTGATTTCTGTTTACAGAGTATACCTTACATCGACTTTTAAAAAATTCGAATTGAATTCTAGACCTGGAAAACAAGATTTTCTGTTCTAGAATGACTTTTTAGTGTTTATTTTGTAATTCGCACGCGCATGGAAAATTTTATATATTATCGTTCACAATATATGTATTGAATACTAATAACATCCTGAGAGAGGAAATTTAGTTTTTTAATTCCAGCTTTCAAAATTAATTTTCTGTATTCTAGAATGAATTTCTTCCAACAGAAGTTTATATTACGTTGAGAATTTTGCTTATTTTTATTTTCACTCACTGATTTCTGTGTACAGAGTATAACTTACATCGACTTCTAAAAAATTCGAATTGAATTCTAGACCTGGAAAACAAGATTTTCTGTTCTAGAATGACTTTTTAGTGTTTATTTTGTAATTCGCACGCGCATGGAAAATTTTATACATTATCGTTCACAATATATGTATTGAATACTAATAACATCCTGAGAGAGGAAATTTAGTTTTTTAATTCCAGCTTTCAATCTTATTTTCTGTATTCTAGAATGAATTTCTTTCAACAGAAGTTTATATTACGTTGAGAATTTTGCTTATTTTTATTTTCACTCACTGATTTCTGTTTACAGAGTATAATTTACATCGACTTTTAAAAAATTCGAATTGAATTCTAGACCTGGAAAACAAGATTATCTGTTCTAGAATGACTTTTTAGTGTTTATTTTGTAATTCGCACGCGCATGGAAAATTTTATATATTATCGTTCACAATATATGTATTGAATACTAATAACATCCTGAGAGAGGAAATTTAGTTTTTTAATTCCAGCTTTCAAAATTAATTTTCTGTATTCTAGAATGAATTTCTTTCAACAGAATTTATATTACCTTGAGAATTTTGCTTATTTTTATTTTCACTCACTGATTTCTGTTTACAGAGTATAACTTACATCGACTTTTAAAAAATTCGAATTGAATTCTAGACCTGGAAAACAAGATTTTCTGTTCTAGAATGACTTTTTAGTGTTTATTTAGTAATTCGCACGCGCATGGAAAATTTTATATATTATCGTTCACAATATATGTATTGAATACTAATAACATCCTGAGAGAGGAAATTTAGTTTTTTAATTCCAGCTTTCAAAATTAATTTTCTGTATTCTAGAATGAATTTCTTTCAACGGAAGTTTATATTACGTTGAGAATTTTGCTTATTTTTATTTTCACTCACTGATTTCTGTTTACAGAGTATAACTTACATCGACTTTTAAAAATTTCGAATTGAATTCTAGACCTGGAAAACAAGATTTTCTGTTCTAGAATGACTTTTTAGTGTTTATTTTGGAATTCGCACGCGCATGGAAAATTTTATATATTATCGTTCACAATATATGTATTGAATACTAATAACATCCTGAGAGAGGAAATTTAGTTTTTTAATTCCAGCTTTCAAAATTAATTTTCTGTATTCTAGAATGAATTTCTTTCAACGGAAGTTTATATTACGTTGAGAATTTTTCTTATTTTTATTTTCACTCACTGATTTCTGTTTACAGAGTATAACTTACATCGAATTTTAAAAAATTCGAATTGAATTCTAGACCTGGAAAACAAGATTTTCTGTGCTAGAATGACTTTTTAGTTTTTATTTTGTAATTCGCACGCGCATGGAAAATTTTATATATTATCGTTCACAATATATGTATTGAATACTAATAACATCCTGAGAGAGGAAATTTAGTTTTTTTATTCCAGCTTTCAAAATTAATTTTCTGTATTCTAGAATGAATTTCTTTCAACAGAAGTTTATATTACGTTGAGAATTTTGCTTATTTTTATTTTCACTCACTGATTTCTGTTTAAAGAGTATAACTTACATCGACTTTTAAAACATTCGAATTGAATTCTAGACCTGGAAAACAAGATGTTCTGTTCTAGAATGACTTTTTAGTGTTTATTTTGTAATTCGCACGCGCATGGAAAATTTTATATATTATCGTTCACAATATATGTATTGAATACTAATAACATCCTGAGAGAGGAAATTTAGTTTTTTAATTCCAGCTTTCAATCTTATTTTCTGTATTCTAGAATGAATTTCTTTCAACAGAAGTTTATATTACGTTGAGAATTTTGCTTATTTTTATTTTCACTCACTGATTTCTGTTTACAGAGTATAACTTACATCGACTTTTAAAAAATTCGAATTGAATTCTAGACCTGGAAAACAAGATTTTCTGTGCTAGAATGACTTTTTAGTGTTTATTTTGTAATTCGCACGCGCATGGAAAATTTTATATATTATCGTTCACAATATATGTATTGAATACTAATAACATCCTGAGAGAGGAAATTTAGTTTTTTAATTCCAGCTTTCAAAATTAATTTTCTGTATTCCAGAATGAATTTCTTTCAACAGAAGTTTATATTACGTTGAGAATTTTGCTTATTTTTATTTTCACTCACTGATTTCTGTGTACAGAGTATAACTTACATCGAATTTTAAAAAATTCGAATTGAATTCTAGACCTGGAAAACAAGATTTTCTGTGCTAGAATGACTTTTTAGTGTTTATTTTGTAATTCGCACGCGCATGGAAAATTTTATATATTATCGTTCACAATATATGTATTGAATACTAATAACATCCTGAGAGAGGATTTTAGTTTTTTAATTCCAGCTTTCAAAATTAATTTTCTGTATTCTAGAATGAATTTCTTCCAACAGAAGTTTATATTACGTTGAGAATTTTGCTTATTTTTATTTTCACTCACTGATTTCTGTTTACAGAGTATAACTTACATCGAATTTTAAAAAATTCGAATTGAATTCTAGACCTGGAAAATAAGATTTTCTGTGCTAGAATGACTTTTTAGTGTTTATTTTGTAATTCGCACGCGCATGGAAAATTTTATATATTATCGTTCACAATATATGTATTGAATACTAATAACATCCTGAGAGAGGAAATTTAGTTTTTTAATTCCAGCTTTCAAAATTAATTTTCTGTATTCTAGAATGAATTTCTTCCAACAGAAGTTTATATTACGTTGAGAATTTTGCTTATTTTTATTTTCACTCACTGATTTCTGTGTACAGAGTATAACTTACATCGACTTTTAAAAAATTCGAATTGAATTCTAGACCTGGAAAACAAGATGTTCTGTTCTAGAATGACTTTTTAGTGTTTATTTTGTAATTCGCACGCGCATGGAAAATTTTATATATTATCGTTCACAATATATGTATTGAATACTAATAACATCCTGAGAGAGGAAATTTAGTTTTTTAATTCCAGCTTTCAATCTTATTTTCTGTATTCTAGAATGAATTTCTTTCAACAGAAGTTTATATTACGTTGAGAATTTTGCTTATTTTTATTTTCACTCACTGATTTCTGTGTACAGAGTATAACTTACATCGACTTTTAAAAAATTCGAATTGAATTCTAGACCTGGAAAACAAGATTTTCTGTTCTAGAATGACTTTTTAGTGTTTATTTTGTAATTCGCACGCGCATGGAAAATTTTATACATTATCGTTCACAATATATGTATTGAATACTAATAACATCCTGAGAGAGGAAATTTAGTTTTTTAATTCCAGCTTTCAATCTTATTTTCTGTATTCTAGAATGAATTTCTTTCAACAGAAGTTTATATTACGTTGAGAATTTTGCTTATTTTTATTTTCACTCACTGATTTCTGTTTACAGAGTATAATTTACATCGACTTTTAAAAAATTCGAATTGAATTCTAGACCTGGAAAACAAGATTATCTGTTCTAGAATGACTTTTTAGTGTTTATTTTGTAATTCGCACGCGCATGGAAAATTTTATATATTATCGTTCACAATATATGTATTGAATACTAATAACATCCTGAGAGAGGAAATTTAGTTTTTTAATTCCAGCTTTAAAAATTAATTTTCTGTATTCTAGAATGAATTTCTTTCAACAGAATTTATATTACCTTGAGAATTTTGCTTATTTTTATTTTCACTCACTGATTTCTGTTTACAGAGTATAACTTACATCGACTTTTAAAAAATTCGAATTGAATTCTAGACCTGGAAAACAAGATTTTCTGTTCTAGAATGACTTTTTAGTGTTTATTTAGTAATTCGCACGCGCATGGAAAATTTTATATATTATCGTTCACAATATATGTATTGAATACTAATAACATCCTGAGAGAGGAAATTTAGTTTTTTAATTCCAGCTTTCAAAATTAATTTTCTGTATTCTAGAATGAATTTCTTTCAACGGAAGTTTATATTACGTTGAGAATTTTGCTTATTTTTATTTTCACTCACTGATTTCTGTTTACAGAGTATAACTTACATCGACTTTTAAAAAATTCGAATTGAATTCTAGACCTGGAAAACAAGATTTTCTGTTCTAGAATGACTTTTTAGTGTTTATTTTGGAATTCGCACGCGCATGGAAAATTTTATATATTATCGTTCACAATATATGTATTGAATACTAATAACATCCTGAGAGAGGAAATTTAGTTTTTTTATTCCAGCTTTCAAAATTAATTTTCTGTATTCTAGAATGAATTTCTTCCAACAGAAGTTTATATTACGTTGAGAATTTTGCTTATTTTTATTTTCACTCACTGATTTCTGTTTACAGAGTATAACTTACATCGAATTTTAAAAAATTCGAATTGAATTCTAGACCTGGAAAACAAGATTTTCTGTGCTAGAATGACTTTTTAGTGTTTATTTTGTAATTCGCACGCGCATGGAAAATTTTATATATTATCGTTCACAATATATGTATTGAATACTAATAACATCCTGAGAGAGGATTTTAGTTTTTTAATTCCAGCTTTCAAAATTAATTTTCTGTATTCTAGAATGAATTTCTTCCAACAGAAGTTTATATTACGTTGAGAATTTTGCTTATTTTTATTTTCACTCACTGATTTCTGTGTACAGAGTATAACTTACATCGACTTTTAAAAAATTCGAATTGAATTCTAGACCTGGAAAATAAGATTTTCTGTGCTAGAATGACTTTTTAGTGTTTATTTTGTAATTCGCACGCGCATGGAAAATTTTATATATTATCGTTCACAATATATGTATTGAATACTAATAACATCCTGAGAGAGGAAATTTAGTTTTTTAATTCCAGCTTTCAATCTTATTTTCTGTATTCTAGAATGAATTTCTTTCAACAGAAGTTTATATTACGTTGAGAATTTTGCTTATTTTTATTTTCACTCACTGATTTCTGTTTACAGAGTATAATTTACATCGACTTTTAAAAAATTCGAATTGAATTCTAGACCTGGAAAACAAGATTATCTGTGCTAGAATGACTTTTTAGTGTTTATTTTGTAATTCGCACGCGCATGGAAAATTTTATATATTATCGTTCACAATATATGTATTGAATACTAATAACATCCTGAGAGAGGATTTTAGTTTTTTAATTCCAGCTTTCAAAATTAATTTTCTGTATTCTAGAATGAATTTCTTCCAACAGAAGTTTATATTACGTTGAGAATTTTGCTTATTTTTATTTTCACTCACTGATTTCTGTGTACAGAGTATAACTTACATCGACTTTTAAAAAATTCGAATTGAATTCTAGACCTGGAAAACAAGATGTTCTGTTCTAGAATGACTTTTTAGTGTTTATTTTGTAATTCGCACGCGCATGGAAAATTTTATATATTATCGTTCACAATATATGTATTGAATACTAATAACATCCTTAGAGAGGAAATTTAGTTTTTTAATTCCAGCTTTCAATCTTATTTTCTGTATTCTAGAATGAATTTCTTTCAACAGAAGTTTATATTACGTTGAGAATTTTGCTTATTTTTATTTTCACTCACTGATTTCTGTTTACAGAGTACAATTTACATCGACTTTTAAAAAATTCGAATTGAATTCTAGACCTGGAAAACAAGATTATCTGTTCTAGAATGACTTTTTAGTGTTTATTTTGTAATTCGCACGCGCATGGAAAATTTTATATATTATCGTTCACAATATATGTATTGAATACTAATAACATCCTGAGAGAGGAAATTTAGTTTTTTAATTCCAGCTTTCAAAATTAATTTTCTGTATTCTAGAATGAATTTCTTTCAACAGAATTTATATTACCTTGAGAATTTTGCTTATTTTTATTTTCACTCACTGATTTCTGTTTACAGAGTATAACTTACATCGACTTTTAAAAAATTCGAATTGAATTCTAGACCTGGAAAACAAGATTTTCTGTTCTAGAATGACTTTTTAGTGTTTATTTAGTAATTCGCACGCGCATGGAAAATGTTATATATTATCGTTCACAATATATGTATTGAATACTAATAACATCCTGAGAGAGGAAATTTAGTTTTTTAATTCCAGCTTTCAAAATTAATTTTCTGTATTCTAGAATGAATTTCTTTCAACGGAAGTTTATATTACGTTGAGAATTTTGCTTATTTTTATTTTCACTCACTGATTTCTGTTTACAGAGTATAACTTACATCGACTTTTAAAAAATTCGAATTGAATTCTAGACCTGGAAAACAAGATTTTCTGTTCTAGAATGACTTTTTAGTGTTTATTTTGGAATTCGCACGCGCATGGAAAATTTTATATATTATCGTTCACAATATATGTATTGAATACTAATAACATCCTGAGAGAGGAAATTTAGTTTTTTAATTCCAGCTTCCAAAATTAATTTTCTGTATTCTAGAATGAATTTCTTTCAACGGAAGTTTATATTACGTTGAGAATTTTGCTTATTTTTATTTTCACTCACTGATTTCTGTTTACAGAGTATAACTTACATCGAATTTTAAAAAATTCGAATTGAATTCTAGACCTGGAAAACAAGATTTTCTGTGCTAGAATGACTTTTTAGTTTTTATTTGTAATTCGCACGCGCATGGAAAATTTTATATATTATCGTTCACAATATATGTATTGAATACTAATAACATCCTGAGAGAGGAAATTTAGTTTTTTTATTCCAGCTTTCAAAATTAATTTTCTGTATTCTAGAATGAATTTCTTTCAACAGAAGTTTATATTACGTTGAGAATTTTGCTTATTTTTATTTTCACTCACTGATTTCTATTTAAAGAGTATAACTTACATCGACTTTTAAAACATTCGAATTGAATTCTAGACCTGGAAAACAAGATGTTCTGTTCTAGAATGACTTTTTAGTGTTTATTTTGTAATTCGCACGCGCATGGAAAATTTTATATATTATCGTTCACAATATATGTATTGAATACTAATAACATCCTGAGAGAGGAAATTTAGTTTTTTAATTCCAGCTTTCAATCTTATTTTCTGTATTCTAGAATGAATTTCTTTCAACAGAAGTTTATATTACGTTGAGAATTTTGCTTATTTTTCTTTTCACTCACTGATTTCTGTTTACAGAGTATAACTTACATCGACTTTTAAAAAATTCGAATTGAATTCTAGACCTGGAAAACAAGATTTTCTGTGCTAGAATGACTTTTTAGTGTTTATTTTGTAATTCGCACGCGCATGGAAAATTTTATATATTATCGTTCACAATATATGTATTGAATACAAATAACATCCTGAGAGAGGAAATTTAGTTTTTTAATTCCAGCTTTCAAAATTAGTTTTCTGTATTCTAGAATGAATTTCTTTCAACAGAAGTTTATATTACGTTGAGAATTTTGCTTATTTTTATTTTCACTCACTGATTTCTGTGTACAGAGTATAACTTACATCGAATTTTAAAAAATTCGAATTGAATTCTAGACCTGGAAAACAAGATTTTCTGTGCTAGAATGACTTTTTAGTGTTTATTTTGTAATTCGCACGCGCATGGAAAATTTTATATATTATCGTTCACAATATATGTATTGAATACTAATAACATCCTGAGAGAGGATTTTAGTTTTTTAATTCCAGCTTTCAAAATTAATTTTCTGTATTCAAGAATGAATTTCTTCCAACAGAAGTTTATATTACGTTGAGAATTTTGCTTATTTTTATTTTCACTCACTGATTTCTGTTTACAGAGTATAACTTACATCGAATTTTAAAAAATTCGAATTGAATTCTAGACCTGGAAAACAAGATTTTCTGTGCTAGAATGACTTTTTAGTGTTTATTTTGTAATTCGCACGCGCATGGAAAATTTTATATATTATCGTTCACAATATATGTATTGAATACTAATAACATCCTGAGAGAGGATTTTAGTTTTTTAATTCCAGCTTTCAAAATTAATTTTCTGTATTCTAGAATGAATTTCTTCCAACAGAAGTTTATATTACGTTGAGAATTTTGCTTATTTTTATTTTCACTCACTGATTTCTGTGTACAGAGTATAACTTACATCGACTTTTAAAAAATTCGAATTGAATTCTAGACCTGGAAAACAAGATGTTCTGTTCTAGAATGACTTTTTAGTGTTTATTTTGTAATTCGCACGCGCATGGAAAATTTTATATATTATCGTTCACAATATATGTATTGAATACTAATAACATCCTGAGAGAGGAAATTTAGTTTTTTAATTCCAGCTTTCAATCTTATTTTCTGTATTCTAGAATGAATTTCTTTCAACAGAAGTTTATATTACGTTGAGAATTTTGCTTATTTTTATTTTCACTCACTGATTTCTGTTTACAGAGTATAATTTACATCGACTTTTAAAAAATTCGAATTGAATTCTAGACCTGGAAAACAAGATTATCTGTTCTAGAATGACTTTTTAGTGTTTATTTTGTAATTCGCACGCGCATGGAAAATTTTATATATTATCGTTCACAATATATGTATTGAATACTAATAACATCCTGAGAGAGGAAATTTAGTTTTTTAATTCCAGCTTTCAAAGTTAATTTTCTGTATTCTAGAGTGAATTTCTTTCAATGGAAATTTATATTACGTTGAGAATTTTGCTTATTTCTTTTTTCACTCACTGATTTCTGTTTACAGAGTATAACTTACATCGACTTTTAAAAAATTCGAATTGAATTCTAGACCTGGAAAACAAGATTTTCTGTTCTAGAATGACTTTTTAGTGTTTATTTAGTAATTCGCACGCGCATGGAAAATTTTATATATTATCCTTCACAATATATGTATTGAATACTAATAACATCCTGAGAGAGGATTTTAGTTTTTTAATTCCAGCTTTCAAAATTAATTTTCTGTATTCTAGAATGAATTTCTTCCAACAGAAGTTTATATTACGTTGAGAATTTTGCTTATTTTTATTTTCACTCACTGATTTCTGTTTACAGAGTATAACTTACATCGAATTTTAAAAAATTCGAATTGAATTCTAGACCTGGAAAACAAGATTTTCTGTGCTAGAATGACTTTTTAGTGTTTATTTTGTAATTCGCACGCGCATGGAAAATTTTATATATTATCGTCACAATATATGTATTGAATACTAATAACATCCTGAGAGAGGATTTTAGTTTTTTAATTCCAGCTTTCAAAATTAATTTTCTGTATTCTAGAATGAATTTCTTCCAACAGAAGTTTATATTACGTTGAGAATTTTGCTTATTTTTATTTTCACTCACTGATTTCTGTGTACAGAGTATAACTTACATCGACTTTTAAAAAATTCGAATTGAATTCTAGACCTGGAAAACAAGATGTTCTGTTCTAGAATGACTTTTTAGTGTTTATTTTGTAATTCGCACGCGCATGGAAAATTTTATATATTATCGTTCACAATATATGTATTGAATACTAATAACATCCTGAGAGAGGAAATTTAGTTTTTTAATTCCAGCTTTCAATCTTATTTTCAATATTCTAGAATGAATTTCTTTCAACAGAAGTTTATATTACGTTGAGAATTTTGCTTATTTTTATTTTCACTCACTGATTTCTGTTTACAGAGTATAATTTACATCGACTTTTAAAAAATTCGAATTGAATTCTAGACCTGGAAAACAAGATTATCTGTTCTAGAATGACTTTTTAGTGTTTATTTTGTAATTCGCACGCGCATGGAAAATTTTATATATTATCGTTCACAATATATGTATTGAATACTAATAACATCCTGAGAGAGGAAATTTAGTTTTTTAATTCCAGCTTTCAAAGTTAATTTTCTGTATTCTAGAGTGAATTTCTTTCAATGGAAATTTATATTACGTTGAGAATTTTGCTTATTTTTATTTTCACTCACTGATTTCTGTTTACAGAGTATAACTTACATCGACTTTTAAAAAATTCGAATTGAATTCTAGACCTGGAAAACAAGATTTTCTGTTCTAGAATGACTTTTTAGTGTTTATTTAGTAATTCGCACGCGCATGGAAAATTTTATATATTATCGTTCACAATATATGTATTGAATACTAATAACATCCTGAGAGAGGAAATTTAGTTTTTTATTTCCAGCTTTCAAAATTAATTTTCTGTATTCTAGAATGAATTTCTTCCAACAGAAGTTTATATTACGTTGAGAATTTTGCTTATTTTTATTTTCACTCACTGATTTCTATTTACAGATTATAATTTACATCGACTTTTAAAAAATTCGAATTGAATTCTACACCTGGAAAACAAGATTTTCTGTTCTAGAATGACTTTTTAGTGTTTATTTTGTAATTCGCACGCGCATGGAAAATTTTATATATTATCGTTCACAATATATGTATTGAATACTAATAACATCCTGAGAGAGGAAATTTAGTTTTTTAATTCCAGCTTTCAAAATTAATTTTCTGTATTCTAGAATGAATTTCTTTCAACAGAAGTTTATATTACGTTGAGAATTTTGCTTATTTTTATATTCTCTCACTGATTTCTGTTTACAGAGTATAACTTACATCGACTTTTAAAAAATTCGAATTGAATTCTAGACCTGGAAAACAAGGTTTTCTGTTCTAGAATGACTTTTTAGTGTTTATTTTGTAATTCGCACGCGCATGGAAAATTTTATATATTATCGTTCACAATATATGTATTGAATACTAATAACATCCTGAGAGAGGAAATTTAGTTTTTTAATTCCAGCTCTCAAAATTAATTTTCTGTATTCTAGAATGAATTTCTTTCAACAGAAGTTTATATTACGTTGAGAATTTTGCTTATTTTTATTTTCACTCACTGATTTCTGTTTACAGAGTATAATTTACATCGACTTTTAAAAAATTCGAATTGAATTCTAGACCTGCAAAACAAGATTATCTGTTCTAGAATGACTTTTTAGTGTTTATTTTGTAATTCGCACGCGCATGGAAAATTTTATATATTATCGTTCACAATATATGTATTGAATACAAATAACATCCTGAGAGAGGAAATTTAGTTTTTTAATTCCAGCTTTCAATCTTATTTTCTGTATTCTAGAATGAATTTCTTTCAACAGAAGTTTATATTACGTTGAGAATTTTGCTTATTTTTATTTTCACTCACTGATTTCTGTTTACAGAGTATAACTTACATCGACTTTTAAAAAATTCGAATTGAATTCTAGACCTGGAAAACAAGATTTTCTGTTCTAGAATGACTTTTTAGTGTTTATTTTGTAATTCGCACGCGCATGGAAAATTTTATATATTATCGTTCACAATATATGTATTGAATACTAATAACATCCTGAGAGAGGATTTTAGTTTTTTAATTCCAGCTTTCAAAATTAATTTTCTGTATTCTAGAGTGAATTTCTTTCAACGGAAATTTATATTACGTTGAGAATTTTGCTTATTTTTATTTTCACTCACTGATTTCTGTTTACAGAGTATAACTTACATCGACTTTTAAAAAATTCGAATTGAATTCTAGACCTGGAAAACAAGATTTTCTGTTCTAGAATGACTTTTTAGTGTTTATTTTGTAATTCGCACGCGCATGGAAAATTTTATATATTATCATTCACAATATATGTATTGAATACTAATAACATCCTGAGAGAGGATTTTAGTTTTTTAATTCAACCTTTCAATCTTATTTTCTGTATTCTAGAATGAATTTCTTTCAACAGAAGTTTATATTACGTTGAGAATTTTGCTTATTTTTATTTTCACTCACTGATTTCTGTTTACAGAGTATAACTTACATCGACTTTTAAAAAATTCGAATTGAATTCTAGACCTGGAAAACAAGATTTTCTGTTCTAGAATGATTTTTTAGTGTTTATTTTGTAATTCGCACGCGCATGGAAAATTTTATATATTATCGTTCACAATATATGTATTGAATACTAATAACATCCTGAGAGAGGATTTTAGTTTTTTAATTCCAGCTTTCAAAATTAATTTTCTGTATTCTAGAGTGAATTTCTTTCAACGGAAATTTATATTACGTTGAGAATTTTGCTTATTTTTATTTTCACTCACTGATTTCTGTTTACAGAGTATAACTTACATCGACTTTTAAAAAATTCGAATTGAATTCTACACCTGGAAAACAAGATTTTCTGTTCTAGAATGACTTTTTAGTGTTTATTTTGTAATTCGCACGCGCATGGAAAATTTTATATATTATCGTTCACAATATATGTATTGAATACTAATAACATCCTGAGAGAGGAAATTTAGTTTTTTATTTCCAGCTTTCAAAATTAATTTTCTGTATTCTAGAATGAATTTCTTCCAACAGAAGTTTATATTACGTTGAGAATTTTGCTTATTTTTATTTTCACTCACTGATTTCTGTCTACAGAGTATAATTTACATCGACTTTTAAAAAATTCGAATTGAATTCTAGACCTGGAAAACAAGATTTTCTGTTCTAGAATGACTTTTTAGTGTTTATTTTGTAATTCGCACGCGCATGGAAAATTTTATATATTATCGTTCACAATATATGTATTGAATACTAATAACATCCTGAGAGAGGAAATTTAGTTTTTTAATTCCAGCTTTCAAAATTGATTTTCTGTATTCTAGAATGAATTTCTTTCAACAGAAGTTTATATTACGTTGAGAATTTTGCTTATTTTTATTTTCACTCACTGATTTCTGTTTACAGAGTATAACTTACATCGACTTTTAAAAAATTCGAATTGAATTCTAGACCTGGAAAACAAGATTTTCTGTTCTAGAATGACTTTTTAGTGTTTATTTTGTAATTCGCACGCGCATGGAAAATTTTATATATTATCGTTCACAATATATGTATTGAATACTAATAACATCCTGAGAGAGGAAATTTAGTTTTTTAATTCCAGCTTTCAAAATTAATTTTCTGTATTCTAGAATGAATTTCTTCCAACAGAAGTTTATATTACGTTGAGAATTTTGCTTATTTTTATTTTCACTCACTGATTTCTGATTACAGAGTATAACTTACATCGACTTTTAAAAAATTCGAATTGAATTCTAGACCTGGAAAACAAGATTTTCTGTTCTAGAATGACTTTTTAGTGTTTATTTTGTAATTCGCACGCGCATGGAAAATTTTATATATTATCGTTCACAATATATGTATTGAATACTTATAACATCCTGAGAGAGGAAATTTAGTTTTTTAATTCCAGCTTTCAAAATTAATTTTCTGTATTCTAGAATGAATTTCTTCCAACAGAAGTTTATATTACGTTGAGAATTTTGCTTATTTTTATTTTCACTCACTGATTTCTGTTTACAGAGTATAGCTTACATCGACTTTTAAAAAATTCGAATTGAATTCTAGACCTGGAAAACAAGATTTTCTGTTCTAGAATGACTTTTTAGTGTTTATTTTGTAATTCGCACGCGCATGGAAAATTTTATATATTATCGTTCACAATATATGTATTGAATACTAATAACATCCTGAGAGAGGAAATTTAGTTTTTTAATTCCAGCTTTCAAAATTAATTTTCTGTATTCTAGAATGAATTTCTTTCAACAGGAGTTTATATTACGTATAGAATTTTTCTTATTTTTATTTTCACTCACTGATTTCTGTTTACAGAGTATAACTTACATCGACTTTTAAAAAATTTGAATTGAATTCTAGACCTGGAAAACAAGATTTTCTGTTCTAGAATAACTTTTTAGTGTTTATTTTGTAATTCGCACGCGCATGGAAAATTTTATATATTATCGTTCACAATATATCTATTGAATACTAATAACATCCTGAGAGAGGAAATTTAGTTTTTTAATTCCAGCTTTCAAAATTAATTTTCTGTATTCTAGAATGAATTTCTTCCAACAGAAGTTTATATTACGTTGAGAATTTTGCTTATTTTTATTTTCACTCACTGATTTCTGTTTACAGAGTATAACTTACATCGACTTTTAAAAAATTCGAATTGAATTCTAGACCTGGATAACAAGATTTTCTGTTCTAGAATGACTTTTTAGTGTTTATTTTGTAATTCGCACGCGCATGGAAAATTTTATATATTATCGTTCACAATATATGTATTGAATACTAATAACATCCTGAGAGAGGAAATTTAGTTTTTTAATTCCAGCTTTCAAAATTAATTTTCTGTATTCTAGAATGAATTTCTTTCAACAAAGTTTATATTACGTTGAGAATTTTGCTTATTTTTATTTTCACTCACTGATTTCTGTTTACAGAGTATAACTTACATCGACTTTTAAAAAATTCGAATTGAATTCTAGACCTGGAAAACAAGATTTTCTGTTCTAGAATGACTTTTTAGTGTTTATTTTGTAATTCGCACGCGCATGGAAAATTTTATATATTATGGTTCACAATATATGTATTGAATACTAATAACATCCAAGAGAGGAAATTTAGTTTTTTAATTCCAGCTTTCAAAATTAATTTTCTGTATTCTAGAATGAATTTCTTTCAACAGAAGTTTATATTACGTTGAGAATTTTGCTTATTTTTATTTTCACTCACTGATTTCTGTTTACAGAGTATAACTTACATCGACTTTTAAAAAATTCGAATTGAATTCTAGACCTGGAAAACAAGGTTTTCTGTTCTAGAATGACTTTTTAGTGTTTATTTTGTAATTCGCACGCGCATGGAAAATTTTATATATTATCGTTCACAATATATGTATTGAATACTAATAACATCCTGAGAGAGGAAATTTAGTTTTTTAATTCCAGCTCTCAAAATTAATTTTCTGTATTCTAGAATGAATTTCTTTCAACAGAAGTTTATATTACGTTGAGAATTTTGCTTATTTTTATTTTCACTCACTGATTTCTGTTTACAGAGTATAATTTACATCGACTTTTAAAAAATTCGAATTGAATTCTAGACCTGCAAAACAAGATTATCTGTTCTAGAATGACTTTTTAGTGTTTATTTTGTAATTCGCACGCGCATGGAAAATTTTATATATTATTGTTCACAATATATGTATTGAATACTAATAACATCCTGAGAGAGGAAATTTAGTTTTTTAATTCCAGCTTTCAATCTTATTTTCTGTATTCTAGAATGAATTTCTTTCAACAGAAGTTTATATTACGTTGAGAATTTTGCTTATTTTTATTTTTACTCACTTATTTCTGTTTACAGAGTATAACTTACATCGACTTTTAAAAAATTCGAATTGAATTCTAGACCTGGAAAACAAGATTTTCTGTTCTAGAATGACTTTTTAGTGTTTATTTTGTAATTCGCACGCGCATGGAAAATTTTATATATTATCGTTCACAATATATGTATTGAATACTAATAACATCCTGAGAGAGGATTTTAGTTTTTTAATTCCAGCTTTCAAAATTAATTTTCTGTATTCTAGAGTGAATTTCTTTCAACGGAAATTTATATTACGTTGAGAATTTTGCTTATTTTTATGTTCACTCACTGATTTCTGTTTACAGAGTATAACTTACATCGACTTTTAAAAAATTCGAATTGAATTCTACACCTGGAAAACAAGATTTTCTGTTCTAGAATGACTTTTTAGTGTTTATTTTGTAATTCGCACGCGCATGGAAAATTTTATATATTATCGTTCACAATATATGTATTGAATACTAATAACATCCTGAGAGAGGAAATTTAGTTTTTTATTTCCAGCTTTCAAAATTAATTTTCTGTATTCTAGAATGAATTTCTTCCAACAGAAGTTTATATTACGTTGAGAATTTTGCTTATTTTTATTTTCACTCACTGATTTCTGTTTACAGAGTATAATTTACATCGACTTTTAAAAAATTCGAATTGAATTCTAGACCTGGAAAACAAGATTTTCTGTTCTAGAATGACTTTTTAGTGTTTATTTTGTAATTCGCACGCGCATGGAAAATTTTATATATTATCGTTCACAATATATGTATTGAATACTAATAACATCCTGAGAGAGGAAATTTAGTTTTTTAATTCCAACTTTCAAAATTAATTTTCTGTATTCTAGAATGAATTTCTTTCAACAGAAGTTTATATTACGTTGAGAATTTTGCTTATTTTTATTTTCACTCACTGATTTCTGTTTACAGAGTATAACTTACATCGACTTTTAAAAAATTCGAATTGAATTCTAGACCTGGAAAACAAGATTTTCTGTTCTAGAATGACTTTTTAGTGTTTATTTTGTAATTCGCACGCACGCATGGAAAATTTTATATATTATCGTTCACAATATATGTATTGAATACTAATAACATCCTGAGAGAGGAAATTTAAATTTTTAATTCCAGCTTTCAAAATTAATTTTCTGTATTCTAGAATGAATTTCTTCCAACAGAAGTTTATATTACGTTGAGAATTTTGCTTATTTTTATTTTCACTCACTGATTTCTGTTTACAGAGTATAGCTTACATCGACTTTTAAAAAATTCGAATTGAATTCTAGACCTGGAAAACAAGATTTTCTGTTCTAGAATGACTTTTTAGTGTTTATTTTGTAATTCGCACGCGCATGGAAAATTTTATATATTATCGTTCACAATATATGTATTGAATACTAATAACATCCTGAGAGAGGAAATTTAGTTTTTTAATTCCAGCTTTCAAAATTAATTTTCTGTATTCTAGAATGAATTTCTTTCAACAAAGTTTATATTACGTTGAGAATTTTGCTTATTTTTATTTTCACTCACTGATTTCTGTTTACAGAGTATAACTTACATCGACTTTTAAAAAATTCGAATTGATTTCTAGACCTGGAAAACAAGATTTTCTGTTCTAGAATGACTTTTTAGTGTTTATTTTGTAATTCGCACGCGCATGGAAAATTTTATATATTATGGTTCACAATATATGTATTGAATACTAATAACATCCAAGAGAGGAAATTTAGTTTTTTAATTCCAGCTTTCAAAATTAATTTTCTGTATTCTAGAATGAATTTCTTTCAACAGAAGTTTATATTACGTTGAGAATTTTGCTTATTTTTATTTTCACTCACTGATTTCTGTTTACAGAGTATAACTTACATCGACTTTTAAAAAATTCGAATTGAATTCTAGACCTGGAAAACAAGGTTTTCTGTTCTAGAATGACTTTTTAGTGTTTATTTTGTAATTCGCACGCGCATGGAAAATTTTATATATTATCGTTCACAATATATGTATTGAATACTAATAACATCCTGAGAGAGGAAATTTAGTTTTTTAATTCCAGCTCTCAAAATTAATTTTCTGTATTCTAGAATGAATTTCTTTCAACAGAAGTTTATATTACGTTGAGAATTTTGCTTATTTTTATTTTCACTCACTGATTTCTGTTTACAGAGTATAATTTACATCGACTTTTAAAAAATTCGAATTGAATTCTAGACCTGGAAAACAAGATTATCTGTTCTAGAATGACTTTTTAGTGTTTATTTTGTAATTCGCACGCGCATGGAAAATTTTATATATTATTGTTCACAATATATGTATTGAATACTAATAACATCCTGAGAGAGGAAATTTAGTTTTTTAATTCCAGCTTTCAATCTTATTTTCTGTATTCTAGAATGAATTTCTTTCAACAGAAGTTTATATTACGTTGAGAATTTTGCTTATTTTTATTTTTACTCACTTATTTCTGTTTACAGAGTATAACTTACATCGACTTTTAAAAAATTCGAATTGAATTCTAGACCTGGAAAACAAGATTTTCTGTTCTAGAATGACTTTTTAGTGTTTATTTTGTAATTCGCACGCGCATGGAAAATTTTATATATTATCGTTCACAATATATGTATTGAATACTAATAACATCCTGAGAGAGGATTTTAGTTTTTTAATTCCAGCTTTCAAAATTAATTTTCTGTATTCTAGAGTGAATTTCTTTCAACGGAAATTTATATTACGTTGAGAATTTTGCTTATTTTTATTTTCACTCACTGATTTCTGTTTACAGAGTATAAATTACATCGACTTTTAAAAAATTCGAATTGAATTCTACACCTGGAAAACAAGATTTTCTGTTCTAGAATGACTTTTTAGTGTTTATTTTGTAATTCGCACGCGCATGGAAAATTTTATATATTATCGTTCACAATATATGTATTGAATACTAATAACATCCTGAGAGAGGAAATTTAGTTTTTTATTTCCAGCTTTCAAAATTAATTTTCTGTATTCTAGAATGAATTTCTTCCAACAGAAGTTTATATTACGTTGAGAATTTTGCTTATTTTTATTTTCACTCACTGATTTCTGTTTACAGAGTATAATTTACATCGACTTTTAAAAAATTCGAATTGAATTCTAGACCTGGAAAACAAGATTTTCTGTTCTAGAATGACTTTTTAGTGTTTATTTTGTAATTCGCACGCGCATGGAAAATTTTATATATTATCGTTCACAATATATGTATTGAATACTAATAACATCCTGAGAGAGGAAATTTAGTTTTTTAATTCCAGCTTTCAAAATTAATTTTCTGTATTCTAGAATGAATTTCTTTCAACAGAAGTTTATATTACGTTGAGAATTTTGCTTATTTTTATTTTCACTCACTGATTTCTGTTTACAGAGTATAACTTACATCGACTTTTAAAAAATTCGAATTGAATTCTAGACCTGGAAAACAAGATTTTCTGTTCTAGAATGACTTTTTAGTGTTTATTTTGTAATTCGCACGCACGCATGGAAAATTTTATATATTATCGTTCACAATATATGTATTGAATACTAATAACATCCTGAGAGAGGAAATTTAAATTTTTAATTCCAGCTTTCAAAATTAATTTTCTGTATTCTAGAATGAATTTCTTCCAACAGAAGTTTATATTACGTTGAGAATTTTGCTTATTTTTATTTTCACTCACTGATTTCTGTTTACAGAGTATAGCTTACATCGACTTTTAAAAAATTCGAATTGAATTCTAGACCTGGAAAACAAGATTTTCTGTTCTAGAATGACTTTTTAGTGTTTATTTTGTAATTCGCACGCGCATGGAAAATTTTATATATTATCGTTCACAATATATGTATTGAATACTAATAACATCCTGAGAGAGGAAATTTAGTTTTTTAATTCCAGCTTTCAAAATTAATTTTCTGTATTCTAGAATGAATTTCTTTCAACAGGAGTTTATATTACGTATAGAATTTTGCTTATTTTTATTTTCACTCACTGATTTCTGTTTACAGAGTATAACTTACATCGACTTTTAAAAAATTCGAATTGAATTCTAGACCTGGAAAACAAGATTTTCTGTTCTAGAATAACTTTTTAGTGTTTATTTTGTAATTCGCACGCGCATGGAAAATTTTATATATTATCGTTCACAATATATGTATTGAATACTAATAACATCCTGAGAGAGGAAATTTAGTTTTTTAATTCCAGCTTTCAAAATTAATTTTCTGTATTCTAGAATGAATTTTTTTCAACAGAAGTTTATATTACGTTGAGAATTTTGCTTATTTTTATTTTCACTCACTGATTTCTGTTTACAGAGTATAACTTACATCGACTTTTAAAAAATTCTAATATTTCTACACCTGGAAAACAAGATTTTCTGTGCTAGAATGACTTTTTAGTGTTTATTTTGTAATTCGCACGCGCATGGAAAATTTTATATATTATCGTTCACAATATATCTATTGAATACTAATAACATCCTGAGAGAGGAAATTTAGTTTTTTAATTCCAGCTTTCAAAATTAATTTTCTGTATTCTAGAATGAATTTCTTTCAACAAAAGTTTATATTACGTTGAGAATTTTGCTTATTTTTATTTTCACAAACTGATTTCTGTTTACAGAGTATAACTTACATCGACTTTTAAAAAATTCGAATTGAATTCTAGACCTGGAAAACAAGATTTTCTGTTCTAGAATGACTTTTTAGTGTTTATTTTGTAATTCGCACGCGCATGGAAAATTTTATATATTATGGTTCACAATATATGTATTGAATACTAATAACATCCAAGAGAGGAAATTTAGTTTTTTAATTCCAGCTTTCAAAATTAATTTTCTGTATTCTAGAATGAATTTCTTTCAACAGAAGTTTATATTACGTTGAGAATTTTGCTTATTTTTATTTTCACTCACCGATTTCTGTTTACAGAGTATAACTTACATCGACTTTTAAAAAATTCGAATTGAATTCTAGACCTGGAAAACAAGATTTTCTGTGCTAGAATGACTTTTTAGTGTTTATTTTGTAATTCGCACGCGCATGGAAAATTTTATATATTATCGTTCACAATATATGTATTGAATACTAATAACATCCTGAGAGAGGAAATTTAGTTTTTTAATTCCAGCTTTCAAAATTAATTTTCTGTATTCTAGAATGAATTTCTTTCAACAGAAGTTTATATTACGTTGAGAATTTTGCTTATTTTTATTTTCACTCACTGATTTCTGTGTACAGAGTATAACTTACATCGACTTTTAAAAAATTCGAATTGAATTCTAGACCTTGTAAACAAGATTTTCTGTTCTAGAATGACTTTTTAGTGTTTATTTTGTAATTCGCACGCGCATGGAAAATTTTATATATTATCGTTCACAATATATGTATTGAATACTAATAACATCCTGAGAGAGGAAATTTAGTTTTTTAATTCCAGCTTTCAAAATTAATTTTCTGTATTCTAGAATGAATTTCTTTCAACGGAAATTTATATTACGTTGAGAATTTTGCTTATTTTTATTTTCACTCACTGATTTCTGTTTACAGAGTATAACTTACATCGACTTTTAAAAAATTCGAATTGAATTCTAGACCTGGAAAACAAGATTTTCTGTGCTAGAATGACTTATTAGTGTTTATTTTGTAATTCGCACGCGCATGGAAAATTTTATATATTATCGTTCACAATATATGTATTGAATACTAATAACATCCTGAGAGAGGAAATTTAGTTTTTTAATTCCAGCTTTCAAAATTAATTTTCTGTATTCTAGAATGAATTTCTTTCAACGGAAGTTTATATTACGTACAGAATTTTGCTTATTTTTATGTTCACTCACTGATTTCTGTTTACAGAGTATAACTTTCATCGACTTTTAAAAAATTCGAATTGAATTCTAGACCTGGAAAACAAGATTTTCTGTGCTAGAATGACTTATTAGTGTTTATTTTGTAATTCGCACGCGCATGGAAAATTTTATATATTATCGTTCACAATATATGTATTGAATACTAATAACATCCTGAGAGTGGAAATTTAGTTTTTTAATTCCAGCTTTCAAAATTAATTTTCTGTATTCTAGAATGAATTTCTTTCAACGGAAGTTTATATTACGTTGAGAATTTTGCTTATTTTTATATTCACTCACTGATTTCTGTTTACAGAGTATAACTTACATCGACTTTTAAAAAATTCGAATTGAATTCTAGACCTGGAAAACAAGATTTTCTGTGCTAGAATGACTTATTAGTGTTTATTTTGTAATTCGCACGCGCATGGAAAATTTTATATATTATCGTTCACAATATATGTATTGAATACTAATAACATCCTGAGAGAGGAAATTTAGTTTTTTAATTCCAGCTTTCAAAATTAATTTTCTGTATTCTAGAATGAATTTCTTTCAACGGAAGTTTATATTACGTTGAGAATTTTGCTTATTTTTATGTTCACTCACTGATTTCTGTTTACAGAGTATAACTTACATCGACTTTTAAAAAATTCGAATTGAATTCTAGACCTGGAAAACAAGATTTTCTGTGCTAGAATGACTATTAGTGTTTATTTTGTAATTCGCACGCGCATGGAAAATTTTATATATTATCGTTCACAATATATGTATTGAATACTAATAACATCCTGAGAGTAGAAATTTAGTTTTTTAATTCCAGCTTTCAAAATTAATTTTCTGTATTCTAGAATGAATTTCCTTCAACGGAAGTTTATATTACGTTGAGAATTTTGCTTATTTTTATGTTCACTCACTGATTTCTGTTACCAGAGTATAACTTACATCGACTTTTAAAAAATTCGAATTGAATTCTAGACCTGGAAAACAAGATTTTCTGTGCTAGAATGACTTATTAGTGTTTATTTTGTAATTCGCACGCGCATGGAAAATTTTATATATTATCGTTCACAATATATGTATTGAATACTAATAACATCCTGAGAGTGGAAATTTAGTTTTTTAATTCCAGCTTTCAAAATTAATTTTCTGTATTCTAGAATGAATTTCTTTCAACGGAAGTTTATATTACGTTGAGAATTTTGCTTATTTTTATGTTCACTCACTGATTTCTGTTTACAGAGTATAACTTACATCGACTTTTAAAAAATTTGAATTGAATTCTAGACCTGGAAAACAAGATTTTGTGTGCTAGAATGACTTATTAGTGTTTATTTTGTAATTCGCACGCGCATGGAAAATTTTATATATTATCGTTCACAATATATGTATTGAATACTAATAACATCCTGAGAGAGGAAATTTAGTTTTTTAATTCCAGCTTTCAAAATTAATTTTCTGTATTCTAGAATGAATTTCTTTCAACAGAAGTTTATATTACGTTGAGAATTTTGCTTATTTTTATTTTCACTCACTGATTTCTGTTTACAGAGTATAACTTACATCGACTTTTTAAAAATTCGAATTGAATTCTAGACCTGGAAAACAAGATTTTCTGTGCTAGAATGACTTATTAGTGTTTATTTTGTAATTCGCACGCGCATGGAAAATTTTATATATTATCGTTCACAATATATGTATTGAATACTAATAACATCCTGAGAGAGGAAATTTAGTTTTTTAATTCCAGCTTTCAAAATTAATTTTCTGTATTCTAGAATGAATTTCTTTCAACAGAAGTTTATATTACGTTGAGAATTTTGCTTATTTTTATGTTCACTCACTGATTTCTGTTGACAGAGTATAACTTACATCGACTTTTAAAAAATTCGAATTGAATTATAGACCTGGAAAACAAGATTTTCTGTTCTAGAATGACTTTTTAGTGTTTATTTTGTAATTCGCACGCGCATGGAAAATTTTATATATTATCGTTCACAATATATGTATTGAATACTAATAACATCCTGAGAGAGGAAATTTAGTTTTTTAATTCCAGCTTTCAAAATTAATTTTCTGTATTCTAGAATGAATTTCTTCCAACGGAAGTTTATATTACGTTGAGAATTTTGCTTATTTTTATTTTCACTCACTGATTTCTGTTTACAGAGTATAACTTTCATCGACTTTTAAAAAATTCGAATTGAATTCTAGACCTGGAAAACAAGATTTTCTGTGCTAGAATGACTTATTAGTGTTTATTTTGTAATTCGCACGCGCATGGAAAATTTTATATATTATCGTTCACAATATATGTATTGAATACTAATAACATCCTGAGAGAGGAAATTTAGTTTTTTAATTCCAGCTTTCAAAATTAATTTTCTGTATTCTAGAATGAATTTCTTCCAACAGAAGTTTATATTACGTTGAGAATTTTGCTTATTTTTATTTTCACTCACTGATTTCTGTTTACAGAGTATAACTAACATCGACTTTTAAAAAATTCTAATTGATTTCTACACCTGGAAAACAAGATTTTCTGTGCTAGAATGACTTTTTAGTGTTTATTTTGTAATTCGCACGCGCATGGAAAATTTTATATATTATCGTTCACAATATATGTATTGAATACTAATAACATCCTGAGAGAGGAAATTTAGTTTTTTAATTCCAGCTTTCAAAATTAATTTTCTGTATTCTAGAATGAATTTCTTTCAACAGAAGTTTATATTACGTTGAGAATTTTGCTTATTTTTATTTTCACTCACTGATTTCTGTGTACAGAGTATAACTTACATCGACTTTTAAAAAATTCGAATTGAATTCTAGACCTGGAAAACAAGATTTTCTGTTCTAGAATGACTTTTTAGTGTTTATTTTGTAATTCGCACGCGCATGGAAAATTTTATATATTATCGTTCACAATATATGTATTGAATACTAATAACATCCTGAGAGAGGAAATTTAGTTTTTTAATTCCAGCTTTCAAAATTAATTTTCTGTATTCTAGAATGAATTTCTTTCAACGGAAATTTATATTACGTTGAGAATTTTGCTTATTTTTATTTTCACTCACTGATTTCTGTTTACAGAGTATAACTTACATCGACTTTTAAAAAATTCGAATTGAATTCTAGACCTGGAAAACAAGATTTTCTGTTCTAGAATGACTTTATAGTGTTTATTTTGTAATTCGCACGCGCATGGAAAATTTTATATATTATCGTTCATAATATATGTATTGAATACTAATAACATCCTGAGAGAGGAAATTTAGTTTTTTAATTCCAGTTGTCAAAATTAATTTTCTGTATTCTAGAATGAATTTCTTTCAACAGAAGTTTATATTACGTTGAGAATTTTGCTTATTTTTATTTTCACTCACTGATTTCTGTTTACAGAGTATAACTTACATCGACTTTTAAAAAATTCGAATTGAATTCTAGACCTGGAAAACAAGATTTTCTGTTCTAGAATGACTTTTTAGTGTTTATTTTGTAATTCGCACGCGCATGGAAAATTTTATATATTATCGTTCACAATATATGTATTGAATACTAATAACATCCTGAGAGTGGAAATTTAGTTTTTTAATTCCAGCTTTCAAAATTAATTTTCTGTATTCTAGAATGAATTTCTTTCAACGGAAGTTTATATTACGTTGAGAATTTTGCTTATTTTTATGTTCACTCACTGATTTCTGTTTACAGAGTATAACTTACATCGACTTTTAAAAAATTCGAATTGAATTCTAGACCTGGAAAACAAGATTTTCTGTGCTAGAATGACTTATTAGTGTTTATTTTGTAATTCGCACGCGCATGGAAAATTTTATATATTATCGTTCACAATATATGTATTGAATACTAATAACATCCTGAGAGTGGAAATTTAGTTTTTTAATTCCAGCTTTCAAAATTAATTTTCTGTATTCTAGAATGAATTTCTTTCAACGGAAGTTTATATTACGTTGAGAATTTTGCTTATTTTTATGTTCACTCACTGATTTCTGTTTACAGAGTATAACTTACATCGACTTTTAAAAAATTCGAATTGAATTCTAGACCTGGAAAACAAGATTTTCTGTGCTAGAATGACTTATTAGTGTTTATTTTGTAATTCGCACGCGCATGGAAAATTTTATATATTATCGTTCACAATATATGTATTGAATACTAATAACATCCTGAGAGTGGAAATTTAGTTTTTTAATTCCAGCTTTCAAAATTAATTTTCTGTATTCTAGAATGAATTTCTTTCAACGGAAGTTTATATTACGTTGAGAATTTTGCTTATTTTTATGTTCACTCACTGATTTCTGTTCACAGAGTATAACTTACATCGACTTTTAAAAAATTCGAATTGAATTCTAGACCTGGAAAACAAGATTTTCTGTGCTAGAATGACTTATTAGTGTTTATTTTGTAATTCGCACGCGCATGGAAAATTTTATATATTATCGTTCACAATATATGTATTGAATATTAATAACATCCTGAGAGAGGAAATTTAGTTTTTTAATTCCAGCTTTCAAAATTAATTTTCTGTATTCTAGAATGAATTTCTTTCAACGGAAGTTTATATTACGTTGAGAATTTTGCTTATTTTTATGTTCACTCACTGATTTCTGTTTACAGAGTATAACTTACATCGACTTTTAAAAAATTCGAATTGAATTCTAGACTTGGAAAACAAGATTTTCTGTGCTAGAATGACTTATTAGTGTTTATTTTGTAATTCGCACGCGCATGGAAAATTTTATATATTATCGTTCACAATATATGTATTGAATACTAATAACATCCTGAGAGTGGAAATTTAGTTTTTTAATTCCAGCTTTCAAAATTAATTTTCTGTATTCTAGAATGAATTTCTTTCAACGGAAGTTTATATTACGTTGAGAATTTTGCTTATTTTTATTTTCACTCACTGATTTCTGTTTACAGAGTATAACTTACATCGAATTTTAAAAAATTCGAAATGAATTCTAGACCTGGAAAACAAGATTTTCTGTTCTAGAATGACTTTTTAGTGTTTATTTTGTAATTCGCACGCGCATGGAAAATTTTATATATTATCGTTCACAATATATGTATTGAATACTAATAACATCCTGAGAGTGGAAATTTAGTTTTTTAATTCCAGCTTTCAAAATTAATTTTCTGTATTCTAGAATGAATTTCTTTCAACGGAAGTTTATATTACGTTGAGAATTTTGCTTATTTTTATTTTCACTCACTGATTTCTGTTTACAGAGTATAACTTACATCGACTTTTAAAAAATTCGAATTGAATTCTAGACCTGGAAAACAAGATTTTCTGTGCTAGAATGACTTATTAGTGTTTATTTTGTAATTCGCACGCGCATGGAAAATTTTATATATTATCGTTCACAATATATGTATTGAATACTAATAACATCCTGAGAGTGGAAATTTAGTTTTTTAATTCCAGCTTTCAAAATTAATTTTCTGTATTCTAGAATGAATTTCTTTCAACGGAAGTTTATATTACGTTGAGAATTTTGCTTATTTTTATTTTCACTCACTGATTTCTGTTTACAGAGTATAACTTACATCGACTTTTAAAAAATTCGAATTGAATTCTAGACCTGGAAAACAAGATTTTCTGTTCTAGAATGACTTTTTAGTGTTTATTTTGTAATTCGCACGCGCATGGAAAATTTTATATATTATCGTTCACAATATATGTATTGAATACTAATAACATCCTGAGAGTGGAAATTTAGTTTTTTAATTCCAGCTTTCAAAATTAATTTTCTGTATTCTAGAATGAATTTCTTTCAACGGAAGTTTATATTACGTTGAGAATTTTGCTTATTTTTATGTTCACTCACTGATTTCTGTTTACAGAGTATAACTTACATCGACTTTTAAAAAATTCGAATTGAATTCTAGACCTGGAAAACAAGATTTTCTGTGCTAGAATGACTTATTAGTGTTTATTTTGTAATTCGCACGCGCATGGAAAATTTTATATATTATCGTTCACAATATATGTATTGAATACTAATAACATCCTGAGAGAGGAAATTTAGTTTATTAATTCCAGCTTTCAAAATTAATTTTCTGTATTCTAGAATGAATTTCTTTCAACGGAGGTTTATATTACGTTGAGAATTTTGCTTATTTTTATGTTCACTCACTGATTTCTGTTTACAGAGTATAACTTACATCGACTTTTAAAAAATTCGAATTGAATTCTAGACCTGGAAAACAAGATTTTCTGTGCTAGAATGACTTATTAGTGTTTATTTTGTAATTCGCACGCGCATGGAAAATTTTATATATTATCGTTCACAATATATGTATTGAATACTTATAACATCCTGAGAGTGGAAATTTAGTTTTTTAATTCCAGCTTTCAAAATTAATTTTCTGTATTCTAGAATGAATTTCTTTCAACGGAAGTTTATATTACGTTGAGAATTTTGCTTATTTTTATTTTCACTCACTGATTTCTGTTTACAGAGTATAACTTACATCGACTTTTAAAAAATTCGAATTGAATTCTAGACCTGGAAAACAAGATTTTCTGTTCTAGAATGACTTTTTAGTGTTTATTTTGTAATTCGCACGCGCATGGAAAATTTTATATATTATCGTTCACAATATATGTATTGAATACTAATAACATCCTGAGAGAGGAAATTTAGTTTTTTAATTCCAGCTTTCAAAATTAATTTTCTGTATTCTAGAATGAATTTCTTTCAACGGAAGTTTATATTACGTTGAGAATTTTGCTTATTTTTATGTTCACTCACTGATTTCTGTTTACAGAGTATAACTTACATCGACTTTTAAAAAATTCGAATTGAATTCTAGACCTGGAAAACAAGATTTTCTGTGCTAGAATGACTTATTAGTGTTTATTTTGTAATTCGCACGCGCATGGAAAATTTTATATATTTTCGTTCACAATATATGTATTGAATACTAATAACATCCTGAGAGTGGAAATTTAGTTTTTTAATTCCAGCTTTCAAAATTAATTTTCTGTATTCTAGAATGAATTTCTTTCAACGGAAGTTTATATTACGTTGAGAATTTTGCTTATTTTTATTTTCACTCACTGATTTCTGTTTACAGAGTATAACTTACATCGAATTTTAAAAAATTCGAATTGAATTCTAGACCTGGAAAACAAGATTTTCTGTTCTAGAATGACTTTTTAGTGTTTATTTTGTAATTCGCACGCGCATGGAAAATTTTATATATTATCGTTCACAATATATGTATTGAATACTAATAACATCCTGAGAGTGGAAATTTAGTTTTTTAATTCCAGCTTTCAAAATTAATTTTCTGTATTCTAGAATGAATTTCTTTCAACGGAAGTTTATATTACGTTGAGAATTTTGCTTATTTTTATTTTCACTCACTGATTTCTGTTTACAGAGTATAACTTACATCGACTTTTAAAAAATTCGAATTGAATTCTAGACCTGGAAAACAAGATTTTCTGTGCTAGAATGACTTATTAGTGTTTATTTTGTAATTCGCACGCGCATGGAAAATTTTATATATTATCGTTCACAATATATGTATTGAATACTAATAACATCCTGAGAGTGGAAATTTAGTTTTTTAATTCCAGCTTTCAAAATTAATTTTCTGTATTCTAGAACAATTTCTTTCAACGGAAGTTTATATTACGTTGAGAATTTTGCTTATTTTTATGTTCACTCACTGATTTCTGTTTACAGAGTATAACTTACATCGACTTTTAAAAAATTCGAATTGAATTCTAGACCTGGAAAACAAGATTTTCTGTTCTAGAATGACTTTTTAGTGTTTATTTTGTAATTCGCACGCGCATGGAAAATTTTATATATTATCGTTCACAATATATGTATTGAATACTAATAACATCCTGAGAGAGGAAATTTAGTTTTTTAATTCCAGCTTTCAAAATTAATTTTCTGTATTCTAGAATGAATTTCTTTCAACAGAAGTTTATATTACGTTGAGAATTTTGCTTATTCTTATTTTCACTCACTGATTTCTGTTTACAGAGTATAACTTACATCGACTTTTAAAAAATTCTAATTGAATTCTAAACCTGGAAAACAAGATTTTCTGTTCTAGAATGACTTCTTAGTGTTTATTTATTAATTCGCACGCGCATGGAAAATTTTATATATTATCGTTCACAATATATGTATTGAATACTAATAACATCCTGAGAGTGGAAATTTAGTTTTTTAATTCCAGCTTTCAAAATTAATTTTCTGTATTCTAGAATGAATTTCTTTCAACAGAAGTTTATATTACGTTGAGAATTTTGCTTATTTTTATGTTCACTCACTGATTTCTGTTTACAGAGTATAACTTACATCGACTTTTAAAAAATTCGAATTTAATTCTAGACCTGGAAAACAAGATTTTCTGTTCTAGAATGACTTTTTAGTGTTTATTTTGTAATTCGCACGCGCATGGAAAATTTTATATATTATCGTTCACAATATATGTATTGAATACTAATAACATCCTGAGAGTGGAAATTTAGTTTTTTAATTCCAGCTTTCAAAATTAATTTTCTGTATTCTAGAATGAATTTCTTTCAACGGAAGTTTATATTACGTTGAGAATGTTGCTTATTTTTATTTTCACTCACTGATTTCTGTTTACAGAGTATAACTTACATCGACTTTTAAAAAATTCGAATTGAATTCTAGACCTGGAAAACAAGATTTTCTGTGCTAGAATGACTTATTAGTGTTTATTTTGTAATTCGCACGCGCATGGAAAATTTTATATATTATCGTTCACAATATATGTATTGAATACTAATAACATCCTGAGAGTGGAAATTTAGTTTTTTAATTCCAGCTTTCAAAATTAATTTTCTGTATTCTAGAACAATTTCTTTCAACGGAAGTTTATATTACGTTGAGAATTTTGCTTATTTTTATGTTCACTCACTGATTTCTGTTTACAGAGTATAACTTACATCGACTTTTAAAAAATTCGAATTGAATTCTAGACCTGGAAAACAAGATTTTCTGTTCTAGAATGACTTTTTAGTGTTTATTTTGTAATTCGCACGCGCATGGAAAATTTTATATATTATCGTTCACAATATATGTATTGAATACTAATAACATCCTGAGAGAGGAAATTTAGTTTTTTAATTCCAGCTTTCAAAATTAATTTTCTGTATTCTAGAATGAATTTCTTTCAACAGAAGTTTATATTACGTTGAGAATTTTGCTTATTCTTATTTTCACTCACTGATTTCTGTTTACAGAGTATAACTTACATCGACTTTTAAAAAATTCTAATTGAATTCTAAACCTGGAAAACAAGATTTTCTGTTCTAGAATGACTTCTTAGTGTTTATTTATTAATTCGCACGCGCATGGAAAATTTTATATATTATCGTTCACAATATATGTATTGAATACTAATAACATCCTGAGAGTGGAAATTTAGTTTTTTAATTCCAGCTTTCAAAATTAATTTTCTGTATTCTAGAATGAATTTCTTTCAACAGAAGTTTATATTACGTTGAGAATTTTGCTTATTTTTATGTTCACTCACTGATTTCTGTTTACAGAGTATAACTTACATCGACTTTTAAAAAATTCGAATTTAATTCTAGACCTGGAAAACAAGATTTTCTGTTCTAGAATGACTTTTTAGTGTTTATTTTGTAATTCGCACGCGCATGGAAAATTTTATATATTATCGTTCACAATATATGTATTGAATACTAATAACATCCTGAGAGAGGAAATTTAGTTTTTTAATTCCAGCTTTGAAAATTAATTTTCTGTATTCTAGAATGAATTTCTTTCAACAGGAGTTTATATTACGTTGAGAATTTGGCTTATTTTTATTTTCACTCACTGATTTCTGTTTACAGAGTATAACTTACATCGACTTTTAAAAAATTCGAATTGAATTCTACACCGGGAAAACAAGATTTTCTGTTCTAGAATGACTTTTTAGTGTTTATTTTGTAATTCGCACGCGCATGGAAAATTTTATATATTATCGTTCACAATATATGTATTGAATACTAATAACATCCTGAGAGAGGAAATTTAGTTTTTTAATTCCAGCTTTCAAAATTAATTTTTTGTATTCTAGAATGAATTTCTTTCAACAGAAGTTTATATTACGTTGAGAATTTTGCTTATTTTTATTTCCACTCACTGATTTCTGTTTACAGAGTATATGTTACATCGACTTTTAAAAAATTCGAATTGAATTCTAGACCTGGAAAACAAGATTTTCTGTTCTAGAATGACTTTTTAGTGTTTATTTTGTAATTCGCACGCGCATGGAAAATTTTATATATTATCGTTCACAATATATGTATTGAATACTAATAACATCCTGAGAGAGGAAATTTAGTTTTTTAATTCCAGCTTTCAAAATTAATTTTCTGTATTCTAGAATGAATTTCTTTCAACAGAAGTTTATATTACGTTGAGAATTTTGCTTATTTTTATTTTCACTCACTGATTTCTGTTTACAGAGTATAACTTACATCGACTTTTAAAAAATTCGAATTGAATTCTAGACCTGGAAAACAAGATTTTCTGTTCTAGAATGACTTTTTAGTGTTTATTTTGTAATTCGCACGCGCATGGAAAATTTTATATATTATCGTTCACAATATATGTATTGAATACTAATAACATCCTGAGAGAGGAAATTTAGTTTTTTAATTCCAGCTTTCAAAATTAATTTTCTGTATTCTAGAATGAATTTCTTTCAACAGAAGTTTATATTACGTTGAGAATTTTGCTTATTTTAATTTTCACTCACTGATTTCTGTTTACAGAGTATAACTTACATCGACTTTTAAAAAATTCGAATTGAATTCTAGACCTGGAAAACAAGATTTTCTGTGCTAGAATGACTTTTTAGTGTTTATTTTGTAATTCGCACGCGCATGGAAAATTTTATATATTATCGTTCACAATATATGTATTGAATACTAATAACATCCTGAGAGAGGAAATTTAGTTTTTTAATCCAAGCTTTCAAAATTAATTTTCTGTATTCTAGAATGAATTTCTTCCAACAGAAGTTTATATTACGTTTAGAATTTTGCTTATTTTTATTTTCACTCACTGATTTCTGTTTACAGAGTATAACTTACATCGACTTTTAAAATATTCGAATTGAATTCTAGACCTGGAAAACAAGATTTTCTGTTCTGGAATGACTTTTTAGTGTTTATTTTGTAATTCGCACGCGCATGGAAAATTTTATATATTATCGTTCACAATATATGTATTGAATACTAATAACATCCTGAGAGAGGAAATTTAGTTTTTTAATTCCAGCTTTCAAAATTAATTTTCTGTATTCTAGAATGAATTTCTTTCAACAGGAGTTTATATTACGTTGAGAATTTTGCTTATTTTTATTTTCACTCACTGATTTCTGTTTACAGAGTATAACTTACATCGACTTTTAAAAAATTCGAATTGAATTCTAGACCTGGAAAACAAGATTTTCTGTTCTAGAATGACTTTTTAGTGTTTATTTTGTAATTCGCACGCGCATGGAAAATTTTATATATTATCGTTCAAAATATATGTATTGAATACTAATAACATCCTGAGAGAGGAAATTTAGTTTTTTAATTCCAGCTTTCAAAATTAATTTTCTGTATTCTAGAATGAATTTCTTCCAACAGAAGTTTATATTACGTTGAGAATTTTGCTTATTTTTATTTTCACTCACTGATTTCTGTTTACAGAGTATAACTTACATCGACTTTTAAAAAATTCGAATTGAATTCTAGACCTGGAAAACAAGATTTTCTGTTCTAGAATGACTTTTTAGTGTTTATTTTGTAATTCGCACGCGCATGGAAAATTTTATATATTATCGTTCACAATATATGTATTGAATACTAATAACATCCTGAGAGAGGAAATTTAGTTTTTTAATTCCAGCTTTCAAAATTAATTTTCTGTATTCTAGAATGAATTTTTTTCAACAGAAGTTTATATTACGTTGAGAATTTTGCTTATTTTTATTTTCACTCACTGATTTCTGTTTACAGAGTATAACTTACATCGACTTTTAAAATATTCGAATTGAATTCTAGACCTGGAAAACAAGATTTTCTGTTCTAGAATGACTTTTTAGTGTTTATTTTGTAATTCGCACGCGCATGGAAAATTTTATATATTATCGTTCACAATATATGTATTGAATACTAATAACATCCTGAGAGAGGAAATTTAGTTTTTTAATTCCAGCTTTCAAAATTAATTTTCTGTATTCTAGAATGAATTTCTTTCAACAGAAGTTTATATTACGTTGAGAATTTTGCTTATTTTTATTTTCACTCACTGATTTCTGTGTACAGAGTATAACTTACATCGACTTTAAAAAAATTCGAATTGAATTCTAGACCTGGAAAACAAGATTTTCTGTTCTAGAATGACTTTTTAGTGTTTATTTTGTAATTCGCACGCGCATGGAAAATTTTATATATTATCGTTCACAATATATGTATTGAATACTAATAACATCCTGAGAGAGGAAATTTAGTTTTTTAATTCCAGCTTTCAAAATTAATTTTCTGTATTCTATAATGAATTTCTTCCAACAGAAGTTTATATTACGTTGAGAATTTTGCTTATTTTTTTTCACTCACTGATTTCTGTTTACAGAGTATAACTTACGTCGACTTTTAAAAAATTCGAATTGAATTCTAGACCTGGAAAACAAGATTTTCTGTTCTAGAATGACTTTTTAGTGTTTATTTTGTAATTCGCACGCGCATGGAAAATTTTATATATTATCGTTCACAATATATGTATTGAATACTAATAACATCCTGAGAGAGGAAATTTAGTTTTTTAATTCCAGCTTTCAAAATTAATTTTCTGTATTCTAGAATGAATTTCTTTCAACGGAAGTTTATATTACGTTGAGAATTTTGCTTATTTTTATTTTCACTCACTGATTTCTGTTTACAGCGTAAAACTTACATCGACTTTTAAAAAATTCGAATTGAATTCTAGACCTGGAAAACAAGATTTTCTGTTCTAGAATGACTTTTTAGTGTTTATATTGTAATTCGCACGCGCATGGAAAATTTTATATATTATCGTTCACAATATATGTATTGAATACTAATAACATCCTGAGAGAGGAAATTTAGTTTTTTATTTCCAGCTTTCAAAATTAATTTTCTGTATTCTAGAATGAATTTCTTTCAACAGGAGTTTATATTACGTTGAGAATTTTGCTTATTTTTATATTCACTCACTGATTTCTGTTTACAGAGTATAACTTACATCGACTTTTAAAAAATTCGAATTGAATTCTAGACCTGGAAAACAAGATTTTCTGTTCTAGAATGACTTTTTAGTGTTTATTTTGTAATTCGCACGCGCATGGAAAATTTTATATATTATCGTTCACAATATATGTATTGAATACTAATAACATCCTGAGAGAGGAAATTTAGTTTTTTAATTCCAGCTTTGAAAATTAATTTTCTGTATTCTAGAATGAATTTCTTTCAACAGGAGTTTATATTACGTTGAGAATTTTGCTTATTTTTATTTTCACTCACTGATTTCTGTTTACAGAGTATAACTTACATCGACTTTTAAAAAATTCGAATTGAATTCTACACCGGGAAAACAAGATTTTCTGTTCTAGAATGACTTTTTAGTGTTTATTTTGTAATTCGCACGCGCATGGAAAATTTTATATATTATCGTTCACAATATATGTATTGAATACTAATAACATCCTGAGAGAGGAAATTTTGTTTTTTAATTCCAGCTTTCAAAATTAATTTTTTGTATTCTAGAATGAATTTCTTTCAACAGAAGTTTATATTACGTTGAGAATTTTGCTTATTTTTATTTCCACTCACTGATTTCTGTTTACAGAGTATATGTTACATCGACTTTTAAAAAATTCGAATTGAATTCTAGACCTGGAAAACAAGATTTTCTGTTCTAGAATGACTTTTTAGTGTTTATTTTGTAATTCGCACGCGCATGGAAAATTTTATATATTATCGTTCACAATATATGTATTGAATACTAATAACATCCTGAGAGAGGAAATTTAGTTTTTTAATTCCAGCTTTCAAAATTAATTTTCTGTATTCTAGAATGAATTTCTTTCAACAGAAGTTTATATTACGTTGAGAATTTTGCTTATTTTTATTTTCACTCTCTGATTTCTGTTTACAGAGTATAACTTACATCGACTTTTAAAAAATTCGAATTGAATTCTAGACCTGGAAAACAAGATTTTCTGTTCTAGAATGACTTTTTAGTGTTTATTTTGTAATTCGCACGCGCATGGAAACTTTTATATTTTATCGTTCACAGTATATGTCTTGAATACTAATAACATCCTGAGAGAGGAAATTTAGTTTTTTAATTCCAGCTTTCAAAATTAATTTTCTGTATTCTAGAATGACTATCTTTCAACGGAAGTTTATATTAGGTTGAGAATTTTGCTTATTTTTATTTTCACTCACCGATTTCTGTTTACAGAGTATAACTTACATCGACTTTTCAAAAATTCGAATTGAATTCTAGACCTGGAAAACAAGATTTTCTGTTCTAGAATGACTTTTTAGTGTTTATTTTGTAATTCGCACGCGCATGGAAAATTTTATATATTATCGTTCACAATATATGTATTGAATACTAATAACATCCTGAGAGAGGAAATTTAGTTTTTTAGTTCCAGCTTTCAAAATTAATTTTCTGTATTCTAGAATGAATTTCTTTCAACAGAAGTTTATATTACGTTGAGAATTTTGCTTATTTTTATTTTCACTCACTGATTTCTGTTTACAGAGTATAACTTCCATCGACTTTTAAAAAATTCGAATTGAATTCTAGACCTGGAAAACAAGATTTTCTGTTCTGGAATGACTTTTTAGTGTTTATTTTGTAATTCGCACGCGCATGGAAAATTTTATATATTATCGTTCACAATATATGTATTGAATACTAATAACATCCTGAGAGAGGAAATTTAGTTTTTTAATTCCAGCTTTCAAAATTAATTTTCTGTATTCTAGAATGAATTTCTTTCAACAGAAGTTTATATTACGTTGAGAATTTTGCTTATTTTTATTTTCACTCACTGATTTCTGTTTACAGAGTATAACTTACATCGACTTTTAAAAAATTCGAATTGAATTCTAGACCTGGAAAACAAGATTTTCTGTGCTAGAATGACTTTTTAGTGTTTATTTTGTAATTCGCACGCGCATGGAAAATTTTATATATTATCGTTCACAATATATGTATTGAATACTAATAACATCCTGAGAGAGGAAATTTAGTTTTTTAATCCAAGCTTTCAAAATTAATTTTCTGTATTCTAGAATGAATTTCTTCCAACAGAAGTTTATATTACGTTGAGAATTTTGCTTATTTTTATTTTCACTCACTGATTTCTGTTTACAGAGTATAATTTACATCGACTTTTAAAAAATTCGAATTGAATTCTAGACCTGGAAAACAAGATTTTCTGTTCTAGAATGACTTTTTAGTGTCTATTTTGTAATTCGCACGCGCATGGAAAATTTTATATATTATCGTTCACAATATATGTATTGAATACTAATAACATCCTGAGAGAGGAAATTTAGTTTTTAAATTCCAGCTTTCAAAATTAATTTTCTGTATTCTAGAATGAATTTCTTCCAACAGAAGTTTATATTACGTTGAGAATTTTGCTTATTTTTATGTTCACTCACTGATTTCTGTTTACAGAGTATAACTTACATCGACTTTTAAAAAATTCGAATTGAATTCTAGACCTGGAAAACAAGATTTTCTGTTCAAGAATGACTTTTTAGTGTTTATTTTGTAATTCGCACGCGCATGGAAAATTTTATATATCATCGTTCACAATATATGTATTGAATACTAATAACATCCTGAGAGAGGAAATTTAGTTTTTTAATTCCAGCTTTCAAAATTAATTTTCTGTATTCTAGAATGAATTTCTTTCAACAGAAGTTTATATTACGTTGAGAATTTTGCTTATTTTTATTTTCACTCACTGATTTCTGTTTACAGAGTATAACTTACATCGACTTTTAAAAAATTCGAATTGAATTCTAGACCTGGAAAACAAGATTTTCTGTTCTAGAATGACTTTTTAGTGTCTATTTTGTAATTCGCACGCGCATGGAAAATTTTATATATTATCGTTCACAATATATGTATTGAATACTAATAACATCCTGAGAGAGGAAATTTAGTTTTTTAGTTCCAGCTTTCAAAATTAATTTTCGGTATTCTAGAATGAATTTCTTTCAACAGAAGTTTATATTACGTTGAGAATTTTGCTTATTTTTATTTTCACTCACTGATTTCTGTTTACAGAGTATAACTTACATCGACTTTTAAAAAATTCGAATTGAATTCTAGACCTGGAAAACAAGATTTTCTGTTCTAGAATGACTTTTTAGTGTTTATTTTGTAATTCGCACGCGCATGGAAAATTTTATATATTATCGTTCACAATATATGTATTGAATACTAATAACATCCTGAGAGAGGAAATTTAGTTTTTTAATTCCAGCTTTCAAAATTAATTTTCTGTATTCTAGAATGAATTTCTTCCAACAGAAGTTTATATTACGTTGAGAATTTTGCTTATTTTTATTTTCACTCACTGATTTCTGTTTACAGAGTATAACTTACATCGACTTTTAAAAAATTCTAATTGAATTCTACACCTGGAAAACAAGATTTTCTGTTCTAGAATGACTTTTTAGTGTTTATTTTGTAATTCGCACGCGCATGGAAAATTTTATATATTATCGTTCACAATATATGTATTGAATACTAATAACATCCTGAGAGAGGAAATTTAGTTTTTTAATTCCAGCTTTCAAAATTAATTTTCTGTATTCTAGAATGAATTTCTTTCAACAGAAGTTTATATTACGTTGAGAATTTTGCTTATTTTTATTTTCACTCACTGATTTCTGTGTACAGAGTATAACTTACATCGACTTTAAAAAATTCGAATTGAATTCTAGACCTGGAAAACAAGATTTTCTGTTCTAGAATGACTTTTTAGTGTTTATTTTGTAATTCGCACGCGCATGGAAAATTTTATATATTATCGTTCACAATATATGTATTGAATACTAATAACATCCTGAGAGAGGAAATTTAGTTTTTTAATTCCAGCTTTCAAAATTAATTTTCTGTATTCTAGAATGAATTTCTTCCAACAGAAGTTTATATTACGTTGAGAATTTTGCTTATTTTTATTTTCACTCACTGATTTCTGTTTACAGAGTATAACTTACATCGACTTTTAAAAAATTCTAATTGAATTCTACACCTGGAAAACAAGATTTTCTGTTCTAGAATGACTTTTTAGTGTTTATTTTGTAATTCGCACGCGCATGGAAAATTTTATATATTATCGTTCACAATATATGTATTGAATACTAATAACATCCTGAGAGAGGAAATTTAGTTTTTTAATTCCAGCTTTCAAAATTAATTTTCTGTATTCTAGAATGAATTTCTTCCAACAGAAGTTTATATTACGTTGAGAATTTTGCTTATTTTTATTTTCACTCACTGATTTCTGTTTACAGAGTATAACTTACATCGACTTTTAAAAAATTCGAATTGAATTCTACACCTGGAAAACAAGATTTTCTGTTCTAGAATGACTTTTTAGTGTTTATTTTGTAATTCGCACGCGCATGGAAAATTTTATATATTATCGTTCACAATATATGTATTGAATACTAATAACATCCTGAGAGAGGAAATTTAGTTTTTAAATTCCAGCTTTCAAAATTAATTTTCTGTATTCTAGAATGAATTTCTTTCAACAGAAGTTTATATTACGTTGAGAATTTTGCTTATTTTTATTTTCACTCACTGATTTCTGTGTACAGAGTATAACTTACATCGACTTTTAAAAAATTCGAATTGAATTCTAGACCTGGAAAACAAGATTTTCTGTTCTAGAATGACTTTTTAGTGTTTATTTTGTAATTCGCACGCGCATGGAAAATTTTATATATTATCGTTCACAATATATGTATTGAATGCTAATAACATCCTGAGAGAGGAAATTTAGTTTTTTAATTCCAGCTTTCAAAATTAATTTTCTGTATTCTAGAATGAATTTCTTCCAACAGAAGTTTATATTACGTTGAGAATTTTGCTTATTTTTATTTTCACTCACTGATTTCTGTTTACAGAGTATAACTTACATCGACTTTTAAAAAATTCTAATTGAATTCTACACCTGGAAAACCAGATTTTCTGTTCTAGAATGACTTTTTAGTGTTTATTTTGTAATTCGTACGCGCATGGAAAATTTTATATATTATCGTTCACAATATATGTATTGAATACTAATAACATCCTGAGAGAGGAAATTTAGTTTTTTAATTCCAGATTTCAAAATTAATTTTCTGTATTCTAGAATGAATTTCTTTCAACAGAAGTTTTTATTACGTTGAGAATTTTGCTTATTTTTATTTTCACTCACTGATTTCTGTGTACAGAGTATAACTTACATCGACTTTTAAAAAATTCGAATTGAATTCTAGACCTGGAAAACAAGATTTTCTGTTCTAGAATGACTTTTTAGTGTTTATTTTGTAATTCGCACGCGCATGGAAAATTTTATATATTATCGTTCACAATATATGTATTGAATACTAATAACATCCTGAGAGAGGATATTTAGTTTTTTAATTCCAGCTTTCAAAATTAATTTTCTGTATTCTAGAATGAATTTCTTCCAACAGAAGTTTATATTACGTTGAGAATTTTGCTTATTTTTATTTTCACTCACTGATTTCTGTTTACAGAGTATAACTTACATCGACTTTTAAAAAATTCGAATTGAATTCTAGACCTGGAAAACAAGATTTTCTGTTCTAGAATGACTTTTTAGTGTTTATTTTGTAATTCGCACGCGCATGGAAAATTTTATATATTATCGTTCACAATATATGTATTGAATACTAATAACATCCTGAGAGAGGAAATTTAGTTTTTTAATTCCAGCTTTCAAAATTAATTTTCTGTATTCTAGAATGAATTTCTTCCAACAGAAGTTTATATTACGTTGAGAATTTTGCTTATTTTTATTTTCACTCACTGATTTCTGTTTACAGAGTATAACTTACATCGACTTTTAAAATATTCGAATTGAATTCTAGACCTGGAAAACAAGATTTTCTGTTCTAGAATGACTTTTTAGTGTTTGTTTTGTAATTCGCACGCGCATGGAAAATTTTATATATTATCGTTCACAATATATGTATTGAATACTAATAACATCCTGAGAGAGGAAATTTAGTTTTTTAATTCCAGCTTTCAAAATTAATTTTCTGTATTCTAGAATGAATTTCTTTCAACAGAAGTTTATATTACGTTGAGAATTTTGCTTATTTTTATTTTCACTCACTGATTTCTGTGTACAGAGTATAACTTACATCGACTTTAAAAAAATTCGAATTGAATTCTAGACCTGGAAAACAAGATTTTCTGTTCTAGAATGACTTTTTAGTGTTTATTTTGTAATTCGCACGCGCATGGAAAATTTTATATATTATCGTTCACAATATATGTATTGAATACTAATAACATCCTGAGAGAGGAAATTTAGTTTTTTAATTCCAGCTTTCAAAATTAATTTTCTGTATTCTATAATGAATTTCTTCCAACAGAAGTTTATATTACGTTGAGAATTTTGCTTATTTTTTTTTCACTCACTGATTTCTGTTTACAGAGTATAACTTACGTCGACTTTTAAAAAATTCGAATTGAATTCTAGACCTGGAAAACAAGATTTTCTGTTCTAGAATGACTTTTTAGTGTTTATTTTGTAATTCGCACGCGCATGGAAAATTTTATATATTATCGTTCACAATATATGTATTGAATACTAATAACATCCTGAGAGAGGAAATTTAGTTTTTTAATTCCAGCTTTCAAAATTAATTTTCTGTATTCTAGAATGAATTTCTTTCAACGGAAGTTTATATTACGTTGAGAATTTTGCTTATTTTTATTTTCACTCACTGATTTCTGTTTACAGAGTATAATTTACATCGACTTTTAAAAAATTCGAATTGAATTCTAGACCTGGAAAACAAGATTTTCTGTTCTAGAATGACTTTTTAGTGTTTATATTGTAATTCGCACGCGCATGGAAAATTTTATATATTATCGTTCACAATATATGTATTGAATACTAATAACATCCTGAGAGAGGAAATTTAGTTTTTTATTTCCAGCTTTCAAAATTAATTTTCTGTATTCTAGAATGAATTTCTTTCAACAGGAGTTTATATTACGTTGAGAATTTTGCTTATTTTTATATTCACTCACTGATTTCTGTTTACAGAGTATAACTTACATCGACTTTTAAAAAATTCGAATTGAATTCTAGACCTGGAAAACAAGATTTTCTGTTCTAGAATGACTTTTTAGTGTTTATTTTGTAATTCGCACGCGCATGGAAAATTTTATATATTATCGTTCACAATATATGTATTGAATACTAATAACATCCTGAGAGAGGAAATTTAGTTTTTTAATTCCAGCTTTCAAAATTAATTTTCTGTATTCTAGAATGAATTTCTTCCAACAGAAGTTTATATTACGTTGAGAATTTTGCTTATTTTTATTTTCACTCACTGATTTCTGTTTACAGAGTATAACTTACATCGACTTTTAAAAAATTCGAATTGAATTCTAGACCTGGAAAACAAGATTTTCTGTTCTAGAATGACTTTTTAGTGTTTATTTTGTAATTCGCACGCGCATGGAAAATTTTATATATTATCGTTCACAATATATGTATTGAATACTAATAACATCCTGAGAGAGGAAATTTAGTTTTTTAATTCCAGCTTTGAAAATTAATTTTCTGTATTCTAGAATGAATTTCTTTCAACAGGAGTTTATATTACGTTGAGAATTTTGCTTATTTTTATTTTCACTCACTGATTTCTGTTTACAGAGTATAACTTACATCGACTTTTAAAAAATTCGAATTGAATTCTACACCGGGAAAACAAGATTTTCTGTTCTAGAATGACTTTTTAGTGTTTATTTTGTAATTCGCACGCGCATGGAAAATTTTATATATTATCGTTCACAATATATGTATTGAATACTAATAACATCCTGAGAGAGGAAATTTAGTTTTTTAATTCCAGCTTTCAAAATTAATTTTTTGTATTCTAGAATGAATTTCTTTCAACAGAAGTTTATATTACGTTGAGAATTTTGCTTATTTTTATTTCCACTCACTGATTTCTGTTTACAGAGTATATGTTACATCGACTTTTAAAAAATTCGAATTGAATTCTAGACCTGGAAAACAAGATTTTCTGTTCTAGAATGACTTTTTAGTGTTTATTTTGTAATTCGCACGCGCATGGAAAATTTTATATATTATCGTTCACAATATATGTATTGAATACTAATAACATCCTGAGAGAGGAAATTTAGTTTTTTAATTCCAGCTTTCAAAATTAATTTTCTGTATTCTAGAATGAATTTCTTTCAACAGAAGTTTATATTACGTTGAGAATTTTGCTTATTTTTATTTTCACTCTCTGATTTCTGTTTACACAGTATAACTTACATCGACTTTTAAAAAATTCGAATTGAATTCTAGACCTGGAAAACAAGATTTTCTGTTCTAGAATGACTTTTTAGTGTTTATTTTGTAATTCGCACGCGCATGGAAACTTTTATATTTTATCGTTCACAGTATATGTCTTGAATACTAATAACATCCTGAGAGAGGAAATTTAGTTTTTTAATTCCAGCTTTCAAAATTAATTTTCTGTATTCTAGAATGACTTTCTTTCAACGGAAGTTTATATTAGGTTGAGAATTTTGCTTATTTTTATTTTCACTCACCGATTTCTGTTTACAGAGTATAACTTACATCGACTTTTCAAAAATTCGAATTGAATTCTAGACCTGGAAAACAAGATTTTCTGTTCTAGAATGACTTTTTAGTGTTTATTTTGTAATTCGCACGCGCATGGAAAATTTTATATATTATCGTTCACAATATATGTATTGAATACTAATAACATCCTGAGAGAGGAAATTTAGTTTTTTAATTCCAGCTTTCAAAATTAATTTTCTGTATTCTAGAATGAATTTCTTTAAACAGAAGTTTATATTACGTTGAGAATTTGCTTATTTTTATTTTCACTCACTGATTTCTGTTTACAGAGTATAACTTCCATCGACTTTTAAAAAATTCGAATTGAATTCTAGACCTGGAAAACAAGATTTTCTGTTCTGGAATGACTTTTTAGTGTTTATTTTGTAATTCGCACGCGCATGGAAAATTTTATATATTATCGTTCACAATATATGTATTGAATACTAATAACATCCTGAGAGAGGAAATTTAGTTTTTTAATTCCAGCTTTCAAAATTAATTTTCTGTATTCTAGAATGAATTTCTTTCAACAGAAGTTTATATTACGTTGAGAATTTTGCTTATTTTTATTTTCACTCACTGATTTCTGTTTACAGAGTATAATTTACATCGACTTTTAAAAAATTCGAATTGAATTCTAGACCTGGAAAACAAGATTTTCTGTTCTAGAATGACTTTTTAGTGTCTATTTTGTAATTCGCACGCGCATGGAAAATTTTATATATTATCGTTCACAATATATGTATTGAATACTAATAACATCCTGAGAGAGGAAATTTAGTTTTTAAATTCCAGCTTTCAAAATTAATTTTCTGTATTCTAGAATGAATTTCTTCCAACAGAAGTTTATATTACGTTGAGAATTTTGCTTATTTTTATGTTCACTCACTGATTTCTGTTTACAGAGTATAACTTACATCGACTTTTAAAAAATTCGAATTGAATTCTAGACCTGGAAAACAAGATTTTCTGTTCTAGAATGACTTTTTAGTGTTTATTTTGTAATTCGCACGCGCATGGAAAATTTTATATATCATCGTTCACAATATATGTATTGAATACTAATAACATCCTGAGAGAGGAAATTTAGTTTTTTAATTCCAGCTTTCAAAATTAATTTTCTGTATTCTAGAATGAATTTCTTTCAACAGAAGTTTATATTACGTTGAGAATTTTGCTTATTTTTATTTTCACTCACTGATTTCTGTTTACAGAGTATAACTTACATCGACTTTTAAAAAATTCGAATTGAATTCTAGACCTGGAAAACAAGATTTTCTGTTCTAGAATGACTTTTTAGTGTCTATTTTGTAATTCGCACGCGCATGGAAAATTTTATATATTATCGTTCACAATATATGTATTGAATACTAATAACATCCTGAGAGAGGAAATTTAGTTTTTTAGTTCCAGCTTTCAAAATTAATTTTCTGTATTCTAGAATGAATTTCTTTCAACAGAAGTTTATATTACGTTGAGAATTTTGCTTATTTTTATTTTCACTCACTGATTTCTGTTTACAGAGTATAACTTACATCGACTTTAAAAAATTCGAATTGAATTCTAGACCTGGAAAACAAGATTTTCTGTTCTAGAATGACTTTTTAGTGTTTATTTTGTAATTCGCACGCGCATGGAAAATTTTATATATTATCGTTCACAATATATGTATTGAATACTAATAACATCCTGAGAGAGGAAATTTAGTTTTTTAATTCCAGCTTTCAAAATTAATTTTCTGTATTCTAGAATGAATTTCTTCCAACAGAAGTTTATATTACGTTGAGAATTTTGCTTATTTTTATTTTCACTCACTGATTTCTGTTTACAGAGTATAACTTACATCGACTTTTAAAAAATTCTAATTGAATACTACACCTGGAAAACAAGATTTTCTGTTCTAGAATGACTTTTTAGTGTTTATTTTGTAATTCGCACGCGCATGGAAAATTTTATATATTATCGTTCACAATATATGTATTGAATACTAATAACATCCTGAGAGAGGAAATTTAGTTTTTTAATTCCAGCTTTCAAAATTAATTTTCTGTATTCTAGAATGAATTTCTTCCAACAGAAGTTTATATTACGTTGAGAATTTTGCTTATTTTTATTTTCACTCACTGATTTCTGTTTACAGAGTATAACTTACATCGACTTTTAAAAAATTCGAATTGAATTCTACACCTGGAAAACAAGATTTTCTGTTCTAGAATGACTTTTTAGTGTTTATTTTGTAATTCGCACGCGCATGGAAAATTTTATATATTATCGTTCACAATATATGTATTGAATACTAATAACATCCTGAGAGAGGAAATTTAGTTTTTAAATTCCAGCTTTCAAAATTAATTTTCTGTATTCTAGAATGAATTTCTTTCAACAGAAGTTTATATTACGTTGAGAATTTTGCTTATTTTTATTTTCACTCACTGATTTCTGTGTACAGAGTATAACTTACATCGACTTTTAAAAAATTCGAATTGAATTCTAGACCTGGAAAACAAGATTTTCTGTTCTAGAATGACTTTTTAGTGTTTATTTTGTAATTCGCACGCGCATGGAAAATTTTATATATTATCGTTCACAATATATGTATTGAATACTAATAACATCCTGAGAGAGGAAATTTAGTTTTTTAATTCCAGCTTTCAAAATTAATTTTCTGTATTCTAGAATGAATTTCTTCCAACAGAAGTTTATATTACGTTGAGAATTTTGCTTATTTTTATTTTCACTCACTGATTTCTGTTTACAGAGTATAACTTACATCGACTTTTAAAAAATTCTAATTGAATTCTACACCTGGAAAACCAGATTTTCTGTTCTAGAATGACTTATTAGTGTTTATTTTGTAATTCGCACGCGCATGGAAAATTTTATATATTATCGTTCACAATATATGTATTGAATACTAATAACATCCTGAGAGAGGAAATTTAGTTTTTTAATTCCAGATTTCAAAATTAATTTTCTGTATTCTAGAATGAATTTCTTTCAACAGAAGTTTTTATTACGTTGAGAATTTTGCTTATTTTTATTTTCACTCACTGATTTCTGTGTACAGAGTATAACTTACATCGACTTTTAAAAAATTCGAATTGAATTCTAGACCTGGAAAACAAGATTTTCTGTTCTAGAATGACTTTTTAGTGTTTATTTTGTAATTCGCACGCGCATGGAAAATTTTATATATTATCGTTCACAATATATGTATTGAATACTAATAACATCCTGAGAGAGGATATTTAGTTTTTTAATTCCAGCTTTCAAAATTAATTTTCTGTATTCTAGAATGAATTTCTTCCAACAGAAGTTTATATTACGTTGAGAATTTTGCTTATTTTTATTTTCACTCACTGATTTCTGTTTACAGAGTATAACTTACATCGACTTTTAAAAAATTCGAATTGAATTCTAGACCTGGAAAACAAGATTTTCTGTTCTAGAATGACTTTTTAGTGTTTATTTTGTAATTCGCACGCGCATGGAAAATTTTATATATTATCGTTCACAATATATGTATTGAATACTAATAACATCCTGAGAGAGGAAATTTAGTTTTTTAATTCCAGCTTTCAAAATTAATTTTCTGTATTCTAGAATGAATTTCTTCCAACAGAAGTTTATATTACGTTGAGAATTTTGCTTATTTTTATTTTCACTCTCTGATTTTTGTTTACAGAGTATAACTTACATCGACTTTTAAAAAATTCGAATTGAATTCTAGACCTGGAAAACAAGATTTTCTGTTCTGGAATGACTTTTTAGTGTTTATTTTGTAATTCGCACGCGCATGGAAAATTTTATATATTACCGTTCACAAAATATGTATTGAATACTAATAACATCCTGAGAGAGGAAATTTAGTTTTTTAATTCCAGCTTTCAAAATTAATTTTCTGTATTCTAGAATGAATTTCTTTCAACAGAAGTTTATATTACGTTGAGAATTTTGCTTATTTTTATTTTCACTCACTTATTTCTGTTTACAGAGTATAACTTACATCGACTTTTAAAAAATTCGAATTGAATTCTACACCTGGAAAACAAGATTTTCTGTTCTAGAATGACTTTTTAGTGTTTATTTTGTAATTCGCACGCGCATGGAAAATTTTATATATTATCGTTCACAATATATGTATTGAATACTAAAAACATCCTGAGAGAGGAAATTTAGTTTTTTAATTCCAGCTTTCAAAATTAATTTTCTGTATTCTAGAATGACTTTCTTTCAACGGAAGTTTATATTACGTTGAGAATTTTGCTTATTTTTATTTTCACTCACCGATTTCTGTTTACAGAGTATAACTTACATCGACTTTTCAAAAATTCGAATTGAATTCTAGACCTGGAAAACAAGATTTTCTGTTCTAGAATGACTTTTTAGTGTTTATTTTGTAATTCGCACGCGCATGGAAAATTTTATATATTATCGTTCACAATATATGTATTGAATACTAATAACATCCTGAGAGAGGAAATTTAGTTTTTTAATTCCAGCTTTCAAAATTAATTTTCTGTATTCTAGAATGAATTTCTTCCAACAGAAGTTTATATTACGTTGAGAATTTTGCTTATTTTTATTTTCACTCTCTGATTTTTGTTTACAGAGTATAACTTACATCGACTTTTAAAAAATTCGAATTGAATTCTAGACCTGGAAAACAAGATTTTCTGTTCTGGAATGACTTTTTAGTGTTTATTTTGTAATTCGCACGCGCATGGAAAATTTTATATATTATCGTTCACAATATATGTATTGAATACTAATAACATCCTGAGAGAGGAAATTTAGTTTTTTAATTCCAGCTTTCAAAATTAATTTTCTGTATTCTAGAATGAATTTCTTTCAACAGAAGTTTATATTACGTTGAGAATTTTGCTTATTTTTATTTTCACTCACTTATTTCTGTTTACAGAGTATAACTTACATCGACTTTTAAAAAATTCGAATTGAATTCTAGACCTGGAAAACAAGATTTTCTGTTCTAGAATGACTTTTTAGTGTTTATTTTGTAATTCGCACGCGCATGGAAAATTTTATATATTATCGTTCACAATATATGTATTGAATACTAATAACATCCTGAGAGAGGAAATTTAGTTTTTTAATTCCAGCTTTCAAAATTAATTTTCTGTATTCTAGAATGAATTTCTTTCAACAGAAGTTTATATTACGTTGAGAATTTTGCTTATTTTTATTTTCACTCACTGATTTCTGTTTACAGAGTATAACTTACATCGACTTTTAAAAAATTCGAATTGAATTCTAGACCTGGAAAACAAGATTTTCTGTTCTAGAATGACTTTTTAGTGTTTATTTTGTAATTCGCACGCGCATGGAAAATTTTATATATTATCGTTCACAATATATGTATTGAATACTAAAAACATCCTGAGAGAGGAAATTTAGTTTTTTAATTCCAGCTTTCAAAATTAATTTTCTGTATTCTAGAATGACTTTCTTTCAACGGAAGTTTATATTACGTTGAGAATTTTGCTTATTTTTATTTTCACTCACTGATTTCTGTTTACAGAGTATAACTTACATCGACTTTTAAAAAATTCGAATTGAATTCTAGACCTGGAAAACAAGATTTTCTGTTCTAGAATGACTTTTTAGTGTTTATTTTGTAATTCGCACGCGCATGGAAAATTTTATATATTATCGTTCACAATATATGTATTGAATACTAATAACATCCTGAGAGAGGAAATTTAGTTTTTTAATTCCAGCTTTCAAAATTAATTTTCTGTATTCTAGAATGAATTTCTTCCAACAGAAGTTTATATTACGTTGAGAATTTTGCTTATTTTTATTTTCACTCACTGATTTCTGTTTACAGAGTATAACTTACATCGACTTTTAAAAAATTCGAATTGAATTCTAGACCTGGAAAACAAGATTTTCTGTTCTAGAATGACTTTTTAGTGTTTATTTTGTAATTCGCACGCGCATGGAAAATTGTATATATTATCGTTCACAATATATGTATTGAATACTAATAACATCCTGAGAGAGGAAATTTAGTTTTTTAATTCCAGCTTTCAAAATTAATTTACTGTATTCTAGAATGAATTTCTTCCAACAGAAGTTTATATTACGTTGAGAATTTTGCTTATTTTTATTTTCACTCTCTGATTTCTGTTTACAGAGTATAACTTACATCGACTTTTAAAAAATTCGAATTGAATTCTAGACCTGGAAAACAAGATTTTCTGTTCTAGAATGACTTTTTAGTGTTTATTTTGTAATTCGCACGCGCATGGAAAATTTTATATATTATCGTTCACAATATATGTATTGAATACTAATAACATCCTGAGAGAGGAAATTTAGTTTTTTAATTCCAGCTTTCAAAATTAATTTTCTGTATTCTAGAATGAATTTCTTCCAACAGAAGTTTATATTACGTTTAGAATTTTGCTTATTTTTATTTTCACTCACTGATTTCTGTTTACAGAGTATAACTTCCATCGACTTTTAAAAAATTCGAATTGAATTCTAGACCTGGAAAACAAGATTTTCTGTTCTGGAATGACTTTTTAGTGTTTATTTTGTAATTCGCACGCGCATGGAAAATTTTATATATTATCGTTCACAATATATGTATTGAATACTAATAACATCCTGAGAGAGGAAATTTAGTTTTTTAATTCCAGCTTTCAAAATTAATTTTCTGTATTCTAGAATGAATTTCTTTCAACAGGAGTTTATATTACGTTGAGAATTTTGCTTATTTTTATTTTCACTCACTGATTTCTGTGTACAGAGTATAACTTACATCGACTTTTAAAAAATTCGAATTGAATTCTAGACCTGGAAAACAAGATTTTCTGTTCTAGAATGACTTTTTAGTGTTTATTTTGTAATTCGCACGCGCATGGAAAATTTTATATATTATCGTTCACAATATATGTATTGAATACTAAAAACATCCTGAGAGAGGAAATTTAGTTTTTTAATTCCAGCTTTCAAAATTAATTTTCTGTATTCTAGAATGACTTTCTTTCAACGGAAGTTTATATTACGTTGAGAATTTTGCTTATTTTTATTTTCACTCACCGATTTCTGTTTACAGAGTATAACTTACATCGACTTTTCAAAAATTCGAATTGAATTCTAGACCTGGAAAACAAGATTTTCTGTTCTAGAATGACTTTTTAGTGTTTATTTTGTAATTCGCACGCGCATGGAAAATTTTATATATTATCGTTCACAATATATGTATTGAATACTAATAACATCCTGAGAGAGGAAATTTAGTTTTTTAATTCCAGCTTTCAAAATTAATTTTCTGTATTCTAGAATGAATTTCTTCCAACAGAAGTTTATATTACGTTGAGAATTTTGCTTATTTTTATTTTCACTCACTGATTTCTGTTTACAGAGTATAACTTACATCGACTTTTAAAAAATTCGAATTGAATTCTAGACCTGGAAAACAAGATTTTCTGTTCTAGAATGACTTTTTAGTGTTTATTTTGTAATTCGCAAGCGCATGGAAAATTTTATATATTATCGTTCACAATATATGTATTGAATACTAATAACATCCTGAGAGAGGAAATTTAGTTTATTAATTCCAGCTTTCAAAATTAATTTTCTGTATTCTAGAATGAATTTCTTTCAACAGAAATTTGTATTACGTTGAGAATTTTTCTTATTTTTATTTTCACTCACTGATTTCTGTTTACAGAGTATAACTTACATCGACTTTTAAAAAATTCGAATTGAATTCTAGACCTGGAAAACAAGATTTTCTGTTCTAGAATGACTTTTTAGTGTTTATTTTGTAATTCGCACGCGCATGGAAAATTTTATATATTATCGTTCACAATATATGTATTGAATACTAATAACATCCTGAGAGAGGAAATTTAGTTTTTTAATTCCAGCTTTCAAAATTAATTTTCTGTATTCTAGAATGAATTTCTTCCAACAGAAGTTTATATTACGTTGAGAATTTTGCTTATTTTTATTTTCACTCACTGATTTCTGTTTACAGAGTATAACTTACATCGACTTTTAAAAAATTCGAATTGAATTCTAGACCTGGAAAACAAGATTTTCTGTTCTAGAATGACTTTTTAGTGTTTATTTTGTAATTCGCACGCGCATGGAAAATTTTATATATTATCGTTCACAATATATGTATTGAATACTAATAACATCCTGAGAGAGGAAATTTAGTTTTTTAATTCCAGCTTTCAAAATTAATTTACTGTATTCTAGAATGAATTTCTTCCAACAGAAGTTTATATTACGTTGAGAATTTTGCTTATTTTTATTTTCACTCTCTGATTTCTGTTTACAGAGTATAACTTACATCGACTTTTAAAAAATTCGAATTGAATTCTAGACCTGGAAAACAAGATTTTCTGTTCTAGAATGACTTTTTAGTGTTTATTTTGTAATTCGCACGCGCATGGAAAATTTTATATATTATCGTTCACAATATATGTATTGAATACTAATAACATCCTGAGAGAGGAAATTTAGTTTTTTAATTCCAGCTTTCAAAATTAATTTTCTGTATTCTAGAATGAATTTCTTCCAACAGAAGTTTATATTACGTTTAGAATTTTGCTTATTTTTATTTTCACTCACTGATTTCTGTTTACAGAGTATAACTTCCATCGACTTTTAAAAAATTCGAATTGAATTCTAGACCTGGAAAACAAGATTTTCTGTTCTGGAATGACTTTTTAGTGTTTATTTTGTAATTCGCACGCGCATGGAAAATTTTATATATTATCGTTCACAATATATGTATTGAATACTAATAACATCCTGAGAGAGGAAATTTAGTTTTTTAATTCCAGCTTTCAAAATTAATTTTCTGTATTCTAGAATGAATTTCTTTCAACAGGAGTTTATATTACGTTGAGAATTTTGCTTATTTTTATTTTCACTCACTGATTTCTGTGTACAGAGTATAACTTACATCGACTTTTAAAAAATTCGAATTGAATTCTAGACCTGGAAAACAAGATTTTCTGTTCTAGAATGACTTTTTAGTGTTTATTTTGTAATTCGCACGCGCATGGAAAATTTTATATATTATCGTTCACAATATATGTATTGAATACTAAAAACATCCTGAGAGAGGAAATTTAGTTTTTTAATTCCAGCTTTCAAAATTAATTTTCTGTATTCTAGAATGACTTTCTTTCAACGGAAGTTTATATTACGTTGAGAATTTTGCTTATTTTTATTTTCACTCACCGATTTCTGTTTACAGAGTATAACTTACATCGACTTTTCAAAAATTCGAATTGAATTCTAGACCTGGAAAACAAGATTTTCTGTTCTAGAATGACTTTTTAGTGTTTATTTTGTAATTCGCACGCGCATGGAAAATTTTATATATTATCGTTCACAATATATGTATTGAATACTAATAACATCCTGAGAGAGGAAATTTAGTTTTTTAATTCCAGCTTTCAAAATTAATTTTCTGTATTCTAGAATGAATTTCTTCCAACAGAAGTTTATATTACGTTGAGAATTTTGCTTATTTTTATTTTCACTCTCTGATTTTTGTTTACAGAGTATAACTTACATCGACTTTTAAAAAATTCGAATTGAATTCTAGACCTGGAAAACAAGATTTTCTGTTCTGGAATGACTTTTTAGTGTTTATTTTGTAATTCGCACGCGCATGGAAAATTTTATATATTATCGTTCACAATATATGTATTGAATACTAAAAACATCCTGAGAGAGGAAATTTAGTTTTTTAATTCCAGCTTTCAAAATTAATTTTCTGTATTCTAGAATGAATTTCTTTCAACAGAAGTTTATATTACGTTGAGAATTTTGCTTATTTTTATTTTCACTCACTTATTTCTGTTTACAGAGTATAACTTACATCGACTTTTAAAAAATTCGAATTGAATTCTAGACCTGGAAAACAAGATTTTCTGTTCTAGAATGACTTTTTAGTGTTTATTTTGTAATTCGCACGCGCATGGAAAATTTTATATATTATCGTTCACAATATATGTATTGAATACTAATAACATCCTGAGAGAGGAAATTTAGTTTTTTAATTCCAGCTTTCAAAATTAATTTTCTGTATTCTAGAATGAATTTCTTTCAACAGAAGTTTATATTACGTTGAGAATTTTGCTTATTTTTATTTTCACTCACTGATTTCTGTTTACAGAGTATAACTTACATCGACTTTTAAAAAATTCGAATTGAATTCTAGACCTGGAAAACAAGATTTTCTGTTCTAGAATGACTTTTTAGTGTTTATTTTGTAATTCGCACGCGCATGGAAAATTTTATATATTATCGTTCACAATATATGTATTGAATACTAAAAACATCCTGAGAGAGGAAATTTAGTTTTTTAATTCCAGCTTTCAAAATTAATTTTCTGTATTCTAGAATGACTTTCTTTCAACGGAAGTTTATATTACGTTGAGAATTTTGCTTATTTTTATTTTCACTCACTGATTTCTGTTTACAGAGTATAACTTACATCGACTTTTAAAAAATTCGAATTGAATTCTAGACCTGGAAAACAAGATTTTCTGTTCTAGAATGACTTTTTAGTGTTTATTTTGTAATTCGCACGCGCATGGAAAATTTTATATATTATCGTTCACAATATATGTATTGAATACTAATAACATCCTGAGAGAGGAAATTTAGTTTTTTAATTCCAGCTTTCAAAATTAATTTTCTGTATTCTAGAATGAATTTCTTCCAACAGAAGTTTATATTACGTTGAGAATTTTGCTTATTTTTATTTTCACTCACTGATTTCTGTTTACAGAGTATAACTTACATCGACTTTTAAAAAATTCGAATTGAATTCTAGACCTGGAAAACAAGATTTTCTGTTCTAGAATGACTTTTTAGTGTTTATTTTGTAATTCGCACGCGCATGGAAAATTTTATATATTATCGTTCACAATATATGTATTGAATACTAATAACATCCTGAGAGAGGAAATTTAGTTTTTTAATTCCAGCTTTCAAAATTAATTTACTGTATTCTAGAATGAATTTCTTCCAACAGAAGTTTATATTACGTTGAGAATTTTGCTTATTTTTATTTTCACTCTCTGATTTCTGTTTACAGAGTATAACTTACATCGACTTTTAAAAAATTCGAATTGAATTCTAGACCTGGAAAACAAGATTTTCTGTTCTAGAATGACTTTTTAGTGTTTATTTTGTAATTCGCACGCGCATGGAAAATTTTATATATTATCGTTCACAATATATGTATTGAATACTAATAACATCCTGAGAGAGGAAATTTAGTTTTTTAATTCCAGCTTTCAAAATTAATTTTCTGTATTCTAGAATGAATTTCTTCCAACAGAAGTTTATATTACGTTTAGAATTTTGCTTATTTTTATTTTCACTCACTGATTTCTGTTTACAGAGTATAACTTCCATCGACTTTTAAAAAATTCGAATTGAATTCTAGACCTGGAAAACAAGATTTTCTGTTCTGGAATGACTTTTTAGTGTTTATTTTGTAATTCGCACGCGCATGGAAAATTTTATATATTATCGTTCACAATATATGTATTGAATACTAATAACATCCTGAGAGAGGAAATTTAGTTTTTTAATTCCAGCTTTCAAAATTAATTTTCTGTATTCTAGAATGAATTTCTTTCAACAGGAGTTTATATTACGTTGAGAATTTTGCTTATTTTTATTTTCACTCACTGATTTCTGTGTACAGAGTATAACTTACATCGACTTTTAAAAAATTCGAATTGAATTCTAGACCTGGAAAACAAGATTTTCTGTTCTAGAATGACTTTTTAGTGTTTATTTTGTAATTCGCACGCGCATGGAAAATTTTATATATTATCGTTCACAATATATGTATTGAATACTAATAACATCCTGAGAGAGGAAATTTAGTTTTTTAATTCCAGCTTTCAAAATTAATTTTCTGTATTCTAGAATGAATTTCTTTCAACAGAAGTTTATATTACGTTGAGAATTTTGCTTATTTTTATTTTCACTCACTTATTTCTGTTTACAGAGTATAACTTACATCGACTTTTAAAAAATTCGAATTGAATTCTAGACCTGGAAAACAAGATTTTCTGTTCTAGAATGACTTTTTAGTGTTTATTTTGTAATTCGCACGCGCATGGAAAATTTTATATATTATCGTTCACAATATATGTATTGAATACTAATAACATCCTGAGAGAGGAAATTTAGTTTTTTAATTCCAGCTTTCAAAATTAATTTTCTGTATTCTAGAATGAATTTCTTTCAACAGAAGTTTATATTACGTTGAGAATTTTGCTTATTTTTATTTTCACTCACTGATTTCTGTTTACAGAGTATAACTTACATCGACTTTTAAAAAATTCGAATTGAATTCTAGACCTGGAAAACAAGATTTTCTGTTCTAGAATGACTTTTTAGTGTTTATTTTGTAATTCGCACGCGCATGGAAAATTTTATATATTATCGTTCACAATATATGTATTGAATACTAAAAACATCCTGAGAGAGGAAATTTAGTTTTTTAATTCCAGCTTTCAAAATTAATTTTCTGTATTCTAGAATGACTTTCTTTCAACGGAAGTTTATATTACGTTGAGAATTTTGCTTATTTTTATTTTCACTCACTGATTTCTGTTTACAGAGTATAACTTACATCGACTTTTAAAAAATTCGAATTGAATTCTAGACCTGGAAAACAAGATTTTCTGTTCTAGAATGACTTTTTAGTGTTTATTTTGTAATTCGCACGCGCATGGAAAATTTTATATATTATCGTTCACAATATATGTATTGAATACTAATAACATCCTGAGAGAGGAAATTTAGTTTTTTAATTCCAGCTTTCAAAATTAATTTTCTGTATTCTAGAATGAATTTCTTCCAACAGAAGTTTATATTACGTTGAGAATTTTGCTTATTTTTATTTTCACTCACTGATTTCTGTTTACAGAGTATAACTTACATCGACTTTTAAAAAATTCGAATTGAATTCTAGACCTGGAAAACAAGATTTTCTGTTCTAGAATGACTTTTTAGTGTTTATTTTGTAATTCGCACGCGCATGGAAAATTTTATATATTATCGTTCACAATATATGTATTGAATACTAATAACATCCTGAGAGAGGAAATTTAGTTTTTTAATTCCAGCTTTCAAAATTAATTTACTGTATTCTAGAATGAATTTCTTCCAACAGAAGTTTATATTACGTTGAGAATTTTGCTTATTTTTATTTTCACTCTCTGATTTCTGTTTACAGAGTATAACTTACATCGACTTTTAAAAAATTCGAATTGAATTCTAGACCTGGAAAACAAGATTTTCTGTTCTAGAATGACTTTTTAGTGTTTATTTTGTAATTCGCACGCGCATGGAAAATTTTATATATTATCGTTCACAATATATGTATTGAATACTAATAACATCCTGAGAGAGGAAATTTAGTTTTTTAATTCCAGCTTTCAAAATTAATTTTCTGTATTCTAGAATGAATTTCTTCCAACAGAAGTTTATATTACGTTTAGAATTTTGCTTATTTTTATTTTCACTCACTGATTTCTGTTTACAGAGTATAACTTCCATCGACTTTTAAAAAATTCGAATTGAATTCTAGACCTGGAAAACAAGATTTTCTGTTCTGGAATGACTTTTTAGTGTTTATTTTGTAATTCGCACGCGCATGGAAAATTTTATATATTATCGTTCACAATATATGTATTGAATACTAATAACATCCTGAGAGAGGAAATTTAGTTTTTTAATTCCAGCTTTCAAAATTAATTTTCTGTATTCTAGAATGAATTTCTTTCAACAGGAGTTTATATTACGTTGAGAATTTTGCTTATTTTTATTTTCACTCACTGATTTCTGTGTACAGAGTATAACTTACATCGACTTTTAAAAAATTCGAATTGAATTCTAGACCTGGAAAACAAGATTTTCTGTTCTAGAATGACTTTTTAGTGTTTATTTTGTAATTCGCACGCGCATGGAAAATTTTATATATTATCGTTCACAATATATGTATTGAATACTAATAACATCCTGAGAGAGGAAATTTAGTTTTTTAATTCCAGCTTTCAAAATTAATTTTCTGTATTCTAGAATGAATTTCTTCCAACAGAAGTTTATATTACGTTGAGAATTTTGCTTATTTTTATTTTCACTCACTGATTTCTGTTTACAGAGTATAACTTACATCGACTTTTAAAAAATTCGAATTGAATTCTAGACCTGGAAAACAAGATTTTCTGTTCTAGAATGACTTTTTAGTGTTTATTTTGTAATTCGCACGCGCATGGAAAATTTTATATATTATCGTTCACAATATATGTATTGAATACTAATAACATCCTGAGAGAGGAAATTTAGTTTTTTAATTCCAGCTTTCAAAATTAATTTTCTGTATTCTAGAATGAATTTCTTTCAACAGAAGTTTATATTACGTTGAGAATTTTGCTTATTTTTATTTTCACTCACTGATTTCTGTTTACAGAGTATAACTTACATCGACTTTTAAAAAATTCGAATTGAATTCTAGACCTGGAAAACAAGATTTTCTGTTCTAGAATGACTTTTTAGTGTTTATTTTGTAATTCGCAAGCGCATGGAAAATTTTATATATTATCGTTCACAATATATGTATTGAATACTAATAACATCCTGAGAGAGGAAATTTAGTTTATTAATTCCAGCTTTCAAAATTAATTTTCTGTATTCTAGAATGAATTTCTTCCAACAGAAGTTTATATTACGTTGAGAATTTTGCTTATTTTTATTTTCACTCACTGATTTCTGTTTACAGAGTATAACTTACATCGACTTTTAAAAAATTCGAATTGAATTCTAGACCTGGAAAACAAGATTTTCTGTTCTAGAATGACTTTTTAGTGTTTATTTTGTAATTCGCAAGCGCATGGAAAATTTTATATATTATCGTTCACAATATATGTATTGAATACTAATAACATCCTGAGAGAGGAAATTTAGTTTATTAATTCCAGCTTTCAAAATTAATTTTCTGTATTCTAGAATGAATTTCTTTCAACAGAAATTTGTATTACGTTGAGAATTTTTCTTATTTTTATTTTCACTCACTGATTTCTGTTTACAGAGTATAACTTACATCGACTTTTAAAAAATTCGAATTGAATTCTAGACCTGGAAAACAAGATTTTCTGTTCTAGAATGACTTTTTAGTGTTTATTTTGTAATTCGCACGCGCATGGAAAATTTTATATATTATCGTTCACAATATATGTATTGAATACTAATAACATTCTGAGAGAGGAAATTTAGTTTTTTAATTCCAGCTTTCAAAATTAATTTTCTGTATTCTAGAATGAATTTCTTCCAACAGAAGTTTATATTACGCTGAGAATTTTTGACTAATTTTCATTTTCACTCACTTTTTTCTGTGTTCACAGTAAAAATAACTTGTACTTTTGCTAAATTCGAATTAAAGTCTAGTACTCGATGACAAGTTTTTCTGTTCTTGAATGACTATTTAGTTTTCATTTATAAATCGCACGCAATGGAACATTTTAAATGTATTCGCTTACAATAATTTGATTGAACTGTAAAAGGATCCTGAGAATTTTCTTAATTTATATTGTCAGTCACCGATTTCTGTTTACAAAGTTTGATCACTAAGACTTTTAAAAAATTTGAATTAAATTATAGATCTCGAAAACAAGATATTCTGCTCTAGAATGATATTTTAGTGTTCATTTATGCTTCGCTTTTGTTGGAAAAGTTGAAATATTTTCGCTTACAGTAATTGGATTGAACTGTAAAAGTATTCAGATAGAAAAAATTTAGTTTTTAATTCCAGCTTTCAAAATGAATATTCCCTATTCTAGAATGAATTTCTTCCAGCAGAAGTTTAAATTGCGCTGAGAATTTTCTAATTTTTACATGCACTTACTAATTTCATTTTACACTGTAAAAATCACTTCGATTTTTAAATAATCCGAATTAAATTTAAGATCTCGAAAACAATATTTTCTGTTCTAGAATGCTTTTTTTGTGTTCATGTAGAGTTCGCACGCGATAGAACATTTTCTGTCACGGTAATATTATTACACACTAATAATATCCTGAGAGATAAAAATTCATTTTCTTAATTCCATATTTCAAAATCCATATTCTTTATTCTAGTATGAATTTCCTCCAACAGAAGTTTATGTTGCGCTGAGAATATTGTAAATTTTTATTTTCACTCACAGACTTCTGTTTACACAGTAAAAATCACTTCGACCTTCAAATAATTCCCATTTGATTCTAACTCTCGAAATCAAGATTTTATGTTGTTGAATCATGTTTTTTAATTCATTTATAATTCGCACGCGATGGAACATTTGAAATATTTTCGCTAACAGTTATTGTATTGAACACTAAAAGGTTCCTGAGTGAGGAAAATTAGTTTTTTAATTCCATTATTCAAAATCAATGTGTTCTATTCTAGAATGAATTTTTCTTTCAACAGAAGTTTATATTGCGCTGAGAATTTTGCTTATTTTTATTTTCGTTCACTGATTTCACTCTCTCTGATTACACAGTATAAATCACATCGACTTTTAAAAAATTGGAATTGAATTCTAGACCTGGAAAACAAGATTTTCAGTTCTAGAATGCTTTTCTTGTGTTCATGAATACTTCGCACGCGATGGAACATTTGAAAGATTTTCGCTCAGAGTAATTGTAATGCAGTCTAATAATATCCTGATAGGGCAATTCATTTTTTAAATTCCATCTTTCACACTCCATATTCTTAATTCTAGTATGAATTTCTTCGAACAGAAGTTTCTTTTTTAATTTGAGAACTTTGTAAATTTTTATTTTCACTCACAGATTTCTGTTTACACAGTAAAAATCACTTCGACTTTTAAGTAGTTCGGATTTAATTCTATCTCTCGAAAAAAACATTTTCTGTTATAGAAACATGTTTTTAAATTCATTAATAATTCGTACGCAATGGAACATTTGAATTCTTTTCGCTTACAGTTATTGTGTTGAACACTAATGTATCCTTAGAGAATGTGTATCCTTAGAGAAGAAATTTTGTTTTTTAATTCCAACTTTCAAAATCAATGTTCTCTATTCCTGAATGAATTTTTCTTTCAACAGAAGTTTATATTGCGCTAAGAATTTTGAAAATTTTTAATTTCGCTTACTGATTTCTGTTTCCACAGTATAAATAACATCGACTTTAAAAAAATTTGAATTGAATTATAGACCTTTAAAACAAGATTTTCTGTCCTAGAATGACTTTTTAGTGTTCATTTATAATTTTCACGCGATGGAGCATTTGAAATATTTTCGTTCACAGTATATGTATTGAACAGTAATAGCATCCTGAGAGAGGAAATTTAGTTTCTTAATTCCAGCTGTCAACATTTATATTCTGTATTCTAGTGTGAATTTCTTCCAACAGAAATTTATATTGCGCTGAGAATTGTGCTAATTTTTATATTCACTCACTTTTTTTGTTCACACTAATAATCACCTCGACTTTATGAAAACTCGATAAAAATTCTAGTTCTTGAAAACAAGACTTTCTGTTCTAGGATGTTTTTTTAGTGTTCATTTATATAATCGCACGCAATGGAACATTTTAAATATATTCGCTCACAGTAATTGGATTAAACTGTAAAAGTATCCTGAGAGAGGAAATTTAATTTTTAATTCCAGCTTTCAGAATCAATATTCTCTATTCTAGAATGAATTTCTTTAACAGCAGTTTATAATGCGCTGAGAATTTTGCTAGTTAATATTTTCGCTCACTGATTTCTGTTTAAACAGTATAAAGAACATCGACTTTAAAAAAATTCGAATTGTATTCTAGACCTGGAAAAAATATTTTCTGTTCTAGAATGACTTTTAAGTATTCATTTATAATTCGCACGCGATGGAACATTTGAAATACTTTCGTTCACAGTAATTGTATTTAACACTAATAGTATCCTGAGAGAGGAAATTTATTTTTTAATTCCAGCTTTCAAAATTAATATTCTCTAATTCGTTGTCTCGGGCGTGACTTCATGGAATCGACTGAACATAATGAAAAGTAAAGAAAACACTGTAATTCCACATAAATATTTATTGTACGACCTAGGTTTCGACGTGGCACGTCATTATCTGGTACAATTTGCATAGAAGGTGGAGAATATATAGTCACACACAAATGATTTCAAAACCAAAATTTCCAATAACACAACGGTCTGAGGTGTGGGTTAAGGTGTGGAATTCCCAGGGGCGAAGTTTGGCCAAGGAGGTGGGGAATGGGTTTAAGAGCATAGAGTAGATATTTTCTCCTTCCTCCTTGACTCTATGCTCTTAAACCCATTCCCCACCTCCTTGGCCAAACACGGCCCCAGGGAATTCCACCCCTTAACCCACACCTCAGACCGTTGTGTTATTGGGAATTTTGGTTTTGAAATCATTTGTGTGTGACTATATATTCTCCACCTTCTATGCAAATTGTACCAGATGATGACGTGCCACGTCGAAACCTAGGTCGTACAATAAATATTTATGTGGAATTACAAAGTTTTCTTTACTTTTCATTATATTAATATTCTCTCTTCTAGAATGAATTTCTTCCAACAGAAATTTATATTGCGCTGAGAATTTCGCTAATTTTTATATTCACTTAACGATTTCTGTTTACACAGTAAAAATCACTTCGACTTTAAAAAAAATTTGATATAAATTCTATATCTTAAAAACAAGACTTTCTGTTCTAGAATTAATTTTTAGTGTTCATTTATATTTCGCACGCGATGGAACATTTTACATATTTCGCTCACAATAATTGGATTGAACTGAAAAGTATCCTGTGAGAGGAAGATTAGCTTTTTAATTCCAGCTTTCAAAATCAATGTTATCAATTCTAGAATGAATTTCAATCAACAGAAATTTTTATTACGCTGAAAATTTTGCTAATTTTTATTTTCACTCAACGATTTCTGTTTACACAGTATACATCACATCGACTTTTAAAAAAATTCGAATTGAATTATAGACCTAGAAAACAAGATTTTCTGTTCTAGAATGACTTTTTAGTGTTCATTTATAATTCGCATGCGATGGAACATTTGAAATATTTTCGCTCACAGTAATTGTATTGAACACTAATATTATCCTGAGAGAAGAAGTTTTGTTTTTTAATTCCAGCATTCAAAATTAATATTCTCTATTCTAGAATGAACTTCTTTCAATAGCAGTTTATATTGCGCTGAGAGTTTTGCTAATTTTTATTTTCACTCCCTGATTTCTGTTTACACAGTATAATTCACATCGACTTTTAAAAATTTCGAATTGATTTCTAGATCTTGAAAACAAGACTTTCTGTTCTAGAATGATTTTTAGGTGTTCATTTATATTTCGCATCCGATGGAATATTTCAAGTATGTTTGCTTACAGTAATGCGATTGAACAGTAAAAGTATCCGTAGAGAGGAAATTTAGTTTTTTAATTTCATCAGTTTTCATTTTTAATTCATAAGTTTATATTATTTTGAGAATTTTGCTAATTTTTATTTTCACTCACTGATTTCTGTGTACACAGTATAAATCACTTCGACTTTTAAATAATTCGAATTAAATTCTAGATCTCGAAAACATGATTTTCTAATTTAAAATGTTTTTTTAGTGTTCATTTATGTTCGCCCGCGATGGTACGTTTGAAATATTTTCGCTTACAGTAATTGGATTGAACTGTAAAGGTATTCAGATAGAGGAAATTTAGTTTTTTAATTCCAGCTTTCAAAATCAATATTCTCTATTCTAGAATGAATTTCTTTCTACAGATGTTTATATTGTGCTGAGAAGTTAGGAAATGTTTTTTTTCACCCACCCTTTTCTGTTTACTCAGTATGAATGACGTCGACTTTAAAAAAATTCGGATTTACTTCTAGATCTCGAAGACAAGGTTTTCTGTTCTAAAATGATATTTTAGTGTTCATTTATATTTCGCACGCGATGGAACATTTTAAATATTTTCGCTCACAGTTATTGGATTGAACTTTAAATGTTTCCTGTGAGAGGAAATTTAGTTTTTAAATTCCAGCTTTCAAAATCAACATTCTCTATTCTAGAATTAATTTCATTCAACATAAGTTTATATTGCGCTGTATATTTCGCTAATTTTTATTTTCACTCACTGTTTTCTGTATTCACAGTAATAATTACTTCGACTTTTAAAAAATTCAAATTAAAGTCTAGATCTCGAAAACAACATCTTCTGTTCTAGAATGATTTTTTAGTGTTCATTTTTATTTCACACGCGATGGAATATTTTAAATATTTCGCTCACAATAATCGGATTGAACTGAAAAGTTTACTGTGAGAGGAAATTTAGTTTTTTAATTCCAGCTTTCAAAATCAATATTCTCTATTCTAGAATGAATATCTTCCAACTGAAGTTTATATTGCGCTGAGAATTTATCTAATTTTTATTTTCACTCACTGTTTTTGTTTACTTAGGATGAATCATTTATACTTTTAAAGAATTTTTAATTAAATTCTAGGTCTCGAAAGAATATTTTCTTTTCTAGAATAAATTTTTCCAACGTGCATTTATATTTCACAGGAATATGTTTAACTGTAAAATTAACTAGGGAAAGGGAATTATTTTTTTTTATTCCAGCTATCAAAATCAATAATTTATATTTTAGAATACATTTTTGTCATCAGAAGTTTATATTGCGGAGGGATTTGTGCGAAGTTATATTTTCAATCACAGTTTTATGCTTAAACGCTTGAAATAACTTCTACTTGTAAAATATTTAATTTAAATTAATGATCTTGAAATAATATTTTTTGTTTTACAATGAATTTTTCCAACGTCATTGTTTTTCGCACGCCTTGGTGCATTGTTATTTTTCTCACAGGTATTGGAATGAACTGTAAAGGCAACTAGGGAAAGAAATTATCCTTTTTTAATTCCAGCTTTTAAAATAATATTTTGTTTTATACATGAATTTTTTTCAACAGAAGTTTATATAGCGCACGTAATTGATCGAATTCTGATTTTTACTCACAGTTTACTGGTAAATACTGGTAAAACAGCAAAAATCACTTCAACTTGAAAAGTATACTAACTAAATTATAATTCACGAAAATAACATTTTCTGTTCTAGAAAGAATCTTTCCAACGTTCTTTTATATTTCGCACGTAAGGCACATTTTATTTATTTTTGCTCGGAGGAAGTGGATTGAACTGTAAAAGTAACTATGGAAAGGAAATATTTATTGATTAATTCCAGCTTTTAAAATGTTTTCTTTTCTAGAATGAATTTCTTTTAACAGCATTTTAACAGAATTGCGCTGAGAACTGCCCGAATATTTATTTTCACTCGCATGTTTTTGGTTAACAGTATAAAGCACTTTACTTGTGAAGTATTCTAATTAAAATCCAGATCTCGAAAAATATATTTTCTGTTCTAGAATGAACTTTTCTAACGTTCATATATATTTTGATTGGGATGGTACATTTTAATTATATTCGCTCACAGGAATTGAATTGAACTGTTAAAGTAACTAGATAAAGGAAATTATCGTTTTCTAATACCAAGTTTCAAAAGCAATATATTATATTCAAGAATAATTTCCTAGTTTTATTTTTAGCTTTCAGATCTATTTTTCTGTTCTAGAATGAAGTTAATCCATTAATGTTTTACAATGCCATCGTAAGAGTGCGAACTTTTATCTCAGTTCACAGTTTTTTGGTTGAACTGTGCAATCACTTCGACAATAAAATATTCTAATTTAATTCTAGAGCTCGAAACCAATATTTTCTGTTCTAGAATGAAATTTTCCAACGTCTCATTTGTATTTCGCACGCGATTGCGCTTTTTTTTATTTTCTCACTGAAATTGGATTGAATTGCGAAAAAAACTTGGAAAATAAAATTATTTTGCTTTATTTCTATCTTTCAAAATCAATATTTGCTCTTCTAGAATGAATTTTCTCCAAACAAAGGCAGAGTTCGAATTTTTTTCAACTCACAGTTTTTTGGTTATACTGTGAAAATCACGTAGACTAGTAAAATATTCAAATTAATATCTAGTTATCAAAAACAGTATTTTCTGATCAAGAATAATTTTTTTAAGCATCTGATTTACATTGGGCTCGCAAGGGCGTTTTGTTTATTACTATCAAAGGATAGAACGGAAGAATGCGAATATTTATCTTAACTCACAGGTTTCTGGTTGAACTGTGAAAATAACTTCGACTATTAAAATATTTATTTTTCATTCTTGTTCTCGAAATCAATGTTTTCTGTTCAAGAATGTTGAATTGTTTTCTGTTCAAGAATTGAAACATCTGATTTTCGATGCGCATGCAGGGGTGGGTTTTTTTCTCTCACAGGATTTCGATTGCACTGTGAAAGTAACTTAGAAAAGCAAATTATTTTGCTTTTTTCAGCTTTTTCTCAAAATCATTTTTTCTGTTTTAGAATGAAGTTTATCCAATTAATATTTTACAATTCGCACGGAAGTGTGCGAACTTTTATCTTAACTCTCAGTTTTTTCGTTGAACTGTGGAATTACTTCGACAAGAAAAATATTCAAATTTAATTCTAGATCTCGAATACAATATTTTCTGTTCTAAAGTGGACTTTTCCAACATTTCATATATGCGCGATGGCGCATTTTATTTATTTTCTCTCACAAACTTTGGATTGAACCCTGAAAACAACTTCGAAGAGCAAATTATTTTGTTTTATTTCCAGCTTCCAAAATCAATAGTTGCTGTTCTATATTGAAGTTTTTCTAACAAATATTTTACCCTGCGAACGGAAGAGAGTGAATTTTTATCTTAACTCACAGTTTTCTGATTGATCTGTGAAAATCACTTCGACTAGTAAAATATTTTTTTTTAATTCATGTTCTCGAGAACAATATTATCTGTTCAAGAATGATTTTTTTGAAGCATCTGATTTACATTGCGCACGCAACGTCGTGTTTTATTTATTACTATCAAAGGATTAGGATTGAACAGGTAAATCAAGTACAAATAGCAAGTTATTTTGTTTTATTTCCAGCTTTACAAATAATGATTTGCTATTCTAGAATGAAGTACTTACAACAAATATTTTACTATTCGCACGGAAGAGTGCGATTTTTCACTTTCACCCATAGTAGGTATTCTGAATAATGTGTGAAAATCACTTCAAATAGAAAAATATTCTTACTTAATTCTAAACTTCTGAATGAATACGTTCTTTACTTGAATGAACTTATCCAACGTCTTAAGTGGAGTCTTTTGGAATACGGTTTTCTCTAATAGTTCTGGTGGCTCTATAACCCCTCGATCTAAGCTCTAGGAGAAGATTAAACCCAGTAAATAAATTATCAAAATATAGTTTATGGGCAAAGTTCCTTTTATATTGAGGAATTTCGTCCAGCATTTGCAGAAGAGGACCCAAGCAACATCCTGATATCTTTTTATATCCATTATTATTCATGTATTTGTCAAAATAATATCATGTGATGATATTACTTTTTGATCAAAAATGATAAGATTTTGTGATACAAAAGTGACATTTGCCAATGATATCATTTTGGATACCAATAGATATCTTTTTGACATCACCTTTTGGTCATTATAAATAATTTATTTGACCTGTGGTGGTATTAAAGCAGCCATAGATTTATAACTCTGTCATTAAAAAAACCCATAAATGTTAGGTTTTTATTAAGGTTCTAGCATCTCTTGGAAGATATATTGTGAAGGCTTCTAATGCCAGCAAGTCGTTTAGTGCCGCATGGGTTATATTGTGTTTCATGGCCCAAAGAACTAATCTCGACTGAATGTCTGACTCCCTTAATGTCTCACTTTCAACACTTTGGCTATGCATTTCACTATCACGAGACGAGAAATATTCTTCCACATGGCTGGATAAACTTTCACATTCATCAGAACTGCCAGACGAATCAATCTCCACTGTGCTGACAAAATCTGAAGGATTAGGTTCACTAGTTTAGGTAGACCTATAGACTCCAACATATAAAAAGGGGCCAAATGGATCAGGTTGAGTATACCGTAGACTTGTGAGAATTTACATAATAGGATTTTAGATATCTAACGAAATACATACATTTAAAATATGCTGAAATCACAGACTTGTGAGTCCGCGGGACTTTCACTCTAACGTTTCTCACAATGTAATTACACGTAGGCCGGTAGAAAAAATTGTACTACATAAATGCTTACACTGCCAATAATGCCGCCCTCGAAAACACGCGGTGGCAGGTGCATGACGCCACTCAAACCAGCAATAATACAAGCACGGAACGAATATTCGTTCAGCGAAGGGGTGTCAAGCACCAAGTTCAAAATGGATTACGCATTAGAAGAGGGCTTTACAGCAAACCAAATAAATTTATATTGCTTGTAAAGTGTAAATGGATATATGAATGTGAAAAAATTTAAGAATGAGAAATAAATACAATGTTCGCATTACTTTACTTAGTCTCTTTAGGTTGATTTTCAATGGAAAATATGTTTTTGTGAAGTAAGATTCACTTTTCTATAATTTTATAAAGATTTATTTGGTGGTAAAGTGAATTATCTGACGCTTATTTATTTTCATATCAAACAAAATATAATCATTCATAGACATTTTTGGCGACTTTTACCTCATTTGTTCTGAAAGCAAATATTAGTTGTCAAGAGATCTTTATTTGATATAACTTTTTTCTCATTTGTGGGTACGTCAAATTGTAATCGACAAGAGATATTAAAATGATATCACATTTGTGTCACTTTCAGGATATAAACGTAAAAGTGATGTTAGTGATATCATATTGATGTCCTTTAGACATATAAATGACATTTGATGCTGCTTGGGGAGCAGCGCATTTCCCTACCATATTCTCATATTCGGAATTTGATGCAGGGTTTCTACCTTGATAAACCTCACACAACTAAAAGTTCACAAAATATCTGGCAGTGGTATTTAAAGACCATACTTTGTAGCCAAATCTAATAGGCATAGCACATAGGAACTGTTAACAGGGATATTGTCCAAAATATTCAACCATGCACTCATCAAAATCCAGGAGCTCCTCAGGGCAGAACAAAGCTAGAAATCGGTTTTTCACTAGATTCAGAATTGGCCTTAGCTTCCACTTATTTTGTCTTCTGCATTAGGCTGGGAATTATTTGCAGTGTAAAAACTTAGATATTTGTAAAAATCTATCCAGGCGCATAGCATTCATGAAGGCCTCTTTACACGGTACAATTTATTGTACAAACGAATATATGAACTCTTGCATGAGGAAAATTGTACTGTGTAAAGCGGCAAATTGGATGATGGTCTGAATGACTCAATGGGAAATAGAACCTGCTCTAATTCCATTCAGTTTCTTGTTCATTCTATGATACATTCATTTGTACAATAAAATGTACCATGTAAAGCGGCCTCAACAAATTCATTACATAAGTCACCAGATGAATCCCAGAAATTACGTTTACGGGATCATTATTATAACCCATGAGGATCAAAATTCCCAGGAAGACCTCCATTTCAGCAGATGTTATGTTAAAATAAGGAAAATTCAGCAATGCAGCATAATTTGTGACTGCGAAATTAGGAATGCAAATTCATCATCAAATATCAACTCGAAAATTTCAGTCAGCAACTTCTCACCAATGTCAAAATAATTTGCGTATGGAAATACCTAATGAATTTTTTACACAAAGATCCTCATCTTTCCATGTAGTCAATGCTCGTTTCACCTTCTTCCTCTTTGATTTTGAGTTTACCTGTTTTTCACTTGCCTCGAGTCCATCACTTTTACATTCCCTTCATTGAGTACTCACTAATATTTCAGCACCCGCTCGAAGTTGACGACCAGACATTATCTATGAAGTCACCACCATCCTCCTCCACAGAATCTTCATCAGATAACATGTTGCTCTCCGAAGGTTCTATGTAGATGCCTAAAATGTCGTTGTCGTCATCTTACAGTACTGATAGGACTTATTGAAGAGTCATTCCCCTAAAAAACATACGCGTTGATTGAATAACTTGTAAACATTTCAATTATAATTGCCGTAGTAAATTCAAGCATACTTACCTATTTCATTTCACTGTCTCCGATGCACCCGTATTCCACTCCTCAAGTCCAATCTAGAATATAAAGCGCATGACGGTGATATAGTTCAGCTTTTTAGTAGAAGAAAAGAGCATCTACCTCCTGAAGGTGCCCGCATAGTAATGAAATTTCAGCCAAATTATTGTGCAAAGAAAGAAAACCGTGAATCACCCTTGTTAAATTGTAGCATTCCGGTTTCATGGCTTTCTAACTGATATTGTAACATAATATATTTCATGACTCATTTCATTATTCTACTCATATTCGACTCATATTGTAAAATGGCACCTGGATAGAAATTGTAGGGACGCTTCAGCCAAGAGTGTATACAGTTGTGGAAATGAGCCACAAAGTAGCTTCACTGCAGACATGCCAAACAATGATTGATATACAATTCTTCACTCGCAACCATAAAGTGAATAGAATAACATGATAGCTATAAAACACCAGTGCTTTATTACAATGCTCTGAATATGAAATAACTTATTACCTTTATCGAAAAAAGCATTTGTAACGATGCCTTCCTCGTGGAACCCTATTGCTACGGTATCTGCCTAGCGTGATCATACAATCATGTGTAACATGGCTTCTAAATAATATATTTATGAAAATTTTACAACAATATTAATCTATAGGGTATATTGTAGTATTCTTAGCACATGTACTGAAATGTATCAGAATTTGAAGAAAAATGCTCTTGCATTGTAATGAAGTAGTATTAAACAAAAGTCAGGCATTCACGCAGAGCATTTTAGCATTGACCACCACTTAGAGAAAGCTATGTATCAAAAACATTCAGTAGCTTTGACTTAATATTTTTCTTTAATCTCCTCTTCAGCATTGTTTAATAACAGCATACAAAACACTGCTGCTGCTATCTTCAAAACAATATCCTCTGTAAGTGTAACAACTCAAGTTGCCTTGGGCCAATGAGCAACAGGACCCTTCGAATCGCCCAGCCCCACATTCCAAGCATAGCAAATTCGTCCGTCCAACAAGTTGTTACCATGTGACTCACCTGAAATCCCCTCCTTTTATGCTATCCCAACTTCAAGCAAAAGCTCCCAGGTGGTTAAAAAGCAAGACAGTGTTTTACAATGATCCAAAAAAGATGAACAGCTTTAGCAACTTGCATGGTATTGAAAGGGGAAGGCTCACATCGAAAGGGCTGGCTGAGTGCTTAGGGTAGAGGACAGCACATGGTAGACAATGCCATCTACATAACTAACTACATTTCAAGAAAGAGGGTGGGAAACTGCCAGCAGGGCTAAAGACAATGTCTACGATCCAAACAAGACCAGATCAAAATATATTGAAATGTTCACAACCCATTGAAAATTCCAGTCAAACAACTGGATTATGGGCCAATTGGAGCATTTTTGCTGATGAAACATATGCGCGAAGGTCAGAAATAAAGGAACCCAGGTAGTAAAACACCGAGACTTCATAACTTCCCCATACAGAGCCAGTTCAGAGGTAATAGACTTATCCATTTATAAGGTCCGTCTGCATAACTGCCGCCATGTTTAACTACCAATATCATGAGAGGAGATGATGGGGTAGGTGAAGGCTGGAAGTAACAAAACCTTTACTTTATAATGCCTGATTTACCAGAGACAGAGAACAGGTGCGTAGAATCCAGGGTAATGTGAAGAAAACCAAGGCATATTCACCCCTTCATGTACAACAGGTGTTTTTACTACTGGAAATAATACCTTTTATGTCTCACCTGTCATGCAGACGATATGTATGATATGTAGTTTCAAATATGTAGACTGTCTAGAGGAATTGGCATGAACAGGAGCTTAAATCTCTTTTGCCAAAAAATAGTGTTAAAGTTATAGTTGAAGGATTCGAGGGTGATTCAGTAAATATGACATAATATTGATGGTGAATCTTCAAATCAATATCTCCATACACAGAAGTGCTATTCCTGCACTGCCAACACTAAGGGAAGCCATTTCCCTACCTAGGGGTTGAGACAAAGAAAAGACAAAATATTCATCCATTTTCAAGTGTATTTTTAAGGGAATCCATGCTGTGCATCCTAGTGGGTATTCTCAAAGGAGAGAGTTACAACACATTCTGAGATTTTAAGGGACATATTCTCGGCATTGAGATGAAGAAATTTTAACACAGGTAATTCATGTGGTCAAAGAAAAGCATATTTATTCATATCATATAAAAAATAATAAAGATATGTTAATTGCACATTTTCATCATAGTAATGACTTAAGCAGTAGTACCATTATTACAACATGCATTCACATTTGTATAATATGTTTTTATGAATAACCTCCATATTACATAGAAAAATAATATTTTTACTTCTAGCAACATTTGGCAATACAAAAAAACAATTAATACAAAAAAATAACTAAACAAAATAATACAAGGTCCCAGCTTTGGTCCCTGATTATCTGAAACGTAAAATGAAAAACTTCAGTAAGAAATAGGCATTACAAAATGAAATGTAAGTTTAGACAAAAGATTGAAATAACTTCTGGCTCTATGGATTGAAAATACAAATGTGGAGTGCAGTACACAAAAATGCAAAATGGGCTTTAGTAATGATGATAAAAACTAAGATTAATGAAATAATTATTGAAGGCCATCATCTCCGACATATTCATTAGGGTCATATGATGCTTCATAAGATGATCAGCAGTCAAGTAAGAGCTTGACAATATCAGCAAGGCCACGAGAAGTGGAAGAATGTTAAGGTGTGTCACTCAGTCTGTCCTGGAAAAGGATAAATTATAATACTTCGTCTCTCTACCAAAGAATTAAAAAAAACACAAGTGAAATGCACAATAAATGCGGCCAATAAGAATGAAATGAGTTCTTTTTCTCATAAACACACTTAATTTACTCACAGAATAGTTCTAGCAATGAATATAATGTAACTGATTATGTCCAACCACATTAACTAGGCTGAGGACTGTCTCATGAAAAGGGGAAATAGATAATATCTATAGGGATTCATTGTGGAAAGATCTTAAATGCATTCAAATCCATGGGTGCACAAGCACAATAAAGTGATGAAAAAATTAATTCATTTGAGCAGGACCAAAACCAATTTCTACCAAGATCTGGCTTGGTATGTTAGCCAGCTACACCAATGTTAGGTAATGGACAAGTAAGGGGGAAGGATTTTTCAGATTTTTTTCCAGTATTGCATGCTAAATCAGCGTGAATCACAATAAAATAGGTTGAGGAAATAGCCAACATTTGAGCAATATGTTTTGGCTACGGACAATCCTTCTAAACTCAGAGTTAAAGTTTGCAGCTGTAGATAAAGAGGATGTATTAACAAGACATATGGAGGTAAACAGGAGAGTAGAATGTGATATTATCACATTGAGGCAGAAAAGAAAGGCAAAACAGGATGGATGGGACAAATGAACTGACATGAGATCTATGTTACACCCAATGAATTCCTTATGAGGAACTCAGGAGGTTCAAGAGTATCATCACCTAGGGCAAAAGGGGTGGGAGGTGGAAGGAAACTAAATGAGAGTGCATACTAAAAACGAAAAAATCTCTGACACAAAATTTATTGAGAACGTACTTGATTGGGATAATCTAAATCACATTATAATGGCAGCTTGCAAAAATAATGAAAAGTTTATTGGGGATATTTTTTATTAGTTGATGCGTCCATACAACTGCAACTGCCACACCTATACACACCATTTATGGACACAGCAAAGGAGGTGTTAAGATTCTGGTTCTAGGAAAAGGACATATACTAGGGGTTGTGGAAAGGGAATGGGAAACTTGGTGCTAATGGCTTAAGGCCCCCCTGGCATAAATGGAACTTCCCCAGAAAAAAGATACCATGGGCAATATTCAGATATAGTTTTCCAAGGTACACCATTTTTAGTACCTCAAATGAAACAATAAGGTAATTTCCAAATGAAACAATAAGCATATAACCTGTAGATATCTCATCGACTGTGGCATGAACATGAGATGACCAATCAAAGCCATCTGAAATTGTGAATCCTAGGAAGTTAATTATTTGATTAGAAAGGTCTTTTATGACTTGAAAAATTAGCATGGTCTTAGAAGAGAGCCTTAATGTACTCCACAATTTAATACTTTGGTCTACCTAGAGCAGCTGGGGGTCTACAAGAACAAGAAACATCTTGTTGTCCATTGCTAAGATAGATATGATCCATTGAGGGCCACTTTGGATTTATCAAGCAAAATTAACTCATTCTTTTACAGTGTTTTGATCAATAAAATCTAAGGCCTGACTCAAGTCAAAGAACATTCCCATAAAGAAGCTTATCCTTTGACCCTGGAAGAATGCCATTAGTCAGCTCAAAGGAGGCGAAGGTTGTAGAGTTGGCTGGTGTAAAGGAGTGTTTACATGATGCATGTACCTGCGCAGTTACATGGTGGGACAGATGTGCAATCAAAAGCTCCAAATTAGAACAGGCTGTTTCATAGCCATACATTCATGCATTTGCACAATTTTGGATGTTTACACAATGCAATTATCATAGTGAATATGTTCATGCATCTACTCACTGGGATACATACATCATGCATACACACTAAAACCATGCTGAATTTCATATAGCAGATGTTTTAATGTTCAATGGTCAAGAGAATAGTTAGCATCAAGGCTTTTCTAGTTGCCTGATATGCTAAATCCCATTTCTTTAGGAGCAACTGAAACCAAATTATACTGGCATGCTAGTAGTGCCAATAACATATTTAAATCAGTCCTCCATTTTAATTAGGCATGGGGTTGAACAGCCTCTTTCATGTTGTGAACATGACAGAAAGTTAGACCTCTCAACCAATTATAGCACAGGATCAAATTAAACATGTTTTTGGTACCATTAGCCTACCAATATAATCTGCTAACGATCAAGCCTTTGCCAAGTTGACCTCAAGAAGCCCCCCACTGTAACACAGGAGAAACTGTCATCACCTAAACACTGATGCACACAGTTAAACCTGAAGAAAAGGGATCAATGCATTCAGAATATTTTCAGTACAGCACTTAAGCTTTCACTATTGCTACAAAAAATACAATTTTATAAGAAAGAAGGATTCATAAAAACTATAACAGAGAGAACATTAAAAAAAGACTTTTATAGGAAATGCCTGGGGCCTGGAAAATAAAAAAATTCAATACTGTTCACTTACTAAACATTCTTTTTATCCAATGCGCATAGCTTCATTTTACAAATGTAACTGAAAATAAACGGCACTTGGCTCAAATACTGAAGACCACAAAGCAAAAAGCCATTCAGTACTAACGAAATACGTATGGCCAGATTTACCTTCATTCAATTCGTGCTCAGAACAGGCAAAGGACACTTGGAAGGAAAAGGCCTCAAGTGAATGAATCCCTACTCTCAAAGAAGTTCAGATGCACCCGCATGCAAACTTTTTCCTGGGTTGCAAAAGTAATTTTCACAAACATGGAGGATACCTGTATGAGGCATGGTGCCACCGTTAAAGAGTCATCCTCAAGTGCATAACAATATGAAAATTCCACAGAGGAAACATCAAGTCTGTATTTATTAAGGTTGACCAGCAAGCTCCTCATTAACTCCTACCCAGGGAGGTGCTACGGTACTCCTTTGCTTTTGCGTCCAATAGTTGTAATTAAGGGGAACCATGGGCAGGGGATGGTTGGGGATAACAAAGGACTGAAAACAGCAGAAAATAATATTCATTGCTCAATTTTATACTATTTCATGACGGAAAGCCATAGTTACGGACAAATAGACAGAATCATTGCAATATCGATTTAGAAGCTTTGTTATGGGAATATAATTGCTGCCGCTCTGTCCATGAATTTGCTTTTCTTTTATTTGTAGAGTAAAAAAATATGTTGCTCCATGTGCTGTAGCTTCAATTGGGGGACAAATAAACAATCTGCAACATTGTGGAGAAATTACAGTATCCTAGGAAGATCAAAATGAGGAAGCAGCAAATAGCCACTGTCAAAACAATGTTACATGAAGGACCAGTAATGTTTTTTAAATCTGACATGCCTCAATTTCATACAGAAGAAAAATCTAATACAAACATTACTGGAACTTAACTTTCAAGTATGAAAAATATACATGGTCACATTTGTTAACATATCCTTCCAAAGTTACTTCAGCCCACATGAGCAGCAAAAAAAAATAGACTTAAAAATATATTTTCTGGGCAACTGGGATTTTATGGGTAAATGGAATATACTAGCTTCGGCATATGAAACTGGCTACCTTGATGGGTGGAGTAATGATTGCAGTAATAATAATACATTTTACTTGTCCAGCGATCATGTTGTTACAACTGTTACCCTTGATATAAGACACATCAGGACAAATTAACAAGAATTATTAAGAAATTCAGCAATGGAATAAAAAATTTTGAATTTCAAGTACCTAAGCAGATTAGCTTTAAATGCAGCCACAATTTTTTGAGTCTTATGCTCAGCTGGGAGTTCATTGTAAAGTTGAAGACCCATAAAATTTGGACCAAAATCTGCACTCCTTGTGTGTACATGTACAATGTGCAGCTCATCATTCTGCCATGTAGAATATTGATGAATATCACAATTTTTAACATATTCAGATAGATTTATTTTAGTATGTACAAGTACATGAAAAGTGTAAACACATGGCAATGGCAACACATCCAATTTTTTAAACGGGAAGGTTTTATCATTATCATGTTTATGCATGTTAATGCATCATGTTTAGCAAAAGTCATGAGCAGAATGGCTCATTTCTCGACCCTGAAAATGGCCAAGGCCTCAGAGGATGAACCCCAAAAAAGGATACTCAAGGCTATGTGAGAATAAAATTCTCCATAGTATTATAGTGCACGAAGAACATCTACTGAAACATTGGATCTTATGGACCTTATTAAAAAGCAGGCTGAGCTTAACTATCTAGCTAGAGTATTTATGTGTTCATCCCAAGAGATTTGAAAATTGATGGAGAAACCCAAAAATTTGGTATTTTGTACCAGTAGGATCACCTCCCCATCAACTTCAATAGAAAGCACTTTGCTTGCTTTATTTTTATTTGCAAAGTATATAAGGTGAGACTTTTCTATATTCAAATCTAGAAAATTACAATGACACCAGGTAAGTAAAGTGTGACTAACCTGTTTGCACTTCACTATCAATTCATCAAAAGTAGGTGATGTAAGAATAATGTTGACATCAGCATATAACAAGGGGGTAGCACCATTTATTTGATGAAAACTATCTACAAGGTCATTTATAAAGTAAAAGGAAGTATGGACGCAGGCTTTCTCTGCGAAAGGGTTAGATGAGTAGCTATTGGGTTTCACATCAGTCCTCGTTACCTCCCAATGTTTCAATGGGCAACTCTCCGCATAGTCATATTCAGGAGTGCGATTAGACTCCAGGATTTCTGTGAAACCCGATAGCTAGGTAAGTAATCTCTAGCTTATGATAGGACTGAAGTTACTCATAAAATAATGCTTAATACCCAAGATCGTAATATGAAATGTCAACCGACCCAATGCATAAATGCTACAACTCACAGACAAGATTTAAGATGCCCATTTAGAAGACTGCAGAGTTTCATGGCACACATTATTTCTTCATCAGTCCATAGTATATCATGAAAACAATTTCATCTACCCCTCCCTTCAAACACAACTATCTTTTCAAGGAAAGATGGTTGAATTGAGGAGGCCTATCAGCTGATACACAATATAATGGTAATCAATTAACTGACTGAATTTTTAATTGCTAACAGTAATTATTACTAAGTTTCCAAACAGGCTCAACTAAATGCAAATGCACTATACTTGCTAAATGATAGAATAATTATTTCATGGAGTAAACCTCAGTCTCTTTCCATGATAAGACAATGATTTTTACATTATAGGTACAGTCAGTTACTTGCGCGAATATCACACAAATATTTTCATGACAAATTTTAAAAATGAACTTACTCATGATTATGGAGTCATTTCCTCTTCAACATATCGTAAGGAATATTTAAAGGGTTGAAGCCTTTAACGCCCATCAAGCTATTCATCGGACCTTCTGCCGATTTATTTATCTTAAAATGAGATAATAAAATCATATTCCACAAAAAATGGCAAGTACAGGTTGGCCAATTCGACAAAATGACAGAGCGTCTTACCTTTTTTCCTCTTTGTCGTTTCGTTGCATTATCTACATAGACAACTCTATTAACCTTACTTAGAAATTCAAGCTCCTTTACCAAATCGCAATGTCTAATTCTTTCAGCCAAGTCGTCCAGTGAGTCTAATAAAGCGGATGCAGTTTCAGGAGAGACAGCTTTCACAGGATATCCGCTAAGTGCTAAGTACAAGAATTCATACATAGCAGCATAATCAACGCCGTCAGTCTCTTCGAGTGGTGGATGGGGCTCGTAGCGAGAAATGTACAGGAAAGTTTTAGCCAGGCAATCGCGAAACTCATCAGTTTTTGTGAGGCCTGCTTGATCAAATGCACACAGCCACTGATCAATGGGCGCTTTGGAGTAGCGTCGTCTTACCTTGGGCAATTTCCCACCAGGCTTTACATTATTACAGACACATGCTCGGGCGTTTTTTATCAACGAGTATACGTAAGATTTTATCTGATCACATGATTTGGACGGCACGGCCTGTTGCAGATTCTTTATGTCCATATGACCGTATTGCTGCAAGGCAACAGCTAGTTGCATTTTTTCTCCTTCACTCCATTTTGAATCAAGGGTATTAACCATCTTACTAGCCATCGATGTGGGAACGCTGGGAGTCCTAGAAGCAATCAAACTCCGGATAGACGCTACTGACTGCAATTCCTGAAAAAAATCCCAAGATTTTAATATACTCTTGTTCGTAATACATAAATTTTCACGAGAACTCAACCCACCTCAACCGATTGAAGAATTGTCGGAACTGCTCTCGGAATCGATCACTTCTCTTCTACAACGATCTTAGCTGATGAGCCTACGGCTTCCAACAATCATCCAACGATAATCTTCGACGACTCCCGCTTGACGACCCCCCTCAGAACCCTTCGGTGAAACCAGGCGAAACTATCCCAATGCCGCCGATCCGATTGCCTTTCCACCCCCCAAGGCTCCCAAAGAGCTCCCATACCTCTCCATTCCTTGAGGCTAGCTGACAAAGTTGCAAGTTCGTAAGAACAAACTAGGAAACAAGTTCACAAAAGCAAACGAAGTTGCTCTCACTTGACATAAATGTTGCCTTTACTTCCCAGCATTTTTCCACGTCGAAAGAAAGTTAAGGTATGAGCAGGGTCAGTTTTCTTTGATCCTTCTAGGGGACTCTGTCTCAGATATCCCATGCAGGGCCATCTACTATTCTGCATGGGGGTTGCCAGGGAGAGGAAAGGGAGTTGGGGGCAGCTGCCACCTACTAGAACGAGACGATTTTGAGTTGCCCATATTCCAAGTAGACACCAAACAGCTCTTTGGTGTCTAGTTGGAATATAGACAGTGTCAACGAAGGTCCACGTTGGGAGGTGGGGCGGTTGGAGGCATCTCTACGTGGACTATGGTCGACACTACGAAACGAAAAATCTACGTAGAATTCAAAAAGCTAAGTCTACGTGGACAATCGGGGGCACAGGGGGGTCCGGATGATGTCTGCGAGTGTCCACAATGGGGGCTGGGGCGGTGGGGTCAAAAAGTGGCCTATTGTTGTCTACGTGGATTGTGGACAACCCCTTATTCCAAATCTGCTGCACGGAGTCAGACAGGATGAAGACATCCCCCGCCACTCCCTCCCAATGTCCCAAAATCCGACTACGCCAATGCCAGACTAGACCCATAAACGTCGGTTTCGACAGATAGCACGAGAATTGTGGCGGGAATGAACTAAACATCCAAATATATATTGATCAATATATTGATCGCAGCTGCACCTTGATCGTCAAGACTTTGGAAGTTCATCAACTCCAAAGAACTAACTCGCCATATGAAAACAGCCTAAGCACAGTACATCTACATCTACGTAATACCCTGCGAGCCACCACGAGGGTGTGTGGCAGGGGGTGAAGATCACCAAACATGCACTATTGCCATGTAAGTAGGATATATAATGTAGACATGCTAGAAAATAGGGTCATAGTTTATTAGTTACTACAGTAGATTATTAGTTATTGCAAGTAATTGCAGTAGTTATTACAATACACTACAATACAATAGTACACACGAGGTGCTGCAGAAATGTCGTCCAGGGTTGTATATGTTGCAAGTAGCTCTTCAACGTTTCTGCACACCCTATTTGCGTAGTTGTAATGCATTCGCATAGGTATTCAAAAAACAATTTTTGAGCAAGAGAATACATTCGATTACTAAGTTTAAAATCACTTCTCCATATCCGTAAGCGGTTGATTAGTTTTCGTGCAGCATATTTGGAATAAAACGTCTTCATCAAGATGGCGGCTGCCCCGTACTCCCTTGCCTCCCCCTGACAACGCCCATGCAGTCTAGTAGATGGCCCTGCATGAGATATCAAAAACGAGAGTCCCCTAAATTGATCAAAGAGAACTGACCCTGCTCATACCTCAACTTTCTTTCGACGTAAAAAAAATTCGAGGAGTAAAGGCTAACTTTTATGTCAAGTGAGAGCAACTTTGTTCGCTTTTATGAACTTGCCTCCCCCTAAGTTTCCCCCACCAGAGGCACTTTCCCCTCCACTCGCTGCCGTTCTGTGCATTCAGGGGCCACTAAGTTTCAACCTGACTGTACCTAGTTATTTCTTATGAACTTGCAACTTTGTCAGCTAGCCTCAAGAAAGGGGGAGGTATATTATCCTTGGGGGGAGGAAAGCCATTCGGATCGGCGGCATCCCCCGCCAACCCCTCCCCCAAAATCCTACTGCGCCCATGCCAGTACCCCCCACCACGCCACCCCCACGCCACGGCCCGCCAGGCCCACGTACCACGCCAGGCCCATACACGTCGCTTTCGACAGATTTCGTGAGAATTGGAATGATCTTAGAATTCTAATATCGAACGCAGCAGCATCTTGAAGCATCAAGGCTTGGGAAGTTCAAAGTTCAGGTGCAAAGAACTACATAATTCGTCATATGAACGCAGCCTCAGCCCAGTAAAAACACGAAGTCTTACAGAAACGCCGCTCAGGGTTGCAGAGTTGGATTTTGTTGCAAGGAGCTCTCCAACGTTTCTGCACACCGTAATTGCATAGTTGTAATTCATTCGCATGGAAATTTCAAAAATGATGTTTTAGCTAGAGAATACATGCGATTACCAAGTTAAAAATCACTTCTCTATCTCCGTAAGTGGTTGATTAGTTTCCAGCAGAATAGTTGCGAAGTGTAGCGGAAAAGTTGCTGAATGGTGCAGTTCACGTCTACAACTATTCAACAATGTCGCTAAAGGTAAAGCAAACTCAGAAGTCATTCACTGGCTCAAACGAGTGAGTTGGCCCGTTATTTCCTCCCAATTAAATTTATTTACACCGTTTTTTAAAGGCAACCAACAGCAAAGAGTATACCACTAATTCAGTACAGAAAAATACGAATATGCCATTATCCTGAAGCGAACGACGCTTTAAAAAACTACTATTAGAATTCTATGAAATACCTTCCTCAATTTAAAATTACCTTAAAAACGCCGAGGCCGAGAGCCCTTGTTTAGGAACCGTATCTACTATGAGAAACCTAGGCAAAATCATCGATGCGGAATTTAAAGTTGAAATATGTAACATATCTCTTATTCCGAGGCAGAGGACGCTCAACACTCCTAGCGATGTAAGCAATTCCTACCCGATTAAAAACTAGATTCAAAACTCCAATGCAAGCCCTCGACAAGGAACCGTACTTAGAGAAACCTAAGTATTGCATGACTACATACCGTTATTCTTTTTTCTCTTATTCTGATTACGAATAACGTATCTCCTTTTGTAATGTCATTCCATAAGGGATATAATGTGTGATTTTGGACAGATTATAAACCGCTGCTGCAGCTTCATATTCTGTTCATTTACTCTTCTATACCTTGGCTTAATCCCTGCAAGTTTCTACGCTCATAGCTGTACGTGATAGAACGCTCTAAGAAGATTGCTTTATATCTTTTGGCGATTAACATACCCGAAAGCGTGAATAACGTTGTAACAGAGAACGGAATTAGTGACCACAAAGCAGAAAATGCAAAAATTTCATATTAGTACTGAAAATAGAGTAGCCACAATCAGAAAAGTTTACTTATACCGTAAAGCGTATTTCGAAGGTTTAAAACAGGAATTATCGACCTCATATTAAAAGTTTAATGATGTTAGTCGAAATTGGACGATTGAAGACACATGGAATACTTTTTGTAGCATGACACTAATCACCATAAACTGGGAAATATCAAGCAAACTGAAAACAATTAACCTAGGTGGTATAATAAGGATGAGCGAAAATTTCTCAAGCGACAAAGAATCTTGCTCGCAAAAATGAGGAGGGCCCATCAGGAACTCCCTGATGTGGAGCATGAGAGAATTTGTGAAAAATATGAGAGACCTGAAAAAGCGGCCTTAGGAAAGCATTAATGGAATTCACAAGTAAAATATTAGGTGACATTTTGAAAGATAATCCTAAGGCATTTTGGTCTTATGTGAGGGAGGTTGAAGGTAATAAATCTATGCTGACATCACTAGAAAACGATCTAGGAGAAAGAGCTAGCGATAAATTAAAAAAGTAAGTATCCTTAACAACTTTTTGTGAAGTGTCCATACAGCATGCCCTCAGAAAAACGCCTTTTCTATTCCAAAATCCAATGCAGTCTCCTAATATTTCTTGTCGCGGATTAGAAAGTCACCTTTAAGCCCATTAGCTCCAAGAAATCACCTATTGCCAATCAAATTCCCGCTCGAGATTATTAAAAGAATTAGCTGCGGAAATAGCACCGTCCTTGTTAATAATACTCAAAAATTCTGTTGCAGAACATCGGGCCCCTAAAGAGTGGAAAATTGCGAACATTACCTGTATATTTAAGAGCGGCAATAAGGAAAAACCTAGTATCTACAGACCTATCTCCCTCACATCTTTCTCGTGCATGATTTTGGAACATATAATCGTCAGTCCAGTTATGCGGTATTTAAAGAGTCAAAATTTGTTAGTTCAAATCCAGTATGCATTCGGGAAATGCAGCTGTTACGAAGCCCAGCTAGCGTCCTTTACGATATTCTTTCCTCTGGAAAAAGGCTCGTCAAAGTAGACGCGATATTTTTAGATTTGAAAAGCCTTAGATAAAGTTCTGCATTCGAATTACTTGTTCAGCTGAAAGCATATAGGATACATCATGATATAAAATATTGGATAAAAGATTTCTGAGATAACCGAGAACAGGGGGTAGTTCTAGATAGCGTTGGTTCAGATACAGTAAAAGTAACAACTTGTTAAAGTTGAATTAAATTTCCGAGGAATCAAATCCGTAACATGCAACTTTTTTTCTTCTGTCTATACATATTACACGTATGCAAAATTTCATACAAATCTGTGCATGAACAAAAATAGCTCCCTCCACCTTAATGGTGTGTGGAAAGACGTAATTTACGTACCTATCAGTTCGGAAGCATGTGTCTTCTTTTGTCACTCACATAAATTCTGAAGATATCCTGCATCATTGTAATAACATCCTCTGTATCACATAGGGACTCACCTGATATGAATTTTTCCAAGTACATGACTAATTCAAGACTTCTTGAAGTGTAGCTTCCGAGGTTCTAGCGGTTCCCGAATGAGCTCTTCTAGTACTAAGTTGCACGCACTGTTTAGTCTTTTTTGTTTTTACCATACCATCGTTAGGCTTTCCTTCGTATTATACATAATTTGCGAATTAAATCTTTTTCGCCGGGTCCCAAACGCTCGCGGGAACTGCGGGATGTGGACTAACCAGAGCGAAATTGTGTATCCCTCTTTTAAATTAGGCGTTGGTGTGAGTTACTTCGTGAAAAGTGTAATGCATTTCATTCAGAAAGATTTAAATTTGAGCCCCCAATCAAGATACCACTAATAATCGGTCTCAAGATTTGATGATGGAGGTTCGCATTCGTGACATTTTCTCGGTAAAGAACCATATCTTCACCAAACAATCCAATTTCGCTTCTTACTCTGCAGTAAAAATTGTTGAAGTAAATTAGAAATATCAGGAGACCCATCACGCTTCCTTGTGGGACACTGGATGTCACTTTAACCATGACGGAAGAAATGTCGTTTATGTTTGATTGTTGATTACATGGCTTTCGTTTGCAATTAGTCAGAAAGTCACGAATCCAATGCCCTACATTTCCATTTGATCCGTATGGTTGTCTTATAGCTATGACTTTTAGTGAATAATCTTGTTGAATGATTTTATTTAAATCCAAGAATAATGCGTCGACTAACTTTTTCGCCTCACTTCATTTTAGTATATCACGGAGGAAGATTCCATTCTGTGTTTGCAAGATATCATGCTCTCACGGAAGCTGTGCCATAACCGGTAGAGAGCCATAGAATAAGTTTCAAATATCCGCTAAGTCCATGATAACAATAATGTCCTCGATAGTCTGGCATAGAAACGATTTTAGACATAGGCCGGCGTTTTCCTAGACGTTGTAGGTTTTGTTTAAAATATATTTGGAGTGATATTTTTTTCAGGATTTTGGTGCTTGACGCCCGCATTAGGACCTGATAAATATGATTTTTGTAAAAAAAATGTAAATTGTGTTTTTTGGGGCTGATTCCTATAAAATTTATCCAGGTTTTTCTACTGGACCTCAAGACTCGCCACAATTAATCGTGCATAATTATTTAATTATCCTGTCTCAATTTATACGAAATGCATCCTTTGGTCCGCTAATGACAGAGGTATGTGTCATGTACGGTGTCGTCCTCTTGTGTCTAAGCTATCAAAGTAGCTAAACGTGTGGGCCATATCAGTATTGTGAATACTTAGCTATTTTGATATTTTGACCATTAAAGACTCTACGGTCGAAAATGTATGCTTGTCGGCTAAAGTCGGAGCTAAGATATATTAACACCACAAATTGACTTCTCATCCATCCTACAAACTGCAAATCTGTAGCCTAATGACGATGAACTGTTGAAGCATTCGTCGTTGGAAATGAATTGGTGTGGTTAAAGACCATTTGAAGTTTTTTTTCTTTCTTTTTACCATTTGCAGAAAATATTGAAACGGGAAAATAGCACTGAGATGCATCGCGTACATTTCCCTGACTGTAAAACATTCTCAAAGACGCTTGTTGGGAAGAAAATTCCACTTTATCTCGTCCTAGGTGTTCAAGGTGCTGATGCATGTATCATGACTCACGACACTGAGAAAGGATACATGCATCTCTCTCTATGAATTTTGCCCCACTAAGCCCTCCGCTGCTCACCTCACGCTGTGCTCGTTCCTACTTGGCAACTGCGCACGCGTTGTTGTTTGTAAGGAAGCCGCAGATATTGTATGTTTTTCGAAATTATGTTTAACACTGAATCATATGAATAAATCGTACTTGCATTAGTAAAACAAATAAATAAGAAACCGTTAATTTGAAAAGTTGAAAAACAAGTTAAATACGACCTAGGTTTCAAAGTATACACATCAAAGTCTCCCTCGCTATAAATCTGATCACGCGTATTCATCTGAAAGCTATGTGGCATCCAAGTTTTATTTAAAAGCGGACAGTTGAAGTCAGTTATTTCGATGTTTTACTCTTATGGTCAAATCCCACACAATATAGCCGAAAACTTCAGAATTTGTTATTAATTTTATTATTTACGAAGATAATAATTACGTTTTTGTTAGAAACTGGAACATAATAGGGAGAGGTTAAAGATTCAATTTTTACTCTTATTTGCCGGCTATTATCATAAATGATCCACCAGTAAATGTAAGTTCATATGGATTGTAGGAATACCTACACAAAAAGCTTTCACAGCTCCTGGCCCCCTGATTCCTTAAACTATTTCATTCCTCAGTTCAGTTTACGTCCTACCTCATTGAACCTCGTCCTACCTGTGGCTTTCTAAAGTTTTAGGAATTTGTAATTAATTTTAATATTTACGAAGATTATCATTAGGCTTTCGTTAGAAACTGGAACCTACCGGGGAGAGGTTAAGGGTTCATTTGTCACTCTTATTTGCCGGCTATTATAACATATTATCTGCCAGCAAATTTAAGTTTTCATGGAATGCAGAACTACCTACACAAATCTTTCACAGCTTCTAGCTTCCTGAGTTCCTTTTCTTTTCATTCCTCAGTTCGGTTAACGTCCTACCTCTCTTAATGAAGCGTGCAGATTTTCTTTGCAATATTTATTTTGAGTTATAAATCGTTCTGTCTCGAGTATTAAGTGATCGCGGCGAAGGCGAGATGTGGTCCAACCAGAGCAAAGTAGCATCTCTCTATTCACTCTTTTATTCGAGAACCGTTCTACTAATCGCTTGATGAATTTTAACTTCCTTAAAGCAGTACCGAAATGTTTCCCAACAATTTGTCTCACGTAAGGCCTAAAATTACTATGATTCCTAGGTATTTCACTTCATCTGACACCGTTCTAGTTACTCCCCCCACTTTATAAACACGGCGTTGGTGTTATTCCTCTTGTTAGAAGTGTTCAGCAGTGAATGACGATTAGATCAGAATTAGTTAGAAGTGTTCAGCAATGAATGAAGATGCATGTATTAAGATTAAATTTTAATCCCAGCTTTGAGCCAAACATAGGGATTGGGTGACAAGCAAATAATGACTCAATGGGATTTAAGAGGGCAATGGTAAAAAAATGGTGCGTATTATGTAACATCTTCGCACTCTGACCGCCAAAAAATGACCTCAGATTTATCTTTAGGCTTTTGCTTGGCCATCACAGACGGAAAGTAACCACCTCACCAGCCTTTAATTTCAGGGAGGTCATCCAAAAGAGGAGGGATTGCTGGATTCTTATATTTTCCGAATGAAAAAAACAGGCAACTCTCCTACTGGGTGTTGAGCCCAGAGGAATTCCTTGAGTTATATAATGTATAACATATATAGTTATATAAGAGCAGCAACATTTTCAAAATATTTTAAATGTCGTTTTGATAATTTTTATCAGTGTAACAAGCCTAATGCCACAAACATGATGGGAATCGCTATCAGGCCTTCAGTTTAACTTTAGCAGATATTAATCTTTTTAGAATTCTCCAAGCTGTTCTATTTTCTGACAAGCTCAAAAGAATCTTGCGAAACCCAGCATACAACAGCTATAACGGAAATTACTCGGCGCGTTATAATGCATAATGATAGCTGATGTAAGGACTTCATGATTAGGTTTTTCCAAAAGGGGGTGTGGCTAATTTTATTTATTCTCTCTTTATGTCGAACTTTTTTTGTTCTATTTCATGAATGAATTTTCATTTCTTTTGTACTTCTTATAGCAATTATGTCATCACGGTAGCTCCCCAAAATAATTCCTCAAAGCTGTCTAAAGCTAACTTGGTTTATTTAAAATTGTGTAATCTCTACGCTTACCTGCATGAGTAAAAAATATATATCGATCAATGCTTTTGTTTAAATTGCTAGGGAGTCCGAACAGCTCGTCTCGTATGCTTACGGCATATCTCTGTGCACTTTATGTAGTCGCTAAATAAATTGTTACATAAGGTTTCTATAACGTAGTGGGTAGCATATCGCGAAGTGGGCGTGGCTGAAAATTTACTGATACTGCGTATCTTCCGGTTTTTTTTACTAATACTTCTATACTCATAGTTTAAATTAAATGAGTAGTATATGGTGGTGTTCACGTGAGTGAAAACTCAGTGGTTTGTGTGGTACTATATAAGTATAAAACATTCCGTAGTTTTCCGACATCTCTCAATAAGCATTGGCGGGAATGGAATGTAATATGCATGATAAACTGAAAGATAACAATTCACCCGGCGTTTATTTCTCTGAAGTATCTAATGCATTAATGTCACTTTATAGTTCCAGGATTCACAAGAATAACGAAGCTACTCAGACATCTAGGCAAGTGTTTCCCGAACTTTTTCAATTCACCGCCTTCTCAATACCACTAATCTATACCATACGCCCCCCAATCCCCGCCCCCAATCGTAAGATAACTTATCGTAAGATAATAAATAATCATAGATAATATGACTAAATCATGAAGTTTATGAAAATAAAGTTAATTATTCGTGATAAAATTCATGTTATTTTGAAATCCAAATATAAAAAAGTCTTCATCGTAGGACGTATGTATGCCTGGTTACTGTTGGATCTAGACTGCCTCCAGCGACCCCTTGTTTCTTTAAAACGCTCCCTAATTTAAAACACCACCCCCAAGGGGGCTGTAGCGCCCACTTTGGGAACCATAGGTCCACGCAAACAATAGCATACTTATGCATTCTGCAATTGGCATCACCCAAGGACCAAGTATAGAAACAAAATATAATATTTGGCTCAAAAGCATGATTAAATACTATACATTCACGAATATGTAATACACAAGGTATAAGTGCGAAACTACTCTTACGGACAGAACAGTGGTACATAAAAAATTCAGACCAACTTTAAATTGAGAATGAACATTTATCATGTGTTTTTATATGTATACATGGAACCCGCGTTTTTATATGATTTGAGGGAAAGGGTTTCATAATTTGAAGGAGGTAATAAAGAGCCCAGGCAGAAATGAGCAGTGGAATCTACGTGGAACCCACCTGGAAACACGTAGAAGCACATGGTATCATGGGTTCAACGTTCATTCCACCGCCCATTTCTGCCTGGGAGTGCATTAACCCTCTTAGTGCGGCGGGCCGATATATCGGCTCATGCGCCAATATTGTTCAACTTTAGTCCACTAATATAATTACAATTATTTCTTAGGCGATAAAAAAGTCTTTTATTGTTATTACCTAATTAATTACATATCATCATCATCATCATCTGGTGTTCTGCCTGCTGGCAGGTCCCGTACACCACTGCTGTCTCCATCCGCTTCTGTCCCGAGCTTCCTTCTTTGCTTCATCATAGCTGATGTTCTTCACCTGATCCACCAATTTAATTCTTCTCCTTCCTCTCTTTTTCTTTCCTTCAATTGAACCCTCAAGTGCCACAGTTATTATACTTTTCCCTCTCATCACATGGCCCAACCAGTTTCCTTTCCTTTTCCTTATTTCCTTTAGGAGCGATCTTCCTTCTTTTACTTTGCTCAAAACCTCCTCATTTCTCATCTTATCTACCCATCTTACTTTTTCCATCCTTCTCCACATCCACATTTCATAAGCTTCTATTCTATTCCTTTCCCTCTTACCTAATGTCCACGCTTCACATCCATACATGAAAACGCTCCATGAATAGCATTTAGCTAGTCTCTTTCTCAGCTCCAGATCCAGGCTTTTATTGCATAGCAAGTTTTTCTTCTGGCTGAAGGCCTCTTTTTCCATTGCTATCCTTGCTTTTATTTCTGCAATACTTCTCCAGTCGTCTGTCACCATCGTTCCTAGGTACCGGTAGTTTTTCACTTTTCCTATTACACCTTCATTTATTTTCACACTCGTATAATTTTCACAGTTTACTGGCATCACCTTTGTCTTTCCTAGGTTTATCTTCATCCCATATTCCTTCATCTCTTCTTCCAAAACCTTTATCAACCTTTGAAGTGATTGCATATCATCTGCTAATATTATAATGTCATCTGCGAATCTTATACTTCTTATCTTCCTACCTCCAATGCTGACTCCTTCCTCTCTCCCATCAAAAGATTTATGGATCATTACATATACAATAAAAATACCGTATATGGATATTTTAAACAATGACCTCATAATATATTTTTACTAAAATGATACATTCCATTAAATTACCCTCCGCATTTCTCGCTAGTACAGCTGGCAGAAGTCAGCACCAATAGGGTTAAGATAAATAATTGTCACAGGAATCGGGTAGAGTAAAAGACATGGGCTCGTTCAATATGTCTTCTGGGTGATTTTACATCTAAATGTATACTTTTGAGAGAGGTAATACGGCGTTATCTCTCGAAACAGATGAATGAAGAAGGCACCTAATAGGTATTTCCTTTGGTCTCATAGTTTTATATATACAGAATGTTATGTTGTATACTATACAGAATATGAGAACCTAATGAATTGGGGACAACCTGAGGGACAATTGGATTTTAAGAATAATATCGAAGGAAAAATTGAGGGAAAAGTCCGTAGATGATGGCCAGGCGATAAGTATAAATACCAAAAGTAAATATGAAAGCAACAAAGAACTACTACCATGGGTTAAACGATCTAGCATTAGACGATTACCACCCTGTGATTGTTGCCACACTAATACTGTTCATTTCATTTGTTGAAGGGCTTCAATAAACCAATCTTATCAATGAATTACCAATGTTAACAAGAACATGAGAAAATTAGTAAGGACTGGGCAGAATGTAGGGTTTAAATTAAAAAAATCTAGGATCGTAAGAATGATGATAATGAATATCATGACTTTAAAGCCGGTGTTTATTTTTCAAATTCTAAACCGTATATTCCTTTAACGTCTGTGCACCAGAGTGGAGCTTTGAGACGACGACTGCCTTTATTTTGGCAGCGACTTTGTTCGGCTACGGTCAGACAAAAGATACATCCGGAGCCCATTAACTTACGTAAGAAGGTGAGGGATGAGGCACATTTCTTTCGCTCAGCAAGTCACGTGCCCTCCGCCGTCTCGTTCTCTTCCTTCCAAACTTGTCGTCGGCATTGAAACCTCGCGCAGGCAATGGTGATGATTTCTTCTTTGTCCTCAGGCCTGCTTTGTGAGCACATAAGTGAAGCCGCTCACGCCCCGGATTGAGTGCAGTCGGTGCCATATCTTTTAGAGGAAATGGTGGCAGTTCAGTCGAGATACAATGTTAGAAACATCTTTTTCGGACGATCTGCTCTCCGCTTATTCGGTTGCACCAGTTCACACGGGGCCGAAGGAACCGAAGCCAACTGAAAGAAACTTTCCCTCGATTTAAAGGGGCAAGAACTGTAATCGTTGAGTCATTGATTGCACCTTTTCATAAGTTATATTGAAATGACGAATAACTTCGTTTTCCAAAAAATATTTATAACTTTCTTACGACCCGGGTTTCATCGCTGCGCCACATCATCAGGTACAGAGCCCACCTTACAGCTTTTAGCATTGACCACCGTAGCAACAACCCCCTCCATCCACCTCAGTGGTGATAACTCACCCCCTGGCACACGCCCTTGGGGTGGCTTGCACGGTATTATTTAAATTTGGAAATATATATTTGCGTCTCTATCTTCTTTTAACCCCCCTTCCCATCATCCATTCAAATCAATTTGGACGCATGACATGCGTCTGCGCAACACTTCACCTGAAGGTGGCGTTCGACGTCGAAACCCGGGTCTTCATATAAAAATTAGTCTGCGAGATCACCAATTTTCAGTGTTTCATTTCACAGGCGCGATTAGGTTCCTCCATGTCACGCCACGGATACATTCTTCTCATTCCCCACAGATGTATATAACACTCAGCAAGCCGCCACAAGGTTACCTGGCTGTGAGATTTCGTCTCGGGACGTCCATCCCGAAAGACAGAACGACGTGAAGAGGAAGTGAAATGGGGAGATGGGGAAAGCATCGCGTGTTTGGGCAGATTTGTATGCCGGTTTGTTTCAGTTCAAGTATTAAGTGGAACGAAATGAAAGAAGGATATTCTCGTACCTCTTTGTTCAACGTTGATTGTATTTTGTTTTTCCACAACCTGAGATGTGGCATGGACGAAAAATGAAATCCTTCGTGTCACTCAAACGCACCTGATCGGAAATTTCCGAGTAACATTATTCTTGCGGGTAACCTCAGAGCATTTAACGATACCAATGAAACCTCGCTCTTACGTTTACGAAAACACGATCATCGTCAGTTGTGTGCCCCCAGTGAGTTTTTCCCCAAATATTGACCACGAAAAATCAAGTGCGCGTCTCACGTGAGGATAATATTCTCTCGAGGCGGCTAGCTTTTGATAAGTCGGCCGCTGTGCCACCAAACATGTGCCAGGGACACTGGGAGACTCTATACCAGTGGTTCCCAACCTTCTCCATTCCCCAAATCCCTAAAAATCCTTCTATATGCTCTCGTACTCCTTAAGTAGCTGGGGCGAAAATCGTGAGTCATTGAGTAGAATAATGGAAAGAATAGAGGTTTTTTGTTATGAAGAAAGTAAATATGCCTTTTGGGTAACATGAAAGAGGAAATAGAACTCAGATTTTAGTAGAGTGGGAGTTTTTTGGGCATGGTGAAGGATATCGTATATATTTCGGTGGATTTCAGGGAAGAGAATAGACCTGATATGCGAAGCATTATCAACCACCATTATCAGGTAAATTTTATCAGAGCATTAAGCATCTAGTATGGGATAGGATGGTGCCACAAGAGGAAAAAATGATCATGTTCAAGACGCGCTATCTACCAATAGTTTTATATGGAGTTGAAACTTGGATAATGAAGGAAAGGGAGTGGAGGAGGGTAACAGCAGGAGAAAAGAAGTTTTTGAGATCAATGCTGGGGAAAACCAAACTAGACAGAGTGAGAAATACCAACGGGAGCAATTAAATATAAAAAGTATTAGACAAAAAATAGTGGACAATAGGATTATATGGTTAGGACATGTTAAATGAATGGAGGAAACAAGAATGCCAAAAGCAACGCTAAGCACAATAGAGGAAGGTAAAAGACCGAGAGGAAGGCCGAGGTGACGTTGGATTGACTAATTGATTTGGGACGTGGAGGCAAGAGGGTAGCATTGGGATGAAGTTGTCCGACAAGAGCTATGGGACGATAGAGGGCAATGGCGAGGCTTAGTGAACTCCTAGAACCACGTTGAGTGGAACAGGATATGGATAAGTATGTACGTATCAACCACCGTAATGATATGGAGCAAAAATGCGAGCACGGACTGGGAAAGACTTAAATACGATTCAAGACATATAAATGAAGTTCCCGAGAGTAGAAGAGCAAGTTTCGAGATGTAACTGAATGGAATTATTAACAAACGAAACTGTTTCAGGCGTTACTTTGTGGAAGTTTTTAATATTCATAATGAAAAGATAATACTTGGTTAATTCCACACTGATTTATTAAAACCGACCTAGGTTTCAGCAACAACAAGGAAAATGGCACTCGGTTGCTGAAACCTACGTCGGTTTTAATAAATTAGAGTGAAATTAACCAAGTATTATCTTTTCACTATGAAATTATTAACGACAGCGCTAAGAAAAGACTCAATCAATAATAAAAAGAATAGTTTGCAATGGTTTGGAAACGAATTGAGGATGGAGAGAAAAATAATGCCTAGTTTTTCAATACTGAAATAAGATAGACGAAAAAGGTTTAAAGTAATACTGATGAAAAGATAGAAAGATCAAATTTAAAAGGATTTATAGGAGAGTGAATAGAACTAGAGCCTGGGGGGTTGTATTTGAAATCACACGGAACCATTCCGAGCACGTTACTAAGGAGTCACGTGGTACAATCACGGAAGGGTTCGAGATTATGGATCGTTCAAACTACTCAAAAAATCTCACGCAGCCTTTTACATAAAGTTTTATTTTGGGGGGGGGGGATATTGTCAATGAAGCTATATATCGTGATTAAGGACACCATGAACGACATATCAGATACTTAAGTTATCCATTCGCGTGGGTAAAACTTATTAAAATCTCCACCCATCCGTTGTTGTATCACGTGACTCCTAAGTTACGTACTCGGAATCATTTCGAGCGATTTCAAACACAACCCCCCTGGGTGCAAAATGAGCAGAGCGACAGAGATCGACAGAAACACACATTAGAAAGTGTATATAGATGTTGGTCGGATCTGAGAGATCTTTGTGAATTTTATTTACAATGTTTATGCAGAGGCTCTTTAATCTTTGCCATATTTTAATCTACGGCGAGATGAACACATTACCCCTTATTTTAAAAGGCTCTCCTGGCTTGATCTTAAATCAAGGAGAAAATATAACATGGCCTGCTTCATGTTCAATCTCCTCAAATATGGGAGCCCTCAGTACATAATGGATCTTTTTCTCCCAAGTAGTAAATACACTAATGTTGTTACTAGACAAGACCCCTGTTTTTTGTATCCCCCCCAGTTCCGGACAGCTACAGTCCAGAAATCGTTTACAGTTGTTGCCTCAAAGCTGTGGAATGACTTGCCTAAACTGGTAAAAGACAGTGCATCACTGGTAATATTTAAGAGAAAGATTATCACACACTTACTTTCCGGAATGCTGACCATGAATGCTGACCATGAATGCTGACCATGTAACTCATTTATCAGTTCATTGATGTGATTAATGTCCATTGTTGCGTAAGAAGAAGCCATTCAGTTCCTTTTTTTTCTTTTCATTTGTAAAGCTAAATTTCCTTTTCAAAAGTTGTGTTATTTGTATATTGATATGCTTAATGTTCGTTTTTCTGTTAGAAGAAGAAATTCAGCTCTTTTTCTACATTGCTAAATGATAATGTTGTATATTTCTATTGTTAGCAATTCATATGATAACTTCCCTTTTTTGTTTCCTGATTGGCTTATTCACATATTAATTGTCTTGCACACCACTGTATTTCATTTCTATGTTCCAAAGGAGTTCACTCCTAGAACAATAAACGAGTATATTATTATTATTATATTTTTACGAGACTGAAAAGTTTGAAAATTACCGTTGTTAAAATACGAAATGTTGGTAATGATAAATCAAGAAAATAATTATTTACAACTTGACCTTAACTTTGGAAGACGAAAAATAAGAAAACTTTTATGGACCATATAAAAAAAGAATCAACACAAAATAATTATACGCAATGATATGGGTCGAGTAGTCTATTACCTAAACCATTGCGCCTTAAATTTATGAGAATTCAGCGTCTCCCCTTTCCTCTGAGCCAGACGATCTCTTTTTCCCTCCCATTCTCCCTCATCCTTTCACTCGCAAATATTCAGTCTCTCATTAAATAACATTTCGTCATTCAAGATTTCAATTAATTATGACACCCGACGTTGAAATCCGAGTTGCGATTCAAAATAAAACGCCATAGAATCGTCAATTCTTAAGAGTTACATTTCAGGTTGGAAAAAATTCACGCCATACTCGCCCGGGTGAGTTAATTTAAAAAAAAAGTACTATCGTGAGAATGTATAATCAGATTGTCCAGTCCTGCCAAGATTTGTAAATTTTTCAAATTTAAAATTCTCTTTTTAACTTGTTTTGCTCTATTGACGACTCACTGAAGTAAGGGAAACAATGGTATATTATAAAGCACTTACTCTGGCATAAATCGGTGAAACTCCTTCACAATGAATGAAAAACAAGTACTTTGTTATGATTCCACACTTTATTTAGTATATTAATAATTCAATAAATAACATGACTGCTGTGTGTCATTTTCTTCTTACTTCCTAAGCCATAGTTTGTGTGCACCCAATTAGCCATTTGTGCTCAGATGCATAGCCCACAAATGCTTTAAGTTTATGTTTCGTAGAATCGTTACGTAAACTCTGAAAAAGGTCCCCATTGGTAGATGTTATATAACCACGGACGTGAATTCTACCATGGTTTGAATTACACATAGCACATTTATATTTTCAGCATTCAATTAATAGTTCTTCCAAAAATAAAACAACATTACATACAGTTTAACTACAGTTACTACAGTACTACACAAGAGTTTTAACTCCGGGCATTTAGGTAGTCAGATACCTTAGAAAGGCATCAGCCTGTCTTTAAGGTAACTTCAATCGATCAAAGTGAATTGCAAAGATACAAGGACACACATGAATTTACGATAAACGTGAGATAGATATTTTTGTGGGAAAAGTGCTGTGTGAGGGAAAAAACCCTTTAAGTGGTTGATAATAGGGACCTATTAATTGAACTTCCGTAGACAGTTGAAAAAATACTGATCATATGAAACTGAAGGAGCGACGATGAAACCACATTTTGCCGTCCGCCTACATAAAGCAATGCTGCAGTCGGGAGTGAGGAGATCACCTCATGACACTGGCTGGAGTTTGTTCCCTGTGTCATTTTTTAAATAGACGGGGAGCAGTTAATGGCAATTTGTAGCCATAGGTTTATAGAATCGAAATGATGTGCATGACCAATGGATGCTGAGAATACGCCCGAGATTATTTTTATGCATTGTTAGTTCTAATCACATGAAATAAAAGATTGTTTTTTATTCCTTTCGCAAGAGGGATTAATTCCCGATCCTCGCAAAAGTATTTAAGCTAAATGTGCAACCTGACTCAGTAAGACCAATATTTTTGCCCCAAAGTGCTATAAAACATTTGCAGTTTAAAACTACCTTTCCGAAAGGAAGCCACGCGCCGTTTGCAGGAATAACACAATTTTTGTCTGAAGATTATGAAAAATTGTTTTGAGTAGGACCTGACCAGTAAACACGGATATCTTACGTAAGATTGTCTCGGACCTCACAACCCTATACGTTAGAACAGCGTAAGCAGAACTCAACCCCTTCTCTTCCCCAAAACGTCTTACGTAATCCTTGAGTAGTCTCATTGAAAGGGGAGCACCCATTTGGGAAGTCTTCGATATTTACGCAGGTTTATAGGGAGACGGAAGCGAAAATCGCCGTGTACAAAAGTGTACTTCTCCCTACTTTGTTGTATGGTAGTGAAACATGGGTATGTCAGGATAGACATAAGAGCAGACCCGTGGAGCAGACTGAACGCCGTGGGTATGAGTTGTCGGAGGAGGATTTGCGGCAAAAGTAGGATGGATAGGGTCAGGAATGAGTGGGTGATAAATGAATGTGGGTAAGATGCTCCAGTAATGGACATATATGAAAGGAGTGTGCTTCGTTGGTTTGGCCATGTTGAGAGAATGGATGAGATTCGAACAATGAAACAGATATATATGAGTGAAATGAATGGTGCGAGAGGTAGAGGTAGGACGAGAAAGTTGTGGTTGAATTTAGTTAAGGAAATTCTTCGGAGGAGGAATATTAAGAGTCTTAAAAACAGAAGGGCAAGTATGAAGCAGTGTATGGGAGTAAATGAAGCAAAAGAGGTTTGCAAGGCTATGTCAGTATGGAAGGAAATTTTTGAAGCAGAGTCAGGTGCACAAATATGTATTTGTGAGTGAAACTTAGTGACTCTGCCTACCCCGGAAGGGAACGGCGTGATTGGTATGCATATATGTATGTAGGTATAGGCAGACAGTCCCAAAATGTTCATTCACGAATCACCCCCTAATTGAGGTTAAATACCCAATAATTTAAACAATAACTTGGTAAAACATTTTTATTTCTATCAAAACGATAGCGATCATCGTCAGACAAGATGAAATGGTCTTGGGATATAGAGGCCATAGTTGAGTGATGGTGTCTCATGACTAGAACATATCTCGAACTACCTGGCCCCAAAACGTTGACGTTATTAAGGTACTTCTTGACCTACTAAGCAAAGAATAGGAAACTGCAAATATCAGAAGCCAAAAATCAATCTAATTTATTAATTATTAATAACTTTTTTCATTTATAGAGTTTAAATCATTATGAAAATTAATTTAATACATCGTTTTATTAAAACTTAGTAAAATAATAGTTCAATTGATTCATGCGGTATGGCAATATTTTGAAGTTCGCTCCGTATTTTTTAAGCCTACGCCTAATTTTACGTTCATTCGGGAAAAATATATGGGCGAAATCGGCATGTCGCCCACAAACTTGCGAGGTTTGCTTGACCATCTAATCTGTTTTTATGGAATATTTTGGAGGTACCTTGAATATAACACTTCATTTATATGAAATCTAGTTCTTGTATTTCGCTTTTTTCCACATTACATAGTGTAAAAAGGATCGATTGCAATGAGTAGTACATCGATTAGCAGTGAGCACCAGAAGATGATGCCAAGAATCGAAATTCGGACTGTGCAATAAATTATTTACCTGTGAACTGATCAGTGGAGTGTGAAAGTTATTCTTACTAATCAAAATGGAACTCCACAAAGTTGGACCGAGTTATATTTCATTTATTTATGAGTAGTACGTCGCCTACGATGAGGTAAATCGATCCCAAATTAATGTTGGAGAAATCAATTTATGGGAGAATTTAAAACACTTAGTAATATTCCACAAACATTTATTTTCCCAACCGGTTTCAACGCTAACGCGTTATTTTCAAGGGACAATTCTCAAAGTTCTTAGGAGGTGCGCCAAATATATATCCAATTCACAAAAGGGGGGGAGGGGAGGTTAAGTAAAAAGGGGGGGGGATAGATAGGGGGAGGGGGGGGAGGGTAAAAATCAGGTTTTGCTAATCATATAATTGAAACTGGTCACCAATGTAATTTTAAACCTAAGGTTTTACATGTGAATGACAAAGGTTTTAAACTGGACTTTTTAGAGAATTTTGAAATTAGTATGAGACAAGGTGTCCCTGATGTTGTGCTTTTAAATGACTGTTCTGTTTTTAAATACTCTCCATTCACCTCTGTGCTACACCCACAGCCCCTCCCCTCACCTGGACGGTTGCTTCCTCGCAATACCCTCACCCCCCTCCCCCTATCTATCCCCCCCCTTTTTACTTAACCTCCCCTCCCCCCCTTTTGTGAATTGGATATATATTTGGCGCACCTCCTAAGAACTTTGAGAATTGTCCCTTGAAAATGACGCGTTAGCGTTGAAACCGGTTGGGAAAATAAATGTTTGTGGAATATTACTAAGTGTTTAAAATTCTCCCACGATATGTTATTCCACCAAGTAGAGCCGTCAACAGTAGAAAAATCAAATTATATCCAATATTTTCACCAGCAGTTTCATTAAATATCTTGAATAAACTGATATGATTGAGACGTACCTAAAGATCCGTTGATTCATTCTCTATTCATTTGGCCATGAATATGAATGAAGTGCATTGTCGCCGAGGATTGTACTGTGATCACAATCGTACTACAATGTTTGAGTAGAAATAACTTAAGAGGGCCTATCGTTGGTGTGTTCAGGTGTCGTACCGACGCACAGTGGTCCTCGGCCCATGTATTTCTGGGACATGAAAAGATTTTCTCAGATCAAGATGAAATTTGGTGTATGTATATAGGTTTTCGGAGTCACTGAATACGAATATGATGCCAAAACAATTGAATTTTTCCATTAAGTGTGAACACTTGTGGATTTCATTTTTTGCAATATTCGTGCGAATAGATTTTATTTAGTGCAAATAAGACCAAGTTAACAAATAAAATTAATGTAGGCAAGTGTAGGCAGACACTTATGAGTTTTTTGTGTACTTAGTGATGTTAGTTACACTTTCCAATAGATTTTTCAATGGAACCTCATGGAATGAGTGAACTTTTACCTGATTTTAATTATATTTCGCGGATTAAAGTTCTCTAATTTTCATGATTTTCAATTTGAAATCGCATATAATGACAAATTAACAATAAATTTTTACTTAAATATATAAATAGTACGTACTTTTCGGAGATGAATCTAGTTCTTTGAATTACAATCGATGCAACAGTCTTCTATGTAAGCGACTCCGAATTTAAGGCGCATTTGACTTTCGATTAGATGTTAATAGAATGTATACCTTACCTGAGCGTTCTCTTATATTACCTCTAACAGTAAAGGTGAGTGATACCGGTTCAGGATCTTCGAATTCTGATGCGTCACCACTTACTCTATCCAAACGTACGGCACAAAAGATTTACCTGAGTACTTTACTTTTCTTACCATGTCCCATTTTTCCATATACTGGGACCGCTGTGCGACGTGACGGTACCGAAACAATGACGGACGTGACGGAATTTTGCAGATGTAGCGAATGACATTTCGTAGTGGTGGGCTTTTCAATTTTATCGGATAACTCCAGCATGATTAGGGGGGGGAACGCTTTTGATCATAGGTCACGGTAATTATTCCAAAAGTGAGCGTTTATATTTAAGTATGTCATTGATTAATGCAGTTCACTACTTAAGATACGACTACTGGTTATAATTACTGACAAAGATAAATAGTTCTACAAGGTCCTAAATTATGCAAGAGCTATATCATGCTGGATTGTGCACGCGAGGTTAGTAGCTAATACTAATGTTAAGATATATAGCACAAGTGCAAAAGCCTATTTTACCTAGTCAAAGTGTAAGTATCCATCTATCTAACACTACTGATTTAAGTATGTCATTGTTCCCATTAAGTCTCGGAGGCGATGAATTTTACCACGAACGTTTGAGTCGAAATAACTCGGAGGACATATCGTTGGTGAGTTCAGGTGTCGTATCGACGATCTCAAAGCGTCGCCTTTGTCCGTATACTCCGGACGTGATCAGATTCTCCAAGCGAGAGCAGAATTCGTGATTTTGGGGTTTTAATACTGTCGTTGCGTAAGAGTCAATCCCACATAGGCGTTGAAATTTCCACTACGCCGTTGGAAAGGGACTGTTAGGTTGGTCTTACAATGATTTGAGCCGCTGTTTGACTTTTCAATTATATCGATAAGGAGAAGAGGGTTTGCGCCTCGATTATCAAATTCAATGGGGTAGGTAGGAAATGTGGAAACTGAAAACAGTCATGTGCAGAAATTCACCATTAAGAACTCTTATAATGTGAACGGGATATGAATATGGGACCCTCACGAAGTAGGACTAGTTTCAGATATAGATCGAATACAGCGGAGGACAACTAGATTTGTTAAAAATTGTTACGATACACATAAATTTGATAAATTTTTGATGATAAGCACTGTTGATAAATTTTTGAGGGAATTAGCCTGGGAACCTCTATCCGATCAAAGGGGAAAATATAGATTACATCTTTCACGAGAGTTCGATGCAGGCTGTTTTTTGCCGGAGGTTCAACATATTTTGCTAGAGCCAAACATTATGGTAGAGACGATCACAGACATATGATTAAGGAAATAGACCGCAGAACCGATAGATTTAAAATGTCATTTTTTCCACGTACTATAAGGGACCATAATAGTTGCCATAGATCAGATCTAGGATATTTTGACTTTAACTAGGTAAAATAGGTTTTTTAACTCGTGCCAAACATCTTAGCATCATTATTAGCTACTAACTTCGCGTGCACAATCCAGCATGATAAAGCTGTTGCATAATTTTGCACCTTGTAGAATGATTTATCCGTCGCAGTAATCATAACCAGTAGTCGTATCTAAAGTAGTGTACTGCATGGTAGCATGTTCGTCAACATAGCACTCTCCTAGTTTCTGGTCTGACCGCGCACTGTTATCCTGACTGTTTTTGGACCGCGCCTGGCATTCGGGGGAACGTGCGCGGTTCGTATTTCAGCTGGGATGAGGGCTTCATGCCTGGTGTGGAATCACCCCGTGCCACACACCCTAGTGGTGGCTTGCACGGTATTTAGTAGATGAAGATGTAGATGAACTGGCAAAATCGGTCGATCTAATAATAATAATAATAATTTCTCTCAACCTAACAGCCGAAGCCAATCACTAGTTATTTGATATATAATTGGCCGAAAACACACAACCATGCCCAGGGAGGTGTAAATATCCCACCCAGGCGGGACTCGAACCCGCGGCCTTCGGTTTGGCAGGCGAGTACTTTACCCCGCCGCCACCGAGGCCGGCAAAACCGGCCGGTGATCTAGTCAAAGTCCGCGTTTCCACCAAGCCATCTTAATTCTAGGCAATTTTCCGATGAGGACAATGGCACAAAGATATTATCGTCTTCAGTATCCTCAGAAGCAAAAGCCGAGTTTTTTATGGCCTATTTTCTCAAGTATGTAATATACCTTTGGCTCAGACAAGTAATAATTTTGAGCTTACACATAGTGACTCTACGATCAAGTCCCAAAAGACATCGAGAGAAATGTTGTGACTGTGTTTCAGTTTGGTTAGCGCAACTGATACATGTCAATTAACTAATGTGAAATCGTTAACTCCCAGATTGTATGGGTTACCTGAAATTCACAAGGAAATATTTCCACCCATTGTCTAGCAATTTAGGGCTCCCACCCATAAAAATCCCATCGGTAAGATTTAATGCTCTCTTCAGACACCTGTCTGGATTTAAATCGAAATGGAGTGTTAAAAATCCAGTTGATCTTGCCGAAAAACTCTCTTAACCTGCTGTTCCTCACAATGCTAGAGTCTTTCTGCGCGACTAATTTATTCACTTCTGTGCCAGCAACTGGAGCCATAAATATTACAATGAATTTAGGCAAAGGTTCCTTGGGTGATTAAAAAATTCTTTGGAGTAGAATATACTTTTATATCTGTGTTTCACGAAATTACTTTGTATTTAACGATATGTTTTATGAGTAAACCCATGGATTAGCAATGGGCTCACCAATATCATTATTGTTAGCTGACATTTTAATGGATTTTCTTGAAGAGAAGTTGCTTAAATCCAATAACATGCGATTAAGAAATGTTTTTTTTTATTGAAAAGGCTATGTAGGAAACCTTTTACGCTTGTGGACTTTCAGCGCGACTAATTTATTCACTTCTGTGCCAGCAACTGGAGCCAAATATATTACAATGAATTTAGGCAAAGGTTCCTTGGGTGATTAAAAAATTCTGTGGAGTAGAATATACTTCTATATCTGTGTTTCACGAAATTACTTTGTATTTAACGATATGTTTTATGAGTAAACCCATGGATTAGCAATGGGCTCACCAATATCATTATTGTTAGCTGACATTTTAATGGATTTTCTTGAAGAGAAGTTGCTTAAATCCAATAACATGCGATTAAGGAATGTTTTTTTATTGAAAAGGCTTGTGGACTGGTTGCTAACGACGGCTTGATAATTTAATTGTCTAGTTAAGTAACTTTAATGAATCTATCAAAGAAATTAAAACCTTCTTAAAATCCACCGATTGGAACGTTTAAGAAGGTTGTAATGCAACTACGATAGTCAAAACAAATACTACAACGAAAGCTATATCATTTCTCTGACATGAGTTACACAGTTCATGAAGTTGACGAAATAGCTAGTTTTAGGGTGCGCATAGTCAATTATTGCACTGGCCTGACAACAGTATTGATTCTTTTATTAAAATACATTTGAAATTTCAATACAATTTCCTTTAAAATGATGCATAGTGCATTATTTTAGCACCTAAACAGACCGAGATATCAATTTTCAAAGTACACAAGCACATGATGAAGTCTTCTCGGGTTTTCCACCGGGTCAGGTCGTTGTGGGCCGACGTTTCGATAGCTTTCTTAGGTATCGAAACTTCGGCCCATAACGACCTGACCCGGTGGAAAACCCGAGAAGACTTCATCAGTATAATACACCGGGAAAAAGCTAAATCATATTATATACAGAAGCACATCATTTGGATGCCGACAATAAATTCCAAGTTTTTGTTCAATCGGGATTCAAAAAAATCCTGCCTTCACTGAAAACATCCTTTGGCTACAAAAAAGGAATATCAAGGTGCAATAAATGCAAATAATTCCAAAGGGACACGTTTCAGCCCTATTTTATTGCCGGAGAACCCTATCGCAGTGTGATTTCCATGAAAGTATCACGTTTTCACTTTAATTATGGCAGTAATTACCTGAGAATGAAAAAATGAGGGGGTAAGATTGGCATATATTATTTTCATTTCATTTTCTACGGTATATGATTCTGTAACACAGCTTTAAGTGAGAATGTTCCTTGTACTAAATGGAAAAAATATTATTTTTCCTCGTCTCTCATCCATTGCCACATTTATCGCCTTGGTATTTCGAGTTCAATTTGCGAGAACAATTGCGAGCAAGGGTAATATTTCACTGTATTTATATCACATACAAGACACTAATTTCTATAAGTACCCATTATACATATTAAATGAAAATTTAGCAATTTTATGGAAGGACCACTTCGACAGAAGACTCCACTGCGACTATCGTTCACATTAGCTACGCGGATTCCGACACCGAGTATCCCTCCACTCGTCTTCCATTCCCCTAAAAATAATGTCTTCCGGTAGGTACCGACCCACCCGGTACCAGATAACCAGCCAGGCTATCGGCAACCATAATAAAGTCCAAACACGCGTGGAAACGATAGCGCATCTAGACAGTTGGAGATGGACGTGACTGGAATATCGTATTGCTTAACTTTTGGGAAGTGGGAGTTCGGACGATAGTTTTCCGGCCGGAATACTGTGATGTCTCTATTATCAATTTTTATGACTTCCTATGAGACCGACGGCTTTCCCATTCCGAGAGGACTTCGTAGTGCATCTGGTAGTCCTATTCGTCGCCCCGTAGACTCGGCCAAAAGCTAGGGCGGAAAGAAGGGGCCTTCAACGCTAGCAACATCATAGTCATGATCAAGATCAGATAATGAGAATAAAATGGGGGAAATATATCGCAGAAAAGAAAGGTTTAAAATGTCGTCTTTCCCGCGATCGATAAGATGCATTAATGGCTGCGTTAAGACTTTGAAGTAGGTTAGTTGACAGGTAGTGTAGCTGATTAATTCATGCCCCCTAATGCATGCTTCAAAATTTGCCGAGTAGTGCTAACACCATGTTTTGCATATTCCCTGCATGACTCTTGTGTCACGTTTAAATAGTTACATTATGGATTATTTTAGTAGTCCCTGTAGCATTTGTAGAATATCAATACTGTGGTGCATATTGTTGAAAGTTAATTTCTACACTGTAATGCATGTTGGTGATAAGTCACCTCCCTGCCAAACACCCTCGGGGTGGATTGTTGGGTAATAATTAGATGTAGTAACACCGAACAATACCAATGGTCAACAGTTAAAACTGGTGTAAAAGTCGTTTTATTTGTATTCTGGCTACCTATTGAAAAGCATGCCCTCTAATTGGTAGGAAAAAAATCGTGCTTTTCCGCGTTGTCTATTTCACAAACTGACATTGAAGTAGCATGGTGTTTACCGTGAGAATCTGTAAAACGGAGAAAATTGGTATTTGCCTATCTAATATAAAACCATTTTCGCGAATATTAAACTTCACACGGTTTCGGTGAAGGCTTCCGCAGAGTCTTTGTGATGAAGAGACTGGTTTTCCAATGGAATGAATACGTGTTTAACAACATATTCGGAGGAATAAACAAAATTAAGTGCAGCTGCGGCCACTCCTACATTATCTAATTGGGTATTCTGCGCGAGATCAGGAAAATTAAAATTTATTAAAAAATGTAAAGGTTATGGTCAGAAAATTCTACTTCATTCCCAAATGATAATCAAAACTAATGGAAGTAATAAGGATATTATTCCTGATTCAAACTTAACTTATGATTGTTGTGAAAGTATCAATCTTAACCTCCTCAGTCGCGAGACAGCCAGCATTATTTTTGGAAAATTCTCCATACTTACGTCTTACGTTATAAGCCATGTTTGCAGAGTTTACATCTCTGTGAATCAAGGTTCTTAATTATGCTGCCACTTATCAGCAATCGCTGAACTAGTGGCGTTGCCAATGCTTTGCGTAGCTGAGCGGGAAAAAATTCAAAATTCTGTGTATAGTATACAATACGCCAGGACCGAGGAGGTTAATATTTATCTTATTACGCTAAACATAAATACCCCGCTTAAAAATGTGGTGAAAACTGTGGAAGATTTGGAGTATGCAAGCCGCCAAGGGCCAAGGGAGAGAGGAGGAAGGCCTACGACTGACTGCAGTAATGTTTGTCCCTTCGCCTAGATCCGAGAGACGAGCCAGCTCGATGGAGGCCGTAAGCAAGAGATGAAGGTAAAATGTTTGGTCAGAGAAAGCACCCTTTGGGTTATATGTTTCTTTCTCTAACCAAGGGGGGGAGGTGTAATACTCCGCACTGGCGGCATGCACACCCCCGCCTGCTTTCACTCAGAGACGCCAGGGTGTCGCCGGCTGGAGCGGGGAGGAAGAGTCGGTCAGGAGACGTAAAAAAAAAGCCTAGAGTAGATAAGCAAAAGTCTAGACATGATATCCACAAAATAAGGAGACGCCGATGCGCTATGACCTGGAGAGGGAGGAAATTTCAAAGGTCTAGCGCATAGAGGCCTTTTTATTTTGCCCATTATTCAGGTGTCCTCGAGAGGACTTTGGAAAGAGTTAATGGAAAATTCCCAGTAGAGAACCTCCTCCTCCCTGGTATCTGGATCACCCTGTGCCCCATTGTTCTGTATAAAAGACCCCAGAAAATCCCACCAGGGGGGGCATTTGTAACTAGCAACCGAAGGCTACGCATTTTGGCGTAGCTTAAATAAACTCTCTGATATACCAATTGCTTGAGTAATTACTCTTCGGCACCCTATACCTCGGGAGATTCTGCTGCACCACTCCAGTAGTTTCTCGTATTCATCGTAGTGTAACGAGTCATCAGGGCACTACAATGGCGTTTTCGATGCTGACTACAGCACCGACGTTCCCGTTATGAGGTACCAGCCATTATTATTAAGACCAAATACCTATTAAAAATATAAAAATAGTTTAAATATAAAAATATTTTTTTACCATTGGTGTTCATACTCCGTGAAAGATGATTGATAGTAGGCACAAAAATTGCTTTCTATCCCCCATCAATTTTATCCCCTCTAGCTTTCATGTCCAGTAGAGGTGGGAATTTCGGTTCATTTTGTGGATTCGGTTCATGGGATTTGATTCGTGGCAATGATTCGGTTCTTTAAATCGTTCATAATGAACCGAATGAACCAAATCCACGAGTGAATCTCGAATCCATGTGAATCTCGAATCCGTGTGAATCTCGAATCCATGTGAATATGTCGACTTACTGCATTTCAAATATTAGTGTGCGAAATAACGAACAAAAAGGTGAAATGTGATGCTCCAATTCGGAAACACAAGACATTTGACAAGGTGTTTCAAGGGTATTTACAGGGTACAAGGGTATTTTGTATCTTATTGAACGATTTGGATTTGGCGGATTCGGAGATTTGCTAGCAGAATCTTCCACACAAATCGTTCATTTTGAACGATTCGAGTGGAAAGCGTAGATTCAATTCATTCGGTTCATGCCATTGAATCGTTCATTCTGAACGATTCATTCATGAACGACACACCTCTAATGTCCAGATCCTATGGGATGGATAAACATGTGCGAGAGCTTTTGGACGATGACTCGCTTCCATAGTGCCAGGCTTACTTTTGAACTTACTTAGGATTTTCGGTCGATATCATCAAATATCTCGAATCTTCACACCTTAGCCTGTGTTTCAAAGTCAAAAATTATTGGTGTTAAGTACAAGCTTAACGACAAAGGAATGGTTGTTATGCACATAAAATGTTTGTTTATTTCGTAAATTCTTTAGTGTTATTTATATATGTATTCAGTGCTAATTTTTTGCTAGTGTTAAATAAAAACACAACTTAAAAATTATTAAAGGCACCTGCTGATAAGCCGCGAATGGCTCAGTTGGATCATTAAGTTGTAAAGTTGATTAAAGAGCGTGCATTTTACAAGATTTATATTATATTGCTTTTATATTTTAAGTGTTGAATTTGTAAATTTTTTGTAAATTCCATGTAATTAACAAAAAAGGGTACTTATATAAACTGATTGGAAAAATAAGCTTGCTGATGCTTAGAGAGGCAAGTTATCGTCTGGAATTTCTTCACGTATTTAGTGAAGATGACGGTATTAAGTTTAAGAGTGAAGGGCCTTAAATTCTGGGTGTGAACCATAAAAGAATGTACAAAGAATTTAACCAAAAATTTCCGCTATTTAAGTGATTACTTTAAATTATTCCATTGCAGCAGCGAGCGTATAGCGTTATGTGTACAAGTGTATTTTGAGCGACCGTGGCATATTCTTCAATAAGGAGAAAATAGAACTCTATCTTGTCGACCTCCACTTAATGACATGTTCCTATCGAGGAAATTAAACTTAAAATTAATCAAAATTTGTGAATCGTAAAGAATATTTTTATTTGCTTTTGAATCATAAAATGTGTTTCTGAAAATTAATATTTTTACTTTACTTTTCTCTATCCGTGACGATTTTACGAATTTTTCAGTAACTGTGATAAAAATGTAGAGGGCTTCAATTTTTTCTAACTTGCCAGTAGTTGCAATTAAAAATTTAATAGAATAGAATAGAATAGAAAAAGGTCTTTATTGTTCTGGGACTTTAAGTCCCCTGGAACATAGAAAAGAAAGCAATACATGCCATAACATAAAAGATTACAAAACACTAAGCAATTTTACATAGGTAATCAGTCATGTTTCTCTTGAACATCGAAATTGTCATAGAGGTTCTAACATTTACAGGTAAACAATTCCATAACTTGCAGGAGGAAATTAGGAAAGAGTGCTCAAATAATAAGGTATGGAATTTAGGGACTAAAAATAACTCGGTGACACGAGTTGATCTTTTTCCTGTATCTACATTACATATAAAATTTTCAATCAAATAGGTGGGGTTTTTGGATTTCAGAACCTTAAACACGTATAAAGCCTTTTGCAGTTTTCGGCGTTTATCCAATTTCAGCCATTTAATTTTTTCGTAATAAGGCGTGACGTGTTCATCATAGCGGATATTGAAAACAAAACGCAGACAGGAGTTTTGAAGACGCTGCAGCTTAATGCACAGTTCTGAGTTAACATCTGAGAAAATGATTTAACAATAGTCAAAATGTGGGAATACCAGAGTTTGAACCAGCTTCTGGCGAAGTGAAATTGGGAGCAGATGCCTGAAGTGCTTCAATTGGTACATAGTCTTATACACATTGTTAGATATAGCTTTAACGTGCTCCCGCCAGCTCAAGGTGTTATTTGAATGAACCCCGAGACTTTTCACTGAAGTCGAGTAATCTATAAGGATATTCTGTACTCTTATTTTGGGAGGGCCACTCATTGAGATGAAGTTCAGATAGGAAGGACTACCAAATATTATTGACTTAGTCTTGTCAGGATTCAACTTCAGCCGATTAACAGCTAACCATTTACAGATAGATTGGATATCTTTATTGTTCATTCCAACAGCATTTTCTACAGCAATTTAATCTAATAGGATAATTTCTACAGCATTTTAATTTCTACAGCATTTTAATCTAATAGGATAATTTTTAAAATACTACGGGTATTTTATCCTTGAAATTCTTAACTGAGTATGAAAAAATAGGCAACTTCCATTGTGATAAAATTACGATTACAGCATCTTCAGGCATCTTCAGCTGAAGATGCAGTAAAAAGCGAAACCGGTCGGAATAAATTTTATCAAAGTGGAAGTTGTCTATTTTTTTCATACTTAGTTATGTTCCGATTCCACTCCATCAAGCCTGAAACAATAGAGTATACTTGAAATTCTTATTTTTCCTTTTTAAGACCTCATTCGAATATTTTCAAAAGGTCCTTATTTTTATTAAAATAACCCTTGTAATATTTTAAATCAATTCATGAAACTATTTTTCAGCTCCCATTTGTAATTTTTATTTTTATTTTGGAGCTTTACGAAAACACTTAAAATTTTTTGGGACTTTTAAAAAATTGAAACATTTTAGGTAACTTATTTCGTAAAATTTATGACACTTTTCCGCACTCAACCGATTTTGTAGCCCGCGACATTTTAGCCAGCAATATATAGCGAGACCTACGTCGGTGGCCAACTCAATTGAGCGGTCACCTCTGTATAGCAAAAGCAAAAGAACCTGGCGCACTTCTGTGAGGCGGAGGGGAAAGGTAAAGTGGAGGGAGTGAAGTGAACGGACAGAGGGGAAGGTTGAGAAGGGGACGGCGTATATAATCTTTGGGGACGGCTGAGGACGAGGCAGGGGAGGCAAACTACTTTGCCACGCATACACACACACAAGGCTAATAGGCAAGTGGTTCTGCTTCAAAAATGCCTTGCTTTACCTGTGCTCTTCCCTGCCACGTACAAGGAAAGGTAGTACGAATAAAATGCCACAAACTGGGCGCCAGGTAGCCGTGACTCATGGAAATTACAGAGGCGCCAAGGTTGGCAGCAACTAGAAAAGTTCGCTCACTGACTCTTCAAATTAACAAACCTTCCTCCCACGCCAGGCAGGGTTTTAAAAGTTCTGAGATCCATGTCCCAAAATCGTCCACGGCGCAGCGCCACTTTCTTTTGCGACTGCTATAAGCGGCCGATTTTCCAGGAATGAATTTCCCGTGTATCCAATATCAATTTCACCTCTATCCAGCGGTCACCTCCTCCAATTTTATGGGTTCTTTGGTGGTTGCTCAACACAGTTTTTCTCTTCAAATTCATGGCCCTCGACTTAGAAGCGACAGTTGAGTTAGCCTAAAAATCCCCTCGAATTTTTCCGTTTCGGTTGGAATCGGAGGCATTTGGTGGATATCTTTGGAAGTACTTACCATAGAGTATTTCATTACTCTATGGCCCTCACTCAGAAAACAAAATGCTGGAAAACCAAATACATTCAGATCCGCATCCCATCTTACACACCGATCACCTGCCTCTGCCGACCCTTTGCGATAAGCTGCCTGTGGGGTTAACGACAGAAATTCGCCAAAGAAAACTATTTATAATTTCTTGATTTCAGTAGAGGCGTACGAGCGGGGTTAATGGAAATTTTAAATGCATAGAATGTTTTCTAATATTCCTCCGCTCTCCTGGCCAGAGGGGTTGGGTTTGAAACCGGTCGAAATGATTTCCAGCACGTAACTATTGGGTCACGTGGTACAACAACGAACGGATTGAGACCTTTGTGAGTGTTTCACCCACTAGCATGGACTACTTAAGTGTATGATATATTGTTTATTGTGTCTTTAATCGCGATATAACCTCCATCGACAATATTACTTAGAGAATAACCCGATCGGGAGGGTTGCGTGAAATTATTTCGAGTGGTTTGAATACATCAAAATCTCGAACCCTTTGCTATCGTTCCAAGACGTGATCGGAATCACTCCGAGCGGAACACAACCCCACAGGCCAAAACTTTCGAGGCAGGCACGCGGCCAGTGCTCTGTGAACGATGAGTCCATCACCATACAATGTTTGAACCACCCTCGTCATGGCTGACACCCAGGAATAACATGCCACCAAAAAAAGAAGGCGATTTTTCCCCCGAGCGACATTGGCGTCTCTCCATGTGTTGGAAAATTCCCCCCTCTCATAGCACGTGCTTACATACAAACCCGCCACGTTGTCTCCTGTGGGCGTAATGGGCGCAGTGAGCAAAAAAGTTGTATCCTCAGTAGTAGGAATGCGAGCACGAATATACATATGGATCGTTGACTCGTCGCCAAGAACTGTTGCCTAGAATTCCGTAAACAAACAACTTTGTTGATAGTGGCGCCGTCTAGTGATGAAAGACGGCAGTTCAAATATAAATACAGTCTACAGATCGTAAATAATCACGTCTTACCGGTTTTTACATACCAGTAATCATAATGCTGCAGTGGATAAAAAATGTAGTACTACACGCGGAACGTAATTATCACTCTCTTTTGATATTTTCCGGTCTACAGATACTGTACATTTCATTCCTCTCCAAATTTAATTACGCATCGGCACAATTAACTTCTTAGTACTTCGTGAGTATCGTTCTACGGCAATTTACGAGGTGAAAAAGTGGAATAATTAGACGACGGATACAAGTGCTATCAGGATTTCGAAGCCAAGATCAGACAATATCATTAGAGAAAAGAAATTGTGACAATAACTATCGTTGTAGCCTTTGTTGTAAGTCACTGCCTACTATTTAGAGTGGAAGAATCATAAAGAAATAGCAAATAAAGGAGAGATTGTTGAACCTACTCCGAAGCCACACATGAATAGTAGGTTACACATTAACATCCACATCAATCAATATAGATCATACCTTCTGATTCCTCCGGTACAAACAAAGATATGGTTGATTTTGATATCTTAAACAGATAACTTAAGCTTGTGTATGAATCTCCAGTAGCTAAAAAGCGCAAGGTTACGGCTAGTTTTTCTGTTACAGAAATAGCCTTTCGGTAATTTGTATCCATTTTGGAAATTTTCTGACCAATCATTAAAATTATGTATTCAAAATCCTCACTGGACATTCTTATAAAGTTTTTGAAGCTTCCGTCCGTCCGCAATTCACCTGATAGAGGGTCGATATCGTCTCTATTTAAATCGTCCAACAGGTCATTCCCACTGTTCGTAGCTCTGGATTGCAGAGACGGTCTCACCCAGTAACGTCTTGGTCTACGCTGCTTTGATAAGATGACACACGCCGCCGCGGCTAGAACAACATCCTCTGCACAAGACATCCCGAGAAGGACTGGCCACAAGAACCAGAACGTACATAGGCGAGTAGTGATCAAGGTCGAAAGTGTTTCAAACATTTTCATGAAACATGGAAATAAAAACCATGAAACAAAAATTTCAAACTTTTGTAAGAAACAACTGTTTCAAACGATTGTTTCAAACAAAATTTTGAAACATTTTGTTTGAAACTCCGGTGTAAACGCGGCTTAAGACTCTCAATAGGTAATGAGCCAAAAAAATGTAGCTGTAAATGAACAGTAAAAGATCCACACCGCAGAGAAAAGGCTCACGATGGAAGTTTCATATGCCTCTTAAGGTGGTTTTACACCAAGGCAACGAGAGGCAACACGCCGCATGCGGTGTGTTGCCGAATTCTGTTGCCTTAATGGGGCAACCGCAATGCCGCATGCTGCAAAAAACCCCGTTGCCTCCGGTTGCCACGCTTCCCACCTCCAGTGGGAAACAAGCCTGGTTGACCGTATTCCATTTTGCTCACAAATTAATAATATGAAGTAGAACAGACACTAATTTTGTACCTCAGAATGTTCCAAAGCCAGATTAGGCGTCTGGATTTGTTAGCGAGACTTGAGGATGATTTCCCTCCCAGCCCACATTGTGTAGAGAGAGTACTTCGGTGGATGCTGTTGCGTGGAGATCCTTTGAGCCGAGCTTGTGTTCTGATAGTTCTTATACATTTTGTTTGATGGATTTGTCTCCAGAAGAAACGCTTTCTTTCATTAACGATTACCGCGAAAGTAAAATACTTTGGGACATTACTGACACAGATTACAAAAATAGTCGTAAGAAGATAATAATACTGGCTCAGCTTGTTGAAAAATATAATTTAAGTGTCGAAGTGGTGAAAAAGAAAATAAAGAATCTAAGGACAAGCTTCCACCGCGAGCGGAAGAGGCTAAGCGAGAAGAAGAGCGGTTCATCCCCAGAGAGGAAGAAGGCGTGGTTCGCATACGAGGCTCTCAATTTTTTTAAAAATTGTTCTCTCAGCATGGTAATCATTATTTGTCAATATGTAACAAAACGTCCCAAGAATTTTCTGAACTAAATTTCCGTTCACTGCACGGGTACTCCGAAAGTATTCTATCAGTTGATGAATTTATGAGAATAGGTACTAGATTATTATAGGTAACAAATCCAATGATAACTTCAAATGAAAGTATACTTTGAAGATGATGCTGGATCATTTTGCTTGATCATGCACGTCTCATGTATCCAAACGTCGTCCGCTCCCTCGAATAAATTGTGGAAGTTAAATGTTAAAAAATTAACCTAAAAGATACATGAAGACAATACGCTTTTTTACGATGGTGAGGTGAAGTATCATGATAGAAATTAAAATTGTTTTCCAGCTCGGGTAGTTGATATATGTTCATATAGGTATACATAACAAACATTGCCAGACTCTTCTAAACTGAAATCCCGTTCTCAAAATCTAAAATTATCAGAGAGTTATCTATCAGCTGATGAATGAAGAACAAAATAGAGTATAATAGCATCCGAAGACAGCATTGAATGAATTTAGTTGGATTATTTATGGAAAATATTCTTTCATGCACCAGACTCACGGCATCCATGGCGAAGATCTCAGCTGTTTGTGAAAAACGGAAACATCGCTCGTCATTGGCTGCCTGAATTTCCAATCACTGTACCAGAAGGTTTTCATACCCAAGGGGGAGGGATTGATAATAGAATTACGGGACTGACGCCTTGGATAGCTGCGTCGTATTCAGAATCGCTTCTGACGCTATTCTGGAGCAAGGAACAGCATTAGCCAGAAATAGCGTCACTCGATTCAGAATAGCAGCCTTTGTGTTCTTTTCCTGTCCTTTTGATCCATTGATACAATAAAACATGGGTATCACAAAAAACTCTTAGCATCCTATAAAATAGAGTAAACGTCAGCTATTACTGATAGTGAGATAGCCTGAAGGAAAAATTATGAACATAATTAAGATAATCGCAAATAATAGAAGGATCATTGCTCACAAATTTTAGTGGCTTTCTTGGTAATATTACAAAGAAAATGAAAGCAACAATGTGTATTAAAGGCTATATATAAATTCTGTAGAGTAGTTGAAATGAGAATTCAGTCAGTACCCTCGATGAGAAATAAATTTAGCATTCAGAATAAGATAATTTGTGGCACTGACTGAGCCCACGTTACTTCTTCTATTTATATCTTTGACTGAAAATTTTAACGTGCAATAAATTCCTCTATTCTGTCAGACCATTATAAAAAAAGAAGCTTTTCACAGCATAAGAGTCCACAAAATAAAATTAATGTCCTTATTATACGTTCCATTAAACTGCTGTTTTGAGGCGTTTCCAATGGCTTACTGAACGGATTTGGTTGTATTGTCGTGTCCCTGAATAATAATTGCTCCTGTTAGGGGCATCCATGCCTAAATAGATCAAACGTAAGATTTATGAGATAGGTAGTTTACGTGATCGTATGACGTAGAAATTAATTGAATATGATGAATATTGGAATATCACCTCAAAACATCATTACCCAGAAAAATGTTAGTCATGGATGGAAAAATGTATCCTGGAAACAATGGGACTCGGCCCTCTAGGGTGGGTGGCATGCCAGGAAGTAGGACATGCAAGGGCTCTGTAGTCGTATGCTTGCAAAATGTGTACACTACAAAGTCACCAAGGAAAATCAAAATACGAGATGCAAGGTTAAGACGAAGCAGAAGAGGAAGGCAGGGGTAAAAATTAGGAGCTTAGAGATGTTCAGAAAAATCAAGTGGGCAGGGAAGTTAGAAAATTTTAAACGGGAAGTGAAGAAAGGGAAAATGCTTTTGAGGTGTGCGAGTTGAGATGGAGGAAAACGGTAATAATTGGGTTAATACTAACGGGGTATTTATCGTGGAAGATGGGAGAGTTTGCTTGGGGTAGTAGTCGGGAATTGAAGTCAAATTATTTCAAATGTGAAGGACAGAAAAATATATGTTGAATAGATTTTGAAATTGACAGAAGGCATATAGACACAAATAATGAAAGGAAAAGAATATACAAAGAACTGACGCAGACCTTAATAGCAATAATTGAGACAAAAAAGACCCATTAGTGAGGAAATTTGGCAAAAACATTACACAGAAATTAAGTGAAAAGTCTGAACTAGGGACAATGTTTGACGTCACGGAGAACACATTTTAGAAAATGAATTGAAAAGAAAAAAATTGCTTTCAATTTCTCCCCAGGTGTAGATGTGCAAGATATGTGCCGTGTGTGTATTTTGTATCTATGTGTGTTTTGAAGGAGATTCAAACGCACCGCGCGAAAAAATGAGTCAAGTTAAAGACTTGTTTAGATATTTTCATTTAATTACTTGCTATTTCTGTCATATAAATATATATTATTGCACCATTAATAATGCAATATTTAATTCATTAGTCCTACAGCTGGTGAAATTAAATCGTATAATTCGAATATGGTCTCTATTGTGACTAGGAAACTATCTCGCTCGGACTACCTTATCATAAACCCAAAGAGAGGAATGAAGGAATGAAATGCAATGACACTTTTTTTGCAGCGATGTTCATTTTGGGAATAAAAATGCTAATGCTAAAAATGCTAAAAATGCTAACTCATGGTATAAACGAAAGACAAACAAAAATCTTGCTTCATTCAAAAAATTCATTAAAGGATACATTCTATAAACCGTTCCTGCCGATACGGCCATACTGGAGAGGTAAGAATCGTGTATTAAGCGTATCAATATTTCAAATGCATTCTTTTTTCAATATGCCAATATGTATATTACTCAAATGGACACAATAAATCATGGTGTCATTTTCATCATCGCGATGAAAAATCGCTAGGGTCTTACGGAAGCATGACGTGGTCACGAGGTTTAACTGTGTCACCAAGATAGCCGACATTCTTCCCGGGCCCAAGGACAGAGTTCTATCAACCCTCTCCGAAGGCGGTTACCAAGTGACGTGCTCTTGTCGGAAGTCATGCATAGGTGAAACCTGCAGAGCTTTGGGCACTCGGCTGAAGGAACACCAGAGAACGACAAAAAATAGACAATTCAAAGCATCTGCCATCTCAGAGCACGCATGGAGTGAACCGGGTCACACCGTACACTTCGAAAACGCAAAAATAATAGCCAAGGAAAACAGGTACTTCCAGAGAATAATAAGAGAGGCTATAGAAATCGTAAAAACACCTAAGAATTCTAACAGAGAAGATGGATATCCATTGCACAGCGCTTGGAAGAGAGTAGTAAGATTCCCGCGCAAACGCGACGCTGCTCCATGATTGGCCGGAGCATTGATCGCTTTCTGGCGCAAAACTTGGCCTGTACGGACCCAAACCGTCTTGGCGTAGAGGGTAACGGTGATCTCTCGATCTCTCTCCCATTAACCTCTGTCCCTCTCCCTTCCATTTCAGATGTGCCTGCAAATGACGAGCCAGTAACTATCTCAGGACTTCTAAGATTGCTAAGCCTGGTACTGGCGAACCTCCACCCCAATGACCGCCCGACTGTCGCCGAGATTGTGGACTCAGCGGCCCGCGAGATTCTGGGATATTACGTGAAGGCGGCGTACTCCTGGAACTCGCAGTTCGCCACGATTGCGAAGACAAAACGCAGCACATATTAATATGGCTAAGTTACTTTTCTCTCTACTCTGTTTTGACAGCATGATATAGTTTTGTAAATACTATTAACAACTATCGTGCTGCACTCTAAGTTTCATTTTCATTCATTCTTTCTTCTGAGAGATAGTTAATATTAAACAAATGCAATGAGCAATTTTCAGCTTAAATAATGGTATTATTAAATAGACAAAGTACTTTGCACGGCTCACCTGATATCTAAAAATTGAACATACAACCACTTGTATATAAACTCTACAAATGTCTCCGGGAAGAAAATCAAACTTATTAGTACATAATTAAGACCAAGTGCAATGCACTATTCCACTAATGTAAATACATCTATGCCCTTAAAATAAATTGCATGATTGCAAATAATTATCAGACTATAAATAAATTATGTACCTGTAAATAATTATCAGACTGTATTTAAACATAAATTCATTATTCCAGCACGAGAAACAAAGGATATCAACCAAAACAGCACGAGAATTAGAGGACATCAAAATATTCAACCCATGGAAGCATCCACTACTACAATAAACCGGCACTACGTCATCCTTCGCAACGACGACCATCTTCGTGACCACCACCACCGCGACCCCGCCTGTATCACTAGGACCAAGAAGACTAAGAATTCCAACGCCTACTCAATCAAATACAACCTAATACGGCGGCCTGCGTGAGGTTTTTCCGGTTTTCCTCACGACTTAGGGCAAATGCCAGGCCATACGCCATTCCGATTCCAATGATAACACACAATCAATCAATACTTTGTACATACTTTCAGTTGTTTAATGTAAATATGCAACAGCACTTTCTGTAAATATGCAACAGCTCTTTCTAATAACATTCTTAACTGTAAATATTACTCAACCCTGAAGAGGAGAAATCCTATAACGGGTGTATCCCTTAATGTATAATGTATATTTTATGCTTTATATTTTGGGAATAAACATATTTTAACTTTGACTTCTCGCTATCCTTCACCTGAGGACGCCAGCAGGATAGCTGGCGAAACTGTTGTGCTGAATGACAACTGACGCGGATGCAACCCGAACAATGTTGATATCATTTGATCAACGCCGCGGAAACCTGCGAACTAATATCTATGATTTTGTTTATATTTCGCCGCACATGGTATATTTTGACGTAACCTTACAGTACCACCTGAACTTTGTCTATTCGCACTGATCTGTGTAAATGAAATTTAAAAAATCTACTATACATTCATAAGTAAATTCTTCTCGGATTACACACCAGGCCACCGTTTTGGCAAGCGTCTCGCTCACCATCATCAGGGCTGTAAAATTGACACAAAATTGGCCAAATTATATAAGCAGCATAGTTAGTTTATATACCTCACCAAGAGAAAGAGTGATGAAAAATTCGGACACAGAGTGAATTGGGAAGTGGATCAAACTGACCTGTATCTGAATTGGAGGAGCCATCACCATCCTACCCAACGGTATGTTGTACTATCCTCATTAGTACACCGAATAAAATCAACCTCCAGCCAGGGAAGCCTGCAAGGTGAACCGAACACCTCTGGAAGACCATACGCCAATATTATTACACCCACAAGAGACTACGTACATAGACTCGCCTATTTGAATGCTGCGTTTTTTTATGTCGTGTGCGAGGTCAAATATAACGTCAATTCATCTTGGTCTTTCCCAATCATCCTCTAATTTTTTTATGATTAATTAATTGGTATTTGGTAATACCTACCGTTACCATTAAAACGCAAGGTAACCGTTTATTTTTAATGCCTTCCAGATGGTCAAGTGTGCTGCGTGGACGGCTCTAGAGGCGAACGTGGCTCACACAAATCTGCCGGCAGTAATTTAATCCTTCTTCATTTGGACGGAACCATAATTGATTTTTACACCGCGTATTGTATCTTCATCAAAAGACTATACTTTATACAAATAAAAGACTATACGCATACCTTTGTCTTATAACAAGTACCTCAATAACCGTACCCAAGTTTCGAAACCTTAATGATAGATGGCCTCACATGACAAGGAATGGCGATGGACTGGTTAATTTGGAATTTAATTCTATTTATAAACACGATAATCTAGATTACATCAACACCAGCTGCTTCTTTTACCTTTGTATTTTTATGATTCTGAGGAGACGAAGGTAACAAAAATTGCAATTTGAATTTTGATTTGCGAACGAACGAATATGAAAATACCGCAAGCATCATTGCATAGCCGTGGAATAGACAGATGAAGTCATCCATTGGGAAAGAATTAGCTGATATTTTACTTTACATGTAGCTGAATAAACTATGCAAGAATTGATAGGTATGTAGAATTCTTATGACTTGGTATTGCGCCGAAGAATCGAAGCGAAATTTAAACGAAAATCATATCCAAATATGACTATTATTTGGCAAAATATCTTGGTATTTGTTAGCCGACATTATCAAATTTTTAAATCTTTTTTATTACATCTAGGACAATTCCTGTGCGTTGTTAATGGATTTGTCTCAATATACACGTTAATTTCTAGAAGATTCAGTGTTAAAATATCATTAAACAGCCAAGAAACCAAACCGGTAAAAATGCAATTTTTTTCATACAAACTCATAAAAACTACTCGCATGCAAGATTTCCCTTTAGTCTCTACATAAACGCAAATCGCACCAACCATCAAAAAGGAATGTTTTATTTTAAAGTAATCTGAGTTAGCTTAGCAATTAACTTTCGACCCGAAAAGTCCACCAGTGGAATTGTGTTGTGAAGTGCGGAGGTGATCCATTTAACTGTGTGATGGCTGGGTGCAGGAGGAGAGGGCGGGGAGCGGGAGACAGGGAGGGTGGTAGGGTGGGAGGGAAAGGCGGATGCCTTCCAAAAAAGTGATCCTTTTCAATTTTTCACCTTCCGGTCTCGGAAGCGTCCTTACGCGGCCATCGCCAACCGGAAGTTGGAGTGGGAGAAGAAGGGACGCAGATGTAAAGCTCTCCCGAGGGGAAGCATGCGAAATAACCAAGGAAAATTGACCTCGAAGCCAAGTTCACTCTAGAACTCCACGACAGGTATTTACGCGACTCAATATATGAGCTGTGGATTTTGTAATAATTAAGGAAAGCCACTACTTTAGGTAGTCCGAGCGAGATAGTTCCCTAATCATACTGGAGAACATATTAAAAATATACGTTTTAATTTCACCAGCTGTAGGTCACATCAATTAAATATTGCAGTATTAATGGTGCAATAATATAGTTTCATATGACAGAAATTGTAAGTAATTAAATGAAAGTATCTAAATAAGTCTTTAACTCATTTTTTCACGCGGTGCGTTTGAATCTCCTTCAAAACGGAAGGTTTTTGTGATACCCAAGAACCTACTGGGGTGACAATATGATTAATTTTTAAATATAGTTGAGAAAACATACAAACTACACACGATTTTTTTACGACGTTAAAGTGTTATAAATTCCTCATTTTGTAAATAATGTCTCACTGGAGTGCATACACGTACCATTTCCCATGTAAAAGGACTGGTATTTTTTGCAAATACCTCGGAAAGTAATGTGGTAGGGGGTAACATTTTTGGTGTCATTGGATATGTGAGATATTTTTCTTTAAAATGACTCCAACTTCATTGATTTCTAATTAAAATGATATTTCGCTTAAACTACCTTGATATAGCCATCAAAATGCAACAACATGGTAATTGTATTCCAAAGGTAGAAATCGAATTCCTTTGATGGAATTATGATATTTCTCATGTGACCATTCATTCACTTTTTCAGTGACATTATACTGGTATTCCTATTTTAAATATGTTTTATAAATAATCGCTTTATATTTAAGTTGTTCGCGATAAATTGGTTAACTAAACCATTTATTTATATTTATAATATGTTCACGCCTCAACGCATTTTAAGCTTGCACAAGTGAACACCAGCGGCCCTGGAGTCCGGCGCTGCGCGGTCAGTCGTTCGTCGTGGCAGTCGACGAGCTGCGAGTCGACGAGCTACGAGTCGACGAGCTACGGAGTCGAAGGCCACATGTCGAGTAAAGAGGTCGATGGAGGCAGCCAAACCAATCTTCGCAGGCCGCAGTTCTGGAGATTCTCACCTTCTGAATCTTCGAGCACTTGTGAACGGTGTCACTTTCAGCAGAGATTAAATTTGTTTCTCCTTCAATCACGTCCTTTTCTTTTAGCATAATAGTCGGTCTAATCCCCTGCATAATACTTAATCCTTATTTTGAAGGGAAATATTGAGAGATGAATTTGGAATTTTAGATGCAGTAAAAAATTATTAAAAGTCAGTTCTTACAAAAAGATAACTGCTATGGAGATGTAATAACAGCTATTGCCCTGATATATGTTGTTTCTAATCTATTTTTGTTCCTCCCTAAGGTAATCGGAATATCTTTTCAACTAATATGAATCTGAATGAATAAATTTTAAATTCAAATAATAATGGGATTCAATAATAAATGGCTTCTGTCGATTATTAGACATGAGCTTATAAGCAAGCACTAGAGCTATAATATGCTGAGCTGTATTTCATATAAACCTTGAAGAAGATAGAGAAAAGATTGACTTTCAAGGTGAGTAGTCATTGAATGAAAATGTTCCCTTGCTAAAGTACTCGAGGACAATAAAATCTAAAATGTTCTCGGTTACAGAAGAGTATCGAAAAGGAGTTAACGCCAGCCCGAAAAAGTTTAGCGCGCAAGTTGTTTCGACAAGTGAGTCCTAAGAAAACCAAATATGTATGCACATGAAACAAAAAGTTAATCTAGTTCTCAGCTCCCTTGCAAATTTTGAAGGCGAATATGAAAACCAAATCTTAAGCTTTTCTTGAATGAAACATGGTAACCCTAGTCATGATAACTAAAATCATGGCAAATTTCTCTTAGAATAAACATACTAAATAATACAGTCACTGTTTTAAAAAAAGCCTCATTTTCTTAAATTTGGACGATTTACAATTGAAAGTTCAAGAAAGTCATCCCACATGATCGCCAAAAATGTGTTTTCTCATCGTACAATTTAATGGCTTGATTCGACAACAATGGCTTCATAGCAATAGGGATATATTTCACTCGTTGTCATGGACACACTCATTTCCTTGCTAGAAACGCCGTTGAACAGACGTGCCGAGGAAAAGGCGAGGAGAAATACATTAAGAAGTGGAGAACTAGTATTCAGAGAGTAAGCTGAAACGTTCAGCAAAAAGTGAAAAACATCCAACGTGCCGAAGAGAAAGCATTTAAAGCGGAGAACTGGTATTCTCTGAGTAAGCTGAAACTTCCAGCAAAAAGTAAAAAAAACGTCCGGATATGGGGGCAATTTGTGAGTAACATCTCAATTATTTTTATGCATAGAAAATTACCATCACCTAAATAAATATAAGACATGCTAAACTTAGGACTCAACCACCTAGTATGTTAAAGTTTTATTAACTCATTTTGCGCGGAAGAATTACACAAAAATGCTGATCATCATGGTACCGAATAAAGTCAACGAAATGTGTCGAGTCTTTCATGGAAATTTCTTTCGTGAATTAATCGTGGATATTTGGATCGACTCAATAATTCATAGATTTCATTTTTCACGAGACTATTCCAGGGTCTCTGATCATTGAAGGAGGAATAAAATTCTATGATATGGCGACCTACGTGTCCTTTCAAACCGCGTCTTTTTTTGTTGGATATGACATCCAATTTCCTAGAAATACCTCACAATACACGGTATAGAATTTAAAGATACGCGAGATGTATACGATGCCCAATGTTATACCGGGAGAAAGTATAAGTTCTTCTTTAGCCTTATCCGTGAAATGATTAGGAAATGGCGCTCCGCTCAGGTGTGAGCAGGTCGCGGTCACTACTTCGGGGAGGGAAGTAAAAAGACGAAGATTGTTTTAGGAAAATAGCAGGAGGGTAGAATCAAACGATTGTAACCTCACGAATAATGAATGTGTGCGAATTCAAAGTTTTAAACGTATTCGCCACCGACGTAAGGAATATCGGCGGCGGATGCATGGTGCCGGCCACTGCATGGAAACTAAAGTTAGGCACAAACGAAAAGAAAAATGGTGAGATGTGTAAAGGAATATGAACGCAACACTACGAAGGATAGTTTGTGCTTTGATTGTTCAGAGGGCAAGGGGAATAATACAAACATTTATCATGTTGAGACTCAAAAATCCCAAGTCAACTCCGTCTTGTCGGTTGCGTTCGGCTAAATATTTTAGTGCTTGGATTGTAGGCTAACAAGTTATCTAAGAGCATTTGCCTTCATCCATTCTTAGAGAATATAATTTCGTACTTTTCCACAGAATTTTATTTTGTGTGGTACAATTACTCATTACAGAGGGGTGTATTGGGGTTTGCTAAGTGCCTTCTTATCTCGATTTGTTCGAGAGCGTCCATATTCAATCCTTTTGGAAGGGTATGTAGGATTTCGGGGAAAAAATCACTGGTGTAGTTGCTCTCTTAAAGGTGATCCTTGTTCCCGCAGTCCACTCCTTTCCTCTCTGAAAAATTAACCCTGGAAAAACTAACCCTTTCATCCAACTGACCACGTCCTCATCTCCTACATCCCTTGTCCCTCCGCCTTACCCAAACTCCCTCCGCCACGTCTTACTACTGTCGAACTGCTCCGCCCTTACCCCCGTCCACAACGTCCCTTTCCCCTCCCCCTTCCTTCTGCCTTTTTGTATACAACATGATGCGATAGAGGGAGAATCGACCTAGTGAAATAAAAAATAACTCGAGTAGTCTTTCCCCATTCCCCGCCCACACCCACCCAATTGCCTCCCCCTTCCTTCTGCCTATTGTGTACATATACCTGTACTGTTTCGACTGAATGATGATGATGCCGCAAGTCGGTGAAACTTGTTGTGCCGCAAAAAATAAAATTTGGTGGAAAAGTACGAAATTGCATTCTCTAAGTATGGATACTATTAACTTCCTCGAAGTGAAGCCTGAAACTGTAGAGTGTATTAGCCTTTATGTTTGTAACGTCAGATTCCGTGTATAATTTCACCTTTCGTACATAATATTTTCCTGTTTTATAAGCGTTTCAGTTTTACTATGATACCGGACGAATACTTTTCATGGCAAAGCCAATGTTCGCTCACAACAGGGTTTGTGGAAAATTTTATCTCTGAATTGCATAAGTTTTCCTCTCCGATGGAAAATTATGGCACTGTTTTTCGCATTAATGCGAAGTTATATATGGTTACTCCTTTTAAGTTGTTACGACAATGAAGTTTGATTTCGAATGAGAAAATTCAACCATTGATAAGCTGACGAATTATTCGATCTCCTCTCGTTGCAGTTTGTTGCCTTAAAAAGAACAAGGAGGACGAAGGTGGTCCAGAGGAATTAGGAAGAGAAGAACACACCGAAATTCACAGTACAGCGAATCCTAACTCATCCTCAGTGTTGACTCCTGTCCCAACCCCTCGTTCTTTACAGTCTACAGTCACCCCTCCCCTTCAATCATCCCCAAAACTTGTAAATTCCGCGTCTGTCCCCACCACTCCCCTTCCCCTCGACGACTCCACGATCTTCCTCGCGCAACCCCTCTCCACCTTGCCATTTCCCTCCCTTCCTTCTTCAGCCAGTCCAACCCCATCCCCACACAGCATTATATATCCACGCCAGATTTCGTTTCAAGCTATAAGAACGACCAAATTCAAGATGTCAAGTCTATACAGAGTGTTGAGGAGGAGAGGATTTTACCGTTTTGGCTTTTCGGATAAATTGCCTGGTAAGCATTGAGTTAAAGTTTTTCACTTTTGACTTTAAACGCCGTCAATCATTCTCAAAATACTTCTACCTCTATCAAGGGTCTCGCTGCATTTTAATATTAATTCCAATCATTATTACCTCTTAATTTTTAAAGAAATCATTTAAATGGTATCTTTGAAGTAGGCTTTTGACACAAAAAATTGAATAATCTCATATAAGCATAGTTCCACATGCTGAGTGATCCGGAATATGAGATGTCTCTTAAAATATTAGATGAGGATCGCAAATAACATAAGGATTTTGAACATAATCTCGCGATTGTTCAAGCAATTATTAACGATGGCATCAATGAACGATTAGAAAAGGAGTTAAGGCCAAAAACTTTCAGTGTTGAGGTAACTAAATCAATAACGACCCAACCTGGTCCCTGCCCAGTCCAGATATGTTGCAGTCCAGATATGTTACACCAAATTTAGATGCAATGTGGAAAATGGTGAAGGAAAAATGAGGAAATGAACCGAGTAAGATGATGCCATAATGTGGACAACTCACAGAGAATTGGTCAGGAAATCGAGAATGGAGGGGGATGGATTGATTATTAGGGTAATAAACACACTCATCCTTTATGTAAATACCAGCGTATTTCTCGAAGATCAATCACTGTGATCATGTGCACACAGAGTTCAGGTTGAGAGAATTACGCATACATTTTAACCTTCTCCACTCGTTCTTAATAAAGCTTTCTAGTGTCCCTTTCCAAAACCCATGAAAATTCATTACCAGTGTGCCGTTTCGGCACGTAGTTCGCGGCGGCGGTGGAGAGAGCGGAACCGGCAGTAGCGGCGCATGCGCGAGTGGCGCAGAGAGACCGGACCGGATCGGGCTGGTCGGGAGCTCGGCAAGACAGAACGTAGAGGCGAGAGTTCTGAGGAGGTGGCCACGGAGGAGTGACCACTGCCTGGTCGTTTCACCACCATTGTGGAAGATTATCTAAATTCGATTGAATAAGTTTGTAATCTTATATAAGTTGTTTTCTTATAAATACATTCCGGTGTGTTTCAAATTGTGCCCAGTCGTTTCACCAGTAAGAGATAAAATTGATGACTCTGTAAAACGTCAGTAAATATAATCGTGTAGAGCATACAAAACTTTAACCTCCGAAGAAGCAATGATATAACGACAAATTTAAAGATAAATTGATTCTTTATTCCTTAATCGTATAATCATTAATAGTGCACATTCCTAATTTATACACCTTTGATTACTCAGCGGATTTATGAGGAGTATACAAATAGGCATACGGAAGATATCTAATTACTGCTTAGTCGCTACATGGAAAATGTGATTTTAAGTATTTTATCGCTTTCTAAGGGTAAGATACGAGATGCAATGTTGTCGGAGTATTACTTACGTGTGAGTGTAAGAATGCTCCTCATAAAATTTTACTGCGTAATTTTAGTGAACAATTTTCACTGCGTATATGTCAAAGGCATTTAAATGATTCAATAATTTACCTTATTCTCCATGTATTATCATCCATCATTTAAGTTGAACTGCTATACAACGGCTAATGTATTGGTCATAGCAAAGTTAGACAATTATGACAGAAAAACTTCAAAACCATTTTCAGGATATTTTCAAGAAAATTCCACATTTATTTGGTCTCTCACTCAGATAAGTAATCCGTATTTACAAATTCGGCAGATGGAACCAAACTCTAATTCCTGCTGAAATCCTTGTTCTCTTTCCTAATCATTGCAAAGTAACTTTAAAGTGAAAGTAGCTTCAAGTTAGTTCACTAAAGCGAGTAATTGACGTAAGCAAAGATTCGGTCCTTTCCCTCGTTCATGAATAACATATCATTAATTGATAAACAGGTGAGTGAGTAGATATCAAAATCAGACGACAGGCATCATAGGTTATAAAAAACAGGCAGGACGTAGAAATCAAGTGGGGCCCAGTACCCGAGAATGGGAAGTAAACGTCTCATTCGACGATCATGGGGACCGCCCTGATTCCTTAAAAAAAAGCCCGAATATGTGCAAAATTAACACACTCATGGTTGAGGTCAATATCCATTCACTGGGCCTTCCGCGGATTAACGCGAAGTTTTGGCAACAATAAAATCACATTGTATAGATTTATTCTGTGGGCTTTAGAAGTGGCCTCGCTAAGATTTGAATCCCAGACTTCCTTGGCCGCAGACGAACGCTCTCCCTTCGAGGCTTCTGCATCGATCAAGGTAAGTCCGCGTTCAGTGGTTCTTATTTGGCATCAATAAAAGGGAATTACAACGTTTCTTTTAAAAACCGAGCCAAATAAAATGTCCTGGACTTTTGAAAGTAGTTTTTAGAAAGAAAATAATATTACGATAGGAAGAATTAAGAAATTTTAGTGTTTGAGACGACCTGAATGCATGAGGGCCGAATTTTACGTAGGGTATTGAAGGTATCGGAAATACTCGTAAAGAAAGATTTTCTCATCATGGAAACCATTCTCTTCTACCAGATTTCCCATATGTTAACTTAAAATTCACAGAATAATACGCCAATACGTTAACTGTAATGCATGATACTTCTCGGAAGTATTTTGAGAACTATTTAAACGACGTTCATCCACGGCTATTTCCTACACGCGGAAAAACTTGCTATTGTGAGTGGATTTGATCTGGAGAATAAAAGCATAATTTTAGCAAAAAGCAAAAACTTTACTCAAGCTTTAACCGAGAAAAATGTTTTTAAAGGATCCAAATCTCTAAAAAATTAGTAAGTATTTCTACATAATTGACTGCGACTTTGATACTTCGAGTGGCTGCAGGGCGAAGCAAACTCATCACGTTTATAACTCCAAGACGATCTCGCGAACGTGAACCTTATTTGTATTCCTATTTATGTGACACATAAAATCGATATCCATTCATAGAGAGTTTAAATATTCCAGGTTTCCATTGGCTGTCTCACTGTTGTCAAGTTGTCGAAGGAAAAGCGATTTCAATTAGTTCCCGCGTACTCCGCATTCAGACGCCAATGAGTTTTGCGTTAATTTTTTCCACCACTGTACATTGAAGGATGTCGACGAACCAAGGCCAGGGTACAGCACCATTGACACGAATGATCCTCAGGTAAGGAATATTGTCTTTCTTCAATATTTATTTCCAATAGCTGAATGAAACGAATCATGATTCATATGTTTACATTTTTTAGTATAAATATTACAAATTCGACAATTTATGCTAACCACAGTACTGATTTTGCCAAGGTACACTTCCATTCTCAGAGAGAAAGTACTCTTTAAATTCATTTCTGATTACTTTCGCTTCTTCCGAGGGTCTCCTGGGCACACGATTCAAACTAACCACTTCTGTATCTCTTTTGACGACAGTTCTCCATGACCCGGGAATAAAAGTCCCTTCTGATTTTTTATTAAATATTCCCTTCTGTTTAAATATTCCCTTCTGGCGAATCACAGTCTGTTGATCCCGGTGGACGGTAAAGTGAACATGAATTTTTAGGAAGTTATGCAAATACAGACAAGCTGTCACCGCCACTGCAGCGTTCTCTAAACACAATAGTAACTGCCTCCTAAAGAGTTGAAATACGGAGCACAACAAACCGAGACTATTTTCCACCACTCTCCTTGCACGGGAAAGTCTATAGTTAAACACTCTTTCAGGTGATGGTCCAAGTTCTCCAGCATATGGATTCATAATGTTTACTGTTAGCGGAAATGCATCATCTGACAGTAAAACATATGGGCATTCTCTCTCTCTTCCTCGTAGCGGTCCAGGAGATGGGATTGAGAGAGTATTTCTTTGTAGTAAGACGCATTTCGGAATACTCCACCATCTGAAATACGGCCTTGGCACCCCACATGAGCACAAGTGAAACAATAGTTTGAATCAGCCACTGCCATCAGCACTATGCTAAAATTTCCTTTATAGTTAAAAAATTTGTTCCCGCTATTTGCAGGGCATTGCAACAGAACATGCTTCCCGTCTATAGCACCCAAACAGTGCGGAAAATTCCAAGTCACTTCAAAACCTCGAGAAATTTTCTTCCATTCTTGTTCCGTACTCGGAATCTAGAAAAATTAAATGATGAATTCTTTGAAACATTTATGTACTATTTACAGTAAGTTTTAAATTAATTTCTAATATCGTATGAATTTATTTTAATAGGCCGAAACGTCTGAGGTGCATGAGCATTTGGATGGGCAAATTAAGTCCGAGGATGGCTGGGGGAAATATAAGTGCCCAGTGTTATCAACGACGGCTGACATAGGAAGCAAAGGATCACGGAAGCGAGGGAATCGGCTGCGGCAAATTGTGACTCCAGGGCAGAGGAAGCATATAAAATACTCAAAGAGTCGTTAACAAAAGATGAATTCCATACGTATGGAGAATATGTAGGGAATGAAATAAGGAAATTAGGATCGCACGCTCAAACTATGTTGAAACACCTGATTAATAATATTTAATTCGATGCCGCGATGGGAAAGTATGACAACCAGGAGGGAGGTGAAAGCAGTGCAGGAATTATTTCCCTTTCGCAATCCACGGAATCTTTTTCACAAAGCGAATCCGTAGACGTTACCAAAGAGTACTGGACTTTGTAAACTTGTGAACAAATTGAGGCATTTGTAAAACTATGTTTAAGTAAATATTAATCAATAAGCTGGTTTACAGTTACATTATTTACCCTTCATGATATTTAATTTTACACCCTTTTATTTCCAGTCTTTCAAACTGAGATTTTTACTTACACTTATGGAATCCTTTAGGACGCTGAGTATTGCTCGACTGACTTCTGGGATGATTTTTGAGATGGTTGAACATTGGACCTTGAAAAGGTACATCAATGATATATACGAATCCCCCGTTGCAAAAAATATAAAGGTAATCATCAATCTCATGTGGGTAGCGATACTGTCTCGTTAGTTAGTGTCACGCTGCAGCAGCAGTGGCAATTGCTGTCAGCGACATTTAATCAAGAGTGAGTGGGACAAATTCGCTGCCTTGTTGTAAAAGGGACGATAGGAGCAACAAACAGCAGCAACCTGCCGCAACCTACAAACGGCAACAGTCGTCGAAGGGCAACGATTGCCGCATGCTACCCCGTTGCTCTCTGTTGCCTTGGTGTAAAACCGCCTTTACACACTTCCTGTAGTAGATACGATATTTCCTCTGTAGCATTTACAAAGTAACAGTTAGGTCTCCAAAAATAGCCAGCTATTATTCACAGCACCAAGTAGTTCATATATCTTCAATTGTTATTGAATATTCACCACAGTCTCACGTTAACAACAATTAAGAACGGTCATTTACGAGTCGACTGAGAAGACTTTTTTTCTAAGTACTGACAATGAGTGGGCTAAAAATGGAAATTTAGGCAACACGTAGCCTAGGAAACGATTCCAAACATTTGAGTCCATTATGTATATTCATGCATGCGGGGTTGACCTTGCTTTTGGGTGATTGGAGAGATTTTTGTTTATGAGCAGCTATGCTTGGAACTTTGCAAATGTGTTAATATTAGTGGTACCTAAAGATGAAAGGGAAGTTATTGTATCATACGGATGTTTTTTTTACCAATCCAGCTCTACTTTATCACGTAACCTGATACCATATGGCTCATGACATACATTTCGTAAAATTTCCAATATATTTGCACAGGTTTTCTTCTAAATGAGAAATATTACATCACATTGTATTTTTAGGTTTGCTAACAAACTCGTGGGATGCACGCCGATAGCCAAATTCAAAATAAACTCATTCCAAGGTAATTTCGTCAAAAATGTGTAAAACCCCTCTGAAAATCCCCGTTAACATGTAATTTAGGAAAAATTTAAAATACCTCCGATGACTGTTGTCCCACCCTGAAAAACCCTTAACCTTCCTCTCCTCAACCCACATGTTATCTCACGAGAACATTACGTCCATTTTATCGAAATGACCGATCGTACGGAGACATTATAATCTTTGGTACGGAGTCTCTCCTTTCAATCATGCCCATTACCTGAGCGTTCATTCCTTCACCACTCACTTATTTCTAACCCCATCACATTTGCTTGTCCAAAGAAAATCCTCAGATACACTATACTCACTGCAGTTTGCTCACTATCATGCTTAACCTGAAATACTCAAGTTTAAGTCAACTCTCTAGGATTGAAAAAACTAAGACGCCTTGACTGTCAACTTATTCACTTCAACTGCTGTAACATATTGAAAATGATTGTGCATACTTATAATGAAGTTGTCGGGGTGGGATGTGTGATTTGGACCACCTAAATTCGACAGTATAAAACTAATTTCATTAATTCACGACAAAAATCATATATTTTCCCAACAAACTACACCCAATGGAGATGACAACGGTGCGCTTATATTTTACCATTGTTAATAATTATAGTGTTTAATAAAAATAAAAAAAAATGTTTCGTATAATTTGGATCGAGGTCATGTAATTCCGTCCAGCTGATCGTGTATTACGGATCTGAACCAAAATTTTTGCTATTGCACTACGAAAAGAATGTTTACAAACTAACATTTACCGTTGATTTTTAAAGAGAATAAAACTGTAAAACTACGCAATGTCCACTGGGTTTTTTATTGGTACGACGCGTTCCAATGCGACGCTTTCTAATAGAAATTAATCGAGTAGCGAAATTATTTAAAAAAACAAGTGAAGAAGTTATCTTTGGCCTTACCGCAGCTTAAATACCCGACACCGCTTTCAATTTTGAGTAAGTCTGGCTGTGCCAGTGGCGGATCCAGGGGGGTGGGGGGGGGAATGGAAATTTTCCCCCCCAAATCCAGGAGAATATTTTTTTTCCGAGGCCAATAATTTAATACTTATAAACCGAGCGTCATCTATAGATAAAGCGGCCTACACACATGGGAACCTGGTTCGCCGAACTTGGTTCGGCGAACCAAGTTCTTGGTTCTACTCCCTACACACAGTGGAGGGGAATGTGAACAACGGATCGCCTAAATTCCCTACTGAAACTCTGCTTTACTGACTCGATTCTACTTTTGACGAAACTTAGGTCTGAAAAGGGAATCGTGTCGCGAGTCAACAAAAAGAGATTGTTCAACGCTTCGTCTCGCTTATTCCTGTCCCTGTACTCGTCGCTTTTCACTTTCCATAAACATGGAAACTCTCTATATGCTTCTATGAAGTCCGTCAAAAACGCAGGATTCATAAATTGTGCACTATCACCACAATCCGCCATTGTGTAGCAACGGAAACAACAATGAGGCTCCCCTACTGCAAGCGCCCAAGCGTCTGCACTGAGTACTGACAAAAATCAAAATGGCGAACAACGGTTCCCCTCCTCCACACACAGACGAACTTGGTGCGCCCTGCCGGCGAACCGAACAAATGTTTTCCAACCCGATGGAAGACTAAGTTCGTGAGAAATTGTGGCGATCTTGGTTCGTTAAACACCACACACAGGGGAACAAATGACGAACATGGTTCGTGCGAACCAAGTTCGGCGAACCAGGTTCTCATGTGTGTAGGCCGCTTAACGCGTGACTGTTGTCGGTGCTATTATTGTTGCCGCATGCTCTTGGTGTCCCTTCACACGAGGCCACTCTGTGGTGCTTCCGAGTCGTAGCTGAACATTGTTTCAAATGGAGGAGTTCATACAAGTAGCGGGGACTAAATTAGATGCGCCACTGGACGCGGCCGTAGCCGCCGCCCACGTGAGACTACACTATATCGACTCGTTGTAAGGAAGAAACTGACAATGTTTGGAATCGGCGACTGCTTTGCACTCGCAGGGTGCGTTCGTTCTACTTTGTCTACTCCTCTTCTCCCTCGAGCGACTGAAGCTTAAGTTCATTTTAGTGTCGCATCAGACAGCTGCGAGTACAAGGTCGTTCGATATCTCGATTCTTCGCCTCTCGAGTCGATGGTGCAACATATCGAATAAATCGACCCTGCTGCGAGTACGCGTAGGATTCGGCTACGACCTCCATTTTTTTCCTGCGAACCGGCATTTTCAGTTAATTTTTCAAGGTAAGTTCTAGTTTATAGCCAGTTAACCGTCATAAATATTTTCGTCATAGATTTCCTTTCGTAGTAATTTTCATGCTAACAAATACGTTTTTTTAAAGCTTTTCCTATTGCAAAATGTTTTTCCAAAAATTGCAATTTTTTTAATTTTGGAGTGGTAAGTTTTAGTAGTAGTGATGGAAAATATATTTTATAAGTAATTTTATTTGGTCATTATTTACTAACTGTAACATTTTCTTTTACAGTTGTTTTCGAGATCTCCTTGACCCCTAGATATTTTCTATCATCTATGCTCCTCGGCAGCAAGGTCGTAAGCAGAAAATATTTTGGGGGTTCATTTGGGGGAGGGGTGAATGTAGGTGGGGGGTGTTCACTTGGAGGGGGAGCGGACTCTACCCCTGATGTCAGTGAAAAAGAACATTCATTATTATAATTTATAATATTATTATTTTCGGGGGGTTCACTTTATAATGTACCCCCAATATTGGGGGGTGGGGAGTTGAACCCCTTGACCCCCCCCACCTGCTACGGCCGTTCCCCCCCAAAAAGTTATACCTGGATCCGCACCTGGGCTGTGTGACTAGACCTACTAAAAAGTTTTTTTTTTATTAAATTTATGTTTACCTTAACAAAATATTATATTCCAAATTTCAGATCGATTATCTGAAAACTTTTGAGGTTATGAAGGAAATCACTTTCATTTTCATGAAAGCCTTTTGTATGGGAGGTGGGCGTGGTTTTGGTCCGATTCAACCCATTTGAGAACTGTGCAGTCTGTGGACTACCAGTGACTTATGACCCAAATTTCAGCCCGATATCTCAATTTTTACGGCAGTTATCGTGCGAAGAGACGAACAGACAGACGGACATAGCTCGTAAGGTGTTGCTGATCATTTCTATATGTATATACTTGTCCATACCTGCCACGCCTCCTTCAATGCGTTACATTTCTGCTGTGTCAAAATCAACGTACCCTGACCACGTAGTGCTGTTGGGTATAAAAAACAGGCGTTTAAAAAGACTACAGTACGGTCGAGTTGTTAGAGGAATTAGGGTGCGAGTCCCTGACAGATCGAAGGGAAAGAAAATTGGTTTAAAATGAGACCAAATTCATTGGTTTCTAAGTAAAATGATATTTCACTCAAACTACCTTAGTATTCAAGTATAACGTCCAACGTTTTTGGGGGGTAGGAGGGTTGGGATCATCTTACATTCTATTATCAAGAGGAGGGGGCAGGGGGTCTGGAACCAAATTACGTAAGATTGTTGCCCGCCTTGAAACATTGTATCTTTTTCAAATATCCTGAGTTTTTTCCAAATATCCTTGCGATTGTTCCCAACTTCAACAGCTGTGGTACTGTTTCGCTCTTAATATTAATGAATGTGGTACTGCAATACTACATAATTATACGATATCCAGTGCTCAAATCGGTACGATGGCTTCTATGTAAAGATGAGACAGTAGAAAGCAAGCATTTCACGAAGAGTAGATACAAATGTCTAACGCCTTACGTAAGAATGAGAGGGAGGGGGGGATAGGGAAAATCTTACACTGTCTTACATGGGGGGATGGGGGAGGTCAAAAATGGTATAAATCGTCTTACATAATACTTGAACGGCACCTTAAAGCGTTGTTATATCTTGCGTTTTCGGCGTGGAATTCGAATTTTGAGCGAAAGATATGAGTAAAAACGTATTTCTTCCTCAAAATGATAATTTGTTAGCAACCATGATATTTATTTGCATTCATGATAATAGTATGAAAAGTGTTATTTCGCGTTTATGGGAAAATCTAAGCCCACATGCTGAAACAAATTAATTCGAAAAATATCTAGCAGATTTTTCCCTTTTACCTATGCATATTACCAATAAGCCCATGAATTCAAAATTTCACACAATTCTGTACATAAAAGAAAACTGCTCCAACCACATTAAAGACTAAATAATGAAGTTCCTGGATTTTAATTTCGAAGTTCGTAAGCTTTAGCATCGTGAGATATCATCTCAATGACTTGAATTTTCAGGAGCTCTATAAGTTTGTCCCTCGCCATACCTCGCGGGTGTCGCTTCGACTCTCGCCCGATTAGGGAAATTCAAATGCAAGTGTTGTAAGAAACTTATATCGGATTACTTAAAAAAATGGAGAGTTTAAAATGGAACAGATAGTTGTATCAGACACTCTTAGCTCTAGAAGGACCGGATTTTTTTTACAACCTCGAAGGACCGAACGCGCCATTTTGGCTCATTGTGTTATAATCCAGCTTTTTGAAACTTTTGTCGATTTTCCATTTACTCTGAAAGAATATACGATGAATTATGTGTATCATACATTATATTAGCATAATGTATGCAACGTTACGACTTCATTTTAATTCTGAAGAATCTTCTTAAAAACTTTTTTTTCAGAAGTTTAGGGCTCGTACATTTATGAGATAAATAAAAGTACTCGTTATAATTTATTTTTATTACATCCAAGTAAAACAGGTAATTTGTGTGAATATGAAGATGAGCATGCTTATAGAGCAAGTAGATGTCACTTAAATAAACATTTAGAGATGTAAACATTGATACATTAATTTAAACAGGTTCATACTTCTGTCATTAAACCAAATCAATTGTAACAGCTTACACATTTGAACTCTGTTATTGCTTTATATTTTCCGCATACTTGCTTTTTGCAGCGATAACACATACCAACACTGATTTTTTTACAGGTTTTTCTTATATTGCATGACTGGCGTTTCTGACCAAGAAGTGTGGTTAACGTTGTCACGCCGAGTGGCCGTAGTTCTCAAGTACCATGGCAAGCAACCTTATACTCTAACGTAAGTTCTTCCGCCAACTATTGAAGAAATTTCCTCCTTGAAATTTTACTTCCCGTCACCTTCCTGTACGTTATCCAGAAATTAATTCCAGCCAAGTCAAGAACGTTATAGAAGGAATGCATAGGCCATCGTCGCGACTATCCTTTTACGGAATACAGCCTGGACATTTGGTCACTGATATCAACCCCGAACTTTGTGTTGTTGTAATATTGTATCGTTTCTGGGACCTTCTCACCATCCTCAATATGAACGCTGTTATGTTATGAAATAAGCAACACGACGTTTTTATTTCTTTTTCCCTGGTAAACCGTTAGAGTCAGATTTTCGTAATTGAAAAGTTTAGAAGAGTATTGGTCTTTCTTCATATTTTTTATGATAGCAGGAATCTCCCTTCGCGCCTTATTCACTGTGCCAACTATAGTAGGGTCCATGTTTCTAAGTTTCTTGGCAATGCTAACACTTGTGAAATAGTTGTCTGTAGTTGCGTTTCTCCCTTTCCGCAAGTACGGCTCAATGAGACGCATTACTACATAGTCAGATATGCTCTCGTTCTGTGGGCGGCTCTCATCCTTACCGAGGTAATGAAAGCCATTTACCTAATACTTAGAATCGACATCTACTGCCAGCCAATACTTCTGACCAAACATGCCCGCCTTCGAAGACATATACTGTGTGAAAGGGCAACGAGCTTTAATAGGAAGTAGCTGCTCGTCAGTGGTTATATTCGCACCAGGTTTGTAGCACGCAGTACAATTTTCAATAAATTTATTCCATACCACTGAAAAAAGGGCAAACTTATCTGAGCGAAGGCGTAGGTAATGAGTTTTGTTGTCATCAAAACGAATGAAACGCATTATCTCCACTAAGCGGTTTTTAGACATAGTATTTTTACAGAATGGGAGTCCCCAAAATTCAGACCAGAGTTCCTTTACCGGGATATTTTTTTCACCACTAACATAGAGCATAGTGCATAGAGAATGCCGATAAAGGCTTTGAGCTCAAGAATGCTTGTTTTCCACTCTTCGTTACCAACCTGTCTTTGTGCCTCTACTTCAGTGCATTCCTTTATGTGACTTCGAATTGAACTATCTAAGAAAAGCAACCATGAACTAGCTGGACTTCCTTCTGAAATGCTTCTTTTGGCATAGGCAGTGGGACCAGGTTCCTCTCGAAGAACATTATGCTGGGGACGCCTACCTGCTTCTCCGGCACCAGCCTCCATTGGTTTCCATATAGTGCCATCAGGAGCGGTTAGAAGATTGAAACACGAACACTGCTGCTCGGCTATGGTGTGGTGTGAAGCCTCTTCTCCATCCTCTTCTAAAGCAGGGTCATTATTACCATCCTGATTTCTACGGAGAAGACCCTTTCTTACACCTTTGACCCGACTAAGAGCTCGAGGTCCAAGACGGTCGCGATCGTGTTTCCGTAAAGCTATTAGGGACCTCGAAGCACCCCGCCTTCCATTTCATCTGATGCAAGGAGATACTGAAAATTTAAAAAAAGTTAACAGTGGTAAATTTGTTCTTTTACTTTTACTGATGAGAGAATAAGAAATAAATACCTGCAGAACGTGAAGATAAGATAGGTCCATCTTCGTCACCGGCTGAACTTTCACTAAGTGTAAGTGGAGGATGGTATTCTAGATCAGAATCCTCTTCACTCTCGATTTCATCAATATCTTATGTGTCCTCCGGGATATTGCTCAAAATTGCACATATCTCCTCAGGGGAAGGGCCTTTTCTACGTGACATCGTCTTTTGAGTACACCTCAGAGAATAACGCAAGCGACCGAATAACCAGAAAGTTTAGAAATGCTGCCACGATTCTGGCATTCAGTCTTACATACAAGCTCGTCTCATACTGATATAGATCGAAAACCAGGCGAATTCCCCAAACGATACTATATATTCCAAACGAGAGGCCTCCGCCTCTTGCTGCGGCGACAATGTATACCGAAAGCAAGCAAAAATAACAGTAGCCTTGATGGTGATACAAAGTATAAAAATTTGAGAGACAGCCATAAAACCATGTCACACATTTGCTGGGGGAACAGCACACCGAGGCCATGCAAATTGACATAACTCCATCCACGCATGAAATCAGAAATTCTCTCCGTCATTACAAAATATTATTTTATAAGGTACGAAGTAAAGAAATTGTTTATGATAATACTTAAACCCTCCAAACTGCTCAATAAGGAAGTAGGATTTAGGTAGTTATATAAATAGTAGATAACACATGTATCAAATAAATAATAGAATATGGAAAGTTTTGCTTATACCAAATTGGCGCATTCGGGGCTTCTAGGTAGGTATATCTACTAATAATTTTTTTAAACAAATTACCATAGCTTTGTCAAAACATCATAAAATAAAGAAAATCTAAAATTATTAAAAGTGATGAAACATGAGCGATGAATATGCAATAATAATGAAATGGCAGAAAAATCAAAATTCGGATGAGCCAAAATGGCGCGTCCGGTCCTTCTAGTGTTAACCCCTTACTAATGGCGTTCCAGAAGTTGAATGACTTTTTCAATGAACTTCCGCATTTTGTAATCTAGTTTCATTGCAAAAATACGAAATCTGCTAGTAATTTAAGGGATATAATGCATCAAATAGGTAGCCAAAAGATTATCTAGAAAAATAAAATTCTTCAGCTTTACCTGTAAAAATTGATGGAAAATATAATATCCAAAATCAGCTCAAGCAATACGTCTTCTTCTGACTCTAAACAATCAAAATACGCAAACCTTATGCTGACGAGTTCAAGTTAAGTTATTGGAAACCAACCACCTTTAATTTTCATAGTAAATGCTTATCAATAAGCCTATACAAATAATAGGCATCAGTTCGTGCAATTTTTATTTCAGTACTCATACCCTCGGGACTTAAAGCAAAGTATTTTGAATGCGTAGTGAACTAAGGCCGAGCAAAAATCAAAATTATATTGTAACAGTTCTATTGATCGATTTCGAGCTTCGTCTGCTGGAGCATGCTTAAACCAATGAAAGCGATTAGGATGGATTGCTATCATTTTAAGGTAGACCTGTGCGCCGCCGATGGATTATGTACGGCGCGCCGCCGTCGTAGGTGGTCATTTAGCGACTATTGCCCCCGATGCGTTGGAACTATACCTATATTCACTTATTACTGCGGACTCCTCATAATAACGTAAAAATTAATAACGAATAAAAAAGAGAGTAGCCTTTTTGCCCTTATTTGATGTGCTGTTGAAAATAGTCTTTCAATTAAATCTGTACGATAGGAATTAAGAAAATTACCATTTTGTTTTGAGCCAGAAACCACACGCCCACGCTTCCTCGGCATGGATTTTACTCTGCTCAAGTGCCCCATGCTTTAGTGCCCCATGAGTGCGTTATCCTGTTACCCACTTGATGCCGTCCTAATCAACAGTGTGAAATAGGAGATTCAAATAATGATATAACGGGCAGCATAATCGAACAATGTGACGGTATCCTTAGTGCTCCATTTCTTTATACTATGCGTATTTAGGACGTGTGATATCCAGATTTCCCTTCTTCACTCACCTGCCTAAGAAACTTCTCGTTAGTCATTCGGCCTATTGCGCTTTTTCTGTTCTCCTTCCATAGTTACATCTCAAAGACTTCTATTTCTTCCTTTTTCCCTTCCGAGGTTCCATATATTCCAGCCAGTCAATGCAATGCAAATGTGTCTGACCACGGGAATTTAGCCATTTGGTTTAAATACATGCTGTGGAGGGTCGAATATTAGCTACGTTCAATATAAAAGCACTAGTCGTGTATTTAAACAATTACCCTTTTGCACTTGATCGTAGGTAATCGAAGTTCAAGGAAGTAAATCAACAATGCAATCATAGTGTATATAGGGGGATGGCCAGTGCATTCGCCACTTCGCATGGAGATGGGAGGAGGAATCGGCGTCATGAAATTGCATACGAGGTTCTCAATTTCTTCGTCATAGATGATTCGTAATCTTCCATGAAATGCCATTTACATAATGCAAATAGTATCTGAATCGATTCCGATTCTTCACGTAAACAAGCAGTAAAATAACATGAAAAGAAACCTGAATCACCTACACTGGGTTAACTTAAAAGCCTGGTTAACGCATAGGTATAGTGCTGTATCGCTGTGCCGTTACTTTACTTTTCATCAAAGACCTATAAAAATTCGGAAAAACCATGAAATGGGCAAGTTATTTTAAGTGTCTCCGGAAAGGCTGTAATAAATGGTTAAGCTATGGGGATCCAAGCGGTGAAATGAATATTCTCTTCCCCTGTGGAGCTTGAAACAAGAAAAATATGTCCTCTTTCCTTTACCGCTCTTTAACTTTAGTATTTCGATATTCACTAAAATTTGTATGCACATCAATTCATATAACGAATTATATGAAACGTATTTTTGCAGTTTTATATTCTGATCAATAACAGCTGCCCATTCTTCGGAATTTTTCACTGTAGCGTCCCCTTCTCAATCTCCCCCCCTTCCCACCGACTGGAATTTCCCGGCTTGAGTTTGGCGGGTCAATCGTAATGGGTAGTAAAAGGGGGGCCTTATAAATTTTCCTCTGCGGATAAGGCGAGTGCTGAAGTACAGGTGATGGATCTTAATCAAAAAGATAATAAGCGTGATTTGAGGGACGGTTACAAAATAAACGTCTCTGCGGAAATCTGAGAGGGAGAAAAGTTGTCTCGGCCCCGATGCAAAGAGACCGTGGGTACGATTTTTGTTTGAACGATTGGAGGGGTGGAGGTCTCTTTAGAAGCACAAAGGGAGAAGGAAGAGGCCCTGACCATTTAAACTGACAAGTTTATCCGATATGCGGCACCCAAGGAAAAGTAGAAATGTGCCCATCATATTCCACGCATGGCTCTCAAGCAATAATGTCCCATCTTGTTCTTTGTATTTTGTTTTACCAAATGTGTTATAGACAGAATCTGTCCGCATCGTCCTTGAGGTCGATGACCAATGAAAATGCCCCTCTAAAGGGACAGTTTTGATCCCTAGGGCGCGATATTGACTGAGGGGGAGCGGTGTAGTGGTTCAAGGTAGGCGCGCTTTCCCCCGGATTTCCCGGGCATTGGGCATTCCCTAAAAGGAGGGAGCAGGCGCATGTCTGCTCCAAAGATGATTGGCCCGTCGGAAATCTAGCGGTGGTGTTTGCGTGCTCTAGAAAGGGCAAATATAGACGCGCTATGGTCTTCATTGAGACAAGTCGTTTTACTATCGGCGGTCTATCATAATAGTATCCTAAATCTATCATAGCTCCCACTCACTTAAACCGAAACTATTCGAGAGAAGGAACAGTTCCGGAATGTCATATTTGGTTCATTTTCCACTTTCATACCGAAACGAAACTAAATCCAAGCCAGACTTATGATTTCTATCTGAAACGAAGTCACATTGAATAAGAAAGCTTATAGTTTTGTTTCGGTAAGAAACTGCTCATTGGTCCCTGTTTTGTTTTGCAGTCCTGTTCTTTTTTCAACGGAGTCCTTTCGATTAAACAACGTGGTGGCCATATTATGGGTGGCCAAAAAAGGAGTTGGTGCGCTTTAGATAATCCCGGACTTCTCGAATAATCGTTGAAGTACAGAAGACGGAAGGCAGGATGACCTAACTTATTTTGACATTTTTTGTACTGCATTGTCAATTGAAACATTAATGAACCACCTAATTAATTTCATGTTGACTTCGACTTTTCTGTTGTAATTGAACATAGCACTAAATATACGGTGATATTTTTACTTAGGTCGTTGCTATGTTTTCTGCTCTGATTGAATGCCCTTCCGATAATTTTCGACTACGACGTTGTCAAATATATTAAATACAGATTCAGATGTGATGCGGTGAAAAAGTTCTAAAATTACGGAGAAAATACTAACAGTTCCACTAATAAAAGATTTAACTCGACTAGTCCCGATATTACGTCATCATCATCATACTATTAAAGATTTGGGTATAAAATATATTCATGAAAAATGTGGGTGACGGAAGAAATATGCGTCAAATAAAGCAGTTTCAGAAGGGCGTGGGGCTGGAAAACAGAAACCGTTCGGAGAAACTCTGGGAAAGGGGCGTGTGCTGGAGAGGTAAGGGGAAATCACAAACAAGAACATTGAAAGTCCAAAAGGTTTAAGTCGAATGCCTATAGAACCTACAGACAGATGTCTGTAGAATCTACAGTGTAGACGGATCATTCGCCGCTGCTGGTGAGGGGCGGGAAAAAAAATCATGGAAAATCCAAACGTCGTATCCTTGATGATGGGTCATCGACCGCTGCCGAGTACCCCCAGCAGAAGTGCAAGACATCGCCTGGGAATGTCGATTTCTGCTAAAGCCAGGTTGTCAATTGTTACATTTTTTATTCCTAATTTGATTGGTTGATCAATTTTTAGACTTCATTTGTCTTTTCACCATTTTCGAATTACTTTTCCTAGGACACAAATTATGAGTAACGTTGAGAGTCCATCTCTTTGTCTTACTCCTGTTTTGATTTCGAAGGGTTCCTAAATTTTGCCCCTGAATGTTACTTAACAAATTTTGTCAGAGAGCGTCTGTCCAATGGTTGCAAGTGTTTTAGGGTCGAGCCCTTGTTCTTACAAAATTTAATCCAGAGATTCGCGATCAACTGTATTAAAAGCTTTTTTAAAGTCAACGAAGGTGCAGATAATATCCTTGCTGTACATCTTTTGGTGCCGAATCATTAGTTTTAGATTTAGAATTTGTTCCGGGGGTGATCTACCTAGCCTGACGCCTGCTTGATATTCCCCAATTTTGGATTTAAGTTGTTACTGAACAAAAAAGCATTGTGAGAGAATTTTATATGTGACAGGAAGGAGCGAAATTCCTCTGTAGTTGTTTACATCTGTTCCTGGTTTACATCCTTTTTTTAATAAAATGTGAGAATAAGGTCATTTTCCCTGTCATTAGAGATTTGTTCATTTCTCCGAAATTTTGCATTTTTTGCGTTATTTCTGCTATGTTTTTTGGTCCAGCTGCTATCAGGAGTTCTGCTATGATTCCATCTTCACCTGAAGCTCTAATGTTTTGGGGATTTTTAATTTGTCTTGTGGTTTTTTCTTAATGTGGTGCTTGTGAATTAAGGTTACTTTAATTGGGATCTTTTGGTGGGAAACTTACCTTGGGTTCTGGGCAGTTCGGAAGTATTTCGAAAAAAATAGCAAATTCTCAGCCATTGTCTAGATTGTTAAGTTCCAGTTTCCCATTTTCTTTTCTAAAGCGATGGTTATGGGGTCGGTACCCCAACAGTTTCTTTTTAAATGTTTTGTAAAAATCTGTGTTGTTTTTCTGTAAGTCTTATTCGAATTCTAAGAGTTGAATTTTTTTATATTGCCTTTTTGTTCGTCTGATTAATTGGGATATTAATCTATAAATATTAAGTATTTAATAAAAATCTAAAAACCGAGAGGCCTTTTCCATAAAACCCTCCGCTTTCAAATTTTACAATGCGGTACATAGATGAATGATTGAGGCGATAAAAATACATACAGGATCGTATGAATGGTATTTCATCATATTTGAAAAAATATAAATAAAATATTAACAGTGAAATGAACATATCTGTTTGCAACGAAATTTATCGCTCGCTTTTAAGATAATAGGTAAATTAGTAATGAATTTGTCTTATAAAATTTAGTAATGAAAGGGTATAATATTAGGTTAGAAGTTGTACGATACGATATTTGCTTATATACTTGAAATTAAAAGAAATTTCTCGCATACGTTAATTAAAATGTAATGAAATAAGTGTCAACATGAAATTAACAATTGAAAACATTAAATAATCAGAAACAGTGAATAATTTATGCTATAACATGCTGAAATACTTGTAAATACATTATGGCTGGATGAGTACGCCGCCGGTAAAAACTATCCATTTCCAGCCGGCGTCCGCCGCCGATAGTTTATCCATCGGCGCACAGGTCCATTTTAAGGCGTCTTATGGAAAAAACGCGACTGGTCGTTGGTTATCGAGACCATCAATAAGTGCTCTTCTATATCAATAAGTGCAATCAACCTAATGCTCTTCCCCCACCTAAGTGTACTTATTGGACCACTTCCCCGCAGGAAAGCGAAAACAGCGTGGTGCCAGTTGAGAAGTGGGTTCTATGCTACCCCACCCCTGCTATGTCTGCGTGGGGGCGGTGTTCTGTAAACGGGTCCTGGCCTACCGATGAGTGCATCGACGTGCAATGGCCACGGGTGTGATTTTAGGCCCTAGGCCAGGCCAACGAGTGCGTCGGGGGCGGCCTAGGATATCCTGAGTGCGCCAGCCGAAGTCTTCTCGACACCCGATTTCCAGACCGAGCCGGAACCACGGGTCGTATTTCTCCGGTTGGAGCGATCCCATCTGAATATGGTTACGTGAGATAGGCTACCGTGGGTCGGCCTGCTCAAACGTTCCTAATCCCTGACCGTATTTCAACGCTTATAACTCTGGAATTTATTTCATCGTAAGTGACGCTTTCCTCTCTATTCAGCAGTGTGGTCCGTATCTCTCAAGGCGGGGTGACACCCCAACGGTGAAAGAGTGAGTTTCGACCTATCAGTGATGCCGGCCAGCAAAGGCGATCGGCACCCGTTTAAGTTTCCTCAGCCCTTCGTTCAAGTCGAATACGCTTCTCGCTAGGCCGACAATTTCTCGTGGAAGTTTCTACACATTTTATGTCTGAGTCTGCGGCAAGTATGAATATTTTCTTCAGTGCGCGTGAAACATTTCAAGATGAGATGTTAGTAATATTGATATAAGATAAAAAACAAGTAAGAAGTCTTCTCTCTCTCTCTTCTCTTTTTCTTCCGTCTATGTATCTTCTCTGAAGTCTCTCCAGAAGAGGAAGAAGGAGAATAAAATAAAAAAGTATACTCTCAAATAAATGTTGGAAATGTGGAAATGTTCCCACTCTATATGTCCACCACTATCTCTGCGCTCTTCATCCATGGAAGCATTATACAAGGTTCCTAAAATAACTCAAATAAACAAATTGCAGTCATGCGGAGTGAATGAAAAAAAAATTAATTGATTGCGGGACTTTCACAGTGATCACCAACAAAAAGTTGATGTTGATCGTATTGGCTCTGGTATGGTTTCAGTCACATTGGGCGTTCCTCATGGAGGCGTGATCGGTCCTCTTTCATTAATTAATTATAAAGATTTTTTTATTTAAGTACTTTTTTTGTTTATTGCATGGAATTTACAAAAAAATGTACAAATTCAATACCTAAAATATAAAAGCAAACTCATATAAGGGGAATATAATATAAATTTTGTAAAATGCACGCTAATTAACCAACTAAACAACTTTATGGTCCGACTAAGCCATTCGTGGCTTATCAGCAGGTGCCTTTTATAATTTTTCAGTTGCGTTTTTATTTAGCACTATCAAAAAATTAGCACTAAATACTATATATAAATAACACGAAAGAATTTACGAAATAAACAAACAGAATTTATGTGCACAACAACCATTCCTTTGTCCTCTCTATACTTCCCTTATAGATTCCAAATTTCTTTAATCGTCACTCACATAATTGAACAGTTTTGGAAAATAAACACTTAATTGCCTGCAATCCTTGTGTATGAAATATCTTGGTACTTCATGTTCATTAACTTTATTTAAGAAACTTTTTTAAGATGACCTAAGTTCTCGAGTAAGCAGCCAACTAAGAATTTTTGAAGACGATACGGTCATCTGCCGCTAAATTAGCGAAGACGCGGACTTAGAAGTTCTATCATCGGATCTAAACCACGTTCATTCGTGGTACCAGGAGAGGGGGATAGAACTGAATCTTAATGAATGCACCACGTTACGCTTCTTGCGATATTCATCACACCAACACCATATACTGTGGGAGAAGTAAACATGAAACCTTTAGAAAAAGTCAAATACCTTGGAAGTACATGAGCTTAGGACATATTGTGTGGAACACACAAGCATAACACATACGGCAAAGCATATTAAACCAAAAAAATAAACAAAATACAGAGGAAAGCTGTGCGCTTCGTTAAAAACTGCTACGAGAAACATATATTGTGTTAGCCAGCTATTAGAGGGATAAAGTTTGGGGACGTTAGAGACTCGGATGCTATACGCTCGGCGTAACTAGCTTGAGAAACTCAGAACAGGTGGGTTTCAGAGCGACTCTGAGAATGTCATTACGATGCCACACGCTGCACTTCTAGGGCCAACAGAAGCGATAAAGTAAGAGATATTCGCTGCCGAACAAATAGGTACAAAACTCGTTCTTTTCACGCAAAATGAGGGATTATAATAAAAACTGAGTCCCGCTTAAAATATTACCGTTATACATCTCACCATTCCAACTTGTCCGGCTAGTGTCCTAGCATTCCCTGCCACACACCCATGCCGTGGATCGTGGATTGGATAAATAAATTATAAATAGCGACCAAAATAGTTGTAGATCGCAATAACAACTACCTATCATGATAGAGAATCTGATAATTGACCTCGATAGCTATAGCACCCGGATGAAATCATTAATTCACTTTTCATCTTTAAGGTGGCACGCTAATCATGTGTCATTGAGTGCACATTTTAATAAAATTTCAAATTAGTCGAAAATAATAATTTTTGGACCTCACTTCTTTGAAGTCCACCTGTATATATGGTGGCTATAGCAATAAATAAATGACGGGAGAATTATATTACAAAATTTTCCTCTTAATTAACGCGTTGTTATGTCTTTGGTTTTCGGCGCGTAACTCGAAATTTAAGCAAAAGTTATGAGAAAAAAACGTGTTTTCTCCTCAGCATGATAATTGTTAGCAACCACGTCATTTATTTACAAGCATGATAAGGTTATGAAAAGTTTTATTTCGCACTTATGGGAAAATCTATGCCTACATGCTGAAACGCGTTATTCCGAAAAATATGTCAGGTGCCAGTAGAGTACGTGTTGAAATGGCATCAAATTGCACAATAACCAAATCTGTTACAGGAAATTATTCCCCCCTTTTTAATTATAAATATTACCAAAAAGTTCATGAATTCAAGGTTTCTCGCAAATCTTTAAATGAACGAAAATAGCTCCAACCACCTTAAGGACTAAATTGTAGAGTTCCAGTAAAATGCAAAACAATGCACCTAAGACTGAAAACAATCCTATTTCAATATTATTGAGACTAATTCACGCGAGATATTCAACAATTTAAGACATTTTTATCTTCAAACATGGCTTAAATTCTTAATTTAGAAGTACGGAAGCACTGAGTCACGTAATCTACGTCTGGGGAGTACGGAATACCCATAGTTTAAATGAATAAACAGGGAATGTACTAAAAGAAGTCCCGGAACAGCTATTTGGATGAAATTAAGCGCTAGTTGGGATCCCATTTTGGTCTGCGGAATTGTTTTTATAGTCATCCAAAACGTTGACAGCACTTTAACGAAAGTGATCTCCGTTTATGTCCTCAGAATGGGCTCCATCAATTAAATTTCCCATTTTGGTCTGCGAATTTGCTTTTATCGTTATCCAAAATGTTGACCGCATTTTAAAGAAATCGATCTTCGTTAATGTCCTTAGAATGCAATCCATCAATTAAATTTTGTGATTTAAAGCACCAGACAAATTTTGAAGAATACATTCATTGACGATCAGTTTCATGGCTTCCCATCTATTACGCTCGCGCCAATGCAACGGTAGTGTGATGTAATAAACAGTTATCACAACACTCAATCAACACTAGGTTAAGAAAAATGCTTCATTGATTTGAGGTAGACGATAACACCATAAATAAGCATCCAAGTGGAAGCTTATGGAATTAAACTGGAAGAGGTGATTGCAGTGAAACACCATTTCTCAATTGTGGGCCCTTCCATGTCAATTTGTATTGCATCCCGGACGATTCTGTGGGCCCGTATTTCCCTCGAATCCCAATAGGCTGCAAAGCCTGTCACCAGGTTTTCCAGGGCCCTGGACAACAGAACTTGACATACATTCATGCCCTGGGTGGTGAAAAACCCACCCAGGCGTCCCGCGACCCTCAGTTTAACAGGCGAGGGCTTTACCCGATCGCCACCGGGGCCGGGGATAGTATAAGGAATTCCTTTAATAAATAGTACTACAAGATATTAAATCATGCAGGAAGCTAAATCATGCGGGTTATTTGATGCGGGGTGAGTTGTTAATAACGATGGTAAGTTCATAAGAACAAGTGTGAAGTCTACTCTATCTAGTGAGGGTCAGAATTTCACTGAGCTGAACTATCGCAATTATTATGGTCAGGCGATACTTGAACCCACAACCCTCAGTTTAGCAGGCGAGGACTTTACCCCGTTACTTCACTATGAATCGATAAAAAATTTATTGATAACGTGATCGTTTTTGAAAAAATCTTTTTTTTTGTGCAGGTATCCTCGTGCAATTTCCTCGTGCATTGGCAGTTAAATGAAATGGCATTAAAAAATTTTTCCCCATTCGTTTTCCCGTGGCAGCCATTTTTACAAGATGACGTACGCGAATTATTGATTATGTTGATTTTTACTCTATCCGTACCAACTCAAGAACTCACCACGGCAGAGGAGAGGAGCTGAAAACATACTATTTTAAACATAATGGAATATATTTCCTTTAATTTTTCTTTTTTTACATTTCTAAATCGCTGAAAGAGAACTTGAAATCGACGTTTTTCCTGTCAAATAAAATGCTTTTCGATTCGAGAAAACTATGCAATTAGGGAAAGTTTTAGATTTGAGCGAGTGAATTGTGTGCTTAAAGTAATAAAAGAAGAATATTCTTTGCTTATGTTTGCGTGGAACTGATTGATGTGAAGTTGTACGGCTCGCACAACAATTTCCGAGCAACACCAGAACAATTTAATTTCTGAAGAAACAATCTGAACGGTATTATCAGAATATATAAGTTCATTCTATTTTCAGCTACTATAAAACTGCTGTAAATTTCGTTCGAGTAAAGTCTCATACTTAATGTTACCTTGACATCTGATATATCTTGGGGATTACACATACAAAACACACGTGGCTCAGCTTTAAAGAAACTAGGTTTTGTTAAATGTATAATAGGAAGGTCCTCGGATGCAGAAGTAAAAGAGAGATGCTACTTCGCTCTGGTTAGGCCACACCTTGAATACGCCGCGAGCATTTGGGACCCTGATCATAAATATTTAATCAAAAAAATTAATTAAATACAAAGGAAAGCAGCGCGCTTCGTTAAAAACTTCTACGAGCGTACATATATAGTCTCACAACTTTTAGAGGGATTAAGGTGGGAGCCCTTAGAGACTCGAAGGCTACACGCTAGGCTTAGGTTGATTGAGAAATTCAGAACAGATATTTTTCAGAGCGACACAGATAATATTATCATGACTCCTTACTACATCTCTAGGTCTGACGGATTCGATAAAATAAGAGAGATACACTGCCGAACAGATAGGTACAAAAACTCGTTCTTTCCTCGAACAATAATAGATTGCTTAATAAGTCTTTAATCTTGATTAAAATGATGGGTAAATTGATATTTACAAGACAAACTCACAAATGATCATTATTCAAATGTCCGTATAAATATGGCAGTGCACAAGAGCCAATTTGACGGATAAGCAATTAGTTCATTTCATGTCATGCACCCCGCTGTGTTTCTCGTCCGAAGTGACAACTTCACCGCCATCCAAGGGTTTCCTATTCTCCTCGTAATAATTTTTATAACGTTTAAGTTGCCTGAAGCGGTATTTGTGGGTCATTCAGTCATCATTTGAATACTATTTTAGGTAATTAGAAAAGAATTCTTGTACCACCTTTCTCATGATGCATATGATTATGAGCTGGAACTCAGCATACAAGCAGTAATGTAAATGACACCAAAATTATGTTTTATATTTTTTCCGTCATTTATAGCTGGTTGCCAGAACGTTTAGTTACAGAATCAATAGCTATAGGACCCATGAAGTTATGGGCCTTATAAAAATATTCGGGTTGCAGAAATACATCTAATAGTTTCATAACTTATCAACCAATAGTTAACTGCATCGTATGTTTGATCTCATCTTCCCTCGCTAGATAAAATTTATAGTGTTTATCCTAGGTTTCATTGATAATGCACATAAAAATTATTCAGTCAGAGTAAACAAACTGGCCTTTCGCCTCAAAACAACTATTTTATCAAGTAATTAAAACTCTATGCAGATCGTCGCGCGTCCGCCATCTTGGCCACTTACGAAGCTCATAACTCCATTCTATAAGTTATGAAGCCATTGGTGAAACCAATAAATCTATCGAATGTTTCTGCAACGCTTACTGAATTGTTGCCATGTCTTATGGATCCATAACTCTATGGAATACACGTGTGTCGTTACTGCAACTGGCCATTAGATATGTTATGATAGGAGTGTTCGAAATTTTGCGGAGTTTTTTCTCAAATATTTGATTGCTCGTCAGAGCTAGATATTTGTTTGCTGCAATAATAATGAGATATGCATAATTTTGCGTTTAGAAGAATATCTGTACAAACGCAATCGAATAAGAAGTATGATTCACATTCCATTTGGATACGAGTGGAAATAGCGTATTCGAAAGCCAAAAAACCAAAGCGTTTGGATTTATTTTTTCAACTTAATCTATACGTGTCACTAATGAGAAATTGAATACAAAATGCCACACAAACATGGACGTGAACAAGAATCCATCGATGCAGTCCGCACTTGTTCTCTTCCGCTCCATTATTCCCTCGTGCTGACTCGCACCAAGCGACCTGACGCCGGCCAAACGCTTTCCGCTCGGCCGAGTGCAAAGAGACTTGGGTGAATGGCGTCGCTTCGAGATAACGCTTCCCGACGGGCAAAACTCGCCACTCGCGTCGCTGCGTCACCACGCACTACAACGGCGAGCTTCACAGATTAAAGTTTACGGCGTATTGACGCGCGAAAGAGAGGCCTGTTTACCTTTTCGCGAAAAATGATCCGCCTTACATGGCTGCCGCGCGCAATTTTTCCAAGAGTTTTAAAAACCATGCTGTGCTCTTTTTGTAAATCATCACCATCACGCATGCTTTTATTTGAAATCATTACATCATCGCAAAACTCCATCGCTAATGTTAGGAGTGGGACAAGGGGGAGGCTAGATGACCGATAGCCGTCGCTTCGACTGGCATCATCGCGGGCCTCATTTTCTATACTCATTGAATGTTAATACTTCTGAATTTGCACCTTGCAAAGATATTATTATAACCATTTATTCAATACATGAGGAATAATCAAACAAGAGAAATTTTGATGAATTACTAAAAGATTACGCAGAAAAATAGAGAAAAATATATTTCGAATATATATTTTTTTCAAGCTTCGCATTGAAACAAAGTATAATATATTATTCACATACATACAATGTATATATTATACATGCTGTCACACTTGCATTGCTTCTACGTTGCATATCTTGGCTATGCATAGTATACCTGGGACCATAATGCCACGAGTCTGTGTAGCCTTTAATTCAGCCCTGCCTGTTACCCATGTCACCTCAGACTTCAACGTAAGGTATCCACTACTTCCCCTTCAGAATTTACCAGGAGAAATATTGCCAAATGTAACAAAGGGGATGAAAGTCACGGTCAAGGGTATGAACTGCTCAAGAATATTTGTAGTTCCTCATTTTCAAACCAATGACGCGGTGGAGATGGGATTAAATGAGATTTTAGACTCTGAGACGCCTGTGTTCCGTGTTCCACCGTATTTGCAGATGATATTACTCAGTGATAGCAAGCAAAAAATAGTAATTTATGGTATTAGCTCTGTTATGGTAAGATTCAAATCCGTTGTCACACAAGGAAGCGTGGTTGGCCCCATTTTATTCATAATTTATATAAATGACACATTATCTCAAGTAAGCAGCAAATTAAGATTATTTGCAGACGATACAGTCATCTGCCACCAAATGAGCGAACACGCGGACTTAGAAGTTCTATCACCGGACGTATAAACAACGTTCATTCGTGGAGCCATAAATTGGGGCTACGACTACATCTCAGTTTAAGCAAAGAGTAAACAGTGCACTTCATGTAAAAGTCATCCCACACTTCACTTTTAAACCGTACTCTTCATGTAAAAGTCATCTCACAAACAACATATCTACACTGTCGGTAGGGTAAACATAAAGTCTTCCGATAAAGTCAAATCATTAGGAATTACCGTAAATTCAGACATTTCATGTGGAACACACACGCAAACATATGCGGCTCAATGTGAAAGAAACTAGGATATTATGTGTACAATAGGAAGGTCTACGGATGAAAAGTCAAAGAGAGATGTTACCTCGCTCTGGTTAGGCCACACCTCGAATACACCACGAGGTTTTGGGTCCCTGGACAGAAGGATTTGAGCAGAAATATCAACAAAGTACAAATGAAAGCTGAGCGCCTCGTTAAAAACTGTTAAGAGTGAGCATATAGTGTCTCACAACTTTTAGAGGGACTAAGGTGGGTGTCCCTAGAGCCTCGGAGACTACGCGTTAGCCTGGTTTGCTAGATGAATTCAGAACAGATGTGTTTCTGAGCGACTCAGAGAATTTCATTTTGATGCCACACAACATCTCGAATAACTGTATGATGAAGGCGAATGGTAAAGCAAATGAGAAAGTGGATGATTTTGTATACTTAGATAAGATGTTTACGAAAGATGGACGGATAGATGAGGAGATAAGGTGACGTGCGAATGCTGGAAGGAAAGTGGTAGGTAGCATGTGAAGCATATCAAGGAATGAGTGCCTGCCTAAGGAAGCGAAAATCGCCGTGTACAAATGTGTACTTCTTCCCACTTTGCTATATGGTAGTGAAACATGTGTATGTCAGGATATACATAAGAGTAGACTAAACGCCGTGAGTATGAGTTATCTGAGGAGTGTTTGCGGCAAAAGAAGGATGGATAGGGTCAGGAATGAGGGGGTCATAAATGAATGTGGGTTAGATGCTCCAGTAATGGACATATATGAAAGGAGTGTGCTTCGTTGGTTTGGCCATGTTGAGAGAATGGATGAGAATCGAATAACGAAACAGATATATAAGAGTAAACTGAATGGTGCGAAAGGGAGAGGTAGGCCATAAAGTTGTGGTTGAATGTGGTTGAGGAAATTCTTAAGAGGAGGAATATTAAGAGTCTTAAAAACAGGAGGGCGTGTATGAAGCAGTGTATGGGGGTATATGAGGCAAAAGAGGTTTGCAAGGATAGGTCAGTACGGAGGAAATTATTGAAGCAGAGTTAGATGAACAAATGTGTATTTATGAGTGAACCTTAGTGACTCTGACTACCCCGGAAGGGAACGGCGTGATTTTTATGCTTGCACAACATCTCTAGGTCCTACAGACGCAATACAATGAAAGAGATACATGCGGAACAAATAGGTTCAAACTAGCGGTTCTTCCAGTTTGCCATGCTAGCGTTAAGGACAAAATGAGAAGTGCTAGGTTTGCCACTTTAAATTTTATTTAGCTTTTTATACAACAAGATAACTATTTTTTGTTATAACTAGTTAGCTACTAATGAAAATATCTATTAAATAATTCGTAATTAACATAAAAAACTTTCACTAATTCGTAGATATTAAAGGCACATTGGTATTAAAGGCACAAAATATGATCTCAATTAGACGCTGAATCACTAACCTCATCGTTAGTTTCTTAACAAGTGGAACATATATACGCCAACTTTATTCAAAATATTTCAAAAAAGACAAAAAATATAAATAAAATTGAAAAACAAAATGGTTGCCTTAGATACGTTACGATGTAGGTCGCGTGGATTACAGTAGTAATCCGCGGACTTTCAGGGGCTCTCAGCTAACAAAACCAAACGACAGGCGCTCACGCTTCACTTGAGCGCACCAGATAACTATTTATCGTTATGTTACCAGAGTGTCAAAAGATTAGCACCAGTGGCTTTCCGGCACTTTTCAATTTTCCAGGATTTTCCATCCGTGGGACCACGGCAGGGTTAATGTCCATTTTATTATTGGTGTCAGCGTGAATTTTAGTTTAAACCGCAAGTTAATCTACATACAGCTCCTTTTCTTTAATACCTAAGTGGAGTGGATTCTTTCATACCTAAGTGGAGTCGAATTTAAAATTTAAAAACTTCCCATGGACCATCTCAAGATTTAATTGAAAACTTAAAGCTATAATAATATACAAAATGAAGCCGCGCATTTTTCTAATAACTTCTGCGAACCTCAAGATCATTTTCTTAAGTGAAATAAAGCTATTAGGAGGACTGGTTCGGAGGCACCAGGGATACAGGTTTGGCACACAAGGCGGAAACTAACTTAGGTAGGCAGAAAAATTAGCTCTCAGAGTTTCACAGTAAGTGCCGTGAAAATTTCACTAAATGTAGAAGTCAGAATTTTGAAATCTTTGTAACATATGCATTTGACGATTATTGTTAATCAGGGATGATAAAGAATTCTGAATTTTATGTAATTGGCGGGACTTTGAATATTAAATAGATGGTAATGTAATTAGACTCATGCATATTTCAGAAAAAGACTCATGCATATTCAAAAACTCCAGCAAGGTTAAAATTCCAAAGTTCAAAGATTTTTAAATTTAGACTTTCCTTTTTAATTATCAATAAAATTCCGGGCTAGTAAGTAAAATGGTGAAAATCCTACGTTGCATAACGTTGGATGTGATTTATTCATGGAAAAAGTCACCTTCGATCGAAAGTTCAAGGTTGGTTGCGTGATGCCTAAATGTAGAGGTTCCATTGGCGATTCAGCATCAGGGCCATTCTTTCACTGAATAAACTTGTCGTTAAAAATAAACCGCGTTCGAGTAAAGAGCAAGCCTTCCGGAATCAGGGAAGATATTTTGGATAAAATGAATTATACCAATTTCGAGTGGGGTTTCCATCAAAGCCCTCGACATATCTCAGCTTTCGAATGGTTTCAATTTAAATATTTTCGGCAGACAAACTTTCGTCACTGCCAACACTCGGATACCCCGAGTCCGTGCAGAATAACCCTTCTCCTTACTTCCAAGAACACAACATTAAAATAAATTAGGTGAAGACTATAATCCTAGTATACGGAAGATAGGAGATGAATGTAGAAGTCACCCTGTGAGGAGAGAAATTAGAGCAAGTGGATTCCTTCGCCTATCTCGGAAGTACCATCACGTATGGCGAAGGGAGCACAACGGACATCAAGCAATAGCCCAAGAAAATAAGGCGTTCATGGGAAAAAGACAACTGCTGCGCTCAAAGAAGATCAAACTACAGATCTGGAATTCTGTTGAAGTGAATCGTATACAGATCTGGAAACAGTATGTGAAAATATCCGTGTGGAGCGTGGCACTCCCTGGATCGGAAGCTTGGATCATTAGAAAAGCTGAGCAGAAAAGAATAGAAGCCTTCGAAACCTGGTGCTGGAGAAGGACGCTGAAGATAAAATGACCGGACGTAATAATGAATGATGAAGAGTACAGAAGAGTGGAAGAGGAGAGGGCAGTATGGAACACCATGGAGAGAAGAAGAACCAGATAAATTGGACTAACTCTGAGGCACAATGGGTGTATGACGAACATAATTGAAGGTAAAATAGCGGGAAAAGTCCTCAGAGGAAAACCCAGGAATAAGTACATCGGCCAAATAAAGAAGAAAGTACATAGGAAGAGATACCAGAAGGTAGGAGAACTAGCGTTAGATAGGAATAATGGAGGGATGCAGTCAATCAATCTTAGGATTGAACGACCAATGATGATGATTACTTCGCAACTTCTTTTCCCGGCTAATCAGTGTCGCTCTAACTCGGCGTCACTCCCCCATTATCGCCTGGGCTCACTCCGCTGCCTAGAGTTATGTATCTGGACTCATTTCCTCATTATGGTTGATTTGAGCGAGATATCGTTTCCCCTTAAATCAAGGAGTTTGGTCTCATTTTCAAGAAAAATATTCACCCTTCCAAACATACCAAAATTTCAGCTCCTTATGCACTACTTTCCGAGGTATTTTCCAAAACAACAGCCCTTTTACATGGGAAATGGTACGTGCATGCACTCCAGAGAGACATTACTTAAACTATGAGGAAATAGTAATACCTAGATCTCGTCTGAAAATTAATTGTAGTATGTAGTTTGTATGCTTTCTCAAATCTTTTAAAAAATAAACTACGTAGATACTGCAGATATTGTTTCTGAACAACAAAAAACAGTTTTGATGGAGATCCAAACGTAATGCATGAAAAAAGTGAGTCAAATTTACGAGTTACATAAATATTTCTATTTAACTACTGAGAATTTCAGGCATAACTTAGTATAGTATTGCACAAAAAATGTTACAATATTTATTTCGTGCTACATGCTGCTTTTGAAATTGAAACATAGAATTCTAATATGATCGCTTTTTTGACTAGAGAAATATCTCGCCCAAACTTTTTTTAAACCCGTTTTAAACGGGACACGTACTTGCTCAATTTTAAACGGCATTTTTTGTCAATCTGGCGAGCAATTACAATTGAAGATAGAGCAGAGGTTATTTTGCCATCTCGCGTTCATGCATTCGCTCATGCATTCTTGCAATTCTCCGCTTTACACGATGCAATTTCAAAGACACGTTTTTACATGCGTCAGATTGTGCAATTACGTGCCCCGTGTAAATCGGGCTTAAGGTAGTTTGAGCGAGATTGTTCGTTAATCATAATGGGATCCATATTCGACTTATACGTTTTAATTTCAGCAGATGTAGGAAGCATAAATTATATATGTCTTAGTTAATGGTGCAATAATATACTCTTTTTTGGCTGAAATTCTAAGTCATTAAATAAAGATGACAATATTATTCTTTAACTTGACTCATTTTTTTAGCGCGGTAAGTTTAGATCTCCTTCACAACGGAAGGTTTTTTGGGATCCTGAAAAAATTAAAGCCGTAGCAATATGATTTATTTTTAAAAATTCTTGAGATAGCATAAGATCCTTCACTCCTTTAATTTTTTGACGAGATTTTTTGCGTTAGAAATTCCCCATTTCTCAAATAAGGCCTCTCTGGTGTGCATATGCGTACCATTTCCCACGTAAATGGGCAGGTATTTTTCGCCAAAAATCTCAGAAAGTAGTTCGACAAGGGACTTATTTTTTTGGTATTTTTGGAAAGGTGAGATATTTTTCTTAAAAATGAGGCCGAATTCATTTAGTATTTTCTAGGTATAATGATATTTCGCTATAGACGAGAATTCCTGGGAAACTGAATATAAAATAGAGTTAAGGAATCCTAAATCCTCCACCCATTTCTTAAATTTATTAGCGAATTACGCCGCAACTCAAGTCAAAAATGCGGTAGTTCCAACGAAATGACGCTGCAATCGGCTATTGTTTCATCTACCACTCCGATTCCTCGTTCCGAAGACTATCGCACGTACCACTTATTTCGGCATCTTTGGTAAAGAGAGATATTTTTCTTTAAAATGAGGCGAAATTCATTAATTTCTCGTTGAAATGATATTTCGCTCCAACTACCTTAAGAACTTGATCGCCACAACATCCGGAGGCAGCTGCGTGCTCCTATGTCTCCGTTGGGTGGACGCCCACCCAACGAGTCTCCTGTCGACTTGGCAACTCGCCAAGGTCTGTCCCACACTGTTCCCGCGCACGTGAGTGTACACAAGAACAAAACCCTTCCCGAACAGTCTAGATCCCCTCCCCTCGCCACCTTGTGCTGCAGCGCCCTCCAACCAGTGACCCTTCTCTCCCATATTCTGGAACCTTCCACCCGTCGCGTCGCGGTATGTCGCCGGCAGCTTTTTCTTCTGGCTATTGTTCCATCTACCGCTCTAATACCTCGTTCAGACGACTATCGTACGGCAGCGACCTTACATGCATTCATACTACTTCTCATTACTACTAGTAATATGCTTGTCTCAACGCTTATATTTCCCCCATTCGATTATTGTGCCTTGGTCTATAATTACTTTCCATTGGAATTAGAAAATAAGCTTCGGCGGCTCTTAAAGTCTTGTGAAAGATTTGTTCTTGACCTTCGTAAAGACGAGCATATCACCCACCACCTTCACAACCTGTTATGGCTTAAAACCTCTTATCGGAGGAAGTATTTACTTGGGTCATCTCTCTTCACTCTCTTCTGCAATAAATATCCATCTTTTTTTCATGTTTAAATCCAAATCAGTCTCTGTTCTTAGAACCACTAGAACTGACCCCTCCTACCTCTTACGCGCTATACCTCGGACAAATATTTATCTTAAATCGTTTCTCATCTCTGGTTCTAATATCTGGAATTCCTTGCCATTATCCATAAAAAATTCTTCCTCTCCGTTTTTACGCAAAAACTATGTAATTATTACTATAATAAGCATGTATGCCTACAATTAAAATTTGTATCGCATTTTAGAAATGTATATTTCCAAAATGATCTGAGAAATTATTGTTTGTACGTAATCTCTTTCTGATTGATATTTTATTTTCCATTTTTTATTTAGTGTTAATTATCTGTAGCTGTGAAATTGTTTGTCTTACGCCACTGTGAGATGTTGGCCAGGTATATTTATTCTTTCACATCTTTTCGATCCGCAGCCAGTTCGTTCCCAAACATGTAGGCCTGAAATTATTATAAATTGTCGCGGCATAGAACATCAGCTAAAAAATATCAACCCCAACAAATCCCCCGGTCCATATCAAATACCTGCTCGCGTATATAAAACATTGGCATCAGACATAGCGCCTTACTTAGAATTAATATTTACCAAATCTTTAGTAGATCACGTAGTGCCTAAGGACTGGAGAGTAGCAAATGTCACACCTATATTCAAAAGCGGCGACAGGGAAGACCCTAGTAACTATAGGCCTATTTCTCTCACATTCATTTCCTGTAAGGTATTTGAACACATAATCGTAAGCTCCATTATGAGTCATTTAGATAGGGAGGAATTATTAATAAATAACCAACACGGATTTCCAAAGGGTAGATCTTGCGAAACCCAATTGGCCCTCTTCGTTCATGACATCTTGCTCTCGGGTGAAAATAATGTTCAAGTTGACGCGATATTCCTCGGCTTTAAGAAAGCTTTCGATAAGGTACCTCATGTTAAGTTGCTCTCAAAACTAGAAACATATGGAATAGATAAAAACATTATTAGTTGGATTAATCAATTCTTACATGGGCGGGAACAAAGGGTTGTCATAGACGGTATCATGTCAAACACAGTTAGCGTTACATTGGGTGTTCCTCAGGGAAGTGTAATTGGTCCACTTTTATTTCTATGTACATAAATGATATTAGCAACGTCGTTAAAAGTAAGCTTAGACTCTTCGCAGACGACGCGGTTGTGTATAGGGATATTACCAATTCCGAAGATAGCGACTCGTTAACAATCGACCTACTTGCTATTCATGCTTGGTGCGAAAAGTGGCAGATGGAACTAAACATAAAAAAGGGTACTCTCTCGGGTAACTTTGTGGTAATCCATTTTACTTCCTGTTACGGCCTCGCGCCTAATAATCAAACTCGCCGGCTTAAGGCGGGTTAACACATGGAAGTTGACTTCTATGGGAGTAGCGAGTGTAGCGGTCTCTCGAATCGTATCGCCTTTTCGCAGGGAATCGTTCTGCTGAGACATTACTTCCGGCTTTTCCCAAACAAATGGATGACAGAAGTATACAATGAATGTGGTATTTACGAAAATCGTGAACACGGCAATAAGAGATCAAAAGGGCAGGTAAACAGCAAACTAACCGGAGGGGTAAATTTGCTTTCCGTCCCACCCCAGCACCCCTGTTTCACTCCATAGTCCCGCAAGCTTGTTGGGTGGGGGCGGGGGGTATGGAGATATGGAAGAGATGAAACAAGTGAAATCCCTCGGGTGGAAACGCTGGAAATACGGAAATATGGCGTCGTCGCACAAGTGAAAATCTAGAAAAATGGTGATTTTTTTAGAGTAAATTTCACAGAAAGTATCAAAAAATCTGTTAATAAACGTAATATAAAATGAAATGATGTTCCTGCAGCTTCAAAATGATGTATTAAGTAGTGGTACAGGTGCTCGAGGAACCCGGCAATAAGATATCAAAGGGAGGCCCGTAAACAGCAAATCAACCAGAGAGGAAAATCAAGAGATAAGTCATGAAGCTTACCTTAGGGGTTCTTTCGCATTTAAAATATTTTCAAGCACAAATAAATAGTTACATAAGCAGCAATGAGTCCTTCTCCCACAAAGTTATTCGCTTTTTACATTTGAAATCTCCGTTTGCTGTAATGTGACAAAGATTCCACCGGATGTGATGCAATTCTATTGCAGAATCGATATGCAACTTTCAGGCAAAATAGAAACCAGTCTATTTTTCTTTGCAAGTAGCAACTGCGGTCGGTTACCACCACTCTCCACCATTACTGCATGTAAGTGCGTACTTAAACATCGAAGTGTCGCTTGTAAGCGACTTCCAAGGCAACTGCCATGGAAGTGACTTCCATTTGTAAACCCGCCTTTAGAGTGTCGGTGTATCCAAGGAGACTAGTCAGTGACGCCACCACCACGCATATCCTCGACAATGAGGAGGAAGCGGCGAGCAAGCAGTCAGACTGAGTTTGCGTTGGAGCCCAAAACAAACATTCTCTCCCCTTTTTTGTGTGTCAATAGAGCCCTCTCTCTTTGTGTTCACCAATCAACTCCTCTCTCTTATGTAAAGGGATTATCTACGTGAATTACATTTCTCTTCCATTTTCCTGTATTGCATTTATTTATTAAAGCTGTATCTCGGCCATACCGAGGGCATAACATAATATTTTAGTCCTAGTACGACCGGATTTGAGTTTTTAGAATCGAGTAATCATTCCTCGCGAGATTCTCCCAGTGTTGGATGCAGCTGAGACTCTGCACACAAAAAAGTTGATTCAACCCCTAAAACGTCTGGGCAGCAACGGCAGATAAGAAACCTCGAAGCTCATCCACAACAGAGAAACATCGCCACGACAGGCAGGACCTCCATCGGCGCCTACCATACAGCTCTAAGCATGTTTGTAATCATTATCCTACTCCCAATTTCCTGTTCACATTTATTTAACAAAATCTTGCACGCTTATTGTTAAATTCTGGATGAAAGTGAAGGTAATCTCCTCATTAGAAAAAGAGGCTTTGGCAAGGCAAGCTTAACGAGAATCAAAACATTAGTGAATGACTTTGATCACTCGATAGGCATCAATGCAGTTCGTGTGCGATGCTAGAGACTTCCGCAGATATGGGATGACTACGACGTGATCCAAAGTAAGCTAGAACTCAGGTATTCAAGGTAGGCTAGAACTCGACGCCTCTTCCAGTCACTGGCACACTCAAGAAACTAGCAATTGATGAAGGGGACAATCACCCAGAAGCAGCGGAAATGCTTCTTCGAGATATCTACGTTGACGATGTCATGAGTGGTGCTCAAAACTCGATCGGAAAAAAGATATACCCATCTATTTCAAAGACAATTAATATGAGTACCTCGCATAGGCAAGTTTTCTCTTAAGGAAATGGTGGTCCAAAAATCCTGCGTTGCTTTCATCGGTACCGATGGCTGAAAGAGAAACGCAGCGACCTCTTCCGATTGAAGACAACAACTTCATTAAAACATTAGTTTTATAATGGTATCCTGCTGCAGGCAAATTCAAATTTCCCATCCAGGATCGTCAGGATACTCTTCAATCAACCAAGAGAGCTGCACTCTCAGTAACCGCATCTTTGATCCAGTAGGTCTATTGGGAGCCATTGTGGTAGTTAACAAAATTCCACTGTTACAACTTGGGCAACTAATCCTTGAAGGGGGATGAACTACTCCCCGACATCATTCAACGGCAATGGTCAAATATTCAGGAACGCTTTCATCATATTCCTAGCATTGACATCAAATGATAAGCAGTCTATGAACCGATTGCTAGTGCTCAGATGCGTGGATTTTCCACCTCTTCCTCCATATGAAAAAGTGTAGACATATATACCCAGACCACTTCGAAATTGAATCGGTTGTGCTTTTATTGCAACCATCTATTAGTATTGCCGTGAGACCAGAGATCTCTCGTCTCGACTCTAGTCTTGTCTCGAAAAGGATACGAGACGTGAGGAGAGTTGAAAGTCGGAAATTCGATGTGAGACTCCAGACGAGACCGTGGTCGGAAATGCGATACGAGACTCGTGAAGATAGGGTAGACCTGGGAAGTCGCCTCACCCCTAACAATACCCACACTCCATGAACGACACGATTTGAAATTTCTCCCGATCTTGAAAAGGCATTAGAATACTTCTACTTCCCTACGAAAATCTCCGCAATTGTCACTCAATATATTTGATCTGATTAAAGGGAGGGGTCCTCATGTATTGATTAATAGTTTATTTTTTCAATTCCTGACGTAATAACTGCCTTCTAAAAGATACAGCATGTTTTAAACAAAATTACTCAGTTGTAATAACATAAGGTCACTAGAAAGTACGCTCTGTTGTCAACATTTTGGTATAATTTAAGTTATATTTCTGAGAGTAGTTTAGTCTCAAACGGCTTTCATCCGCCCTATTGTCTTTCCGGGGTAATACCAACATCCTACTCCTGGGTAACGTTTACATATCGGCAATGCCCCGCAGCATATATAATTTCATATGAAACTTCATATCAATAAATGATTTCATTAATTCTGAAGTAGTTGCTGGTAACTGGATCTTCTTATTTTTTTACCAGTAATGCCTTGCTGAGTGCAGAGATTGAATGCATCGTAATTGCACTAACGTATCATACACTACTATTCAAGATGTCGAATATGAAGGGTTTTGATTATTTCAGATCTTTAATACTTTTTAAATATTTTATTTAAACTGTGTTTATCTTTTTAACGTAAATAACTTTTTCCTATCCTTATGACCTATGTTGTCACTGCACTAGAATTATGTTGGAATTGCCGTATGTACTGGGGCAATGTCATAATTTCCCCGGTGCATACGGTAATTCCAACGAGGTTACGAGAAACATTAATTTGCTCATATGGTGCCAATATTTTTCCCAAACCTAGCATGCATTTGATCGCCCATATCTTAAACTATTACAACAGGGTTGAAATTCGCTATGAAAAAATCATTTGACTTGACCGGGATTCGAACCCGGGTCTCCCAATTGCCGGCCAGGTGTGTTAGCCAGTTACACCACCAAGCCATCTTCCTTCAAGGCGAATTTCGAGGGGGGTTTATGCAAACTAGATATAAAACATAAATGTAATTATGTAGTATTACCAGCTGGGGAGTCGACATACAAAAAAAAGTTTTTTCTTTTCTTCTTTTTAATGCGTCAACACGCCATCGAAGAGATGACAACTGTTAATCGATGATCGAGTCGGTAACCCCAAAGCGGGAATCCCCAATGGGGTACCTATATTCCAGGCAATTTTGTTGTTGTTTATTTATGTAATAACTCATGTATAACTTGTGTCCCTTATTATTATTATTATTATTTTAACTTTAGCCTTTCTCTGTCAATAATCACCTTTACAACTCCTTCCTTTTTTGCTGCCCTCACTTACGATTTCTTCATATTTATTTTCATTCCAAAATTTTTTCCTTCTCCCTCGATTTTATCCACCATTTTCCGAAATTGTTTCTCACTCTCTGATCTTACCGACTGATAACCTGCAGATTTCATGATCTCCACTTTTTTTCTTCAACTAGGATTCCACCTGGAACTTCAATGGCTTTTTCAAGTATCTCTCCACTGTAGATGTTGAATATTGCGGGAGACATCTCCCAATCTTGTGTCAATCCTCTCCTTATGCTAATTTCTTCTGTTTCCTCACTATCAACCCATAACACGTCTTCATTTTTTTAAGTCTTAAATGAATCCTCTGTCACCCCAACCAGCTTCCAAGTTTTTCATGGTCTTCCACAGCACATTCCTGACAATTTCATAATACGTTCTTGAGCTGACGTATAGCGTGGGGAGGTGTTCCATTTGCTATATTGTGAATTATGTGCTGCAAGCGTTCTTTCATTGCTGCACGCTATGGTGTTAAGTAACAAAAAATACTCATGCTCAATTGCATCTATACCTCTGAATATTGGTAATTTTCTCGAAAAATTCCGAACCGATTCCCTATGGCTCAGTATTTAAGGGTTGGGAGGGCACGAAGAATCCATTTAACCAAAGGGCTCAGGGCCGTAAAGGCCCAAGGGCTGCCGAAATAGGCCCCTATTTTACTCCCAAAATGAAATCGTAGTAATCAGGGCAGAGGTTTCATTTCTGCTTATTTAATTCCTGCTGGAAATGTCCCCAAGGGGATATGGAGCGTCCCGAAGGGGACATGGGGTGTCCCCTTGGGGACGCCCCATGTCCCATGTCGCCTTCGGGTCACCCCATATCCCCTTAGGGACATTTCCAGCAGGGAAATCACTTTCAATCACGATGGGGGTTCAAATTTTCTCTATCGCTTGGTTGAAAGAATTAAGAATTTTATTCTAGCTATCGATTATGTTAAACACTTAAGTTAAGTTAAGGCTTACGTTTTTAAAGGCAAAATCATGAATATATATTATGAATCGTTGACTCGTCGCCGCTAACAATTGTCTAGAATGCCGTAAACACACAAATTTTTGGATTGTGGCGCCGCCTAGTGATGAAAGACGGCACTTCAAATGTAAATAGTCGACAGATTGTAAATAAACAATTGTAGTAGATATTTCCTCTCTAACATTTACAAATTTACTGTTAGGTCACAAAAATAGCCAGCTAGTATTCAAAGCTTTAAGTAATTCATATCTCCTCCATCGTTATTGAATATCCTCCAGTGTCACGTTAACAACAATTAACAACGGCCATTTACGATTCAACCTAAAGACTTTTCTAAGTAGCGCCAAGGACTGGGTGAACTAAAAGTGGAAATTTAGGTAACACGTAGCCTAGGCAACAATTCCAAACATTTAAATCCATAATGTATATTCATGGGAAAAATAATCAATTTTTTCCAAATTCAACAATAGCATTTTTCCATGGAAACTTGAGCAATTCATCTGGGCGTTTTACGGGCATCACTCGCTTCGTTTGTGCGCCCAACGCCACCTGCGTGTACTTTTTGCAACTGTACCGTACTCGTTGCGCTCTGTATCTACTCTACTTCCACTGTATTCCGCCGCTCGCTCCGGACTGTAAAGCCTGAATCACACGACACTTGACCTTGTACAAGTCCTATGATGCCAGCTAGCATTCAAGGACTTGTGCAAGGTCAAGTATCGTATGTTACAGATCAAGCATACCGGAAATCCTGCATGATCGCTAGCATACTAGCTGGTATCCTTGTTTTCGTAATTGGTGCGGTACTAGTTTGATACTTGCTCCGAGTAGGACCTAATAGCCGCCGACCAATCACCACTGCTCTTTGCAATATTTGCCTCCATAGTCCATCGTGACAATTACAATTCCCGCGATCAAATAAACAACTGAAACCTCACAAAAATACACAATGGCTTGGGTACCTGAGACAGTTGAGGTTTTCATCGATAAAAATCGTAGGTACTCGTGACTTTGTACTGCGGCAGCTGCAGCGGCTAAAAGCCTTCGTCTTCGTTCGAAACCAGCAAGTTCAAGTATCGTGTGACAGCTCCTGGGAAGGGTTCAAGCATGCTAGGTTTCGTACTAAAAATCCAGTACTCGCTAGCATCCTCGGACTCGTACAAGGTCAAATATCGTGTGATTCAGGCTTAAGGATCCCTTTCGGGGCTGTCCTCGGGTAAAAAAAACCTACGTCCAACCCCTCCCGTCTTTCGCGCACTCCTTCCCCCTTCTCATTTCTCCTCTACTCCCCATCAATTCCCCTTCCCCCGATCCAAAATACGTCGAACCTAGAGAATATGAATATGCATGGGATAAGCTAAACCCGTCTCAATCATTCCTATATTGTCTCGTTCCTGAAGAGGCCAGGCGGGAGCGAAGTTGTTGAAGTAAATACAGAGTGGCTACAATGGAACGCTCAAATTTTGTCGAGTTCTTAGAAGAAAGGAAAAAGATATGGACAGTATTTTGATGTAAATGAGAAGCCCGACACTTCAAGTTTTTTCAAAATAATCCGGAAACTAACAAGTGAGCCCCTTTGAAAATACGAATTATGTCCCGTCTGATATCCTTTCCGTTCAATATGCACTCCAATATGACTTATGTAACGGTTCAGATTACTCCCAAAATCCTAGTACGAGGATCACTTTCGCGACGTAAAATGTCTCCTTAATATATACCCAAAAATAGTCCATAAGTCGTGATATACTGCGTTTCTCAACACTAAAAATTTTGCGAATTAAAAATATAGAAAAGTCACGCCGGAGTCAAATGTTCGAAATACAACCATACATACCAATCACGCTGTTCCCTTTCAGGGTAGGCACAGTCACAAAGATTCACTCATAAATACATATTTGTACACCTAACTCTGCTTCCATGATTTTCTCCATACTGACCTATCCTTGCAAATCTCTTTTGCCTCATTTACCCCCATACACGCTTCATACATGCCCTCCTGCTTTTAAGACCCCTAATATTCCTCCTCCTAAGAATTTCCTCAACCACTACCGACTTTACGCTATCGCCTTTCTCTTAATAATTATTGTAGACATGAGTGGTTTTGATATAAGTTAGCCAGACATGTTTCTAATATACAAAAGGAAAAAATTGTTTCTGTGTTGATTTTTACACGAGCTGATGTAAAAGTTGTAAAACTCGGCTAATCCCGAAACTAACACTGCAATACAGGTTTGATTTATACAATTTTAACCGCAATAACGACAGCTTTATAACTATGTACATAGCTATTAGTCTAATATCCTGGGATTTCCAATAACGATTTTTATTTATATGTATTTTACATGCAAAGAAAGCAAGTAGGATACCTCGGCGCCGCCATCTCGGCGCAAGGCATCTCATCGTAGGGCCGTCTCGGCGCAGGCCGTTTCGGCGAAAGGACGTTTCGGCGCAGGCCATTTCGGTGTAGGGCCGTCTCGACGCAGGCAGTAGCGGCGCAGCCGGCATTTCAGTAACCACTCGGCAGGTAACGATGTTCTTATGATGTACGACTAGTGAAAGTATTATTAAATGTCTAAATAATAAATAAAGATCGTCTTGGCATTTTAAACCCATCTCCACCGCAGTGTTTCCCTCACATATTCTCATGACGTGATATACCGTATAATGCTGGAGTTCGTAACATGTTAACAACTTTGTCTGAATGTAAATTGGTTTAGAATTTACATAAACGACTGTCTAATTCTTAATCGTTGGCTTGAAAGCGATTCCCATCCCAATTGAGGCGAAATGTCAGTTAAACGAACAATACTTTCCAAAGGGCCTTTCTTTCGTATCTTTTTCATCTTCTCTGCACACTGTGGCTTGCGCCGAGGTGTCCCATTCCTAGGAATAGGGAAGTCTTGGGGAGAGTAGGTGGTGAAAGAAAGCAATGGGAACGTCATTCGAGAGAGAAAACGAAATTGATTGGGTATACTTTGAGGAGGCAATGTTTGCTATGAGATGTCCTTGAAGGACGTTAGGAGGGAAGCCAAGAGGGGTATAGGGAAAAGGAAGATTTTGAGTGACATACAAGGAACAGGAAGCAATGAAAGGACAAAGAGCGAAGCGGAAGACGGAGAGCGCCACGGGCCGGCGAAAGCAGACAACTTATGATGATGAAGTTGAAGGGCGACGATATAGTTGGTGAAATCATCTGTTTCTCCCGTATTACACCCCACTTCATATTATACCTCACAAACCTACGAAATCTGGTGCTGGAGGAGGACGCTGAAGATAAAATGGACGGACAAAATAGGAAATGATGAAGTGCACAGATAAGTAGAAGAGTAAAGGACCACATGGAACACCATACAGAAAAGTAGAACAAGATGGATTGGACACACCCTGAGACACAATGGATTTGCGAAGAACATAATTAAAGGCAAAATAGAGGGAGAAGCACCCAGAGGAAGACCAAGGAATAAGTTCATGGACCAAATAAAGAGGAGAGTAAATAAGAAGAGATATATGGAGGTAAAGGAACTAGCATTAGATAGGGATGGGTGGAGGACTGCAGTCAACCAATCCTAGGATTGAACGACCAATGAATGAATACCCCACTTGTAAAACGCTGCCATTATTTGGGATCGACCCAAGCTCGATACAATGATAATATTAGCCGACTTTATATCGGTTTTGTTGCATAAACCCTTAGGGGTTCTGGGGTTATAGAATTCTGTGTTTTTAGATTTTACTGTGCGAGCCTAAAAAAGAGAAACGGACTACACGAAATTTTGAAAATAGCTGATCATTTTTGACATCTCAGGGGAACACTATGGATATTAGTACCGATGTAACAGAATGGAGGCGCAACAATCGGTAAAGTTTTCGCGTCTTCGTCACGTGCGAAAGCGCGAAAGCACCCTTTGGGGGAGGATAAAAACATCCCTCGCATGTACTCGCGACTGTGCCACAGCTTCGAAATTCTATCTTCTTTTTGACTCGTCGAACTTTTCACATCACCCGCAGAAACGAATCCAGCTTCGGAATCCGATCGTCATCTTTCCAATCCGACCACGTCCGCGTACACCCGCAGAAAGGAAAACCAAGTTTTTATCGAGCAAAAGCTTTTCCCACGGAAAAAAAGCCTCAGGCACGAATATGTGACCACAATCGACGGTGCGGCGTGTGAATCACACACCTTGGGGCATATGTATTAAAAAAAGGATATGCTCAGAAGGAAAAGGTAGAAAAAAAGCAAAGACTTATGACACATGGCAGAAGTTAAACGAAATCCGTCGCTATAAATCATTATGATATGCTTTTACTTACTAGCAAGTCCTTTGACTAACAAGTAAATGATCAACTAGTTTGCCTAGAAATCAAGGAATCAGCTGTTGTATGACCCACTGCCACCTGGAGAGAATTAACGAGCTCGGTTGTGCTGTAGTTTGGTCGTGGTAAATTGTGACAGAGTTTTCATGTGTTGATTGATTCATAAATTATTATATTCTTGTTTTTATCAAGTAATGAATATCCAAAAAGTGTGTACAAAACGTGGAACCAAATAATAAACTACCTTTTTTGGCGAATAAGATGTGCTGACACTCAGAGATTCTTGAAAAATTCAAAATTACAATAATTGAGAAATTCAAAGATAAATCTGTAGAAAAAGTTATTAGAGGAAATGTCAGACATAGTTTGAGAAATAGATGAATGCAAAAGCTGCGATGAAGAAATAAAATAATATGAAAACGAATAAAGAATATAGCTGACGTAAAAGAAACAGGAAATAAGAAAATTATATTACTAGATTGGGAGAGGAAGATGTTGACAGCAATAAAAGGCAACTCAAATCCAACTGTAAAGCGTGCACCACGTTAGTTTTAGAATTTAGTTGGCATTTAAGACATTTGACGCGGGCGCAGCCGACTGGCTACGATTCGTACCATACTTAGCAACGGCCGTCGCCGATCGGCGTCTTTTTACACCGACGAATCAATTAGTATTTTAAAGGTGGTTTGTTCGGCATCAATAGATTCGTAATACGTCGTCATCAGCCAAACATCATCGCCTACATTGTATCGGTTTCCGGTCCTGGATATCCACATCCCAAGTTCCTGGTGCATTTAGTGGTGTTAGCTTTACGATTGATATACTCGTCTCCATGATATTTGGCAACATTAGCACAGCCCAGTACACCAATACTGCCCTGGTAAGCCAAAAGACATTACACACACACACACACATACATACCAATCACGCCGTTCCCTTTCGGGGCAGGCGCAGTCACAAAGTTTCACTCATAAATGCATATTTGTACACCTAACTCTGCTGCTGCAACCCGGCGTGTCAGTACACCGCATTACCTCCTAGTGGTGGGTCGCAGGCAACGGTATGCTGGCTCTCAAGGTATTCCTTTCAGATGGGATCCTAGCTTGAGTAGAATACTGAAAGCGGGCCTAGGGTATTACTATGCTTTGGTTTCTCTTGTGGCATACTGGCGAAAATGTGCCAATACTGACCGGTAGAGCGCCGTAACCGTTAGTAGGGAAACCTGCTCGTGGTGCGGGTACTGCAAAGGCTGGTACCCTTTCACACTCTATTACAACTTACTCATAAGAGTCACAAAGTAGCCTCGGACGGCCGAAGCCACAATGGGCGGCGGAAGCTGAATAAGGTAGGTCCAAAAGACAATAACTTAAAAAATTACACATTTTGAAATTAGAGCTGATTTTGTTATTTTAACCCTTTGAATGCGGCATGACGTGATATCACGTCATGGTTTTCGTTTTGCTGGTGCTGATGACTTGATATCACGTCAAGGGTACCGTGAGTATTCCAGCATTCACTAGGCCCCCTAGTGAAAGCTGCAACGCTCACGGTACCCATGACGTGATATCACGTCATGAGCACCAGCGTAAAGACAACCATGACGTGATATCACTTCGTGCCGCACTCCAAGAGTTAAAACTTGATAACTTGAAAACTAAACAAGATAACCGTATCTGTAGTGGTTTTCCAGATATCAAGCCCAGCATTAACCGTATATGCTGTTTAAATGTCTTTGTCGAGAATCTCATACTTCTGTTCCTTCATGGTTCATGTTCATTCCGCACCGACAATGAAACCATCAAATAAATAGTAAGCTCTTTGAAGATGGACTAGATGAAGAAATGAAGACTCGATAGTGAAAACTTGAGCATTTTTGTAATAGCTCAGAACCAACAATGGTTCAGTTACTGTCTTTTAGCTTAGCAGGGCAGAATAGCAGTCGGGGAATGTTACTCATTTTCCAATATAACTTTTTCTCGACCATTATGACATAGATAATAATAAGGTTCTTGAATATTGGCCATTCATGTATTTAACGCACAACCAACATTTCGCCTAATATATTGGCATCCTCAGGGATTCGCAACACAATACTAAGAGAATACAGCAAGGCATTATTACGACTATTAGTACAAAAGTTGAGGAATCAAAAATATACCTACGATTAAACTTAATATTGTACAGTAACAAAGTAAATAACAACTCCAAGAAGTATAGAAATATGTACAAAACCAGAAATTAAATTAAACCATGCACAAATTTTGCAAAAAAATATATACATATAAATATACAGAGATAAAATTGATAATTCTCAATTTTCAGCACATAATACAAATAGAAAATCAAAATTAACATTAGAATTGATTATATTTGTTTTTTATAAAAACAAAAAATACAGATTTCAATAAATGTTCAACCTATTAAACCAATATAAATTTTACTAAGCTATTCAATGTCAGTACTCCAAGGATTAGGACTTTTTATGATCTGTGCCATTTCATTGAACGGTCTTTTATGCTAGCACGGTTCATAATCAATAATGTTACTTATTGTGCCAAAGTGTTTTCACTTTCATAACTTTATTTTCGTTTCTTTGAAATTTAATCCAACCATCAGCTTGAGCAATTGAACATTCAACATCATCGGATATATCGCATGATACTGTATTTTGGCCCATCGATAGCACCTCGCAGACAATCTTATGATATTCCGAAGCGGATAAATATCTTTAAAATATTTTCATTTTATTTAATGCAATCAGTGCCTCACCTCGATACTCGACAAATCCCTCCAATAAAGTGTTTGTCAAGCACTGGACATTTTCTATCTCAAACCGAAACAAAGATTTAAAGTCAGTTTCAAGTGGACTTGACGATGGTCATAAACTTTCATGCACCGCACTTTAACCTTATCTGCCATAGTTGCACCCAACCTTTTACTTTGCATACGATTCCACTACTCGCTAGATGCATCTGATATGAAGGAATTGCTTTTCAGTTCGAGTAGAAAGTAAACTTTATGTATATGCATTAATTCAGTCCTGTGCAAAATATCTACAGTAAAAACATTTCACGGTCTATAAAAGTAAAAGACTTTCTTTTTGTATTCATACTGCTTGAAGGAAATGCTTGGAATTTCCGATTCCGAATTTCGAGTAAACGGCTTTCTTTCTGCTTACGCATGCGGCTCATTGGAAGATAAGGATAAATTCTTTCATTTCTCTGTGCCGTCCATGATTTCCCAGGAATCGGGGCACATAGCTTAGTTTCAGATGATTTTTCCCGGAATCCTGTATCGGACATGAACGTGTTCTCATGGTAACGATTCGTTCACGTATTATGTGAGACAAATCCTTACGTTTTTTGAGACCGCTTATGTAAGACAGCGCAATATTTCATGTCTCTTTCATAAATCACCCACTTTCTGCCAAAACTAACTTAAGGTGGTGCTTGCATATGTGAGACAGAAAATAGTACATTTCGATGCTAATGACATGAGTGGCTCAGTCATTCACAGCGTGAAATTAACACCTGAGCGAAGCTAGGTACAATAGAAAAACTATGATTATAATAAATTATCCTTCCCGTAATCAATAAAGATCAATTACTCGTGCGTGACTTAAGTGCAGTCTGGTGTTGTAATGAATCAGCCGCCAGCGCAGTGAAGCGCAATAATAGTCTACTTATGCCACGGAAAAACGTGAGTTAAGTGCGAATTTAAGTCACGCGTGCTATAAAATACCAAACTGCACATTTTTATTTAATTGGTTTAAAAAATCCTGTTTTCGCAGATGAGTTACCTGTTGAAAACCTACATCATAATACTAACTATGCGGTTTATTCCGCGAATACATTTTTAATGGCCGAATTTTTCTAGCCATAGGAGCCAACTGCAGCGCTATTTGAATGAAACTACCATAACTAAACCAATTACAGCAGGAATTCACTAATTACTTAAGGAAATATAGAGGGTAAAATAGGAAATACAGATGACACAGAGGAAGGATAGAAGGGAAATTCCTATTTTTAACCTTTATTCAATTTTCCAAAACTTTTCGCTTAGCTTAATTAAGTTTTAATCAAAAGCTTATATATGCTCTCTCGTTCTAATCGACGTTTTTCTACTGTCATCTGAACAATCTCCATGAGATTCCATGTTAAAATCACCACTTTCAAGGCTGACTTGTAGTAAAATAGTCTGGAGAAACTATTTTTTCGGATCAGTTTACATAAATCACTTGAAATATAGTAGGTATATTTAACTTTTGATTTTTGGAATTGGACTTCGAAGTTCTGTCATCGGACCTTATCAACTTTCATTTTTGGTGGCAGTAGTGGGGGTTTGTATTTAACATTGGTAAATGCACCACAGTTTACTTCCAGCGAAAGTCAACACACAAATGCCATACCTATACGGTGGGTGGAGTAAATATAAAATCTTCAGTAAAATATCTTGGAATAACCTTAACTTCAGATATATCGTGGGAAACACAAATACAAAACATATCAAGCACAGAATTAAAGAACCTAGTGTGTTAAGCGTATAATAGGAGGATCCATGGATGAAAAAGTAAAAGAGAGATGGTTAGGCCCCACCTCGAATATGCCGCGAGCATGTGGGACCCTGGTCATAAAGTTTAACGAAAAAGTAATAAAACACAAAGAAAAGAAGCATGTTTCGTTAAAAGCTGCTACGAGCGAACATATAATTTCTCACAACTTTTAGAGGGATTAAGGTGGGAGTCCCTAGATACTCGGAGGCTACACGCTAGGCTTAGGTTGCTTGATTAATTCTAACTGGTGTGTTTCAGAGCTACACAGAGAATATAATCATTACGAATCATTACATCTTTAGGTTTGACATAAGCGATAAAATAAGGGAGATACATTGCCGAACAGATAGGTACAAAAACTCGTTCTTTCCGCGATCAATAAGCGACCACAATAAAGACTGAGCTCCACTAAATACACTCCCACTACACACGTCACCATTTCATCTCCCAAAACCTTACATGTTTACACGGCTGGCGGGTCGCAGATATGAAATACGCAGGTATGTAGATGAAATTATTTCTGGAAGAAGTGACCAGGGGACAGAGCCATGCCTTATTTATTTATTTAATATTCTTTACCAAAATTAGCGCCAATTGTGTTGTACGAGTTATAATAGTTAAGCAACGATATTAACGGAAGAAGAAACTGGAGGCAGAGGGAGTACAGGTGGTCGGCGGTGGCGAAAGGGGAAGTAGCGATCCTCGCGTCTTCAACTCCCTTCTTCTACTTCAAGCAGTATGAGTGCCAACAGTAGTTGTAGAAGCAGCGTCCCGGCCGGTGGATGCGTTTTCTAAAGGCAGTGCTGCGTGGAACTTGCGAAGTATATTAAATAGAGAATGTTCAAAAAATTCCATAAAGTCCAATCACACACCATTCAAGTGACTTAATGTCATTATTGCCCATAGATTTCGTATGTTATACTCGTAGAAGATAGAAAAATGACTATTTTCTTTGGGAACGTTTACAAAATACATAACGTTTCTTTTCAATTGAAATCTCGTTTGAAACTAGCAAATACTCAGCAAAAAAGGAATTCACTTCAAACTTTACATTTTTTTGGGTGAGCAAGAAATAATTGTTAAGAAAAAGTACGGCAAATAGCAGTAGTAAATCGCGATGAGAGGACTGCTGATGAGACGAAGGGTTGAGATGAGCAACCGAGGAAAGGGACTGGACTCGCGCTGAGCTGGATCTCGAGTGGCGACTGAATACCATTTTTTCCGTGGCGGTCACTCTCCTTCACCCCGAGTCTCACATGTGCGGCATTCGTTGTTCGTTCGCGTGGAAAATCCTCGCTGCACATGTGCGACCTTTCGGCGCGAAAAGGGTTTATTCTTGCCGTATTTCTCTAGAGTTGAAATGGTGCACTGTGATGTCACGCTTGGTTTGCGAAAGGTAATAATGTGGGGATTTTTTCAACGGATTCAGGCGAGATATCGTAGAAGTTCGTCATATTACACCGAGCCATAATAAGGTACAAGACTTCAGGTCTCGGTATCGGTATCAGAAGGTTAATACACCAAATTCGTCAGTATAAACGTTAGAATTTCGTTTAAAATTCTTACTCGCTCAGAAAGACTCAATAAATTCATTTTAACCCTCTATGGACAGAATTATGGAACATCAGCATAAAAACAATACCGCTACTATAATAATTTTTTACATCATTTACAGAGCCATGATCAAGTACAAGACCTGAAGTCTTGTACCTTATGATGGCTCTGCGAGCTGAAACACATCGTAAAAATTAAAATACCTTGTGGAATAGTGCGATTGTTGTTTCTGTTATAAAATGTGGGGATTTATTATCGCTCATGACATCGATATAAGAAAGATTTTTTGTCCTTTAAGGTAGTTTAGTCCCAAATATCATTTCACTCAGAAATAAATGAATTTGGTCTCTTTTTAAAGAAAAATATCTCACCCCTCCAAAGATACCAAACAATCACTCCCTTACCGAACTACTTTCCGAGATTTTTGACGAAAAATGCCAATCCTTTTACATTGGAAATGGTACGCTTATGCTCTTCAGAGAGATCTTATTTTTAAAAAATGAGTAATTTATAGCACCAAGATCTCGTCAAAAAATTGAAAGCGTGTAGTTTGTATGTTTTCTCAACCATTTTTTAAGATAAAGCATATAGACAGCGCAGATATTTTTTCAGGATCACAAAGAATTGTAAAATGTACCGTGCGAAATGAAATGAGTCAAGTTGAATATTTATTTAGATATTTTGTTTAATTACATAGAAATTCAGTCGTGTAAAATTTTATTATCGCCCCATTAATAATACAATATTAAATTCATGCATCCCACAGCTGCTGAAATTATAATATGTAATTCGAATATGATCTCAATTATGACTAGGGAACTGTTTCGCTCAAACTACCTTAAAGAGGAGCCTTAACTATTAAGTACTCCATCCGCTCGTCAATATGTAAGCTATTAGTGTACCCTGACTCGGATTCTTCTCGGAGTCTGTTTGTTTTACTCTGCAATATACAGAATCTTTAACAAACATTTCACTAAGGTGAACTATGCTCTGTGTGCACAACTTAAGACAAGGTTTTGTTCGGCCAAACTTTTTTTTTAAAGTTCACATAAATACGATCTGACGAGCAAATGAATCCTTACGTAAGATGACCTCTAATCCACGAAACCCATCACGTAACACAAGGTTAGATGAGCCCAAAACTCAATCCCCTTGAAATAAGTCTTACGTAATACTTGAAAGACACCAAAGTAGCCAAAAATTAATTTCTACTCGAATTTTAATGCAGCCTTTACGGAGCAACCCGGAAGTGTACACAAGTGCGAAATTTCTTAGAGGAAAAAAATCATCCGGCATGAACGGAAATTGAACTCAGATCTCTCGATATAGTGCTCAATTCTTAAGCCACATGAGCTAAAACCTTCACGCCAACGGATTTTTGGGGCTTTAAAATAAACTAGGTCTAACGAAGAGGAAAGAAGAATTTTTAATTTATTTAACCCAAATTTGACACTTCTATATCAAATTATTCTTTATACAGAAATTTAGAATGAAATATTAATTTCGATGATAATCAAATAATAATATTTTAACCTTATTATGATATAGCGTTGAACTATATAAATTAGAGTAATATCGATTATAAATCGATATATTTGTAGTCGGGCATTTTTTAACTACTGAGGAAGACCAAGGAGGTGGTCGAAAGTTTAATAATTTCACGTGTGAGTTTGTCTTTCATATTTTCTATATGTTACCGCCATACCTCGTGTGTTTTATAGTTCACATACATATATAGCCAAAAGGTACAGATGTTCCAACAATTCAATTTGTTACCATTGTTGTTGGAATTATTATTCGTACGGTATATGTACTTTTTCTTCAGTATCGTCGTAATTTCTTTACAATTATCTTTGTCCATTCTCTCATCTTAATAATATAGATGGAGCGATTTTCATCTATGAAAAGCTATGTGTAAAACTTTGTGTACGTGTTATTTTTAGAGACATTGCTGAATTAAAATAAAAATATCGAATTGATATTTCAGTAATTCAATGATGTTTTAATTCGTAGTCATATGGAACATGACATATATTTCGTGATAATTCGATTGCACATCTGTAAATGTTTCCTACTGAACGCAAAACAACATATATGTCATAATAATCATTGTTTAAAACATACATCATGGTGAAGACAACATATGTAAATGAAATGTTATTAAAATTTCGAATTCTTCACCATTTTTTGCTGCAATTTTTAATTAAGGAACTGCGACAATTTTTAATTAAGGAAAGTTTTTAAAATGCAATTCCTGTTTCAAAATCCGTCACTGCCTGTTTTGCAAGTTTAAATGCATTAACAGATACATTCAAGCGCAATGTGGTCCAGAGATTTTTTTTCGATTACTGTAAACCTTTTCATTCACGTGCTCTCAACAACCTACGGCTACAGCTCACACCGTAGGATGGCAGTGTATTCCCCTAAAGCAAACAAAACGCTTTGACCTCAGCTTTATTCTATCTAATTGCTTAATAATGAGAGATTAATTTCCTCCTCTCTATCAGCATCCGTTACGTATTCCGTATTATAGCAGCATTTCTTTCTGTGGCAGCAATTCTCAACTCCATGCATCATTTCTATGCATACTTTGAATAATGGTGAGCTTCTCAGGAACTGTTCCCAAGTCTGGATTTCGCTGTTCAGTAGTATTGTAATTGCGCATTATTTTCTAAAAAACCTTTCTTTACCGTGATAATTCCTTTTTTTAGGAAAAGCTTCCATTTTAGTAGAGTAGACGAAAATTAAGGAAGTGCGAGATACTAAAACCATATTCGAATTATAAGTTTTAATTTCCCTGTATAGATATATATATATATATAAAAGTTTGCCAGAGGAAGGCAGACGACAAACACAGAAAACAAAAAAATGATGAACACACTTACAAAGCTACAAAGAACTTCATCATTTTTTTGTTTTCTGTGTTTGTCGTCTGCCTTCCTCTGGCAAACTTTTATATATTCGTCACCTAAGTGATCCTAAGTGCATTTATATATATATATATATATTTTTTTTTTTTCTGTAGGACACACAAAATAAATATTGCATTATTAATGGAGCAATAATATAGTTTCATATGACATAAATCGTGAGTAGTAAAATGAAAATATCTAAATAAGTCTTAAACTTGACTCATTTTTTTCACGCGGAACGTTTGAAACTCCATCAAAACGGAAGGTTTATTGTGATCCCGAAGAATTCACTGCTGTGACAATATGATTAATTTTCAAAAGCAGTTGAGAAAAGATAAAAAACACTTGATTTTTTGACGAGATCTAAGAGTAGAAAATGCCTCATTTTTAATATAAGGTCTCTCTGGAGTGCATAAACGTACTATTTCCCGTATAAAATGGCCGGTATATTTTGGAAAATATCTCAGAAAGTAATGTGGTAAGGGGTTGCATTTTTTGTGTCAATGTAAGGGTGGTATATTTTCCTTTAAAATGAGATCAAATTCATTGATTTCTAGGTAAAATGATATTTCGCTCAAACTACCTTAAGAGCCAAGACCGTTAATAATATCTATAGATTAAATAAAATTCATGCACAATAAAAATAAATTGAGATAGGCGTAAAATACAAAATCAATTGAAATTTTCAATTAAAATACACTGCCCAAATGAAAATGAAATGGTGCTGTAAAACGCTCGTTCAAAACACACATTTTAAAAATAAAAAAAAATGTCTCAGGTAAACAGAATGCGGGTCTGGGTTTTTGGACGGTATTCCACCGAACGAAAAGGTTTTAGCTTATCAGCTGCGACCCTCCAGTAGGTTTGAACTAGCCTCTCGGAAATTGGAGGAGGAAGAGCACACATGGGTAACTTTCGGAAAAAGATTAAACCAGTAAAAAAAAACTATAGGGTGCCTTGGACAAACGTTTCTTCGATTTTTGGTGATTTATAGAAATATATATATAAATAAAATTGACATGGTATTGATGTAAATGGTATAATGCCTGAAAATATCTTAAATTCACTCCATTGCATCCATTCATTGCACCGCGTAGAATTAAATGTCTTTTTTTGTACGCTCATTATGTAATATGCATTGGAAGTTGTTAGAACAATGCTTAATTTAAGTCCCAGAAAATAATGTAAAACCAAGTTTAAAATGTTGAATACGCTCACCACTCCTTGTGTATACATTTACAATGTGATTGTCTTTTTGAAACAAAACATGGACCAAGCTGTAAAAAAATCCTGAAATTCGTGAGTATAACACAAGAAACAAACAGGACATACATGATGATTACCACACGCACTCACATACATTTAATGGTCCTCGGGCAATGGATACACGCCTTTACAATCACCTACCAAAGGATGTTGATAATAGAAGCACTTTTAGCTTGAGACTATTGACTCACTTACTGGATTTGTCATGTTATAGTGTGAATTAAATTCTTTGAAAGTTAAACAAAATAATAATGATAAATAAATATTAGAGAATTATTTCTTTGAAGGCTTCCGCGACTCTTATAATTATTAATATTCCAACGGACCTGAAGACGCCCCCAGGAAGAGGGGAGAAACTGTTGTCAAAAAAACCAAACACGCGACGGAAGTACCTGAAAAGAGCAGTATTAATAATTAGATAATTATGTTACATCGTACATGATGTATATACATATATCCATTGTCGGCCTTGACTATATTTTTGTTCTGACATTGGGTGTATTCTTATTTTTCGTTTATAACGAATCCTATATTATTATAATTCATTTGTACCCACGATCTTTGGTTAATTAATTTATAATTATTAGCTTGATGCACGGCGACCCGTTTATCGACGGAACAAAGGTTCTAGCTGAATTAAACCTGATGTATTTGTTCACGATACAAGTATTTAGGGTGATTCTAGCAGAAAATGACTTAACTACGGATTCCAGGTGATTCCACGCATGGCGAAGGATTTTGACATGCAGAGGGAATCCGAAAGCGGAGCCTTGCACTAAATTTGTCAATTAACTCACCATCTCCTCTCCTCGCTACTTAAAAACACTTCAATTTTTCATGCTATTTTTTTCGGGGGTTGATGCTGAATTTATCTTAAGTTAAATGCGTGGGACGGTGAAAAATTTTGAAAATATTGGTTTTCTATCTGAAGTAAATTCCATCACTTCGGAAAACTCATTATAAGAGGCAAATACCCTCCAAGAATCGAATTCAAGTAAAATTTAGGCACCTTAACATTTTAAGTATAGCTTTTGAGTGCTTGACACTTATTTTTCTCTGCTGAAGCAGGGATGGCAATTTTGACTAAATTATGATAATTTTTGTACATTTTGCCGCATATCATGCAGGTTATACTGTCGGAAAATGCCAATTAAATGGTCTTTCGGTTGATAACTTCTGATATACAAATTCATCAGAGCCAAATTATTCCTCGAGTGGGAGTTAAAATGTTTGAGTGATTTCACGATATAAACCAAATATTATCTACAATTAAAAGGAACTCCATACTAAGTAGCGAGCAGTTCTCAGGAGATCCTCGCTTTTAAAATGTTAAACAAAAAAGGAATAATTGCAATAATCGAAGTCGAAATGCGACAGTCACGTTGAAATATCGCATCTTTTCAATCCTAGAGAAGAAATTTTGTGCCCATCAAAAATATATTTGTCAAACAAACCCGCATATTTTGCACATAAACTTTGCTTATCTTAATAGTCTTAAGCATGTATTCGGTGAAATCAGAATTTTCAAACCATAAAAATGTGGAATTTAGCGTTTCTTTTGACAGTAGCGGTGAGACCTCCCATAAAAGTTTTGAGTGTAAGTACAAAGTTGCGTTGAGTGAGATTTTTACCCCGTGAATGAGGAGCTTCGTACGATCGCAGAGATTTTAATGGACTGCACTTCGCTCGGAATCGCGCCGTGGGCTTCTTTACGATCAGAGGTACACGAAACGCTCGTCCCCTTCGCAACTGGACGAGACATTATCATCCAGCGTCCACCCCCCCCCGGCCACATCTCCTTCGTCCATTGTTAGCCTCGCCTAAGACGACATTCTCTGACCGCCCCCGACAAACGCCGAGGACTTGCTTCCCTCGCCACGTCGGACGTTGAAAACCGCAGAAGAAACCGTGGAGTGCACTGGTGGATAGCGCATCCAAGGCCGGGACTCGGAGACGTTCTGTGGCAGCGGAAGCTGGCCGAGTAGCGGGAAAACCCTCTGCCTTTTAAAAATGAATCCTCTTTGGATGATTTGCGAGCCCTTCTGCTTCCGTAAAAGATTCTTTAAGCGATGCGTATAATGTTTACGATATATTTAAGATGTTAAGACTTTTAATTTATAATGGCTTTAGAAAATATGGTGTGGTATCCAACAAAAATTGCCTTCCTTAAGGTTATATAGCATCATTGATCTACTAGAGTTAACCAGGGAGTGGCTTAAATCAGCCAATTGACAAATATTAAGGCAAAATAGTAGTTATCCATTCTTGATGCTGCAACCACGGGGAGAAAAATTTCAGGTTGTGGCTATTGTTTATTGCATGTTCGGACAGTGGAGCTGATCACGCATAAATGCTCACATGACATTGCCTAACACGTTAAACAACGACCGAATTATTTCTCACGCTCGAATGTAAGGATCAATGCACAATATAATTATTGAATTGAGTGGCAAGGCTTTTTCTCCACTTATTTCAATAAACATGTGATTCAGATTGAGGCGTTGCACGTTAGCTTGACGGATATGGTTATAGTGAAACTACTGCCATCAAATAAGCATTAATAAATATTTACTCACTAATCTTTAACCAATTCATTCATTAAATCGCGTGAATCATACTCAAGAGTAAAAAAATGTTGCTTTTTCCGATGGCACGTGAATACTGCAGTGTCAATGTTTTGTACGCCTACCACCTTTCATTTGTTTTCTCGCCGCCCACCTATGAAGGGTCCACCACCACCGTCCGCGGCGAAATCCATCGTGATCCCCACCGCTGCCGACCTATGAAGCCGGCCGTATTGGAGAGTAAAGCAAGGATCCCGGTTTCCCCCACCTCCGCCGTCCGAGCGACAATCCCTCATACCCCCGCGTCTCCCTCCCCCCTTCCCAAGCCCTCCTCCGAAGCCCGGTCCGAATGGTGGTTGGGGGGAGGGGTTGGGGGTTGGTCCGAGGGCCGGGGGGGAACCGATTGGGGTGAGGAGGCGGGGTGGTGGAGGTGGGGTGGGGGAGGCTGTGGAGGTGGGCGGCTTAGAGCCGTCTCAACTTGCAACGCTGACGGACGACGACGGCTTCCAGTCAGGGTTCGTGTGTTGCGACGACTGCCTGCGTGCCTCCCGGAGTTTTCCATCCGTCGCATTAACGGCCAAAGGGGTTCCACGCCGAAGATCGCATGCGGACTTGTGGTGCGTGGCAGAAGAAGCACGGCTTCTCTTCAAACCGGAGTGAGTGCCAAGATGTTAAGGTTATCATTATTATTTTTATAAAAAAAACAACATTCTACGACGGGAGTCCTGAGAAAAGGAGAGTGTGTACGAAGCAATGGAGTAGTGTAAGAGAAGCTTAATTGGTTCACAAGGAGAGGACATAATGGAGGAAATAATTAAAGAGGGAGCCAGTTTTTTGTTGCGCTAACGGCAATGACCAAAGTCTTTGACTTGGATAGTCTGGGGATTGTCGTGATGGGTATGTTTGAACGCATTTCTATTAACCAATAGCCTCCTACCACAATGAGTGGATTTTTTTTCCACCGAGAACGACTCGCGTTTACCATAAGTTTCCAATTTCGTATCATGCTTACAATAAGTGCGAGTTTACGCGGGTGTGGATCTGAAATATCGCGGCTTCTCTTGAAAACGGTAGTGAGTGGCAAGATACTTTGCTTACCATTATTACTACAACGAACATGGATCGCATCTGGATACGGGATTAAATTTCAAATGAAAGTTAAATCGTGATGATTTACTTTAATCCAAGGAATATTTTCGACTTACGTTAAATTGAATTGTGTTTACGACGAATAGTTCACATCCGGATACAGAATTAAATTTCAAATAGAATTAATCCGTGATGATTTTCATTAATCCACGGTGAATTTTTGACTTATGTTAAATTGAATTGTGTTTACAACAAATAGTTCTCATCCGGATGTAGAATTAATCTGTAATGATTTACTTTCATCCACGATATTTTCGACTTACGGTAAATTGCATTGCGTTTCGACGTTACACCGTCATCATTTGGCACTGGGGTTGTTTTATAAGTTTACGGAATTGAATCGATTAATTGATGAGGTTTATGAAGGATTGCTTTCCAATAGTCCAGCGGAAAATAATGGCAAATATAGTCGGAAGAAAGTTCCCAAAAAACACGGATCAGACTTTCTTGTCGAGTGCGACGTAGATTTCTTATCAACTTACATCCCTTTAATAGATTTCTTTAATGACGTTTGATTCCAAAGTTGCAGAATAGCATTCCATAACCTCCAACTACGTTGTTTCGTCCAAACACGTAGTAATAAATGAGTTTTAAATGGGAAACCAACCTTAACCTCAAGTAATTCATCATAATGTCTTCATTCCTACCCGGTTACCACTGAAAACATTTCATGACTCGAATTGGCGTGCCTGTTTGTGACAGTCTGCTGACTCTATCCTAGGAGACAATCACGTCTCTATGCCTACATCTACATCTACTTATTACCCTGCAAGCCACTACAAAGGTTTTTGGCAGGGTACTCTGAACAGAATTGTGCCTTACTAATGTGAAATAGTTTTAGTAACCACGGTCGAATAAAAAGGTGTATGCCGCGACTAATCCTTAACCGGTGGGGTGAAATTGTAATCATCTTTGACCATTGCTGAACCGCAGTACCACGAAAATATTTAACATATATATCTTACTAAGTTCCTCTGGGTTCACGTGGCGGTGCGCATATTGGTGAAGAATGCCGAGTGTTTTCGTGGTTCGATTTTCAGCTAAAATACTTCACCCACTGACATTTACCATACACAAAAGTTACCTCTTAATGTTCACGTTGAAAATAAAGTCGGCATCATCGCTAAGTTGAACCACTGTGAAATTCTCTCTAATAATCGAGGCATTGGAATAGAATATTCTCAAAGTATCTTTAACATTTGATGATCAAGTGAATTGGGTTTTAGGAATTTTCCTCGGAATAAATGGGATAAAAACAGACCCTCCAGTTCTGAAGGGAATTAATGTGGTAATCAAGAACAGATTCTTCAGCTTCTGACGGAGGTTTAATTTTTTGATAATTCTGCATTGAGAAATGAAGCATTGTAGGTAGTTCTCGTTGTTTCTGTCTAAAAATCACGATTTGTTAAAAATGTTTGCTCATATTATCAAGGTCCAAACGTAAATCCTATAATCAATTACAACTCGGAATCAGAATTGTGCCTTAATAATGTGGATTAGTATCAGTGACCACGGTCGAATAAAACCAGGCTTGTTTAGATATTAAACTTCAGTTTTTAAACTTGTGCATAAAGTTTGTTATAAAACAGAAATTTTGGCTTTATGTTTATTCCAGTACTCATAAGTACTGATAAAGTTCTCAATAATGGCGACGAAAGCTCCTTTCACGTGAGCAGTTTTGGTTCACTTGGGCAGTTTATTCAGCGAGAGATGCTGACTATTTTTTTGAGACTGTATTTTTTGAATGGAGTAAAGCTCACTCATTAGAGCGCAAAGCGCATTGGCTTCTACTGAGAAAGCTTAATATTCTTTAGAGAAATTAAGGTATAATAAATCTAGAACAAATTTTTATAAGGGCGAAACTAGGTACATCATCTTCTCTCGTTACAATCCTAGGATTGGTCTGCAACAGTCTTCCACTTTATCCGATCTTGGGCCAATCTTTTCACTTCACTGTACGATTGGCAACCTAATTTAATTCCTTCATCAACTGTCCCATGTAGTCCAGTCTAGGTCCATCCCTCTGGATTTTTCCCTCGACTGTACCTTCTAGTATGGTCTTAACCAAGCTTTCGTGTCGGAGAATATGGCCAATCCAGGTGTTCCTTCTCTTATTTAGCATTTTGAGTAGACACCGTCTTTCCCCTATCCTCTTAAACACCTCTTCGTTCGTGACTCTTGCCACCCAGGGTATTTTCAGCATTTTCCTATAGCACCACTCTGCAAATGCCTCCATTCTTTCCTTCTCACTCTTTCCAGTTGTCCAGGTCTCACCACCATAGAGCAAAACGCTCCATATAAAAGTCCTCAATAGCAATTTCTTAATCCTTAAATTAATGTCATTAATGATAATTAAACTACATCTAAATTTTCATAATTACACTTGCTGTGGTGATAACACGCCATTAATGCCCCACCTTGTATCTTTCACCGTGTCTACTGGGGCATTTTAATTTGTATTTACTAAAGGTTGCTATGTTTTCCTGATTTTGAGATGCCGGGAATATTGAATGCTGGACCTCACAATCACACAATTGATTTCGCGATGGTCAATGAGAGGACGTGTGCCAATTTGAAAGAATTGATTATTCACGCCGACACTACTAGTAGGATTATAGTAAGTACTTTTAGTAAGTATTATAGTACTATTTGAATCGAGCCAATAGCGTAATATTGGCCTTCGTAGGAAAAGCTGTTGACATCCCCCCCCAGCCAACTATGTGGAACGCATCAAAGCCCCAGCCGCTGCTCTACTTAATTGTTCCTACGCTGGATGGAGGCCTACGCGGAAGAGCGTTTCGTAGACATTGAGAATAGGGAGACCGAAGCAGCCGTATAAAACGGGCCCTCAAGGTTGAAAAGTGTTGTGGCCACCATTAATGATAATTATGGACCGCTTTGAGGTCCTCCTATTTGATTGACCGAATACCTGACAGCAGATCCGAAAGTTGTCAGCCCAGTTTTTTTCCACAAGGCATTATTAACACGAATGTGTTGGCGTCATCATAATCACCAATTGCTAAAATACTGATATTATACTGTCCACTTTTTTGTACTAAATTTGCACCACGTTTCAGTTGTCACGTAGGCATTATCATGCACAATGGCTGCAGGACAATGAAGATACGTGTAGTAGACATTTGGTTCAACAAAGTGGACGTTAATATGTCTTTTGTTCAATTGAAGCTGCTCTTCCACCAAATATCTCCTGGCATTGATTTATTTATCATAAATACCAGTTTTCAGTTCGAATATTGGCGGGGATTGAGTGGGTTTGGTGTTTGGAGTACTGGCTTCCCATCCAAAGATTTCGGGTTCAAATACTGACATAGGCTAGTAGAAGTAGTTCTTCAGTGAACTATCGATCCCTACTTAGGTTATGTGTGAAGTGTGTTTTGGATGTGGAGCTCTGTCTCGGATAGAATTTAATACAGTTGACCCGTGGCCTTACGTAATAATCCGTTTCACAAGCTACATGATCTAACACAAGAGCTAGTATACTAGCCGGCACTAGACCTCCAGGACGAAATATTATATGGGTTAAACCGTCCTGGAAGGTTTTTATACGATCATTGAACTTATTCAGGCAAGGATGCGGTGTGTTCATTCATATCTTAATGCATGCCTGATTACATATTTAATTTAAATTCAACAACAGCAAGAGAACCAGACATCGGTTATAGTATGTATTGTCATTCATTACTATTATCGCAACGTGAAAATTAATTGAAGTCTAAAGGATGAAGAGATGGTGCTGATTTCTGAGGGCGAGGATCGCACAGTGACTGTTAAAGTAGACGCGACTGATCGAAGGCTACTAAGTCCTACTAAGTGATTATAACAAACTATTACCGCGTCATTTACGAAATCAAATAGCTCAGCCTATATGATAATGATTACATGCTTACCAGCCAGCATAATGGTTGTGTACCTACCACACGATTCTTAAAAGAAAAGTAAAAAAAGTCGAATATCTTGGAATTACCTCAACTGCAGACATATCGTGGGGAACACACATACAAAACATATTTGTACAGCATTAAAGAATCTAGGATTTATCGAGTGTATGATAGAAAGGCCTTCGGATGAAAAAGCAAAAGAGAGATGCTACTTCCCCCTGGTTAGGCCTTACCTCTAATATGCCGTGGGCATTTGAGACCCTGGACAGAAAGATTAAACTAAAAAAAATAATAAAATACAAAGGAAAGCTACGCGCTTTGTTAAAAACTGCTTCCAGCGAACATATAGTATCTCTCAGCTTTTAGACGGATTAGGTTTGGAGCCGCTAGAGACTCGTAAAGCCCTTCGCTTAATTTGCTTGAGAAATTCAGGTAAGGTGTGTTTCAGAGCGACACAGAGAATATCACTTTTACGACACACCACATCTCTAGGTCTGACAGAAGCGATAAAATGAGAAACATGCATTGCCGAACAGGTTGATAGGAAAATTCGTTCTTTCCATCCAAAATTAGTGACCATAGTTAAAAATAAGCTTCACTCAAAAGACTCTCATAATACATTTCACCATTTCACCTCCAAACTTCTTATCCTTTACACCAGGGGTCCCCAAACTATTTATCCCGTCGACCCCTTCATAGAATATTTGCCTTCTTATCGACCCCCAGATTAAGTATTTAACAAAAACATTAAATAAGAGTAACACATGCTTAAAGCGGCGTAGGCTAAGGGAAACTCAAGTCATAACTAGGGTAGTCACCGTATTTCGAATTTTTATTGGGATATTCTAATTTTTTTCTAGACAGTTTAATTGCTTCTCTTTGGTATGAATCGACCCCCTTTCGACCCTTGTATATTAATTGGCACCTGGAGAACTATTATCGACCCCTTGGAGTCGATATCGACCACTTTGGGGACCCCTGCTTACCACCTTTAACGGCTGGTGTCCTGCACCCCCTGCTACACGCCCATGCAGCGGCTCACAAGGTAGTATGCAGATGTAAACGAAAGCTATAATACCGGCGTGTGTCCTCAAACTTAAGCTGGATCGCGTATCGAGTGAAAAGACTCTAGGAAGAGGCTAGTACTGATACCGGGTTTCTTTCCACCGCCCATAGATATAACAATTACAGTACACATAATACATCCTGAAAAATATTTGCTCAGAATTTCTCAAGTAATCTACGTTTGGTGTGGAACCTTCGAGTCTCTGGGGGCTCCCATTCCAATGCCTCTCAGAGCTTTTAACGAAGCGCTAAGCTTTCATATGTTAATTAATTTTTCGGATAAAATCTTTCTGTCCAGAGTCCCAAATGCTCGCGACCTATTGGAGGTGTGGTCTAAGGTCGAAGTAGCATCTCTCTTTCCCTTTTTCATCCGGGAACCTTCCTCTTACACGCTAGATAAGTCGTAAGGGGCTGTCAATAATCCACGAAGACACCAAATAGGGGTGGGAGGGTTGTCAACGAAGGTCCACGTTGGGGGGTTAGGGAGTTGGAGGAATGCCTACGTAGACAAAGGAAAGCAGCGCGCTTAATTAAAAACTGCAACGAGCGTACGTATAGTGTCTCACAACTTTTAGAGGGATTAAGGTGGGAGCCCCTAGAGACTCGGAGGGCGTATGTACTCTAGGCTTAGGTTGCTTGATAATTTCAGAAATAATATTTTTCAGAGTGGCATAGAAAATATTATTATGACTGCTCACTACATATGGCAGAGAGAAAATACAGTGGATGTTAAATGATTAATATTTACGGAACCTAGTATGTGGCACAGCATCAAAGAAACTAGGTTTTGTTAAACGTACAATAGGAAGGTCCTCGGATGATAAAGTCAAAGAGAGATGCTACTTCGTTCTGGTAAGGCCACACCTCGAATACACCGCGAGCATTTGGGACCCTGGTAATGAAGATTTAACCAAAAAAATTATAAAATACAAAGGAAAGCAGCGCGCTTCGTTAAAAACTGCTACGAGCGTACATACAGTCTCTCACAACTTTGAGAGGGATTAAGGTGGGAGCCCCTAGAGACTCGGAGGCTACACGCTAGGCTTAGGTTGATTGAGAAATTCAGAACTGATATTTATCAGAGCGACATAGAGAATATTATCATGACTCCTCACTACATCTCTAGGCCTGACAGATGCGATAAAATAAGAGAGATACACTGCCGAACAGATGGGTACAAAAACTCGTTCTTTCCACGAACGATTAGCGACCACAATAAAAATTGAGCTCCATTAAATACACTCCTATAATAGATGTCACCATTTCATCTTCAAAAAAACTTACACCTTTACACGGCTGGTTACCTAACACCCCCTGCCACACGCCAATGCGGCGGCTCGCAGGGTATTATGTTCATGTAGATGTAGACAATGGTCGACACCATAGTTTTTTAGCAAATGACGGGTTATCATACCTACAATAGTAGTTTTTCTTTTTCTTACCTTAATTTAAAACCAGCCTTAAATTACAGATAGTCATGACAATCAATTAATGATCCGTTTCACACCTTTTTTCACAAAAAAAGAAGTGTCTAAGTGGACAAAGGGGGAAAGGGGGGTCCGGATGAAGTCTACGAGTGTCCACTATGGGGTTGGGGGGATCGAAAAGTGGCCTGTTTCTGTCAACGTGGATTATGGACAGCCCCTAATTCCATTAAGGCTGAGGCGAATGTGTTCTTCTCGATAGTTCCGAAGTGAAGGTAGTTTGAGAGAAATATTATTTTACCTAGAAGTCAATGAATTTGGTCTCAATTTAAAGGAAAATATCTCACCCTTCTGATGAAACCAAAAATTTAACCCTTTACCACATTACTTTCGGAGATATTTTCCAAAAAATACCAGCCATTTTACATGTGAAATGGTTCGAGTATGCAATCCAGAGAGACATTATTCACAAAACGAGGAATTTCTAACACTTAGATGTCGTAAAAAACTAACAGCGTGTAGTTTGTGTGTTTTCTCAACTATATTTGACAATTTATCATGTCACCGCAATAGATTCTTGGGTATCACAATAAAATCTTATGTTTGGAAGGAGTTTCAAACGCACCGCGCTAAAAAAATTAATCAAGTTAAAGATTTACTAGCTGACCCATGCGAATATTTCGCACAGTATGCAGCTTCTTCCTGTTTTTTCCTTCTTTATTCCTGTTCTTCTACCTGTTTCTTCCCATGGAAAATGATATGTCATTTATGTTTGTGTAAAAGATACATAACGTAAACGGTAAACTGTCTCACTGATTGCATGTAGAATGTAAATAATCTAACTAAACGATGTGTAAACAATTAACTAAACGAATAGATGGCGCCTCCTACAGTCTTTTAAGCACGTAACCATAGCCAACATATTAGTTGATTATATTGTCAGCAGATGGCACTGTATCATTTTTTGACAAAAACTTTAATTTTAAACCATTTGTCTATTTTTCGTCAATAGCGGGGAACATAAGCTTTAAAACGATATTTGAATCATTAATTTTGATGAAGAATTATGGGAGTTATGGCTTTGCGACAAAAAACACCTTTGAGAAATAATATATATGATTTGGATATTTTCATTTGATTACTTACCATTACTATCATGTAAAACTATTTTATTGCACCGTTAATAATGCAATATTTAATTCATGTGCCCTACAGCTGGTGAAATGAAAACGAATAGTTCGAATATGATCACTATTATGACTAGGGAACTATCTCGCTCGGACTACCTTAAGGTGATTTCCAGGTATTTGACTTCATCTGACGGCTTTATGTTCACTTCAGCCACAGCTGTGATGGTTGTGTGATGACATCCGCAAGAAGTGTAATGCAGAGCATGTACCAAATGTTACCATGTGTGTATCCATTTAGTTCTTCCCATTAGTGTTGATCCGTATGGTCTATTCTCTCACTTTATATTTACCCATTTCGTATTTATCCGTACCGTGGATTTTCGGCGGTCGCCTCCGACACCGAATTTCAAAGGCTTCCACGCTTATCTGGCCTCTTTTTACAAAAAATTCAGGTAAAATATTCCGGAGACACACCGGTCGGTGGCCTTGGTGGTGGTCTTGGCCGGTCGTAAAAGCAAAAATTAGTCCTTTTTTTTACCTTAAGGAAGTGCGAGCGAGATACTTCACTAGTCATAACAGAGAACATATTCGAACTATAAGTTTTAATTTCACCAGCTGTATGACACATGAATTAAATATTGCATCATTAATGGTGCAATAATATAGTTTCATATGACATAAATTGTAAGTAATTAAATGAAAATATCTTAGTAATTCTTTAACTTGACTCATTTTTTTCGTGCGGTGCGTTTGAAATTCCTTCAAAACGGAATTTTGTGATAACCAAGAACCTATTGCGGTGACAATATGATTAATTTTCAAATATAGTTGAGGAAACATATGAACTACACGCTGTTAGTCTTTTTACGACATCTAGGTGTTAGAAATACCTAATTTTGCGAATAATGTCTCTCTGGATTGCATAAACGTGCCATTTCCTATGTAAAAGGGCTGGTATTTTTTGGCAAATATCTCCGAAAGTAATGTGGTAAGGGGTTGAATTTTGGTGTCATTAGAAGGGTGAGATATTTTCCTATAAAATTTTTTCTTTTAAAATGAGCTCATATTCATTGATTTCTAGGTAAAATGACATTTCGCTCAAACCACCTTAAACATGAGCGATCATCATTAATCTTTCAATTGTAAACCATTAGACAATGCGCCTCTCTTTGAAAGCGTGCATGACTCCCCTAACTTTGCTTTTCTGCACTCATACGTCATCAAACATTGTTATTTCTTACTTTTAAGATTACTATGGGTGCACACGTAAATTTCGCTTTGTATTTTATTGTCACATGAAAATGTTGAAGAGGCTCGTTAACTTTGGCCTGGACTCCTGTCAAAAAAAGAAAGGTTACATAAAACGTTGCGTAACTTCCCGCATACCATAGGCGGCCGTCTCACGCAAGGTGAATCCAAATTTTAACGGGTAACGTTCCGCCGGCAGCGAACCTCCAAAATTAATTCCGCTTGTCCAGGTTCACCATGACTACCCATAGAATTCCTCCCCATGTTGATGGTGGATTGACTACATAGTTACATCAAATGGACTGTTTGGCGATACCAATATCCTTCACCTGTCATTAGAATGATACGTAGAGTTACGAACCAGTGAACACGACTGCTAAAGTTTTACTGTCATAACTGAAATTGAATGACTCTGTCAAAAAATTCGGTATTATATTTCAGCTGAGGGAAATTGATATCTATACTGATCTTCAAAATTCCCTTTCCCCGAAAGTACCCAGAATATAAAAATTTACCCCATTTATAAATGCAAAATCTAGGGATTTAAAAAAATTAAAAGAAATCGGATTCCACAATAGGTGTAATGGAACTACTTCTTCTGTGTAAAAAATGTAAAAAATCTATCAAAATTATTTTTTCCTTCATTCTTGTGGTGTTCTGATACTATTTTTTCCCAAAATTTAATTCTCCTCTTGCAAAATATCATTAGGTGCCGATATTTCCAACAGATATATCAGTGCTTAACAGATCAAAAGTAAGTAGTATAAAATAAGGCTGTTCCTAGGTATATAGAGCAAATATTCTGAACTATCCCCGTCCAACTGGGGACTCAGTTATACAATATGTAGGGCGTATATTAGGGTTTTCAGTTTTTTAATGAGATGGATAAATTGAAATTCACAGTGTAATATGGCATTCTCTAAAAAAAATATGTAGATGAATTCTGAAACACCATTTCATAGATTAATATGTCCGCTTTTTAGGCCGTTAATTACTAATAAATCCACAAATCTGATGGCTCAATCATCTATCAAGGGCATTAGAAATATTGACTGGTGCGATGTAGTTCAATTTAGCACTCCAGCTAAGCGAGACTTTCGATATGTAAATTTCAGGATGAAGAGATAGTTTGTAAAAATCCGAATAAATTCTTGGAGGATCTGGACACATTCTTCTCATCATTAGGTATTCTGCCAATAGTATTTCCGGTCTTTGAAGGGCGTAGCCATGAAAGCCCTCGTCGATGGGGGTCGTCATCTATTATTTCTGAAATAAATTATCAGTTATTCCAACAAAAAACTCCTATTCCTCTTCTTCAAGCAGTCACCACTTCTTATTAGTTTCCTGTCTCTTATTCGCTAACTCAATATCCCAACATCTGTCACACTAAAATGTGAGGTAAACATTTTGGGAATTACTCAAATTTTGATGGAATATTTCAAATTCGGGTATCTCAAGATTTCCCTACGCCCGAAAACTTTAAATACCGCTTTACGCGGTACATTTTATTGCACCAACAAATGTATCATAGAATGTATTTAATGGAATTAGAGCAGGTTCTATTTCCCATGCAGTCATTCAGACAATTTGCCGCTTTACACGGTACAATTTCCCTCGTGCAAGATTTCATGCATTCGTTTGTACAATAACGTGTATAGAGGCCTTTAGAATATTTGGCTCTTGAATTTGGGATATTTTTTCCGCGCCTTAATTATTGTAAAATATTTTCAAAGAAGATGGATATTAAATCTTACCCACATGGACATTTATTCCCCATTTGGCTGGTCAACAGTCTACCACGGTTTCCTCCGGTTTTTTTTTGCATTTTCCTCCGTGACCCTCATCTTGCCCTTGACTGATTTGCTCTTTCCAACGTTTTCCGGGTATTCTTCGAAACCTTCTCCCTAATGGGTTTTCTTTTCAGCCTTGCATTATCAAAATGTAGTCATGGCTTTTTGTTACGTGATCCAACCATGTCAGCATTACGCTTCCTCCTCCTTCTATTAGATGCCTCGTGCTCTAAACAGATCCCTCATATCTCTCAAGTGTACTTTATCTTCCAAGTGTTACCTTCTTCTGTTGGGACTAATATCTTCCACTAGACTTTTTCCCAGTTATTTTTCTCCGCATTTTCACCTATCGACAACGTTACGGCTCCACACAAAATGACGTTACTGACAGTGGTTCTGTAGACTGACATTTTTGTATGGGATGAAAATAACATTGATGTTGGCAAACTGTATTGTGCGTGCAAAATGTTTAATTTGTGTTTATTTTGATTTTTTCTTTAAAATATTTTCGTTTTTTTTAGCTGATAACAGTCCCAAGATATTTGAACTCTTCAACCTTTTCAAAAACGTAATCTAGAACAATTATTTTCTCATGTATATCATTTTTGGCGTCCAAAATGTTGAGTTTTGATTTCATTGCTGATTGAGGCATAGTGTTCTGTCAGCAAGAACCGAAAGGTGACGTTACGTTTATTTAACTATAACTGATAGCGCGGAGTTTGTACATATAATAACAGACTTGTTTCTAAATCTGCCGAGTATTGGTGACACCATGCTTTGCATGTTCCCAGCATGACTCTTGTGTCTCGTTTACATCGTTATTTTTTTGAATTGTTTGGTAATTTCTGTAGCATTTGTAGCATGCCCATCGTGTGGTGCATGTTGGTGAAAGATAATATTGACACAGTAGTGCACGTTGGTGATAAGTCACCCCCTGCCTAACACACTTGAGATGGCTGGCTGGCTAATATGTCGATGTACATGTACACTGTCGGTTAGTTTACGTGAATGTCGTCGACTATGGAACGCATTTTATTCGGCTTTCTGATTGGTAAAATATTAAACCGGAGATTATGAATCCGCGTCCTACGCATTAGTGTTACAGCTAAATATAGAGGCTAAGTCTAAAGAAAAATTTATCTGCATTCGAATATCAATTCGATGTCAAGAATATGTTTGAACTTTACGCAAAAACTGTAAATAATCACTTTATAGAATTTTAGTCCCCGATAAGCAGAGCGAATTTCAAATATATACATCTTAACTGGGCACTCGCAAGACAGAAGTGGTAGTTTTTGATAAGGAGAATGGGGAGAATAACTGTATGATGAGAGCGAATGGTGAAGTAATTGAAAAAGTGGATGATTTTGTGTACTTAGGTTAAATGTTTACGAAAGATGGACGGATAGATGAGGAGATAAAGAGACGTGTGAATGCTGGAAGGTAAGTGGTAGGTAGCATATGGAGCATATCAAGGAATGAGTGCCTGTCTAAGGAAGTGAAAATCGCCGTGTACTAAAGGGCACTTCTACCCACTTTGTTCTATGGTAGTGAAACATGGATATGTCAGTATAGACATGAGAGTAGACTAAACGCCGCGGGTATGAGTTATCTGAGGAGTGTTTGCGGCAAAAGTAGGCTAGATAGGGTCAGGAATGAGTGGGTAATAAATGAACGTGGGTTAGATGCTCCAGTAATGGACATATATGAAAGGAGTGTGCTTCTTTGGTTTGGCCAAGTTGAGAGAATGGGTGAGAGTCGAATAACGAAACAGATATATAAGAGTGAAATGAATGGTGCGAGAGGTAGGCCGAGAAAGATGTGCTATAATGTGGTAGAGAAAATTCTTAGGAGGAGGATTATTAGGAGTCTCAAAAACAGGAGGGCATGTATGAAGCAGTGCATGGGGGCAAATGAGGCAAAAGAGGTTTGCAAGAATATGTCAGTATGGAGGACATTATTGAAACAGAGTTAGGTGTACAAATATGTATTTATGAGTGAAACTTAGTGACTCTGCCTACCCCGGAAGGGAACGGCGTGATTGGTACGTATGTATATAAGTAACTGGGCACTCTCGCTGTAAAAAGGGAGAACACGCATTAAAACAAACCGCGCTCTTCAACTGGTTGTGTAGGGCGCGTATAGAGAGAGTTCGAATGAGTCACTGTGGCAGGTAGGGCGTATAATATTTTATAGCATTGGCGACTTCGTCTCCGGTGCTTGGGGAGAACGCCGAAAACCCAGAAGTTACCAGAAATATCTCGAATGTGCTCGAGGCGACGCGAGAAGGGTTTCAGGGACGGATGGCATTGTGGTGGGGGAATGGGAAAGGGTAAGGAAAGGGGAGTGGGTAGGCACTTCCTCCCTCTAATATAGAATTCCGAGGTATACGTCCCCACAGCACGTTATGTAACTACCCCCCCCCCCCCTTAAGAATTTAAGGGAGAGGGGGGGAGGGGGTGGAACGGCCCCAGCTGCCAGTCACCGCTCGTTGCTAGCCCCATATCTTTCCCTTAATCATGACTTAGGAAGGTGATGGTCTTCCATTTCAATTAGTCGAAGCGGTAGATCCTTTGTCTGTCTATTACTATTCCAGGGAATTAGTGATATATCCGCTTAAGCATTCGCCTGATAGCCGAACGAGATAGCAAGTGGTAGCTGCTGTATTTCAGTTAATTTTGTTTATATATATTACTTATATGTATTCAATATTGAACATCATAAGGCTTCATTTTTGTTTGTTCGTTTTTTGTCTTTGTAATTACTAAAATGTGTTCAACTGTTAACAGCTGGTGCTTATGTTTACAACTTGTTAAAACAATGTCTTGGCAACCCTCTGCTGATGAATTATCATCCCTGCTAAAAATTTCTGTATAGTTTCCTTATGAATACTTCTACTGAATTTCTTAAAAGTTCTGTAGACATTCCTTAAAGTATTGAAACGCCATTTTATGGAATTCTCTACATCGTTCTGCAAAATACCTTAGGGTGTTCTGCAGAATACCTTAGGACGTTCTGTGGAATTCCTTAGGACGTTCTACAGAAGCCCTTTGACGCTCTGTAGAACTTACAAGCTCAAGGAAACCTCGCATATTTCCGTAGAGTTACTGAAGTTCTACAGAACAGCTTGCAAGGAGTTATTTTGCTCTGCAGAAAATAACTCTACAGAACAGATGTTCTGTAGAGTCAGGCTCTCATGTTCCGTACAGATCCTTAGAAAAAGAACTAGTTCTGAAAAAAGAGTCAATTTCTGTAGAATTCCTTACGTTCTACAGAACAGCTTCTAAGAAAATTTTTTGGAGGGAGTACAAACGAGACTGTTGATTATTGTTTGTTTCATACTCTGTAAATTTTTCAGGGGACAGAATGTCCCAGAACTTAAACAAATATATGCATGTATGTATGTATTTGATTTCAGGCTAGATAAATTCGTGGAATTTTGGTATGATGAACATTAGGCATATTTTTTTCAAATACGAGCTGATAGCTTTAGTGCTTTCATCGTGAGCTCTCATTCGGATGCGAGTCCATGGAAAGTGGCCAGTAACTGATAGAGTTAAACAAGGGAAGCCATGAAAATCGCCGCGTACACAGCGAATTTCGATCGGGAAGACGGCTACGAATTCCTCAACTCGGTGGGAAATAACACTTTCTTTCATCCCTTTCGGTCTCCCGACTCGTTGACAGACGTCTAAAAAACCCGTGCATTTCGTACAAGAAACACTACGAATATATTTGCAGTAATGTAAAAAAAATTATATACATACTAGCGGGCCCGACAGACGTTGTCCTGCCCAAACGTTGGCTTGCTTGCTCTCAGCGGGTTCAGCAAACGTTTTTCGATATTCGATTTTTTGATAAACTATGTACTAAGTGACATTTAAAATTGAGTTCGACATTTCAATCTTTTTGTTTCGTCAAAACATTGCCAAGCTACGATGCAAGTGCGACGACTTGCCCATGTATTGATGCGTACGTCAAATAACACAGACTTTGACATCAGCGCCACCTATGGTAGACAAACATAATTATAAATTATTCTCAGATGGTCTATTATTCATGAACCTCTGAGAAGGTTTTAGCGGTCAATAATTCATGAACTTATGATTTTTTTCATTTTAAAAATATTGAGGGGTGGTGAGGGGGGGTGAAATTTTGGGGTTATGTGTTCTGATATGCGAAAAATCTTTACAAACATAAAAAAAATTTTTTTTTCGTAAAAAAATTTCCTAGAACCCGATTGCGGTGCCACCTCCCGGGTCCAATTGTAAATCTAAACCATCCAGGGACCCACTCAAACACACACAAAACATTTCATCAAAATCGGTTCAGTCGTTTAGGAGGAGTTCAGTGACATACACACGTACAGAAGAATTATATATATAAAGATATTATTTAGAGCTGTGCGAATGCTTTGAAATCGATTCGAATGGAATAGAATCAGGCTTAATTCGATTCGATTCGCCTGAAAATGATTCCGAATATTCGAAACCGAATGATTCGAAATATTCGAATCTGATAGATTCGTCTTCGAATCGTTGCATGCATTCAAACATGGCGCTCATTCCAAAACTGGTGCGCCGTCCGTTTAGACGATGTATTCCTCACGCGAAACGAAAATTTAAACGATCACATGTTATTCTGTGCTATTATTTGTGCCACTATAGACATATAAGCTAATGTAAGGCCCTGAAATATTGTGACAATCTTTATTACTCTAACTGCGCGTATGAATTTGCATTTTATTTAGATTCGAATTCAATTCGCAAGCGAATGTTTTTAGGGTGATTCGATTCGCTACCAAAATTAAAAAAAAAATATTCGTTTCGATTCGATTCAAAATACCTTTTGGGATATTCGATTTGGTTTGTTTCGAAATGAAAATCCCTGACTTGTTCAGCACTTATATTATGCGAACTCTAACTGAGTGAAGTCCTTTACCACAGTGGCATATCATGTTGACTTGGTTCAACTTAAAGTTGTTAATTAATACGCGAGAATGCACTTTTTCCCAATTATTTCATCAATGGCCTTTTCTGTTATTTTCCTAAGTTTGGAGTGAGAAAATAGCTCGAGTTAGAGCATTGAAGACAAGAATAGTGTGATGCCGTCACGGTATGGCCTCCTCCAAGTCCAAGTTGAACAGTGCTGGAGAGGTCACTTGCTTGTTCACATGTATTGTTTTCTCAGGCATAACTCTCAGGCAGAGTATGGTCTCCCTGGTATGTCTGTTTCCGATTAATCCAAATTAGTTTTCTGAAAGGTTGTCTTCAATTTTCCTTTCCATCCTTCGGCTTATATTTCATGCGAGTATTTTTGATTCGCATGGCACTTGACTCAAGGTTCGGTGCTCCTCACATCTCTCAGTACTTGTCTTCTTCGTTATCGCAATCATTACGCTTCTTTGAAAGCCCACTGGAAGTGCCCCGCTTTGGTAGCTATTTATGATTATTTCCTACAGGATGTCCTTCACTTTTCTACTTAGCGCTTTGATGATTTCCTCGCTGATGTTTTCTGCTCCAGGTGCTTTGTTTCTCTTGAGGTCTTTTACTCCTCAATCGAATTCGCTCCTCAATGTGAATGGGCCACGATCTTCAGCGTTAACCTCGCTCTCGTCATTCATTAGGTTTTCTTCCAGCGGCGTCGGCCCTTGGTAGAGTTCTTCGATGTATTGCTTCCATTTACTACCCAAGTCTTCATCCTCAGTCAGTATATTCCCGTTCGCATCCCTGATATTGCTGCTTCTCATTTTCCTCTCTCCGAAGTGTTTCTTCACAAGCCTTTAACTTCTTGTCGAACTTCGCACCTCTATATATACCCATTTACCGGATAATCTTAAAAGACTTTGCGTTTTTACTTTATAGTAAAACTTTCGACCAAGGTTTCGCATTGAATTAGCGTTAGTATAAACAGCTACTTGGAGATGACGCCGATGACTTACACACTTGTTATTATCCAAATAATCAGTTGATGAAAATTTACGATACAGCTTTCGTTTCACGATGAGGATATGTTTGTTGGCGTTACAAATCATAGATAGAAAATGTTGTAGACGAATGTACTTTGGGGAAACTGATAAATTCCCTAGTCGTCCGAGTAAACCTTCCATCGAAATTTAAATAATATGCATCTCGAACCGCGTAGAAAATGCGGATAAACTTAAGTAGCTGAAAAATGGAAGCGAAAGTCATGAGACTGGTTAAATTATTGAAACTTGTAACATTGAACCTTAGTTGACGGTCGCTTACGATGAAAAAAACTAATACCCCTTTGGATTAGAGGATTACATTCTATGCTTCTACAGCCTGAAATCGCTCCATTATACCTGTCAATTTTAGATAGAGGGTAAGGGACTGTGCAGTGAAAACTTACGGTACCTCTTTCATGCTTGTGTATGCGTTTCTGTTAGGGAGAGCCGCTTTCTCTACTTCTACGGGTGGAGTAAATACTTTCGACGTCCACAACATTTGAAACGAGAGTGAACTACCAGTAGCCAGGGAAGGCCGTTTAACTTAACGAACGAAAAATTATGTATCTACATCTACATATTACCTCGCAAACCACCTCAGAGGTGTGTAGCAGGGGGTGAGTTGTCAACAGCATACATTATACTGTGCCAGTAACTTTCACCAACATGCGCTACACTGCATCTATGCTACCGATGCTTCTGTGTCGTAAGAAAACAATGTCACTATCAAGTCGGTTACACCTTCGCATTAAAGTCGACTTAAAAGCTGATAGACTAATCGTCTCGTGTGAAATGAAATGACATATTATGATATTCAATATGGCATTATATACCGTGGGGAACACAAATACAAAACATATGTGGCACAGAATTAAAGAAACTATTTTTGTTAAGCGTAAAATAGGAAGGTCGTCGGAAGAAAAAGTAAAAGAGAGATGCTACTTCGCTCTGGTTAGGCCACACCTCGAATACGCCGCGAGCATTTGGGACCCTGGTCATAGATATTTAATCAAAAAATTAATAAAATACAAAGAAATGCAGCACAGTTCGTTAAAAGCTGCTACGAGTGAACATATAGTGTCACAGAACTATAATTTAGAGGGATTAAGGTGGGAGCCCCTAGAGGCTCGGAGGCTGCACGCTAGGCTTAGCTTGCTTGAGAAATTCAGAACTGTTGTGGTTCTGGAGCGACGCAGAGAATGTTATCATGACGCCTCACTAAATCTCTAGATCTGTCAGAAGCGATAAAATAAGAAAGATACATTGCCGAACAGTTAGGTACAAAAACTCGTTCTTTCCGCGCACAATAAGCGACCACAATAAAAACTGAGCTCCACTAAATACACTCCCATAATACACGTCACCATTTCACCTCTCAAAAACCTTCCTTCTTCACACGGATAGTGACCTAACCCCCTCTCGCTGGGTATTAATGTAGATATAGATGTAGAAATCTTTCCAAATTACAGAGACAGATATCATTGAGTAAGTGTTTTTGATCCGGAAGCTCTCCATCTCAACGAAACAAACGACACGATTGGAGGAAATACGGGAGAGGTGACATACTACGGTATTCAAGGTTGGTTATTTTGGAAGGCAGCAAGTTTCCACCTAACAAGAATCGGATGGTCACCTTTAAAATTTCAAATGGCAAGGCCAGTATAGCTCTCCGCCGGCGACCAGGCTCTTTCGTATTGAATTAGCGTGCGGGGGATGTCGAGTTATATAACGACCACCGGACAACCTCTCCCACTTTTGTGGGCAGTCCTCGTTGACGAAGCACAATGGCCCGCCGCGCCCAGCGACATGACCTGCTGGCTTGAACGAACACACGAAAACGGAAAACAAAAGTGGCGATCCTTTCTCACAGTGAAGTAAATAAAGAAACAAAGGACAGCCGCTCGCTTCGTTGAAGTGGCTCAGGCCTGAGGGCCAATTATTCCACATTTTCTGAAAACTTGGGTATAGCATCTTTGAAATGCGTTTTTTACACTTAGATGGAAATAAAATAGGGTTTTCCATCTAGTTTTAGAGCTGCTCAACCTTGAAAGTGGAAATACTAACTTGGCATCTTAAGGAGATCGCTCAGAATAATAATAATAATATCCAGGATCAGATTGTAAATACAAAAAATTATAGCAAATGCATCCTCAAAAACTCAAACACTACTGATGACAGATGCAGGCGATTTTTTTATTGGAATTGGTAACTTTGTATTGAATGCACAATTTGGTAAATTTTCGTTTAAATCCGAAAATACAAGGACCACTTTTCATTTAAATGCAATTGGTTATGCGTCGTATGCGTAATATGCGTAATTAGTAAATAAGTCCGTGGTCGTAATTCATCATTGGCGCACGGTCGACGCATAACAGTGGTCGAACCGTGACAGTGGCTTCCACCTGAGTAACGCGTGGAGACCACTCCTGAAGTCGACAGAGGAGCGGCGACATAAGAGAGCCAATCACGTGATTGCGTGGGAAAACCAGATGACACCGGACTCGTATATATAGCAGCCGATTCCCTGTCATCGCCACTTCATCCCTGAAGATGGTAGCAGAGTAAGCTGCCGAAACATGTCGGAGATGACACCTTTGACTCGGATGGAAACCCGAGAAATCTACCTCCCTAGAAAATGATATTCCAACTTTAAATTTGGTTTTTATGATCTATTGTTACCCAAAACTTTAATTAAAGACCGTTTCTTTGGAACTTTAAGAAGTGGTGCAAATTCCCATATATTTTATTAATTATTTTTATAACTATTTTAAAAATATTTTTCAACACAGTTATTTATATTTTTTTTTATTTAGCTTTTGAAAGATATTTCTTTTTCATTACACTGTTAGCGAATATAAATCAAAACGTTAATCTTAATATGAAATGCAGCATTTCATCAATTCGCCATCGTCAAGGACACTGAGAAAAGGAAGTGGACTGAAATGTCCTCTGCTTGAATGCAATTCTAAGGATAGGATGGACGGTAAGAATCAACGATGAAGAAATCCCTCGAAGAGCTGGGCTTTCATTCTCGAAAGTCGAGATGATCATCGTTAACAAGAATCACATGGATAAAGGTTTCTCGGGTTTTCCACCGGGTGAGCAGGTCCATGGGGCCCAACGTTCGGCGCCATTCGGAAGCTGACACCCTGATGATGCAGGACAAGTTGTTCTCCGAAACGTTGGGCCCCATGGACCTGCTCACCCGGTGGAAAACCCGAGAAACCTTTATCCATCAGATACGCCGGGAAAACCTAAGATCCTTCAAGAATCACATGGTTATCGTACCAGGGGGGGTCAATTCTCGAACGTCGAATTAAAATATCGTGTGAAAAATTAGCAATTTTATTGCATCTTTTTGATCGATTCAGCACTGTTTAGTTGTCATAGCCACATGTGATGATCACTGCATGAAAAATGTCAACTGGTGGTGTCGTATTCGATAATTCAATGAAATCCTACGGATGCGATGGTTATTACGGTCTTTTGAGGAATGACCCCAGCCGGCAATGCAGGGTTTTCACATCCACATGTGATCGCGTGTACAACATCAAGTGGCAGGGTTGCGTCATGCTTGCAGCTATACGTAATCGCGTGATAATATAGTCTTTTGGCATGTGGTATTTATAATGGTGGAAAGATATTTATTTATTTATCACCAGTAGTTTACATAAGCACATACAATATATAGTTAAGTGAATACATTATTACAACCTACAGAGGTAATCAAAGTTACCTGTTCGTAAGTCTGGCAGGCTGACGAGGTTCCGTATTATACAGAAAAAAATACATTGAAACTAAATAAGTAAAAGTTTTTTCATTATATTTTTATTTTCAGTCGTATATTGGTATGCATCCATAAAATTTTAATTTTTTTATAACTCTTAGGAAATATTAACATTTTTTGTAAAGATTAACTTTGATTTCCAATATATTTCATTAAATATTCGCTCAAACCCAACCTCTTAATCTGGTTTATATGGTGATCATATAAACAATGGTTTTTATAATTATTAGGTAGAATATTAAATGGATTTATATCACATTGATATAACTATTCTTGTCAGCTACCCATTTATGATAAGAGACATTAAAATGAGAACGATAAGGAGAAGACGAGACCAACTAAGTGCATACCGTTTAAGACACAAGAAACCTCCTCCCAGACAGTCAGAGAGGAAAAAAGGACGGGCAGAGTTCCCGCGTGAGACTAGAATAGCATACCGCAAATAAATTATGAGTGACAGGCATTAAGAAAGGAAATGCAAGAAACTACAAAGGATAAAAGAGGCTGGCCGTGAAGAGGTTGGTAGACTATTAAATGAGAGCTTCAACAGGCCAATCAACGGGCTGATAACTGCTGTTGTTGACCACCCACTGACCAGCGGACCTGGTGTCGGGCAACGCTTCCGCTAGATGACTTTATCAAAGGGGAGACAGCGCAGAAAGGAGTTATCGGCGTCGATGAGAGAGATGCTTTGACACACTTGTCACTACTAAATCCGGCATTCATATTTCTGAGTCACCAACACAGGTACGAGACAAAATTCTTCAAAAAAACTATCAGCAAAGTATCTTTATGACTACTTGAGTGCTGAATTTATGGCCTACAGTAACTTTTCCCCTTCCCTTCTTAAACTGTTCGAGGTTTTGGTTTTACTAATCCCCGACATTTCGGAACCCTCAAGAATGGAAACTAAAAAGATCAGTTTATAGAAGAATTCTCGTTTAAATAATACAAGTTCTTTTGTAAATTTGTGGTATTCTATATTTAAGAGAATTTAATGATAACATTTACAATACCACATACTTCATACAATACCACAAGTATGTGGTATTGTAAATGTTATCATTAAATTCTCTTAAATTCTTATTTATTATCGAAACCATCAATTTCATATGTTTCTCATAGATCATCAGTAATGATGGCAGTGGAAGGTGATCAAAATAATCAATTCATAATATTAATTGATCACTATTACCTAAATATTTACTCATTTTAATTCAATCACGTAAATTACATGATGAATAAAATTACAGACAGGATGTACACCACTACTTCAACGCAATAGAGAGTAATGTTATGGCCCTAAGAGTGACTAAAATACATGTTTAAAAGGAAAAGAGGGTTGAATTACCAAAATGAATGAACGTCCTTAACAAGTCAGAGGTGGAAGGTAAAGATAACGCTCGTTTAAAAATATATTGCTGCCATTTTATTCCAAAGATAAATGCTGTTAGAGGTGTACACTTTAAATTTTTAACGCATAACAACTGGTGCTTGGTCATATTAATTAATGAGCCTGAGCTAAATCCTTTTAGATTTTTATCAAAATTCTGAACGAGGTCCGTAGGAAGACTTCACGAATTAATTATGAAATTATTAAAAGTCAATACAACTTATTCAAAATGTTCCACTCAATTATTAAACACAATTCAATATTCAATGTTTTCCCCACAACAAGCAATAAACCTCTGTTACCAGAGCTTCAACTGCTGGTAATAAGTAGAAAACGTGTTTTACGGAATCCTGTTTGGTTCCTCTGACGATTATTTCATAAATCTTTTTTGCGTAATATCTTCATTTTTTAAGGGATGAAATAGACACAAAATAAATTTAGGAGGAGTAAAATCAGGTGAGCACGAGTGTGAGGAAGGACTTTCATTCCATTTTTTGAGCAACTAATGAGAATAAAAAAGTTCTTCCACCCATTCACCAATTTGCCCAGGTTCTTGTCCCTCTCCTTCAGAAACAGTAATAGAAAATAAATTCTTGAAACAGTCTCAAAACTACACTATAATAAACACGATTTGATGTTTAACTTTGTGGAAGGACTTTGTAGCGAAACTTCCCCGTGGAATCGAAGAAAACTGTCTAAGTCACCTGTAAAATTTGATCGGGATTGACGTGTATTCTTGGTCTCCGGTGAACTTTCGGATATTCACAGTGACGATTGATATTTGGTCACCACATTGTACCCGTCAACCCAAATTTCATCACCTGTTGTGATGGTCGAAAGGTGTAATCACTGTTGCTTTCATTTGCAAGAAAATCTGGCGGTCATCAACCCGTCGCCTTTTGTTGCTCCCCCATCATGATATGGCGCTCACCACAAAATTGCCGAGCGCCGAAAATATGTTCAAGTTTTTCTGCATTTTTTTTCGCAAGTAACGGTATTACTTTTCCTGCAATATATCCGTTAAAAATTAAGATAGGAAAATAATTTTACCATGATAGGAAGGTTATAGAATTTAATAAAAAATCATCATCATTTATTATTATGTAATAATTAATTTATGGAATTTTTTATAACCCAAAAATATAAAAGTTATTCTTAATATAAATTTTTCCAAGAGGTAGATTCCAGCCTATTTCGGCTAAATATTAAATATTGGACGCAATAATTATAAATCATGATAAGAGCAAAAAGGTAAAATTTTAAACGCCACTTAGACAAGTTTTAATTCACAATCAGTGTGCAATTTTAAACTTAAACGAGTTTTAATGGTAACTGCAAAATTTTTCTGACAAAATTTTGGCGTTTCTATTGCTTTTTAACTTAGGAGTTTCGATAAATTAATGGAATTTTTCGTTTCTGAAAAAATGCAACTATTAATAAAGCATTTCCAAAGAATTTAATACTCGCCATTTTTGGTAAAATATTAAACATTTGAGACAATAATTTGAATTCATGATAAGTAATTGAAGAAAGTTTAACTATGACTTCATGACTAGTGATGCAATTAGGATGGCTACCTAATCGCACGATACTATGCGCTCCAAACCCACAATCACTATCACTGTTGTGAAGGCTTCCGCGGTTTTCTCGTTTATTGGTATTTTTCGGGTTTTCCATTTTCCTGGAGGACCATTTCGCCGGCATTTCAGTCGGCTTCGTCTGTTTCTAACTTAGCTTTGCTGTGATTATATTTTATTAACGCTTCAACTGGCAGCTTTACGGAAGCTCCTCACCTAATACAAAAACCATAATCAAATACAAGCATCAAAAGCCAAAGAAATCAATCTAACTTATCCCTTATAATAAATTTTACTCGTTTTCTGACTTAAATACATTCTTGGTTTTAATTAAATATGCCCATTTAAACAAATGGACATAATTAATACGTCCATTTTTGAGAAAAAAAAATATTTTAATTGACTCATGCAGCACAACCGTATTTTGATCTAGGCTCCGTATCCTTACGCATGCGTTTAATTTGATCTCAACTCGTTCGAAATTAATGGGTGGCCAATCGTTCAGATATTGTGAGGTTCGGTTTGAATATGCCTAGTATCGTTTCATAAGTTTTTTGGAGATCTCTTCAATATAACTTTTTGTTAACTGAATTAAAACGAAACAGTTGGCCATTTTTGGAAATTAGTTAAGTATAGATAACATGATCTCGAGAAAAGAAATTTGTTATGTTTCGACGCGGTTAATTTACAACACCGACCTAGGTTCGACAATATTTGTCATTTTCAAGGTAACCTTAGTAAGTAACCAAGTTAACTCTATAGTTATATGAAATTTTAATACTCGTATTTCCTAGTTGGTATATAATGTAAAATAAACACGGTCCATTGTAATATTCAATACCTCGCTAATCAAGCTGTAAATATATCCCTAATTTAACTGAGAGACTTAATAGTTCTCAGTTATCGTAAATGGCATTACGCGCAGTTTCATAAATTTCTTGAATAAACTGATCTGACCAAGAGGTACCGTGAGAAAGTCCAAAAAGTCTGTGTCTCATCATCTGGGCTGAAAAACGGTTACTTTGGAAAACTGATAATAACTTTACAAGTTTAAGTTTCAGGCTTTACTTTGTGGAAAAGCGGCACATGAACAGAGAACTCACTTTGTTGGATATTTGGGGAGGCGGCCGACAGTTGAGATCATTTGCGCCATAGGGGACTGGTGAGGGAAGAAGGGTGGATAGAAACCCGGCGTCGGCATTAGCCTGCTCTTATCGAAAGGCGCCAAGGGGACCACGGTTTAACGTCTCATCTGACAGACGGAGTACTGTACTTGAAGTGCCCTCCACAACACACTCAAGTAGGGATCGTATTTCCTCTGAAAACATCCTCCTCTGCAGGGATTTGAACCCTGGCCCCCCCTATGGTTAGCCAGTACTCTAGCCACCACACCAAACCCGATCCCCCACAAGTTGCTTTAATATACCTTATACAATGAGATCTGTATAAAGCGGCCATCACCGGATCTATGAAATAATGACCGTTTAAGGAGGAGTAAAAACTTGCGTTGATTTATGGGAAATTCATGTTATCCGTACCCGAAACAATCAGCCGCTTGAAGAGGTTACCACTTAAAGGATGTTGCCACGGAGGCAGATTTATCTGAAAATTGATAAGCTGCAGCCAACTAAACCGCAAAATATTGCTGCTGAACATATTAGCTAGAACTAGCTAGCTGCTGAACATATTAGTTAGCCAGTACTCTAGCCATCACGCTAACCCGATCCTCGAACTCGCTTTGTACTTTCCACCCTGTTTTCTTCTTTCCGACCATGGTTACGACAATTTTTGTCATTATCTAGGTACAATACCGCTTTTCAGTAGTCCATAGTAGGGTGGGTGGGAGGACAAGGGGGAGAGAGGGTGGGAAAAAAAGGAAGGAGGGGAAGAAAAGGTTGGTTGAAAGGAGTACGGCGTCAATGGGGAGGGTGGGAGGGGATATACACAGAATGGCAAGGTTGAGTATATGACGTTAACTAAGAACATTAAAATTTGATTGACATCAGTGGCGAATGCACGTCAAATATTAGGTCATTTACCAAATTCGAATTATGTTTAACAATATTTATAATTTCACATTGTTCAAGAAAATCTATTTTTTTTTAGCCCTTATCCTGTACGTGTAAAATTTCAGGTTTAAAATCACTTGAATGATTATGCACTAATAAATGGTTGGCAAACATTGAAGAAACGTCACTCGTTAAAAAGCACTTACTATGCTCCTTAATCCTAATTCCAATTCTTTCATCTTCTTGTTGAAGTGACAAAAATTTTCGAAACCATGGTTGGAGAGAGTAAAACAGGGTTGAAAGTACAAAGTGAGTTCTCTTTTCATTATAACTTTATTTTGATGACGTAATGCCCTCTTCATCTACGTATTGCAATGGGTAGATGCATTTGACCCATTAAGAAGACACCTCAATGGTTCAAATGAACGCGCGTTGATTGGGCAAACCACATTCGTCCCTGCAAAGGGGTTTACTTGTTCATTTTGTTCAGCACGGAAACACTACAGATGACCGTTTCAAATTAACATCAATCCGGATGTTTTTAATGCGATTTTTAAGCGTGAATGCGCTTCATCCTTTCCGCCTCCATCTCAATACGACATCCCGTAATAATCTCCTTATACTCAGGTTTCACTTGGGGTGACCTCGGCGTCTTATCCAATTTTATAATCCGATTCGACATTTACGAGATCTGATTAGGCGGTTCAAGACGTTCAAGGGCCACATGCCCTTGGTGGCCGAAGCCCAAGCGACAATTCAACTCCTCCTTTAAGCAGGTTCCACCGCGAACATTTGAGTCAAAGCAAAAAATAAATTCCAACATTGTTTCATTGGTTTAAAAAAATCACCTGCTTTCGCTTAAGGCAGTAATGGGCAAACTTTTTAAAAAGGGGGCCTAAGGAAAGGAAAAAAAAAATTTTAGGCGGGCCAATATAATTTATTAAAAATAAAAAATGTTACCTAATACAAAATTCAGTTTTACTCTTCGCTACAAAGTTGCCAGCAGCCAGTGCCTCTCACTCTCAACATAACATTTCAATATCTACGATAAGTCACTAAATGCGTATGTCGTTACTGATATAAAACACAAGAGAAAAAAAAGCGGAAAATATTCATTATTCTCATAGCCTGTATTCTTTTTTATTCGTCAGATTAGGAATAATGCCGCGCGGGCCGGATAGAACATTTCAGGGGGCCGCATCTGGCCCGCGGGCCGTCGTTTGCCCATCACTGGCTTAAGGGATGCGCTTACGATGGAAAACAAAAACGTGTGGTTCAAATAATACTGATAATTTTGCGAATATATTTTCATTGGTCTCGTTCGGACCAGTGGCATTGTAGCGCGCTCGACTCTCGTCCCAGGGGAGAGGGCTCTTGCTATGCCGACCAATGCTAGAAGTCAGTCCGTCGTCTTCGTTGACCCTCATTTTCCTATAACGTTTCCGGGCTAACGTTTTCCGTCGATAACTTACTAGAAATCAGCATGCTTTTACTTTTATAAATGTCATTCTCCTTGCATGTTTTGTTTATTTTAATAAATAACCATCCTAATCCCCGATGAAAACTATTGCAAAATCGAGTAGAATTCATAAAGGCCGCTTTACACGATATATTTTACTGTAACAACGAATGTATCAGAGAATGTACAAGAAACTGAATGGAATTAGAGCAGGTTCTATTTCCTGTTAGGTCATTCAGACAATCATACAATTTGCCGCTATATACGGAACAATTTCCTTCATGAATGAATTCGTACGTTCGTTTGCACAATAAAATGCACCGTGTAAAGCGGCCTGAAAGGAAAACCGCCGTGTTTGCAAAACTTGCACCGTGTAAAGCGACCTTAAAGGCCGCTTTACAAGGTGAAATTTCCTTCATGAAGGAATCCGTACATTCGTTTGTACAATAAAATGTACCGTGTAAAGCAGCCTTAACAATCACCAAAATCATCATGCACTTACATCTTGAACGTGGATTCTCCTCCAGAATTTTGTTTATTTATTTAAATTAATAATCATCCTAATGTCCGATGAAAAACATTGTAAAATCGAGTAGAATCCATAGCACTAAGTAGCCAATATAAGTTTCAAGAGCTACTTGCCTTAAATTTCAAACAGCTGGTTGATCTTCTTGATTCACATGCGCAAATTCGTCCATTCCGTCGTGCTGCCCATAGGAAAACAAGTACAGAACAGGGTTAAACATTATGGTTGTTATTTTGGTTGTCAGGTTTGATAACGAAGTGGTCTCTCCATTTATAAACCGAAACCCTAGTAGGAAATTCAAAAAGTGTGGAGTACACAGAATAGATAATAATTTGATGATATTGTGTTGCCTGCGTTAAGCAAAAGCATGCCACGAAGTTGACTGGTTTAGGATTGAAAATTTAGAAAACTGAATGGTGGAAATTATCTGAAAAAAAAAACAAATTAAGCGAGATGCTAGATTCATAATTTCAATTAGTACGAGTAAATGTAATATTTTACTTCAAACCTAGTAGAAGGATTTAATTAATTATATGATACATATTTCTCACACGAATTTCAATTTTTGCTTAAATGAACGTACAAAATTAACGAAAAATTTAATTTTGAATTGGCATTTCCTTTATCTCGAAATGCCATTTGATATAGTGCTTAAGGTAGTGCAGGTGAGATAGTTCCTTAATCATAATAGAGACCATATTCCAATTTTATCTTTTAATTTCACCAGCTATGCGACACACGAATTAAATATTGCATTATTAATAGCGCAATAATATAGTTTTACATGACAGAAATTGTAAGTAATCAAATGAAAATATCTAAATGAGTCTTTAACTTGACTCGTTTTTTTTCACGCGGAACGATTGAACTTCCATAAAAACGGAAAGTTTATTGTGATCCCGAAGAATTTACTGCGGTGACAATATGAATAAATTTTCAAAAATACTTGAGAAAACACACACACTATGCACTGTTGATTTTTTGACGACATCTAAGTGTAGGAAATGCCTCGTTTTTAATATAAGGTCCCTCTGGTGTGCATACACGTACAATTTACCTTGTAAAAGGACTGATATTTCCTGGCAAATATCGCGGAAAGTAATGTGGTAAGTGGTTAAATATTTGATTTCAATGGAAGGGTGACATATTTTTCTTTAAAATGAGACCAAATTCTTTGATTTATAGATAAAATAATATTCTGCGCAGACTACCTTACGAGTCACGTATTGTGAGCTTTTAATATCTTTCCTAATTGCTTATCACCTGACTTTAACGTTCGTAAAATATCCTTGACTCTTAGGGCCCCCGCGCACTGGAAACTTTAATCACCGGCAACCAAACAGTTAACTCACCCGTGAGTTGCCCGCCACCGCGCACTGGCGATTAAATAGTTGCCTCTCAGCTCAGTTTACAATGGATCTCGTGGAAGCTACTTGTGTTGTGGCGCTCATTCTGAGACAGCGAAAAAATAAGCAAAGGAACAAAAAGTTTTGGGTACATCCTATAATTAGTTCCAGACTTCTTGATGGGCAATTTTATAAGCTGTTTGATAGATTGAAAGAACATACAAATAAGTTCTTTAATTATTTTAGAATGTGCATAGAAACTTTTGATCAATTGCTGGTTACCCTAGGACCTCGAATAACTTACCAAAATACATCATTACGACAGGCTGTACCACCTCGAGAAAGATTGGCAGTGACTCTAAGGTAAGGAAAATATTAATACCACTAATAGTTTAAATTATTTATTGCAAAAGAAATGGAAATTCAACGTTTTTATTGCTTTATATTAGTAGATATTGAAGTACTCCGAAAATCGCTCCGAACCAGGGCCGTCAAGCAACTGAATAGTTGACAGTGCGCGGGGTTGGGCAAAAACCTACGTGGTCTATTCCTGCCGGCAACAGTTTACTCACCCACGGAATAGGTTCGGACGCAATTATTTAGTTGCGGCAACTAAAAAGTCGCCCGTGCGCGGGGCCACAGACAATACCGTGTGTTTCATTGGAACTTCTTCAAAGTAACTAAATAGTTGCTTTGAAAAAGTTGCCAGTGCGCGGGGGCCCTTAAATGTAGTGAAATATTTGAAACACTCCTTTACATACTCATTTTGTTTTGGACATGGCCAGAGTCGTTGATTTTTCTTCGCGTAAACTTGCCACGCTGTGCCTTTGGCTGTAATCCAATCGCGGGTACACGCGTCAACACTCTCGCCAAGTGACTCCGAAGCCAGCGTTTTATTATCTTTGTATCAAACTCACGTCGGGCGTACGAGGCTGCCAAGACTGTCGGCGTTGTTTGATAGCTTTGGTACATAGTAACGTCTCCATGACACCGTGCCGTCAAAAAGTGTAGCACCTGAATTTCGTCTCGAATTAAGGTAGAGCGAAAAACCATTTTACCTAGAAATCAATGAATTTGGTCTCTTTCTAAATAGAAATATCTCGCCTATCCAATGACACTAAAAATTCTACCCCTTACCACATTACTTTCCGAGATATTTGCCTGAAAATACCAGTCCTTTTACATGGTAAGTGTATGCACTCCAGAGAGACATTATTTACAAAATTAGGTATTTCTAACACTTAGATGTCGTCAAAAAACTAACAGTGGGCAGTTTGCATGTTTCCTCAATTATTTTTGAAAATTAATCATATTGTCACCGCAGTAGGTTCTTGGGTATCACAAAAAACCTTCCGTTTTGAAGGAGTTTCAAACACACGGCGCGACAAAAAATGAGTCAAGTTAAAGACTTACTTAGATAGTTTCATTTAATAATTTACAATTCCTGTCATATGAAACTATATTATTGCTCCATTAATAATGCAATATTTAATTGATATGTCCTACAGCTGTTGAAATTAAAACCTATAATTCGAATGTGGTCTCTATTATGACTAGGGAACTATCTCGCTCGGACTACCTTAAGGTGTAGGTCTCGTATTACTCACCAGTTGTGCGCGGAAAAAAATCTTTCATTTTTTTAAATAATTGAAGCTTTCATGAATGTAACGACATATTATGGCGCATTTCGTAAAGTAAAGGCATTTTCCTAACTTTTAGGAGACTTTTTCGGATTTTTTTAATACCTCGTGATGTTGAAAAAACGGACTTTTTATTGAAATTGATGCATGCATGATTCAGATTGATGCATCACAACCATGCATGATTCTAAACGCATATTAGCAGCTATGTTAAATCAACACTCATTAAAGCTTTGGTTCAACAGGTAGAAAATTATTAAATTTAAACAGTTGTCGAGTATGTAATCATATCTCAGGTATTTCTCCGCCGGCACTCAATGAAGTTCTAATATACAATAAACAGAAGTTTGATGCTGACCAACAATTTATGCACGCATGTATCTGACAAGTTTCAAGGAAAAATCAATAACTGCTCTGGATTAACCTTGATAATGTACAATTTTATTCGAAATTCAAGCCAGCTGCGCAGATGATCCGTCCCCGGGCCAATATTGTCCACGAAAACTAATATGTCCTTGGTACTTGACATTTAGAAGGACGAATTCAGAAAGACCCGTATCGTACGCAGATTGCTCACATTATTTTCCTTTGTATGCAAGCTAGCCACTTTGAGTTCGTATCCTTAGTCGATGAAGAATCGAAGTGTAAATGGAATTGTTTTAGAGAAACGGATAAGGTGATACAACTGAATTGGACTTGTTTCGCATGACTCTATTATCTGTGTGCGTTTATTTAGTAACAAAATCCTATAATACGAATAGTTTCATTAGCAGTGGTAGGACATCCATAGTGTATTCATGTTGGAGAAATTTCATCGGTTGGAAAGTATTTGTAGGTTTTTGCTTATGCATTGTTAGTCTTAAGCCGCGTTTACACCGGAGTTTCAAACAAAATGTTTCAAACTTTTGTTTGAAACAATCGTTTGAAACAGTTGTTTCTCACAAAAGTTTGAAATTTTTGTTTCATGGTTTTTATTTCCATGTATCATGAAAATGTTTGAAACACTTTCGACCTTGATCACTACTCGCCTATGTACGTTCTGGTTCTTTGGGCCAGTCCTTCTCGGGATGTCTTGTGCAGAGGATGTTGTTCTAGCCGCGGCGGCGTGTGTCATCTTATCAAAGCAGCGTAGACCAAGACGTTACTGGGTGAGACCGTCTCTGCAATCCAGAGCTACGTACAGTGGGAATGACCTGTTGGACGATTTAAATAGAGACGATATCGACCCTTTTTCAGGTGAATTGCGGACGGACGGAAGCTTCAAAAACTTTATAAGAATGTCCAGTGAGGATTTTGAATACATAAGTGGAAGTGTTTCTGTTTCATGTTTCAACGGCACATAGTTACCGAAACAAGCGTTTCAAACAAAAGTTTGCAACACCCTTTGATCTTTACCGACTTCAGGTGGAAACAAAAATTTCTGTTTCAAACACTGAAAAACTGTTTGCAACAGCGAAATGTTTCGTCTACTAATGCGCGCTTTTTGAGATGTTTGCAATTTTTGTTTGAAACACGTGTTTCAAACTCCGGTGTAAACGCGGCTTTAGCATGCGTAGTTTCGTTAATTTTATTGGTGAGCATTGTTGTGCATGCTGGTGAAAACCGAGACAACTCACCATTAGAAACATACCCTTGAGGTGGCTCACAGGGTTCGAGGCAGTAAGTGAAGGTTAAAATTCAGATTGCCGTAATACTGAATGAGGCATTACTCAGGGAGGCAGCGAACGATGGCTTCCAAGTCGAGAGTCCGGCCTTATATAATGAAACTGCGTCACATGAAATAATTTCTCCCCTCGTACGTGCCATACTTTTTTTATTTCTAACGTCCATGGTTCCGATATCTATATTCTCTTATTCCTTGATAGCTGCATCATAATTGTGGAAACCACGGATGGTAAGAATAAAAAAAGGATGGAATGCACAAAGCGAATAGGTTAACTTCAAACGATGGTTTCCTTTCCACTTCCATTGGTGATCCATTAAAATGCTCTATCGGATCTGTTTGATGGACCAGCTATGCAATTATAACGCTGAAAATATAATATTTTTGGTGAAATTGTCACGGTACTGTAATGGTTTATCTAAAAGAATGAGAAGCGGATGAAATTTCCAAACACGAGCTGAATTATCCGTAAAATATATCGACAATTGTTCAGGACAGCCATATTCGGCGTATCTTCAGTCACGAAGACTCTCCACTCGCGCGAGCCAAACGCTATCTCAAGTCTTTTTGAAGCTAATAAAATCTTTACCTCAGGTATAAGAACTGAGACAAGCTAAGCATCAAGGTCGTTCGATATCTAGATTCTTCGCCTCTTCAAGACGAATTACGATATCGTTGGTGCGACATATCGAATAAATCGACCCTGGCTAAGCATCCATTTTTCGCGCCGCGCCAGTTCGCGGGAGAAGTAAGAGTTGGTGATTAAAACAACTTGTTCACACAGACGCTCAAGCCAGACTCTGTATTATCCCTTCTTTACAAAAAAGTTTTCCCCGCAGATGTCCATCGCCTCTAGGCCCCCCATTCAAACCGTCGATTCAAAAGGCCGTCCATTCAAACAGGGATTTCCAAGGGCACCAGCGGACTTCGGCTCCCACCGTTACAGTCGGCTCCAACCGCTACACATTTTTGAGGAAAGATTCAAACCCGCGTCCTTTTAATTTCCCGGCCGTTGAGTTGCAAACCTTGCAAATGAGGTCGGAACTTCATTGTTATTTAACCTTTACTTGTAATTCACCATGAAAAAAATCATTTGACTTGACCGGGATTCGATCCCGGATCTCTCGATTGCGGATCTCTCGATTATTTAACCTTTACTTGTATATACAATGGATAGTACGAAGTCACTTGCACGGGTCGATTCTACATTGTTATCTAATCATTACTTGAACAAATGAATAATACGAAGTCACTCGCACGGTTGCATCTACACCAAGGAATGTAATTCACCATGAAAAAATCATTTGACTCGTTTGAGATTCGATCCCGGATCTCTCGATTGCCGGTCAGGAGTGTCTCCCCTACCAAACATCCTTGTGGTGGCTTGCAGGGTAATTTGTAGATGTTAGCCACTTGCAGCACCAAGATATCTTCCATAAATTCCGAATTCGGTCCTATCCTTCCGACGGGTCTGGAAGAATGAAATCTCCCAAGTCAAGTCTAATGATTATTTCAGGGCGAATTGCATTTTTTGGGGCTCTTAATTTGCTGCCTCACAAAAGTCAATTTGTAACTTCTCTGTCTTGGCTGATAAATTAAATGTATTCCTCATAATCGCTTTATATCTCATGAATGATATAGACAATAAAAATCAAATCAAGTCAAATTGTGGCAATAAAACTGATGGCACGATTCTCTACGCCTGAGCAGGAGAATCAATGGTATCGGATCGTTGTTGGAGCCCACAGCCGGGTCGCCATTGGGAAGAAAACTGTTGAGTGCTCCAAGATCAAAGGCTCCGTTTTGCGTTTATGGCTCCGCTACAAAAAAACTGTCCACAGTGTCTACCACTCAATCCTAAGGTATATCAGACACAGGAAGATTGAGTGACAATACCTACTATTCCCTACCAATTGGAGATATTTTCACGACGGTAGCCACCCGTTCACTTTCTAAAAGAAAATTAAAAGCCTATATTACAGGAAGGAGATATTTTTCCTTGTGTTAGAAATTTACAATTCATGGAGATACCCTTATATTATCAAAATGCAAAGTAACATTTCTTATACACAATACAAAGAAAATAAGTCCTCATTAGAAATAAAGTATTACTCATCTGGAGGAAGTATTACTCATCTGGAGATGTTTACGTGCACATAATATGAAGTGTCATGTAGGTATAAAAACTTAAAGTTTACAACGGTAAGATGGAACGTTTAATAAAATTCTATCAAATAGAAATCCGTTCCCTCAATCAATAAAAGTTGAGTTTTCTGTTTCGAGTTCACACAAACTGATGACCAGAGATAAATTAACTGACGATCTACCGATTAACTTTGGTACTACTAAACAAAATCCTCTTTCATCATATATGGGTATAAAAAAATGTAGGAGTTTTACAAATCTTCAGTCTTCTTGGTTCCACATTACGCTGATATTGTCCGTTGAACTTATACTTTTCGCTGATTTAATGATTAGCTGAAACGTACAATTAAAAAAAGTGTGGAAATCGAAGATTGATTGAATATACAGAAAAATTTTGGATTAATGGCAAGAAAAGATACAAAAATATGTTTTTAATCAAGTAATATTCAAAACATATACTTTTAATCTACAATTTATTAAACTATCGTTTAAAATACTCTCTTCTTAAAAAAAAGGGGTTCGGGAGAAAAAGTCCAAAAAGTCGACCTCCAATAGCAGCGCCCTCTGGCTCGGCTGGATCCACTGTGGTCCAGAACGGGCAGCGGTCCCTTTGAGGGACCACTCGTGCGAAGGGAGCGCCACCATCGGAGTCCAAAGCCACCCAGAAGCTACTATCGCTTGTAGCGGAGAGGGATTTACTATTCCCGCATCCCAGGTACCAAATTTAGAACGGTGGTCCCTGGGGGGAATGGCGTGGTTTTAAGGTGGTTTCAAGGGTGGTTTATTAAAATTTTGATATGCTTGCATTATTTGCATTTAATTATTATTTGTTTTTATTTCATCCACTCTGTAGATAGTTTTACCATCCAATTTTGTGCAGTATTTAAATTAAATTTAAAATATAAAAAATTTCACTGAATACCAGTAGTTGCTTGCTAATCTGAGTCGCGTGAAATTTTAACTTTTGAGTCTTTTTTTCTGCCAGGTTCCTCTAATTTCGAAAAATTGGTAGGGAGAGGCTATAAATTCTTTGATTCTACGCGCCTGGGGGGTTTTGATGGAAACCACACGGAATAATTCAGAGCACGTAACTGAGCGATAAAATCACAAAGGGGGTTCGAGATTTTCACGCATTCAAACTACTCGTAAAAATCTCACGCAGCCTTCCCGATCGAGTTTTTCTCGCGGGAATGTCGTCAATGGAGTCGAATATCGCTATTTGAGACAAAATGGACAATATTTCAGACACCTACGTCATTCATCCGTGGGGATAAAACTCACCAATTCGTTCAGCTGTTCGTTGTTTCACCGTGTGACCCCTTAGTGCTTGGTGAAATTGTCATGCTACTGTTATAGTTTATCAAGAAGAATAAGAGGCGGATCTAATATTCTAAAACGTGCTGATTTACCCGTAAAATTTATCGACAAATTACTCATGACAGCCATGTTCGGCGTATTTTAGTCACAAAGAGGCTTCACTTGCATTATCCAAGACGTTACTTGATTTATACTTTGAACCCTCTGAGTGCGGAATGACGTGATATCACGTCATGGTTGTCTTTACGCTGGTGCTGATGACGTGATGTCACGTCAAGGGTAAGTGTGAGTGTTAGAGTACCCTAATGAAAGCTGGAACAATCACGGTACCCATGAGTGATATCACGTCATCAGCACTAGCGTTAAAAAAACATGACGTGATATCACGTCATGCCGCACTCCAAGGGTTAAGCTATGAAACCTTCGCCTCAAAATGTATTGAAACACAAAGAGCAGCCGTTTATTAATGAAATATTCAAACCCGCGTCCTTTTTGTTTCCTGGCCGTTCAGCTGCAAACCTTGCAAATGCGGTCGGCACTACAATGTTATTTAATCATTACTTGTACATACAATGAACGGTACAAAGTCACTTGCACGGTCGCATATACACCAAGGAATGTAATTCGCCATGAAAAAATTATTTGACTTGACCGGGATTCGATCGCGGATCTCTCAATTGCCGGTCAAGGGAACTGCTCTCCTGCTCGGGATTATTCCAAGTGATTATTCAAATCAGATTCAGACCTAGTTTCATTCAGACACAGAGGATATTATTTTAACCCCAGACTATATCCATTGAACTCCTAAAAGTGAGAGAGCACAACAGAGATACCTCGCTCAAGGTAGTTTGAGAGAAATATCATTTTACCTAGAAATTAATGAATTTGATCTCATTTTAAATAAAAATATATCGCTCGTCCATTGATATAAAAAATCCAACCCCTTACAACATTACTTTCCGAGATATTTGCCAAAAAATACCATCCCTTTTATATGGGAAATGGTACATGTATACACTCCAGAGAGACCTTATATTAAAAATGAGGCATTCCCTACACTTAGATCTCGTCAAAAAATCAACAATGTGTAGTTTGTGTGTTTTATCGACTATTTTTTTAATTTAATCATATTGTCACCGGAGTAAATTCTTCGAGATCACAATAAACCTTCCGTTTTGAAGGAGTTTCAAACGTACCGCGTGAGAAATATGAGTCAAGCTAAAGGCTTATTTAGATATTTAAATTTGATTACTTACAACTTCTGTCATGTAAAACTATATTATTGCAAAATTAATAATGCAATATTTAATTAATGTGTCCTACAGCTGGTGAAATTAAAACATATAACTCGATATTGGTCTCTATTATAATTAGGGAACTATCTCGCTCGCACTACCTTAAGTGATGGACACCAAAACTCCTACTTTCCACAGCGATTATAGTCAAATAAGACAAGACAATATCAGATTAAGGCAATAAGATATTTTTTTGGCATCAGTCAATCCTTAATCCATGTAATGTATCCAGTATGCGTTGTTATAATTACATCCTTTATCTACAAAGTTTGAAAATCAATCATGATAATGGGAGGTAAATAATTACAAGATTATAAAAGTCAATCCCAATTTACGTTAAATTATTTTATGTACCTTTATAACGAGAAGTTTGAAATATGTACTCCGTTTAGGTAGAAACAGGAAATCTTGTCCTTGTGACTTAGGATGTATTAGGACTTTGACTGGAGGATAAGGTTAACGACCAAATGGACAGTAATATGGAAAGCATAGAAGGTGAGATTGGAAAAAGGGCACCATAACACTTACATCGCAATCGAGAAAAATTTGCAATTTCCCTCTGAATTAATCTTAAAGCACGCAGATCATCGGGGAAATATTCCGCAAGCCAGGGGAAATATTCCGATATAATAAATATCATACGTTCATCGTCGTAACAGATCTCATCAAATCCCGTAAAAAGCTTAAGTGCCCTTCAAAGCATCATCAGTGGCAAGGTCGACAAAATAAAATTTTCCCCATCTGTTAATGCATTTCCGTTTGTCTCCAAGGATGCGTGGTGCACGTAACAGAGGCAATGAAAAAAAACGGCGATTTCTAACCGCAAATAAAACTGGTTGTTCCTCGGATGACAAAATAAGAATTCGTAGAAATCTCGACCAACGGACGTCGAGCCGTCGTCATGGGAAGATCTGGCACAACGTGTAGCGTCACGCGGTCAGTTTGCGAATCAAACGAATGACGCCCTCATTCTCGCCACAGGCGAGTTTCACGAGGGACCACGCGAAGTAATTTTAATGTGTCATTTCCATCGAAAAAGGGAAAATCGCCGGGTATAAAAGTGTACTTCTACCCACTTATTGTATGGTAGTGAAACACGGGTATGTCAGGATAGACATAAGAGTAGACTAAACGCCATGGGTATGAGTTATCTGAGGAAAGTTTGCGGCAAAAGTAGGATGGATAGGGTCAGGAATGAGAGGGTAATAAATGAATGTGGTTTAGATGCTCCAATAATGGGCATATGTGAAAGGAGTGTGCTTCGTTGGTTTGGCCATGTTGCGAGAATAGATGAGAGTGGAATAACGTCACAGATATATGAGAGTGAAATGAACGGTGCGAGAGGGAGAGGTAGGCCGAGAAAGTTGCGGTTGAATGTGGTAGAGGAAATTCTTAGTAGGAGGAATATTAGGAGTCTTAAAAACAGGAAGGCGTGTATGGAGCAGTGCATGGGGGTAAATGATGGCAAAAGAGGTTTGCAAGGATAGGTCATTAAGGAGGAAATTATTGAAGCACAGTTAGGTGTACAAATATGTATTTATGAGTGAAAGTTTGTGACTGTGCCTACCTCGGAAGGGAACGTTGTGATTGGTATGTATGTTTGTTTCTCTTTGTTCCTTGCAACAACGCGTTTAATTTGCCATGATTTATCGAGTTAAACTCGTGATCATTCAATTGCTCTATCAATTTGAGCAAGAGAATTTATGGGGCATAAATCATTCACGCAGACGGATAAGAGTGTATATTTATGAAACGCAACAGACACCAGTTTCCAGTGGAATTGATATTTTAAGGGTGTAAATTGAAAGGGGTGTGGAATTATCCAATCCATTATTCAAATTTATGGGATGTGAAAAAAATATCAGAAACAGGTTTGCACCGTGGTCACTTGGGTGTGCCATGGAAGTGCATGGATCCGAGCTTTCCTCGCGATTAAAACATTTTCAAGTCGAAGACAGCGTGTTTATTGTTAGCAATCACCACCGACCATGCGAAAGAAATAATTATATTTTGATTTTATTCATGTACATACTTAAATGTGCTGTTAGAATCGCATAGTAATTTTTCGCCATCATTCGGTACATTTTCAATTGAGAGGTTGCCTTGTTTTAGGGACTGGATGAACTTCAACCATTCAATTTCTGCGCGATCTTTAAACGTTCCTACTCATGTATTTTAACGTTATTAATTTTTTAACAAATTTCTCACCTAACTGCATTTCCTCATGCTCCCCTAATCCTAATCTTTTACCGTGTCCATCCTTAATTTTTCCAACTAATTTAATATACTGAATTTTTTATATCTTTATAATTTTTATATCTTTATATTTAAAAAGTATTATGATAATGACTAATTTTCTAATGTATCGAATTCTTTTTTTTGCATCAACTGCCACATTCAATGCATTTCAAGATTAGTGGTGGCACAAAAAACAGTTTCATTGAGGAAACTGTTCCGTAAACGAAACAGATTCCTAACGAAACACTGTTGCGAACAACAGCTAGAGGCCTCAAAAACAACGGGCGATCGATCGGCGCTGTTAAAACCAGTTATAGTGTCGCTGGTTATTCTGTATTGTACGTAGTAAGAAATGCTACACTTAAAGAAAGTAAACATTTCCCTTGCATTCATGAAAGATACTTCATATATAGATCAGAAACGATAAGCGGACATGTGTTCGCTAAATAAAACGGCAACCGACTGCAAAAGATTCAAATCCAGCAAATTGGAGCTCATAACCGCAAAACAGCCTCACGTGCAGAACAGAATAAAAAGAGGAGCAGATTGAACAGAATAAAAAAATAAAAGTCGTCGCCAGCCGCATCAGCTATGAGTAAGTCGCTGCACAAGGTCGTATGACATCTCGCTTTTTTTCACTTTCGATAGCAGACGATGCGGTATCTATCGACCCTGGCCGCTGCACAGCGCGGATATCAGACTACGGCAGGATCTAACGAAACTAACCTGTTTCTTCGACAGTTATTGGAACCAAGGAAACGATTGATTTGTGGAATTTATCCATCACAAAAGAATGAAATAGCTTCGTTGACTCCAATTTTTAATCACATGTGGAATTATTTTATTACTCCACATGTGATACATTTTGTATCTTTGTTTAAAACTTTGAATCCACATGTGGAGATATTTTACCCTTATTATTTTATTTTATGGCCTTCATTTTCCCATTTCATTCATCTCCTGTAATTCATGTTTCCTGTTAGCCCAATATTTCTTCATTCGCTAGGATCATAATTATCTTTCTTCATCTGGGAACACCCTTCCTATTCTCTGTTGGTTAATCTTGGTTTACAGTCTGGTCTGTTTGTCCTCGTTTCATGATTTTCTCTTGTCTTTTCTTACAAATATTCTTTTTTAATTTGTAATTCACTCAAATCTCCCTTATTTCTGCAAACTCTATTATACTGGTCTTACTGTTCCATAGTTTTCCTATCTTTTTTTTGTTTATTCTATTTTCTGGTGTTCTGATTAGGTGTCCAAAGAATGTGATTCATTTCTTTCTCATCGTGCCCGTTACATGTTCTATTTCTCTGTTGGCTATTTCATTTGAAGCTAACCTCCAGCGCCCGTTTTCTTGGAGTTATTTAATTGCAACCTTTTATCCAGTTAACCCAATTCCGTTTATCTACACCCAGAAGTTAGTTTATTCTTCCGTTATTGGAACAGTTTTCTGACCAAAATAGCAGTAAGTGCAACCGTTTCGCTCCGATGACACATTATTCCACCACTAGTGATGGCATGGGTGACCGAAGAAAGGCGTGCGCATGCAGTTAATTCGTCGAATGTTGCTTCTTTTCCATTCTGGCGTTCCCTCGACCATAAACTTGCTACGCCAGATCGCGGATAGACTGGGGTAGAGGGCTTAAACCTGCACTTATGTTCATTAAATCGCTAATTGATATGATAAAAGTACGGGAATATTGATGAGTAAGTAGTCACATGTGATTAAAAATTGGAGTCAACGAAGCTATTTCATTCTTCTGTGATGGATAAATTCCACAAATCAATCGTTTCCTTGGTTCCAATAACTGTCGAAGAAACAGGTTAGTTTCGTTAGATCCTGCCGTAGTCTGATATGAGTATTAGATGCATAACAGAATATCCACATAGGCCCACACATGCGGGTGTACGCTTCGGCGCATTTATTAAAAACACAACTTTCCCCTTCCAAGACTGTTCTCTGAATCTGCCCCGGCACTAGACTATTGATATGCTAATAGGGAAACTATAGCATGCAGCAACCTTTCTGAATTGTTATCTAAGAAGTCTTCCGTTTATCTATGCCCCAGAAGTTTTATTTTATTTCATTCTTCTGAGCGCTTTCTCGTTTCTGATCATATTAGTCCATTTACTCTTCAGCATTCGCCTCGAGAACCGAGTTTCGAAAGCCTTTATTCTCCTCTGTTCCAGCTGTTCAGCGGTTCATGTCTCTGAGTCTTAAAAAGCAATACTCCACTTCAATTTCTCGTTACATCTTCTTTCATTCATTTGATTCATTGGTCGTTCAATCCTAAGATTGGTTGGCTGGAGCCCTCCACCCTTCCCTATCTAATGCTGGTTCCTTTACCTCCTGGTATCTCTTCCTATGTACTTTCCTCTTTATTTGGTCCATGAACTTATTCCTGGGTCTTCCTCTGGTGACTTTTCCCTCCATTTTACCTTCAATTACATGTTTCACCAACCCATTGTGTCTCTGGGTGTCTCCAATCCATCTGGTTCTTCTTTTCTGTATTGCATTCCATATAGTCCTTTCCTCTTCTACTCTTCTGTACATTTCATCATTTCTTATTTTGTCCGTCATCTCTTTCTTAATAGCATTTTTTATTCTCTTTGAACGGAATAGAGTTGCTTTTTTTCATTATGAATGAATTCTTGGATTGAGATGTTCCTCGTTTTGATGGCTGTTGAACTTCTTCCATCCATTGTTATGCAATTTCCACGGAAACGTTAAGGATTATATTCGTTGTCCATCACGCTTTGGGGTCCACTCATTATTTTTTTAGGAATTACATAAATGTATCGATGTTCGTTTTGAAGATTTTTTTCTTCGCAGCTTATGCAACGTGAGCGGGAGTCCTTGAACCGTTCCGCGAAATTCTCAAGGAGTTCCTTTGCCCATACGTCGCAGGCTCTCACTGTCAGTGTATCCCAATCATGGTAGTATTTCGCGATTCGCCCACTTCGCACCTCGTCATAAATCCGAAGGTTGTTTTGCCGATACAAGGTAAGGCGGAGTTTCCCCTCACATAAAGACAGGCGTCGAGAGATTCATTCAAATTCTTTCGTCCGGACCTCAAGCAATATGATGTTATGTTCCAAGGTAACCAAGGAATATACCAAGAATTAAGCCAATAGAGATACACGTTTGGACGAGGAGATGGTCAGCTGAGCACATCTGTCAATTCGTACTTACGAACGTTTTTTAAAATTTTAAACTGAATATTGATGCTGTAGCCTACTGCAGGAGGAGCGCTCTAAAGTATTTCTCTTCGACGTCGCAAGGTTGCCTTAAGTTGATAGAGAAAAAGATTTGTTTTGATCAGGAATTGGAGAAGTGAAGTGATTTGCGTTCTCTTTTCGCTGAGCCCTAAAGTCTTCTTCATACAGCTTTTGCTTAAAAAACTACAATCTTCAGTTTTTTATATTAGTGTTGTTCACAAAATAGCGCTACGTCTTTATCTGAAAACGATCATTGAATGACTTTTCCACTGACTAATCTGTAAGTAACGCGAGTTCAAGAATAGATGAAACATGAAAAAAAATAATATTACTCCCTACTCAGAAGGGCAATAATTCCTCAATCAAGGCGAAGCCCGGTCAACTCTCACGATTTTTTCATGGCGAAATGAAGAGTGATGGATAGAATTCGTCGGGAGAGTATCATTTGCTTTGACCGGGATGTGAACTCAGGCCTCTCAAAAGCCGGTCGGGTGTCATAGCCAGTAAAACCAGGACATCTAGATTATTTAAATTTTACTCAACACTTGGCGACGTACGTTTTCACAGACCGGCAATATTATCTATCTGGTGACGTAGGAGAAATATGAAATTTTGCAGTTCAAGCTCTTCAGTATTTTCCCATTTTATATTGCTCCTACATTATACGACCCAAATAATCACTTTTTGTCTGTACATAGCTGCATATAGGCATTATCGGTCCTATAGACCGTGCGTCACCACTCCGGTCGTCAACTATATTTTTGTATAAAATAAAATTTTTTTTATAATTTAAAATTCAAAAAATATTTTGTATAATATAAAAAATAATTAAAAAAATAAAAAATATATATAAATCCAATTTCGTCGTACTATGTAAAATATGATATGCTAAAAATGTGGATGAGTAATACGGACGTAAAGTGGGAACAAAATCTTTTTTTTATATTTCAATACCTTGTGATGTCTGTTTTGCTTTAATGAAGAAAAAAAAAGTCCCAATTTACCCATTTCACTGTATAGCCTGGATTAAACGAAACCTGAAGTATTTTCTCTATTTGTTGTGAAAATTTTGAATAAATATTTTAAAAATTTGCGATTTAATGTTGCCGTTTAGGGATCAATCAAGAAAATACCGACATCACCTTTGTGAAATACCTCCATAGTCCTAATAGGCCGACGTCACCACCCATCTCCAAATAGTTCACGTCACTACCGCAGGGTTACAAAGTAGGACGACTCCGGATGATGATCGGATTTTCTCAGAGAATTATATTGCAATCAAATTAAGGGGTCAACTCAGCGTGCCGTACGATTTAATGGCACTTTAACGAACGAATAAATTTACATAAAAATCACCTTGACCTATGCTTAGCGCTTGAGTATGTGGTCCCAGAGTTGACTCTTTCAAGGTGTAAAAATAATTCATTAAAAATATATTCGCCCACCAATCTTCATCTTTAGTACCTTATAACGTCCAAGTTTTAGTGTAGTGATAGTTAAAAACTACAGTAGTTTTTCTAGTATTACATAAAAAGGTGGTATTTTGCTGTTTTATTTTGGCGTGTATTGTTTGAGGGGAACATCAATTAGTGAAGTATTCGCCGACCTTGTCAAAATATAAGGAGAATAGCCGTCGACACATTTGACCAGCAGGAAAATCTGAGACGATTTTGTTAGAAGACAGGGTAAATTCTCGAAGAGCCAAGTATAATGAAGATAAAACAGCCACATGGGCAAACTCGCATATTTAACAGAATATAGCGAAATTACAAATTCACACGTTCCCCGCGTCGAAGTGGGCCAACGTCTGCTGTGGCGATATCGCAAGTAGAGGTAGGCATATACACATGAACAGATCTCAAATAGTCCTTCACAATCCTTGGTGCGAAAAGTGGCAGATGGAACTAAACATAAAAAAGTGCGTAGCAGTCAGCTTTTGGAAAAAGAAAAATAGGCCAGGTAGGGCTTACAGAATTAATAATGCGGACATTATTCACGCCGAGTCTGTTAAGTACTCAGGGGTCACAATTACTCACGACATATCTTGGGGAAAAGATATTCGGGAAATATGCGGTCAAGCATACAGGAAGCTAGGCTTTATCAAGAGAGTACTCGGAAAATGTGATGAGAAAGTGAAAGAAAGTTGTTATTTTTCAATCGTTAGGCCTCATCTGGAATATGCTGTTAGTGTATGGGATCCATACGAAGCGGGGTTGATATCAGAGTTAGATCGCGTGCAGCGAAGAGCAGCTAGGTTTGTGAAACGATGCTACGATAAGTTGGCTAGTGTGTCTAGACTGTTAAAAGAATTAGGATGGGAATCGCTATCACAGCGTAGACAAAATTATAGGCTTAACCTCTTAACTAAATTTCAGGAAAATCATTTCTCTGACGACGTAAAAAAACATACTATTAACCCCCTCCTACTACGGCAGATTAGATCGCGCCAATAAGATTAGACAGCTAGATTGTAGGACCGATAGGTATCAAATGCCATTTTTTCCGCGTACCATTCGGGACCATAACAGCTGTGATCGTCGTCATGAATAGTTCAAATAGTAACAATAGGTAAACAGTTGATCTTTCTCTTTATATTCTCTACGTTCTTATTCATGCAGGATGTAAATATTGATATTCTTGTTTATGCATGATATTTTGAATCTGTAGTAGTAGTCTTTGTATCCCCTGCACGTTGGAACGATTGACGATAGTATGTTTCTTAGCTAGTAGATTTTTAATTGGCGCTTTGCATGTGTGGTATGCGGGTTTCAATGTAATTTCGGTGTTCTACCGTATCATTCATGCATGCCTGGTGTGGAAGTACCCCCCGCCACACACCCTTTGTGTGGCTTGCAGGGTATGACGTAGATGTAGATGAATTAGACGTCCGAGGCGGACGAACACTCAGTAAAGGATCCGATAGGTATCCTTCCGCTCGTTATTGCGCATGGAACTCCATTCAACTTATAAAGCTCCGCCAATAAGTTAACCGGTGTATTTCACCGGGAGAACATCAAATATAACGTTATATTCTCGTATTTCCTCTCGAAACTCTGCTTAGGAAGCTTGCAATTATCATCGGGATATAACAAAGAAGAAGCCCAGCGGCAAATGCGGTTCATAAATCGGCTAAAGCTGTTGGCAGATTACGATTAATAGACATATGTCCATGGCACGTCGTTCGGACTTTTGCTGCCGAGATTAAAATTCAAAATTACCTTCGAGGTGTATGCCAGTTAAGGTAGTCCGAGCGAGATATTTCCATAGTCACAATAGAGACCAGATTTGAATTACAAGTTTTAATTACACCAGCTGTAGGACATATCAATTAAATATTGCATTATTAATGGTGGAATTATATAGGTTTATATGTCAGAAATTGTAAGTAATTAAATGAAAATATCTAAATAAGTCTTTAACTTGCCTTGCTACTGCGGTGACAATATGATTAATTTTCAAATATAGTTGAGAGAACATACAAACTACACGCTGTTAGTTTTTTTACGACATATAAGTGTTAGAAATAACTCATTTTGTAAATGTCTCTCTGGAGTGCATAAACGTACCATTTCCTATGTAAAAGGACTGGTATTTTCAGGCAAATATCTCCGAAAGTAATGTGGTAAGGGGTTGAATTTTGTTGTCATTAGAAGGGTGAGATATTTTTCTTTAAAATGAGATCAAATTCATTTATTTCTAAGTAAAATGATATTTAGCTCGGACTGCCTTAAAAGGCAACAATAGCGCGACAGTGAGGCAGCCACAGCAGTTACCGGATCTACTCATGAGAGTAGCCAGGGGGAGGCAAGTTGGGGGGGACACCATGCCGCCAGAGACATTTCACTCCAAACCTGTTATACTGAGCCAGACAGGGTGATATTCTGCGACAGATGGGTGTCTTACACACCCCCCCAAACATAAATCCTAGCTACGCCCACGAATCTGCTGCTAATTTTCTTGTCCGTAACTCCACGATAAACTCGTCAAATTAACAGCCTTGAGTAAGTGATCGAAGGACTCGGTGTTTTGTCGGGAGATTAATCATGCATGCACGTCATTTCGAGATGTAATCGAGTATTCATGCGCTGACGTGCCATAAAAATTGATTTGAAGTCGGCTGGTCGTAAACTCAAACCCGTATATATAGTGGCCGAAGGAGAAAAAGGACGCTCGGCAAAAGTTGATCTTTATTGTACGGAAGACTTCGGCGTATAACTACTAGTGAGTATTTTGAGGCACAGCTTTTCATCCAGCATTGAATCGAGCATCTTCAGGAGTGAAACCGGCCACCATGAATTTATTCGGCACTTTTTTGATACACCAAAGCAGTTCATATGGGACAGAAATTCATTTCGCAAGTAGGTGAAATTTTCCGATTTGAATACATGTCTGTATCACATTTCACATTTGACCGCCCGCCGGTGACTTGTGCTCTTGTTGTCCACGCCCCAGGCCGTTGCTTTATTTTAAACCATCCCAAAGATACCTGCAAGAAAGAGCAACCTTGATGCGGTGAATATTAGTTAGAAGACGCTTTTAAGGAGGTTGGAGAGATTTGATGACTTAAAAATATATTAACTGTAATGAAATTATTATACATAAATAGGTCAAAGATGTTATATTGGTTATATGCCGCTTTGTATGAAAATTATGAAACCTTGCGACAAGCCAAGTGGCTTAGAAGGACTAAGAATATATGTGCTCAACAAGAAATAAGAGAAAAAATGTTCGTATACGTACAGATGTGCATGAAACTTTGCATATGTGAACTAATTACCAATATGTATAGAGAACAGCGGAAAAAATTTCATTATACCCATTTGGGTTCTTGGTAATCTAATTCTTTTTTAATATGTAGCCTAATGGCGTTTGACATATAATTCGAATGCGTAAGCTTGGATGATAAACGAAAATAAGTCATTTAATATTATAAAAATGGTGGGCAGCAAATATCATGGTACCATGCCGAGTAACAAATGGGTATCTACGCATGATTTTAGCTAAATTTTTTTTTTAATTTCGCGCCACAAACCCAAGTCATAACAATGCTTTAATTGAGACGAAAATTTTTAAGTATTATTTTTGCATAATTTATATTACAACATGTATGGTTATTTTCAACGAGTTAACTGATGTTACTGAGAGAAGGGAGGCCCATTAATTCTTTTTCAACAAACTCGAGACGTTATAAAAATGTCTTTCGGAGAGTAAGAGTGTCGTCCGCAATATTTTACCGCGGTCTCGCGTAAAAAAGAGGCCAGCGCCAAGATGCTTCATTCCCTCCTTGGCCGGCAGTACAATCTGGGACTGTCTGCTCATTTTCACGGAAAATGTGTTTCTTTAGCAACTCCAGTCTACATGGAGATAATCTCCGCTAGAGATCATAGCTGCCGCATGATTGTTTACTTCATTTTGGTCTCCAAAATACCTGCATTCGGATTTCTGTGACCGACCATTCTCTCCAATACGTTTATAAATACGTGCGTAGCCTTGGATTGAAGCTGACAGTCTTTCTTGCTAAATGAATGCGTTTTTCATGAATGAAAGAGAACCATCGATCGTCCTTGTAACTTCCATGTACCATAAATCCACGAAAAATGAAATTGTGATCTTACTTTCTGGTCCCTATTAAGTTTTAGTATATCTAAATTTAAAAAATATGTGTAAAATATTTTATCGAAGTACAAAAATATAAGAAGTAAAAGCTGCCATATAGTGAATTGGAATTATTAAGGGTTAATATCGGCAGGAAAATATGGATAAAAGTCTTAAGTACGACTTAGGCCAGTTTTTCTTCGTTAGTGTTTATAGGTACCACTGCTATTTGGCGTTTCCACGGTAGCGGCAGAATGCTTGTGACAAAACGCTTGTGTTGCCATGACTCCGTAACCAAGAAGTTGCGACCCCATGTTCGTGGAGAAGAAATACTTAAATTCACCTCCTATAACCCTAAAAGTTACTCGGAATCCTTCTGAAACAGCCTGTATTCGCATATATGTTTTAGCAGTTCATCCATAAAAGCATAGCGATGCTAACGAGCCCAATCGGACGACCCAACGTCGGACGCACATAATCAAGGTTCATGCTATCCATCACCTCAGAACCGGCCGACACGGAATACCAACGGCCGTCTGTGACCACAGTGACTCGACCAGGGTACGTGGCGAGGGCATTAAGCTTGGGAAAGGTCTGTCTTCGCCACGGAGTAAAAGAATATTTGAACATAAACTCGTTTTTCTGCAAGGATAACTGGAATTTTATGAACACAGCGACGCCCTCCTCCAGATGCACCTGGGCAGTTTTTTTTCCATTGACCAACCCCCCTCTGCGCCCGAAATTATTTTTACTCAAGCCTAAGTGCACCTCGTGAATGCAGTGAAAAGAGCCAGCCTGTAACATCTAACGACTCATCCACTGAAGGCAGGAATATATATAAATATATAGGTTATAAACATACATATAATAAATAAAATGTTTCACAGCTTAGAGAGGGGTTAAGTTGGGAGCCCCTAGAGACTCGTAGGTCATATGCTAGACTTAGCTTGCTTGAGAAATTCAGAATAAATGTGCTTCAGAGTGACATGGAGAATATTATTTTGACGTCACACCATATATCTAGGTCTGACAGAAGCGATAAAATAAGATTCCGAACAGATAGCAGCGAAAATTCTTTCTTTCCCCGCGCAATAAGTGACCAGAATAAAAACGGAGCTCTACCTAAAACAATTCCATAATACACTTCGATTACACCTCCCAAAGCCTAATCCCTTGCATTTTTACACGGCTGGTGTCCTAACACCCTCTGCCGAACGCCTATGCGATGGTTAGCAGGATAATATGTAGATATAGAAGAATAAGATCAATCAGAATGAGAAACGTCTGAAATTCATCATTATTGTAAGCATCCGTGTGACTAGGTCGTCATGTTTCCATTGGCCTATACGCTTGTCGCCATGACGGCATTCCCTTTCAGGGTGTGGCAAAAAGTCAAAGAACTTTGCTTCGGCATTTATTCCTCAGAAACCGGCTCTCCTTTGCATTGATTCGCACTCTTCTATTCAAAAAACTCCTGATCTTCCTAAATGGAAATGCGAATGTGTCCGTTGCCACAAAATAGTTCATTGTTTCAGTGAATCGGCCTTACAAAGAGATTTTTATATCTTAAATTAAATCAAGGAAGTGATTTCAAACACCACTCTGTAGCAATAAAAATCCTTCCCGACGACATATTAGCATCTTCAAGGGGCAAGTGTCTCCGTTCAGTGGTTTCAAGGGCACTTTATCAGGGCTAAATGAGCGTAAGAAGTTTAAGAATGGCACATGCCGTGGTTATATTGTTATTTCTTAGCAATAAAGCAGAGGCTACCAAATCATACAAAAATAAAAATTTTGATAATGATAATAAAAAAGTAAAATAAGTGATCCAACATTTGCCACGAGACCAGTAGATTTCCTTGACGTTCCTCGCACCACATTTAATCGTTACGATGTTCGTAAGAACCTATTGCACGGATAACTTTGTGACACCGTAAATAATCTATCGCATGCCTTTGACTTGAGTATGGGGAGTCAAGGATCATATGATCTCTGAAGCAAGAAAACTTCATGTGCGGTAAAGTTTAATTAATGGTGATCTATTAGTTGGTATTCTTCTTCGATATTCCAGATGATCGGTTGTGTAAGTAAGGCATAAATAAATATTGCCTTGAAGATAGAAATTCAATTTATAACTAGCAGAATAGAGGAGTATTTAATTACAGAAAATTAATCCTTTTAGAATCTACCTTTTCCATTTCAGCAATATAAGGGAATGCCAAACTATACGAACGAAACAAAAAATTATTTACAGGTAGTGGTACTCTCTCACCCAGTATGGTTTCTGAGAAAATAAGTTTTCTCGGTAGGAATACGTTTCAAGTTTTATTTTTCAATAGTTTTCAACTACACCATTAATGGTAATCACCTAACGCATCACCTACACCAGGTTAATTTCATTTATCTGTAACTTCTAAGTTAGAGGCAATGATAATAAAAGAATTGTAGAAATAAGTACAGGATAAGAGGAATCGTGAATTTTAGCGTTGAAATGTTTTTTTTTAATAATTAGGGATAATATAACTCTAAACATCAATAATGACTCCCGCTGTCATCAACTTGAATGACTTGGAGTTGAGAGATCGCAATTTGCCAAGTCAACGAGCGAGGGATATTCACTCACCTGGTCGGAAGAACCAGTTTCTCAGCCGACTGCAGACTTACTGGAAGGTTTGGAACGCAAATACACAATATTGTGGGGTTCAACTGAACCTTCCCAAAGAGGCTTCATAAGATTCAAGATCATGTATCCCTGACATTAATGAGACGAACCTCAGTGGAACAAAATGGTACTGGATGGATAAGACACTGCTGACAAGATGGGGTAGGTTGGGGTTCTTGACTGAGTGAGTGAGGGTCCGGAATGTGAATATTATAAGGATAAAATCTGCATTTTCGGATTTCTAGTCCGCTTATGTTGTTCAACAGACCACCGCCATCAATATATGATTCAGAGCAGAGTTTAAATTGGTTTGAGCGAGGTTTCTCTCCAGTTGTAATCATCATAATCACAATCATTTACAGTAATCCTCGTCCCATTAGATGTTTTCATTCACTGTGTACATAGCAACAGCCATCACATAGTTACATTAAAAACAGTCAATTAGAAAAACAGCAACAAAAAGGACTTATTGGTCCTGCTGTATTTAAACTTAATTTCAAAGTATAAGCTGTTGTAGTAGCATGAGGTAAATATAGTTATTTTAACGATGAACAAATATTATACGGCTGATTTTCCGAGTAATTAAGGAGATATACGCATTAAAAGATTTACCTTGACTTGATTATTTCATACCGTACGCTGAAAATGCCTTTTGCCATCGGTTTCTTTTCAAATTAAATGATGAATTACTTAGTTTTCCACATAAAATTTATTACGTTTTTACGACCCGTGTTTCAATCGCTAGCGATGCGATGAAACCTGGGTCGAAAGAACGTAAGAAACGTTTTATGGAAAACTAAGTAATCCATCATTTCATTATGAGAGAATTCCACCTAGTAACTTTCAATACCATTAATTCAATATCTTTTCACTTTATAATTCATATTACGTTGATTATTAAGTAGATTTTTTTGTAAATCATTGTAAAAGCAAACAAACTAAACAAGAAAACAATAACATATAGAGACAATGTTAATTACAAATTTCCATTGGCAGTAAATGCGAATATTTTTGTAAAAGGATGACTCCCGGCTTCCTAGATTTTAATTTAAATAATTATATCATTAAAAAAGAAAAGGAAAGGATTATAAGTTAGAAAAAAAATATTTATCTTTGTCGTAAAAATCCTATCCTATATATCTTTTTATATATAATATTTAATTTATTTCCTTCTTTCAAGAAGTAAATTTTCCAAATCCTTCCCCCCCAAATCCTGCGCCAAAAATCATATTTGGAATGCCTCAGATTACGTTTGTCACTCTCGTTGTCCAGATTTTTAATTTTTTTATTTTTTCCACCTTTGTTGTTCAATAATTTTTCAAGATTCCCGCTCCCCCAAAAATTTCAATGGCGCAGCCTGCACCATGTTACCCCAGCCTGGCTGTAAGTAGCATTGAAAAGTCTTAAAATTAAAGTGCATGCACCCCTTGAGGGCGTTCTCTGAGCAGCTTTGTCGTCTGAATCACACAAAACTTGCTGGGACTTGAGAAACTCGACGGTTGGGAGAGGACATCGTAGGACTTTTTATAGCATGGCAACGTACTTTTTTTGAGAAAGTTTTAGCCATAGGTGTCATCAATCAAAACGGCCACAATGAAGGATCGGAGTCCTGTTTAAAATAAGTGTTTTCATTAAATCCAATAACCTGCAAAGACGATTTGTTAATCGCTTTTTAAATGCCCGTTATTTTATTCGTTTAATATATCAAGGCGAGAGTTTGTTTTACCCTTGTCATGTTTCTTCAATTAAATGACAGTGGAGGATATGAGAGAAAACATTCACTGGGAATATACTAAATGGAAGCTGATTAAAAAAAATAAAATGCAAGTTTAAATAAATATTATAGCATTGAGCCCCGGAATTTGATCGCATCCTCCATAAGAATGTTCTTAAGAAACGACGGAAAGCCTAAGAAAATTTAACTAAAAAAATCTAAAAGGTTTTACAGTGGGGGCTTCCAGTTGCCGCCTCTATCGTTCATTATGGACTACGGAAATGTTCAAAACCCATGTTACACGGAGACGATTCTTTTTTCTCAAGAGAATGATTTTTCGGGCCGCCTCCCGCGTTTATCCATTTTTTTATGAACAATATTTCGCCAGCGTTCCAGCTGGCTTCAGAGGACATCTTCAGCGGACGAAGTCTTCGACGGATGAAGTCTTCAACGGGCCTGAAGAAGCCAGCTGGAACGATGGCGAAATGTTGTCCATAAAAAATGGATAAACGCGGGAGGAGATTCAAAGAACCACTCTCTTCATCAAAAAAAACTCCGCGGAAGCCTTCACGGAAAAATTCTATTTTCTCTATATTTTAGCCCTGTAAATCAGTATAAACACCTCATAAGCAGAAAGAGCACGCCGCTTTCCCAGCATTTCATTTTGTGACAGCACAACTAACGTCGATGTTTTTAGTGAACACACAACCCGTGCCGTTTTTCCGGAGTTATTTTTCATTATTACGCAACTTCCGCCGATTTGAATACGACTGAGTCCTCTACGGATTCCTGTGGCAAGGCGCAGCTCCATGGCCTTTGGAGTCAGAAGCCAAACTCGGGTTTTTCGTTATCGCCGAAGACAAACAGAGGCCAACATATCATCTTCCAATTTTGTTTTTGGCTAGCTCAGGCTATAGATTTTGCCTCGTGGCATTTCGTAACAACTTGCAATCATTTGCGGAGGCACCCACACCCTATCCCGAAGAGTTTTTGAATTTAAAGAGAATATTATTAAAAAGAGAACTACACTATTCTTAGGACGGCTCCCGTCGCATTTCAACAGAGGGAAGAAACAGCAATATTTTTTGGCAGAGGATAAAATGAGTCTTAAAATGACCTCTTAAAATGACGCGCAAAAAGCATTAAGTTCCCACTGCGCAGTTGTTGATAAACTCACTCGGAGACGATGAAATAAAAAATACCCTAATAAAATCATGATACTACATCTACATAATACCCTGCGAGCCGCCGCATGGGCGTGTGGCAGGGGGTGTTAGGTCACCAGACGTGTAAAGGTGGTGTTTTTTTGGAGATGAAATGGTGACATGTACTATGGGAGTGTATTTAGTGGAGCTCAATTTTTATTGTGGTCGCTTATTGTTCGCAGAAAGAATGAGTTTTTGTACCTATCTGCTCGGCAGTGTATCTCTCTTATTTGATCGCATCTGTCAGACCTATAGATGTAGTAAGGAGTCATGATAATATTCCCTGTGTCGCTCTGAAAAATATCAGTTCTGAATTTATCAAGCAACCTAAGCCTAGCGTGTAGCCTCCGTTGTATTCGAGATGTGGCCTAACCAGAGCGAAGTAGCATCTCTCTTTGACTTTTTCATTCGAGGACTTTCCTATTATACGTTTAACAAAACCTAGTTTCTTTAATGCTGTGCCACATACTATGTTCCGTAAATATTGATCATTTAACATCCGCTGTATTTCTCTCTGCCATATGTTACCACAAGTTAATGTTTCTGCTGCGGTTGCTAGGTAAATTTAATTTTTATTACTCTTCAGGTCGGTTTTATAATGATTTGATTTTTCTTATTTCCGAGATCCATCCTGATATAGGTGAGGCCTGAATAAATGCCTATTTTTTTACCGTCCTTAAAATAAAATGATCAATGAACTTAACTTTGTCCCATATACGATAAAAAAATGACTCGAATAGAACTAACTCTAAGGTGGAAAAGTATACGGAATTACGCATCACCGAACACCATAAATTGAACGAGAAAACAGTCCGGTTATTATCCTTTCACTTTGATTTAAACAACTACACTATTTGAAAGCAATCCACGCAATTCTTTGTGAAGTCTCTTACTTCGTTTCCATTCCAAAAGATCCTATAAAGGTTACGACAAATGAAACGACGCTTAAAATGTGATCGGTAAGAAAAAACGCTTAAAATGATATGGTTATTACTTTGGATAATCTTCTCCATAGCTTGCCGAGTATTAAAAACACTCATAATTAACGGCATGGAGTTATTCATTTAAACAGAAGGCCTTGTCCGGTTTGGTTAAACCACACTTCATTTAGCAGAAGTATCGCCACCTACACTGTAGGAGATCCATAATTACAGCAAAACAACATTTGTGGTTATTAGAATGCCAAAATATGCATAATCACGAAAACAAGCCCCAATCCTAATCCCATGGGCTAAAACTGAATCCTCTCCTTCATTGCTTCACCAAATCTTACATGGATTTTTTTTGCATAATCACAAACCCAACCATTTCAACTACTTTAGAGTAAAAACTAAATTCTCTCCTCAGATAATTCGCAGTTTATGTCTGCAGCCACCGATAAACTTTAGGTATGACGAATATCGAATCTTCTTTGATCAATGAAAAATTATGCTCTCGGAATTTTCTGCGTTTTGTCCATTTATAAAGAACTCAACTTATCGCTCCTCAGTGATATGAGATTCGTTCAACATCAGATCGATCTTTTATGCTAGTGCTCTTGTCACCATTAATTCATTGTTCTATATCTAAAACTACATATTACCCTGCAAGCTACCTCAAGGGTATATAGCAGGAGGTGAGTTATCTCCCATGTGCACTATCATGTACCATGATGAAGTGAACGAAACTACAACTAATGATGATTTAGCAATAACCTGCACCAACTTGTCAAAAGGGGAACTTTCACCAACATGCACTACCCTATAATTCATTCATTCATTGGTCGTTCAATCCTAAGTTTAGTTGACTGCAGCCCCGCACCCTTCCTTATCTAATGTTTGTTCCCTCACCTCCTGGTATCTCTTCCTACTTACTGCCCTCTTTATTTGATCCGTGAACTTATTCCTGGGTCTTCCTCTGGGGACTTTTCCCTCTATTTTGCCTTCAATATGTTCTTCACAAATCCATTGTGTCTCAGGATTTGTCACATCCATCTCGTTCTTCTTTTCTCTATGGCGTTCCACATGGCCCTTTCCTCTTTTTACTCTTTTGTACACTTCATCACTTCTTTTTTTCCCTCCATTTTATCTTCAGGATCCTCCTCCAGCACCAGGTTTCGAAGGCATCTATTCTTTTCTGATCAGCCTTTCCAATGGCCCATGCTTCCGATCCATAGAGTGCTACCTTCTACAGGAATGTTTTCACATACTGTTTCCTGGTTTGTAGTCATATCTTCTTTTAGCCCAGCAGTTGTCTTTTTCCTATGAAAGCCTTCTTACAATTACATTGGGCTATTCTCCGCTTTATGTCAACACTTGAAGTATGCTACGACTGCTACAAAAACTATTTGTTTCAATGTATTTTGCTACAGCACAAATGATCAGAGATACAATAGTCATGCAGAAAACTCAACTACTCAGCTACACTCTGTCGACAATCTACTTCAGTCTCATTGGCAGCCTTAATGGTCTCTCAACGATCGCCGGAAAAATGGCACTTTAAACCGATTTCCCCAATATTATTCTCATGATCTGGTACACCATGGTATTTAATTTGTTAATAACGTCGTAAAAAAATATATTGATCGTAAAAGTACACTTAATATTAAGTCTAATTTTAATAGCTGACCTTATAACGTTTCCCTTCCCAGTTTACGCAGAAGGTCACTAAAACAAACGGGATATTCCGAATGGCCTTGTGCGTATCTTGCCGACCTTCTCTGCCCGAGTCCTAACTCGGATTTCAAACCTACCTCATGAGGATACCAAGTACTGGCAGAGTATTCCAAGATTTCCCTGTGGAATCTAATAAGGGATAAGTATTAGCTCATTTCTCTGACTTCCGATTGTTTATTGTTGGGCCCATGAATATACATTAAGGATTGTTGTTGACTCGTCGCCAAAAACTGTTGTCTAGAATTCCGTAAACAAAGAAAATTTTGGATTGTGGCGCCGCCTAGTGATGAAAGACTGCAGTTCAAATGTAAATACAGTCAACAGGTTTTAAATAAACACATCTTACCGGTTTTAATTACCATTAATCATAATGCAGTGGATACAAATGTAGTACCATACGCGGGATGTAATTACACACTTTCTCACGTTAACAACAATTAACAACGGCCATTAACTATTCAACTGAAAAGACTTGGAAAAAGGTTGGATTTAGTTGAAAAAAGGTTGGATTTAGTTTTCCAAGTAGCCCCAAGGACTGGGTGAACTAAATGTAGAATTTTAGGCAACATGTAGTCTAGGCAACAATTCCAAACATTTCAATACATTATGTGTATTCATGGTTGTGCCTATTCAAATTTTTAAACGCACCCCTTTTGTTATTTTTGGGCTGTTGCGGGTGATAAGAACTTTTTTCGCATTGAGCAGAAATATAATAACAATTTCCACTCTACAACATCCCAAAAAAGCTTACTTGTCGTAAATGACAAGCAATACGAGCGATTATAACTGTCATCCAACAATTTTTTTAAAAGAAATAGGTATCACGATTGTAGAATAAGCTCCAATGATTTCAATAAATATTTAACCCTCTATGGACGATCGTGCAAATTTTTTACGTTTCAAATCACTGAAATATCTGCTTTCTAAGAGGCTTTTCAATTTAGTTTCTGCCCTAGATAGAATTGCAACGCTTAGGATTAAGTGTGTGGAAAGTTGCGTCCCTTTCGACGGCTTGTCAAACAATTTGACTAGATGAATGTGTGACGCTATTCACTGAAGATGGCGTGCCTGGTGGAGCTCTGAAATAGGTAGGTTTCAGCCGTCACATGAAGAAAAAATTGAGAAAGTTTAAAAAAAGGTACGTTATGAAGGAAATGTTGAAGTATACCTTGTGTAAATATTATAAAGAGTAAAGTATAATTTTAAATTAATTATATACGATACAAATACGTCAAATTTCAAAATAAATGTAAAATAAAATAAATTACAATAATGTTTTTGTGCTTAAATAGCACTTAAAAAAAACAAATTTAACAGCAGTAATTTATCATGCTGATGTTTCATAATTCCGTCAATAGAGCGTTAAGTTACATTTCAAACAATTAATAGTCGATAAATTAGTCCCTGGACGACAATTCTTAAAATGGAATTCAAAATTTAAAACCAAAGTAATCTTTTTCTCCATCGGAAATGGCTGTGCTCGGTCTCGGAGGGAGTGTCGACGCAAAACCCTTCCATTTTATAGCGAGGCAGAAAGCACTCGAGAATAAATTGATACAAAGTTGCGATCCGCAACTATGTAATGCTTATCTCGACCCATCGCGAATCACCATCTCGAATGCGAATGCGCAAGGCTATTATATGTTCGCCTTGAACGCCGTCATAAGTCCCTCCAAGAGTGCAACGTCTCTTTCCGTTACATAACGATGACTCGTCGCCCGCCGTCTCCGGAGAGCTTCCGGGAGGAGGGGGTATAGGGGGAGGGATGGAAGTAGAGCTGTGTCGATCATGAGTGATTCGTTCATTTTGAACGATTCATTGGCATGAACCGAATGAATTGAATCACGTCATCCGTTCAAATCGTTCATAATGGATCAAATCAAGCTGTTCTCGTTCGTAGGTCGAGTGGAGTGGATTGTGATGTATCTCACGATTCATGAGTGATCGAGAACAACTTGATTTGGTTCATGAGTGGAGAGCAACGTCATTGGGACAAATCACATTCCATAGTCTTTTGGTCGCATATACAATTTACTGATAAAAACTGTGGGTTAACTTTATAGAGACGATCATATGAAGTTGATTTTTTATAACACCGATTACAACCATTTGCACCCAAAACATCGCTGGTACATAAGACTCTTAATATATAGTCTCCAATCGCCGTGGCAGTATGGGCGAGTTTTTAGGCCCACAACTCCAGGCATCATGGTTTTAACTGTTTTAAGGTTAGACACTTTCAGGTTCCTCAAGTCTCCCAATATTTCGACGATAAAACTAAAGTAATCCGAAAATTAGGTTTCATATCACTCAATATCTCCGTCTAGGCATCTTCTCAATGGTACGAATTGGTTGGATTTAGTTCTTCGCCTTAGTTTGGTCCTTCGCGCTGGTTCAGTTCCTCGCAGATATTTGATTCTTCGTACTGAAATCACTCATCGTCGTTAAATCACTCATCGCAGTAATTTGGTTCTTCCATGGTTCATTTCGTTCATTATGAATGATTTGAAAGAACGAGTCGTTGACATGAATCAAATCGCATGAAACGAATCTTCTAAATGAACCGAAATCCCCACCTCTAGATGGAAGGAAGTCACTCAGGCGAGCGGCTCTCGGCACAGCAGTGACCTCCGTCGGCGACTTGTCAATCGCAGCCAGACGGCAAGAGAATGACCGGTTTATTTCCTCCGCCGTGTCCCATCACCGCATGCTGCGAGCGAATCATGATTACATCCTCACGATTACAGGGCTGCACTTTGTCGATCCCTCATTTCCCCGTTAGCACCTGTCGCATTTAATGAATGACATGAATGAATACTGACGTTCTCTTTGATTAGCTCCCTCGCGGGTCGTGTTTGAACCGTTTAGGATGATTGCAATCACGTAACTAAGTTGTCATGACGCACAATCACGAACGAATCGAGGTTTTGGCGTACTTAAACCACCTGTAAAAAGGTCTCTCGCAGCCTTCCTGGTCGAGTTTTCCTCCACGGGAATTTTGCTGAGGGAGTTAAGTACTACCGCGTTGAAAGACACAATAAACGATATATCAGACACGTAATGAGGCTATGACTGGTGGGTCACTTGTCACAGAAGTTCTGATAACTTTTATAGAAATCGTCTTTGAAGAACGTTTTGTTAACTGATATAAAAAAAGGGTTTCCAGGATAGTTTTATTATAATCAATCCTTTAAAGTGGGGATTTTAACATGGGTTGTCATGGAGATTGCTTACATAAAAGCAGAGAAAATCGTCAATTTCAACGAGAAAGCATTTAAAGGTAGTTTGGGCGAGATAATCCTAGTCATGATGGAGACCATATTCGAATTAAGTAGGCACACGTTTTATTCCAGCCGCTAAATGATGCATGAATTAACTATTTCATTTTCAATGGTGCAAGATATACTTTTATACGACCGAATTTATTTCTAATCAATCGAAATATCTATAAAAGTCTTTACCTTGACTCATTTTTTCGCGCGGTACATTTAATACTCCGTCACAACGGAAGATTTTTTGTGATTCTGAAAAAAATTCTGCGGTGACAATATGATTTACCTTCATTAATTGTTGAGAAAACATACAAACTACAAGATGTCAGTTATTTGACGAGATGTAGGAGTTATGAATTCTTAATTATTTTATTTATGTCTCTCAGGAGTGCATACACGTACCATTTCCAATGTAAAAAGGCTGGTATTTTCTTCAAAAATCTCGGAAAGTTGTGCGGCAAGGGGCTAATTGTTTGGTACCTTTGGAAGGGTGAGATGCTTTTTAAATATGATAAGACCAAATTCATTGATTTCTAGCTAAATTGATACTTCGCTCAAACTGCTTTAATGACGTAGTCATCAACTTACCTCACCATTAGTTTTGGCATTTAAAATTGAACCTACATGTCTTCGAAAATATTCGAGTAATATTTTCACTTAAAACGCCTGTTTAAGTGACCTTCTGGAACTTTCATTAATAAGATGAAATTTTTTAAGTTAACTTTTGTCCTTTTATGACAAATTGTTTCTTTAATCGTCTGTTTGCTTTTATTTTTAGTAAAAATCTCGGAAAGTTGTACGGTAAGGGGCTGATATTTTCGCATTTTTTGGAAGGTTGAGGTATTTACCTTTAAAAAGAGACCAAATTCATTTATTTCTAGGAATAATGATATTTCGCTCAAATTACCTTAAAATTTTTTAAATGAATTTTTTATGAAAAATGTTTAAAAGAAGCGAAAAGTCCTCGGAACCTGAATGAAAAATACAATTAAGGAATCCTACTTCAGCCATTTCTTAAATGTATTAGCGAATTACTACCATCGCTTAAGTCGACATGCGGTAGTTCCAACAAAATGGCGCTGAAGTCGGCTCCCATGGCTGGACGAATGTGGCCATTACAAAAATATATTTGTGGAATAATCTTCATATTTTGTACTTGAATTTTGAATTTCATGAGTATTTCATCAGTTCATCAGCGAGAAAGGGATTTTTTTGAACTAAATGAATAACAACGTTTCATTCAGAATTCGTTTTGATGCGCATTTACCTGATCGACCTTAAGTTATCCATCTGAGTGGTTGGAAGCAACCAAAATCTCGTGCCGTTCGTTACTGAGTAACGTGACTCCTTAGTTGCGTTTTCTCAATAAACTCGAGCGTTTAAAACACAAAACCTCATGATCTTAATTTCTAGCGAGCCTCTATTCATTTCCTTTTCTCGATACCGCCGCATTCCAGAAAAGCGATTGGCTGTACTTGCGGATTGGTGTTAACCGCAACGGTTCTTTTGAAACTATTAAATTCTTCCTCCTAGAGAAACCACGCTTGTTTCCCCGCACTCTTTCCTCCGTCTCTCCGTGCCCACGTCTCTCAAGATGAGAGCGACAGATGTGCAGTGTGTTGGTCAAACCGCAGTCTTGAGTGTGGTCTGACTATTATTCACGATTATCCCTTAAACGACCGGTTTTCTCTTGCTTGATGAACGTTAACCGCAAAAAGACGTTACATTTTAGTTGACTGAATTCGGATTTTGAATGTTTCGTAAATATAAGTTGGCTGTCAAGCAACATATTGATGGCAGAACACGTTAGGTCGCGTTAACACCTATTGGATATCACGCCTAGAAAATGTTTTGCCATGTATTATAGACTGGGGAAAAAGTGTGCATATTCTTTGCTGAACTTGACACGAGTCAAGCCTGTTTCAATGTGGGAAGAACATTGAGCATATGTAAAATAAACATATAAATTTTCTTTGCATAATTGAAGTTTTCGAGAGTAGACATCGGATAAATCGAGGATTAAAAAAATCTCTCAGATATTTTCTTTGAATGAAAATGCCGTTAATAATGATCTGGTAGTAATACCTACACCCAATATTCATCAGAATATGTTTTGGCTTCAGTATAAGTTGTTAAAACTTTCAGTCAACGTTTCACGATATCTGCTGGGTGTATCTTCAGGAATAGTGGACATGATTTACATGATGGCTATCTTCATCTCCATCCTACGTCCATCCCAGCGAACATTTTGCCGTTATCCATTTTAGTCCTTCTCATCTTTTATTTAATTCTAAGGACAATTATGACCGTATGGACAAAAGTGGAGTGTATAAATTAAAGTGTGAGGACTGTGGTATTTGTTATGTTGGACAGACTGGTAGAAGTTTTAAATACAGAGTGAAGGAACATAGAAGAAGTTTTATACATGATGATGGAAAATCTTGTTTTGGAAATCATTTATGCCGGTGTAATCATTTTAGCAACTTAGACATAGATATTTTACATTGTAATGACAAAGGGCTTAAATTGGATTTTATGGAAAAATTTGAAATTGTCAATAGCCCGGATGGAATTTGCAACGATGTTTTATTCTGTTCTGACTCACCTTTGTTAAAGCTAAGCGTCCCTATAACAAAACCCTGACCTTCACCCACACCCCACTTTGTCCCCTGTTTTACGTCATCGACCTTCATATGTTCACCCAAACTGTTCTTTCCCCCTCCCACTTTCCTCCTCCACCCCCTCCCCCACGCCTCTTCAATATACCCCCTCCTCCTGCCTTGGCTCTGGTAACTCTGGTATAAATACATGTGAGAGTGTCTGTCCCATCACCTTGAAAATGACATAGTATGTCGAAACCATGGTCGGTGTTGAAGTAATATATTAAAGTGTGGATATTAATATTGTTGTGTTATATTTTATCATGGACCTTCTCATCTCTTACAAATTTCTTTTCACGACCGAAATATATTCAAAACAGATATTTCCAGATGAATTCCAATTTACACTCGACTTCACGGTTGAAACTAATGGGATAATTTCAATTGTTTTTGTTTCTTAAATAAGATTTCAAAGGGCGCTAGGCAGAGGACGCTAAAGGTTCAATTAAAGTATTTTTAAAATCATCTTCTTTTAAGGCAGTGCGAGCGAGATAGTTCCCTCATCATAATGGACACCATATTCGAAAAATACGTTTTAATTTCACCAACCGTGAAACACACGAATTAAATATTTCATTATTAATGGTGCAATAATACAGTTATGCATGACAGAAATTTAAGTAATCAAATTGAAATACCTGAATAAGCCTGTAACTTGACTCATTTTTCTCACGCGGTACGTTTGAAACTCCATCAAAACGGAAGGTTAATTGTGATCCCGAAGAATGCACTCCGGTGATAATATGTTTAATTTTCACAAATAGTTGAGAAAACACAAACTACACACTGTTGATTTTTTGAAAAGACCTAAGTGTAGGAAATGCCTCATTTTTAATTTAAGCTCTCTCTGGAGTGCATACACGTTCCATTTCCCACATAAATAGGCTGGTATTTTCTGGTAAATATCTCGGAAAGTAATGTGGTAAGGGGTCGAACTTTTTGTGTCAATGGAAGGGTGATATATTTTTCTTTAAAATGGGACCAAATTCATTGATTTCTAGGTAAAATGATATTTTGCTCAAACTACCTTAAACTATTTTAAAATCATCTTCTTTTAAGGTAGATCTGTTCTAAGACAGGTTTCAATTGCACTGCTCCCTCCATGCTAGTCTATCCTGTGCTGCCACCCTACTCTCTTCGTAACTACATCCATTCATAATATCAGTCAACATATTACTTCTTATCTTCCTCTCTTTACCTCGATCTTTCCTGACAATATTCTTTTCAGCAGGGAATCTTTCCTCAGGACATGTCCTATCCAGTTTGATTTCCTCTTTCTTATTACATGCATACATACCAATTGCGTTCCTTCCAGGGTAGCACAGTCACAAAGTTTCAATCATAAATACATATATGTTCACCTAACTCAGCTTCAATAATTTCCTTCATACTGACCTATCCTTGCAAACCTCTTTCGCCTCATTTACCCCCATACACTGCTTCATACACGACCTCCTGTTTTAAGACTCCTAATATTCCTCCTCCTAAGAATTTCCTCAACCACATTCAAACACAACTTTCTCGGCCTACCTCTACCTCTCGCACCATTCAATTCACTCTTATATATCTGCTTCATTATCCGACTCTCGTCCATTCTCTCAACATGGCCAAACCAACGAAGCACACTCCTTTCATATATGTCCACTACAGGAGAATCTAAACCACATTCATTTATTACCCACTCATTCCTGACCCTATCCATCCTAAATTTGCCGCAAACACTCCTCAGATAACTCATACCCACGGCATTTAGTCTACTCTTATGTCTATCATGACATACCCATGTTTCACTTCCATACAACAAAGTGGGGAGAAGTACACTTGTGGGGAGAAAAACACAAGTTTGCACAATATGTACAAATATGAAAATTCAGTGAAAGAAATTCGTGAAACAGTGAATGTACCTACTATGAGCACAATAACAATTACTCCTTCGATGTAATTTTTATACAGCCAACCTCACTCGAAGACGTCAGGTAGGGAAAATATGCTCGTTTCATGAATCAGGTATCGCTAGTCAAAATTCATGCTGGAATGGCAAAATTATACCTTGATAATGTTACTCTGTATAAAAATAAACCTTGATAATGTTACTCTGTAACGAAACCATGGTCGGTAACAATAAAACCTTATGTGGAAACAGCCAAGTTGTAATTTCTTCAGACGCTCCTACTATGATACGATAATTGGTCAATCCGCCGGTGGCCCTGGGCTCGATTGAAAAAAATGATTTCTAAAGTAGGTTTATTGACCATACAAACTGAGCCGATAATAAAATTAAAGTTAATAGATTATAAAATTAAAGTTAATAGTTAATAGATAATAAAGAGCCGAGTTAATAAAATTACCTTCACTAACTAATAAGGTTCAATAATCTTAACATAATTTATTTCATAGTCTAAATCGCAACGCTTAGGTATGAATCCATTGACAAAAAAATTCAGATGTCAAAAAGTTTTAACGGCACTCTGATACACTTATAACTTTCTTATAAAAATGTAATTGATGCCATGTTCAGAGAAAACTTTCCTGTTAACAAATGGAAGGTTTAACTTTATATAACCTTTCCATTGACTTTGATTCTAAACTTGCAAGCTCGTGGTACCAATTTTGTGGTCAAAGACGAGAATGCGAGGGGAGAAATTGGACGTCAGATGGTGATTTGAATATGATGACATATTCAATTGACTGACTATTGAAATAACTGACAATTTTACGGTGCAATATGTTTCATACGATGAAGAATGGTACTACTATTACAAGATAGGCTATTGCTCTTACAATTAGTTCGAAAGAAATGACGTAGTTGGGTTAACATCAAGTGCTTTCTAGATACGGAGGTCATAGTGTATTTTATACTTTCGTGGTATTGGCATACAACAGCAATGCGAGGAAACACATGAGGAAAAAGAATATTTTTTACATCCCATTGACATTAGGGCGAGGCGAGACCAAATTTTCCAAAAAAAGGCTAGACAACTTTAACTTAGGAAATAATAAATGTTTAATTTCACCCTAATAACCAGTGAATACACTGTGACAAGGGTGATTTCCGCTGTAAGCCAGGATGTAGGTATTCTCAAACTGCATAGACACAAACCTAAGCAGGGAATCGGGTTGGTCAGGTGGCTAGAGTACCTACTTGCTAACCATGTGGACCAGGGTTCAAATCCCGGCAGAGGAGGATGTTTTCAGAGGAAATCCGATCCCTACTTGAGTGTCCTTAGCGCCTTTCGTTAAGAGCAGGCTAATGCTGACGCCGGGTTTCCATCCACCCTACCTCCCTTTCTTATCCCCTATGGCGCAAATGACCATAGCTGTCGGTCGCCTCCCCAAAAATCCAATCCAACAAAAACCTAAGCTCTTTTTCTCATAACATCGATATCATTGCTTTACAAGACATATTCAAATATCAATGCAGAGGATGTAAAAAAAAACTCTTGAAATGAATTCCATAACATACAGACCATCAGATTAGACATTTTAGGCGATCTTTGCAATAGCTACTGCTATTTATCATGAAGTGCCAATATAAAAATCATCAAATGAAAATCCGACTTGTGAAGTCTTCATGGAGACACTGGCTCAGGGAAGTATTTAAACCACTGAGGTTTATGGAGAGGGTATTACGTCATCAAACTGAAGCCTGACAACCGAAATAACGACCACATTGTTTGATCCTACTCTCTCCTTGCTTTCCTTTTGATAACACGACGGAATGGACGAGTTAGCGGATGTAAAGCAAGAATATCCGCCATCCGTTTGAAATTTAAGGCAAGCACCTCTTGAAACAAATATTGGCTGCTTAGTGTTATGGATTCTACTCTGTTTTACCATAGTTTTCAACTGGAATGCGTATTATTATAGATCTAAATAAACAAACAATACATCTACATCTACGTAATACCCTGCGAGCCACCACGAGGGTGTGTGGCAGGGGGTGAAGATCGCCAAACATGCACTATTGCCATGTAAGTAGGATATATAAGGTAGACATGCTAGAAAATAGGGTCACAGTTTATTAAATACTACAGTAGATTATTAGTTATTGCAAGTAATTGCAGTAGTAATTACAATAGAATATTAGTTACTACAGTATAGTACAGGTTAAAATCTACATAATAAGGAAGGGATTATTGGTAGTTATTACATGCATCATGCACTATAGACTATTCTAACTATATTTCACCTACCTATCCCTTTTGCTACGTTGCCTATTGTTCTCTCTTATGGTACGCGGGAAAAATGACATTTTAAATCTATCGGTACGACAATCTATCTCTCTAATCTTGTTAATATGGTCAAACCTAGCATAATACGCAGGGGTTCTTAATATATATCTAACGTCATCTGTGAACAAATCGGTTTCGAATTTACTTAAAAGGTTTAACCTAAATTTTAACCAGCGTTCTGATTGTAATTCCCATCCTAGTTCTTCTATTAAACTCGTAACACTTATATGTACAATTATCATAACGGCATTTAACAAACCTAGTAGATCTCCTTTGCACGCGCTCTAATTCTTTTATCATACCTTCCTCGTTCGGATCCCATTTACTAGCGGCATATTCTAAATGAGGCCTGACAAGTGTAAAATAGCTTCTTTCTCGGACTCTCTCATCGCATTTGCCTAGAACCCTTTTTACGAATCCTAATCTACGGTTTGCTACACTAGTTATTTCCCTGATGTGTTTCCCCCATGACATGTCTTCACTGATGGTGACGCCTAAGTATTTAATTGATTCTACGTTACATATTTTGTTTATTTTCTAAATAATAATTATTTTATAAATGCATATGAGGAGAATGCATATGAAAGAATTAAGTACATGCTGATGTCAAATAAGTTATCGATGGAAAGCATAGTAAAAGTGGAAAATATATGCGTCAGCCCGTAAGTGCTGATAGGAGAATCAGGGTTTACAAAGATGGTGGACAGGCCAAGGCCACGTTAGGGCTTCTAGCATAGGCCGCATTTGCAAGCGCCCTCTCCATCTACCTCAATGTTATTTATAAACTACGGAGTCAACTAAAAAAACCGATCAAATACGTTGTATATCAGAACATCAAGGGCACATTTATCGGCTCCACTCGATTCTCTCATTGCTGAAAATTAATTTTCGGAGCAGCCATCCATTCCTGCGATAATTCTCGAGTCGTCAGTCGTTCGTCAGGGCGCAGGGCCATCCGGATGACGTCGTGCGCCCGACGGACTCATTTTGGTCATGGCACGCGACCCACCTTGTATTGCTAGTGCCTACCAATTTTCCCGCATAGTTCAGATTAACCCCGTAAGAAATGGATGTTTTAAAGAAGGGAGAAGATGAAAAGCAATAAGCGTAAGCTACCGGGAAAAGTACCCCAACTGTGCATCAAGAAAACCGAATGAAATAAATGATAGCCCAAACAGCTTGTGGTATCTGGCCTGGATTGTAACCACAAGCCGGGTTGAAAATTCCGTGAAAATACGGATCTCCTTGGCATACTTGTGCCAACGGTATTACTTAAAGCCGCTTTACGCGATACATTTTATTGGACAAACGAATGTATTCATTCAAGAAGGAAATTTTACCGTGTAAAGCGGCCAATTGTGTGATTGTCTGAATGACTTAACGGGAAATAGAACCTGCTCTAATTCCATTCAGTTTTTTGTACATTCTATGATACATTTGTTTGTACAATAAAATGTACCGTGTAAAGAGGGCTTTAAGAAACACGCGAAAAGTAACATCAAGCCAGATGGAACGCCCCATTCGAATTCCACCGATGAGAACTCCTGGAGACTGCTATCAATCTATCGGTGAAGACAAGCATCTCGAAGCACGCGGCCTTGAGGCGGGGGGAGGGGGGGGGGTCGACTTCGCACAAAGAAAAAGCAATGGGGTACGCGCCCGTCTTCGAGCAGGCGAGACTCACAAAGAAATTTACGGAAAAAATTAACTTCGGAGTGCGCGCTGCAAAGATATCGCAGCGGCCTCTCAAAATTTGGCGGAATGTGGAAAACTGTTTTGGAAGTTGAAGCGAGATGCTTCTCCAATCATCAATTTAGTTTAAGCGTGTTAAAATTTAATCTATAATTCAATGACGTTGGTCTAATTTGAAAGAGTAGGTATCATCTCAACTCTCTATAGATACCAAGGTATTATCCACCTACTGCACTACTATTTGAGATGTCTGCCAAAAAACGGAAGCAGATTTCCAGGGGATAATATATATAAGTGCGTTCACACCAGAGGGACTTTATTTTTTTTAATGAGGGCTTCCCGACGCCTATTAACAGATCTCGTTAGAAATTATGCTGTCTGTAGCTCGTATGTTTTCTCGACACTTGAAAAAAAACGAATGACTTACGGCAGTATTTTTAACAGAATCGTGAACAAAACCTGTTGTGCAGGCATTTCCACCGTACGGCGAGAACAAGACTGAGTTAAGTCAAAGACTTATTCATGAGCATTTGGTAAAATAATTGAAGTAGATGGAAACGACACTACGTCATCAAATTGATGCCTGACAACGGGAATAACAACCATATTGTTTAACCCTGCTCTATCTTTACTTCCCTTTGGATATCGCGACGAAATGGACGAGTTAGCGGATGTAAAGCAAGAATGTCAGACCATCTGTTTGAAATTGAAGGCAAGTGACTCTTGAAACTTATATTCAATGCTTAGTGCTATGGATTCTACTCGATTTTACAATAGTCCTCACCGGAAAGGCGGAATATTATTGACTTAAATAAATAAACAAAATATGTAAGGAGATGCACATTAAAGAAGTAAGTGCATCCTGATTTCTAGTAAGTTATCGATGGAAAACGTAGCAAAATTGCAAAATGAGTGCGTTAGCCCGCAAGCGCTGTAAAAAAATGAAGGTCAACGAAGATGGCGGACTGACTTCAGCTTCTAGCATTGGCCAGTATAGAAAGTGCCCTCTCCATACATCTCAATGGGTTAAATACTAATAATTTTACTCGTATACAACAACAATTTTGCGCTATTAATATTAGAATAGTTACTTCCTGCTTCTTACAACTGATGAAATAAAAAAATTAAAAGTCGAATATAGTGACCATTATGACAAGTGATAAGCTAACAGAGTGACGAGAGATAATAATAAGATAAGGGACACTGCTATGTTCAGGCTTCATTTTTAAATTCAAGCAGCAGTCAAGTTGTGCGAAAAAAATTGGTGATATTCTATCAGCTTATCGATCGCATAATATATTGAAATTTTACTTAAATTACTTGGTAGAGTAGTGATTTATTTCGTTATTATTTCCCTTAATTACTTTCAAGAGCTATTTGAATTTAATTCAAGTTATTTAACTCAGAAAAACAAAATTAAAACGTGAATCGATATTAATGGAGTTTTTGCAATTTACGGAAGCATCTTAGGCGTGAGGATAGAATGTGCTGAATACACAGACAGATATTTAATTTCCTTGACTGAACAATTGAGTCCAAATCCCCCGAGTTCGGACAGCATCCGAAAATTCGCTCGAATGGTGGAGTCTTATATTCGGATTCCAGCAATTTCTTCCCTAACCTAACTCTGTCTCAGTCCTACAAATCCTAATTAATTTGCTATCGTTAGGTTCTGCGTTCACGTGTATTGTTTCAGCGGCTAACGTCCGCAAATGTTTGATTACGCTACCTCCCTCTGTAACAAGATTTTGATTCGGACTTAACCATTCCTACGCTATGCATTGAAACACTTGTCTATCTTTTCCTAGGTTTTCCAATAGTTCTTTTCCCATCTGGCAAATAATGAAGTTTTGGTGGGCACTCGTCATTTATTCTTACTACGTGTTATTTATAATTTCTCCTGTTCCTTTACTTGATCATCTGTTGTCTTTTTCGATCTTTTTAATGACACATTTTTGGTTTTCACTCACCATTCATTCTATATACGGACGTGTTCTTTACTAATTCACCTGTCTTTTTTGAATCAGCGGTTAAATTTTCCGAGTTCAGTTATTGGCGGATATTGTCATTTCTGACATTGTTCCTACTATCTATACGCTCAGAGCAGGTTTCTCGGGAATCTCATTTGAGCAACTTCTGTTCTTTTTCGTCACTTTTGGCTGAGATCCAAGGTAATCTGCTATGAAGAAGTAAAGGTTTACCAACTACATTTTAAAGTCTTATTTTAACTCACCATCTCACATTCAAAAGATTCAGTCAGACTCAATCTTCCACAAATAAAAACGACTTAAATTACGACCAGGATTTTTATTCTCTAAATCCCCATAGTATTTTACGTTTATTAATTCTTCATTCTACGGCAATACATATCCACGAACACATCACGCCAATCTCTTGCCGGTTAGGCACACAGTCGAGAGAGCTCAATTCATGGTTATAGATATAGAAAATGGGCTTCTTTTAATAATTCCCTATCTTGCCTGCATATTTTGCTTCGGTTACGCTCATACATGGATTCGGACACGCCCATCTATTCCTGCAATTCCTTATCTTGTGGTGGTTTGAGCGATATCTTTCCCCTCTTGTAATGGACACCATATTCGAATTGTACGTCTTTGTTTCAGCAGCTAGAGGCTGTGGTAAAAATTGTAATATTAAGTGTTTAAAATAAAGTTATACCTTACTAAATTTCTAAGCAATTGAATATCTATACGAGTCTTAAGGCCGTTTTACACGAGGCATGAAATTGCACAACTTAACACTGCATTAATTCCGCAATCTGCCGTGCAATAATTATTGCGAAAACGAATGCGTGACTGCTTTACACGGTGGTCGTAAGCATGCATTCATTCGTGAATTCCAGTCGTCTGATAAGTACCCTTAGAGCGAGTGTTTTGTTCAAACAGGAGAGATACGATATTCCGTACACGACGTTGTCAGCTTCAGTGCAAAATAAGGTTGTGGTGATTGTGGGATTCTGTGGTATTGACATAGAGTCACTCTCTCTGTGAGAAAAATAATGGATCAGGAGGAGGCTGCATTGATTGCTGCAGAGCTAGCAGTAGTGGGAATTATGATCGGGGCCGCAGAGCTCATAGAAAGGCGTAACCGCAGGAGAAGAGCCAGAAGAGCACTTGGGATACGGGAGTGGATCCGTAGGCGAAAGGAGGGACCGGGCATTCTTAATATGGTCCAACAGGAGCTGGCTGTAGAAGACAGGAATGCTTACCGCAATTTTATGCGGATGACAGAGGAACAATTTAACGAGCTATTAAATATATATCTAAATAAATAACAATATAGGTAACTGTAAATATCCTCCCACACAAAGAATAACTGTAAACACCCATCGCTCAGGTTATCAAACCTTTTCGTCAGTCAACTTCCCTTGAACCTAGATGTCGTTAATGCTGCGACCGCTAGATGGAGTGCTATTCGTACAAATTGCAAGAATGCGACCACCAAATTAGAGCAGGGGCTATTCTGGCGACTCGCATTCATGCATTCGTGCATGCGTTCTTGAATTTCGCCGCTTTACACGGTGCATTTTGAAATTCACGATTGCACATACATTAGCTTTTGCAATTACGTGCCCCGTGTAAAACGGCCTTTAAACCAGACTCCATTTTTTCACGCCGTACGGTGAATACCCTTTCCCGACACTTTTTTTTGCGGTGCTGTAAAAATCACTGCGTTACATGGTTGATTTATCTTTAAAAATAGTTGAAAACACTCAAAAAACACTTAATTTTCTGGCGAGATCTAGGCGTTAGAAATTCGTCATTATTTTTAAATAAAGTCCCTCTGGAGTGCTAACGCGTACCGTATCCCACTGAAAAATGCTCTTATTATTTTTTAGCAAACATTTCGGAATGTAGTGCGGTAAGTGGCTGATATTTGTTGTCACTGGAAAGGTGAGATTTTTTTCCTTTAAAATGAGGTCAAGTACATTGAATTCAATTGTGAAATGATACCTCTCTCAAACTGCCTATAGAGCGTCTCCCACCGCACTCAAGCCACGATTTTCGCGGTCCACACCTCCCACGTCCTCCCCCTATCATCTCCCATCTCGCTGTGGCCAAACCGACGAATCGCGAGCCTTTCAATCACGTTTTGTGACCGCAGCGAGCAAGCAATCCACACATTCTCGAGACCCACTCATTTCTAACCTCATCCCTCCCACTTCGATTTTCTCAATCACATCTCGAATACTCCTCTGCCACTGCATAGCATCCTCATCTACACACTACCCGGCGAGCCGCCGCACCGGCGTGTGGCAGGGTGTGTTAGGGCACCAGAAGAGGTATCTACATCTACTTATTACCCTACAAGCCACCACAACGTACAAAAACTCATTCTTTCCGCGAACAATAAGCGATCACAATAAAAATTAATATACACTAATTACACTCCTATTATAGATACATGTCACCATTTAATCTCCAAAAAACTTACACCTTTACACGGCTGGTGACCTAACACCCCCTGCCACACGCCCATGCGGCGGCTCGCAGGGTATTATGTAGATGTAGACAAGTGTGTGGTAACTTATCATCAACGCTGTTTCCTGATGGCAGGGGGTGACTTATCACCAAAACGAAAAGAGTGAATAAATCAACTTTCACCAACATGCGCCACACTGAGTGTGCTACAAATGCTACAGGAAATGAAATAAAAACAGAAAATCTCCAAAAGCCGTAAACAATTGGCACCCTTCGTCAATAAACACCAAACTTTGCTGTCTTGGTATGCTGGGAAAACCACAGCAGAGACCAACCACAGCCTCTCAACCAAGAATACCCTCCTGTGTTGGTTTACGGGAAAGTTACTTCCTCGCCAGGGACCAAACACAGACGCACACACACAACCAAATACGATCCTTTGCAAGGGCTAATGGGACCCCGCTAAGGATGTTTGGGTTTTGACCTGGGATCCTTCACGGGGCTAATGAGACCCCGCTAAGGATGCCTGGTATATACACAAGCACACACACAAGCACACAAAATCACTCACTCACACACGCAAATGGGCCCAACTTCTGGGAGAATCAGCTCAAAAAGAGCGTGGTCAAATCGACAAAACAGGACGAGGGTGGGGGTCGAATACGCGTATTTCGGCTACTTTCGGCTACTAAAAGTGATCCCAGGTTGACAAATTCTTAGTTAGTTTCAAATGGAGGTCGTAGGCACTGACCTCCAATTGACTTCGCTTAAAATAAAGGAAGTTGATTTCCCAAATAAGACTCACATACTCTTTGTAACCAATCCCACTTTACCAAGAATGTATTGCCTACCTAAAGTCCATAAAATCGACTGCCCAATGAGACCCATTGTATCTGGAATTGATTCGCCCACATACTTACTATCAAAATGGTTAGTTTCCCAGTTCACAAGCCTCGATTTTAAAAGCCCTCATTCAATTAAAAATAATTTTGAATTCATTGAAAAGACTAAAGATTACATTTTCCTCGATGGTGAAATAATGGTCTCATTTGATGTAACTAATCTATTTCCTAGTGTACCTGTTGACATTGCTATCCAAGCACTAGAGGTTTGGTTGAAGTCACTCTCTTTGGACTCAAAAATAATTGAGGAGTACATTAGACTTACTAATTTGGTCATGAACCAAAATTATTTTACTTTCCAAGGTAGATTTTTCAAACAGGATTTTGGAACTGCCATGGGCAACTCGCTTTCACCCTTTCTAGCTAACGTTTTTATGACTCACTTTGAAGACCTTTTTAAAGAAAAATTTACTTACTTCCCCGCTATATACTTACGGTACGTAGACGACATATTTGCAGTTTTTGATACCACAAAATATAACCTGGATAATTTTGTAAGTGATCTAAACAGCCTGTTTCCATCCATCAAATTTACAGTAGAAATAGAGAAAGAAAACCGACTTCCCTTCCTTGATCTCTGCCTCACTAGATCTGGAGACAAGATATCTTTTGATATTTACCGTAAACCGACACACACCACCAACTACATCCACAATCTTTCTTTCGACCATGCCAACCATAAACTGGCCGTCTTCCGCTCTCTCGTTCATAGACTTTTTAACGTCCCACTCGATAGATCGGCCTTCAATAAAGAATTAAATATTATCAAAGATATTGCTAAACGGAATGGTTTTCAAGATTCAACAGTCGACAACATTGTGAAGAAGTATAGATTCAAACATTTGATTTCTAACTCCACCACACACAAGAAAGATGAAGCCGTAAAGTACATTAAATTGCCCTATTATCCCCGTTTAACGAAAGGAATCGATAAAATCTTCAAATCAGTTAAAACTAAAATCTCCTATTCTAACCAAAGCAAGCTTAAAAACCTATTAGGAAACGCTAAAGATAAAATTCCGGCATTAGAAAAATCAGGCATTTATAAAATCAACTGTAACACTTGCCATTTAGCCTACATAGGACAGACACGACGCACTTTACAAACCAGATTCAAAGAACACTACTCTCACTTCAGAAATCACAATCCCGAAAAGTCTAGTGTAGCGCAGCATCTAATCATGACCGGGCACGACGTAACAAAAGATAATTTGAAACTCGTAAAGCATACAAGTAATAATCTATTAGACGCTTACGAGAGTATCTTCATATTTAAAAATAAAGCCAAACTCCTAAACAGCGACGCTGGACCCATCCCTCATTCCTCCCTCTACTCAGTTTTGAACTTTAAATAATTCGTTACTTCTCTTAACGGTTGCCGTTAACCGATCACTTCCTTCCCTTTCTTTCCCCCCCCCTCCCTCCAACGTTCTACTTTATGTCCGTTGCAAACCCCCCTTTCACTTTTACACCTCCCCCTTCACTCCCCCCCCCCCTTCACCAATCATTTTCTTTGGTTGTTTTCATTCGCGTTTTGTCTTTCGCCCTTCCCCTTCTCTCTTTCCCTATTGGTTGTCTCTCTCCCCCCCCTCCTCCTCAGTTCACCTTTATTAACGACTAGGATGTCTTGACCCTTCCTCACTTCAACCCTACGTTGAAGTGACGCGTTACCTTCGGTTCGCTGAAGAGGGCTACTTTGTAGCCGAAATACGCGTATTCGACCCCCACCCTCGTCCTGTTTTGTCGATTTGACCACGCTCTTTTTGAGCTGATTCTCCCAGAAGTTGGGCCCATTTGCGTGTGTGAGTGAGTGATTTTGTGTGCTTGTGTGTGTGCTTGTGTATATACCAGGCATCCTTAGCGGGGTCTCATTAGCCCCGTGAAGATTCCCAGGTCAAAACCCAAACATCCTTAGCGGGGTCCCATTAGCCCTTGCAAAGGATCGTATTTGGTTGTGTGTGTGCGTCTGTGTTTGGTCCCTGGCGAGGAAGTAACTTTCCCGTAAACCAACACAGGAGGGTATTCTTGGTTGAGAGGCTGTGGTTGGTCTCTGCTGTGGTTTTCCCAGCATACCAAGACAGCAAAGTTTGGTGTTTATTGACGAAGGGTGCCAATTGTTTACGGCTTTTGGAGATTTTCTGTTTTTATTTCATTGCCTAGCCGTAAGAAGCTCACCCCATCCTTGTGATGGCTTTACAAATGCTACAGAAACTACAAAAATAATCTGTAATTTAACTATGATAACGTGACACAAGAGTCATGCGGGGAACATCCAAAACATGGTGTTAGCATTACTCGGCAGATTTAGAAACATGTATTAGGGGGCATATGAACGAATCAGCTACACTACGTGTCAACTAACCTACTTCGAAGTCTCAACGCAGTAATTATGGTGTCTTATCGATCGCGGGAAAAAAGACATTTTAAACCTTTCTGTTCTACCATCTATTTCCCTTAATTAACTCTTATGATCTGATCTACTGTAGTATGAAATAAAAGAGAGAAAAATCTCCAAAAGCCGTAAATAATTGGCACCCTTCGTCAACAAACACCAAATTTACTGTGTTGGTACGCTGGGAAAACCACAGCAGAGACCAACCACAGCCTCTCAACCAAGGATACCCCCCCTGTGTTGGTTTACGGGAATGTTACTTCCTCGCCAGGGACCAAACACAGACGCACACACACAACCAAATACGATCCTTTGCACGGGCTAATGGGACCCCGCTAAGGATGTTTGGGTTATAACCTGGGATACTTCACAGGGCCAATGAGACCCCGCTAAGGATGCCCGGCTATTTACGCAAGCACACTCACAAGCACACAAAATCACTCACTCACACACACAAATGGGCCCAACTTCTGGGAGAATCAGCTCAAAAAGAGCGTGGTCTAATCAACACAACAGGACGAGAATGGGGGTCGAATACACGTATTTCGGCTACAAAGTAGCCCTCTCCAGCAAACCGTAGGTAACGCGTCACTTCAACGCAGGGTTGAAGTGAGGACTGTAGTATGTTGGAGTTCGTAAGATATTGATAACTTCGCGGGAAAATAAATTGGTTTGCAATTTACATATGTCTCAGTCTATTTTTCAATCGACTGTCAGAAAGCTGTTCCCATCCAAGTTGTTGCTCGAGGTCAGTAACACTAACGAGACTATCATAACGGCCTTTCACGTATCTTGATGATCTTCTCTGCAGGCGTTATAACTTTATTTTTAAGTCTACCTCATGTGGATCCCGAACACTGGCAGCGTATCCCAAGTGGGATCTAACAAGGCAGAAGTTGCTCATTTTTCTAACTTTATCGTCGCACTTTCCAAGTACTCTTTAAACAAATCCCATTTTACGATTGGCTTGACCAGTTATTTCCCAAATATGTTTGCTCCACGAGAGATCATTAGCGTCACTTGGGTTCGCAGCATATCTAACCATATACGGTTATCACCTCTATTATCGTCAAATTTGTGGCGAAAAATTTGTCACATGTTTTGTCGGTTGCCTCGGATTCCGTGCCGCTCCCACGTGATCTAATTGTTGATTTTGCGAAAACAGTGTACGACCCACGCGTTCTCCTTTGAACGGCTTTTTTGTGCAACAAGAGTCCACTGACTCTGAAGCTGGTCTTAAAGCCAGAAGACCAAGGAAAGTGATACCAGATGCCTATTAAGAACCTAAGGTCGTTATGGAGGGGGATTTCCCTTACACAAACAATAATATTAGCGTCTCTCTGTCTCCTTCATATTCTCGTAGTCTTCCATAGGTAGGCCGAGAAGAGTCTTCAAAAGGGTTAATACCACGTAAAATGCTAATTTATTCTTTACAGTAGTCTTTTATATTCATTATATGTCAGTCTCTTGTTGTTTTTCTTACTGAATACTGTACTCATCCTCTATAAAATGTGTTTGCAGTACGTAGTTTAAAGTGGCTCAAACTAATTAATTGGATTTACGTTGATTCGTATGAACACAAAAAAAACACAGTTCCACATAAAACTTATTCTCACTCACAAGGAGTGAGAATATTTATTCATAATATATTTTCACAGGCTCAATTTCGTACCTAGGACGGATCGGGGTTCGATGGTTTGGAGCCGAGTGGAAGGAATAAACCAAAGACTCCGTGAAGTCTGTGGGAGCGAGGGAGCGGAGTTCTTAGATCTCAGGCCGGTGCTGAATTCGTGTCGGGTGCCACTAAACCGCTCGGGTGTCCATTATACGTACGAGGCATCGCAGAAGGTAGCGTGCAGGATATTTGAGCATACCCAGCGAGTTTAGCATAGATGGTAGGCAAGAGAGTAGGTCAGTTAGTTGGGGCGAAATCAGTGCTTTTCCGGAAAGTCAGATAATAAAGAGTACACAAAGCTTAGTGCCTAGGAAAATCTTAATAGATAACAATAAATTAGAAATATTTAGGGAAGAGAGTAGGTCAAATAGTGGGCCATTAAATAACATGCCACTCACCAGGATAGCAAAGAATAACAAGTTGACCAGACAACACAGTATAGGTTTATCGGGACGGAAGAAAGCACAGAAAAAGGAAAAACGTACAAATCAAAACAACACCCATGAATTTCCAAACTGTAACTTTCCCAATAATTTAGAAAACACGAACCCCACAAACACAATAGGCAGACATATTAAAATAGAGGAATTTTCAGTAGTAGTAGTTAATTGTCGTAGTTTAAGAAGCAAGATACCTGAATTTCATCACCTTATAGAGAGTACTAATTCTGACATAATTATAGGAACCGAAAGTTGGTTAACAAGCGATATTGCTGATAGTGAAGTTTTTCCAGTAAATTTTAGGGTATACAGGAGAGATAGAGAGAGTCGACTGGGAGGGGGAGTATTTATCGCAGTTAAGAACACAATAGTCAGCAAAATAGAAGTGATTCCCCATAATATAATAGAAAGTGTATGGTGTTCCATTCAATGTGCCAATTCGAAAGTAATATATGTTTGTGCCTACTATAGACCACCCCATTCCGATGTACACTCAGTATTAGAACTCGAGAAACAGATCAGGTCCATTAATTCCCATAGTAACGAACGACAGATAATTGTAGGTGGAGATTTCAATACACCATCGATAGATTGGAAAACATGCAGTCATAAGTCTGGAGGTAGGGACAAAGAAATCTGCGAGTCATTGCTTAACCTGTTCGCATCACACGCACTACATCAAATAGTAAATTTGCCTAATAGAGGGGAAAATATTCTCGATTTACTTGCCACAAACATCCCTGAAAAAGTAATTAAAGTTGAAAATGTCGATGGAATAAGCGACCACAAGGTAGTATACGTAAAATTTTCCCTCAACACTGAAAAAAATTTTAAATTAAAAAGAAAGATTTACCTTTTTAGTAAAGCAGATTTTAACGGATTTAGGCTTGACTTAAAGACATCTTTTGAAAAATTCGAGAACATTAGCAAAAATAGCGATACAGACAATACATGGAAAGAGTTCCTACAAATTACACGGTCACTTGTCAACAGATATATACCTCATAAGTATAAGAGCGAGAATAGGGAACCAAGGTGGTACAACGCGGAGGTTAGAAAATGTTTAAAACGCCAACGAGTTAGCCATGCGAAACTAAGAAAAATGAAGAAAAATGTAGCTAATAGCGACCTAAAAAATACCATCGAGCATTATAAAATTTGCAAATCAGCCGCAAAAACAGCCCTTAGAAAAGCGTTTAGCGAATTCAAGAGAAAAGTACTTGGAGAACAACTAGAGGGAAATCCGAAAGCATTTTGGTCATATGTTAGGGAAGTACAGGGAACTAAAAAGTCAACGGTTAATTCCTTGAAAAACGATAGAGGCGAAATAGTAACTTCCAGTTTAGATAAGGCAAATTGTTTGAATTACTTTTTTCAGAGTGTTTTTAATCAACCTATGCATAGTTTCCGCGAAACCATACCAGACCGATTTCAACAACCAATGCCCCCAATCGATATATCTTGTAGCGGAATCGTATCCTTACTAAGTAACATTAGCCCGAACAAGTCCTCAGGTCCTGATGAAATTCCAGCTCGTGTTTGTAAAGAATTAGCGCTCGAAATGGCTCCGTATCTTAAAGTAATATTTAACAAATCCCTCGAAGAACACGCGGTTCCCAAAGACTGGAAGAAAGCAAACGTGACCCCAATTTATAAAAGCGGAGATAGGGAACAGCCATGTAATTATAGACCAATATCATTAACGTCACTATCATGTAAAATTATAGAGCATATAATAGTTACATCAATAATGGGACACCTCGACAGCCAGGATTTATTAATAACAAACCAGCATGGGTTCAGAAAAGGACGGTCTTGCGAAACTCAATTAGGTCTTTTTGTTCACGATATTTTAGTTTCCGGAGAAGGTAACGTACAGGTAGATGCAGCGTTTCTTGACTTTAGAAAAGCTTTTGACAAGGTTCCCCACTGTAAGTTACTCGCGAAGTTAGCATCATACGGAATAGACAGTAATATAGTAGGCTGGATAGGAGACTTCTTACATGAACGCGTTCAAAGGGTGGTATTAGATGGTGTCAGCTCAGGCGAAGTAAAAGTTACATCGGGTGTTCCCCAGGGAAGCGTGATAGGCCCAATTTTATTTCTTCTGTACGTAAACGACTTGAATAGTGTAGTAAAAAATAGCAACCTCCGTCTTTTTGCCGATGATGCAGTAGTGTATAAGGAAATTAGAAATGAAGAGGACAGACAGTGTTTAGCTAAGGATTTAGATGCGATTGATGATTGGTGTGATAGATGGCAGCTAGAATTAAATTTGAATAAATGCGCGATTATGAATTTTTGGAAAAAGAATGGTCTTCCCCGGAATAATTATAGCATCAAAGAAAACAAAATATGTAACGTAGAATCAATTAAATACTTAGGCGTCACCATCAGTGAAGACATGTCATGGGGGAAACACATCAGGGAAATTACTAGTGTAGCAAACCGTAGATTAGGATTCGTAAAAAGGGTTCTAGGCAAATGCGATGAGAGAGTCCGAGAAAGAAGCTATTTTACACTTGTCAGGCCTCATTTAGAATATGCCGCTAGTATATGGGATCCCTACGAGGAAGGTATGATAAAAGAATTAGAGCGCGTGCAAAGGAGATCTGCTAGGTTTGTTAAATGTCGTTATGATAATTGTATTAGTGTTACGAGTTTAATAGAAGAACTAGGATGGGAATTACTATCAGAACGCAGGTTAAAATTTAGGTTAAACCTTTTAAGTAAATTCGAAACCGATTTGTTCACAGATGACGTTAGATATATATTAAGAACCCCTGCGTATTATGCTAGGTTTGACCATATTAACAAAATTAGAGAGATAGATTGTCGTACCGATAGATTTAAAATGTCATTTTTCCCGCGCACCATAAGAGAGAACAATAGGCAACGTAGCAAAAGGGATAGGTAGGTGAAACATAGTTAGAATAGTCTGTAGTGCATGATGCATGTAATAACTACCAATAATCCCTTCCTTATTATGTAGATTTTAACCTGTACTATACCGTAGTAACTAATATTCTATTGTAATAACTACTGCAATTACTTGCAATAACTAATAATCTACTGTAGTAACTAATAAACTATGACCCTATTTTCTAGCATGTCTACATTATATATCCTACTTACATGGCAATAGTGCATGTTTGGTGATCGTCACCCCCTGCCACACACCCTCGTGGTGGCTCGCAGGGTATTACGTAGATGTATTTTTTACTTAGAATTAGAAAAGTAAATTTATTCTTTGTGTTGTAAAGGAAATATTCCTTGAAGAAGAGCCAGAAACGACATTTCACGATTAGTATGGAAATAGTTGACTCGGTTTTCGTCGGTTTACGATTTCGCCGATTTTTTCTCGGACGGATTATTGATGAAAACCGAAGTATTACTATATTTGCAGAGTGGTTCGTGAAAAATTAAAGATTTAGAACCACTGGAATAATGCATGTTGGTACAGCTCAATCTGCCTCATACCCTAGAGTTGGCTTGCAGGGTGATATGTTGTTGTATATGAAGTCACACGTGACTTCGCCAGCTCACTCACACCCTTACTCTCTGATAAAATCAGATCATTTCGACTTTTGAAGCGAGGATTCGGAGCAGAAGACATTCGAGCTCGATTTTACAAAAGATCTTTCAAAGATTGGGGATGGGAAGATCAAATTCAAGATTCAAAGATTGGGCGCGGAAAATGTCGTGGCCTTTCGAGCGTCAAGAGGTCTCTCCTTCGTAGCTGTTGGACATACGCCCTCGGGTCAATTTCGTGCTCACGTGTCGCGGGAGGGAGCCGAAGAAAACAAAAAAAAAGCGGGTGGAAAATATTTTCTCGTCTTGTGTTACCTAACAGACTCGTGGTCGCCTTCGTCCGAACCCTCTGAACGAAGGGACGCGTTTGTGGGGAAGTTTGGCGCGCGATGCGGGTGGGGAATGAGCTCAGGGAGGAGGGATTCAAATGGAGGAGGAACCTGACCGACTCTCCTGCCAAGCTTTTCCCCAGTGTACACTCAACGGCCGTTGGTATGGATAAAAAAATCGGTGCTAAATTAATTTGAGTACTTAAAATATAAAAAATAGCTCGTATTTTCATTACTCTTTACATTACTTTACATTACTTACATTACATTAATTATTTAATTACTCACAATTTCTGTCATATAAAACTATATTATTGCACCATTAATAATGCAACATTTTATTGATGAGTCCTACAGCTGGTGAAATTAAAACGTATAATTCGAATATGGTCTCTATTATGACAAGGGAACTATCTGAAATTAAGATGGTCCCTACGTAAAACGATGTTATGATAATTATATTCACTCCACTCAGAGACACATACAAACACATTTAAACAAATGAATATGTACAAGCAAGTTGTGGATCTTAAGGCACCCCTGAGGAAAAACCGGGTAGAGGTTTCCACAACTTATTCACAAATTACCGGCTGGTGTCGCCAAACAGAGCAAAATTAAACAATAAATAATGTAGGAGATTAACATATCAATGCTTTTTTCTGAGATTTTTAAACCGAGGTCAATTTATTTATTTATGTACCTTTCTTGTTAATTAAATGGACTTTACAAAAAATGTACGAATTCCATACCTAAAATATTAAAGCAAACTCAAATAAAAGCAGTATAATATAAATCTTGTAAAATGCACGCTATTTAATCAGATTTATGGTCCTGCTAAGTCATTCGTAGCTTATCAGCAGGTGCTTTTTTTAATTTTTCAGTTGTGCTTTAATATAACAAAATTATGTCCGTACTATTTTCAATATTTTCCCTTTTTGCCGTTGGGTGCAGAACCATACAATTGAATGCGTAAACAAAAATTATAAATACTTTGTTATTTAAAAAAATAGAAATTATCTAATTAGAATGGGTATTCTGTTTTATGACCTCAGACCATAGCACGAGGTACTCACATTACCTAAGACATTTACTCTTCTTTTGTAAAACATGCGCAAGACTCTGTAAATAAATAAATACCAAAAGGGTATTATTCACAGTACTTTGAACAAGGGAAAGTGTCATCTCTTTGAATACAATTCATAATAATGATCAATTTAATCCTCATAAAACATACCATCGCAGAATATTAATAGTTTCATCTTAGCATAGAGCACATGGATTATAGGCACCCCTGAGAAATATATTTTTATGTGTTGGAGTTGCCGACTCTTTCCTTACGTATAGGTGCAGAGAAAAAAATCGCGACATGGTTAAGAAATTTCAACTCAGTCGATGTGTTGCATTACAAAATATGAAATAGCTTTAAACTGCGGGAGCATAGGAATAAATAAAAACTGAATACTAAAGGTGATTTTCTATTTATATTAATTGAGCCAAATCATTTCACTTCGGGGTACATACGATTTTTAAAATTTCATTTCTCTCTATAAAGAAGAAAATCTACGTTTTTTTACTCTGTAGCCAATCCCATAATAATATTTTAAACTTCCATACACTATTTACCTTTGACTTATCAGTCGGTAGAGGACAAAATATTTTTGGTCTTAAATATGTGTAGCATTGTCAAGACAGCTCCCTTTAAACTTTTACAACATCTAAGCTATTCCATAGTTCATACCTTAAAATGTCATTTTATATACACACTAACAACTCGTAGAAAAACATGTCCATCACCTAATATAAGCAACATAATCCTACCTTCCGCTGATATTTCACCGAATATTGATCATTAAAATACATGGTGTTTAATGATAATTAGAGAAACAGCGAAGAAAATTATTTTGATATCTAATATAAATGCTATTTTCTCGAAAAAGTCCTAATGAGAAGCATGACTCCCAAAATATTGATAAAAAGTAAATCAAGTGCATCTTTTTATCTTATTTTTTCAGTCATTACATGATAAATGCGACAATTCTCGCCAAAATATGGTAACGCCGTAGAAATGGTGCTATGACTACAAGAAAGTGCTTATAAAAAATACATTCGTGAGATAATCTGCATATTGAAGACCTTTTTTGGTTTTCAATATCTACCTCATGTCTCCAGTGAAAGCTGGATTCTTTAAATCCAATCCAATGAAAAGTTGTGCATTAGTACCACTTTTGACTCTCACAGTCGCGTTGAAGTACTTGAAGTTTCTCAATGATTGGCGAAATATGGTGGGTGTGATGGGGATAGGTAAATGGCGGTTTATTGATTAAATGAACGCCAACTCAACCTTATTATGGGAATTTGAGGTTTCTGTGAACTCAAGGGAATAGGTATCATTCAAAGAAAGAAATAACGTAAAACCATTCTAGGAAAATCAAGGAAAATTTAGTGCAGGATAGGGTCAAAAATTGTATTTGCGGAAAATTAACTGCCATGCATCCAGGAGGTGGTTTACAAAGTATAGTTCAGATGTCACATGAGTACAGACGTGGATTACCGCAGCAATTTTGGCTTCCGCGGGGTACACCGCTGTAGAGGTAGAGGGGAAAAATCATTGAGCATAAAAAAACCCACGTTTAGCTGAGGGCTAAGGTTGATCTGGAGTTTCTTTTTACCAACAAACCGGCCTTAAGGTGGTTGGAGCGTGAATCGTGAGTCACTGAGAGCATATTTTCATAACTTTTCGGGTAAGTCGAAAAAAATTCTTGGACCACACTTTACTTACGGTAATGTGAGCGAAATATCATTTTACTTAGAAATCAATGCATTTGGTCTAATTTTAAAGAAAAATATCTCACCCTTCCATTGACACAAAAAATTCAACCCCTTACTACATTACTTTCGGAGATATTTGCCGAAAAATATCAGCCTTTTTACATGGGAAATGGCACGTGCATGCACTCCAGAGAGACATTATTTACAAAATGAGGAATTTCTAACACTTAGATGTCGTAAAAAAACCAACAGCGTGGAGTTTGTATGTTTTCCCAACTATATTTGAAAATTAATCGTATTGTCACCGCAGTAGGTTATTTGGTATCACAGAAAACCTTCCGTTTTGAAGGAGTTTCAAACGCACCGCGCTAAAAAAAGGCAAATTAAAGACTTATTTAGATATTTTCATTTAATTACTCACAATTTCTGTCATATAAAACTATATTATTGCACCATTAATAATGCAATATTTTATTTATTTGTCCTACAGCTGGCGAAATTAAAACGTATAATTCGAATACGGTCTCTATTATGACTAGGGAACTATCTCGCTTGGATTACCTTAAGTGCATCCATTTATAGGTTACAAATAACCATACACTTTGTAATATAAATGATACAAGAATCATATTTTACAATTTTCGACTAATTTAAAGTATTGTTATGCCTTGTGTTTGCATTTCTACCTACTGGAAACTAATGAGACTGGGCAGAATGGGCAGGGCATGTCCTATGGATGCTGGAGGAGAGGTCAGCTAAGAGAGTGTTCACTGGGAAAATGGGAGGGAAGAGACCGGTGGAAAACGCAGAGCTCGGTGGGAAGATAACGTGGAAGCAAGGACGCACATGAACAGCTTGGGATGAGGAATGGGAGAAAAGTGGCAGAGGATAGAGAGGAATGGAGGAAGACAATTGAGGAGGTCAAAGCTGGATTAATTCTGGCTTAACTTTGTGAAAATCCATTCTAAAGAATTCAAATGCGATATGGTGCTTTTTTCCCAGTTTTTATTTCAGGTCGACCGGTTTCGTCACATAGGCGACATCATCAGGTACAAAGTTTTAAAATGCTGCAGAATATATACAAAAATTTGGAAGGGGAGGGGGGGGGAAGAAGCAGGAAAAGGGTGACGGGAAGGGGGGGGGGGGAAAGAAGGTAGGTGACAGGACGCGGGAACAAGCATTATTTTGGAGGGGGGAACGGTTGGACGATGAGTCCACGGCGGGGGATGGGGCGTCATCCTCAAAAGGTATTATGACTCAGGGGAATATCCAAGAGGGGGGAATGGCTGACAAAAATATTGTCGTTAGCAATTTTTCCTTCCTTTAATTGCCTTCTAATCTCCAGCTAGCTCCAGACGAAACCGGTCGACCTGAAATAAAAACTGTGAAAAATGTACCATATCGCATTTGAATTCTTTAGAGGAGGCCAAAGCTGGATTTGGGATGTAGTACCATCGAAGAAGAAGATGACGACTTGGACATAAGGCTCGGAATTCAAAATGCAAGCAAGAGTGGTGCGTAAATACGTTATTTTAACTCTGCACGATACCTCAATGTTTGCTAGCCACCTTTATAATAATGAGAAACGTATTATTTCGGGTTAAAGAGAAAAATCTGTTCATATTTCACCGAATTGTTTCAAAATCATGTCGAGTGCCGTAAATCTACGTGTTAAATTAGCATTAAATTTCCACTAAACCAAACTAGCTCAAGCTGCTGCCTTCGTTGGCAGGTAAGCCCGCGTTTGCGTTTTACTCTCAAATAAAGGTTCGCTTTCTTTTCCCGTTTCATTACTTCTTCGCTTTTGACTAACCTGATTGTAAGTTGCCTAATTGAAAAAGTTGCCTTCCGTCATCATAATCCAGCAAGAATTTTTTAGCTTTACCACAAACATTCTTTTATTAGTATCTTTTATGCTACATCTTTCTTTTAACACCGGAACGCAAATTCAGTCGTTTGGTCTCCACTTTTCCAAACTTCTTACCCAGCGTAACAACAATAACGGGCTGCATAATGGTGTTTATATAACAACTTACACGACACAACAACGGATTTACTTTCAGTCACAACAACAACAGTACAGGTAGGTTGTAAAAAATAACTGTCTATAACCGCGTGGTTTGAACCATAGGTGCCCTTCGAGCACTCAATAGTGTCGAGGCGATCTCCAATGGTCGACAGGTAGCTCTGGCGCCTGCGCTTAACGCTAGTTTCTACAATTTTAGGAGCAGGGACTTGTACGTATATCGGCTACTAAACTCGAAGGGAAACGTGATTTTCCATTCAAATTCTAAGACACTGTATTTGCTCTTTTTAATGCAAAACGAAAGTTAAAACATAGTGTTCAAGCCGCTAATTGCCTTTCTTTTAATTAGTAGTTCGTAAAAAGTCGATTTCCTTTTTGAATGAATAGGGTACACTTTGTTTTTCCACAATGAATTTAATGACTTATGACCATGGTTTCGACGATTAACGTCGTCATCAGGTCGTCGAAACCATGGTTGTAAGTCATTAAATTCATTGTGGAAAAACAAAGTGTACCCTATTCATTCAAAATGTTTAGCAAATTCCACAAAGTATCGCCGGATACCGCCAACTTTTTTTCGAATTTCCTTGTTTGAACGCCAAAAAATGCTTGACTTCTAATTATCCATGCGTAAATCAGGTGTTGCTAGACCTCAGTCACCAGCACCTTGGTATGTGAAATTCCAAAAAATCGTCCACCCTAAGGCTCCATACTAACACATCTATCAAAAAAATTACCATAAACAATGACTATTTCGCTACGTCTCAAGTCTGCGCGCAGCTAACGCCCAAGTACTATTATGTGGATCGGTAACATGTAATATTTGTCGCTTTTATTTATACATATTAATAATAGGAACAAATATGCGAAGTTTCAAGCAAATCTGTAGACAAATAAAAATCGCTCCAGCCACCTTAATGTTGATTCCCAGTCCCACCCACACTATCTCGTCTTTCAGGCGGAAACCTCCAGTGTGCGGGTGGGGTAGAGGGTGAGGTCGAATGGAGGAGAAGGCTAGTTTTTCATGTGTTTGCGTGCGTGTGACAGAGTGTGTGAGATAAAAGGATGGGAGGGGATTGGGGGGAGGGGTGGCGTGAGGAGCTTGGGAAGAAACCTTACACCCGACACCATCGAAGCCGTCACTAGAGAGAGCCGTAACTCTTCGACGCATTGTACATTAAGGCAGGGCGAGCGAGATAGATCCCTAACCATAATAGAGACCATATTCGAATGATACGTTTTAATTTCACTACCTTTGAGTAACACAAATTCAATGTTGCATTAATAATGGTGTAATAATATACGGTTATAAGACTGATATTTTAAGTAATAAAATGAAAATATCTAAAAAGTCTTTAATTGACTCTTTTTTTCACGCGGTACTTTTGAAACTCCTTCAAAACGGAAGGCTTTTTGATATCCCGAAGAATTTACTGCGGTGACAATATGATTAATTTTCATATACAGTTAATAAAACATACAAACTACACGCTGTTAGTTTTTTTACGACATCTAAGTGTTAGATATAACTCATTTGTTAAATAAGGTCTATCTTGAGTGCATGCCTACACGTACCATTTCCCATATAAAAGGGCTGGTATTTTCAGGCAAATATCTCGAAAAGTAATGAGGTAAGGTGTTGAATTTTTGGTGTCAAAGGAAGGGTGATATACTTCAAAACTTTCGAAACTACCTTTCAAAAGAGACCAAATTCATCGATATCTAGGTAAAATGATATTTCGCTCAAACTACCAATGAGATTGATGGATTAGGAACAGGGATTGCCAGCGTAGCCTTTCAACAGATATCCTCGGGACGAGCAATACATCGGGTTTGAGATGCGCGATACATCCAATCTTCCAATTCACGCCGCAATATACATTTTTACGGCGAACGCCATGTATCGCATGATTTCCCAAAATTTGATACCATATTTCGCGGGATTTTAAATCCAAATCTGTTAATACAGTATTGAAAAATAAACAATCTTGGTTATTTACTCAAGAAATAATAGAGGATACCTTGTTATAATTTTATGTGATAAACATAATAATTCCGCTTAAAGTACTGATAACCACATGAAATATTGTGCATCTATTTTCATGTTCAATTATGTAAAAGACCACCGCATAACTATTGACCAAATGGTGGTAGTCTTAATACATGTCCTCCTTTTAGGCTACCTAATATTACTCACGTTGTAAAGATTAATGTATGTCTAATTGTGTTGAATAAAAAATATTATTATATTATGTTATTTCTGAAGTATCCGGCATCTGTAATAAAATGATATCGCACACCTTATCTCGCACAATATCGTATCTACAAAGATACGATGGCGCATTTATATAACGGCGGTATATCGCGGGACATCACAACTTGTGTTATTTTAAATCCTAGGTATTCCGTGGACTCGCATCATACATGATACCTTATACCAAAAGTTATCCCATATATTGCGTGAAATCTCATTTCATATGGTATTTCAAAATGAGGTTTTGCCATCGCGATATCATCGGATGTCCTAGATGTCGTATCTCGATGATATATCGTAAATGTATCGTAGTACACTACTATAGATACCTCGTGCAATCCCAATTCATTCCGCAAATCTTCTGATATAGCCCGAACAATGAGCTTTATCGAATAGTTAATCCTCTCAAAATCATTTTGCGTCATTCTAAGAATATCGCCTGTCGTGGTCCGTGCATCATAACACCACATCCCAACCGTCTAAGTTGTTCCGTCTTGTCTCTTCCTCACCCTATTTCCATTAATGAGTTTCCACGTGTTCAACACTTCATCTATGCATTGGCCTCTCTCCTCACCCTCATCGAAAGAATACTGTACTAAATATGTAGTACTTTTCTTTTCAAAGTGTGATTTTAATGCATTTAACGTTACAATACTTTTTATGAGACCTGCGGGCTATTTCGAAGTTGTGAAAATTTGGTATGCATATGGTTACCACTAAATATTTCCGTTAAATCTGTATCTTTAAGCTTCTGCCAAGCATTAAAATGAATCTAAGGTTACAATACTTCCAAGTTGAAGAATTTAATGATACAATACTTTAAAGTACCGAAGGTTTCATAAAATGACAAGAGGGGCATATCTAGTCCTTGGGTTGCCTATACCTAACTTACTCCATATAATTAAATTAATTTACAATATGGATGTAACCACAACTTTTCAAAGTCCCTTTGAGGCCCAAAATTAATGAATTGTCAATGGTAAGTGACGTAGCGTTTTCGTAAGCATCGAAGTCAGTGAGTTCATGTTTTGCATAAATCATTACACTGTCGGTTATTTGATTAATTCTTCATCGATGGGATAACTAGCTGCGGTTTTAACGATAAGAAAATATTCAACTGGAGATTACAAAACCAAGCATTAAAGAAATGCTAGAAAATTTGGTCTGACAAAAATTAGGATGTTCTTTATATAGTACATAGCTCCATCCATACTTAAACTTCATTCCTCCTTTCATCGCCGCCTTGCAACTTTCTTTCTTAAGATTTAATAACCTGCGGTGATAACGTAACCCGGTTGCCCGTACTTGTAAATCAATGACATATGTGTCATGTCACTGAGGTTGTGGTCAACCATATCAACACCTCCATTGGAGCCCAACATTTTCACTTTCTTTAAGTCTGTTCGCGCGTTACATGAGCTCGGAGTAGGTCGCCCCACCGACCTCATTTTCGCGAGCATTAATTTTTAACACTATACAGACGACACGACATGAAATTTTTAAACTTCCAATTAAAAAAATGAAGAAATAAAGATCTAAAATTTCGAATGTCATGCAGAAATGAAGATCAGCGTGAAACTTTGTGGCAGTCACCTGAGCAAAGGGTGACGTTAACAATGGGAAAGGCGGACGCGGGAGAGTATGGCATAGGAGAAGAGAAAAGGATGGAGATTGTGTGGGCTATGCGGCAATCATCTAAGAGAAAAAAGTTGATACATTGAGATAAACAGATTTTAAAATTATAGGCCACGAAGTCTACCGATGATTGCTAGGTAAATGCGCAAATTTTGGGATAAAACTTATTGACAATTAAGACATCGACGATTCCAGGAAAATTATTCTTACAATTCTTTCTTGCTAGGGTTATGTTCTATATTTCTGAAGTGCGAGGTCAACGAAGAAAAATAAATTCGGCCATTACAGGCTAAAATAAATCATTAGACACAAGATGAATTGCCGAATCAACCGGAGAAATAGCAAACTGGCTCTGGGGTATATCGTGTAGGAGAACTGAAAGGGATATCGCGGAGTTTTCAAATCGGAGAGGAACTCTCCGAAGATACAACAGTGCATTATTTAACGAAGAAAAAAACACAAATTTAACGAAGAATACAAGGACTGTCAAAAGTATCCTCTTAGATTAAGACTAATAAAATTTTTGAAGTAGTAAACGAAAACGAATGGCATTCATTATGGAAACATTTAAGAGGAAAATGTTGACCATTGAAAATATTTGGGACTCAACACCATATCTCAATTCAAACATGGGCTATATATTTTGAAGAGGCAGAGAAAATTCCTTCGAACGGCGGCATTGCGTTATGAGAAACATTACGGGTTGAACCTTTTAAAATTTAAATTTTTACTAAGAATCTACTTCAATATTAAGGATTGGTTGTCAGAACACTAAAAAAATGGCCAATGCAATTATTCCTCCTATAATGGAGAGTGCAACAAGATTTTGACAACCGGGTGAAAAAATATCAAGAAGTACAGTCAAAAACGGCACAATTCCATTGAGTAATTACATTATATTGGGTAGTATGTGTTCCATCATAAATTTTGCCTCATACACAGATTTACAACAGCACCCCCGTTTTAGGCTGGTGTCAGCTCCTCAGTTTTTGAACTAAACAATTTATCTGGTTGAAGTGTTTTACTTTGTTTCTATTTGATATAATAGCTCTATAAATTCACTTCCAGAGCGGCTAGTTGGCCTGAAATTCGATCGAGGGCTTGAGGTAGCTCGATAAACCACAGAGACCGCCGAGTACGTAAAGGAGATGGTGTCTGCTCGTTTACTAAGTAACTCGTGACTGGTTTTCCGCCGCCAGCGTCGTCTAGCGGCCAAACGACGAGCTTGCAATAATTTCATGGGGTCTTAGGGCTGCAGTGTGTACGGAACCTGCGTTTTACTGCTGTTGAGAGTTATGCCAAATTTCCGATTATTTCATACCGTAAATATATTTACATATACCATAATTTTTTTCAATGCTGCACTATACTGCCAATCCACTTGTAACGGATGTTACATTTACTTTTAATAAAATTATATTTTCTTATATGTTTTAACATCCATTTTAAGACCAGAAATAGACAAAATGAGCGTTTTTCAGTAAGAATGGCTAGTCAAGTGACCGTATTCAATAGAAACTCTTGCTCTCAAGGATACCTGTGAAAAAAACAGATGGAAAGAGCTCACACTAAGGTATAATCAGTTTGTGAGGAGCATAATTGAAGGTAAAATAGAGCGAAAAGTCTCCATAGGACGACCCCGGAGTAAGTTCATGGACCAAATAAAGAGAAAAATACATAGGAAGAGATACCAGGAGGCAAAGGAACTAGAAATAGATAGGGGAGCACACAGGAATGCAGTCAACCAATTGAAGGATTGATGAATTACGATCTCTTCTGCCAGCTGGAGACCTTACCTTAAAATTTATTTCCCTAGAGCGCTACATTTCATTAAGTTACCCTCCGCATTTCTAGCTAGAACCGCTGGCAGGGGTCAGCGCTAAGAGGGTCGAAATGTAGTAGATGGGACCTCTCATTGCATTCCGATCGCAGTCTTTTGTCTTCCATTTTATGAAAGTGTCAGCGAAATATTTGGTCACCTCTCAGTGGCAGAGGAGCTTTTGTCGCAGGCCTTCACGCGTAGTGAACGAAGTAAACAGCTCGCCTGCTCGCGGACATGGCGAAGGTTGGCAAGCAAGTGAATATTATGCAAACAAGTCGATGTTTTGTGGATTGTAGTATTTTACGTCGTAAAAGTTGCAACTATGTGTGAGACATTAGCTTCCTTTGGTATCTTTTTATGATTTGGATAAAGCGTGGCGGTCACACTATGTCCCTGAGTTGTGGAAAACATATGGAACAGAAATTCAAATTCTTTGAGCAGCAATGAGTGAAAAGTGATTCAACTATTGTGACGATACCTTTGTTTTGACGATAGTTTGAAGCGAACTACTCAGAAACCAACAGTTTAGCTGGCAGCTATGCGATCGATACCGGAGCATTCGTTTTTAAATTGAAAGAATAGTCATAACTCGAGTGAATTTGCTGCATCGGATGAAATGTTGCATTCGTTTAGGAATAGATTTAGTTTTTCATAGCATATAACTAGTAAATCGGCCAGATATGGGCTGATAGTATTTGTGTCAACTGATTCTATAACATATTACATTTGAAATATAGAGGTGTGCGGCGATAAGCAAATTTCTGGCTCGTATGAAGCTTCCAAGTCACCCTTTGTAATTGTGAAACGACTGGCGCAACCAATCGAGGGGCCCAGCAGGAATCTAACGATGGATAATTGCTTCACCGGTAACGATTTAGCAAAATACCTTCTCTCAAAAAAGATAACGTATACTGGCCGAGTGAGGAAAAATATAAGGACAGAAATTCCTCCAAAATTTCTACCAAAGGACAGACATTAATTAATTCCTCAGTTTTTGGCGGTCAAAAAGCCATAACCGTAGTGTCATATGTTCCGCGGGAAAGTAGAGCTGTAATATTGCTATCCACAATGTACGATCAGCCTAAAATTGTAGAGATCGCAAAAAACAGAGATAATTTTGAATTACAAAAGTACCAAAGGGGCTGCGGATAATATAGATAAAATGCGCTCTGCCTACACTGTGTCAAGAATTACGAAGAGATGCTTGCCTTATTTTTTCTCTCATGAGTATAGAAGGAATAAACACTCAAATATTGATTTCTCCAAATAATCAAGCTTAGATTCCTGCCGAAGGCTTGTGTTCCTAAAACATTCAGCCGTGAATCTCCTTAAAGAGCCTCCTACCTCTCGAATAAGTAAGTGTAAAAAGTACAGAGATGTGTAATTTTACATTTCAAATCATTTTCATTAATAAGTGATATTGGAACATTAATCGTCAAATCAATAAATGCTCGGATAATAAAAGTTTTTTTTTTTAATTCCATACTGATAGGTATATTTACTTTGTAAACAGCGCGCCCGGTTGTAAGCGAAAAAACGGCACTATAAGATAGCCTTCATTTATCTCTTTCCAGGATCTTCCGTGGTCCTTTTAACCCAGCGGCAGGCCTGAAGGTTATGCCATAGTGCCGTCTGATATCATTCAACTTCAACGTGGACATTCAGCAGCCTCAAGTGCCCGGAATTTCTGCGTCAATGAATGAACAACAAGAAACAACAAGGAATGCAGAAGAAAAACTATCTCCAGGCTTCAATGAAGTGCTAAGGGTAAAACAGTTTACCAAGCAACTCACAGATGCCACTATCGCTCGGGATAGAAATAGCTTCCTTTCTGATGGCATATTTGTCCTGGGTCTCAGCCACGACGAGGGAAATTCAAACACGGTAAAGAGGCGCATTTAGCTAGATCCACAGACGGATAACGAGGCGATAGAAGCCGACGACAGAAATGCGGGATAGTGAAATCTCAATCTCAGCTGGCGAAAAGTTAAGGAGAGGAGCTTCGGCCGGCGGAACGGACCTTTGATTGACATTCCGCTTATTCTCCCTCCGTATGTCCGCCTCGTTCACCGTCCATGTAGATATAGCTTTAGATAACATTGGATGAATTTGAAATTTTCAATTGAACTCTGTGGTATGCCCGACCAAAATCAAGTAATGATATTTGGTTTTCTTAAGCAAAGTTCTGTAGGTACATTCAACGAAGTCCGGCGGTATGTTGTGGGACATTATTAATGAAACGAATTAAACTGAATAAAACTTAGCAGTGTCCACTGGACTTTTTATTGGTACGACGCGTTTCGACGCTAATGCGCCATCATCAGGTACAGTGATGATGGCGCATTAGTGTCGAAACGCGTTGTACCAACAAAAAATCCAGTGGACACTGCTACGTTTAATTCATTTCTGTAGGTAAGACAACAGGCGGTAGATCACCGAGGAACCCATGATAGTTGACCGGTAGGTCAGATGGGATGCGCATTTGAATGCATTTGTTTTTGCAGCACTTAGTATTCTATGCAAGGACTACCACAAATATCAATAAAAAATCAATCTAAAAAACCACATTTTTATTTAAACTGAAAAGTAGAAAAATATATAATACAATTGATTAAAAAATTAATATAAAAAACCACGTTTTTATTTTAACTAAAAAGAAGAAAATAAACCACCCTGCCTTGGCCCAAGGTCCCACGATTAAATTTTACAGATAAAAAGACTACAAGTTCAAAACCAAAAACGAGGTGCGCACCAATTTCAATATCTATTCACAGAGAAAGAATTTGATTCAAGATATTGAAATTGATGCGCACCACGTTTTTTGTTTTGAACATGTAGTCTTTTATCTGTAAAATTTAATCTTGGGACCATAGGCCAAGGCAGGGTGGTTTATTTTCTTCTTTTTAGTTAAAATAAAAACGTGGTTTTTTATATTAATTTTTTAATCTATTGTATTCTATATTTTTCTTCTTTTTAGTTTAAATAAAAACGTGGTTTTTTAGATTAATTTTTTAATCTACTGCATTATATATTTTCTCAATTTAATTTCATATGTGCAAAAATTCATAATATTGTATTAATAGTAATTAATAGCGTCCCTCGTTGGCTTCCATATTTCACAATGTAGTGCGCTATGAAGTAAACTCTTTACTCCAGGTCAGGCGTACGTTGCATTAATTCGTGTTCCATCACTGGAGGGACTACGGATCATTGAACTCGAATGCACAAAATTAACAGGAAGAACTCCTTGCAACGAGAAGGCCGAACGCGCATGGACGATATCCGCTTCGTCCATGCGCGCAAAGTTGTTGATGGTCAAGTCCTTGTACAAAGGATTATTGCAGCTTATTCAGCAGCTTATTCTCGCTGAGAGGCAAGGCGAGAAACATAGGCATCCGGAGACTCATTCTCTCGATCCAAGAAATTTCGCTTTCGATCTTTAGCAAGGTGAGAAATTTGATCGCTTTCATTTCGATTTCGAGCAGCAGACGCCTTCCGCTCGCGATCTTTTTGTCGGGTGGCAAGTCGGAAGGACAAACAAACTAGAAAGCGACTTAATAAAAACGTGGTAAAATGGCTCACTCACTCACTCAGTGCTTCAACCCGAAGGTTGGCTTGGGGTAAGTGAGGGTAGAGCTCACCTCAGACTAAGCCAAAGATTACGTTATTTTTCAAAAAGTAACTTTTTCACATCGAAAAGTACTATCCATGAGTTATTTACATACACTGGAGTATATGATAGCTGTTGTTACATTCACACTCCCCCAACAAGATACGGAAAAAATAGTACAGTATTTAAAAAAAGCAATTAGTCAAAATCAAAGAGCCACATTTTCTATCTTGTAGTCTTCTCGCGTTTTTATCTTCAAATTTATTTACTGAGGTATTCTTCCACGGCACATTTAAGTGTGAAGTCAACTAACTATTCAAAATCTACCGCCGCGATCGAAAAGTGCATTGAACATGCGTTTGTGTTTACGATTAAAGGAGGAAATCATATTTCAAGGCGGTGTTCTGTTGAGTGCTGAAGGTTATAGTGAGAGAGGTGGAATATGGGACCATGCCGGATAGCGAGAAGATGAGCGACACCAAGGAGAAAAGGAGAGGAAAGAAAACAAATGCGCAGCAAACTAAAGCGAGAAGGAGAGAGTTCAATGAAACGCTTCCAATTCAACGAAGCTAATCTAATGTGCCTCCTTTCTGGTGGCCAGCGAGAATAACTCGCAAGCGGCTTCTACTTCGTCGCTGACTATCTGGATGAGCCCATCAACTTTCCATGAGAAACAAGATTTCATCTTCTCTGACCTAATAGTGCTTGAATTTTCCTCGTCACGTCGTGGCTGAGACTAAAAACAATATACCATCAGAAAGGAAGTCTATTTTCCTCCCGCCTTGCGTCCCTCCGTTCGATGGGAAACTCATTCCCCCATAGTACCTATTATTTGCAAATGAGAACCAAAACTTCAAGTATTTGTTATTTTTGCAGTTTGATGAATTTGGAACTTATGACTTGCTATAACAACAGGTATGAGACTTTTAAAAAGATTTTAATTAAATCTGCAAATTTCATTTAAGAGAAAGACACCGTCGATATTGCATGTATCAAAAATGCTTACGTATTTCATTGAAGTAAACAGTGGACTACAACCGATTGTTGACTTTACTGACGCGTATATAAATGAGAGTTTAAGAACAAGAGAGTGGTTGACAAGGATGACCGCCAATACACACTGACCAAGGTGCACAAAAAGGGACAGACGCTTGAACAATGACAATAAACACTTGTTGACTTGAGCCGCTATGGCAACTAGCTGTCGTAAAGTCGAATACTTGAGCTCCCAACGTAACACCAGCGAGCATGAATCTGAAGCTCAAATATATTTACCATGATTAATTTAATGATCATTTACTTGGATAACGGTACCAATGTATTACTAGACACTTCTGAAAGTAGAGAGCGCAAACACTTTCATATTATTCGAAAAACCGCACAAAGGTACATTATTAATCACACGACGAACATAATGTGCTATTTCCCCGAGGTAGTCTATAAATGCAGCGCATATTCACGAAACTCAGCAATTTTTATGAGCAGAACCCACAGGTTTCCAAGCTACACGGCATGCTGTAGAATATTCAAATGACGAGGCATAGTCGCCCGTGAAATGTAGAGCAAGATTATGGAACAAGTGAAATTTTTATTAGTCGAAGGGATTTCCCTAACTCACGAAACTTGTATAATCAACTGCAATGTGTTTACCAACGAGAGCGCAAAATTTAAAGCCAGTCTAACTTGGTAGAAGGAGAATGCCCGGTCGGTCACAAAGCGGAAACGAATGCAATAATAAATTAAATATTCAGTTAACTGCTTTCGGAAAAAAGATACAGCAATGGAATATCGTGACCAGGGACAACTTCAAGGAACGTGCAAGAAAATATTAGTAAACTAACAATTTATGAGCACAGTCTTGTCACTACTGTACAATATTTTACAAGGTTTTTGTTCAAAACTGACAAGTTCTCACGTAGTATGTAAAAATATATTTATCTATCGAACATTAGTTACATTATTTCTATTACAATACAATAAAAATTATTTCAATATCAAAAAGAGTCTCTTACTTCGTTTACAATTTCATTATCTAAATTCAAGGCACCGGATAAGGTATATAGAGGTCTAAAACCAAAAGTTTTTATTTGAATGATGTTATAGTATTCAGTTGGTTAAGGTAATAATTCATCGAGGTCATATAAATTAGATTAGTAATCCTTTAAGGGCCTTATTCCCTCAAGGGTCCTCCATAACTCATTGATCGAAGTCACTTTAATTCCCCAATTCCCACATCTCTAGGTGCTATGGTCTCTTTAGTGATTTTTGCCCCTCAAGTCCCTTAGTGGGATCCTATCGCGATAAGGATACCACGTCTGTACCATTAGTGCGGTTTCCTTCCCACAACACACTTCCCTGCAAATCGAGTAGTTTCCCTACCTCTTTCTTTATCAACTGCGAGTTCCACCGGCGGCCCAACTCAGCTCTCAATCGACGATCCCTCGTTGAACACGAATAACTAACACTTCACACAACTGTCCAATGTGTCCATGCACTATTAATGATCACGGACACTTTTGCTACACCGACTGGCAGAATGCTCATAAGCCACCGTTCGGAAACACAGGATGATCTTCTCATTGAATGGTCAAAATAGTTATGATGTGATGGTAGGTTTATGTGGAAAAACTAGTGTGCTTAAAAACGCGAGCGCGTGTCGTTTAAAGTATTGAACCGGTGAATTGACTACTTCGTTACGAAGGGGGTGAGAAGGGGACGGGGGTTGGGTCAGGCAAGAACGCCGTGAGGAAAGGTCGAATTATGAGGTGATGGCCAGGGTCAAACTGGTACCTATTCTGGGATTCGGACGGGAGAGGTGTGTTTTGAGCAGTAGAGGTCTGCAAGGGAAAGGAGTGATAGGTATGGGGGTTGAGGGGGAGGGGGGGGAAGTGGTCAATGCGTCACAGAAACCATGCAAGGATTTTGGGTAAGGATTGAGGGTCGCACTCTAGTAGTGGCACTAGTAGCCCCCCCACTTGAAGGTTCCCATCCGACACGAAGATGTCGTACTTGCTTTCGTCAGTCCACACAGCTTGTTAAAGACCTCCAGAGCTGTGTTTCGGTGATCCTTGGAAAAGCCCAAACGCTTGAGTCGATTCGCTTTGTAAACATAGAACTTCTTACGTGGCCGCTACCCATGGAAGTCCATCTCACGAAGCGTGTTGCGCACTTTTGAATCACTCACACTAGTACCTTGCCGTCCCAGCTCGGCAGCAACTTTTGGGACACTGCATCACGGATTTTCCTTCACTTCTCGGACGACAAAGCGCCTGTCGGCATCGGTCAGGGCCTTGTGACGTCCAGTTCTAGGCTTGAAAGTTTTGTGGCAGAAATGCGATCAATTATTGACTGCACGGTCGACTTAGGCCTCCCACCTGCATCTGCGATCCTTATGAGGAACCACGTTTTGTTGTGGTGTCGATGATAACTTTTCGTTCGCTTTCAGCAGTTTCTGAACCCTTTTGACCCATTCTGACAACGAGTGATGCATCCCGAACGATGTTCTGTCAACGTCTGAATTTCGAGAAGAGTGAAAGGGATACGTCCGAGCCGCAATTGCATCCAAAATGTCACTAGCGGACGGAAGAGAGCCGATTTTACCCGCGAAAATGGGATCGAACGAATACTTCCTGTACGTCTCAAAACGAATATTTTTTGTTTGTTATTTTTTTTACGAGTTGGTAACATTATTTTCTTTTTATATTTTTTATGGAATCAATAGAGGTACTTGAATACTACATGCATAATTTTTTTAATTGCAAAAACCTGCCCAGAAGTAAGAGAAAGTCGTTATTTTCTGAAAAATACAGAGTACTACGAATACTTTTACTCTCACTGTACGTTAATTGTTCACTTTAGAATGTCATATTTTTCTTAAAAATCGTTGTTGAAACCCTCAAAAATTGCCATTACCTTACTCGATTTCCAATCACTATGTAAAAGATAGTCTGCGGCGAAGTCAATGAATGTAGCTGGTAAATCATAAACGATGCAAATGAAATCATAGGATGTAAAGCGGAAGCTATTATCAGTCCCCCGAAATCGGATCGAGAGTGACGAGACTCACGCAATCCCATCTCTCCCATAAAGCTGTGCACGGCCAATGGGAATGGATATTCTCTTCACCTTGATGATCGACGGCACTCCAGTGCAGTGCCAATCTAAAGTATTCTCGCGTGAAGGGAGAGGACGGATGGGTCAAAGGGCCAAAACTGTCTTACGCAATACCCGAATGGCCCCTGACCAACTCACGCACATATCTTTAACGGTGCGACTGACCACCGTTTTCGTTCGCTTTCCATTAAAACCAACGAACCGAAACTGAAAACACCTTCAGAGATATCCTTGAGCAGGCTTAGTTCACTCTCCGTCAATCTCACGAGAACACGTCGTCCGGCAAATGACGCGCTTTCAGTTATCCGGCTCCTCGTGTGGAGTCCTCCGAACGTATCAAATTTGTGCAATGAATTTCAAATCCGGGACGTTAAATTTCAACCAAGAAATTCTGCAGCAATTCCAGGGACTTATGATCCCACCTCCCTCCAGCATGGCGGGGCTTATCGCTTCTGGCCTCAACTTGCATTGGGTGGAGCGATTATCATGCATGTTCGTATTTGCGCGGCACTTGTTAAAAATATATATGGATAAAAGTTAAAATAATTGCATGCTACTGATTTGATTTCTTGGCAATTTGATGCTAGGATGAAAAATTCAAAGAGAGATGCTACTTCGCTCTGGTTAGGCCACACCTTGAATACGCCGCGAGCATTTGGGACCCTGGTCATAAAGATTTAACAAAAAAATCAATAAAATACAAAGGATAGCAGCACGCTTCGTTAAAAACTGCTACGAGCGTACATATAGTGTTTCACAACTTTTAGAGGGATTAAGGTGGGAGCCCCTAGAGACTCGGAGGCTACACGCTAGGCTTAGGTTGATTGAGAAATTCAGAACTGATATTTATCAGAGCGACATAGAGAATATTATCATGACTCTTCACTACATCTCTAGGTCTGACAGATGCGACAAAATAAGAGAGATACACTGCCTAACATATAGGTACAATAACTCGTTCTTTCCGCGCACAATGAGAGGCCACAATAAAAATTGAGCTCCACTCCTCTAATACATGTCACCATATCATCTTCAAAAAACTAAAATTTTTACGCGGCAGGTGATCTAACACCCCCTGCCACACGCCCATGCGGTGGCTCTCAGGGTGTTATGTAGATGTAGATGAATGCTATTTTAATACTTGACCTTATGGCTCTGGACAAATTCGTCGGAATAATTCGAATCTATATGGACAGATTTTCCCATAAACGCGAAATACAAAATTCGTTTTTCATGTTACTACAATGCAAACAATATGAAGATATCATGCTGAGTAACCAACATATATTCATATGATTTTCGCTTCAATGTCGAATTCCGCGTCATAAATCAAGACACAAAAATGCTTCAATTAAGACATTTTTAAGTATAAGCTTCATTAAGAAATTTTTAAGTATAATTCTTGCATCATTTGTATTGCAGTATTTATGGTCATTTTCATGGTATAAACAGATGCCCTTCAGTGAACTGCTGTCCAAGAATTTTTCGAATCACTTTAAAAAGTTATCAAAATGTGCACTCAATGACTCACGATCAGCGTACCAACCGCTTTAAACACCTCGCCCTTCATGTTGAGTTGTGTGGGTCTCAAATCGCGAGAAGTCCTTTTTCGCCTTCACCGGAGATTTGAATGCCAGAGCATCGCCCGTCGCGTCGGGAGGAGGCGAAAATGGACATTCTGACTTGGAATTTCAGGTGCCGTGGTTTCATCGGATCAAGGCCAAAAGTTTATCGGACTGGCTAATCTATGGAAAAACACACACTTGAAGCGGTATCCGAGCATGCAAACTTTTGTGAGCGAAACATGTGAATCTCTAACGCGGCTGCCATGGTCAATAATGGTCGATGCACGTGAATGGTCTATGTGTGTCTCATAGGCGTTATTTGGAGTTGTCGAGGGGTGGTAGTTGCCATTTATGGTTTTGAAGGAGAGCAATTCCCGCATTATTACCTTGGAATTTCCTTAACATCTGATATATCGTGGAGATCACATATACAAAACATATGCGGCACAGCATTAAAGAAACTAGGTTTCGTTAAGCGTATAGTAGGAAGGTCCTTGGATGAAAAAGTCAAAGAGAGATGCTACTTCGCTCTGGTTAGGCCACAGCTCGAATACGCCGCGAGCATTTGGGACCCTGGTCAAAAAAATTTAACCGAAATAATTAATAAAATACAAAGGAAAGTAGCGCGCTTCGTTAAAACTGCTACGAGCGTACATATAGCGTTTCGCAACTTTTAGAGGGATTAAGGTGGAAGCCCCTAGAGGCAACGCTAGGCTTAGTTTGCTTGATAAATTCAGAACTGATATCTTTCAGAGCGACATAGAGAATATTATCATGACTCCTCACTACATCTCTAGGTCTGACAGATGCGATAAAATAAGAGAGATACACTGCCGAACAGATAGGTACAAAACTCGTTCTTTCCGCGAACCTTAAGCGACCACAATAAAAATTGAGCTCCACTAAATTTACTCCTATAATACATTTCACCATTTCATCTTTCATCATCTTCATCCAAAAACGTACAATTTTACACGGCTGGTAACCTAACACCCCCTGCCACACGCCCAGGAGGATAAATGAACCTTGTTTTTGAATCTATATTTACTGTTTCCTTGTTGTTTCTCAGTGATAGGATTAAACAATAAATTAATATACTTTATTTGCATGTTGTAAGAATGACTCAATGAAGATCAAATTTTAGTTATATGAGGAATATTTCCATAATTTGACTGACAAAACTTCGTGTTTTCACCTTTTTTCTATTTCTCAAGATTAGAGATTTCGGCTGACCTCTCTTAACTCAATGGTGTAAGCTATCTCCACTTCTTCTTCTGTTGTCGATCCCAAATTCCTCCCAAAATGTTCCGTCCTCACCTCAATCCCATTGCCCCTCCCCAATGTCCACCCCCACACCCTCCAACCTAAGTCAATCAGTCAACTTTGATCTCTTTCCTCACCCCCTCTCCTAATTCCCCCCCCCCCACTTTTTAACAACAGCATGGTGAACCTATGTTCATTGTGATGTTGGCATAATAGCTGGAACTGCTTGACTCAAGAAAAATAAAACTATGAACAAACAAAGTTGTGTTCATTTTATAAGTGTGGTGAGAGTTTTATTTAAGAGACTAGCTTAAGTTACCACCTTCAGTGGCAGTTAAGCCGCATTTGTATTTTACTCTCAAAAAAAGTTTGCTTTCTTTTCCCTTTTCATTACTTCTCCACCTTTGCCGCTAATTGCCTTTCTTTAAATATTCATGATGAAACAATACAACTTGGTTATTCCACACGAATTTAGGGTGGAATGACTAAATTAGTGTGGCATTAACCAAGTTGTATCTTTTCATCATGAATATCCAAAACTTCCACAAAGTAACGCCTGAAACAGTTTCGTTTGTTTCTTTAAATAGCTTGTAAAAAGTCAAATTTCCTCATTTAATGCCTAAAAATGGAATGCTTTAAGACTTCTAATTCTACTCACAATGCATCATTTTTAGCTTTTAAATAGAAAAAATCAGGCTAAACCCATATCCTAAACCTTGAGAGTCAAAAGCAACCGGCCGGGATCAAACCCTCGATGCACATTCTTCAGCACAATCACACTAACCACTCTGCCACCCATGCTCTGGCCATCTCACTATTGTTCAACTTCTAATTCTCTATGCATTTATCAGGTGTTGCTAGATCTCAGTCACCTGCAATTTGTATGTGAAATTCCAAAAGTTTTCCACCCTATGGTTTAAAACAAACACATCTATCAAAAAAATTATTATAAATGTTGATTCAATTGCTGCACCTTAAGTCTGCATGCAGCCAATGCCCAAATATTATTATATAGATCATTTTAAAATTATAATTGGAGTTTGAATGAATAAGGTAACTTTCAGCAAAATATTCAGTCTTGAACACAGCATATCAGCAGGGTGTTACCTAGGGTGACCAACTATTTTTGAAGAAAATAAGGGAGATTTCTATATTATTGACCAAAAATAAGGGAGATTTAGAACACAGAGAAATTTCACGAAAAAAGAAACGCAGTGTTTTTAAAAAATGAAAAAGAACTTTATTTTATACTTTTAGAAGACCTAAATATATTTTGCAACAGATTTTGCTTCAGACAATAGTTTGCCATCACTTTTTGCAAATCCTAATAATTCAATGCAATAATACGTGAAGTTCACGGCAACTTGCAGTTCTGATATGATAAGCTTTGTACTGCTCCAATTCCTAACATACGTCCACTTGTTATTCATAAGAGAAAATACTCTCTCTGTAGAAAAACTTGATATATATCAATTGCGATCGATATTGATAGCAAGAAGCTGGATATAAAATCAATTGCGTCTGCTTTCGAACATTTAAATGAGTTTCGACCATGTGCGCAAAATTTAAATGATTGAAACAGAATGATTTTACTTGAGGAAAAAATATGGGAGAAATTCACCCAAAGAGACAGAAAATTCGGGATCCAGGAGATTGTGAAACAATAGGGTCAAATACGGGAGATACCGGGAAATACAGGAGAGTTGGTCACCCTAGTGTTACATAACACCAGGTAGTTGAATATTTCTCTTGAAGTCACAATTCCACTCAATGTTATTAGCAGTGATGGGAAAAGTACTGAAAAAATGTAATCGGCTCAATTACAATTACACTGTCAACTTTGTAATTAATTACAATTACAAACTACTCTTTGAAAAAGTTATCAGTAGGATTACAATTACTTTTTATTTTGCTCCTGTAAATGATGCAATCATTGTCAATTTAAATTATTCTTCAATGCCTTAGCATTGAAGAACAATTTAAATGTTGGATTTAGGCAGTTTAGGCAAAATATTTACACCTGTGGCAGAGGATGTATTCTAAAATCAACATCATGCAAATAATTAGAAAACACAATATAATGAATATATTTAAGGTAAAAACATCAATTTTCAAATATTTGAATTTACTTAGCAAAACAATTGCATTTTAAAATTTTCATCTGATGCCCCTCTTTGGTGCCAAATGTCTTTGCTCACACTAATAATCTGCTCCACAGGAGCACTGGATGGCAGGGAAGCGTTTGCTTTGATAAATGCTCTTTTTAGAATTGGAAGTTGGTGAAGTAATTCTATTTCTGTTGAAGTACAAAGCAAGTACTGATTTACTTCATCAGAAGCTGGGGAAACTTCCCCCCTTTTGACAATATAGTTAAAACTGCCTCTCGAGGCATTCAGCAAGCGAGGATTTCAAATTTTCACTTTCGATTACTCAAATGTAACGATTACTAGCACGAGCTTTGAAGTAGATTACCAGTAAAAATTACTTTTCAAAAAAATGTATCGATTACAAGTAAATTACCAAAAATGTAATCATTACAAGTAATTCGATTGCTTTTACTTCTCAACATCACATCACTGGTTATTAGTGTGCACTAAATTTAGCTGATGTGTTCCAATATGCACTTCCTTCAAAATCTACAGAGGAATCTTCCCATTACTTGGCTGTTTTTACATCTCACTAAAACAAATAATTGATTTATAATTTCAGGAAGATGAGATGGAACTGCATCATGCTTCGCAACAATGAAAGAGGCTAGTAAAGCCAGGAAAGGTGGGCTCTCAGAGATTGGTCCAAATCTTTAACCGCTACTTCTTGGCAAAGGATGCAAGATGGCACCACCATACCATGACAGTTTTGATGATGAAGAGGAGGAACCCTTGCTGCTGAAGATCACGGGATTGGTGCCCGGCTTCTATCAGAATGAACCATTCAAACTTCAGAAATACCAGTCAGTCACTCCCCTGCCCTCAATCGTACCACCTCAGCACCCTCTGACCCCGGGTGACACCTCATTACCTTTCGGAGATAGACAAGATGGATTACCTTGGACGAGGAAAGCAGCCTATGGCGTGGGTCACATTCTCAATGACATATGTGCATCTATGTGGTTCTCCTATACTCTGCTCTTCTTCCATGCGGTGCTTGGAATGGACGGAAAAGTTGCAGGAGCATTGCTGCTCCTGGGACAGATAGTTGATGCCCTAGCTACACCAGTTGTTGGCATTCTAGCTGATAAGAATGCTGGGGAAGGGGTTGTTTGTGGAAGGTGGCAGTATGGGAGGCGAAAGTCTTGGCATCTGGGAGGTAAGCATCACAGTTGGTCAAACATGGCAATATTCTTTGTATACTGTGATGAGGAGGTGGGCTATCATCAATAGACCTTGGTCAAAACTTTATATGCTTAATTAGTGGTCTGGCAAAGTATGGTGTAATGAACAATTGGATACCAACATATTATTTTCCAAATAAATTCAAACTCAATGCAAAATATTCAGGTGAATACTGTTTGAAAAGTTATTTGATATCAACAATTTACGAGTCCAATGATTGGTATCGCAAATAACTCACAGTATCACTAAATAACTGGTACCATTGGTTGAATTGTCACTATAAGGTACCACAATTTACCAATTACAAACTTGCATACCCAAGAAAAGATAAGGCAAACTAAACTACACAAAAATATAAATGCCATACAATGAAGGCAACTCGTTAACTAGGTGAATGTTAACTAGGTAAATGATGAAAACTAAGTGGCAATGTTAACTAGGTGAATGGTGTAGAGTGAAAGTGGAATAATATTTTGTATTAACAGAGAATTGATATAAGGAGTTCCATTGGTAGCTTCAACCTCATATGGATCAAAGGGAGAGAGGATTAATAGGTCTTGATTTCACTGTTCAACTAAGCAGAAAATATTCCTATTGCATCATCACTTTTGAGGCAGTTGCAAACTCAAGCTCTTTTTCTCACAATATAGATCTCTTTGTCCTTAAAGAATGTACAGAGAGTAATGCAGAAGATATAGAAAAAACTCTTGAAATGAATTCCAATATGTACAGACTATTAGATCATACATTTTTGGTGATCTTTGCTATAGCTAGTGATATTTATCATAAAGTGATAATATCATGAATTCCTCATGGAGACAATGACTCAAGGAAGTATTTAAATCATTGAGGTAGATAGAGAGGGCATTATGTCATCAAACTGTAGCCTGACAACCAAAATAACAATCATAATAGATATCCCTGCTCTTTCCTTACTTTCCTTTGGATAGCACGACGCAATGAAAGAATTAGCAGATGTAAAGCAAGAATATCAACCATCAGCTTGAAGTTTAAGGCATGAAACTTTTGAAACATACATTGGTTACATATAGTGCTATAGATTCTACTTGATTTTGCCATAGTTTTCACTGGGAATACAATTCTTATTAATTTAAATATGTAAATATAAATATATGTATATGTGGGGTGAACGTATAGTAAAGAGGTGATTGCAGGCTGATTTCTAGCAAGTTATTCCTGGAAGTCATCATAAAATTAGTGCGTCAGCCTGTTATTGCTGAAGGAAAATCAGGGTTAACAAAGATGGGGCCCCACATCCAATCCACACCCATGTTACAGCTTCTGGCATTGGTCACAATAGCAAGTGTCCTCTCCACCTATCTCAATGATTTACACCAATTCAAATTCTCCCTACTGTAACAACTGTGTGTAATTTACAGTGGAAAATCATTCGCCTGGGCTAGGAATCGAACCCAGATCCCTCAATTTTGCACTGAGTGCTCCAACCAATTAAGCTACCCAGGCATCCTCTTCCACGTTGAACGTCATGGGTACTTTAAGGAGCAAGTTGTCCTCACGGGTACCCTGCATATGATGCTAGAGGTACCCGTATGCGAGCACTGAGCACCACAGTACGTTGAAGTAACTGCGCGGCTAGTTCCGTGGTTCTTTGAAAATATCCAAAGTAAACACCTTTGTGTTTAAAGTTGGGCTTTACACAGTGGACTGTGGTGCTCAGCACTCGCATACGGGTACCTCTGGCATCATATGCATGGCACCTGTGTGGACAACTTGCTCCTTAAAGCCCCCATGAGATTCACAGTGGAAGAGGGTTCGATTCCCAGGCAAGGCAAATGATTTTTCCACTGTCAATTTCACACAATTGTGTGATCACTAGCGGGTGACTCCGTTGAAGTAACTGCGTGGCTAGTTCAGTGGTTCTTTGAAAATCTCACCTACAGTAGATGTAGAATTAAAATAAAATTTGATAAAGTTTTAAAAAAATGCTGGAATTTAAATAAAACTTTGCCTTTATATTTCAGGAACAATAGCAGTGGTTCTCAGTTTCCCATTCATCTTCATGGTGTGTATGGTGTGTTATGGTTCCGACTCAGATGGGTGGTCTACTGCCCTTTACTTTTCTGTTTTAGTGACTGTTTTCCAAATTGGATGGGCTAGTGTGCAAATTTCTCACCTCTCATTGATAACTGACCTCACACCAAGTGAGCATCAAAGGACTGAACTAACTGCCATTAGGTAATACATAGCAGGGTAAACAGCACGCCTTTTTATTCCTTCAAAATTTTTCAAAGAAACTCACTTCAAATTGTTTCACGGTAAATTATATGTTTTATTATAATCATAACTGTTGCAGGCCAGAATCATATATTCCACTTGAGATATAAAAGTAAACCCTAATGCCAAACTGATATGACAATATTGCTGCCTCAGTAAAATCTCTCTTCAAGATTTAATAAGTACTTGTATAGCATAGCTCTCTCAGAAACATCAAACGCATTTTTTTTATTTTTTAAATCAGTGATAACTTAGCAATAGATAACAGGAAAGCTGTATATGTATATTCTGGGGATAACAGTTATTTGTTAATTCTCAGCGCTAGATTTCATGAAAATTAAAGGTCGTGTTAGGCATTGTTGATTTCATGTGGAGTTAGAGGGTTAAAAACTCAGGTTGGTTGGCTATGGCTGAAACATTAATTGGGTCCTGAAGAATTAGTTCAGACTCATTTGGAACTCATTCAATTAATTAACCAACTCATTTCAAGATCATTGGACTGGATGGACTTCCTTGATGCCAAGCATGCTGGTGTCACAGGCATTTTGTTTGTTCCCTAGTGCATTTTTGGCCATCATTCTTTCACTGTTTTTTTCTTATCTTTGACAATTACTTTATGGGAAATTAACTCCTTAGAGAGGAAAATGACAACTACAAGATCACAGGGAATAATGTCACACCTCAAGCTCATATTTTATGATACCCCTGCATTTGGTGGAAAATTTGAAAATTTAAATCCAGCATTGGCTACAATTTGTGCTAATACTGAAGTTCCCTGCATTTGCCAAAGTGAAAATGTACTGAATTGAAGTTAGTTAAATCATACTAGCCAGTTACCAATTCTGAGTGCCATTCATAACATTCCTCAAGATACACCACAAGGTGGTTACCGTACTTCATTTCTTTTTTTATGTTGAAACAGCTTTATTTAAAAAATGGTGATATTCCAGTCTAAACAAAAAAATAGGACAGAATTTTTATCGTACGTGCGATACAGTACTGCTCAAGTCCATCTGCCATCTTAATACCTGAGATAGCCACTACTGGAGCAAGGTAACATGCTCTCAGAATGGATGTGATTTTGTTAAGCACTTTTTACTAATTGGTCCATATGAACCCCTATCCAATGGCTGTACATTTTTAAGATTTCAGCACTACAGACTAGGGTTACTAGAAATACAAAACAGGCACAACCAGTAACACTCGTTCACATCAGAGGCTGTAGAGCTTATCCATCTCATCTTATGCATTTAATTAGAACAAAGACTCAGAATAGTCTTATGCATGACTTTCTCAGGAAGAGCAAACCAGCAACTGATAAATACTCATGATTCTGCATTGAATTTTAGGTACAGTCTTTCAGTTTGTTCAAATGTTGCAGTGTATTTCATTACATGGATGGTGCTACATCTCACAAAAGGTGGTGCAATGAGCAAAATTGGACCCTCAGATGCCTACAAATTCAGGGTAAAGTAACTCTTCCCATCTGTAATTATGTCCATTACATAACTACTCCTATTCTGATATAATGTTAACACCTTTTTCTCTTCTTTTTCTGCTATTATTAGAATATAGTTCTAATAGGCTTAGTACTTGGACTGTTTTTCACCTTCTGGTTTCATCTGGGTCTCAAAGAGACCTCTACCAGAAGGGCTCAAAGTGCTTCAAGTGCAAACAAAGGATCTCCTTGGCTCTCTCCGCCACAGTTGAAATTTTTCAAAAGCACAAGACTCTACCAAGTGGCATTCCTGTATGTGTCAAGCAGACTCTACGCAACACTAAGTCAAGTGTACATGCCTCTGTATTTGGATGATTCTCTGGACTTGGAAGCAGAGTATCTGGCAACGATTCCTCTAGTTAGCTATGCCAGCAGCTTCATCACCTCTTTAATAGTAAAATATATTAACAAGAGAATGGGACGCAAGGTAAGGAGAGGTCAAAAGCATTCTATTTTACTAAATCCATTTTCATTCTCAACTGCAAGCATAATAATTTATTATTACTATGAAGTTTTGATCAAAATAACAAGCCTAGTGCATATTTCATTCTGATTGCAAAAGAACCAGAGCTACTGAGGTCATAGTTCTATGCTAAGGTAATCAGTCCAACAGCCTCCAAACCCCCACAAAGCACACAAGTACTCCCAAAAAGCTCCCTACCAAAAAAATAATGCCTTCCACTACTGCCCCAGCTGAGCACTCCCCACTGAGAACTGCATGTGATAGTGCACCATTACTCAGAAGGCCAAAAGGAACTAATATTTGTTAAATTTTTAAAAAATTAGCCTTTTGGGACAAATATTTATTTGGTTCCCCAATCCTAAATTTTGACAGATATGGCAGGGAGCTTGTAAACCCAACCCATAAAAATAATTTCATTTTCATTTTATTCATAATTTCTCACATTATTTTTTTGTCAGCATTAATTTATTAAATGCTTGTCTCTAAAGAAAAAGTAAGAGTTGTTTTCCCTTCAATTTACTGCGCCAAATCTATTTAAACAAGTTTGCTTCACAACACAGAGAAATATGTTCCCGAGATTAGAAGCCACTCTGCAGATATGATCTTTCATCTTTCGTAACTCTTCCATCACAAGGCTAGCTAGCCACAGCCCTGTATGGCATCCCCTTATAGATTTACTTTAAAATGGCAAACATACTTTCTCAGTATCCATTTTTCTGTAGAAGAAAACAAAAAAGGGGGATCTCCCTTGCCATAGAACTGGGACAAAAATCAAGAGTTCTGTCATAATATAAATACACTGTAAAGCTTGTTAGGAGGGTTATTAAATGGTTTAGGGGGGGTTAAAAGGATCGCAGAAAAGCTCACAATGCTATTGAAGGAGAAGAAACGGAAGGTCAAGGAGGCGGGAAAAGAAGTATGAGGTTGATGAGGATGGGGAGAATTACATAAAAATTCATTAATTGCATTATTTGTTTCCTAACACTTCATAACATTTCTAGTATTTCTAGAGGATCCAGTCCTTATCCCTTGTTTTTATAAAGTATCTGGAGTAAAATCACAAACGCATCCATGTTTCATAAAATGCTTAACAAATTTGACTTCAAATTTTAGTTTTGGAGCAGAATAAATTAAGCATTAAAAGCTTGATATTTATTGACATGTTATTTCACACACTCAATGCGGATGCCTAGAATTCAAGGCATGACGATCTTGCCTAAGAAGCTGATGCCTTGAATTCAAGGCACCGGTCCCGTTTTGTTTCTTGGCCTACCATCTATCCCCGCTTTGGCGGCTAGATTCCTCTTTCTTTTCATTGACTCAAAGTGACTCTAGTAGTTCAATTATTCAATATATTGTGAAATATATGACATTAAATGTCTAAAGAAATATTTAAAATTGAAAAAAATCCACATGGCAGGAAGTTTAGCAAATTTTAGCATTGAGTGTGTCAGAGCTCCTTGCGTTTGTCAAATCATTATATCCGCAGGTTAGTTCATACACACGAGTGTATTCTAACTTTGCAATTTTATGTTTTGTATGAACAATCAGGTTGTTTTGAAAATATGAAAAGTATTTTTAGTAGATTCCACAATACCACATCTAAAAAGAACAGATTTCATTAAGGCTTGAATAAAGACTGTTTAGGAATCCATCACAGTAGAAGTTTCCTGTCACTCTTGCAGATGGATTGCCATGCCTTTCTTTCCTCCAGTATAATATATATTATGAATTCACTTACTTTCCTCCAGTCCTCCTTTCTTTCCTCCAGTATAATATATATTATGAATTCACTTACTTTAGGAACATTTGGTTAATCTCAAACAAGTTCCAAATTTTGCTAAGTAATTATTTTGACAAATATGGATAATGTATTAAATTTTCCTCCCTTGCAGCCAACTTATCTGATAGGAGGAATAGTAAGCATTGTGGCATGCATATGGATTTATTATGGAGAGGGACCATCCTATGTGAATAGTGAAATTTATGTGGTGGCTGCTCTCATTGGTAAGTTCATATTTATTGCAATTTCTTTCTTTTTTTTCACATTTTTGTGTTCTAATTCAAATTTTTGGACTGCAGTTTGAATCTAGCTCAATCCAGATGAAGATATTCATGTTACGAAAGATGATTCAACTATGCATTAAAGACCAAATTATTTTGCATTTAGCTGAATTCATTTCTTAAGCTTGATTCCTGATCCAGCAGGGCCAAACAGATCATTTCATACTTTTCACCGAGATACATACAGTGAGTAGAGAAATTTTAGCTTAGATGGCCTGAGATGGTTCTTTCTTCCTGCAGCAGAAGTACAAAGGTACTCATCTACGTACTTGGGCAAAACAAATTACTGATAAACTATATTAAAGGGTACCTATCATGCCTTTTCATTTCAAATACTCCTCGGGCAAACCCTGATTTGTGGCATTTAACTTATCTTCGTGGATGAGAGAGATGAGAATACATAAAGAAGAAGCAATTACAAAGGAAATTACACTCCTCATCTTCAGTTATTAGCATTACATTTTTAAATACTTTAGAAAAATATCTCCTTACTGTAAATTCGATTAACCAGAAAATCTACATCCCAAAGATAGCCAGGCAATATAACTTTTACTGTACCACTGAAGGACAATCTCATTTGATTTGAGCTCCAAAAAGGGTGCATTGGCCCATATTAGTTGTGTTGCAGAGTGTTACATTATCCATTGTTACACAACAATACCAAGGAAAGACGTGGCTATCAAAAAATCTGATAATCCTGATTTTACTAAATTCACAGGATACATAATCAATTAAATTTAATGCCTGACATTCCTTTTTCATACCATTTCCCCTAACTTAAGGAATCAATCAAAAAGTGGTGCAAATTGTTGGATAAGATATTCCCATCATGGAGAATACACGCCCTTGGTATGTTAACCCTCATCCTCCGATCTGCTGATGATTCATCTGCCATTCTCTCGTGGAAGCCTTCTGAATGTCCTATATATGACTGAACCATTTGTTATTTTGTTGAAACCTCAACTGCTAAGATGAATTGCAGAGTTAAAGTAACTTGAATTCAGATCTGATCCACGGTCCAATCTATTTGTTATTAGGCATATTTAAGTAGATGACCTCAAAAAGTATGACACCCTTCCATTTAAGATACGTGCTGATTGAATTTGACTTCCCTAAGTAGGTACTGTTTTTAGGTATTAAGAATCTGATATATACCTACTGAAAATTGAAGATTGTAGTGCCCAATAATTTATGCTTAAAACTTTGGTAGTAAGCAGGAAAAGAGTTCCTTCAAGTTCCATTTTTTCATAATCAATTTTGCAGCACATTTAATACTGGCACAATTACTCTAAAAACTATGCTACACCATTATTTGAAATATGTCAATGTCAAACACTTTATAAGATTTTTAGTATTTCAACACATTCATTATGTATTTCTGAAAGATAAATGACAGATGCATGTTTACAGCCCTCCAATATAGGGGGGTTGGCCAAAAAGTAATACCCCACATTAAAAAATAAACTCCCTCATAACAGAAATCAGTGCATTGAAATAGTCACTGAGAGACACATCTCCATCGGTTGCTAAGCCTTATCAGGTTATTATGATGCTATGGTGTCTAACATCTGAGTGCTCTGACCAAGTTTGTGGAGTCTGCATAGAGGAGAGACTCCAAGATTGACACGCAAATACAAGTCTAGCACAAGCTAAAGATGTGAAACAATGTAAAGTGCTAGTGTGGACCATTTTGAATAATAATACTAAGCACTTTCCCACACTACTAATTTGGATGAAAAGAGGTATGTAGCAAAGTGAAAACCGGGCTCCATACCCAGAACAAGGACTGGTACCAGCATGGTATTCATGCTCTAAGCCAATTACTGGAGGAAGGCAAGAGAACCTGAAGGAGATTATGTGAAAAAAATATAATGAGATGACAAAACATCATTCTTTCCAGTGAGGAAATTTCATTTTTGTAGAAAAAATACTTCTTAAGAAAAAATGTGTCACATTAATTTTTGGGCAACCCTCACATCTCAGTAGATCTCATCAGTACAAACCCTGACAGAAGTTCCTCCATACACAGTGCTGTCTCTTTTTCAGGTAAGCTTTTCAATGAAATATCAGCAGTGATTACAGAAAATCTGAAAGTAGCAAGAGCCTCATTCTAATAGCCCATTTTGGACTAAATACCCTTAACTCAGCTAACACAAATATATTGCGAGGCAATTGCTAAAGCTCTTTAATTTAAAAGCAAATCAAAATATCACAGCAGGAATGACTATTTATTGAAATTTACACATTCAATATTTAGTTGTTCAAGTATTCCACTTCAAAGTATTTTATTCACAAAGATAGGGACCATAATGATCAACCTACTCCAGGTGGCTTACACTACAAGCATAGGTAGGCACATTTAGTTGTCAATGCCTAGAGCTTATTACTAAGATTAGAAGAGCTGAAGCACTGAGCACCTTCCCTGATTTAATGCACTAAGAAAAGATTCCAGAGCCCTGCTCCAGTATTTCAAGAGGTACCAGCAGAACTCTCTGCATCAGGGCAAAGCCGATGGCCTGTCTAATACGTGCCACAGATTTTATCCCTCCCGGTCAATGGTACTTCATGGGCCAAATAGAGAGGACCATGTAAGTTTCTGATTCTAAGAGCAAATGGCACAGTTGCCAATGCACACACAAAAACAAACAAACACTAAAATTTCCGTAAAGGTTTTGACATTTCTCAAAAATAAGGGTCACTCTGGTACTATTTGTTTTTAACTCTTACGCAACATTTTACCAAATTCTAAAATATTTGACTCATTTTATTTATCAATGGAATTATTTGCCTTGAAACTACACAACCAAGATTTTATTTTCACAGTCCTAACTTTCGTCCTTTAAAGCATAGGTATCTATGAATATCTAGTAAGGTTTGAAATTCGTAAACCAAGAAAAATTTTCCACTGCAAACACTCTGCATTTGCATGGTAATTGTTTTTCATGTCATGGTAAACTTTAAGCAAATGTTTTCAGAAAATAAGTAGTATTCAAGATTCCATAAAAATGAACAATATTATAAGTAGACTTGGACTTTCTACCCAGAATCTATGCATGTGAATTCTGTTTTTATCTGATTTGCTGCCATTAGTGACAGTACAGTGAATCCTTTTCTGCCATAAATCTTTTACAGGGGGAGGAAGTTCCATCACTCTTGTTACAAGCCTCTGCATTACAGCAGATCTCATCGGTACGAACACTGAGAGTGGAGCCTCTGTTTACAGTGCTGTCACTTTTGCGGATAAGCTTTTCAATGGAATAGCAGTCATGATAATAGAAAATCTGTAAGTAGTAAGATCCTCATTCTAATATTGAAAATAATTTGGGAGATGTGAGCAAAATTTTTAAAATAAAATTAATAGGCTTAAAAAAAGGCCAGAACTACAAATACCTAGAAATCTTTAGGTAATGCCTTTGGGAATTATACATATCATACGCAGTGTGTCCCATAAGTTTGAAGACTGTGGCTATAAAAGATGCAAAAAAATTACAAAAATTTTTTTCAACAAATGTTTTATTCAAAATAGTCTCCATTAGAAGTAATACGCATGTTGGCACCATCTTTCAGCCTTTTCACGCCTTTTGAAAACTCCTCTTTTGAAATACTGTTTAACTTTATTGTCACGGCCTCTTGTATCGTGTCTATCGATGCAAAATGGTTCCCTTCAAGTCCATCTTTAATTTGGGGAACAGGAAGTAGTCAGGGGGACTTAATCCAGGCGAGTACAGTGAGTGGCTGAGCACAGGAACAATTTTTTTGGCCAAAAATTGAGTGTTAATTGCCGCGGTAGGAGCTGGAGCGTTATCGTGCAAGAGGAAAAAAGAAAGATCTCTCCACAACTCGGGTCCAACACACGCAATTCTTTTGCAAAGGTGAACCAATACTTGTTGGTAGAATGAAGCATTCACAGTAGTACCTTGAGGAACAAATTCTTTATGGACGATGCCTTTAGAGTAAAAAATGACCAACATTGTGACACATGGCCGTCTGCTCCTCTCAATGTCTTCAACCGACTCTCTACTCTCCGCAAAAAGGTTATACCACTGAAAAACAGTAGCACAAGACATAACAGATCCACCATAAGCCAATTTTAACATTTTGAACATTTCCGTTGCACCTTTACCAGCTTTATAGCAAAATTGAATGATTTAATGAGTCAACAAGTTGATTGTTATTTTCATTCATCGTGAAATTAGGACCGTGACCACTTGGATACTACCACGTGAACTGCCACTGAACAGCTGCATGTGCTCTGATGGACTTAACACTTTGAATGGGGGAGAGACAGGTTGTAGTAACTAGTTGCCAAAATTCATGAAGATGGCACTGGTAGTACCAATTTTATAGCCAGTCTTAAAACTTATGGGACACACTGTAGTGATGTGACTTTTTTCGAATAAATGTAAGAGGCACATAGATAGCTTGAAAAAATTCAGCATTGGTGTTCGCATAACAGCTAAGTGAATATTTTGTAAGCACTGTGATTGGAAGAGTTCAGGTATTATTGTTACCTATGAAGATAGGAAAGATTTATGTTGACCAAATCCAATGGCCCTAGATGTAACCTATAAACTTTTTTACAATTAATTAAGGTAAGGAATTTAAATTTCTCAACACTGGCAAGGGTCATTTAAAAACAGGAGCAATCTAAATAGCAGTTTTCTAGAATTTCTCCATTGTATCAGCCGCAGTCCAAATTTCTGCAAGAAAATGCCATTATTGCCCTAATCAATCCACTCCGGATCAAATAGAACAACACGTTACAACCCTTCCTCTTACATAGATTATATGCAAATCTTCCCACACAATAGGAAGATTTTATGTAGGAGGTTTTCAGATAGAGCATTATGGTTTTGCAAATCTTTCGATTTCCTGTGCATGTATTCATGATGCTTAATATATGATTGGGGAGGTCCAAAAGATATTGGCCAATGCTGATACTGCAATAATTCAAGGATATTGGCTAAATGGCCAATGAATGTCATAAGCATTTTCATAGAGTAATCTGTAACTGCTTACTCTATGATATTTTGAATTTATTGTAAATAAAGAATTTTAGGCCTTCCACGCAAATGAACAGGCAATTCCACCCCACAAGGTTCTAATTGCAAAGACAAAGGATATACATACATTAAGAATCTAATACCAGCTATCGTGCGTCATTGCAGTTCATTGAGGATCACACTATTGAGGCATAATCAGTTACTGTTTCAATTTGCCCATTGAGTATACTGTCAGCCAGATTGCAATTAAGACATTCATGGGGTTAATGACAATTTGAATTAAAATCAACATTAGAACCACAAAATAGGAGGGTTGTCAGAAAAAAGATGTTCAAATGAATACCATACAAGCATAAAATAAACAGTACTTATTCACTAATGATAAAAGCTCAGTAAAACAACAAAGTATGTCAATAAGTAAATTATTGACGCAAATGTTTGTGTTTGCTTATAATCAGTATCCCCTGTCAGCTGATCAGAATATCATTAAAACAAAATATGCTGAGTTTATATGAGGGATAATTTTTCATCCACATAAATGACTCAGATCCATATTCTCATTATTCCTTTTCTAGGAAATGTACAGGAGACTCCTGCCCGAACTACTACAGGGATGCTCTTGCTTTTGTGTGTGGAGGCACAGCTGTGTTTGGATTAATTTCCCTGGCAACACTAATTCCATTTCAAGTTGGAAGTAGGCGAGGTAAAACTATGCCATATTAAGCATCCAATCTAGTCATCTTCATGAAAAATGATAATGGGAGAGCAGAAAAGTTTTCCATCATATAGCTATTTTTACTTAAATCCTTCAAAGCAGAACAGTATATCAAAGTGTTTATCTTTTCAGGAAACTGAGCAACATAGCCCGAGTAAAAAATACAGGGTGTTGAAAGCATGGGTAAACTACATTAGCAATGGACAAAATAAATGGGTATGTCCTTCTGATGCCATCTACCAGCAAGTGTGAATAACCAACAAGTCATTACTGGTAATTTTGTACAAATTTTATACATATTGTGTTCTCGGATACCAATAAATAACTAATAAAGGACTTCTCATCTTCAATGGAACACTCCAAGTTACAACATAGTCCCAAGAAAAATTCCTGAAAAATATATAACCCAGTCAACACAGAAAATACAGCCGGTATTTGGCTGAGTTTTGGTTCACTTATGGCAGTTATGGCTATGGTTCGCCGCATCATGACCCTGTTGTGGCCCATGTCTGACTTGCCATAATGCTGTTGGCCAAAGCACTGCCGAGGTATGGCCACAATTCTTCGTTCCAAAGTTGACCGTAATGGGTATACTATGTGCATCAAATGTATACCACAATATGATAAGGATAACAATTATAATTTGTTATACATATTCATAAATACCAGAAATAAAATGATTTTTTCATTGATTATTTAGGAGAAAAACAAGTATTAAAAATCGACAATAATATTCATCAATGTAGTACCACTGAGTAGGATAGTGGTACGGCTTCCGTTTACGGTTGTTTGTGATGCACATGTGGGTTAATGGAATTGGCGGTTCAATCATCCAATTATATAGCGTGGCGAATTCGGGCGAATCATAATGGCGAACACGCAAGTATTAGCAATACTATATGTTTATATTTGATGCAGCGAAGCTGGCTCTTTAAGCCATGTATTCCTATATTCAGTTGAAGTATATAACTACATTTAAATTAAATATGGATTTGTGATTTCATTCATTTACTGCCTACCCAGGTTTTAAAATACATTGTGTCCCTTAATAATTATAATAATAATAAAGTATCCCTTAGAGGTAATGTTGAGCTGAGTAACATTTTAAGTGATTATCAAATAGATATATTGATTGTGGCAACACTTTGGCCAAGGGTCCAAAACCATTATGGACCCATAATGGCCACAATGCTTAGCCACAGCTTGGCCACAGTTTGGCCATATTTTGTGTCAACTGGGAAGGCAATGAATAATAACATAAAGTAATGTTGTGACCTGGATATTGGTGGTAGAGTTCCCATCTCTTCCATATGGAAAGATTTTTTCCTCTATTTTTAAGTATGCATTTACTTGATTTCTCTTTGTATATAGCTGTATTTTTATTTGGCAGAGCTTAGATTAGCCAAGTGAAACTGTCTTGTAATAGTGACTTTCACTTTACTTGACATCAGAACCTTCCTATTTCCACATCCCATCCATTCAACCAAGCGAAAAACATAAAATGAAAGGTCACACTTCCGAGACAGTTTCACCTGGCTATACTGATATGTCAAATGATTTTTTCATGGCGAATTTCAACTCTGGTGTATATGCACTCGCGCAAGTGACTTCATACCACATCATTTGTCAATGCAATGAATGGAAATTTGTAAATTTCGTCGTTATACAAATGACAATGTTGGGTTTATCCGGTGACAGTGGCTTTGTAAGTACGACTTCGTCTCATGTGCTACAATGTAGACTTGAGGCATGAACATCTAGTTGCAATAAACCCCCCTCGAAATTCGCCTTGAAGGAAGATGGCTTGGTGGTGTAACTGGCTAACACAACTGACTGGCAATTGGGAGATCCAGATTCGAATCCCGGTCAAGTCAAATTATTTTTTCATGGCGAATTTCAACTCTGGTGTATATGCACTCGTGCGAGTGACTTCATACCACATCATTTGTCAATACAATGAATGGAAATTTGTCAATTTCGTCGTTATACAAATGACAATGTTGGGTTTATCCGGTGACAGTGGCTTTGTAAGTACGGCTTCGTCTCATGTGCTACAATGTAGACTTGAGGCATGAACATCTAGTTGCAATAAACCCCCCTCGAAATTCGCCTTGAAGGAAGATGGCTTGGTGGTGTAACTGGCTAACACACCTGACTGGCAATTGGGAGATCCGGATTCGAATCCCGGTCAAGTCAAATGATTTTTTCATGGCGAATTTCAACTCTGGTGTATATGCACTCGTGCGAGTGACTCTTCGAGTGATTCGAATCCTGGTCAAGTCAAATAATTTTTTTGTGGCGAATTTCAACCCTAGTGTATTCTGAGCTCTGCCAAATAACAGTACAGACATATACAAAGAGAAATCAAGTAAATGCATACTTTAAAATTGAGGAAAACAACTGTTTCCATCTGGAAGAGATGGGAAATTGACCATCAATATCCAGGTCACAACAGTAGTATGATTAAATCGGCTTGATCAGTACATTATTGTTCTGGCTCAGTTTAGCATCTCTCTCCTTGTGCCCAAACTCTTGGTGCATGACTCATTGCCTTCCACTCTCAGTTATCCTTGCTTTCAAAGCAGTAGGGAGGGATACCGCGAGAAGGAAGGAGGGGCAATGAGTTAAAATTGATTCATCAGCTCCTCCAATGTTGTGTAGTGTAAGAAAGAGCTGGTATTGTGTAGAATGGTGGAATGGTAATTCACATACAATTTCTCATTATGCACTAAAAAATGGCTTCCATTGAAAAGAACCCTATGTAAGAATGCTGGAAAGTTACTTCCATTGCATGGTAATCTGAATGCATTTGGTAGTAAGGAAATGAATAATATGTACTTAACATACTCAGTTATTCATAGTTTTCATTACCCAGGAAGTCTCAAAGGATATTCACTGTGGACATAGGGGTACTACAGTCCATCCAAAACAACAGTTCACTTGCGATATACCTACTGAATTGGGTTAGAAAAACAATGATAAGGAAGCAATTTTTCATGACCTCATGATTCATATAATGGGCCCAATAATAGATTCTTTGGTCATGTAATTCTCTTCTCGAAACAGCATTGAACATGGAGACTAATTAGCAGTGTTTCTTGATGTAAACTGCAGCATTAACTTGGAGGCACCCTACTTTACCTGTGCTCTTAGAGTAATTGGGGAGGATGGGATGATATAACCACTGCCAGGATTAGGGGTTAGAATTAAATATCAGCAAATGCACCACAGTTCACTTCCTGCGAATGTCATCACAAAAGTGCCATACCTATACTGTGGGTGGAGTAAACATAAAATCTTCAGATACAGTAAAATATCTTGGAAATACCTCAACATCTGATACAGTGAAACTTCCCCGAACATGGCTTCCTGCTACGCGGATTCTAATTTATGCTGTTTCAAAATCGGCACCAAGCTTCACAGAACGTAGAATGAAGCTTCTGTTTTATATGGTTTCCGTTGGAGGACATTTTTCCATTTTTTTCTGGTATGATCGAGGCCTTACATAAATAAATGACCGATATTATCAACTGATTTTCTTTCACCATGGAGATTTGGATAGAAGACCAGGCGCAAAAACATGGTCCTTTGGATGGGCTTATCATTAGAAGCAAAGCACTTCAGATTTATAACCATTTGAAAGCGCGATATGGAGATGAAGAACAAGATGGATTTTCTTTTAAAGCCAGCCGAGGGTGGTTTGATAAATTTAATAAAAGCTTTCAGCTCCAAATTGTCAAGATTGTTGGAGAAGTCACATCTGCTGATCATGAAGCAGCCTCAAAATTTCCAGCTTTATTTGCAGAACTCATCGGAAGATGTGATTATTGGCCTGAGCAAGTCTTTGCGGACGAAACTATAGTTTATTTAGGAAAAAAATGCTTAAGCAAACATTGATTGCTGAAGAAAAGCAGTCGGCACAGGACAGAGCTACTCTTCTCTTTTGCACCAATGCTGCAGGAGACTTTAAAAGTAAACCAGTGTTGGTGTATAGAGCAGAAAATCCAAGGGCACTGAAGGGCAAGACCAATACATCATTGCCTATATTTTGGAGGAGCAACAGTAAAGCCTGGGTCACGATAAGACTGTTTAAGGATTAGTTTGAATATTCCTTCAATTGCGATGTGAAGCATTACTTACAAGAAAAAAACCTGGCATTTAAAATGCTCCAGCTGATCGATAACGCGCCAGGCCACCAAAAATCCCTTGCTGACCGTCACACAGAAATCGAGGTGGAGTTCTTTCCACCAAATACTACTTCTCTTTTGCAGCCCTAGGATCAGGGTGTCATTGCAGCATTTAAATGGTACTACATGCACAGAAGTTTTGCCAACATTCTTTCCATGTTGGAGGTGAATCCGTCCTTTCAGTGAGCGACTACTGAAAAAAAAATTGATGTTTTAAAGTCCATTGAAATAATAAAAGAATCATGGGATGAAGTGAAAAGTGAAACGGTTAACCATTGCTGGAAATAATTTTGGCCTGATATTATTCACGACTCCCAAGGTTTTCCTGATAATGCCAAGGAGTTAAGGGCAATTATAAATATCGCCAGGCAAATCGGGGGGAGGGACTTCAAGATTCGGAAGAAAAAGCGGTAGAAGAATTTCTGGAGTCTCATGAGGAGGAACTGACAGTTGATGACTTGGATGTAATGGCGCAATCGTCATGTGAAGATAAAAATTAAGATGGTGATTCGTAAGATTCAGAGCCTGAAAAGCCCAAGCTAACAGTTACGCTTCTGGAGAATTTTTTGCAGCAGGCAGAAAATTTGAAGCATGAACCCTTAAACCTTCGAGTTTAAACCTTCGAGTGAAATAAGTCGCGTTCAAGAGGTGTCTCGGTGCAGTTGTCATGGCTTATGTAGAACTCCTCAGGGAGTTGAAAACACTGATGCAGCAACTGATCACGAAATGTTTCTGGCCAGCTTTCATCCCCAGTCAAGATCCGAGCTCGTTGAAATCCTTGGACCAGGAGTAGACCAAATAATTAAGGTGAGTTTCATATTTTTAGTTTCATTAGATGTTGATAGATTATAAATAAAATAAGGGTCGAATAAAGATCACTGAAAAATACTTGCATGTATGTACCCTCTCAGTGAGTGCAAGTCTACGGCCGGTTACCTACCAACCTGTGTACGGGTGGAAACAGCGAAGGATCTGATTGTTGGATATCTGTATCATCAGTGAAAATTGACACGATTTCTAGGGAATTCTTACTTTTGTTATTGTAGTATTAATTTTGTACTTCTATGAAGAGAATAAATCTACAGTGAATGTTTATTATTAATGTTCAAAATGCCAAAAATGTATTATTCAATATAAATATAAGGGAATTCTTAAAGTTTTGATTCTGTTTCATAGTAAAATGTTTTATGTACCAGAATACACTGCTGTAATTGTTTAAAGGATGCGATTTATTGTTTCTTAGATAAATAAAGCTTAACTACACGTAAAAGTTATGGAAATAAGGCACTGAATGAGCATTTCTTTCCACCTTGGAACGGAACCCCCTTATTTCCATATGGTCAATGCTTCCCACAACGCGGATTCGCACAACGCGACACAGTCGCGGTATGGAACCCCCGCGTTCGAGGAAGTTTCACCGTATTTCGTGGGGATCACACATACAGAACTTACGTAGCACAGCATTAAAGAAACTAGGTTTTGTTAAATGTATAATAGGAAGGTCCTCAGATGAAAAAGTCAAAGAGAGATGTTACTTTGCTCTGGTTAGGCCACACCTCGAATACACCACGAGCATTTGGGACCCTGGTCATAAAGATTTAATCAAAAAAATTAATAAAAATACAAAAGCAGTGCACTTCATTAAAAACTGCTACGAGCGTACATATAGTGTCCCACAACTTTTAGAGGAATTAAGGTGGGAGCCCTTAGAGACTTGTAGGCTACACGCTAGGCTTAGGTTGATTGAGAAACTCAGAACTGATATTTATCAGAGCGACATAGAGAATATTATCATGACTCCTCACTACATTCCTTGGTCTGACAGACGCGATAAAATAAAAGAGAAAGAACTCTGCCGAACAGATAGGTACAAAAACTTGTTCTTTCCGCACACAATAAGTGACCACAATAAAAATTGAGCTCCCTTGAATACACTCCTATAATACATGTCACCATGTCATCTCCCAAAAACTTACACCTTTACATGGCTGGTGACCTAACACCTCCTGTCACACGCCCATGCGGCGGCTCACGGGGTATTATGTAGATGTAGATGTGCCATCTCGAGCTGGAAGCAGAAGGTATTGTGGATAGGCAGCAGCCAAAATTTTACAGGGTTGATTGATGGTATGTATGAATTCAGTACATGAAAGGAATGCTCATGATAAGAGTTATGAGCGTAAATTAAACAAAAAAGCCCAAAAAATCTTCCCATCTTGTGCAAAAATGTTTCTATGACTGATTATAACAATTCAGAAATAATTAAATAATCAGCAACAAAAGAAATCCTCCAGACAAAAATGGCAATGCTAAGATTATGAAAATGGAAACCATTGAGGATGAACAATGATTCACCACAACGATTGTTTTATTCAGGGCCAGAATATTAAACAAGTTGGGATTGCATAAGTATTCCCATACAAAATGTCTGCTCTGAGATTAACATGTCTCAGCAGCATACTTCATTAAGGTGTACCTTTTTCCATAAATATACCAATCATTATAAGATTAGTTCTTTCCCGGCTTATTATACTGATGAAGTCTGCTCAGGTTTTCCACCGAATCAGGTCGTTATGGTCCGATGTTTCGATGGCTACCACTGCCATCGTCCTCAGGGCATCTGCCCTGTCGATGACCCGAGGACGATGCTGGTGGTAGCCATCGAAATGTCGGCCCATAATGACCTGACCCGGTGGAAAACCCAAGATTTCATCAATACCAATCATTACATTTTATTGCATAACTGGGATTTTGGTGTCTGAGGCTATACACTCTTGGAATGAGTGAAGTATTTCACCAAATTGTATGTATGCTGTATGCACTTTCATGGGCTTCATGTTAAACTAACATACCAGCAAGTGCCCCTAAAAATTCCCATTCAGTTAAAAGAACCCATTTTGTTGGGAACAAAAGGTCTCTTTCTGTCGCTAAAGATAGATGAAAAATCAGCGAAGCCAAAGAGACAAACTCATTAGGTACATATTGAGACATAATAGCCATCCAAAAACAATGATGGAAGGAACAACTAATGAGAAGAGTTGCCAAGGAAGACTAAGGATGGATTACCTTACTGCTTGAGGTAGGTTTTTATCCTAAGTATTAACCCTTCAGCAGCGGGGAACGTACTTGTACGTGTGTACAGGCAACTGCGGGAAAAACGTACTTGTACGTTCGACCCTCTCTTCTTACCTACTCCCTGAGCCCCTTCTTATCTTTATGGCCCAAACTCTTTCTTCCTTGAGGGGAACAATTGGCAATCCTCATTTCCTACCCGAACGAGTCCCTTGGAGGGACTCCCTCCCTCGCTCCCTTAGCGGTCGCATTCCATTGCTATGAGCTACTAACCTTTCTTCCTATTATCCTCTAAATGCGCTCTAGTAGTCCTACCAGAGCGCAATGCGAGTAAAAGTCAATGGATTTTCTTGGTGTTTGGAATAAAATTAAACATTAAATTACGAACAAACTTCATATGATACTTATTTTGTAGATTTTCGCCGATTAAAAAATTTGGCCAAATTAACTGATGTTCCACAACCTTGTCCCTTATTGGGTGGGGCCCTTTCTTCGGAACCTCAGAAAAAGGGTCAGGAGGGGATTTCAAGGGTCTTCTTACTGCTCTGCCCCTCACGGCGGAAAAGAGGGTCTGGCCTCCTTAGAATATTTCCCGCACACAGTGGAAGACTTGCGATCTAGCTGCCGCAGCTGAAGGGTAAATAAAAATTCTGCAGTTTTTACATCCACTGTCACATATTTCCTTTCCATTTTTTTTCTTCATAGCTAATATTCTACCTCTCTTTATTCCATTCATAAAGGCTTTTCTCTTTCCTCCCCTTCTCAGGTTAACCAACTTCTTCCCCTCCATCACTGCCCACAGAATCCCTTCATGCCTCATTACCTGTTCAAACCACTTACTCAGCCTCAATCTAATGTACTTCTCCTCACCCACTTGTCTTCCTTCCCATCCACCAAACTTTCTCCATTCTCCTCCACAGCCACATCTCAAATGCCTCCAGCCTATTTTAACCCTTATTGCAGCCTAGAATTCAGCACTGTGCAACACTACCCTCCATTTTGAACTCTTTGCCAACATGTTCTATACATCCTTACCCCTAGGTCCCACCTACTGCTTAAGACTTCCATTACTAGCCCAATTCTTCAATTAGTATCATTGCCACAAAGCACCTCTTCCTTCTATGCAAATCCCAATTTGGATATACACTTAATCACCTAAGTTATTAAATTTATTCACTTGCTCCAGTTTGTGTCCTCTCACTTTTATGACCAACTATGCTATCTCTATCGTCAATAATCCCTGCAGATACTTTTGTTTTCTCGTGATTTATCTTCATTCCATATTTCACCATCTACTATCACCTGTAATCCATTGGACGATCAACCAGCCAGCCTCGTTGTCAATGAATCTAAGTCAGCTGTCCTTCTACTTTTATTTCCACAGCTAACTCTTTCCACACTATCTTCATATTTCCTTGTGATCGAAGTTAAAAAGCTATGATAAAAATGAACAACCTTGTCCTACCCTGCAACCTATAATTGCACACCCTGATTCTCCATAAGTCACCCTCTAATGCACTGTTTAGGCCTTACACAAGTTTTGAATGAGTCTTATATCCTTTCGATCCACTCATTCTTTCATGAGTACATCCACAATTTATTACCAAAAGACTCAGCCAAATAACTTTTTAAAATCAATGACTCAAGTGAAAAATCCTGAGTATACTATGGATTCCTTAGGTTCCATTTTAAGAGTGATCTCATTACTACAATGGCATCCCAAATTGCCTTCACCTTCATAAACCCTAACTGGTCATCACCTAAGTATGTACTTGTTTTCTTTAGGTTCCAGTCTTTAATAATGAATCAGAGAAAAAAACTGCTTCATAAAATTATACTACATATTTTTTTTAAGGTCTTCGAATTCTGAGGATTTCTTCCTTTTTGGGATGGGATAAAGACTGTTTTGACTAATTTCACTATAAGTTTAAGTCTACTGGCCATAGACTGAAGATCCTCAAAGATCCTAATCATTACCTTGTTCAAAAATGATTGTCTCCTGTTATTTCTTAACTGCAAAGGAATGAATTCAAAGAACTGTGGAACTGGCCATGAAGTAGCTTACAAAGAGTCACCCATTGGTCACACAATTGTCCAAAGGATTCCCATATGCTTTTCCTTAGCTTTTCTTACATTCACCTCTTATAATGCCTTCTCAACATCACTGTCTAGTATTGTCTAACATATCTGGTATAAGGTCATGTGCACAGCCAGGATTTATGCTGGGGGAGGGGACAGGACATCATCCTGTCTGGCTCCTGATAGCAATTTTTGAATAAAATGTCTCATTTAGAGGGAATTCTCAGCTACCCCTCCCCCACCCCACCAGCCTGCCCCTGATTATGCCAACGTATGAGGTTATCCTTCCCAAATGTTTTTTAAAAATCTCTTTATCCAAGTATCTATTATCTCTGTATTACACATGATCCCTCCATCTATCCTGGATATAGAACAGAGATAACAGGCCAAAAAATCATTACCTTAAAAACATTCAGAGGGATTGTTTTCATCCCAAAGGTAGTAATGTGGTAACTTGCACATAGCTTTTTACATAAGCTAACTCAAGTAGACATCTCTAACAGTTGGGAAAGGCAATGGAAAAAAGGTACTTACCTGAAGGAGGTCATTAATTACATGAAATCTAAACTATTATAATTATGCAGTCTGGCCAAAAAAAAAACTAAATTCAGAGACTGAGGATTGCAAAATACCCAAATTTTCCAATGCAAAGTTAACCATAAATAAGAATGAGGAAAGTTTTGATTTATTCCTGGTCACCCTAATAACAATGTATGAAAGTATGTGGAAAGCGTTTGACATCACATCAAATCTTTATCAATTGAAATTAACTCATAATATTATTGTATCAACACCAAACCTTTGATATCATGAATTAAAGGCAGGTGATTCAGGTCTCCCTGCAAGGTCTAAAAACCCCCCACCAGGTCTGCAAGCCTTCGCTTATATCCTAGCGGGAAGTAGTGGGTAAAGGAAATGGGAAGGGAAGGTTACCAAACCACAACCCCTGCGAGGCCGACACCATGAGGCGGATTGATGTCAAAAGGACGTCAATGGGCCACCGCCTCCCCACAGTGCTTGTATCTGTTGGGTTCCCCCAACAAAGTAAAATGAGTCCCCGTCAGTCTCAACTTACTGCACATCTAATGACAACCAGAGGAGCCCGTTGCCCAAAAAATTGGGATTAGGTATCCCCGGACTCCCTTCTACGGGTAGACGCTGTGCGGTCCGCAGGAGTACGTCATTGAATCAGGGTCCACCGGACCATGGAGAGTCAATTTGGACCAATTCTGGTCAAAGCGTGGGTAAATCCGTCATCTCAAAACTCCTCGTGTACTGAATTAAAGGCAATGCACATTAGTTTGAGATGGCTAAGTATAATTAATTATGAAAAGTTATAGCTAAGGGGATACCTGGAGGAGAATACATCTGCTGCCAGATGTACGGGAAGCTAATGGGGACCCCTAGTGACTAAAATATGACTGTAAATACCGTTTTTGACAAATTGACCACCTTGGGGCTGGCAGTCCCCACGTAACAATTATAAATACAGCCCTTGGCTAAAAGGTTATCATTCAAACAACTCTCAAACAGAATTTAGGTCTCACTGATACAATCTAGCAAGTTAGTTCTCCAAAGTCGAATCTACACATGCAGAAGATTTGAATCTAGCCCAGGTAAACAAGTTCAAAAAATTTCAATTTTGCCCAATCCTATTGCAACTAGGTTGGAGTGGTTCATTGTAAGCAACCCCTTCTAACAGTGTCAACAAGATGAGGCTTTACAAGAGGGCCTTACAAGAAATATGAAGTGTTTCCAATACATCTCAGAGTAAACCACTTCTTATTACATCTAAGACTTGTCTCTCCTTCCTTTAACATTTGTTATTCACTACTTAATACATACAATGAAAATTATAATATTTTATCAAGACAATAGTAATCATCATCATGACACCACGCATAAAAACAAGAACTGAGCACAGTTAATATGGCAGAAAATTAACAAATTTGAACAAAATACCTAGTTGGAAAAGGAAAAATCATAATCGAAAAAGCTCTACAATGAGCAGACTGCGGCATGAGTGCTAGAAAGTTCTACCAAAAGCTTTATCAAAATGCTAATCTGCTGTTCAAATCCATTCAGTTATAGGAATTATTTGCATATAATACGTTATGAAAAATATAATTATTAGCAACGCTATAAGTGGTGGACGAGGGAATGAATGATTATGCCAGCAAGTATATGATCCATTTCTGAATGACGCTGGGCGGTTTGAAATCCGCTCAAACTTAGCGCCAAACTAACGGAACCACAGACACCGAATGCATATGAATATACATTCCCATTAGATGATAGAAGGCAAAGAACTGAAAATTTTGTCAGCACATTACCTGAAAAATGACAAAAATATATATTTTAAAACTCTGAGCCTTCAAAAAAATCAAATCGCAACATATTTAAAATTCCCTTGCCCAGAGCATACAAGAACACTTCGAAGTTGGCTACCCTGAATTTCCGGCGTATGCGCAATACGATTTTACAGGTTGTTTACTGAATTATCTGGTGAGAGGTGTGATGTAAATGTGGTGAGAATCTCTGCAGTATTCGTTGGAACTATTGATCTCACGGTGTGACGATTGCATTTCATGTGAGAAATTATGGTGTATAACTTTTTGTTGTATACGTGTATTCCGTTACTGTTGTAGCTATACCTTCCTGTTCTTTGTAATTGACGTAATCGTAATGTTTTCAAACTTTTGCAGATCTAGCACCTCACGGGTATTCTATTACGAACGTTATGTCGACCTCTGTCAATAGGAAGGATTCTTTAAATCAGTTTATCCAACAAATTTACGGAAGGCCGGTTGTGGTTAAACTTAATAGTGGCGTGGATTACAGAGGTAAGTTGTCTTCTGGGTCGCAATTTCGGCGTATGAATTATGATGCTGGTAGGCTACTTGACGAATAAGCTTTGGCCTTAATGATACCGAGTAAACATACCGCCCTATGGTTCGGCGTAGTTTTGTCACCTTGAAATTTTCTGTACAGGTCTTGTTGGGACGTCATTTGACTTTCTCTTTGGTTTTCAGGGGTGCTTGCCTGTCTCGATGGTTACATGAACATCGCTTTAGAGCAAACTGAAGAATATGAAAATGGGCAACTACAGAACAAATATGGTGATGCTTTTATCAGAGGAAATAATGTATTATATATAAGCACTGTTAAGAGAAGGACATAATGTAATTGTACCACTTAGTCATTAAATCACTGTATAAAAGTAGATCTGCTCGAATGTCTTTTTCACCACCGTTCGTCTGTCGTAGCATGCATCGTATTTGCAGGTATGCACATTGAGAAAAGCTTGCACTTTTAAGAATTTATTGATAATATGTGGAATGCGTATAATTAACAAGTGTTATCACAAAGTAAAACTTTTATGTACAAAAATACTAAAGACTTAGATATAAGAGAACGTCATCCAAATTCATCAAGGAATGAACAATCGTTACTTGACCAATCATTAAAATGGTTCCCATACACCATTAATTTGTGATTGTTTACATAAATCTCATTGTACCACACCAGGATTCCTGGTATAATTAGCTTGTAATACCAGGGGAGTAAACTGTATCCCACAACCCAGAACCACTTAGAATAATGTGTGCGCCTAGTTATAAGTAGTACCATGCACCATCAAGATGGGGATAATTTCTTGGTAGGGTCGACCAAAGATAAAATAGCTGCAATCGAAGATACTACTCCAAGAACTCCGATGGCGCCAGGACTAAATTTTGTGTACCCCAAAGCAGTTAAAGGAATCAGAATGTCGCACGCATTTTTCACAGTATCTACAGCAATATCTTGATGTTCACTCAAGAAGGCAAAAATCACCTTAATCGCACTGATTGGACATACTGTATCGATACTACACTGATAAGATCTGGAAGGGTTACCCAGCCTAAGTGATCTTTTGTCGACTTGCCTGGTAAGACCACGCCAAATTTCATAAACATCGCGCACCAGATTCATGGTCAGGGAGTAGAGCCAATACTTGTACGAGATAGCACTCCAACGAGTGCTGTCAACGACCACGAGTCCAGTTCTTCCAAACCATAATATGTGGTCTGCCAAAAGAAACAGTGCACTTGCTATCTTGGATAGAGTTAATGTGACTCTTACAACTATATCAGCGTGATGAATGGTGGATAGAGCTGAGTACAATGAATCCAAGAACCTCCCAAGCCGGAGCACTGAAATATAAAATAAGACGTGAAGGAAATGTTTAGTCTTTCACTTGACACTAGAAAATATAAATATGGCACTTGAACCCCAACAAAGATGGTAACGAAAGCTAATATAAACAGTATTGGTGAGGCGATTACATTTCCTGAATGCGCCTAAAGTATACTCCAGATTTTTCAGGTGTTCCACAGAGCGACTGCTCAAAGGTCTGTCTTGCATGTAGTGCCAAGTTGCTTTCATTCCATACTGTAAAAGCCTACCAAAGGATAATAATTTTTAAGTGTACATATTCTCAGTTCAGTGCAAGTAAGTCCACTTACATGTGGATTAACAGTTATCGCAGTTAAGCATACCGTTGTTCTCACCAGTCTTACCTCGCTATTTTATCACGCCCAGCAGTTTGATTGTTTAAACTTACTACAATGTCCATTTTAAAGGCTTGCAATCACTGTTCTAGAATTCATAGATAAGGAACTTTGACAACAACGAATATTGATATTCAACTATTGTTGTATGCGAGAAAGACGCAGGGCGCAAAGTATAAAGCGCGAAATTCAAATAATGGGATAGTCTTAATACAAGTTGAAATTATTTAATAAAATTTGAAATTTCATAATAAGATACTTACTTTTATTCCATTTTATATGCCACCTTTACAAGGTGTACTACCAGTATACAATTATTTTTATATGAAGAATGAACCCATAATAGAGAGTGATGTCAGATGAATATAAGCATATTTTAATATCAAGTAATAAGTACTGTAATTACTTAATGTCAAGACCTGATATCATGTCTAAAGGACATTTTTATACTAAATCTTTCAATACATTGTATGGAATATAGATTCCTTGCGTTGGCCAAATAACTTCTGTGAAAAGAAATGGAATAAAATATGGTAGGGTACTTTTTTGCAAAAGGAAAAAATAATCCACTGGTGTGATCGAGGCTGCACTTTACTATTTAATTTCATTCTTACCTGAATATGGAATTCTTGGAATATTTCTTATTGACTCTTGCATGCTGTGCACAGACAAAAGAACTGAGCAAGTAGTAAGAAACAGAACTTGACCAGCTTCTGGTAGTTTGCCCACTAGCTCATTTGGAATAGTTTCAAGAGTTTTCACTCTTACTTCATCCTAAGATGAATATTACAAGATATATTATGCAATACCTTCGACTTCCATAGTTTTGAATGGTACCCTTGGTGTTCAGGTTTGCGAGTGACTTACAATAAAATATGACAATCAATAACCACATTCTTGGTGCTAATGAAGACATTCCCAGCCTATATGTATTATGTATAATAAACCTCAATTACTCCCAACATTAAGGTTTTGTGCAACTCAACACTCAGTTATGTGTATCCTTCTGTCTGTATGTCAGCACACTAGTTTGTATGTAAAAGTAAGGAAAGATTCATGACATTTAAGGTACTACACAGGTGATGAATATTTATCAATAAATCATTTATTCAGGAAGGTATAGCAGTTTTGTAGGAGCTATTTTTACCTGTTTACCTTGATGTCCTTTGCCAGGCTGGTCTAGTATCTCAGTTAATCGACACATGTTATTAAGACACTGCTGAACAAACGGTGAAGCTTGGCAAGTTGAAGTTATTACAATATCAGACTCATTAGGTTCTCCCTTGAATGCGAACCACTCGGATGCTTTCCGCTGTAATTAATGGTAAATAATCAGTAAATTGGTCTACCCTCCAATCGAATTCAAATAGCCTGACAGAACTTCTAAGTATTTTCCACTACACCTAAATTAAATATTTCCATTTAATGTGCATGTATCTAAATTCTAAAACCAGATGCAAAGTATTGATACCATCAGTCCACCACAACATCACATGTGTAACAATATAGTAAAATAGGGTTTCAATGAATCCAGAGTTCCAGGTAATGGTATGCATGGTCACTTAAGCGATACTGAGCAAATACATTTGGCTCTCAAGAGATAGACAAAAACTAGGCTGTCACAGCAGAAAGGTGAATCCCCTAGCTACCCAGCTCAAGTTGCCACTTGAGAGAGAAACCTAACAGTGGCTTCAAAAGTGAAAGGGCAAGGGAAGTGCACATGAAGTATTGAAGGTCCTAGAGCCAATAGCTAAACATCTTCTGACCCTAACACCATTGTCACATGCCTTTCACTTCTTTATCCCTTTGAGTGCGGTATGACGTGATATCACGTCATGGTTGTCTTTAAGCTGGTGCTGATGACGTGATATAACGTCAAGTGTACTGCGAGTGTTCCAGCTTTCACTAGGGAACTTTCACTAGGCCCTCTAGTGAACGCTCATGGTACTCTTGACGTGATATCACGTCATCAGCACCAGTGTAAAGACAACCATGATGTTATATCACGTCATGCTGCACCACTCAAAGGGTTAAGTCTTTGCTCAAGTGTTTCATTGGGCAACAAGTGCTTCAGTGCAGGGTATGAACTTTCAACTGTGCTACCTCCTCCTTACCCAGCCATACTAGCCATCATCAGCCTTCTTTTGTCATGGTGACTATTGATCTATTCAAATATTTAGGATCACATGTCATAGTCTAAATATAAAATCAGGTATTTTCATGGTGTACTTGATACAGGACCTGTGTGGAGTGGCTAGTCTCCCATTGGGTGCCTCCCCAGGTGGCAGATAGGGTATGGTCACCAGATATGGTGGGCAGGGAAGAAATAAATACCTGGAGTGGACCAAAACTTGCACTGTTGCCTTTTAGTGAGGTATTGGATCACCAAATGCTAGAGGTAGGAAAACCTTGGTCCTCCAGGTTGGGGATTGCTTGTAGGGCTAACAATCCTTCACTGGAAAAATATCTTAAGTTTTTGAAAACGAAAATCAGCCTCAGATAGATGAATATAATGGAGAATGGAAACACGTATTATGGATTGCGACCTGGAACGTAAAGACAATATTGAAGGCAGGAAGGATGAAATAAGAGGCAGATGAGATGCAGAAGCATAGAATTGATGTCATCAGTTTACAAGAGATAAGATGGCAAGGACTAGAGAGAATAGATAAGAAAAATACACCTTGTTATACAGTGGGCCAGAGAATAGGACAGGAAGATTTGGTACAGGGTTCATGATTTCTAGTTAGACAAAAAAGAGCCTCTTACTATTTGAACCAATAAACGAAAGAATTTGCATGATAAGAATAAAGAGAAAGTCTAGAAATATGACTTTCATTACAGTTCATGCACCTATGGAAGACAAGACTGAATTGGAGAAGGAAGAGTTTTATGAGGAGTTGGAGAATGTGTTTAAATTTTGTCAAGAATACCATATGGTTACAGTCTTTGGTGACTTTAATGCAAAAATGAGAAGAGAAGACAAGATGAAAGGTGCAGTTGGAAGATAAAAAGTAGTGAAAATGGTAATTTTCTGGTGCACTATGCAGCCAGAAGCAACCTTATCATAATAAACACACAATTTCCTCACAAATAAATACACTTGGGCACTTGGAAAGTCCCTGAAACAAACACATTTAATCAAATAGATTACAGGTTGACTAAGAGAAGGCATTCCCCATCAGTTATTGATGTCAGATCCTGCACAGGTCCCAACTGTGACAGCGACGACTACTTCATAATACAAAATTTGTCAAAAACCGAAGACACCCAAATTAACCAGGAAACATTGGAATGTTGAAAAACTGAAACTCAAAGATAGATCTGTTACAAAGCAGTGTTGAGAGAAACTTTGCAGGGTACCAAGAAGATAAAAATATCAATTACCAATGGAATAATTCTGAGACAATCATTAAGGAAGTGGCAGATGAGGAAATTGGTAAATGAAGGAGGGAAAGGAATAGTGATTGGTTTGATAAAGAATGTAATGATGCAATCAAGAACAAAAACAAAGCTCAGGAAAAAAGTTATTGCTAGTGATACAAGAAGCAATGGAAGAGAATATAAAAGGTTAAGAAGGGTAGTAAATACGGACCGCATAAGAAAGAAAATATAAGCAATGCGAAAGCAGTTACAAGAAATAGAAGAATTGAATGATCAACCGAACAAAATTAAAATTTTTATAAAGCTGTCAAAAGAATGAGAAAAGAAGGAAACACTGCACAATCGGGCATGTATAGGGACAAAGAGGGCAATATACTTGGAGATGATGGCAAAATAGTGGAGAGATGGACAGAGTACTTCAGTGAGCTGTTAAATAATGAAGTGAGTGAGGAAGAGGGGGAGGTACATGAATATGAAGACAAGCTTTAAGATGAACCAGGTGGGGAGGCTATTGAAAAGCCAACAATGGAGAAAGTTGAGGTGGTTGTCGAGAACTTAAAAAATTATCGGTCACCAGGTGAAGATGATAGAGTCCCAGAACTTATCAAGAAAAGTGGAAATACACTCATGAGATGCATACAGAAATAATTAGTGACATTTGGAGATGGGAAATAATGCCTAAAAATTGAGAATTGGCATTATATGTTCTGTATACAAGAAAGGCAACAAAATCTTGAGCAACAACTACAGGGGAATTACACTGTTGAATGTCACATATAAAGTGCTCTTATGAATTATTCAAAGGAGAGTTAGCAAAGGAGCACAAGGTATCGTTACCAAATATCAGGGTGGATTTCAACCAGATAGGGGCACAACATACCAAATATCTTCACAGCGGCAAATAATGGAGAAGCAATGCGAGAACAACCAAGATTTACACTCACTGTTTTTAGACTCTAACCAAGCTTTTGATAGTGTGAAGAGAAGTGCACTGAATGACGCATTAAATGAATTAGGTATACCTAGGTAGTTAATCAGACTGATCAGAATGACCGTGCAGAAAACCGTGACTAAGGTTAAAGTTGGCAATAAAATAGGCAATGCTTTCCCATTTAATATGAAAGTAAAGCAAGGGGATGGTTTGTCTGCAACATTGTTCATTATGGCTCTACAAGTAAGGGGAACTGACCCAAGTGGAAAAATATTATACAGAGGCGGTCAAATACTTGCAAATGCAGAGTGTCTGCATACACCAGTATTTGTGTCTACATATGCCAGTATAGGTGTCTCATCTTTTAAAAATCTCAGAGCATTGGTGCCTTCGAATAACTTATGTACTTGTACAAAAGAAAGACAGAGTTGCAGCTGACAACAGTGTATTTTACAATTCTTAAACTGAGGAAAATTAAACTGGTTGCAAGAAATACTATATAAAACTTGAATCAGACCTGTTATCACTTATGGATGTGAGTGCTGGAAATTGTCAACAGCTGAGGCACATGAGCTTAGATGTTTTGAGAAAAGAATCCTAAGCAGAATTTTCGGCTCCATGCAAGAAAACTTGGTTTTTTGAACATGTTGGAATGAAGAACTTGACAACCTCATAGATGGCCAAGACATTGTGAGATTTGTCAAATTACAGAGACTCAGATGGATGGGACACTTGATAAGAATGCCAGAAGAGAGAGTGGCCAAACAAGTCTGGGAGGGAAGATAATTCAATACAAGAAGAAGAGGACGTTCACACCTAAAATGGCAAGATGGAGTGGAGGTGGACCTGGCTGCTATGAGCATAAGAGGATGGAGGGAGAAGGCCATTACTAGAGAGGACTGGATGAAGATTGTAGCAGAGTCCAAAGCCAACAGAGGGCTGCAGTGTCAATGGAAGAAGAAGAAGAACTCGATACAGGAATTCTTCAAAGGTTCTCCACCAAGTCAGGCTCTCTATGCTGGCCAACGTTTTGATGTACAAGTCAGACATTGAAATGTCTGCCAGCATATATAGCCTGACCCGGAAGAGAGCCTGAGAAAAATTGCCACATCATAACTTAGTTAACTTGATGTTATGTGAGACTTTGGATTTTTAGTGTTCCATTAGAGTTGATAATTAGATGACATGGTCAATATTAATGGGAGCAGTATCAGTTTACTACCTAGGAAATTTTTGAACCAAAGATTACAAAACTAGGCCTTAGTTGCATTCAAATGGCTTTTCCTCTACACCCTCTCCCTAATGACATTCTCGTATCCTAACAACAAGTGAATGAAGAGAGGATTATGCAATTCTGCAACTGAGAACTCATAACCCTTTTCCTCCCAAGGCATATGCCTTTCTCCCTCCCAGAATGCTTAGGCCTAATTTTTAAAAATTTCAGCCATTAATTAAAATATTTTTTATGGGTCCACTTTTTCACATAGCAGGTAATCATATAAAAACAAAATCCAGTTGAAATAAAAAAATTGACACAAAGTTTCTTTGTAAAACATATAGATCAAACAAAAGAACAGCAGAATTGACACTTATCTTTTAGAGAGAGAGAGAGTCAGAGTCCATTTCACCTCACAAAAATGGCAAAAGTCCATTGCTCAACAATCATCATTGATTTCATATTGGTGTCATTTTACTTGTAAAAGTTTTTCTATGCCATAACATGCAGAAAATATGCATTGTATCAACCATTATACAAAAGAATTTACAGCCCCTGCTTCACTGGTAGCGAACTGGGAAACCACAGAGTTTTTCAGTAGGTGATGTAGTATTTGTATGTGCCTCATTTAATGCACTGATATCACTAAGTGGTATCAAGTGCAAAGTACCAAGTATACTCAGCCATGGTATGTCTGGATACATAACTTTGGAAATTAATATACCTAATGCATTTCTCAGCAATATTTCTATATGAATTAAATTTCTAATTATTCTAGGAAGGAACAGTTGAAATGAAATCGGGGATCGGGTTGGTGTGGTGGTTAGAGTACTGGCTAACTACATGGGCGGCCAGGGTTCAAATCCCTGAAGAGGCAGATGTGTTTCAGTGGAAACCCGATCCCTACATGAGAGTCTTGTGGAGGGCACTTGAAGTACAGTACTCCATCTGTCCGATGAGACGTTAAACCGTGGTCCCCTTGACGCCTTTCGTTAAGAGCAGGCTAATGCTGATGCCAGGTTTATATCCACCCTTCCTCCCTTACCTATCCCCTATGGTGCAAATGACCTTGGCCATAGGTCGCCTCCCCAAATATCCAATCCAATCGAAATGAAATCTCACTACCAGAACCCCTGAAACGTGAAGGTGTAGTAGGCAAGAAATTGTTAATTTTGTAAAATAACATTCAATGAAAATTTATTTTTTTGCTGTTCAATAAACGTCTTACTAGAATGTTTTGTTGCATAGAACACCAAATGAACAAAAAAGAACATTATTTGCAACAAAAATAAAAATGCTCATTTAGTGTTCATAAGGTATTCATTCAGTGTTCAAATTATTTTCTTTTTATGTTAATGGGGAATGTTCATTTAGTGTGTTTTGTGACAGAAAGATGTTCATGTTCTTTTTGTGTTCTTTTTTGTGTTCCTTCTTTCACAAAACACATAAAAAGAACACTAAGAGAACACTTTTTTTCTGTTAGAGTATGCATTGTTTTGTGCAACCAATGCGTGGAAATAGTGATACTCAAAACATGTACCTTATTTAGCTACTGGACTTTAAGTGATGAAGGTTTCCATCAGACAAAAAATGCTGAAAACGTGGGAAATTATTTTACTTATACCCTTGGCATTATGAGTGTTTTGAGACAACAAGATGAAACCAATATTTAGGCAACTGCGTTATCTAAGGGTTAAGTGAAGGGAAGAGTGACCGAGAATGGGTAATATGAATTGGTTACCAGATACATATGTGAGTGAGAGTAAAGAATTCTCTCGAGGTATTTGGGAGTTTTTTGTGTTCATGCTAACCTCTCAGTGAACCTATCACCTAAATCCTGACTTGCACTTATATTTTTGTTGATTAAAGTATGAATATGAATCAAAACACTCGAATTAAAGAGGGAAGCAGTTGTTCTCAGTCTATTATGCGAATACTTACAGAGGGTACATGAGGCCAAACAATTAGTACTCGTAAATTGCTGTACTCCACTGACTCGCTATCCATGTCATTACACAGCATTTGAAAGTGATTAGTGATCGATTCTTCTGAACCCTACATAAAAACATGATTTTTTTTTAAATCTGCCACAAGCATATTGGATAAAATTGTAAGTATAAATATCAAGGGTTGTAATAGTAAAAATGTTACATCTATCAGAGAATTTTAGAGAAAAAAATTTTCTCCACTCATTTTATGGACATTGACTGAGAGTAGGTAGGCATTAGTTTCACTTCTCAAAGCATTCCTCAAAACTACCTGTACTTAAAGGACACCTTCCCGTAACCCCTTATGCACGGAAAATTAGGACAAAGTTGAAATACTGAGCTGTTAAAACTAACTTTCTTCAAATAGGTTAATAATGTTGGCAATAAACATATTTATTCATAATTACCTACCTCAACCATGTGAATAAGAAGGCCATCATAAACCAACAAAAATCCAGTCAAATGCTCATCACAGTAGGCACTATTACATTTTTGAATATTATCCTTGAAGTATTCATAGAGCTTAATCACACTTTGGTATTTATGTTGCCCAACATAAACGACCCGATAAAGAAATGTTTTCTTCAAATAAAATAAAAAAAGTGCAGGTATATGAAATGATATTCTTAATTAAGGTAAAGTCTCTCATTTTTGTTAAATACATTTTCTCCTATTTAAGAGGTACATTATATTTTAAATAACAAAATAAAATATATCATCCATTTAGATGAAACCAAAATGTAATTTAGTTTTCATTAAATATAGTTCATTTTTACCATATAAATCTTGATTTTATGACTCACATTATTGGCCAATTGTAGGCCTCTCAAAAGGCAATCCAGCAATGAGGTAAAACTTTCCATCTTTCATTTGTAATTGAGCCAGGGTAATAAGAATAAGAACATATTTTGATCCTAAAACAGAAACATGACCCACACATCAATCCCCTTCATACACCATTATCTTTTGTCTGTTAAACTGTTGCCATGGTTACCATAACTCCACCCATATTTCTCATGTTTACCACCCAAAAAGTTTGTCTATCAATTGTATGATACCGTCCTAATGATTATGTTGCAATAAACTGTGCTTTAATTTCATTAAGCCCAATCTTTTCCTCTAAGCATTTATATGCAACTGTACACAGACAATATTACCATATTTGTAGTACAAACTTTGCCAGTGCATACTACATAAAATATGTTTCACTGATTCAGGTGTAATGTAGTGGAAGTTTGTCATATGTGATGTCTACTATTTCTTATTGTCTTGTACATATCTGATATATCACTATCACTGTGTGTACCAATCGAACTCAATTTAATATGAACTCGGACTGATCTGAACATTCTAAGCCAGCCAAATCAGATCGCCTTGGCCATCAATGCGGAATCGATTGAAATATTAATTTGAATCGGTTCATATTGATTTGAAATCTCAGACTGGCAGAGAAAGTAGGCCGAGGTAGCTCGCTTCTCATATTGCTCCCACTAGCCCGTTGCATTTACCATACCAAACTGAACCGCCCAAATCGATGAGTACGATTGGTAAAGGTGGTGTATGTTTACCAATCAACCTCATATCGATTTGGCTGGTTCAGCTCGGTATAGTAAACACAATGGGCTAGTGAGTTCGATATGAGAAGCGGGCTAACTCTGCCCGCTTTCTCTGCCATTCTATTGAGATTTCAAATTGATATGAACCCATTCAAATCGATATTTCAACCAATTTCGCATTGATAAACCAGGCGATCCGAGTCGGCTGGCTTACAATGCTCAGAGCGGTCCGAGTTCATAGAGATCTGGGTTAGATTGGTAAACTTAGTGTATGTTATATTTATGATAAAATATATCAAATTTTAAAAAGGATATGAGTTCAGGCTGATTATCAGCAAAACTTTTGGTAAATAATATATGTTAAGTTTTATCCTTCTCTTAAAAGATGATTGCTCCCTTTGGGAATACATATATCTTCTTTTGCAAAAAATTAATATTCACATTATGAAAACCATTGACTCAAATTTGCGTTACATCAGAAGGAAGGATCGACAGTAGGTACCTAAAAGCATGGAATTGCCATCGAGTCCAGTCTCAGTACATATATCTGTGGAATCATGAAGATGAATTGATTTCTTGCCAAAGATGTCACTCGAAGAAAAACCAGTGGTATTTTGGGTTGCATGTCTCCATAACCAAGGGTCATCTTTCATCAGAAACAACATTGTAAAGAGCCCCAAGTTTGTATTTAGTATTGAGATAGATACATTTCCACTCCACACATCGAAATAAGAATTATCATGGATTGATTCATGATAATAGATGAGAAAACTCTCAATGTAAGCCAAGATAATTATAAGTACCACATTTGCTGATGTCAAGGACCCACTGATGTTGGGGACGCACCCCGGTTTTGGAGGCAAAGTTTTGGGAAAAAAGTTGTGTTCGGATTTAAAAAAAAGAGGGCTGTGTAGATGACACAAGTGGACAACTTGAGCATCAGGAATTTTTTATCGTTTCTCTAAGCATTCCAACACACATGAATGATGCAGAATAATTACTTAAGTACCTAGTTACTAAACTGTGTTGACTCTTGGCAAAACATTTCAATCTTGCCTTCCTCTAGAACAGTATTGACCTTTGGCATCTAAGATACTCTTCAATTTTGACTAAATTATTTCAGGTAAAAAACCATGCCCTTATAATTCCAACATAGACAGTAATAAACTATAAAGCTCATAAACAGTTATTATCTATATAACTTTTTTGTTTCTCTGGATTAAATATTTCAGTTTAATATGCTTCAATGGCTAAGATCATTCCACCTTTACTCCCTACCTCTCAAATACATGAGCAGCAGCCCTCGGGGAATAGGAAGAGGAACCATCCAAATTTGGTCTTGATTTGATCTGGACTTATTTTGAAAGTATAGTTATGTTCAAAATGTTACGAAAGTGGATTTGTAACTGGGAGAGCTGCAGTGATGCCTTAGTGTTTCTTATTTCATTAAGAAAATGAGAAGAGACTCCTATGTAAAAGCACCTGCTTGGAAAAATCATGTCTCACTGAATTACAAGGCATATGATTGTCATTCCAAGAAAGCTGCACACACATAAATATCTGTTAATCATGAGTTGCATGCTTATTGCAATCTTCTAAACACCCAAGTGCCAATAACTGTTGGCTAGCTAATAACTTTATAGTTTACCCCACACACTATTAATGATTTGTTTCATAAATGATTGAAAATAAAAGACCATGACAATCAAAGACATTTTTGTTACTAAAAAACAAAAGTTTTTAATAAATTATTTCATGTAAAAAACTTAACATAAATTATTTTATAAAGATAAAAATGCATTAGAAAATGCATTTGAGCTACAAGGAAGTAATAAGTACATGCGGCTGGAACATTTGAATTTGGCATTATAAAACTGAAACTGTGGCATGACTGACTTCATGACTAAGCTATTATTAACATTCTTCACTGAGGAAATAGAAAAAAAATATTGCAAAATGCCTACCTTAAAATGCTGAATGGCTAAACAAATACAAGTTAAACACTGCCTTTCACAAAGATATCACATCAGAATTCAATTATGGCAGCTCATTCCATTTGTGAGCAGTTGATATATTAAACTACACATTTTCTTCACAAAAACAAGTAGCCATCACAGTAATGATTCACAGTTCTTCTTTTCCGAGGCAATTATAACAACTTTTCTTCAAATTAAACTCTACCCAGGTTTCATGATACATATCTCACTCTGCAATTCCCTACCAGCCTCACTCTAGGCTCGAGTCCTAGTAATTAATTTCTCTACACATTTACTTCTCTCACTTCATCTTCTTGCCGCCCAATGGTTGTATATTGGACTTTTCGGGTCACTGTCTGAATCATAGGAGACATTTTAGTATTGATCCACGTACGATTAAGGTAAGCAGCTCCAGCAGCAAGTGCTATTATGGACAGACACAGGAAGACCGTTAACACCACTGCCGTGCTGCTGTGTGTCTCATCAGTAGCAGTTTTAGATGCAGAAACTGGATTCTGACAGAAAAAGAAAATGGAGAAAGATTAAAATAAACCATGAAACTCTAAAACTTAAAAGTACATTTCAAGAAAAATCTTAGGACAAGAGACTCAGAATTTGAGAGCTCATTTCAGCATGTGCCACAAACATTAGATAATATCTACCAGAAAAAAAATACATTTGTATACGTACACAATGAAGGCAGAGATACACCATCATCATACCAGAGCTACTTACAGATTGAATTTCTCACATTGTGGACAGGAAAAAAATGATATCTATGAGAGCATATCTCCCAAACTCTAAGAAATGTTGCCTAAGAGCTTACGTATGATGACAAGACAATTCTTCTGGTTCTAGAGAAGTAGCACATATCTAGGCCACTATATTCCCAGGATGAGTTGTTCCAACTAGAGGTGGGTCATTTGTGAATGAACCGGCACGAAGGAATGGGTCCACGAATTGAACAGAAGGACTAAGGACCAACTTCTAAGGCACGACCTGTCTTTGTGGTCTTTTCGCTCATTTCAGTCCATTGTTTCTTTCAGACTGTCGGTCCTTCATAACTTTCATTCTGTCAGTCCTTTCGGTCTGTTGGACCTTTTGCTCCGTCATTCCTTTAGCTCCTTTAGATCCACCTTTCCTTTCGCTCCTTTTGGCCAGTCTTTCTATCACTCTTTCACTCACATCTTCATAAGATAAGATGTTCTTTATGAGACCCAAAAAATTCATGTGGATGCTAGAAGTCTTTAGCGGTACTTTTTTCTTGATAGTGGAGCCAGTCTACTCATCCATGGTCCCAGCTAAGGCCAAAATAAACAACTGAAATTCCTTGTCGCGCCTAGCCAGATAAGGTTGTTAGGATCAGCTTTGGTTAAGATTTCATTCCCTACCTCCTCATTTGCATTATGGCATTGGTGCTATGAAGCTTGTGGAGAACCTGCTTGATCTAACATTCTGCTGCTGCACGGCATGTCATTGGGCAGAAATAACTACAAAGCAGTTGCTGAATGCATAGTACAGAAAATGTGAATGCACACAAGGAAACAAACATTGGATCAGTTGCTTCTCAACTTGCAGGGTTATTATTGCAGTTTAATTAACAGCTTTATACCGTATTTTTTTAAACATTGCCCAAACCAATTTCTTATACTGTGCTTTTTCTTTTTCTCCTAGATAGAGCTCACTTGAGCAATAAATACCTTATGGCTCATTTTAGAAACCTTTTTATTCAATATCATGTAAAAAGTTGTTAAATGCATTTCTATCATCTTCCTTTTATTTCATCCAAAATTTTTTAATGCCGTCATTACAGTATATGAAGTACCTCAAGTTATTTTATTTATACATTAATTAAACACCCAGAGCATATTGATAATAACATGATTACCAATAAAAAAGGAATGGGTCCCATAAAGGACGAGTCCAGAGGGAACGAGTATCCAAAAAGGAAAGTGTGTCCCCATCTCTGGTTCCAACATGACGTTTCCTCCCTCAGTTTCAATTTAAAATCTTTTATAACATTATTTGTTGCATGATTTTTGACAGCATCAATCGCACTATTCTTTGTGCCATCTGATGACTAAAGATTATTTTTATTACTTGAAGTTCTTAAATGTATTGGCTGTTTCTGACAATGAGGCTAAAATCTTAACAATGCTAGCCTCTGTCACTCACAGTCAGTTTAGGAATTATAAGGCCAGTATGCTCTTAGCAGAAGCAGACTAGTCTCACTAGGCTGCCCCAAAAAAAATGTAGAGCCTTTAAATTTTTATGCTATCACTCATTACGGTGGCAAATGATAAGTAAACTCCTTGAACTAAATTTAAGTTCAATATGTCAGCTGGCAGCTGAGCTCCACTATCATTTGAGTGGGGTGTGCCCCAACAATGAGTGGGGCAAATTTTTATTTGTGGTATGGTACATGAGTGATGAAGATAGGACATTCTGCATTCACCAAGGATTGTAATGAAGGTTAGGATAAAACGGGGCAACATCAAATATACACCTATAGGTTCTTTGCATCCGGGATAAGCTCAGACGGTTAAGAAAATTAATGAGGATACTGTCAAAATATATATGCAAGTCCTGCATTACTCCTGCTATTATCCCAAATATTGGCATCAAATTGGGGGAGGGGGAGAGGTGTGATATTAAAAATTTGAACACTTTCAATTCTTTCTTGGGCCACCTAAGGGGGTAAATTTCACTCTTGGGGACTTTGGCCCATCAACTATTACCACACTTCAGTCATGGCTTTCCATTTTTAAGACAATTCAATGAACTACAGCTACTTGATTGGTTGGAATCTCAAAACCACGAGGCTCAGAAGTCAAGAAGGTGTAAACTGGACTTAGCTCACTTCTAAAATGTACCAAGGTGAAGAGGCATATGATTTCCACAGTTTTTCACCATAGCTCAGCCAAACAGAGTTCTGCATCAGACCTATTCAATGAGACTGGACAACTGAGCTCAAAGCTGATTGTAAGTTAAGTTCCATACTGTACCCTCACCAGAGGGGATATGTCTGCATCAATCTGCTTGAACACCTAAGTGGTCTTGTGGCCCTTGATCAGACCTGCATGGACTAAAATTAGCAGTTGGTAAGTCCACATTTCTCATAAGGTTCTCATATGCATTGTTGTGAAGGGAGTTTGGAGTGTGCATGTGCAGTTAAATGAGGAGAATTTGGTTCAAAATGGGTTTGCGGAGTTGTTTTGTGCCAGGTGCTTTACAGGGTAATCGAATATCAAAATGAGGAACAACAATCTTGGCAAAAAGGACAAATGCTTCTTAAAGGCTAAAGTACACGTGGGTGACAATTGTTGCCTCTACCACATGGTAGCCATTATGCGAGAGATGGCATTCAGTGTATATATTTCCTTGTGCCTCCAGCAGTGCATACATGACAGTGTGCCTCCCTTGTTTTGACATCCCCAGCGTAAGCTATTCCTTCATTTGCTGCAGAGAGACAAGTTCAGAGTACATATTTCCTTGTGCCTCAAACAGTTCGTACATGACAGTGTGCCTCCCTTGTTTTGATATTCCCAGAGCATGCTATTCCTGCATTTGCCGTCATTCTTTCATTTGTTTAGGGGACTTTTCTGACCTGAAGTTGCGCATTTACATTGCAGAAGTTGACCTGTATCTGCTACAGGCTATTTTATACTTGACAGTTTGTTTATAACAGGCAACCAGTTGTTTAGGACATAGATTAATTTTCCAAGGCTTATAATAAAGCAATTAAGTGACTGATACTATAGTGCGTTCCACATTTAGTTGACAGTACAGGCCTTATGGAGTACAGTGTTGCCAAACCTACGCTCCGTCATCCGGCATCCTGATGGTGTGGGCCACCACTCATAACACTGCGCCAAAATGTCAAATTTAAAAAGAAATAATGGAGGCCCTCGATTCACGTCGTTCCGATATATGTTTGATTCGATATTATGTGTCGTAAATAGCGATTATTAAATTCTAAAATTCAATACCACAGCGCGCAATCATAATTTTTATATGTTTATACTGTAAACATGCATTAATCCCATCATAAAAGGCCATTTAAATATATTATTTTCTGAGTGAAGGAGTAAGAATGAACATAGGAATCAACCACTGGTATATAATTAAATTTAAGTGGTCACGAATATCTTGTTGTTTTACGTCCATTGGATTTTCGTCGAACATCGTCAGCACGCATCTCCGACTCGGGAATCAGGTACGAAAAAAGATTGATAGAAATGGAATTATGAAGAGAAAAGACAGTTAGAATTTTAAGAGTTATGAAGAGAAAAGAAAGAATTATGAAGAGAAAAGACAGTTAGACAATTTATTAGAATATGAATGGAAAATTTTTTTTTTTTTTTTTTTGTTTTAATTCCAGTTTAATTTTGTTTCCAGTTTTAATGGAAATTTTTATTGATGGAAGTATTTATACAGAGAATGTCCCAGGAATTTGGGGAAAATTCAATTCTGAAGAAGGGGAATTCTTTGGTTAATCAATTTGGTTAAATCAAGGGATTAGTACATGAGAAACAACTAACCCATAGGTGAAAAGTAGGGCCTACTCTTACCGTTTCAGTAATTTTTAAACGGAACACTTCATGGGCTAGTGTCTTTGGGGCATCGAGTAAATAATATTAAAAAATAGTGACAGTCGTTGTTTACAATATTTTGTGGATTATTTTCTAGCACCAATCGATGCAATTCATTCTCCTCAATGAGGTTAATGATCCTGCAAATTTTTTGCATGCAACAGCTATTTCTACTTCCTTGACGCGCTGACGAAGACTTTATATTTTGAGAAATTTGGCTGGTATCATACTTTTGGATGTGCTCAAAATGGTCTACTATGGTAATTTTCAGACACGCTTAACCTATGTTATTATCTTTTGGGGGGCATCACCTGGTTCCCATAAAGTTTTCCTAATGCAAAAAAGGGCTATTAGATATTTAGCAAATATTTCAGTGTGGGAATCCTGTAAACCATATTAAAAGAAGTTAAGAATTTTAACTCTTCCTTGTTTATACATTTAATGCTTATGTTTATACCTGGTGGATAACAAATATCATTTTACCATCAATGCCCAGATACATGGGTACAAAACACGCCAGTGTGGATATCCATATATTTAGCCACTCCACTGGTATGTATAATAAAAGCCCTTTCCATGCTGCCATCAACATATATAATCATTTGCCTGCCAGTTTAAAAAATTCCCCTTCAAGGGGTTCATTTAAAACCCAGCTGAAAAACTTCCTGCTAAATAAATGTTATTACAGTGTCAAGGACTATTTAGAAGACTGTTTATAAATATTAATATGCATGTATGTACTTGCAAATCGCCCATATTGTACAAAGTTCATGATTTACATGCTTGTTTTCCTTTTGTGACTTGTCTTACATTTTACAATGTAAAATCTTTGGACCAATAAAATATTCTATTCTATTCTTTATTAATAATATATTTATGAGAAATTAAATAAAATGGATTTCCATGGTTAATGCAACCAAAGCTAGATCCTCTTTTGAATTGTTCATTTATTTTATTTTATCATTTTTTCTTAAGTAGGTATTAATTAGCTTCATAATTGAGCTTATTGAAAAAAATAAATTTAACTAGCAGCAGACTGACAAATTTCAAGCTATCCGGGACTAGCTACGGAGTTCCACTTTTACGGAGTCACCTGCAATGCACACATCCCGGTCAAGGCGGATGATTTTTTTCTCAGTGGAAATTTGCACATATAGCAGCAGATTATCTAACCTTTGTGCAATATTATGATTTTTTAAAAATAAGACAGGATGGCTTATTCCACATTTCAACTTTCCACAATAAAGGTGGTAATAAACTTAAAATGCATACAATTTTATTTAAGGATGATTTCTAGGAGGGGATTTCTAAATTAATATACAATATAAATGATATACAGATATGAAAATGAAATATTTATTTTCTTGTAATTTTGCTAAGGTAATTTTTTTAATTTCATTCTCCAATTTCTTATTTTCAAAATCTAGAATACTAGACTTTAATTCATTTTTTAAAATTTCCATTTTTATATTGTTTTGATTTTCCATAATTTCAATTTGCCTTCTAATTAGTATGCTCATGTGTCTTGCCATGTCTGCTAATTCTTCCTCTGCTTTTCTTTTTCTGGGAGTGTGAGGTTGAAATGAGGTACTGGCTATTGTGTTATTGTGCTCCTGTGTATTTCCTGTATTCGTGCAGGTATGTGGTATGGCATTATTAGGAGTAGGCGGGTCAACTGATGTTTCCGGAATCTAAAAAGGAAGAGATAGCAAATAGGTAGACACATTATAATGATAATCTCAAAAGCACTCAGGAAATATTTGTCTAAGGAATTATTTACTTAATGGCATGGTTATTACAACTTCCTCGTCAGCCAGAAATTTATACATGTAATTAAAAAAAAATCAATCAGCAAAAAGCCAATATTATACCATTAGATTATCATTAATTAATATAAAGACTTACTTCAAAAATCGTTCCCTGTTCAAATTCATCTGTAAACAGAATTAAAATCATTTAAAAAACAAAGAAGTGTCCAGAAAAAAAGAAGGTTTGTGTCCATACAACTCCCACTCACATTTTATCATAATATTTTCATAATTACCTCTTTATATTAACACTGGATAATCTCACCAGCAGCAATTAATACTTAACTCTTTATCACTCTTAAATGAAAACCAAGTATTAAGTAAGTTAACTCAATTCTCATGTAAATATATAAAATAATATACATTTATTTATGAAATATTCACCTTCAACAATTTCTTCATTATGAGTGGCATCACTATCAGTTGGATTACTCATAGACTCAAATTGTGATTTGGCCATACTAATCATCCGTTCTTCATAATGGGTTAATTTTTTCACCGTGGATGTCTTATAAGTGTCCACCTAAAATTAGAAAGAATCAAGTTCACATTTCTTTTAACATTACTCACTAATAAATCCTAATTATAAATATATTTGGGCTTCAAGTGTGTGCTTACCTTTTCATCGGCCATGTTCTCTCTCGGCCAATGTTTTACGTTCTCGTAGCAATTGTTTAATTGCTTTGAGGTTCTGATGTGTTATTCTCTGTGGCGTTAAACTTAACAGCCAACCTTTCCCACGCCTTCTTTTTTTCCTCTGAGGCAACATTGTCTGTTTTCTTGTTCTTTAAAATATCACTACATTCGTCCACCAGGTCTAACAACCTTAATTTTTCAGCCTCCGTAAAATTTCTTGATCGTGGGCAAGCCATTTTCAAATATCGTGGTCGTTATGCAATTTAATAAACGGAGGTCACGTGATGATGACCACCAATAGGCATTCATCTTACAAATCTATGAGATCATTTACATTACGCGATTACCGGTCAGGTGATCGTCGGTCTAGATCAACAATCAAATGTTGGTGAAACGGATGCGCTATATGATCGGAGATCAGACAGTTGACAGCAATCAACTGATCGTTGATTAACGAGAGGTTGGTGAAACTGGGCATAAGTTATTAACTACTTTCGTTACAAATAACCTTGGATTTGATATCTGACCAGCCAGAAGCATAATCCTTCAAACATACTCTTGGTACAACAGGATATTTTAATGCTGTAAAAGACATATGTAACACAAAAATGAGCTTCATTACACTTCTATGTGTATTCTTGTATTTTCATAGAGCATTTTACTTTTCTTCTACACCCTATGAATTATAAATGGGAAATGCTTTCGAATCATTGTAATCGTCATGGCATCAATAAGCTTTTGAATAAATGGCATTAATTATTATTCCATTGTACTCTTTTCCCTTTTCTTATATTATAAATTAGAAATTGTAGGGTGGAATTCAGAATACGAATCCACCAATCACATAACGTAATTCCATAGGCCTTCAGTGTAACAGATTTATTTCACGACACTCTGGAGAGTTTTCTTGTTGATGACTCGGTACCTTAAGTACATGAATCTACTGTCCAATGCCTTAAAGTATTACTTGCAGTATAAATCGTCATACTGGTGGAAGAAAAAGAGACATAAAAACATGTGTAGTTAGACCAGAAGAGTCTGCTATAAGCCTTCGAAACTAATGTGGCACAGCCTGGGGTCAAAAGTGGAACTTCAATTGTTTCGCTTCCATTGTCAACAGAGTTGAGTTGGGACTTTGCTGTCCTTATGCAGTGTTCTTGCTCCTATGTATCCCCTTCCCACTCCTGAAGGGTGAACTTTAACCCTTTTCCACCCACCATAGCCGTACCCTGATGGCTTCAATGATTACAATGGCAATACCCTAATGCATTGAGTGTATGATGCTCTATAGGAGGAACCACAAACTTTATCTCAATTAACTTGTCAACACTGCACTGTCCAAGATCACAATCACCAAAATATTTTACATGGGAACTTTAGGCGACCATACAAGTAAAATACCAAAAATTCACCATAACCGCAAACAAAATTTTTTCTGGGTGGAAATGGGTAAATAGGTTGGTTCACTAAGAAAAGCAGTAGCAGTGGGTGGCGGAGTCCCGTTAGGTCACGCATCATCTAGAGCTTGGAAGCAGCGGGGTCTTGGCAGATGAGTAAGACATTAAAATTAATATTTTTCCGTCAGCTAACTCTAAACATTCGAGCATCACACATCATCCTTCGGACACTTAGGCAAGAGCCCTCAATATAATGGCAGGTTCTCTCCCATGCAGAGGGTGGCAGAACAAGCGGCAGTCATTCATATAATCAAGGGAACAAAAGAGTGAAACACTCAAAGACTTACAATGGCTTGAGAAGAGCAAACAACATCATGAAGTCCATGACAGGCAAGGAATTCCTTGTTTCGCACACGAACTTTTGTCTTTTGTAACCAGGATCTTAAAGGTGTAATTTTCTCACAGTTGTCACAAGCAAATGGATTCCCTCCAAGGTCCACCATAAAAAAGGGCTCTATGTCTCTGTTTAAAAATCCTAAAATAGAAAAATTAAGAAATAAAAAATACCATGTTACCAAGTTTCAGTGCTAAAAAAGATAGCGCTTTAAATATGCCATGCAGAAAGCCATTGGGGAAAAATTATCAATGGAAATATAATCAATTTTTTGGGCAAAGAGGATTGATACCCTGGGATCCCTGTAATTAGCACAAAATGTGGAGAATAAAGAAAAAATGAGGCATGAAAGTGTTAATTTTTGAAGTTGAACGAATGAACATATATGAATCTGACCTGGCTTCAGTCTCTCTTTCATTATGTCATCCCAACTGTCAAGGGTCTCCTGTGGCAGCGACTCAATGTTGTTCTTCTCAAGATCAAGGAAACGAAGATGAGGCAGGCAAGACAAGTTCAATCCATTCATTCCACTTATTTTATTATCACCCAAGTGCAAATCTGCTAATGACGGCAGTCTGCAGAAGAGTTCGGTAACATCAGTGAAGGTTTCAATTTCATTTTGCTCCAGATGAATTTTTTCTAACTTGCTGAGATTGCTGGCCTTGAATATTTCCTCCAGTTGAACCAAGTAGCTAGGAGATGGCCCTGAAAAGTTTCACGCAGAGAAAATACACGGATAATGTTGTGCAAGGATGTTAATCCTTTAGTTTGGTCGCCTATTTCACATACAAGATTGAGGTTGCTGGGTGTTGTATATCCAGGATTATTTATTTAATTAGTTTTTATAAAATTTTTAGCAGGATTTTTTCTTACTTACTTATTTTACATGTTATGTAACATACAACACAATTTTTTAAATGCTTCACAATACATTTTACCAAAAAATAATGATCTTGTCGTGTTTGCCTCTTGTGGGTGATCTATGTCATTTATTGAGATGGGCAAATATAGCCATAATTTTCATCTGAGATAAATTACCATGGTAAATTATGGTAATTTTTTACTATTACCGTAACTTTCCGGTATATTTAAATTTTATGCAATAAATTGCTGATAGAGGATTTAATAAGAGAGCCAGTAGCAATATATCGGCTTCATCAGGTTGGCCAAAAAAGCTTGAGGTGCCAATATATCGGCTCAAACTCCAACAAGTTAAATATACCGTGAGATTTCTGAGAATGAAAAATGAAATTTCCATGAGAGCAAAAGGGTTAATGTCAAGGCAAAGTGAAAAGAATTTTTTCAGTATGACATCCATTCCCGAAAAGGGAATGGGTAGTGCTAAGTGGGAAAATAGTGGTGGCAGGCAACAACCTACCTTCACAATATGACACTAAGCACCACAAGATGACTTTATGTCACCCCAAAACTAGACATGGGTCATTCTGAAAATTACCATGGTAATTTTTGTAAATTAATGCGGTATTTTATGCAATATACCATGGCCCCTGAAAATTACCATAACTTTCGGCAATATTCACCTCTGTATCAGAAATTTATCATACCGATACACTCCCAACATATTATTTTATGCCAAGTGTATACATATATATTTAATAATCATCATTAATAAATGCATGTACAACTCATTGGTGGAATATTTGTGGGGCTATCATTTTTCATGGTTTGAATTGAAAATGTCTCCTACAAAACAAAAGAGCAGAGAATTGCAAGTGAGCTGCCATATTTGTTTTAAAATTTTATTTCTGATACATTAATGTAGAATTAGTAATGGTTTAAATGTCATTAACTTCTAGCTATTGCTATTGGCTTTCCTATTAAATCCTCTATCAGCTATTTATTGCATAAAATTTAAATATACCAGAAAATTACGGTTATAATAAAAAATTACCATGATTTACCATGGTAATTTACCTCAAATGACAATTATGGTAATTTACCCACCTCTACCAAAAACTGACTTTGGTTAACTGATCTGTGAGGCACAAAGGCACCCTTACAAGGCTCCTATTGATATTTTCATAGCAATAGTCATCCATAATGTATGACAAGCATCTTAGCATGGCCTCAGGAGACTGCCTGAGGACATGTTGTGGCTCAATGCACTATCTTTTCAAAATTTCATAATACTTACCACCGTTCGGAAGCTTCTCATCCTCATCCTCATCATCATCATCCTCATCACTGTCGTCATCATCGTCATCGTCGTCATCCTCATCAGAATCTCCTGGGTCAGAGAAGGCATTGGTAAGGTGCAGTTCTTTCAGATTGAGGAAATTACTGAAGACTCTTGGGTGATTTTTGTGTTTAGAGAGGACAATTTCATTGTGGTTGAGGATTAGCCTCTCTACTGATGACACACGATGAAATGCTTTGCCAGGGATGTTTCGTATCCTATTGTTGGAGAGATCTATCACTCTCAGAAGGTGTGGCCCATTGTTCCATCCATCATTATCTTCCGGTTCACCAAATATGTTCCACATTAGTTCAGGGAGTATATTTCCAGTAAAAATCAGTACCTAAAAGAAAAATAAATATTTCATCATGTGGTGCACTGAAAAATTTTAGATTTATTGTAACTTTACACTTAATCTAATATATAAAAATGAATGTTCGTTAGTTTGTCTTCTATGCGTTCCAATTCCATTCATCAGATTATGATGAAATTTCGGTGAGTTGTTGTGCACATGCCTGTGAAGGTTTCTAAATAATTAAATTCATTGTGCAATAGGTGGAGCGCGAGTCGTTACAACATATGAGTGTTGGCATGTGAGCTTCATGGCAAGTCAAAAGGAGAAGATGTGCTCATTCCATGTATTCCCATCATTCCCACCAACATACCATTTGTTTTCAAACGACTACAGTTCCCTGTTCGCCTGGCAATCTCAATGACCGTAAACAAGGCACAAGCTCAATCACTCCAAGTGCGTGGATTAAATCTGGCAAATCCATGCTTTTCACATGTTCAATTATATGTTGCATAATTTCCAATCATTGCATTGACAAATGATGTGGTACGAAGTCACTCGCACAGGTGCATGTACGCCAGGGTTGAAATTCGCCATGAAAAAATCATTTGACTTGACCGGGATTCGAACCTGGATCTCCCAATTGCTAGTCAGGTCAGGTGTGTTTCAACCCTGGTGTATATGTATCCATGCAAGTGACTTTTTACCACATCATTTGTCAATGCAATGATTGGAAATTTTTCAATTTTCGTCGCTATATAAACAACAATGTTGGGTTTATCCACCATGACAGTGGCTTTGTAAGAACGACTTCGTCTCATGTGCTACAACGTAGACTTGAAGGCGTGAACATCAAGTTCACACAAACCCCCCTCCAAATTCACCTTGAAGGAAGATGGCTTGGAAGTGTAACTGGCTAACCACCTGACCAACATTTAGGTGATCCGGGTTCGAATCCTGGTCACGTCAAATGATTTTTTCATGATGAATTTCAACCCTGGTGTGTATATTGCATGCACACAAGTGGGATAGCCAAAAAATTTATTCATTTTTGCAGAGGGCAGTAAGACCAAATATATTGTATATATCCCAAAGTACTTGAATAAATGTTTTCAAATTTAATTTAATACATAAAAAATCAATGTCTTTAATTAATTTTGTACATGTAAATGTGTCTGCTCTGTGTGTGTGTGTGTGCCTACTTAGAAAGAAAAAGAGGCATTGCAACAAATGCCCGGCACAGCTAGTTGTCTATAATTATTTATGTCTCTCTTAACCCTTCAGCTGCGGCAGCCTGATTGCAAGTCTTCCACAGTGTCCAGAAAATATTCGAAGGAGGCCAGACCCTCTTTTCCACTGCGAGGGGCAGAGCAGGTAGAAGACCCTTGAAATCCCCTCCCGACCCTTTTCCTGAGGTTCTGAAGAAAGGACCCCACCCATTAATGGACGGAGTTGTGGAACATCAGTTAATTTGGCCAAATTTTTTAATTGGCAAAAATCTGCAAAATAAGTATCATATGAAGTTTGTTCATAATTTACTGTTTACTTTGATACCAAACAAGGAAATCCATTGATTTTTACCCAAATTGCCCTCTGGTAAGACTACCAGAGCGCATTTAGAGGAAAAAGTTTAGTAGCTCATGGCAATGGAATGCGAACGCTGACGAGCGAGGGTGGGACTTGTTTTGGTAGGAAATGTGGATTGCCAATTGTCCCCCTCAAGGAAGAAAGAGTTTGGGCCATAAAGATAAGAAGGAGCTCAGGGAGCAGGGAAGAAGAGAGGGTTGAACATACAAGTACGTTTTTCCCACAGTTGCCTGTACACGTGTTCAGGTATGTTCCCCGCAGCTGAAGGGTTAACTCTCAAAATGCAAGGGAAAAATCATATTTTTCAAGTGATAAATACAATTTATTTATTTATTTAATTATTGACTGGATAAACCCTAAAAACAATAGGTGGAGTCCCTGTTGTTGCAACATATGAGTGTTGGCATGTGAGCTTTATGGCAAATCAAAAGGAGAAGATGTGCTCATTCCACTTATTATCTTACCATTATTATATTACATTACCTTAAAACAATTTTTAAAAAACCTTAAAACAATAAACTCTTAAAAAAAACTATGAAACAGTGTTGTAATAACTTTAAATTATATTTGCAGAACTGAAAAATTACCACTTCCCTTGAATGCCTGATACTTGAATAAAGAATGAGATTTTCATTGACAACTAATTCAAAGACAAATGAAGGAGTTTTCTCGCTGATTTTTCTCTCCTTCCCAGAAATAATAGAGAAAATACTTACAGAGAAGATCACATGAAAATGAGCCACAATCTCGCATTTGGACTAGCTTAGAACAAGCTTAAAACAACTCAAATCTGCTTGTGTAAAGCTGCATTCAGCTGAGTTCTACCATGTACGAGATGTAGGTACTTCAAATATCTAATATAGACATATTAACCAGAATACTTATAAATGTTGTCCTTTCCAAACCAATGATTTTTAATGCTAATTAATAAAACCTGGGAGTTCATTTAGAGATGGGCCATAAATTAACATAGTATTTTACGTAATTTACCACAACCCATGAAAATTACTGTATTTTTGGTGATGTTCTCTTCCACCTCATATATTTTTCATACTGACATATTCCAAACAAATTATTCTTAGCCAAGGACATATTTATCTCAAACAATCTGAATTAGTTATGAAGGCAGATACTATTCCTTTGTGGAATATTTTTAGGGCTATCATTTTCAAAGATTTGAACAAAGATTTCTCATACCAAACAAAAGAATTCCAAATTGCCTGTGGGCTGCTGTATTTTTTTTCATTTTCTTTAGTTTGAATACATTAAATACATACATGTAGTTGTAGTAATAGTTCAAATGCCATTAATGCCTTCCTATTTCTATAGGCTTGGCTAATAAGTCCACTCTTGGCTGTATATTGCAGAAATTAAAAAAATTACTGGAAATTCACGGTAATTTTGGAAAATTACCGAAATTTACCTCAAATGAAAATTATGATAATTTACCAATCTCTAATTTCATTACATAGATGATTTAATGCAATATATTTATTTGGTGAAGAGAAAAAGATAGATTATCATCAGTCCAACTGAAGTCAAGCAAGGAAGAGGAGTCAGAGCACTTAGCAAAGCTATTATAATAATATTGTAGAATCATTTCAACCAACTGAGTCCCAGTAAAGATTGAAATTTATATCCACCACATCAACTTTTGAGGGTTTTTGTTGTTCACAAATTTGAAAGTGAGAGCTAAAATGGTTTTTAGAGGTTTATAACCTTGTCATCAAAGATTTGCCCAGAAATGTAGCCCACCTCTCTTGTCTAACCCAGGACACTGATGATAATGGTAGATGTCTCAAAACCAGAACATAATTACCCAGTTTGAGGATAGTAAAACTGGAGACTTCCAAGTATTGTTTGTAAAATTTAGCAAATAGTGAATTTTATTTTATTCTTTCATTTATTTCATGGAATAAAATTATTGCTAGCATCTGCAGCAGCTTGTATTGCTGCCAAACTCTAGAGTACTGCATTCAAATGTCACCACTTTTTGGGTGGCAGGGTTTTTCTTAGTTAGGCTTTTGTCACAGCATTTCCTCCCTCCAGCCAAGAGAAAAACACTCAAAAGTCAGTCATGAGCCACTGAGAAATCTGATACAATTTGAAACAATGTTTCTGATGTTCTCATTTCTCGCCATGTATTTGTCTGGGCAAAGTACAGTGGACCTAACGAAGATATTATGGTATGTTTTTAGGTCAGCCCAGTCAAATTTACTACATAATTGGAAAGGATACTGGGAGGGACCCATCAAACCAAGACTACTCTGGACATATAGTACGTCTAGGTAAAGGAATATCTCATACAAGGGCAAGGGCCAAGCCTCATTGAAACACCAGTTCCTGTAAGATCACTAAAGTTAAACAAAGTTGGGCCCAGACGAGGGTAGGACGGGAGACCATTCATACCTTCACCGTGGCGCTCTTGTCCCCTGTCTGCATGTGGCAGGCAGGTTAAACATGGGGTTGGCACAATGGACCACTCAAGGTCTAGGTGCCCGAGCTCCTGTTGAAGGCTCCCCCAACTAACTATCTAACATCTATATCTCATACAAAATCAGTCTCACAAACAAAGTAAAGCAGAAACTGTAGTTACCAGATAACAACCAGTGATATTTGTATATTTGAAACTCTCAAAGAGTTGCTATGCTGATCGGGGGTACTCACCTTAGTGGCTTGAGGAAGGTGAGTCAAGGGACCTGTATCAGTAAACTTTGCATTGGTGCAGTTGACAACATACTGCCGCTTTTGTTGGTACACGGCCTCACCACACGTACAGAGACCCTTGAAGGCAGGGGGACATCCCTTTGAATGAGCTAAAGATGATTTGGAAGACCGATCATCTTCTTTACCACCAACTAACTGAAGAGAGACCACCAGCAGAATCTCCAACACATGCAGGACTGCCATAAAATCCATTGCCAAGCACTATTGAAAAAAGAAAATTAACCAAATGAAACATGTATTAATATCATCCATCTACCAAGCCACAAGCAAGATGCATTCGTGCTTCTTCTTCAGTGATATTCAAGCTTAAAAGGCCTGAATTATGCTTGAATTGTCTTATGCAGATGATAGTTCTCATGAGGAGTTATTCTTAAAATAATAACAATTAAAATTAATATTTTACAGTTCACAAAGAAGTAATTTATTTACACATTTTATATCACAGAAATCATCACAATCAATTTTCTTTCTCTGTAAATGATTCTCATTTCTCCAAACTTAGCTACCGTATATTTTCGCAGATAAGACGAGGTGTAAATTTTCGTCAAATTTTTATAGTTTAAGCATATATCAGCCCTAAAGGACGACCCCCAAAGTATCAATAGCCGAAAGTGAGGATGTACTTCAGGAGCTATTTGCCTCAGATGATGAATTTAAGGATTTTGCAGGATTTTAAATACATTGATTTGAAGTGAGTGTTTTGTTTTATTTTATAATGATTTTAATTTATATAAATTTCAACCTTTTTTTTTTGTATCTGTCCTATAAGATGACCCCAGATTTTGGGGGCCTTTTTTAATGATTCAAGTATCCTCTTATCTGCTGAAATATACGGTAAATATGAACATGAATCACAATGTGGAAGATCTACTTCACTGAACAGCCATTTTCTCTACGACTAAGGATATTAACTGAGATCCATTTCCTAATGCAATACTCAAGAATTGATAAGTTACTGAGAAAATAAGCACTGCCTTTTATCAATCACTGATAATAACACAGTGATAAAAAGCAGTGAGTACTAATTAAATTTTAATTTTCCTTATAGAGCAAAATAAATTGTGGAGAACAGGTTCACTTCATGCGTGGAGCCAAACGTGGACTTAATACTTCATACGTTTCATTGGTTGCCATAAACAATATATTATTTGGATAGTTGTTAGAATTAACAAACAAATGTATTGGCAATTCATATATTGTGAGAAATGCCTATGACAACTGCAAGACTTCAAGGGACAATTTTTTGTGCATGCCTCATATTTTCCCAGTCCTAAAATTTCAAGGAAAACCGTAGAGGAGACATTACAATTTTTGAGATTTTCAACAGACAAAGAATGTTTACGTTTGGAAAATGTGAGATGCCAAGCAGGAAGCCATCTATTTTTTTACTCTCCTCGTAAACTTCTAAGAACTGGTGATGTTTTGAACTTTTCTAAGCGAAATCACAACAATGAAAATCTGAAGTAACATAAAAACCTTGTCACTTAAAAAACACAGAAATGGCAACAATTTCCATTCTCCAAATACACAACACTGAATCACTCAAGACCCTTCGAGAACACACAAAACTTCCTATTTGGATCACGTATTTGTACCTTTTTATACATTTGAACATGTCTTATATCGACAAAATGTTTTTATTTTACGTGATATATATTCTTGATATAGAGCAAAATGTTTACCTAATGGTTCATCTAATTTCCAAAATTTTCACATAAACGAGAAGCTCTCAAATGAATCAGATACACTTTTGCTCTGCCAATATGCAGTTTTCCTGAGAGCTAAGAGTAATTAATTCAATTAGGTGCAACAAAAATTTCATCAATTTATTGGTACATTCAGGAGGTCTCTCCTTCCTTGATTGAAATGGAAGCAAACGTGTAGGTATTCCAAGAAGATCTGGTTTCCCCTCAGGAACAGTGATATTTTATTCATCATAAAAGGTCACCTACATATTTCAATAAGTTAAACCAAGATACCAAATGGTGTGATGGGGCAGTATTTCTTCAAAATATCACAGCATTATAAAATTGGTTCTCTAAGCACATGTCAGAAGCACAGGAGAAGTCAAACACACAAGACTTTCTAGTAATCTATTGAAATGACTTGCATACCATTCATAAAATAATGAGGTTATATGGAGAATAATGTGGTTGGGTATAGTAATACAGAAGTTTATAGGTTGCTACAATGGTTTTAAATGCTGACATTTCACTCCATAGCAATTTTCTGAGAGAAGGAATCATTCAGGTGATTGCTACTTTGCTACAGTAAATAAATAAAATGTTTAAACTACAGATACAAGGGTATTTGGATCGAGGATTGATGATCAACATTAAGGAGCATGGCCGTTCCAGTTTGGGTGGCCGTCTTCTACTGTCTGCAGTGGCTGTCTTTCTACTGGCTTGACTCCAAGTGTCTCACATATATCTCAAGTCATATTTCTCATGAAATTCTTGCAAATTCCTTAATTTGACCTGAAGAGCTTCACGAATTTCTTAGAGCACTCTTACAAGCTGGTGAAGGAGTTTCAAGAGAAAAGTTCCCCATTTCTCACATTTTCTCATGAAATATGCCTCATAATTTTTCTCGGATAAATCTCATGGAAATCTTTTGACAAGGACAGAGCTCCTTTACAGGAGGTAATTTTGCTAGTATATCACATGCCCAGGAACTAGGACTGGAGCATGGTAATACAAAGGTTCGCAATGGAGAGTTTTCACAGTAGAAGGTAGAGGTGATGAATAGATCAAGAGTAAGACCTAAAGACAAGGGAATAGGTCAAGTACAAAATGAGTAGGACAGACCAATCAACAGAATATTATGGAATTGATGTTTAATGAGAAAACGTTAAGGGAAACAGTAAACTAATCTTAGGATTGCAACATTAATGATGATTAGTGCCTTTCTTCCCATTTTTCTCTGGAACCCAGAATTGAGAATCACCATAGAAATGGTACAGAGGTAAATTCCAAAAGAAAACTGTAATATCCCCCAAGGATTCATTCCTCAAAAACACACAGAGGTCTCCTATAGAATGGAACACCACCGTATGATGTGGGCATTGAAATCACCACTGTATAATGTGATGCACCAAAGTGATTAAATCAATTTTTTTTAAAATATCAATTCACATATTTTATTTCGGTTCTGGTACCATAAAACAACTAGTCAATATCTTTTTGCCATGTCTGGCTTCCCCATCAAATTAAACAATGACAATCAATGAATTAATTTTTTTAAACATCTGAAATCAATGATAAAAATAACCAAATTCACTATTTACAAACCATGATAAAGATCCTTTTTTACATTTAAGTTATGAGTGTTTTTATCATATATTATCACTCTATCGTGACAATATCAATGCAAATGCCACATTAATTATACAGAGGATTGACTGTGTTTCAAGTAGTAATCTAAAAATCCACTTCCAACCATGCTCTTGGAGCATCAATATCAAGCTAAGCAAGTACCCTAACTTGGTAAAGAGTCAAATATGTGGTAATTTCGCGAATTATTCAACAAGTCTGTCAAATCTGTGGTATTTTAGTGAATTAATCAACTTTCTTGAAATTTCACAATTTGCTAGAATGTGTGTATGGTTTTCAAATTTCACAATTTGCTAGAATGAGTGAAAGGAGAGAAAATGACAATGCTCAGGGAGTTTGGCTATAAATATCCAGAGTAATTCCTGCCAGCCCAATGATTAAAACACTGCTGGACTCTTTATATATATCTAGAATTTCACAGGTTTGCACTTCTGCAAGTCCTAGAAAAATATGTGGGAGTGCAAAAGAATGTAGGTAAATACAGCACAGCAAGGAGGGAAGGTAACATGGAGGAGGTGAAGAGAGAGGAAGGAGGGAAAGAGAGGGAGGCAGGTGATTTGGGTCAAAAACCTACCTCCTAGTCTGAAGCTACTAGCTTAATCACCGGGATTGGTAAGTGGGAAGGAAGGGTAAAAGGATAGGAAGGGTTAGCGAAAGCGAGAGGGACACAGTGGATTCGGATATCTACTACCGCGGGGTAACTACCTCTGGCTCGGCAGGAAGCTTTCGCTTATATCCGAGCGTGGATGGTAGTGGGAAAAAGGGGAAGGGAAGGGAAAGTTAGCGAGCCACAACCCCTTCGAAGCCAACACCAATGAGGTGGATTGAGGTCAAAAGGACCTCAATTAAAGAGAGGGAGGCAATGAGAGAGAGAGAGATAGTGAGGCAAAGAGGTGCTCAAACACTAGGCTAGAGGTAAGACTCACTCATAGTCATGACTTTACCTCAGCCACCAGTGGGCTTACATTTTCACTTAACCCGAATTGAAGACAAGCGACCTTTAAAGTTTCGAATATGTGGATCGTGAGCTCATGGCATGAGCCGCATTCTGTGGAGCTTCCAACTAAACCCTTTAATTTCAAATGCTCTGTACTCACTATCCTGAAGTCTCATTGTGACAAGAGTCGAAACGGGACGATACGTAGCAGTGAGTAATCTAACTTCTCAAAGCGCTTGTGTCGGTAGCAATTAGAAAGGTTTCCTGACTGACCCTCCACAATTCTTCCGCTCTCATTTAACACTATTTTTTAAAGTTCTGTAGCCACTGTCTCAAACTTGTCCTATTCACAGCACTGGGAGCTTTTGCTATAAAGGACCACACACTCCTCCTTTCTGGATTAAGGTTTGAGATTAATTTGAGTGAGATATTTCCAAGTCATATTTTTTTATTTCAGTAGCTGTAAAGAAGCATGTAGTAAACATTTGTATGCAAATGGCACAAAAATGTTATTGAAGATAACAGAATTCCCAATATAAACTAAATATGCCTGCATAAATACTTAATTTGACAGATTTTTTTCAAGCTGTATGGAGAAAAAGCCTTCACATCAGTATGCGTTTTTTTTGGCAATTCTGTAAAATTTCTGCCATGAGAATTGGACTTATTAAAAAAAAAATAGCAGAGAGAACATACAAGGTATCCACTGTAAATTTTTTGACGAGAACTAGGAGAGAGAAATTCCTCATTTTGAAAACAATGTCCCTCTGGAGTACATACACGTGTTGTTCCCCACGTAAAATAGTTTGTATCCATCAGCAAATATCACGAAAAGTAATGCGATTTGTGGAAGATATTTTAGCATCTTAAAAATAGTGAGATATTTTTCTTTAAATTGAGATCAAACTCATTGAATTCTTGGTGAAATAATGTCTCAATCCAGCTACTTTGAGAGAAGGTGCAAGGAAAGAAGTTGAGGAAGGTTTTGAAGGACTATGGGATGAAGGAAGTTTGAAAAACAGGAAGACATTTTTGAAATTAACAACTGAACTGTACTGAACTGAACTTGAACAATTGAACTGTAATACTGGCGAACATATGTATCCTGTGTTAATGTAACTTGAAGTCGTTCGAGTTTTATTGCTGTAGCAAGTTGAATTATTACAATTGTCTCTGCTTCCCTTGTTCAGAATTGGGCTTGAAATAAATTGTCTCGTAATTATTAGACATGCTTTTGTTTAATGCATAAGCTAATATGAATTTTAGTGTAAGCTAGTTTGAGCGAAATATCATTTTATCTAGAAATCATTGAATTTGGTCTCATTTTTGAGAAAAATATGTTACCCTTTCATTGACGACAAAAATTTAACCCCTTACCACATTACTTTCTGAGATATTAGGCGGAAAATACCAACAATTTTTTATGGGAAATGGTGCATACAAGCACTCCAGAGAGACCTTATACTAAAAATGAGGCATTCCCTACACTTAGATCTCGTCAAAAAATCAACAGCGCGTATTTTGGGTGTTTTCTCAACTATTTTTTAAAATTAATCACATTATCACCTCAGTAAACTCTTCGGGATCACAATAAACCTTCCGTTTTGGTGGAGTTTCAAACGAACCGCGTGAACAAAATGAGTCAAGTTAATGACTTATATAGATTATTTGATTACTTACAATTTCTGTCATGTAAAACTATATTATTGCACCATTAATAAAGCCATATTTTATTCATATGTCTCACAGGTGGAGAAATAAAACGTATATATCGAATATAGTCTCAATTATGATTAGGGAACTATCTCGCTCGCACTACCTTAATGTCAGCAATGAATTCAATGTATGGAAGGCAGTCTCCATACAGGTCTGTGACCTTTGAGGCTGCCAAGAGCTCATTGATATGTGCACACAATAATGTACTGAAACTGTTAGTAAAATATTATTCTCATCCTATTCTTATGAGGAGCAGTATACTCCGAGGTAGTAGTATACTCTGATCTGTATAACCTCCATGCAGATGTTTGTGCCGCTGCCCTTGAACAACCCCATCCCCTTCCCATTCCATTTCCCCCAGCCAGCGTGTGCTATATACACCTGCCACGCGACTCTTTTGACCACTTGCTCCCTTTCTAAACCGAAAACGCAGATGCAAAAGAGTCAAAGTCGCCCGAGGCTCCTTCCGAAAGACCCAAACTTCTCTCAAATTGAGATAGAGGAGGGGCGGACCCCGAGGCGAGGATTTTAAAGAGAGGGGCGGGGGTTGGCGTGTGGCAGGTGGTGTTGCCTCGTTCAAGGGCGGCGCCTCACGCATCACAGGGGGGAGGAGGGGACGGACAATTGCCGGCTACAGGCGCGCACCTTGCGGTTCGGGTGGAACGTGCCTCGGCGAAGAGCAGCTGGGAGCACGCTCTCGCTGAGTGGGGATGAGCAGAGAAACCCCTCAGAAGAACATCGATACTTGAATTCGGAAGAGCGACGAATGACAGTGAAAATATCGATAGTTGACACAGGAGAACCTTCCAAGGCATTCTCGATTTAGAGTTTTCGATTCTAGAGTAATCATCAGAGATCGGTCAATTGTAGATATTGTTCCATTGGGCGCAAATAATGGTCTATGAATTGTAAAGATAAATTTCAAGGAGAAAATCATCAATGAAGTCCTACGAGGAGTTGGAAAGAAAACATGTACAATGAAAACCCTGAGATGACTGAGAGACACGTTAATAGTCACAATAATATTCTCTTAAAAAGTGTACTTCTCCCCACTTTGCTGTATGGTAGTGAAACATGGGTAAATCAGGATAGACATAATAATAAAGTAAACGCCGCGGGTATGAGTTATCTGAGGAGTGTTTGCGGATAAAGTAGGTTGGATAGGGTCAGGAATGAGTGGGTAATAAATGAATGTGGGTTAGATGCTCCAGTAATGGACCTATATGAAAGGAGTGTGCTTCGTTGGTTTGGCCATTTTGAGAGAATGGATGAGAGTCGAATAACGAAACAGATATATAAGGGTGAAATGAATGGTGCGAGAGGTCGCTAACTGGCGTTGCTCTGAGGAATATTAGGAGTCTTAAAAACAGGAGGGCGTGCATGAAGCAGTGTATGGGGGTAAATGAAGCAAAAGAGGTTTGCAAGGATAGGTCAGTATGGAGGAAATTATTGAAGCAGAATTAGGTGTACACATATGTATTTATTATTGAAACTTGGTGACTCTGCCTACCCCGGAAGGGAACGGCGTGATTGGTATGTATGTATAATCTCTTTAGAGGCCGCATTACACGGTACATTTTATTGCACAAAAGAATGTATCATAGATTGTGCGAGAAAAGGAATGGCATTAGAGCAGGTTCTATTTCCCGTTCAGTCATTCAGACAATCATACAATTTGCCGCTTTACACGGTACATTTTATTGTACAAACGACTGTATGAACTATTTCATGAGGAAAATTGCGCCGTGTAAAGCGGCAAATTGTACGGTTTTTGGATGACTGAACGGGAAATAGAACCTGCTTTAAGTCCATTCATTTTCTTTTACATTCTATGATACATTCGTTTGTACCATTGAATGTACCATGTAAAGCAGCCTTAAAAGACTATTACGGAAGGAGAAATGAACGGAAAGAATTACCGAGAATTCCAAGGAATACAGCAAATTATGGAGTGACTACGCGAAAAAGATGGGTAATAGTATTGTGATTGGCATACTTCACACTTTCAGAACATCTTATTAGGGCCCCACAGTAATTATTAGTAAAGCGAAACAAACACAAAATTTACAAACGAAATTATTTATGTCATATCCAACTTAAAAGATGGCTCAGATGAACTACATTGAACTTTAAACTTAGGTCACTTGCGTCCTAAAAAAATATGAAAAATGCGAACGAAAAAGTACGAAAAAAAGGTCTGACCCCAGTTAAAAACAAAAGAACTTATCAATTTATCAGAAGTGGAGTTATTAGTATTGAAAGAAAATTATAATGACCAAAAACCATAACTCCGTAAGATAAAAATCGAGGTTATCTAGATAAATTTACCTTCCACAGCTGCAATTCATTTACCGGCCCACCAAGATAATCAACTAGAACGCCAACACACATAGCAAATTAAGAGTAATGCCCACCTTAAAATTGATTCGTGAGTTAAGTGAAATATAGCAGGTACAATATAATGAGCCTCTCCTGTGCGAACGTTAAAAATAAGCGAAATTTAAAAACTTCGCTTATTTTTAACAGTAGGAACAGGCGATAACTGTAGAAAAAAAGAACAGATTACATCCATCAAAAGTTTAACCATCAACAAAATAGTTGTCTATCTACAGTAAAAATATTTCAAATGTTAAAGAGTGCCTACGTCTATATTTCCAGACTTCGGTCATTTGTAGTTAGAAAATACCATGGAAAACTTATTGCAGGTAAAACAAATTGATCATCACAAAGAAGCCATCGATAGTTCCAAAGAGTTGGCCACCGTTGCAATTGAAATTTTGTTCAACAACTATCGTCAGTGGTGAAAATATCGATCGTCGAACAAAACTCATCGATGTTTCCAGAATATCGGCCATTGATGGTGGTCCCTCCTTTTCGGTGAGAACTCAAGGACAGGTTTGAGACCACCGAATCTTCCGGCGGGGATGGGAATCGGTGCGTCCCCGCCCTCTGGAAAATTGGCCCCTTTTATGGGGCCGATTAATCCATTTCCCTTTTACGAGAAAAAACTCGGACAGGAGACCACCAACGTAGGGGACTCAAGATCAGGACTACACCCAAAAACTGGGAGGGTGGAAGATATTTCATTCCCGAGCAGGGCCAAGTTGCTGGACGGATCTTCAAAACCCTTTGCAAGAGCGATGAATGTCGCGCTTATTGCACCTCAGTACTAATCTCCACGCTTATCTTTAACAAGCACGAGAGAAAATAGCTCAGTTTCTTGTTAAATTAGAAGGAAAGTAATATTCATCTGATCGACACATTTTACACATTTGCTCGATAGCCGCGGGGAGAGAGATGCCCAACAGACACCAAGCGATGAATTTCTCTTTCCAGCACGGCTTCAATGACGAAAACGACTTCAGTGTTGGAAGAAAATACGTTTATCGAGGGGAAGAAATGGGAAGCAATAATAAAAGTACATAATAAATATTGTTTGGTGACTTCTGAATGTAAAAGTCAACCATAGAAGTGAGAGATTAAGCAAGTGGATTCCTTCAACAATCTCGGAAGTACTATCACGTGGGACGTAAGAAGTACAACGGACATCAAGCGGAGAATAGCCCAAGCTAAGAAGGCGTTAATGGGAAAAAGACAAATGCTCTGCTCAAAGAAGATAGGACTAAAAACCAGGAAACAGTATGTGAAAACATTCGTGAGGAGCGTCAAAGAGTGGCTTCGTCTACATTTCCTGACTTCAGTCATTGGCAGTTAGAAAAAATACCTTAGAAAAATTATCTCACGTAAAAACTCTCCGGACGCATGGACCATTGGAAAAGCTGACCAGAAAAGACTAAAAGCCTTCAAAACCTGGTGCTGGAGGAGGATGCTGAAGATCAAATGGACGAACAAAATAAGAAATGATGAAGTGTACAGAAGAGTAGAAGAGGAAAGGACCATATGGAACACCATACAAAGAAGAAGAACCAGATCGATTGGACACACCCTGAGACACAATGGGTTTATGAAGAACATTATTGAAGGTTAAATAGAGGGAAAAGTCCCCAGAGGAAGACCCAGAAAAAAAATCATGGGCCAAACAAAGAGGAAAGTACTTGGGAAGAGACACCAGGAGGTAAGGGAACTAGCATTAGACTGGGAAGGGTGGAGGGCTGCAGTCAAGCAATCTTAAGATTAAACGCCCAATGACGATGATGAATATAATAAAAGTACATAACAGATACTGTAATGGAAACGCCAGTTAGTGCAAACCGTGGTTGGATTCCTAATCACGGTCGGCTGATCCTCGTTGGCGCGTTACGCCCATGCTTCCTCAAGTTCACGAGGCATTGGTTACGCTGGTTAAAAAGTCGCAGTAGGAACGCAAGCCATACGATTCCGTTATTTCCTGCCCCTTCTTCGCTGAATTTCTTATTCCCTGACGACCTGGAGACGGAGAAAGTCTCCTCGCATTATTTACACCAAATTTCCGGCGCAATCACCAGCGTCCCCATCGTTTAGTTCAACAACTTTCCTCCGTCACTTCTTTTTCACGGCTCTCAGAAGGCTATCAGTTACGTAGGTAATGACCAGTAGAAGGACAACACACATTTCTTCTATATATTTATGTGACCCAAAAGCCATGGCAACCATTCAATAAGCATTGCAGAAACATCGATAAATTTATTGGTTTCATAACTTATGGCATGGGATTATGAGTTCCTTAAGTAACCAAGATGGCGGATGCGCAATAGACCGCTTGGAGACTTAATTACGTGAGAAAAAGAGTTGTTTGGAGACAAATGGCCAGTTAATTTACTCTTACCGATTAATTATTGTGGGCATTAGCAATTACTCATAGACTAAACTTTCAAAAGTTTTACACGGCGGTAGAAAAATAGATCGAATATTCGAAGCTATTGACTATTGTTAAATAAGTTATGTAACTAGATGTGTTCCTGCAACCCGAATATTTTTATGAGATCCATAAGTTTATGGATCTCATAACTATTGATTCCATACCTAAATGTTCTTGCAATCGGCCATAAGGTGATGGCGGGTCACTACTTGCACACTTTCATAACTTTTTTAGTCGAAAAATAAATTTACGACCACATTTTTATTTAAGTACATCTGTTTATGATATGGAACTAACAACGCATGCAATTGTTATTCCTTTTTTATTATTAACGTATTTTTTCAACCAAAACGAGGTGTAAAACAAAATCGATAGCAAAATTTAAATACTTCATTCTTTCTTCATAGTGAATTTCTCATAGCCCATTTCTCCGATAGTGACAATTTGGACCCTATATCATTATTCCCAGTAATTTAATAAAGCAAGAAGAAACCTATGCACTGATTCCAATACTTTTTTTGAGCAAGTACAAAAGAGGTCCTTAGGAGGCCCTGGGGCTTTTGAATTAATGGATTCCTCGCACTTTGTATATCTTTAATGACGAATCTCAGGAGAAATGGTACATACGGTACAATTTTGGGCCCTGCCTGTTTGTGTGTGGACTAAGTTTTGTTCGTTCATTGCCTAAGGATATTGGAAAGGAGAGGAAGGGCATTGCAGCTCTTATTTGGTGTTTATCAAGGAATTATGCCCCTAAAATTATTTTTCGACCCTAGTCTCGATACTCCTGCTTAGGAGGATGAAATATGATTTTCTCCTCTAATTGTACGGAGGTAAAAGGAGGAGGAGGTGGCCCTATTCGCAGCCGAGACCTATATAGAATATTAGACCTTAAAAAAAAGGAATCCTATTTTCCCCCAATGCGATGGTGGCAATGCTCCTTTGGGAAACTTTATTCCCTCACAACGTATGCGATAATGTTTTGTGCTCCCCCTCTTGTGAATTCTTCAAAACATACTCCTAAGAATCAAAGTTCCTCCGGGGGGGGGGGGGGGGGAGGGGGGGGGGGGAAGTAAGATTTTGGCCAGGAAAACCTAGAAGAGCCCTGGAATTCCCTCGTATCTGGTCTGTAGCCACCTTGGTATGGTGTGCAACGCGGAGTAACGAACTTCTTTCGGCGTCTCCACCATCCTTTCCAAGCTCCGGAGCCAAACTCCTATTTGACATCCGCGTTGGTTGCCGGCCAGAACTCCGGTCGCCGTGCGCATTATCACCGGTGAGCACAATAATGTCGGATGAGTCCCTCCGACGCGACGTCACGTGATGCGAGGCCCCCACCATCCCGGGGTTTTATTTTCCTTAAGACGACGGCATGGCGTCCGGCCGTTGGGACGTGAGCGGAGACCATCATTCCGGATGCTTCGAGGGAAAGTGGGAAACTCCGAACCGTGCCGCAGTACCGAGTAGGCAGGTGGTGTGCTTTGCACGCGCCCATCAACAGCCTGCTTCAGGTGGTGGATGCGATGTTTGCCCACGCACAGATTCGCGTAACTCTCTGCACACGTGTTCATTTTGGTAACATCTCTAGGCAAATATGAAAAAAATTCATTTTACCGATTTATTTTGCACTTCAGTGCTGCAGCGTTTGGTATTTTTCACTTCATGAAGCCCGTGTCGCAATTGGGTACTAGCCAAAATTTTAATTTTAAGAGTACGGATCTTAATATGTTACTTTTACTCCTACACACTTAAGGAGCAAAAATATTTTTGAAATTTATTCAATGTCTACTGAGATATTTAAGATTGAAACAGTCGGAAACTCATACTTTTTTCACGGATCAGCGAAACGAAATCTGATTGGTGTGACGTCATTTTCGCTGAGCGAGAGACGACAGCCGAAAGAGCACAGGAAGAACTGTAGAAGAGACCGTGTTTTAAGATGATATATGATAGTAAGCAACAAATATGGCGGGCAGTGTTTATACTAAAACCACATAAGAAAATATACCCAAAGTGGATATGTTTATGGTAGCGTTTAAATGAAAAAGGGCGACCGAATTAATGCTGCCGAAATTCGTGGAGCAGAAGTTCGTCAAATTTAAGCAGACAATTCGTTAGTTAAGACCTCATTTTATGTTGTTCGTTATTTTTAGTGCATATCGCTTCGGGTACTGTCATCCACAATTTGGGTAGGTTTGCTTCATAATTATGAACACGTGGAACTTTCTTATGAATGTAGCAGAGAACATCGTGCAATGTAAATAAACCAAATTTTGACCGAATTCTTGCCCACGTTAAAAGGTTTTTCATTTTACACTGTTACGACTATTGTAATGATGTCTCATATTTATTAGTATTACATTACCTCCGTATTTTAAGTTATATTCACGGTAAATTCAGCCCTCGTTGATAATACTCATGGGCGATTCTACGCGAACTTAACCGAGTCCGTGGATCGACCATCTCCGATTTTCACGATTTTAGCACGATTTTAGCCGGATTTTAGCACGATTTGCCAAATATTAGCCTTCTATAATTATAAATGTCAATGTTATCACACTTCAAATGCCTATTACAAATTAGCGCAAATTGGCGCGCCGCAGCTCCGAACTCTTAAAAAAGTGACGATCTAGCGAACTTATTTTAAATATAATAACATTTTCGAAATAAAAAGACATTAATCTGTGTTATCTATTAACGTTTGGCCACGTTTGGTAAAGTTTATGAAAAAGACGCACGGCGCATGCGCAGGCCACCCGCATAACTCCCCAACGCGTCATTTTCAAAGCGGGAGCGCGCGTAGCAGGGCATTATGTTCGTCCCATCTTTTGTGTGTTTGACGAAATTACCCAACAATTTTCTTTTTGTTATTGAAATATAAGGGTTTAAGCTATCGTAAAATACATTTTTAACCAATATGGAGTTGTTAAACAGCTTTCTTTAAGCGCCAAAAGTAGCAACATTTTCACCTTTCCGTTTTTGTTGCTCCATTGTGCCGTGGATGCGTGCCACAAATTAAAGTTTATGCTCTTTAAGTACAGTGTCCTTGCTGTTTGTAGAAATTAAGTTTGACCATTTCTTATGATTGATTCAGGAGATATTAGGCCCTAAACATGGGTCAACATTAAAAAACATAGGAAAAATGAAAGTCATCTAGGAGCTCAGAGTACTGGTCCAGGAGGCCAAACATTAATAAAAAACACAGATTAATGTCTTTTTATTACGAAAATGTGATTATATTTAAAATAAGTTCGATAGATCGTAGTTTTTAAAGATAGAGTTCGGAGCTGCGGCGCGCCAATTTGCGCTAATTTGCGATGATATTTGAAGTATCATGGCATTGACATTTATAATTATAGAAGACTAATACGTGGCAAATCGTCATTCCTTATGGTATTCTTCTTATGTGCTAAAAATAGTGAAAATCGGAGACGGTTGAGCCACGAGTGCATAGCCATTTCGTTGTTTACGTGGAATCATCCCTATAATTTTCCTACTTGAGCGGCTTGAGCACCCACTCCGCTCGTGGGTCCAACACCGCCCGTATTCGCAATTATGCCAGTAGCGCTAGTAGCACACTGCGCCATTTCCAGCGCTTTTGACAAGAAATCCGGGAACAAACTACAATCGTTTCATGCATAAGAACGAAAATCTTATTCATGCTTCAAAACGAAGGGGATTGAGGGATTACAACGCACGGTGTTGAACCTGCCATTGTTATGAGATGATCGGCGCGAGATTTATTCGTATTTTATTTCTTTCGCTCACGAAAATAAAGAAATGAAACTCATAATTAGACTTCGATTATTTTAACCTTTTCATAACCTATTCCTTCAAATTTTTACTCGTCCCCTTACATCGAAGCGAACGATTTCAAATTTTTACTTCAGGTCAAAGAAAACAATTAAAATTTTCATGTAACCGATACACAGAAGGTAGTTCATGATTTTCGAAAATTTAACTTCAACAACTTAGCACTTGGTTTCACAAAGTGGCGGCTGAAACTATTCTGTTCTAGGGTTTAATGATCGTTCTACGGGATACAACCTTTCCAAACTTCTTCCAAACTTTAGCAGACACATATTACAGACATTAATTTTTCCGTAATAAATTTTATGCCAATTTTCTCCTTTCAGGGAAATGTAGGTATATTGTGCAAACGTAATAAACCCTCTGAGCGAGCGTAATTCGAATGAAAAATGTAAAAGAACGGATTTTAGGTAATCCAACCTTGAAAAGTCTTCATGCACACATCTGAAACTGATCGAATACACATTTAGCGAAACTCTACTCGACTTGAAGTAGAAATTGGTATTTTTGTTCAGTGTAGAGGCCTGCCACGAAGTAGCGACCAAGGCTTCGTAAAAATTATCATTCGACAATGGAAACAAAAAGTATTTTATGCTCATACTAACACACATTCTTGCCAAATACACATAATATGTTATCATAGAGCGATTATATATTCCATTGTGTACGGAAACGGATGTTCAAGAAAGATTAGCGAATCAACGTCACCATTTTATCATGATTAGATTATGGATAGATTTTTATCATCGTTAAAGAATTATTTCCACCACTTGGTGTAGCGTTACCAAGGTGACATACCAATTTTAACTGATTACAAATGATATACTGACTCCATCGAAACAAATTTCATGAACTTAAAATTCAATATGATGAATTATGTACACGACAGGAACGATGATATCACTGAAAAAGTTTTGTTTTGCGATTAATATATCCAGACCTGATTGCAGAAATAAATATTGGAGTTAGTATGGTATTTTCAATTTATATATAAATTTTAATCCAACATTTCTAGCAATCAAGACGAAAACGATTCGATGCACTGAACTTTTGGATACATTATGACGAGTAACACATTATTTATTCCTTTTACGTTATCCTGTGGCATCGTTAACTATTATACAGTAGAATGTAATTAGGTAAAATTAAGTCAAAAAAGATTTTGATATGAGATCATCTAACACATACGGACGCTCAACTAACGCTCATAATTGGAGTCCAACTAGACTTTCGTACCTTTCGGCTTCTAAAAAAGCCGACTACTTACCGCTCTATACTCTTCCGATAAAAGTTTTGAAGGTGTCAGTCAAATACAGTTACAGGGTAGTTTAATTCTTAAATAAAAATGATGCCGTTCCCAGCTTTTTCTACAACAACGTTGCTTAAAAAGGATGACATAGAGGTAGAAAGTTAGGAATAGATAAAGATATGTTTTTATCGCGTCTTTCAGGTGTAACCGTTTTTGTAGCATACTATCTTCCACGACTAGATTCACACATTATAAGCGGACGGCCTCCAAAACGGCAAGAATAGTATTACGGACGACGTTGGTATTTATTAGCTAAGTAGAACATGGTAAGATGTGTAAATAACTCCCATCTTTTCCCCACAAAAATAATTTTGCCCTCATACGCTGATGAGGACCACGTCGGAGGTTTAGGTTGCATATAAAAATGAGACACTGTGATAATAACCACGATACAATGATCGAACTGCTGTTAACTTAACATTTACCAAAGCATGAAGACACACCGATCAGTCAATCCAAATCTTGTTTGCTTACAATTCACGTTCCATCGATGGCCATCCCCTATTTTGAACTACATGATATATAAACTATAATGAACTACACCATCGGTATGCATAATCACTCATAAATTTGGCGTTGCATCACTCGATATCTAGTACTTGTGGTCGTGGACTGAAAATACGGTGGCAATCCATGAGTTTCCACCGCTTCCATTTCAAAATCAAGAAATGACTACGTGACGCCAACCTCCAGAGCTTCCGTCTGATTGAATTCAAAATGTTCACCTCTATCTTCGAGAGATAACGTGCCACTGCTCCATCCTGAGACTTAAAAAAATCTCACCTCATAACAGTTACGAAGTCATTCGAAGACGATTCTCATCAACAGCTTCCGTCATCAAATGAGCTGGTCCCAAAAGGCTCGGAGTAACTTTCCGCTGAAGAATAACTTTCACAGCCAACGAATACTTTCAAAGGTTGCGGTGCCTCCCCGTCTCAGCGCTGAGCCTCACCCGTGAACACGTTTTATCAGAAAATTAAACAAACACAATAATCTTCACGAAAGGCGCACCTTCCTTCTTCTCAGTTGATTCGAGTTACCTGCGGCTCTCATAGCGCAGCAGATTTTTTTATGAGTACGAAAGAAACGCTGTCTAGAATGAAGTTTCCAATGGAAGTAAGCTAACTAATGATCTCTCGGGGAGAAAACATATTCGGGAAATAACTGGTCAGGCTAATCGTAAATTGGGATTTGTTAAAAGATTACTTGTAAAGTTCGACGATAAAGTTAGAGAAATCAGCAACTTCTCCCTTGTTAGACCCCACTTGGAATACGCTGCCAGTGTTTGAGATCCTCATGAGATAGGCTTAAATATAGAGTTTCAATGTGTGCATAGTTCATCAGCAAGATACGTGAAAGGCCGTTATGATAGTGTCGTTAGTGTTACTGACCTCTTGCAACAACTTGGATGGGAATCGCTTTCAGCCCGTTGATGAAAAATTAGACTCAACATGTAAATTTAAAACCAACAAATTTTCAGGCAAAGTTTTCAATGTACTACGAACTCCAACATACTACGGTAGATCAGATAATGAGAATAAAATAAGGGAAGTAGATTGTAGAAAAGAAAGGTTTAAAATGTCGTTTTTTCCTAAATCGATGACAGACCATAGTGGCTGCGTCAAAGACTTTAAAGTTGGTTACTTGACAGGTAGTGTAGCTGGTTTAGCCATATGTACCCTAATGCATGTTTCTAAATTTGCCTAGTAGTGGTAACACCATGCTTTGCATGTTCCCTGCATAAATCTTGTGTCACGTTTTCAAAGTTACATTATGGATCATTTTAGTAGTTTCTGTAGCATTTGTAGCATACCGATAGTGTGATGCTTGTTGGTGAAAGTAAATTTCTTCACAGCAGCTCATGTTGGTGATAAGTCACCCCTTGCCAAACACCCTTGTGGTGGCTAGCAGGGTAATAAGTAAATATAGATGTTACCATTGAACGAAATATCTATTGCGAACCATGCTCGCGAGACAAATGTATGATGCACACCTGATGATATCTGTCAGAACAAAACACCGCGAAAGCCAATTGATGACACGCACATTAGTTCCACACACAACTTCGCCATCAAGACAAGAACTGCCAATTCCCACGGCAGGAACAAGCGAGCATAACAGTGCTTCAAAAAGGCTGGAGCGATAGAACGGGTGCCACAGGAAACATGATGACCTGAGAAGCTAGATAAGTCACATCATAGAGTTAAGATGACTCTGGGCTCATAGTCACTCTCTCTCCAGATATTTTGAAAACTTAATGTGTCATATTGAGAGTGCGATTTATAAACCGAGATGATTATAAAATAGGGCTTCCAAGCTAGTTTAACTTTAATTCAGCCATGAATGTGGAGGTTTTAACAAGGGCTCTTACGGAGATTGCTCAGATTAAGGTAGTTGGAGCGAAAATCAGTTTACTTAGATCTTGACGAATTTTACCTAATTTTCAAGAAAAAACTCTCATCTTTCCAATGATATCATGATATTCACCACTTGCCAGACTACTTTACGAGCAATTCGCCTGAAAAGACAAGCTGATTTACACAGGATAGATAGGAGCCGTGCGCTCCAGAAGCAGAATTTATTTGATAAGAAGAATTTCTTGCACTTAGATTTCGTCAAAAAAACGAATTGACTGTAGTTGACATGATTGATTAATCATTAAAAAAAATAAAAAGTATACTTCACCTTGATAATAGTCATAAAATATTTAAAAACCTTTACGGTTAGTATGTTCGGTAATAATTCAAGACGAAGCCTATAATACGTAAGTTTAGTTCATAACCGAGATAATCAGTAAAAAAACTATGGTTTTGCGCCATAAATATTGAAACAAGTATCAAATTACCCTTGAAACTGCTTTGATTCTAAAATTATATCAAAATATAGTCACCATTATGACTTAGAAACTATCTCGCTCCAACTACCTTAGGCAGAAAAAACGTCGATTTGAACGAGGGAGAGCATTCCTGATTTTAATTATAACTGTTTATAAGAAGTGGAAGGTGATGGGAAATGGAAGATAAATGCAATACAGGTGTTTCAGACGGTTTTTTTTTTGTTATTGGCCAATTACTTCCGTCACTGAAGATAAAATGAGGTAGTTCCATAAAAATGGCGCGGTAGTCGGCTCCTATGGCCAGTGTCCTTAAACTCGGGTCATAAAACGATCCCATAATGCGCTCTGATTTCTCCATTTTGGGTCGAGATCGACGTCCCGTAGCACTGCCTTTCTTCATTGAGAAACCAAAAGTGTTTAGCCTTGTTCAATGTAACAAATTATCGTTTAACATGAAGCTCATTTTCGTCTTTAAAATATGAAACAAGTAGGTAAGCTGTACGAGGTAATTTTTGGTTCCAATTAAGGATAAATTATTTATAACGACAAAACAAGAACCACCTCTCACCACGTATAATGGGATATAATTTGGCACGCAGTAATTATCTCTGCATGCCAATAAATCACTAACATTGCGCTTAATCATAATTAAGTGTCAGTTGTTGGCAAATGAAGGACTTAACGAACAAATTTCACTCACAAATTTACCAGGCAAGAGGGGACCGAGACCTTTAGTGTTTACGATAATTTAGGATGCCTGTGCTAGTTTCCACCCAAAATATGAAGCCAAAATGAGTATATGCAAATAATAATTGTCATTAAGTACAAATGGCACCAAAGAAATGAACATACAGATGTTTTTCAACAAAAAAACGGGCAACAACAAACCTGGAAGCCTACTGGAGCCTTGTCCTGAAATACTATGGTATAAGGACCTTGCCTATGGGTGGATCGAAATAAAGTATATACATATACAACAGTAGGGATTAATACCTCCTCTTCCATATCTGTAATTGGTGTATATAGCCTTAATTTTACTCCCATTGAAAACTTTCTACGAGAATTGGATCGAGTACTAACCATCTCTCAAGAGAGGAACTTAATAATAATTGGCGACATGAATATATTTATATTACAATCTAACGATATATCGTATGATTATCTAACCATTATGGCTAGTCATGGACTGGATCCAGTAATCCAAGTTCCAACTAGAATTAGTAAAAATAGCAAAACCTGCATAGATCATATCTTTTGCAGAAGTAGAGATAACTTAATGACGGCAAAGTGATCGATTGGGGTCGAACAGACCATCATGCTATAACATGTACTTTGAATATGAAAGCTATCTTAAATATCAGTGAACAAGTAGATCAAAGTAATCGCCAAATAAACTATAACCATTTTAATTATATTCTGGAAAGATGTGACTGGAATGATGTTTATTCGGAAAAAATGTAAATGTAGCCTATGAGCTATTAATGAAAAAATTAAAATGCTGCATTGAAAAAGCTGAGTACGTTTTAGAAAGCGGAAGAAGGGAAAGGTTAATTAAACCTTGGATGACTTTTGCTTTGTTCAGAATGATTTCTAGGAGGAATTTATAGTAAAAAAAATGAGGAAACAACCTGATAACGAAAAATTGAAAAGGCATTATAAATCATACAAACGACGATTAGAAAATTATATTATAGTGTGTAAAGAAAAGTATTACTTGTAGAAAATTTTGAGATAGTGTGTTTGATAACTGGTCAGCACCAGCTCTGCCACAATAACATTCAGATGATGGTAACCCCAAATCAGGTAGTTCCTCTGGGGTACCTATGTTCCTATACTTTGTATAAATAACCAAATGTATGAATGGAATAAAGAATTATTATTATTTAACAAAAATTGTGTCTTAATTTTGGTTCTCAAAAGTTTATCAATTTATTCAGCGAAACCAGGATTTTTAAACAAAAAATATAAATTTGTAATGAAGTATTTGTATTGAATCACGTTGTCCGGCCATGGCCACCCTAAGGTGGTTGTAGCAATATTTGTTGGTATGCAGATTTGCACGAAAACTTTTTCATGTGTCCTCATTAAGGATATCCAAAGCTAAAAGTGAAAAAATTGCTTCATGGTGACTGAAGATTTTGAAAATGCAATGCTCTTATAACACGTAGTCTTATGACACACATCATATTTCGTAAAAAATTCGATTGCATTCGCACAGATTTTCTTCTGAACGCCGAATTATTCCTTACTTATCAGAATAATTGTTGCTAAGAGATATCGAGGTATCACGCCGAGTCCAATATTCGAAAACAACTCATTAAACTGTAATTTCGGCTTAATTTCGAGAAGTTAGCTTCGAGATGAGTTTTTAATGCTTATTCTGGAATTTGCATATGGCGGAACCGACTTAAGAGCAAAACTTCTCTATTAATTTTGAGGGGGACAACACACATTCACAGTACTCTCTCGGGGAATGGGGGAGGGGGCTCCCATAAAGAGGACGGGGCAGGGGTTCACTTAACCGACACAAATAACCAATCACTAATCGCCAAATAACTAATTACATTTGGCAGTGCATTTGTATTCGAAATTACGACTTGCGCCGCATATTCGCAAATTTCCTCGGATGTGCTATGGTTATAGCTGCCCAGTAAGCACTTTCAGGTAGTTTGAGCGAAATATCATTTAATACCTAGAAATCAATTAATGTTGTCTCGTTTTGAAGAAAAATATATCACTACTATCCGAGATACCTATTTGGCAGAAAATTCCAGCCCATTTACATGGGAAATGGTACGTGTATGCACTCCAGGCAGACCTTATTTTTCAAATGGGGCATTTCATACACTTAGATCTCGTCAAAAAATCAACAGTGTGTAGTCTGTGTGTTTTCTCAACTCTTTATGAAAATTAATCATATTGTCACCGCAGTAAATTCTTCGAGATCACAATAAACCTTCCGTTTTGATGGAGTTCCAAACCTACCGTGTGAAAAAATGTGTCAAGTTAAAGGACTTATTTAGATATTTAAATTTGATTACTTACTACTTCCCTCGTGTAAAATTATATTATTGCACCATAAATAATGAAATATTTAATTCATGTGTCCTACAGCTGGTGAAATTAAAGCGTAGGATTCGAATACGGTCTCTATTATGATTAGGGAACTATCTCGCTCGCACTACCTTAATGGCGGCCGTGTGGAGGAAATTATTCCGAAGAGCCATATCAATAGAGTTACGGATATATCTAATCGAACGGCTCTGGGGCGGGGAATAGTGGGAATGCGAACATAGGCTCTCCTCGGCTGCTGCAGAAGCAAGAAGTAAATGACCATTTTCAGACGATGTGTAGAGCCCCATTTAGGAAAACAATTGTGATTTAGACATATTTACAATAATACGCTATATATTTGCTAATCTCGCCTAGCTTGAACCACGCCCATACCTCCCGAGCAGCAGTAATGAGGGGCGGGTTTAAAAATCACCATATCTACATAATACCCTGCGAGCCGCCACATGGGCGCGTGGCAGGGGGTGTTAAACACCAGCCACGTAAAGGTGTAAGTTTTGGAGATGAAATGGTGACATGTATTTTAAGAGTGTATTTAGTGTTACAGTATTTTTCGCGGGTAGAACAAGTTTTTGTACCTATGTTTGTTTCTGTTCGGCAGTGTATCTCTCTTATTTTATCGCATCTTTCAGACCTAGAGATGTAGTGAGGAGTCATGATAATATTCTCTATGTCACTCAGAAAAATATCAGTTCTGAATTTCTCAAGCAACTTTAGCCTAGCGTGTCGTCTCCAAGGCTCTAGGGACTCCCACCTTAATCCCTCTAAAAGTTGTGAAACGCTATATGTACGCTCGTAGCAGTTTTTAAACGAAGCGTTCTGCTTTTTTTTGTATTTTATTAATTTTTTTGGTTAAATCTTTTTGACCAGGGTCTTAAATGCTCGCGGGGTATTCGAGATGTGGCCTATCTAGAGCGAAGTAGCAACTCTATTTTACTTTTTCATCCGAGGACCTTTGACTGAGGACTTATGTCTCATTATCCATTTCAGCGAATAATAAAAATCACACAAACTATCACTTTAAAAACGTCCTGAGTGTATATATGTAAAGAGGTAAATTGATGCAACTGGAAATGCTAATCCAAGCACTGATGCTTTACATTTGTCATATGTGCGTACAATGCCAAAAAGATTTAAATGTAATATTTTTATGTTTTAGTGATTTTATTGAGGATAATACTCATATGAATGTATGAAAATAAGGCTGGTTATATTTTATTTATGTTTAAAAGTATATATGTAAAGATATAAATTGATGCTACTGGATACGATAATCCTGGAACCTGCTGATAAGCATAATGCTTAGCAGTACCATACCCAAGATATAACAAATGCCTTGTAACCCATCCAAAGGGAACTATGGACTTGTATTTTGTATTTTTTTAATTTATGTAGAAGAATTATAAATACAGGCATGTACAACTCCTAACTTTCACTTACATAAACAGCAAAAACTAAGTTTGTCCGACATAAAGGAAAAAATATCACAATCAAATTATCACTGTTATCAATGTCCTAAATTTCACTTATATAAAATACAGATGTAGCTAAATAATCCTTGAAGTTATTGTTTTAGCCATACTCCCGAAATACCAGCTAAAAATACTTCTCCTTTCAATTTAAAAACATTCAAAGGTGGTTTAAGAATGCGATGTGGTTTGATGAAGTTTAGAGCTTATTTCAGAATTGCACAGCATTCCACGATACAATGCTCACAGTTGATGTCTCTGCCTTCGATGGTAAGATGCAGTCCATTTGATTGACGTCTGAAATATGGAATGGTTCCAAATCGTAACGATTTCACGCTTCACCACGCAGTATCGCGTGCATAAGAGGTGTGAGTTGAAGACGTGTTACGAATCGTTGGCGCGATCAAAACAATTGATATCATCCAAGTAGACAAACTCAGAATGGCCACACAATTCCTACTTTCAAAACGAAAGAACATTTCAGATAATCCTGGAAGAAAACAACTCTTTAGGAGGTATTTATGCATCCGTTGGTTCAAACTTTTCTAAGCTGGCTTGTCCATGTTTAGGAAATGGACGAGGGACGAATAAGATAAGGGATAAAAGATAAATAACAGAAAACAATATGGAATAGAATGGTTCATAGTTCCAGCAAAAGTTCTTCACGTGTGCAGAGGACGAGTTTGAGACATGGGCTACGGATCTTTAAAAAAATACTACGAAACTGGGGAGAGAGTATGTTAAGTACAGCGCACAGCGGTCGGAAATCGCAAAGAGCCGAACGCCAGTCTAAAATTGCTTTTTGGAGGTAAAGATTTGAAACTTAGAGCGTATAATCACGAACCTAACCTGTTAATGGAATGGTAAGTCATTTTTCCTAGGTCTCAGACGTTACTTAGATACGATGGCTCAAACATAACCAAATTTCCCATTAAAAGCCCGTTTTCCTTTTCTTCCAAAATATTTTAAGTTACGCAGATACTGGAGCAGTGAAAGGATTTTAATGAAATAAAAAAAACATAACCAGCTGTCAACATGGTCCTTCGCCTGTACTCTGCAAAATTTGCAGATATTTTTGTCGATATTTGTGAGCTATCACGTCAAAATTCAAATTCAGAATGCAAGTATCTTGGCTCAATGATTAATTCATCACTTGATTGTGACAGAGAAATCAAAATTCGATGTGGTACAGCTAAAACAACATTCCGGCAGATAAATAATATATTGATCCATAAAGACACTCCCTTGGCTCTCAGAATAAAAGTGGTGCAGTGCTACGTAATACCCGTCTTAGGGTATGGAGTGGAAACTTGGACGATTAAGAAAACATCAATGACAAGGCTGGAAGCAACTGAAATGTGGTTCTTAAGACGGCTTCTCAAATTTTCATGGATCAAGAGAGTTTCAAACACTGAGGTCCTGCGAAGAGCAGGCCTTGATCGTTCGCTGAGGAAGTTAATTGAGAAGAGGAAGAAAAATCTCATATCTTGGGCACATCCTGAGAGGGAAAAAGTACGAAGTCCTCAGTCTGATCTTGGAAGGGAGAGACGAAGGGAAGCGCCAAAGAGGGAGAAGAAAAAGTTCATGGACACAAAACATCAAAGAGTAGACAGTGGTTAGAGATACTGGGGACCTGTTTCAACAGGCAAGAGCGCGATGCTTGAGCAGCCAACGCACCGAACATTTCATCGCCAAAAAAACTTACACCTTTACATGGCTGGTGACCTAACACCCTCTGCCACACACTCATGCGGCGGCTCGCAGGATATTATGTAGGTGCAGATGTAGAAATCATAGTAGCGACCATATTTGAATTTGATTTAACATTTCAGCAGCTGTACAGAAGCATATATTAAATATTTTTATGTTAATACACCATAAGTGTTTTTTCTTACGACTGAAATTCCTAGTAATTAACTAAATATTCATGCATAAATCTTTGATTTGACATATTTTCTCATGGAAATCGAATTAAATTCATTTCCACACAGGAAATAAGCCATCGCGTCGGCAAGTGTTTTTGCGATTCTGTAAAATTCGTCAGAGAGTAATAGATTGTTTTTTGAAAATATGAGGAAACATTAAAGGTACTTGACGAAACTACGCGGGTACGAAATTATTACGAGTAGTTTAAAACACAATACCCCAAGAAAACAATACTGAAGTGAGAAAGGAACACAAATAATTATGGAACGATACCGAGGAAGGAGGAATACTTGAAAAAAAATTATGATGAGTGACACAATTAAAACGGCAAGCTGGGAGGGTTGTGGAGTGTTGCAACAAAACAATCGAATTATTGTCGTTGTTGATTAAACACCGCCGATGTTCTCTAACCCGTAGGTACAGAAAACATTTGGTCGGTTAGCCCGATGTATCATACATACATAACAATCACCCCGTTCCTTTCCAGGGTAGGCACAGTCACTATGTTTCACTCATAAATGCATATTTGTACTCCTATCTCTGCTTCAATAATTTCCTCCGTACTGACCAATCCTTGCAAACCTCTTTTGCCTCATTTACCCCCATACACTGCTTCATACACGCACTCCTGATTGCATGACTCCTAATATTCCTCCTCCTAAGAATTTCCTCAACCACATTCAACCACAACTTTCTCGGCCTACCTCTACCTCTCGCACCATTCATTTCACTCTTATGTATCTGTTTCGTTATTCGACTCTCATCCATTCTCACAACATGGCCAAACCAACGAAGCACACTCCTTTCATATATGTCCATTACTGGAGCATCTAACCCACGGTCATTTTTTACCCATTCATTCCTGACCCTATCCATCCTACTTTTGCAGCAAACACTCCTCAGATAACACATACCCACGGCGTTTAGTCTAGTCTTATGTTTACCCTGACATACCCATGTTTCACTACCATACAACAAAGTGGGGAGAAGTACACTTTTGTACACGGCGATTTTCGCTTTCTTGGACAGGCACTCATTCCTTGATATGCTTCACATGCTAACTGCCACTTTCCTTCCAGCATTCGGGCCCGATATATCCAATGTCAAAATCTCTTCATTTCAAAATTTATACATCACTCCTGTCCCAATCAGCTTGTCTGTGAAGGACGATGTTTCTGGGTTGGCAAAACATGTTTTTGAAAGGCCCCATTCCGATCGAATTGATGAAAATTGATGACGACGATCTTATCCACTGAATTGCCTTCCGGAAAATTCTAAGCATAGAGATGGATTTCGATTCAGTTAAATGCAGAGCGGCGATATTGAAACTCTGTAAATCTCTCGTTCAGAAAATCGGAGACAATTCATAACACATAAACTTTGCACTGAATTAGAAATAGAATGTCTTGCTAGTGCTTAGAAAGACTGCCTCTGAGTGGAATTCTCCGACAAGAAATTATATTTTTCAGTAACGCTTTGATTCAAGAGCAAGCAAATAAAGAAAGGCAAGGCGTTATTAGAATTGAGTGGCTTAAAAAAATTAATCAAATGTCAACCTCAGTAAAGACTTCACGATTCGAAGTGGAACAATGAGACGCCCTAAAAAGGTTGCATATGAATTTTGTTTTTTTACTAGCATAAGCCTGGCTTTTACCGTAACTTTATCGAGTCTCGAGCGGTTCACAGTTTAAGTAATATATTTTGAAAAGGATGCTGGAAGTTTATTCCTCAGCGGATGGTTCAGACGAACAGGGAAAACTCGATTCCGTTCTTGCATTCCCCGAAGGCGTCACAAAGGAGCGGCGCCTCAGCACCATCTTTTTTCGGAGGACCGGTAGTCGTCTCGTCATCTTTCCCGACCAGATTTGGCGGGCGCACATTCCACAGCCCCGCCCCCTTCTGACGTCACGGGAAACCAACTGAAAAGGTGAAGGGACGGCAGGGAGGAGAGATTTTATGCAACTTTGAAGAGGGCTCTGCAACTTGAGTGGCCACAGAAGACAGTTGGATGAATTTAGGTAATTTCAGAAAATTAATACGGATAACATACCTGAGTTTTTGTCTAATCTTTTGAGTCTTTTATCTAATGTAATAGAACATTTACAGGATTTTAGGAGGTTAGAGGGTATTTTATGATTCAAATAAATGCTGACAGGATGAAATGATGCCCTGCAGAGGAGGATGTTTTTCAGAGGAAACCCGATCCCTACTTGAGTGTCTTGTGGAGGGCACTTCAAGTACAGTACTCCGTCTGTCGGATAAGGAGTTAAACCGTGGTCCCCTTGGCGCCTTTCGTTAAGAACAGGCTAATGCCGACGTCGGGTTTCCATCCACCCTTCCTCCCATGCCTATCCCCTATGGCGCAAATGACCTTAGCTGTCAGTCGCCTCTCCAAAATCCTTTCCTATTCCATGAAATGATGATAATGTAATGAATATGGTAGTTGTTAGTCCTCTTGAAGAGTTAATGAAATTTGTAATTTAAAAAAAAATTAAAATCGTTCGACTGAAAATGACCTAAGAATAAATCAAAACCCTACAAACCAAAATTTAAACGCGACTTAAGGTCAGTGCAAGATAACTTTAAAATGCCCCAATTAGAAATTCCTTCTTCATGTACCACAAGGTGCTGGTCAAATCTTAGACAAATTGACTTTTTCATAAAAAAATTGCTGTGTGTCATTCTAGCTTTAGATGAGAATAAAAAACTGAACTTAAAATTTAAACATATGGACCTTAAGGGACATTATCCAAGGCTTGACACCGCTACATGACATCGCTGAGGAAATGAGCGGTGAATGTTATGTGACAGCCTCCGGGATAATACCCACGATATATTTTTTTTTTTAATTTTTCAACTTTTTTAACAGATTCAGGCGAAATATCGTGAAAGTTCGTCATATTAAAACAGAAATTTGTTTTTGTCTTAATGCCCACGATATACAGCAAAGATTATAATACACAGGACACAGGGCTGCAGTCAACCAATCTTAGGATTATCTTAGGAGGAAATCAATCTTAGGAGGAAACCTATGAATGAAGATGTTTTCCCCACACGTCTCGCCGAGTAAAGTTGATCTTAATCATAAGTAGCCATCAATCTGAAGAGTGGTTCGCTGCAGATCTCCAACCTCTCTCCTGCCAACCGCTTCATTTCAAAGTAGTAATACATTTACTTTGACGCCCTTCACAATTTGCTTGAATTAATTCCATTCTTGATCTTCCTCTGATGTTCTTCCGATACATTCCTCCTTCCAAGATTGTCTTCAATTGGCTATTATGTGGCACAATTTGCCTCATAAATTTGTCCCTCCCTCTTCGCTGAGCTTTCGTAGAACGAATTTTCACTCCGACTTCCTAAACCATGGTGATTCTTGACTTGGTGATTCTCTCAGTCCAAATCTACAAACAGGGTTTGTCCGTAAAGTAATGAGACAGGCTACCGTGCGGTGCCCCAGTCGCCTCTTTCGAAAATTAATCAGAATTTCACCGAATTATAAACAAACCTTCCTTTGTGACGGAGTTTTAAACGTATATATATATATATATATATATATATATATGTCCGTCTTTAGAGCGCTTGCTTGCGCTTTACGGCATCCAATTTCCAGGCCTCTCTGTTTTCCCAATCTCCTTCTTGCAGGTTTCTCTCCGCCATGGCTTTGGTTATTCCGCTTCTCCATGAGCTAGGTGGCCTTCCTCTCTTTCTCCTTTCATAGGGTTTCCACTCCATGAAGGAGCGGGGCAGTCTTTCTTTGAGCATCCTCTGAACATGCCCGTACCACAGCAGTTGTTTTGACTTGATTTCGTCCAGAATGGTTGTTGTCATTTTCATAATTTCTCGAATTCTCTCATTTCTTACTCTATCAAGCCTGGATTTCCCGGCTGCCCTTCTGAGGAAGTCCATTTCTGTAGCTAAAAGTTTCTTTTCGTCACTCACATTCATTTGCCATATTTCACTCCCATATGTAAGTATACTTTTAAATATGGTGTTGTATATGTATCTTTTGTTTCTATTTGATATATCTTTGCTCCATAGTATTGAATTTAGCATATTAATGGTTGTTCTACCTAAATTAATCCTATCTTTAATCGCTTCTGCGCTCTTTCCACTGCTGTGTATTTTTATGCCTAAATAGTCATATGAATCACATGAGTTTTAAACGTACCGCGCGAAAAAAAAAGAGTCAAGTTGAAATAAATGCTGAAAAATTTTTATAATTACTCAGAATTTCAGTCAAATCAATGTACATCATCGCACCATTATTAATACAATATTTAACTCATGCTTCCTACGGCTGCTGAAATTAAAACGAAAAATTAGAATATGGTCTCCGTTATGACTAGGGAACTATCTCGCTCAAACCACCTTAAGCAGCCCTTCGGCTCTCATCGCCTCTCCCAACCACCTACCCTGCCCCCTCCTGATCCCATCCAATAGCTTCCCTTCCACATTCACCATGCTAAGCACTTCTTCGTTTGTTTTCCTTGCCGTTCACCGTAGGTTCTACCGCCACGCCCACATCTCCTAAGCGTGCAGTCTGAGACAGAAATAGATTGAGGGGGTGGCGAGCTTATCATTCAAATCCGCGCAGTCATCAAAACAATCCCCTGCCTCACAAAGCGCAGTTATCTCTGCTTTGACTACACGGATATCTCTACATCAGCCTAATCATGAAACCACACTAGCATAACATCTATGTCATTCTGACACGCACCTCTACGAAAGAATGTAAAAATAAGAGAAAAAAATGGCAATTATAAGAAAGAAATAATATTTATTTTTTTATAGTCGATTCGAGTTTGCACCCTTCCACAAGGATAAATTTTTAGTCCAGGATGCCCACTTTTACACAGTTAGCACAAACATTTAGGGTTGTTATTTAACAATATGAGTGATTCTAAATAAACGTTGCGTAACGTTTATCTAGGTTGTTTTGTCGCCGTAGGAGTCGGAAAAGTGACAATTTTTTTTTGCCTCTCCTCGCCGTATTACAACCGTGAAATCCACACACACACACTATTAAGTGGCTGGCAGAGTAATGTGCGGATGTTGAAGGGATTCAAAAGCACACTTATAATGAGATAAATACGCCTTTCGGTTACGCCAGAACGCTGGGTAATTTACTGTCGGAAATTTGTCGTAGGCTTACAATAAACATGCGCGTGCGGCTACACGCCAACAGAACTAGCAGCAATATTCCGTTCCACATTTAGCTGACGCTAAAAATGGAGATTCGCTGCCTGAATAAATCTCCGTAAGACCGGAGGCGCGATGTTGCCAATAGCAGCAGGAAACGCAACTTACAATTAGTACCGTTGCCGTGCTATTTCAGCAACTTTAGGTGCCTTCCAATACACCTTTACCTTTATTCCCTCGGGTAACTTTAGGTAGTCCGAGCGAGATAGTTTCCTAGTCATAATGGAGACCATGTTCGAACTATACGTTTTAATTTCACCAGCCGTAGGACATATCAATTAAATATTGCATTATTAATGGTGCAATAATGTGATTTTATAAGACAGAAATGGTAAGTAAATAAATGAAGATATCTAAATAAGTCTTTAACTTGACTCATTTTTTCGCGCAGCGCGTTTGAAAATCCTTCAAAACGGAAGGTTTTTAGCGACACCCAAGAAACTATTGAGGTGACAATGCGATTAATTTTCAATTATAGTTGAGGAAACATACAAACTACATGCTGTTAGTTTTTTTACGACATCTTAGTGTTAGAAATTTCTCATTTCGTAAATGTCTCTCTGGAGTGCATACACGTACCATTTCCTGTGAGATGGGGCTGGTATTTTCTGGCAAAATTTCGGAACGTAATGTGGTAATGGGTTGAATTTTTGGAGTCATAAGAAGGGTGAGATATGTTTCTTTAAAATGAGACCAAATTCATTGATTTCTAGGGAAAATGACATTTCTCTCAAACTGCCTTAATCAAATTTAGTGCTGGATGGAAACGGAACCCACGTGGCCGGAGTACAAGAAGCGTAAGTTTGGCAACATTGTTCCCTATCAGGCTCATGCTGAAAACTAAATGTGGAACGCAGTATAGACAGAGATAAAAAGAGGTATTGCTTGGCGCCGCTGGGCGAGAAAAAGCGGAGTGCGTCCCACGCGGTGACTGGCTGGGCGGCGGGCGACTCGGCACAACTCTCTGATTCACGTCTTTTCCTTCTCCCCATTCCTCACCCTCTCCTTCATCCCGGTGCTGCGGTGGGTCGACGTCGGGAATTCGAATGGCACACAAGAAGGCGAGAAGGAAGCCGTTCCCTACCTAGCCTCGAGATTACGTCAGCTGGGGAGGGACGGGAAAAAGGCAGTAAAAATCCTCCCGGCGACGCTATGCGGTCTCGAAGCTACTCGCAAAATAATTGAATAGCCTGTACAAACAGGCGAAATGGCCGAAAAGTAACAAATAATTAGTAAATGGTGTAAATAAACGCACCAACTGTAACAATTATTTTAAAGAACGGAAATTGTTAACACTTCCATGTATTAATATCTTTTATACTACTATGTATGTTAAAGGACATAATCTGGCTCTCGGACTGCCCTTGAGCAGAGATGTTCATTCGCATAACACTAGAAGAAACAGTGACTTCACAGTGGTGTCTCACAATTTGGTTGCCTTTACAAGGCAACCGTCATATGCTGGTGGCATCTTATACAACAATCTCCAATGTGAGATTAAACGAATTCACGGATTAACTGTTTTTAAAAGGAAACCGAAAGAATTTTTATTGGCCAATATTTTTTACTCGGTAGAAGAGTTCCTGAGTAAGTTATTATGCATTTATGCATTGTGTCTTCTTTCTTTTCTTTATTTTTTCATTTATATTTGACTTGTCCTAAACGTCGTTCATTCATGTCTCCAGGACCAATAAAGTACCTACTTACTTCCTTAATAATAAAATTTGAATTAATACCTATGATTTCATTTTCAATGGAACAATACACATTATTGTGGCAAACAATACGAACTAGTATTGCAAAGATATCTTGATACACAACATCGCTGTGGAAGCAATCGGTGCTTAAACTCATCAGTTTCCATTATAATACGCACATTTTGAAAAATGCCCGAGTCAGTTGCTGTCGAATACACATGCAGAGTCCTCCGGACTGCCATATGATAACTACGAAGTGAGTGATTAGGGTTGAGAATGCCAGCTAGAGGACTCTTGATACACGAGAGCTCGTTTGCCATCTATAGGCACACATCTGAATCACTACGCCTACAAACTGAATCATACGTACGTACGCATAGCCTTTCGAAGGGTATATTTTATTATTGCAATTTTGATCGCCGCTGACTCACGAATCCCCGCCGTAATCCCAACGAGAAAGAGAAAAGGTGATTTCCACTTTCTTTTGTGGGTGCGCGAAATAATATAAGAAGCGGAGAAAATGGACCTGAATTCACAAATATTTCAAGAATTAAACCGATTTCCTACTGCCCTCTCAAGTCCACACACTTAGACTCTTATTCAAAACCTTTCCTCTGAGGCGTTCCTATTTTTCTTTGATGTCAACTCTAGCCATCTTCCTCTCATCCCCCAAATAACTCACATCCATCTCTCCAGAGATCATCGTATCATCATCATCAGCCATCAATCCGCAGATTTTTCTATCGCAGCTCTCCAGTCCACTCGCCTATTACAGGCGAAGTAGCTGCCTACGGCTTCAACTTCAGGGGGGGGCTGCTGAAGCGGGACAAAACAGCACACACTGAAGACACGGAGCACGGAAAATTGTTTGAAATTTTCCGAAACACAGAATAAAATGACTACACTAAAAAAAGTCGCGTTTCGTGAAATTACCAACGAGGGGCTCTACTTAATGCGTAAAAGCCCAATATTAAACAATTAAGTTAACCTTTGCATCACCGTCGGTTGAAAACTTAGCAAACCAAACGCTGAGCACAGATAATCACAATACTAAAATCCGAGAGACGCCAGACACTTCTCGAATGTTTATTACCCATAGTTCAGCCTGCGAAACACGAAAAAACGTGAAAACACTTGTCGCTAGCCCTTACCGAGGCTTTCAAAATCGTCGGTAGGATCTCACGGTCCCACCGATAGCTATCGTTCGCGTGAACAACAGGTATCGGTCAAAGGCGTCCCCGGAATCGCTCCGACCGACCGATGTCGCTTGGAGCGGGTTAGCGACACCGATAGGTGTCTGTAGCATACACAGAATCCCGCCCCTGGGTAAGTCCGAGCCGGAAACCTATCAGCTAATTTTAGTTTAATTTCTTCACAAGTCTTCATTTTATATTCGCTCATGATTTTCCACTTGTATTCCATCCTTGGTCTTCCTCAATATCTCATAATTAATTTTTCCTTCCATTGCTATTTGGAAGAGGTTATTTGCAGTGTCGCTAATAGGTCCATTAAGTTTGTCCCCTTTTCTCCATCTACTATCTTTTTTCTACAACTCTACTAATAATTTCTAAGTTGGTCCTTTTCTTGGTCCATTTCTTCTTCATCCATCTCATTTAGCATTTGACCTCCATCCATTTCATTTTCAATTTGTTTCTTTGTTAAGCAGCTAATATGGTTCAAGCTTCGTTGATACAATTATTTGAGTTAACCTCAAATAAATAGATAAATGAAGCTTGACCTATAATATTTGCCAAACAAAGAAGCAAATGGAAATGCGGTGCTAAAGAAGATAAGTCAAGATCAAATGGACCAAGAAAATCGCCAACAAATATTTTCTAAGATGAGTTGAAGAGAATCACACATCGTGTGATGATTGCGATCAGCCGTCCAAGAAGAGCTTTTTGAAACTACACCGCACGGAGTAGCATGCACTATTTGTATCATTAGTGCAAGATAATTATAAATACATACAAATGCCTTCTTATATGCACATATAGTTCATAATATAAAATAAAATAAGCCGAAAATGCCCGGGGGAAGATTCCCGTCAATAGCCAAATCCCAGGACGCCAAGGGAAAATACTATAGTTGATCTCTAAGAAAACACTCGATCATTTTGTCATTTAAAAACGAACATCATGATCGAAAACGAAGTGTATCATGAATTCAAATGCAACAATGTAATCCTTCATTTTTTCTGCCAACCGAAAGTGGAAATTTGAACCCTATATCGTGATAGCAAGTAATTAAAAAGCAAAAAAAGGACTGTACTGATTCCAATGCCTTTATGATCTATTTAAAATAGTGGTCCGTCATTGGGTGACTTGTAGTATCGAGGCCTTTGGTCCAATGGATTCATCGTACCCTACAAACCCTAAATCCTAAATCTCAGGGAAAAGCGTAGGTAGTTGACGTGGAAATACCAATAGAAAGAGGTAAGGGAGATACAACTGAGCGAGGGACATTGCGTGTGGTAACGTGTTTTTTTTCATTACAGCAAGCTATCGCATGCGGTAATGAGAATAATGCACCTGTATAATTGACCAATTAGAACAAGGAAAACCTCCACGCCACATGACATTTTCCAAGCACGTGTGATAAAAAATGCATCTGGCGCAAAAGAGAAATAAATAAAATAATAAAAGAATTTTTTAAACGAAGAGCTTGCTAATTTTCATACTTGTCCTTATTCCTATTACATCTACATCTACGTACTACCCTGCGAGCCGCCGCGTGGGCGTGTGGCAGGGGGTGTTTGGTCACCAGCGGTGTAAAGATGTGAGGTTTTAGGAGGTGAAATGGTGACGTGCATTATGGGAGTGTATTTAGTGCAGCTCATGTTTTATTAAGGTAGCTTATTGTGCGCGGAAAGAACGAGTTTTTGTACCTATCTGTGCGGCAATGTATCTCTCTCATTTTATCTCTTCTGTCAGACCTAGAGATGTGGTATGGCGTCATGATAATATTCTCTGTGTCGCTCTGAAACACACCAGTTCTGAATTTCAGCCTGAAGTTTAAAAGACACCTTCGGAAAGAATGCCCTATTTACTTAGGCGATTCTGCTTACTATAGCATTCCTGCTTCTTCCATCACTTGAGATCCTCCTCAAATAAACAAATCATCTACTCAAATCCAATCTATTTCCCTGACTTCAAAAATATCTCTTTTTATACTGACAATTTCAATCTTGGCATTTTCGCCATAATGCTTTCTTTACTTGGGATGTTCTGATAACAACATGCACCACTTCTATCACTAGTGATCCTTCTTCCCAAATAGCAAGATGTTATCTAATCCAGCCCACTCTATTTTTCTCACTCGTAAGATGTATAGATAATTTTAGTCCAGCCGACTACATCACGGCGTTTTTCAAATTTACCGCGGGCTATTAACTATGTAACATTAAGCGTTTCTATTCTACAGTTATTCCATTTTATACATTTCCTTTCTCCATGTATTTCCTTTCTCTTTCACTGATATTTCCTATCGGTAGTAATTTGTGCGGCAGCATAATTTGCCGATTTGAATTTTCACCGTTAACTTGTTGACCCCGGCATAACATTAAGGATAAAGAAATGAAGTCACTTATGGAATACAATTTTTGAATCAGAGTAAACGTAAATTTCCAATATTTTGAAACATGGAGAAAAATTATTACAACGATACATATAACATCTTTTGTGCAATTGACCCTTAATTACATCTAAGTATGCTGCCGCACTCGGTGGAAGTAGTACGCCACTTTAATCTCGGGAGTTTTCGCTACAATCCATTCCCTCTTGGTCTATTCGTCGTACAACATACACACTTCTTCTCCCATCACCAGTGACCCTTCTCCCCAGATGGCATGGTACTATCTTACCCAACCCATTCTATTTTCTGACTCGGAAGATTTGTAGTTCTAGCCTCACCATTTTCATCTCGTCATTTCAACATTCTAGAAAATGGCCTAAAATTCAGTGCCTTCATTCTGAGCTCATTCTTTTCCACCAATAATCCCCTCCCAGTTGTCCCAACCAAGAGATCCCACTGCGGGACTATTTTCCGACAGAATTCCTTACTGGTAGGAATACCATCACGTCCTATTTGTATAAGCACGGCATCGTCTTACATAGTGATTCAGGTGTTTTTCTTCCTCTTTGCCTTCCACATCGCTGGGCTACGTGAACTTTCACTCTCGCCCAAACGGTCGACCGTTGATACCGGACAGATTCCTCTTTTTAAAACCCCTACAACAATCTACAAAGTTAACGCAGAGCACAAAAATATTCTTTGAATGGAAAAAAAGTTTTTTTCACCTAGAAGTCATGAACTTTTTGCTATAATATCTGAGGATGGACGAAAAAATTCGTGTCACTTTAGTGCTCCGCACTACTGTAAGGTAAATTATCTCTGAAGATATCATTTTACCTTAAATGGGCCCGAGAAAGACGAGAAAATAAGATAATACATAACCGCACTGATAGGTACAAAAATCCCTTCTTCCCATGTACAAAAAGTGACCATAACTAAAAATGGGCTAAACTCCAAACTCTCCCAACATGCACTTCGCGACTCCATCTCTCTATAACATTCTTTATTACTCAATCAGACGCCTGGGGGGCTGTGTTTGAATCGCTCGAGTTAATCTCGACCACGTAACTAAGGGGTCACGTGGCACAACAACGAAAGGTTCGAGATTTAGGTGTATTTGAACCACTTGTACAAATCTCACGCAGCGATCTCAACCAAGTTTTTCACTTGGTATATAATTGTTAATGGATTATTATACCCCGATCAAAGACACAATAATCCACTTTCCAGGCGCTTAAGAGATCCATCTGAGTAAGTGACATTCACCAAAATCTCGAACCGTTCGCTGTTGTACCACGTGACTCCTTGGTTAAGTGGTCGAGACAATCTCGAGTGGTTCAAACACAATCCCCCTGGTCTCCGAACACCTCCCGTCAATAACACGCCAATGCGACGGCTCGTAGCATAGTATGTGGATGTAGATCATACAAATCCAGTAACCGCTTCTAAGTCTAAGACTTTCGGCTGCTTTAGCTGTAAAGGCCGTTTCAAACGAGGCACTTAATTGCCCAATCTGATGCACGTTTGGGTACGCATTGAAAATCGCGTCATGTAAAGCGATGAATTGCTAGAATGCAAGCGCAAATGCATAATTCCAGGCGCAGGCCAAAAGCAGTAAGGGTGACAATGCGCGGTCAGACCAGAAACTAGGAAGGTGCTACGTAGACGAACATTTTACTATGCAGTACACTACTTAAGATATGGCTACTGGTTGGTGTTACTAATGGTCGATGGCATTCGTTGGCCATTGAAATCCATTATTAAGCTACAAAATATACCGATTATTGAACGAATATATTTTTAATAGTATAGTCGCTAGTATTTGGGGCCTTTACGAAGTAGGACTAGTTTCAGATACGGATCGAATACAGCGCAGGGCAGCTAGATTTGTTAAAAATTGTTACAATAAACATAGCAGTGTTACTAAATTGTTGAAAGAATTAGGATGGGAACTTCTATCTAATCGAATGGAAAAATATAGATTAAATCTTTCGCGAAAGTTTGGTGTGGACTATCTTTTACCGGACGTTCAACATATTTTGCTAGAGCCAAACCATTGTGGTTGAAACGATCACAGGCATAAGATAAGGAAATAGACTGCAGAACCGATAGATTTAAAATATCATTTTTTCCACGCAAAATAAGAAGCAACGATATTTGCGATACATCGCTCCTAAGATACTTTGACTCTTTGGTAAAATAGGTTGTTTCAGTAGTGCTAAATATCTTAACATGATTAATAGCCACTAACCTCGGATGCAACTTCCGGCATGATTTGACTCTTGCATGATGTGGAACTATTTAACTGTCGCAGCAATTATAACCAATACTAGTATCTTAAGGTAGTTTGAGAGAAATATCATTTTACCTAGAAATCAATGAATATGGTCTCATTTTTAAGAAAAATATCTCACCCTTCAAATGACACACAAATTCAACCCCTTACCACAAAACTTTCGGAAATATTTTCCAAAAAAATACCAGACCTTTTACATGGGAAATGGTAAGTGTCATATACCAGGTCTGCTACACAATTTACAAGGAGTCACCACATTTTCCTTCAATTTTTGCAGTACTTTGCTCATAACTCCAAAAATAAGACGGCAAGATGCACCTACTTAATTTTTGATCGTAAATTACCGGGAGTTTTTGCTACTGTGAAAGTTTACCGTGAAAATGGAATTTGTGTCAGATAGATGAATACCATTTTCCTCGTGTTTCTACCATCCTCTGACTGAACACCATGTAGTTCCAAGTTCAATTTCCGAGGAAAAAAACAGGGAAATGAAATATTTTGTGCTCATATCAGATATACGACAAATTATTCTACATGTGTCCAGAATATGAATAAAAAGACATGTCCTTACACGGTCGAAACAACTTAAGGTAGTTTGAGTGAAATGTCATTTCACCTAAGAATCAATGAATTTGGTTTCATTTCAAAGTAAAATATCTGTCTTACAAAGATAACAAAACATCATCCCCTTACATAACATCTTTCCCAGTTTTTTTACGAAAAATACAAGCCTTTTTACACTTTTTAATATGTGTATGCACTCCAGAGATACCTAGTTGTAAAATGATGAAGAATTTCTAACACCTAGATCTCGTCAAAATATTAAGTGTGTAGTTTGTATATTTTCTCATCTATTTTTGTAAATAAATCATATAGTCACCGTATATGTTTTTTAGGATCACAAAAAACCTTCCTTTGTGAAGGAGCTTTAAACTTACCGCGAGAAAAAAACGAGTCAAGTTAAAGACTTATTTATATATTTTGATTTAATTACTTAGAATTTCGGTCATATAAAAGAATGTTAACGCACCATTAATAATGCAATATTTAATTCATGGTTACAGCGGCTGCTAAAATTAAAATGTACCACTCGAAAATGGTCTCCATTATGACTAGGGAACTATCTCGCTCAAACTACCTTAAGCGGCTGACTTCGCCTAGCGGTACGTGACTGCTGTTGATGCACGATGCAGAAATTCTAGACTGCCTTCCATTAAGATTTCCAGAGCGGAGGAATGCGGCGATGCATAGGAGGTTAAATCTTCAAGAAGGATTCTTAAAAATTGATGATATAACAAGGGTGTGCCTATAGGGTATATTTAAAGTTGCATTTTTTTCTGTTTTCAGTGTTCCGGATCAAGGTTTATCCGTGCGTAAAAATCATAAATTCTTCACAAAGATTCCGATTCGATAACGTTTCAGTGAGTCAGGTAAGACAGTTCCGGATCGTTCACGCTTGAAGATCGCGAATGGATGCCTTTTAGTTGGCTCGAATTACAGTTGCTTTGGTAGTCATTTCCATTGGAATCATATCCAAATCCTTTTTGATTTCGTGGGCAACGCGTAGATCAGAGGCTGAGGTTACCACAGACAAAAATGAATTAATTTCCCTAAAAAATTATACATGTTAAAAATAAATTTGAATTTAAAAGAGGTGAATTACAAACTCAATATTAACTCATTCTGTGATTATAAATACGCATATGCATTCGAGCCACCTCGGTATGGCATGAATGCATAAAATATGAGCGGTAACCATAAAGTTATCATTTATATCAAGTTCATTATCATAAAATATGGCGGCGGGTTCGCGATTTTCCATGTGACATGAGTCATACAGACGCACGGACCTCTGACATCACACCAAAGGAACTTGGCAACGTCTAGACTCCATCCAGTCTCATGGTGATGAAAACGAAGTATCATAATTCGGCCAAGAACAACTTGAAATTAGACAAGAATGTTTCTGTGATATTTTTAGGTAAAACCTTTCTTTCGGGGGAGGAGACGAATGCAGCGCATCTTGGACAAATTCTACAGCTCTTAAAACCGTCAGAAGATGGACGTCCATTACTATTCCAACGAATACAAGAATTTCGCTCATTCCAGCTCCACTGAGGAGGTGAAAAAATCAATTGCTCAAGATTATTTCACGGTCGAAGTACTCAGAGAAAATTTTTCCTCGTCAATTCACACGAAGCGCAACAGGATCTCAAAAATAACTTCCCACGTGGAAAAAAAATTGGCATTCGTCTGGGTCAATTTTTGTACAAATTATTGCTTAAAAAAATGTTCCTTAAAAAGACACGGAGGTATGGCTTTTTGTGTCTCGATGAATAAGTATTTTTCCATCTGAAAGCAGTAACATTTGGTTGCTCGCCGTACAACTTATACTTCACGAGGGCGGCGATTATGTTCAATTTGGGAAAGGCGTAAACTCCTGTCGTAAATGATGCATGACCTCCTAAACACAACTAAGCGGGGCATCCCCAAGGTCCACTTAGTTTGACTGTGCGATTCACGTGATTTGCGGTCGTTCAAATTTCTCATTCTTTTCCTCGTTTGGAGGTCCATTTTTTACTATATGGGGCTAACCGAAGCTCCGATCCGCCCAAGCTTCGCTCAATACGCCGCCACTCGAGCTAAGAAAGAAAACTATACTTTTAAAACACTAATCAGTGCTTAAATTACAGAACTTCCCTGCTTAAAAATTCCTACGAAGTTGTTCTATAGAAAGTAAGGAATTCTACAGAAATTAACTCTTTCTCTTCAGAACTAGTTTCCTTTTCTAACATCTACATCTACGTAATACCCTGTGAGCCACCACGAGGGTGTGTGGCAGGGGGTGAAGATCACCAAACATGCACTATTGCCATGCAAGTAGGATATTTAAGGGAGATATGCTAGAAAATAGGGTCACATGCAGCTAGATGGTTAGTATCTACACTTCTATTGTATCAGTTGTATAGTTGTATTGTATGTATCAGTATTTCTAAGGATCTGTGCGGAACATGAGAGCCTGGCTCTACAGAACATATGTTCTGGAGAGTTATTTTCTGCAGAGCAAAATAACACCTTACAAGTTGTTCTGTAGAACTTCAACAACTCTACGGAAATATGTGAGGCTTCCGTTGACCCAGTTCCTATTCTAAGGACCTATATGGAGAGCCGTAGGGAATTCCACAGAACGTCCTAAGGTATTCTGCTGAAAATCCTAAGGTATTCTGCAGAACGTCGTAGGAAATTCCGTAAAATGGCGTTTCAATACTTTAAGGAATATCTCGGAACTTTTTAAGAAATTCTGCAGAAGTATTATAAGAAAAGTATTCAGAATTTTTTAGCAGAGTTCCTTCCAAACAATATTTCTAAATACATTTTTAACAGTATCGGAAATTTCATTTGGAGATGATTTCCAAATTTATAAGATCTTGTACTTCCTCTGCGAATTAAATATATAAATTTAACGCACGATAGAGACCAGAATAAAAGAACACAGGAGGTGTAATAGGCTTTTCCACCCGGAAAAAATCTGCCTGGGCTGAACATAGCCCACCAGAAGACCATATCACCTCTTATGAGGAAGCTCAACTGGTCTCCAAAGCCAAAGGGCATTAGAAACGTCTTCTAAAATAACCCATTGAAATCAGGCTGAGAAATAACACCTTCAATCGGGACTCTGGGTAGATATAAGCAGGGAATGGAAACCGTTAATTAACAAAATAACGGAAAAAAGGACACAGCAATGCCGCCCCTGATTAGACAGCTATATAAACATACAGAGAATGCCCTGGGAATCATTTCCCTGAAGACGATTGAGGAGTATTCCATCGAAACGTTAGCAGCAGCCAAAATCCTAACTCGGACAGAAACCCGAGGACAATTTATATAATTTCCGACTTTATTTCAACTTTTAATTTACCTTTCAATCCACCAAAGGAGCTAACAGATTATGTATCATTCGAGTGGTTCAGTCAAGGTGCAAAATAAATATTAAATCTTATTTCCAATGATCCTCTTCGCACATTTGTACGACCATTGTATCTAATTCATTTTTACAAAAGAAATAAATTCTATATGTGATAGAATTGATTACTCCATTTTCTTCTTTCCGCCATACGATAGTCAACAATGGCACGTTTTCTCAAGGGGAAGCTTTTCAGAATAGCGCTGAGTTCGCGAAAATTTAGGAAATTTAGAAAAATTATATAAATTTCGAATCGATAACAAAATCACACGACAAAAGAATGAACCTCCATTCGATTTCCTTCTTTTAAGATCCTTTCCACCAGTATTCCAACCATTAAATGCGATATCATTTCGCAAAAATAAAAAAAAATCTGCAAGCCATAGACATGAACATCACACGTATTTCTGGGGAATTTTGATTTGAATGATCAGGGACCATACAAGAGAAATGGATTTGCAATCAGGGGTCCAATGGCTGCGTCATGGCGACATTTGATTATGCCCCCAGTTCTAAAGTCATATATGAAGTTTGCCCAGCTTCTTACAACCAGAACAAACAGAGCGCCGTAGTAAAACACGTACCGTTACAAAAGGATTGCTGAAAACATAGCGGTCTTTAATATTTTGACACAACGTAAGATATTGTGACTGAAATTAATGTGTGTAATTATTTACACTATGAAGGATGATTTTTTCGGGCAATGATGCATTTAAATAATTTTTTTAAACTCAACGTTTCGCTCCTCGTACTGGAAGCGTCATCAAGGGAATGAGTGTTTACCAGCTTCAGCTTGGTCTCATATAGAAGCATCGATGTCCATTGAATCATTGTTAGGCCGATTTGAATCTTGTTCGGGAGACTTTAGCCGTTGGGCTTTTACAGGAGCCAGGAACCCCCAGCAAATCCGGCTTGGGTTATATCTATCCTCCCTATTGAAGTTTTTTTTTACCTTTAGACTATTTGTTTGGTGATCTTCACCCCCTGCCACACACCCTCGTGGTGGCTCGCAGGGTATCACGTAGATGTAGATGATAATTGTATAAGTGTTACGAGCTTAATAGAAGAACTAGGATGGGAATTACTACCAGAAGGCAGGTTAAAATTTAGGTTAAACCTTTTAAGTAAATTCGAAACAGAGTTGTTCACAGATGACGTTAGATATATATTGAGAACCCCTGCGTATTATGCTAGGTTTGATCATATTAACAAGATTAGAGAGATAGATTGTCGTACCGATGGATTTAAAATGTCATTTTTCCCGCGTACTATAAGAGAGAACAATAGGCAGCGAAGCAAAGGGATAGGTATGTGAAATATAGTAAGAGTAGTCTGTAGTGCATGATGCATGTAATAACAACCAATAATCCCTTTCTTATTATGTAGATACTAACCATCTAGCTGCTTGTGACCCTGTTCTCTAGCATGCCTCCCTTAAATATCCTACTTGCATGTCAATAGTGCATGTTTGGTGATCTTCACCCCCTGCCACACACCCTCGTGGTGGCTCGCAGGGTATCACGTAGATGTAGATGTATTTCCATGGCCTCACTTATTAAGCGCGGATGTTACTCTCGCATCTTCCGCACAAGATTCAATTCGGCCCGACAATGGAGCAACGGACATCGATGATGTTGAAACCGTCGAAACATTTTTGTTAATTGAGCGTTTCTCGATTTTTGTATTTCATTATTCTTTTGTTATTCTCTGGTGATTTCGAGTTTGATTTCGTTTCCATGTAAAATTACAACACTGTGTTGTTGAGTAAGTTTGATTGAGATCTGAGATTGTATTTGCTTAAGGAGTTACTTTTCAATAAACCAGGCCAAATTATAGAACCTGAACTAGTTTTCAGTGTCTAATTTCGATAGATGATTCTATATAAGACCAAGCTGCTACGATATGAAATACGATGAAACGATGCCACGATAAGTTGGCTAGTGTGTCTGGACTGAGAGAAGAATTAGGATGGGAATCGCTATCACAGCGTAGATTAAATTATAGGCTTAACCTCCTAAATAAGTTTCAGGAAAATCATTTTACTGACGACGTAAAAAACATACTATTAACCCCTTCGTACTACGGCAGATTAGATCGCGCCAATAAAATTAGAGAGCTAGATTGTAGAACCGATAGGTATAAAATGTCATTTTTTCTGCGTACCATTCGGGACCATAAAAGCTGTGATCGTCGTCATGAATAGTTCGAGTATTGACAATAGGCAGGCAGTAAATCTTTCTCATTATATTCTCTACTCTCTTATTTATGCATGATGTAATTATTGATGTTCTTATTTATGCATGATATTTTGAATCTGTAGTAGTAGTCTTTGTATCCCTTGCATGTTGGAACGATTGACGATAGAATGTTTCTTGGTTAGTAGATTTTTAATTGGCGCTTTGCATGTGTCGTACGCGGGTTTTAATGTAATGCCGGTGTTCTACCATATCATTCATGTATGCCTGGTGCGAAAGCACCCCCTGCCACACACCCTTTGGGTGGCTTGCAGGGTATGACGTAGATGTAGATGAAGCTGAAGCTGGTAAACACTCCTCTTGATGACGCTTTCAGTACGAGGAGCGAGTTTTAAAAAAAGTGAAAAAACGCAGCGTAGCCCGAAAAAAAATCATCCTTCATAGACATGAAAAGCCACGAAAGCCTTCAAACAAAAATTATTCACACTGTAAAATGGCTTAAATCAGCGATCATTACATCACCGAAACAGATATCCCAGGGGAAAACCGTTGAAGCCACAAATGATCGCTGCGTACTCAGGATGTGCCCGTCATTCCTCTCGAATTCAAGGTAATTTCAACGCTTCGCCAACTTCATTTCCTCTCTGCATGCCGTTCCTTCCGTCTCACTGACTTGTTCCAACCCGTTGCCTTTCACTGTGAATGGCGATCCCTCGAAAAATCAACTTATCAATAGGTATTCCAGGCCAAATCAACGACAAAAAAACAAGCGATGCACGCTTTTGGAGATCTTTCCAGGCGCATTAAGTGATATAAATATACTGAATTAGTAATTTTAAATGGCTGTTTTTCTATAACTGCCCTAATAAATTAGCACACACTAAAAAAGCAGCGAAAATATGAGGTAACGGGGCTTATCTAGATGAAAATAAACTCGGTACTATTCCATAGGGTTTTAACAGAATGACTAATTTCAAGATCTATATTGTCATTATCGAGGGTAAAACTGGCTCTATCTATTGTTATAATTACGCTTTAGACGCTAAAATCGATAGGCCAATTAAATATGAATAGATTTTACACCAACATTATATTTATCGATGACCACAAAGAAATGCTGTAGTCCATCGTTTTACAAGACAGAGCTTGAAAAATACCGACATGCCAATAGATATTTGCAAAGCGATTCGCATAACTAAATTATGCCTCTTTCGCTCTACTAGGATCACAACCTAAAATTCTATCACAAGGGAAAGAGTAAGTAATGCGAACGCCTGGACCATGGTAACCTTTTTTTACCCGGGTAAACCTACCGATTGCCATACAACTTACGTACAAAGCATTGCAAAGCTCGACCCGTATTCGCTCTTGTCTCTAATCACGAAGGTACAACTAGCATGTACGTAGCATTTACCACCTTGAATACACACCATAGTTCTTCGTCATCAACTACCGGTCAATGAAGACGATAGATCACTTGACATTATCATAACATCACGAATGATCATTGTACCAAAGGAGCATTCGGAAGGCAGAAAACAACTAGTTACTGTGGAGAGATAACTATGGTAAGTGCACCCATGCAGAAAACGTTGCCATGGAAAGTGCCAACCGGGCGTTCACATTACCAACTCTTGCCCTTACAATGGGTAACCACGTTTTGGCGCTAGTAATGCGAACGGGTAGTAAGGTCTACCCACAGTTGTATTCCTCCATCCGTAGTCACGTTAGTAGCAGTTCAATCGTCAAAATCTAGGAGGTGATGAGAGACAAATATGGTGCTCTTTTATGATATCAAATACCAATTATACCATGTTGATTAAGGACTGGTGCGAATGCAGGTAGATCCAACACCTTAAAGGTAATACGACGGTAAAAAGCTAGTTTATCGGACGGGTTATGATGTAGCGGGCCGCAAAAATGCTACATTGCTCCTCGAAGGTATCCACTGACACACGATGGAGCTGATGCAGTGTACTAAATATAGGACAAAAAGCGATGTAATTCACCTTTGAGAAAAAAGCTTGAATTGCGGCCGGGGAAGTTAGTGGATTGGCTACCAACCGTCCAGTCCTTATTAGGTGCGGCTTCAAGGTCTGAGAGAATGTCATCTTGCTCCATAGGGAGAGAGCAGAGGGAATCAGACAAATTGTGTCTGGGAGAGGCGAAACAGTTTATGGCAATATGTTGGCATGAAAGCAATACCTCCCCCAGTACTCTCTCGAGAATTTCAACCGAGCGGGCGCTAAAACAATTGACTGGACACAGCCGGTCCCTGAGTGACCGCTACTTCGCCCGCTTCCGAGTTATAAAAAAAATATGAGTATAATACATTCCGCGCGGAGCCTCCAGCCCACCGCTCAAAGCCACGAAAGAGAGAGACGCCACGCCTGCCTTTGGAGCATGACGTCATTGTTTGCCCTCCCCCTACCACCCCGCCCCCTTCTCTCCAGTCGCCTTGGAAGCACGCTAAAACGTGACAATCATAGCGGCGAAAAAGGCAAATAAAACTGTCACCACGGGGACGAAAAGCGTGAAAGTGCTTTGGCGAGAGAGTAAAATTTTCTTGAGGAGTTCTTTCCTTGACATGGGAGAGACCGCCGTAGCGATGGGCAGATGCAAAGCTAACATCAACGTCTCGCATGGCGGCTTAACTTATCGTAACTCTAAGCATATATGCTCGAATTATAGGGCTTTATCCCTGCATGCATGCAATTTAAGTTCTATGCAATACATACAACTTACCTGTCATGTAACGTATAGTGTATTTGGCTAAAAATAATTAACCCACTCCGACACACCAAAGATGGGGCTTGCATGGTTTTATGATTAGAATGTCAGCTGTCTATCACATCCATTTAGGAGTGAAAGTTACTCCCTCATAAAAATGTATTTAATTTCATTCTAACCTACAATTTATTAATGTTACTCTAACCGATTATATAACCTATAAAAATGTATTTAATTTTACCGTAAATTTTATAGAACTAGTATAGGTTAACTGTCCGGATTATAAAATACCTCTTTCGGTATAAAATTAGTCATTTGGTCATAATATTTTACGTGCAATCGTAGAAACACTATCAATTGTATGAACAACGACATGGTCATCAAATTCACGTCGCGATGAAAGTTCAGCGTAACTTTAGCCTCAGCTACATAACCCTGAGGTTAAGAGGCTGCAATGTGAACGCAGAGGAATTTTACATAAGGAATATAACTCGATTGCACATGGTCAGCAAAGTTGACTGAGAGGAAACGTAAAAAGAAAGGGAATCTGAATTCAAAGATATGGAGATTGACTCTGAAACCTCACATTACAAAGGTATCGAGAGACACGTATGAAGTCAATTGTAAGAGCATCTGCATAAGAATCACCTAGAGAGTTCGGTTGTCAAAGGTGATGTGGATCGAAAATTTTGATAAAAACTTGAAGTTTGACACAAGACGGAAAAACACACGATTAATTAATGAAATCGAGACTACACAGAACACAGCCGAGCGTGAGGTGACCTCACTCGGATCATTCCGACCGCAAAAGGTGAGGGGCAGGGAGTGGGGGACGGTCTCAGGAGGCGATGCCCTGTTATGTGCGCCAACAAGAGAAAAGAATGTAAAAAAAGAGATATAAAAAAAACAAACAAACGAACCTTTTTTTTCCTTTATCTCGGTGACGGTCGTCTAGGTTACCGGCCTGTCGCGAAGGTCCTGAATGAGAGGGGCGTGGGCCCGTCTGGTCTGCTGAAAAGAGATTGGGGAGGGGGGTGCTGATGAAGACACCTGATGAACGAGGTGAGCTTGAAGGCAAAATGAAGAGAGGATATAATTGGGGAACCAATCCGGTCAAGGTTCAGACGGTGGCTTCATCGGGGTCGCCGACTCTTAGTCCGTCTTTCCGACCGCACTAACACATTCACAACAATAGGTGGGGGGGATTAGGTGAGCGAAGAATACTGGGGGGTATTAGGTAAGCACTTGTTGCTCAGCCACAATGGGGGGAGGGGACAGGATACGTTGGGGGAGTCCCTTGAGAAAGGGGGTCTGGAAGGGGAGTTCCCTTTCAACAACACAACACTGACTCCACTTCGCCGCCGCCGAACACGACAACAATACCGTCACCCATTGAACTCGGGAGAGATTAACGCTCGCAGTAGCAATGGCGTTCAGAGACAAACACTTTCGTATCCTCCGTGGGCTGACTTCGCGTCCGTACTCAAAACCCTCAGCTCCTCGTATGTGGACATGTGCGATGGTATTCTCGCCGTCTGCTCGTTCCACGCGCCTCCGGCCGACTCACCGCCCTTCTCCGCACCTCTCCTCCAGTTCCTCCCGCTTCAAACCAGCCAACCGGTCCTCCCTCGCGTTTCCAGAGGCTCGACATCCGGACGAGGGGGGAAAGGAGGAAGAGGGGGAGGGAAGGGGAGACGGGGGAGGATGGGTGGTGGGATGGGAGTAAAGGGGCGGGGCGTAGCGAGCACAAAGGTGACCGCCCTGTTGCCAAATGTCCACACACATACAAGCACCCTTCGTCAACAGGTTGGCCGCCGCGCGAGGTAAAAGGATAAATGAAGTGCTTTGCCACTCTCAAGAGTCACCAAGCTTGGCGGTGGTTCGGCGTGAAACTTTGCATTCGTGCTACAATACGTGTTATCTTCACACATGAAAAAACAGGGATTTTTATGGCAAACCCATGCTATTTTAACACGTAGCCTTATAGCCCATGAGGCATACGTATTTCGTAAAAGTTCGGTTACTAACTTATTTATTTATCTTCACTACCCCGAATACAGCACAATGGGCTAATTTACGTCGGGTGAATAACGGTAACAACGGACGAGACACAAACACCCATGTCCAGGGCAGATAATATTCTACCCAGGCGGGACTCGAACCCGCGACCCTATAGGGTTAGCTGGCGAGGACTTTACCCCTCCGCCACCGGGGCCGACGATTCATATATTTCCATCGCAACTAAAAGTAATACATTACACTAATACAGATAAATAAGAAATAAATTAGACTAGTGGTAGCTAAGAAATATTAAAAGGGTGTCAAGGGTTCGAAAAAAGTATTAAACATAACGGTAGTATAAATTTCAAACACTACGTCGAAGACCAACCTCAAAAAATTATTTCATCACGGCACACATTTAAAAAAAATAACTCGTTAATAAAAGAGCTCTACAAAATTTTCACTTATCTTTTCCCACGCGTAATTTTACTTTTCACGGTCACGGCTTCGTTACAGATTACTTGGCGGGCTGATAATGGTACATCTACATCTACGTAATACCCTGCGAGCCACCACGAGGGTGTGTGGCAGGGGGTGAAGATCACCAAACATGCACTATTGCCATGCAAGTAGGATATTTAAGGGAGGCATGCTAGAGAACAAGGTCACAAGCAGCTTGATGGTTAGTATCTACATAATAAGAAAGGGATTATTGGTTGTTATTACATGCATCATGCACTACAGACTACTATAACTATATTTCACCTACCTATCCCTTTGCTACGCTGCCTATTGTACTCTCTTATTAGCGGGAAAAATGACATTTTTAATCTATCGGTACGACAATCTATCTCTCTAATCTTGTTAATATGATCAAACCTAGCATAATACGCAGGGGTTCTCAATATATATCTAACGTCATCTGTGAACAACTCTGTTTCGAATTTACTTAAAAGGTTTAACCTAAATTTTAACCTGCGTTCTGATAGTAATTCCCATCCTAGTTCTTCTATTAAATTCGAAACACTTATACAATTACCAGAACTCAGGTGCTCACAAATGAAACAATGATCGTGGAAAATAAATTACGCGTGGTGAAAGTTTCGTCAAACTTCACCGAATCTTTCTTAGCGTGAGGGACTTCCACTAAGCTACGCCCAAAACCACTTCTCATATAACTTTTGTATTATATTCATTACTGCAAGTACGGTGAGCTCCACTGCGTTACAGATGTACTCAAATAAACGGTGGCCCAGGAATTGTATCTCGACTTACTTGAAAAATTATTAAAACGTACTCTTTATGTCCATCCATCTTGAGAGGCAGTTCGTCTCTCATCACAGCCGTCCTCACACCCCTATCACCACGGAGTCCTTGTCGCGTTACGCTTCTCGAGAGGAGGGAAGAATTTCATTTATCTGGTGCGCATACAGCAACTGACGGGAGGGACTAAGTCGGGAGCCACATTGGTATAGGTGGACAACCTTCCAAGAGTGCGCGCCATTATCGGCCAAATCTCTGACTCAAAATTTTGCCGCGTGCCAATCAAGTTCTGTTGAGAAATTATAATTCGATTTCTTGAATGAGGTCGCGCTCCACGCTTTTCGTTGTGGTTTTATCATTGTGTGGCTTATTTCCTTGAATTGAATTGAATTAAATTATTTCCAGTACCAGGCTAAATTTTTATTCACTACAGAAAATATAATTTTTTTCTTTTTTAGTACGATGTTAAGATATTTCTTTTTTTTAGATTTTTTAATATTTTTTTTAGAGAAGCTAGGTTAAAAATTCCTTTTTCAATTTTTTACTTTTTAGTCCTAGTTAATAAAATGTTTGATATACAACAAGTTAAATCAAGAAATAATGAGCTCCGGTTGAAAGTTTAACACCTACAACTTTCAGTTGCAGGTGACTTTTTCCCTTCGGTTCGCTGAAGAGGGTATGCGTCGTACACGCGTGTACGACGCATACTCACGTCCGTTCCTGTCTGCGCTCTAGATGAGTCAGATTCTCCCGGAAACTGGGCCCTTCTGAATGAGTGAGTGAGTGTTTTCTGGGTGCTTGTGTGTGTGGATTGCTCCGTGTTTGTCCCTGGTGGGGAAAGTTTTTTTCTTCCCGTAAACATTCACACAACGTGTGCTCGTTGTTATCCTGGCGTCTTTAACGGGGTCCTTGGAGCCTCGTGGAGGATTCCATTCAGGATAGTGTGTGTGTGTGGCTGTGTGTGGTCCCTGGCGAGGAAGTTAACATTCCCGTAAACCACCACAGAGGGTATTCTGGTTGAGAGGTTGTGGTTGGTCCCCAACGTGGTTTTCCCGTTCAACCAACACAACAATAATTTCTGACGAGAGAGAGACTATTATTACGGCCATTGGAGATATTCCCCCTTTTTGCATACAACAAGGTGTTTTATGAACATTTTATTAACTAGGGCTAAAAAAGCTAGGACTGTTTACTAGGATAAAAAAACTCGCCAAGTCGTGGACTCAATGCGAAGACTTTGATTGACCCAATATTCTAACTAGATTCATATGTTTGAGTGAATGAAGTGGTAACTATTTAGGGTCAAATGAAGTGGTAACCATGGATCCACGGAAAAGCGAGTTAAAGAAAAGCATGCAAAAAGAGATATAAAATGCCGAACTGACTAATACAAAAATTTCTTCTTTCCATGCACCACGAGTAATTATAAAAAAAATAGAGTGAGACACTATGACATTCAATTGGCATGCAAATTACCTACTTCCCCTCCCATTCCCTTTGAATATACCTGGTAGTATTTTTATATTCACTTACGTTCATTGCTTCATTACAACGCTGCATAGGCTCCACTGGGCCTAGTTCCATGCCTCTGCCACACGCATCAGAGATCGCTCGCATGCCTTACAAAAAATTCCCATACAGGCTGTTCCGTACATCGTACAAGGGAATTCAGCAAAAAATTGGCATGATCCCTGTATAATTAGTTCCTTTTCTAATGCATTGTAAGGAATATGGGCGTGGTACTAACTTTCCGTAGAAGTATCCCCTGTAGAACACGGGCAGCTAAGAAAGACCTATGCAAACTTATTCCCGGCAATTCTTAGCGAGTGATCTCTCTTTCGGAGGGAATTTTATAGAATACTTGAAGAATTTATTTAGAACACTAATGAATTCTACAGAACGCTTAAAGAATTTTTACTAAAAGACCAAAGGAAATTCACTGAAAGTGTTAAGGAATTGTGTCGGAGTTACTTCAAAAGGTGTCCCAGTGTCTTAAGGAATGTATACAGAACTCTCTGGAATCGAGGGACAAACGGAATTTACGGACTTGAAAATTTACCAGATGATGTCACACAGCGACGAAACAAAGGTCGTTCAATAAAAATCTTACGTGGAAATTACGATGTTTTTCAATCTATAGCCATGAAGTAATAACACCAGGTTACCCCCGAACCATCATTATGGTCCAGATAGGAATCAGAAAAGTTTACTCGACTGATGTTGAAAATCTCAGGCAAAAATGATCCAAGTAAACAAAAGTCACTGATGACGAAAAACTATGTTACGACAAATTTCCGCTTCCAGTAAAACTAATTGAGATTAATCGACATTAATTAATTATGAATAATGACTAATGATACAACTACCTTGAAGAAAAGCAATATAATTCTCAAAGAAAAGGACAATTGATTGATTTCGGGGAAAAGAGCCAGAAAGAATGGAAGAAGTGGAGGTGGGAACCATTTGGGCGATCTTGCGTACTTGGGTCGAATGTTTGCGAAAGACTGAATGAGAGATTCAGGAATGAAAGCCAAAGTTCCTCCGCCATTTCTAAACACAGTTTTTGCACACCAGTTTGATACGACAGATGTACACCGTGTCATACAGTAGTATTATATTTTAACCCTTTGAGCGCGGCATGACGTGATATCACGTCATTGTTGTCTTTACGCTGGTGCTGATGACGTGATATCACGTCAGGGGTACAGTGAGTATTCCAGCCATCACTAGGGAAGTTTCACTAGGCCCCCTAGTGAAAGCTGGGACACTCACGGTACCCATGACGTGATGACGTGATATCACGTCATCGGTACCAGCGTAAAGACAACAATGACGAGATATCACGTCATGCCGCACTCAAAGTGTAAGCCTCTATGGACGGAATTATGACACATCAGCATGAAAAACATACTGCTACTATATTAGTTTTAAAAAACTGCAATTTATTTGATAATAACGTTTATTTTGAAATGAGTTGTATTTGTATTATATATATATTTAATTTCAAATAATAATTTACAAGATAATATTTACACAAGGTGTACTTCAACATTACCTTCATAACGTACCATTTTAAAAATTATCCAATTTTCTCTTTATACGACAGCCGAAACTAGTTATTTCTTCGCTCAACCAGGCACGACATCGTCAGTGAATAGTGTCACACGTCCATCTATTCAAATTTTTTGACAAAGAGACGCAACTTTCCACACAATCAATCCAAAGCGTTACAATTCTGTCCAGCGCAGCAACTAAATGGAAAAGCCTCTCAGAAAGCAGATATTTCAATGATTTTGAAACGTAACAAATTTGATTCGCTCGTCCATAGAGGGTTAACGACGAGTCTTAGGTCAGTTTCCTACTGATTTTATTATAATAACCTAGGGAACTTGGAAAGAAGAATTTTTCGACGTGGAAACAAGAATTTGCTTGTATATTTCTCACTGTTTTTCGTTTCTCTCAACCATCGAGGTGCAGTACGGGGTCAAATAATATTCTCCGTGTCAAACTGAAATTCGCCTGAACTGAAATTTTCAAGTAAATAAAGGGTTTAGGCTCCGAGCATCCAACAGTTCACAACCTAGTCCTTCCATTAGCTACGCAACATTTCCTGTTCTCTCATGATAGTTTTCAACGAAGCGTGCGGCTCTCCTTTGCATTTTATTTCCGTAGCGAATTAATTCGATTAGAAATGTTTCTGCGCAGAGTCCCAAATGCTCGCGGCGTATTCGAGCTGCGGCCTAACCAGAGTAAAGTAGGACATCTCTTTTCTCTGGCTTATCGTAGAACCTCCAGCTACATCTACATCTACGTCATACCCTGCAAGCCACCCAAAGGGTGTGTGGCAGGGGGTGCTTTCGCACCAGGCATACATGAATGATATGGTAGAACACCGACATTACATTAAAACCCGCGTACCACACATGCAAAGCGCCAATTAAAAATCTACTAACCAAGAAACATTCTATCGTCAATCGTTCCAACATGCAAGGGATACAAAGACTACTACTACAGATTCAAAATATCATGCATAAATAAGAACATCAATATTTACATCATGCATAAATAAGAGAGTAGAGAATATAATGAGAAAGATTTACTGCCTGCCTATTGTCAATACTCGAACTATTCATGACGACGATCACAGCTGTTATGGTCCCGAATGGTACGCGGAAAAAATGACATTTTATACCTATCGGTTCTACAATCTAGCTCTCTAATTTTATTGGCGCGATCTAATCTGCCGTAGTACGAAGGGGTTAATAGTATGTTTTTTACGTCGTCAGTAAAATGATTTTCCTGAAATTTATTTAGGAGGTTAAGCCTATAATTTAACCTACGCTGTGATAGCGATTCCCATCCTAATTCTTCTAACAGTCCAGACACACTAGCCAACTTATCGTAGCATCGTTTCACAAACCTAGCTCCTCTTCGCTGTACGCTATCTAACTCTGATATCAATCCCGTTTCGTATGGATCCCATACACTAACAGCATATTCCAGCTATTCGCTACTTACATCCTAGTTTCTTTCATGGAGCGCCGCAAATGTTTCTCATGTAATATGAGAAGAGTTCAAGACACGGAAGGCATACGTGAGACCGGATATCGAGAAGTCCACTCTCCAGTGGGTCACGGTTACTCTCTCGCAGTCAGGAATTAACGGAGAGTTAAACGCTGATAAAAAAAACAGCACATTGTATTCTTAAGAGAAAGACAATAGGGGAACACGGTATAACATAAATGACACGAGTAAGCGGGAGTTTCGCATAACTCACGCAACGCAATTCAAGCACCGGAAGTACCCCCAACCACGAGCTTTCACAGGGAACAAGCCATTTAAGTACATGCGGGTCTATTTAATGTTAATTCAATTTTAATAGAGTGGAAGTTGAAGATCGGGAATGGACGAAGAAGCAAGCGGACGTCACGAGTGCCGGTTCAAGTGGTCACCAGTCAAAGGCAAACTTTGTGAATATCGGTTGTTCAAATACACATACTGGGTGTTTTAGGAGGAAAGTTCGAATCTCCTGGACGAGGTAGGGGAGGTGATTTTCAGAATTTTTGTCCTATCAACATGAGATCGCAACTCCTTGGTTACCGAGCTATGGCAACGTAAACATTTTTTCAGAAGTAGTCTGCAATCACAATGAAAACACCCAATTTAAACGACTAGTATCGGTTAAGGAGATTCGAAACTTTTCACAGAGGTGCATAAGATACGTACTGTTCTTGTTCTGCAATCACCAATACTAACGGTATCTTATTTTTAAGATGGCTCTCGATTATTCGTCGAAATTTAATTCCTCAAAAATAAATAATGTACGATAGAACTCTTAATTTCAGAGATATCAAAAAATGTGTCAGAATAGAACCTTTAGTAAGTTTATTTTTCAATTCATTGCAGCCAAAATCACATATCTATCTTTTAAAAGAAGGAAGTAATGGTAACTTAACTGATGTTAAAACAACGAGGCAACAAATGCTTTCGTGGGTTAGAGCTTTAATTTGCTTAAAAAACCTCGGAAATCAGCGACACTAATTAAAAATTGCCTTTATGAAAAAGACCCGAGGAGAATATGCGACCAAGGTCACGGTCTGGTAGCTGAGAGTTACAAAGTGAACAGTCATAAAGACAACAAAGACTTTGAGGCGGAGTTGACAATATGGACGAAAAGTTAAATAAACAATAAATTATAGATAATAAATTGTAAAATAAAATACCATATTGAGGTGAATATAAAATGTACGGAGAGAAGCTCAGACGATCAAGTCTGGCGAAGAGTTGGAGGGAAAAGAATTAAAATGAAAACTCTGAGATGAAGAAGAGATGACAAATTCGGCACATTTAGTGACACTGCCGCCTAATGAAAACAATTTTGGAAGGAGAATTGAATGGGAAGAATTACGGAGGGAAAATATTATGGCTGTCAGGAGAGTGAAGTGGAGAGCTAATGCATACCAATCTTCGGATTGCTAACAGCTGATGACGATGGCCACATTAAAGAATGCGAGCATTAAAAATTATAAATAATGAAAGTTTATGCCTTGCCTGACTTCGGTGGAAAGGGGTATAAATCAAGGGAGATTAAACTCTACAGCCTCTTAAAATAACAGAATAAAAAGTCTCCAATAGCCGTTAAAACATTTAAAAACGTGTTATCTGAAGAATTTTCATCACCTTCTCCTCAGTCATCGTTGATCACACAGCGTGAAATCTTTTGCTGATATGACACACGTTCCGGAATAATGTTTGAGCAATCCTTCTGCTTCTCAAGCAATGACGAATGGTTTAGCTTTCGTTGCCCTGTAGGAGAAAATCATATCTTCCTTAGTCAACGACGTGCCTAATGGCAATTGCTTGCATTGCTGAGGTCCATTTTCCTTGGGCTGACGAAGAATCATCGGATCTAGTAACTTCACGAATGTTTTCGCCTACGCTGCATAAAAAAAAATACCAACGCTCATGAAGGACAAATGACAAAGGATCTCTGCATTCTTTACTCGGAAGCAGAGCTGATACGTCACAAATCCAAACAAATTTGATTCATTCGTCAAAGAAATCTGGCTAATTATGAATAAAAAAAATAATAATCGTAGACATTTTGGTAAGTTTATACAGCTTGAAATGTCAAACTATCTTCAAGGAAAGATTTAACCGGACTGTCAGCCTAATTATAACGTTTTCACTCCACTTATAAAACATCAGGAAGAAGAAAAGTTGTTACAGGCAGGGAAACGGATTCCTACAAGATCATTAACTAAGGGGAGTCGAGGGTATTTCTCGTTAGCTTGGGAAATATTTCACTCTAAACTTCTTTAATGCGTAACTTCATTATGAAATGATACCTTCACAATTATTTAGGCAAGTCGAGCGGTGTATGTTTCCAGATCGCATCTTAATAAATTACGGAATCTTTCGAGTATAAATTATATTGAAAAGGATTATTTCTTGTGAGACTTTGGCTTCCCGGGGGAATCATAAACGTGAAGCTCTCTTGAATGTGGGAATAGGCTGGGCCTCCCTATGTCCACGTGTCGAAGGATCTCGCGCTAAGTAACACAATCGAACGGCTTTTAGAAATGCCGGCCGGACCAGATTAGCTCATGATCATTAAATAATAAAATAAATACTCAGGTGTGATGCGACAGAATCGTTCAATACTGAAAGAAATGGAAAAATTTCAGTTTTCCTCCAATAAAAGATTGAGTTAGACAACTTTCGACGCTACAGCGTCATCTTCAAGTATTGAGGTCTTGGACTTGTACATAATGTATAAACATCGAAACTAGTCGAACTAAATGTTGTTTATTGGAAAACTTAAAATGTTTTTCTTCTTTTTACGTGATAATGAATTGTAGTGATCTTTGACTGTATATAAATATAAATGATTTTGGCTAATTTCAGTAAAACGATCTCTCTATCCCGTCGGTTCGTAATATTTGCGTGTTGTACTCGACCATTTTTTAGTGTCGAACGGATTTAATCTCCAAAATGAAATCAAGCCGTAATGCAACGGCTGAATCGGGTAATGATATCGAGAAGAAGTCCACCACCACATTTATGGCAATGACATCCCCTCTCCTTCTTTCTATAATTCACTTGAGCGAAATCCATATACAGCTCAATAAGTTTTATCTTTAGGGTCACCAGTTCCGAAGAAAGACGTCAAGGCCACTCGTAATATTCATTCCCAGTTTAGGGCTCGCTGCCAAAATGGAAAATATTTTTCTCTTAAAGAGCATGCAATGACAAGAGCTTCGCTTGGCATTCGAAATTTTGACAAAATTAGATTGGACAATGATGTTTTCTAGTATTGAACACCGCTCTATTATGCTCTTGTATTTGTTGTACTTGACTTAATTTCTGAAGATTAAATCCAAGGAGTCCAACACTGAGAATACCATCAACGAAGTACTGTGCTAGCAAACACTACGGAGTGTGCTACGGTGTTATTCCACTCCAGGCATGCAGCACTCGTCACAGCTCAAATGAGATCATTGCACGCTCCCACGGACGCTTGGCGAAGGCCGATAAGCAGACATGAGATCAATGCACGGTCAGACCAGAAACTAGGAGAACGCTGCGCAGATCAGCATGCTAACATGCGGTGGACTCATTAACAGAAAACTACTGGTTAATATAATGAATTCGAGTAATCAATAGTACTGCAGTATACTAGATAGTGCAGGAAGCTAAATCATGTCGGTTATTTGATGCGGGGTGAGTTGTTAATACTGATGGTAAGTTCATAAGGGGGCATTCAAGTATTACGTAAAGACCTTTTTGGGAGTGGGGGGGGGGGTTTGGATCATCTTACATTATCCTATATAGAGGGCAGGGGGTAGTTAATAGGGGGAACGAAACTATGTAAGATTTTGTCCGTCTTGAAATACTATCTTTTCCGCATTAAATTTAACAGTGACATGGAGCATCCGCTCGTTACTGGCGTAATTTTCCGTAATCTCACCGCTACAACAATGCTCCCATTCTGTTGCCTGACTGGCTAGCTACATTATCTCCATGCTCAACCAAAGCGAGTATTTATCGAAGAGTAGATTAAAATATCTAACGTCTTACGTAAAACTGAACGGGTGGGGGGCGGGGGCGTTGAGAAAATCTTTCACTGTCTTACAAAGGGGGAGGGGGTGGGGTCAAAAATGGCATAAATCGTCTTAAGTAACACTTGAACGGCCCTTAAGCACAAGTACGAAGTCTACTCTACCTATAGAGGGTCAGAGTTTCATATAACTGAACTATAACAATTATGACGATCACTTATTGTACGTGGGAATATGATATTTGAAATCTGCCGCAGCCTCAGTCTTATGTGGCTCCCAATTTAGTCCCTCAAGAGATGGATATATAAAAAATGCGACACACCGATTTTGCTATCTTGCAATTCCATGCTACACTAGCACGTTGATTTGTCTAACAAAAATATTTAGAAATGATTCGCTAACAAAATAGCACATTTTCTTCTAAACACAGAATTATAATTTTTCTGTTTAATGTGACTGTGGCAGATAAATATGAGGATACACGGGGTGTCCAATACTATAAAACAACATTTTTCAATGTACGTAATTTTGACAACATTTCGAATACCTGGCGAAACTCTTGTGATAACATGCTTTTTATGGAATTATTTTTAAGCATACTTCTAGTGTCGTTTCCATTATCGCCCGTAGGATGATTTCAAACGCAGAAAAAGATGCACTCGCGTGAAATAACATAAAAGTACTTTTTTCGACTTCCTTAAATAAATTAACACGTGCACTCAGTAGCCTGATATTGCCACTCCACCTACCTTAACCCTATATGGACAGAATTATGAAATAACATCATGAAAAAAAATACTGCTACTGTAAGTATTGGTTTTTCAAAAGTACTATTTAAGCATTTTAAAAAAATTGTAATTTATTTGACAATATCATTTATTTTGAAACGTGACGTATTTTGTATTATATACAAATTTAATTTAAAATAACACTTTACAAATTTATTTACAGAAGGCATACTTCAACATTACCTTCATTACATTATAATATTTACAGAAGGCATACTTCAACATTACCTTCATAACGTACCTTTTGTAAACTTATCCAATGTTTTCTTCACATGACAGCTGTAACTATTATTTTCAGAGCTCCACTTGGCCCGCCATCGTCGGTGAATAGCGTCACGTATTCATAGATTCAAATTGTTTGACAAACCGCCGAAAGAGACGCAACTTTTCCACACACTTAATCCAAAGCGTTACACTTCTGTCCAGCGCAGCAACTAAATGGAAAAGCCTCTTGGAGAGTATATATTTCAATTATTTTGAAGCGTAACAATTTTGACTCGCCCGTCCACAAGGGTTAAGGAAAAGCCTAACTTCGAGTTGATCATGGCATCGAACAAATTAAATGTATTATTCCTTGAACTGACGTATTAGAGAACGTGCTCTTACTCATGACTTTTATTGCGACTCAGCGATATACGAAATATCTCGCAGACACACTGTTCAAATTTATCCGAAGATAAAGGGAAGGAAGAAGGTCATAAAAATTAACTGCTCTCTTTTACGAGACCTTCTTAATTTCTCGGAAAAAATGGCAGTCAATTGGAGACAAGCGGCATTGCGGGAGTGAAGGTCGCCAAAAGATATCGTCCTCCGAACTCGATACTAAAGGCTTAGTCTGAAATGCAACGCAGAATTAAAAAAATGTAACGCACATGACGCAAGCTTGCGAACTTTAAAGCTACGTGTTTGTTAAAAGATCTCGGAAGTACCATCACAGGAAGAAGTAATGCAATGAACATTAGGCGAAGAATATCCCAAGTTTAATAATGCGTTAATAGAAAAAAGACAACCGCTGTGTTCAAAGTAGATTGGACCACTAACCAGAAAACAGGATGTGAAAAATTCGTATAGAGCGTGACACTCTAGGGATCGGAAGCATAGACCATTGGAAAAGCTGACCAAAAAAGTATAAAAGTCTTAGAAACCTGGTGCTGGGGGAGGATGCTGAAGATTAAATGGACGGAAGAATTGAGAACTGATGAAGAGTACAGAAGATTAGAAGAGGAAAGCACCATTTGAAACACCATAGAGAGAAGAAAATCCAGATAAATTGGACACACTCTGAGGTACAATGGATATATGAAGAACATAATTGAAGGTAAAATAGAGGGAAAAGTCCCCAGAGGAAGACCCAGGAATAAGTTCATGGATCAAATAAAGAGGAAAGTATATAGGAATGGATACCAGGAGGTAATGAACCTAGTATTAGATAGGGAAGTGTGGAGGGCTGCAGTCATCCAGTCTTGGGATTGAACGACCAATGATGATGGCGAATATAATGGAAGCACGTAATTGATATTGTAATGGAAAGGCCAGTTAGCGCCAAATGTGGATGGATTCCTAATCACGGTCGGCTGATCCTCGTTAGCACATTACGCCTATGCTTTACTTATTTCCCACATGGGATACCATACAGAAATGAAGAACAAGATGGATTGGACACACCCTGAGACACAATGGGTTTGTGAAGAACATAATTGAAGGTGAAATAGAGGAAAGAGTCCCCAGAGGGAGACCCAGGAATAAGTTCATGGACCAAATAAAGAGAAAAGTACATAGGGAAAGATAACTGGAGCTGAGGGAACTATCATTAGATAGGGAAGGGTGGAAGGCAGTAGTAAACCAATCTTAGGATTGCACGGCAAATGAATGAATGCGCAAATATATTTCACGATGACTTCCACCCCAGCGGGATAGGCTCAGCACTCGTGCTTCACGAAGAAAAAACCATTTAGGTGATTGGAGCGTTAACCGTCGGTCATTGACTGCACATTTAAATTATTTAATAAAGTAGGTCAAAAAGGTATCCTTGGACCACTCTTAACTAAAGTATACCTATTTTTACGTATGAAATTACCATGGTGAAGTGATTGAACGGGTGGATGATTTTGTGTACTTAGGTAAGATGTATGCAAAAGATGGAAGAATAGATGAGGAGGTAAAGAGACGTGCGAATGCTGGAAGGAAAGTGGTAGGTAGCATGTGGAGCATATCAAGGAATGAGTGCTTGTCTAAGGAAGCGAAAATTGCCGTGCACAAAAGTGTATTTCTTCCCACTTTGCTATATGGTAGTGAAACATAGGTATGTCAAGATAGACATAATAGTAGACTAAACATCGTGGGTATGAGTTATCTGAGGAGTATTTGCGGCAAAAGTAGGATGGATAGGGTCAGGAATGAGTGGATCATGAATGAATGTGAGTTAAATGCTCCAGTAATGGACGTGTATGAAAGGAATGTGCTTCGTTGGTTTGGCCATGTTGAGAGAATGGATGAGAGTAGAATAACGAAACAGATATATGAGAGTAGAATGAATGGTGTGAGAGGTAGAGGTAGGCCGAGAAAGTTGTGGTTGAGGAAATTCTTGGGAGGAGGAATATTAGGAATTTTAAAAACCGGAGGGCGTGTATGAAGCAGTGTATGGGGGTAAGTGAAGCAAAAGAGGTTTGCAAGGAGAGGTCAGTATGGAGGAAATTATTGACGCAGAGTTAGGTATACAATTATGTATTAATGAGTGAAACATTTTGACTGTGCCTACCTCGGAAGGTAACGGCGTGATGGTTATGTATGTATGTAAGGAAATTACCATGAATTTAATGATAAAGATATACCATAATTATATTTTATAATTTTTGTCTCAATTTAAGTATAATAATGACTTGAGTTTAAGGCACGGAATTGGAAATTTAAGCGAAAATAATTTATAGTCACGTATTTTTCATTCGGCCTAATGCCTTGAACCATTGGAAACCATTTTAATGATATGAAAAGTTTGTATTCGCGTTTAGGAGAAACCTTGTATAAACGTCATCAAATTATTTCGGAATATTTGTCAAGTGTCATAAGACTACGCGTAAGAGGCATAAAACATCAACCATCATTTTTCTCCCTTGTGCTAATACATATTATCTACTTATAAATACACGTATGAAAGGTTTCATACGAATGCGTTATAACACCAAACGCCTAAAACGTCACATGCCAGCTTAGTTCCTCGATGATAGAGGCTTTGGCTTTTTTTTTAATCAATCAGGGTGCCAGGTAATTTTGGAAAAATTACCACCGAAGTCCGCAGGACACTAAGGATGAAGAAAAGATAATTAAACTAAACGTAAAGATCGCACATTAACCAAATAAGTCTCCAAATTTCTCTCAGAATCATGAATATATATTACGGATTTATATGTTTGGAATCGTTGCCTAGGTAGTATGTTGCCTCCATTTCCACATTTAGTTCACTCAGTCCTTGGCGCCACTCAGAAAAAAGTCTTCAGTCGAATCGTAAATAGCCGTTGTTAATTGTTGTTGACGTGAAACTGTGGTGAATATTCAATAAATATTGAAGAGATATGAAATACTTGATGCTGTGAATAATAGCAGACTACTTTTGAGACGTAACAGTTACTTTGCAAATGCTAGAGAGGAAATATCTATTACAGGAAGTGTGTAAGAGGCATATGAAACTTCCATCGTGAGCCTTTTCTCTGTTGTGTGGATATTTTTCTGTTTATTAACGGCTACATGTTTTTGGTTTATTACCTGTTGAGAGCCTTAGGAATCAGAAGGTATGATCTGGATAGATCGATGAGGATGTTAATGTGTAACCTACTATTCATGTGTGGCCTCTCGCGTTGGTTCAACAATCTCTCCTTTATTTGTTATTAAAATTATAGTTATTGGCGAAATTTCTCATCCATAGATGATATTGTCGTACTTGGTTTTAAAATCCTTATAGTGCTTGTATCCGTCTTCTAATTCATTCCACTTTTTTCACCTCCTATTATTATGATCTAAATTGCCGAGGAACCATATTCGAGAAGTGCTGAGAGGTTAATTGTGCATTTGTGTGATTAAATTTGGAGAGAAATTAAATATATCTGTTGAACAGACGATATTAAAAAAGAGTGTAATTACGTCCCGCGTGTAGTACTACATTTTTATCCACTGCATTATGATTACTGGTAAGTAAAACCGGTAAGACGTGATTATTTACGATCTGTTGACAGTATTTACATTTGAACTGGCGTCTATCATCACTAGATGGCGACTCAATCGAAAAAGTTTGTTTACGGAATACAAGGCAACAGTTTTTGGCGACGAGTGGAGAATCCATTAATTATATTCATGCTCAAAATAAGTCTCATCAAAACAAAGACGAAAATCACTCCCCCAAAAACACTTATTAATAAACAACCGTTTCTAAGTGATAAAACCTAGCCAAGGCCTCAACAACTTTTATTTGTCAAAATAAATGTAAAATTACAAAGTAACAGTTCCGACCATCTCAAGCCGCGTCCACACCTGTTAAAAATTTGCGGTAAATATGGCAGAGTGCATACATTTTTGTGCGGGCGCAGGAATTTTTGCAAATGTGGACGTGGAAATGCACACAAGAATTTATTCCATCCGAAACGGACACGATTCGGACAGAATCGGTTATTCGACGAACATTAAGGGGTTTGCGCCGCATTCAGGTTATCGATGTGGACGCTTCTGCCGCACAAATGCCTGTCTAGCCACTAGTCCAATGCATTCAGCTCGTTTTATGCATCCAGCTACATCGTTAAAAGCTAGTATTCAATAATACCTGACTTAATTTTACGAATGACGATCATCAGTCCGCTCTCTTGACCATCATCTACGTGCCTCAGTCATATGTACAAATATTTACTTAAAATATATATCTAAAAATATGGACTCATCCCACGAAAATGAATATTTGGTATTAAAATATTGTTACCCTATAATAAATCCGCACCTATGCTATCTTATGGTGTACTAGCGGAAAGTATCCGTTGAAATGCAACGGGAGTGAAAAATATTGAACTTATTTTATACGAAAATCACAAAGCCAGTTGAGCAATAATATTGAGCATGAATATATATTATGGATTTTTGACTCCTCGACAAAAAATATTGTCTAGAATTCTGTAAATAAACAACCTTTTGGATTTTGGCGCCGCCTAGTGATGAAAGGCGGCAGTTCAAATGTAAATACAGTCGACAGATTGTAAATAAACACGTCTTACCGGATTTACCTACCAGTAATCATATTGCGGTGGATAAAAATGTAGTTCCATACGAGGGATGTAATTACACACTTTCTCACGTTAACAACATTTAACAACGGCCATTTACGATTCAACTGAGAAGACTTTTTTCCAAGTAGCGCCAAGGACTGGGTGAACTAAATGTGGAAATTTAGGCAACGCGTAGACTAGGGCAACAATTCCAAACATTTCAATCCATTATGTATATTCATAATGTTGCTGTAAATGAGCTTCGAATGTATCGATTGCCCCCCCCCCCCGCGAAGCAATCTATCATGGGGCCCTTGGGACTCTGGGCCCTTCTCATACAGATTTTCTTGCTACGTGCCAAGGAAATATGCTATTGTTGATTTCAGATAAAGTAATCCCAGCCCTCTATCTTGGGTGAAAGTACTTTTAAAAAGCAAAAAATTAAATCACTGCATCGAACCCAATGCTTAGCATGGACTACAGGGGGGGGGGGGCTTTGGTGGCCATGAGGGCTTTCTAATAAAGCCTATGTTACAACTAGATATATTTTCTATCTACATGCTAAATTTAGCTCAATCGGTTCAGTAGTTTTCGCGTGATGGAGCAAGAGACAGAAAGACACCATTACATAGTTATATATTAGTAAGGATAACAGTATTATTATTTCAATTATTAATTATTTATATATACATAAGTTTATATATATATATATATATATAAAGCTATAAAACTGACTGAGTCATTCATCCAAATTCCTGGGCATTTATAAACGAGCTAGGAGGGTGAAATTTTCAGGGGAGCTATGCGTCAAGTTGGGAAAAAATCGGAAAAGTTAAAAAAAGTCGATTAGGCTTCGAGTTATGGCAATCGATAGCTTTACTGGGATTAAATGGGAAAAATGAAAAATTTTAGTGCAGACCTTTTTTCTTTCGTTCATTAAGATATGAAAGAATTGAGCTACAAGATTTCATTCTTTAACAAATATGAGGCTGAATGTTTGAGTAATCTTATTCTTGCAATCGATTTTCCCTACCTACCGTTAAACTGAAATTTTTAAACTTTTATCGTGGGTTTAGAAATATCTTCAGTTTCGTCGCTATGGATAGCTTTCTCCATTGTCGCCGGGCCGATTGTCGATTTGAGGAGTGGAACTCGGCGAGGCGGGCCAGCTCTCTGTTTGATTGTAGTATTTTGAGAAGTCGTTAATGACCGGATGAGATATAATATATATTTGTACTAGTACTGTCTGGTATCCATACCTCATGTAACGTGTAATTCATTTTGAGAATTCCATAATATTTTTCTTTGCTTGCGTACAACGCGCAGGCTTGAGAGTTTTCATTGGTTTAGTTAGGATGATGCATTAATTTTTCGTTATTTAAAGAGTATCATCATTTAAAAGCTCCCCCCTTGCTTGCAAACTGGAAGCACCCATTTACTCGTTATATTATATCGCTGAACGCAATTGCAATGTAAGCTCAATGAGAAAAAAATTTTAATTGGTTTGTTACTGTTATTTTTTGCGTCGCAATTGAAATGATATTGTGCTGTAAGATACTTATGCTTTAAAAGTTTTTATTTCATTTAGCAAATGCCGAATGCATGCAATTGACGGAAGGCTACCTCCCCACAGTTCTGTGACCTTTGAGGCTGCTTAAAGCTCCTGAAAATAGTAAAAAGCTTTCTGTACTTAAAATTGTGGAGTAATAAATGTGTTACTAATGTATTTACCCCGAAACCAGAAGATTAAAAGTACTTAGCGGGAACTTTGTCGCGGTGGGAAAAAAAGTCCCACCGCCTCCCTAGTGAAAACGAGCCTAGCAGAGATTTCCTATGAAATCAGGAGAACAATGGAATACTCCTAGAGAGGCTCTAAAATCCATTTATATAAAGCTAGGTTGATGAATTTTTTCACTATCATCCATTTCGGAATTAAAATATAGGCGTATCTCATTACATCACAGATCTATAGGAAAACGTGGAATATCATGGAATTTCCTGGAACGTGTATGTAGGTCCTCCAAATTGATGCCATTGTCGTTCCGCAGGACTGCTCTTGGATAGCAGTATACTCACCGTTACTTTAAAAAGAAATTCGCACTCACTTCAAGCTCCAGTAATCCCTAGAAAAAAATACAAGAAAATGCCTTGAACTTCTGTAACAAGCGCAAAAATATAGCTAGCGTGACCGTTTATTTTAACGCAATTCTTGGTATGCGATACGTGCCCGTGAGTAGGGATTAGGGGGTGGGGGAGAGACAAAATAAATATGCGTGCATATCGATAGGAGTTCTAGAATTTTCCTGGAGTGGTATTAATTACAAAATAGTAATAGAAAAATTATAGTCTTATTCCCTATACGCTACAGGTATATTAATAACGGGACATGCTGGCATCATACACTACGTATACCAATCAAACTAAAGTCGATAAGAACTCGGACCGATCTGAACATTCTGAGCCAGCCGACTCGGAATGCCTCGTTTACCAATGCAAAATCGTTTGAAATATCGATTTGAATCGGTTCATAGCGATTTGAAATCTCAGACTGGCAGAGAAAAGCGGGCCGAGTGAGCTCGCTTCTCATATCGATCCCACTAGCCTGTTGCGTTTACCATACCGAGCTGAACCGACCAAATCGATCTGAGTTCGATTGGTAAACTTAGTGATAGTGGGACTACAATTAAGTTACCAACAATATTTGACAAATTGCAAGTACAAATGAAACAATATTACAGCACAATAAGAGTAGCTGAACGGTCAGCGATCGCCAGAAGTGGGTCGCTATTCTCACTGAAGCGAGCCGAACAATTGAAGAACAACATGAGCATTTGTCCACAGCTATAATGCGCGGCTTATTTGAGCTCAAGACCGACTCTGCATGCGTTAATAGCCACCTTGAACAGTTGCCTTGGTTTGAAATATGTACTTAGTCTCACGGCGATCGCCAATCGCTGCCGTCAACAGCCGACTTTCGTCATACTAAGATGAAAGAGCCGTTTGCCATTCAAGACCAGTATCTAAAGCTATATGACTTGTTACTTTTTCAAAACCAAGCTCGTATTTAAAATATATAAATCGTATATAAAAACCAAAACCAAGCTCGTATATAAAATAAAAAAAAACGACAAGATTATTCCTATTATATCATGGGATTGGAATACTGCTGTGAACTATCCCGTTAGAAACTAGTCTCCAAAGGGTATAAGGAGAGTAATTTACAGAAACCAAAATTTCACGAATTCTCTTCATGGAGTGCGGAGACTCCTAGGGGAAATTCACAACATTAGGATCCAGGGAATACTTCAAAACGTCACATCGATCGGATAAAAAAAGTGTAGAATGGCGCTCAGTATTTTAGTGATAATGCTCAACACCAACACCTCTCTCCCTGTGACCGAATACACCAGATGTTCTATTTATTTAGATCTTAAATTACTTTAACCAAGTTGTTTTTTGGAATCGGGAATAACAACGGTTGCTAAGATAAGCTGCATGACGGGAAAAAAATTTCAAATGCAGATTATAGCTAAAATATTCAGGATGAGGCAGGGCAGATGGCGTAATATTGCGGAATCAGCAGTTAAGTGAAAAAGTGGAATTTTACTTTTATAAATAAATAGGAAGTAAAAACTTTCCCCTTCAATCACTTTGTTACAACACGTGACAAGTACTACTTTCGATTCAATTACGTTCTTTACAGATCGCACTTGAAGAAATTTGATTATAATGCAAGCTAATCAGTACAACATAAAAATAAAAAAGATTTATCAATTATCTCAAAAGGTAAAGACTAATTTAAAAAATTAAGTAGCTTCAATTTCGGTCCAGAGAAACATTGAAAAAATGTGGAAATTCGAATTCACCAAATTTACCCGATTTTACCAAATACATTATGTTGCAAGCATTCTCTGTCTGAGTAATAAAACATTATTATTACATCCCTTGTCGAATGGGCTTCAGCCTTCAACTATAACGCTCCCGCGCCACGGCCGAGCAGAGAAGCGACGGGGAAGCTGGATGAAGACGAAACGTAAACACGCGGACAAGACGCTCTTACGTTAGTCCCCACCAGCCTCGCCCTTGGGTTGGTCATACAAATCACGATATCGTAGTCGAGTCACTCTTTTACGACTGAGGTGACCCGAATGTGTCAAGGAGCTCACGGAGGATGGGATCAAAAAGAGAATCACGACTTGAACAAGAATACACTATTATTACAATTAAACTGTTACAAGTAGGCCATTGGTCTGGTGGTAACGATAAAAACAGTCGAGTGAAAGAATAAGCCTTGAAATCCTCTACTTCCTTAACCTGTTTTTAAAAATACTTCAATTTTTTGGGAAGGGCTCAAATATTTTTGCTGGTAGGTCGTTCCAGTCCTATATGGTTCTATTCAAGAAGGAGAACTGTTTTACATTTGCCCTTTGTGATCGGCACTTTATCTTGAACTGGTACTCATTTTTCCCACAAAGTTTGGCTTTATTATGTCCTTCCCAAATTCATCCCATGCTTTTTCCTCACTCACTATTTTATACATCCCACATAGCCTGCTCCTTTTCCTCCTCACCTGCAAACTCTCCCATCCCAGTGCTCTAAGCGTTTCTGTTACGTTCTCTGTTTTATTGTACTTCCCTAGCATATACCTGGCCGCTTTTCACTGCACCACCTCCAAGTTCATCACCTCTCCTTATGTGGGTCCCATACAAGAGATGCGTACTCTAGTATTGGTCGAACCAGGGTTTCATAGGCCTTCTCTTTAGTGGTCGTGCTGCTCCCTTTGAGGTTTCTCATTACCCAATGTAACATTTTGAAAGACTTTTTTAACAATGTGTTCCACGTTTAAACCCCATCCTAAATTCCTAGTTAAATAGCCTCCTAAGTATTTACAGCTGTCCAATTTTGGAATTAATCTACCGGAGAATTTGTAATTTCTACTTCCGGTCTTTTTTTAATGCTTAAAGTCACATATTTGCATTTAATTACATTTATATCCATCCCACTTCTCGATACCAATTCTTTAATTTGTTCACGTCGTCCTGTTTATATAATTATCTTATTATATGTTATTGGAATAAATAATTCGGCATACTGCAGTGGATTACATTTATAGGTAGACTCAAGAAGATGTTTTTTTCCGGAATCTCATAAGATCTCCGAAACCTGATTTCCCAAAATTTCCAATGGAAAATTTTTCTTAATCACTCTGGAGGCTGCCCAAAATTCTAAAATGTTGGCTTAACGCAAGAAAAAAGTGCTGCACACAAAAATGAAAATAATACATCACAAATGGCTGAGATGAACTCCTATTCATGAATTACGTTGAATTACGTCCTACTTTGAACCACGAACCTACATCACTCATTTTATGGTTATAGATGTGTTTTTCTTCATTAAAAACCTCATCGTTCTGATGCAGGACTCATCCTCTTCACTGGAGGAGAGGATAAAAAACTCTTTCCTGAGTTTATAGCTGTATTCAAATACCTGCCGCAAATACGGCGGTCATATACGTTGGAATACTCACGAGAAAAATATTGTCCTGGAGTGGGAATCGAACCACGGACCCTTGCGATTACCACTACGCTACTCAGACTTCCAAAGTCCAAAGGCTAGTGGTTCGATTACCGGGTGGACACTTTCCTCATGTTAATCACTACGTTTACCAATCGAACTCAGATCGATATGAACTCGGACCGAACTGAACATTGTCCAGCCAGATTGAACAAGCCAGCCGACTCGGATCGCCTGGTCACTAATGCGAAATTGATTGAAATATCGATCTGAATCGGTTCATATCGATAAAGGAATCTCAGAATGGCAGAGAAAGCGGGCCGAGTTGGCCCGTTTCTCATATCGAGCACACTGGCCCGTTGCGTTCACCATACCGAAGCTGAACCGGCCAAATCCATCTGAGTTCGATTGGTAAACGTAGCAAATGTCAATTTCCTATGTTCGTTGATTCGTTTCAGAATGTCTGATGGTGATTCAGCAACTTGTCTGCAGCCAAGGAAACGAGATACCGAAAGTAATGTGGCTTTTTCGTCTCTCGTAGTCATTCCTCCCTTTTTATTGCTAAAGCGCTCATTTGTCCTTATCATCAGATGATTTTCCGCAACTTGATCAGAGGACTTCTTATGAATCGAGAGACCTAAGTCTTAACACCACCATCAACTGAAGTTGTATTACTTTCCTCCTTACTCATGACAATTGTAGCGATTGATTAAGATGCAAAGCCATGCCTGGCTAATAAGTCAAAACTCAGACTCCTCTTTCATTGACAGAAACCTTCCACGCACTCGACTGTGGGCAACTTACCGCTTTTCTGAACTTATTTTTTTCGACAAATGGACACTAAATAATATTGATATAACATATTTATTTCTTCATATTGTAGTCAAATGTACTACTTAAAAATTAATACATTGATAATCATTAACTCAGTTTTTTAATAAACTCATTTCTATGCCTGGGAAATTCTTAATTATTGAAAACAATAACAGCAAAATATTCATATTTATAATTACTCATATGTACAAGTACAGTGATACAAAAACTGGATTTTGAAGAAACTATCAATTGCATAAATATACACTTTTATATTTCTAAATTTTACTTACTCCTGCAACAGTAATAAACGGATTTGTGATTACACCTCAATAATGTAATTTTGGAACCTGCTGATAAGCATTAGCTTAGATGGACCAGACTGAAAATTTATCATTTATGAGGTTAGAAATAATAAAAAAATGTGTTATTGAGGAAATACTTGCTCGTGAAGCATATTTGTCCTGTATATAAAAATTAATGTTTTGTTTAAATATATAAATTTATTTGTGATTATTTTTCTTTAATGTTGCCGTTATTTTATGACCATGTAATTAATATGTCTGTTTTTATGCAATTTTGAATTAGGTATTCATTTTTTATTTATTTTATAACAATTCAAAATGCTACATACATTATATTTTTTGTTGCTTTTAGGGGTATGTATCCGGAGCATTGGATAAATCCATTCATTCATTCATTCATGAATGATTATGACAGTTGTTTGTGTATGATGTTAATAGTAAAGAATATTTAATATTTAAAAAAATAAAAATAAATGGAATTATTAAGAGAAATAAACTAAGTATTACATGGAATGGATTAATATTAATTGATTTTAGTTAAAATGAAATATGACAATAATTTCAATCAGTCGGAATCCATGATCATAGGGCGAATACAGAGTTCTAAGAAGACGGGACTGCGGACAAGGAAACAGTACGTAAAAACAGTCGTGTGGAGCGTAGCACTCATATGTATCTTAGGGATGGACCATTGGAAAAGAGGAACAGAGGAGATTGAGGAACTCATTCGAAATATGGTGTGGGAGGAGGACGCTAAAGATCTTATAAACGGACGAATAAGAAGGAAGACGTTTACCGAAGGGTAGAAGAGGAGAGGACCATAAGGAACACTATGTAGAAAAGAAGAACCAGAGGGATATGGCACAGCCCAAGACAAAATGGGCTCGTAAAGAATATAATTGAAGGAAAAACAGAGAAAAAAGTCTTAAGAGAAAGGCCAAGGAGATGAATACATAGACCAAATAAAGAGTTAAGAACATAAAATTTACAACCAGGGAGAGAAAGTAGGTAGCATAAGATAGGGAAGGATGGAGGGCTGAGGTGAACCAATCTTAGGATCGAACCACCAATATTGATGAATATGAAACTGATGGAATTTAGATTCGAAAATCACAAATGCTTTCATCCCACAAAATTCATATTCTTACGGAGCGTACTCAGTGCTATGAGATGAGTTTCTCCCAGAGCCACCCAGCAAGTGCCTCTCTTAGAGAGCCAAAGCGATGCCCCTTTCTCGCCTTCTGGTCCATACATCCATCGTCTCATTCGAGAAAGGGCTAGTGATCTCACGCTTCTCGCTATCTCCAAAGTAAACAACCCAGTTGGGCTCTTGCGCATCACCCTCCCCTAATGTGATGTGGTCAGCTCATTTCTCCGACACGCATAAACACAGACGGAAAAGATAAGTCCCTGCAACGTGGCCCGACCGTTCAATCCGTTGCTATGACTCTAACAGCGTGAATTGAAAACACTCGGGCGTTAAAAAAATGACTGCACGTTATATTTAAATGGAAGGTATTTTGATGTATAAAATTTAATGAACACTGGATTAATTACGCTCCTCTTCAGAGTCTCTCCTACCATATTCACCCATTACTTTCGCGGTCTGCCTCTTCCTCAATGCATGTTATATTTAAAGTAGTTTGAGCGAAATATCATTTTACTTAGAAATCAATGAATTTGGTTTCATTTTAAAGAAAAATATTTCACCCTTCTAATGACACCAAAAATTCAACCCCTTACTACATTACTTTCGGAGATATTTGCAAACAAATACCAGCCCATTTACATTGGAAATGGTACGTGCATGCACTCCAGGGAGACATTGTTTTCAAAATGAGGGATTTCTAACACTTAGATGTCGTAAAAAGCTAAAAGCGTGTAGTTTGTATGTTTTCTCAACTATATTTGAAAATTAAGAATATTGTCACCGCAGTAGATTCTTAGGTATCACAAAAAAAACTTCCGTTTTGAAGGAGTTTCAAACGCACCGCGCGAAACAAATGAGTCAAGTTTAAGACTGATTTAGATATTTTCATTTAATTAATTACAATTTCTGTCATATAAAACTATATAATAGCACCATTAATAATGCAATATTTGATTGTTCTGTCCTACAGCTGGTGAAATCAAAACGCATAATTCGAATATGGTCTCTATTATGACTACCTCACTCGGACTACCTTAAATGGATGGTATTTTCATGCATAAAATTTAACGAACATTGGATTAATTATACTCCTCTTTAGAGTCGCTCCTACAACACTCACTCATGTCTTTCGCGTTCTGCTCCTTCCTCATGCACCATTCGCACTACAGATATTAGATAAAGGGTTTTGCTGCAGAACTTTATTTATCACTCGAAAGTAAAAACTAACTCAAGTCCAGGAAATTATTTTGAGAGAATGTGCACTCAATCGCCTTTGAAGTATCTTAAATTATGAAGAAGAAAATTTAGCAATTACCCCGTCAGATTTTTAAAAATTTGCTATGCCAGTACTTCTCGTCATATTTATATTACGTCTGTGATTATTTGTGATGGAGGCGAATCGCATACGTAATGCATTAAAGGACGTTAATACTTTCTTTTTTCCGTTATATCGTGATATACTCATCAATGCATTACTTTGGAAGAGCTTTACAGGACTATTTTTCCATGAATTTCTACTTACACCATACAATATTAATGCTGTTTACAGAAGGGCAATTTATACGCAAATAAACAGTGTTTGTGATTAGTTCATGGTTACTAGCAATTTCTTAAGCAAGAGCTTAGCGAAGATCGACCTGATAAAATTAGCTCATCTTCGTCAAGAGACTCTTACTTCGTGACTATGAACCCACGGCTCCAATAAGATCATCTTCGGAAATAATACGATCTAGAACAAGACGGTCTCAAGTCAAAACTTGAGACCTGACTGTGAATAGGAACGGAGCTATTTGGAACAATTCCAAAAACGGAACCTTGGCTAATCACATTGGTTTGTGTAATAAAATAAATAAAACAAAATAAATTATTAAGAATAACAAGATGAATAAAGTAAAATCACAGTTAACAAAACGAAATAACGCAAAGTAGGGAATCCATTACCCAAGTGCCGTTTGGTTAAGGTTAGGAATTTGTTGGGTGAGGAAAAGAGGTCAAGGGAGGAGCAAGTGAACGACAAATGTTTACATTAGGAGGGGATTCGTTAACAGAGGGAACTCTCGAGAAAGGGAAAGACGTAGCGTTTGGATGTGAAGGAGATTGAAGTTTCGATTGGGGCGAAGATGGACACGGATAGAGGGAGTTGGAGAGGTGGGAAGCTGTCCCTTCTAGATACGGGCAAACTCATTCATTCTGGACCGGTCCTTTTAGGGACCCGTTCCTTTTCACTCGTTCACCATTTTTGTTTATCGGTGGGAATGCATTTTCATCTTTAACATGTCTTCGGTGTTTCAAGACATGTAAGAGGTAGGTAACAAAACTAAAAACACTTAGTATACCGTTGTGACGGCATTTAAGAATGTTGGATGAATTTAAAGATGGAAGGTAATACCTATTACCAATTTATGATATGGTTCCGTAAATAGGTTTAATTTATACAAAGAAAAAAGTACTAGTAATTACTCCGCTAGCATCAGCAGATGGATTTTTGGGTATTATAAAGAACATTTTAAACATAGGAGCGAAGGAGCGAAAGTAATGACGGACCAGAAAGAACGACGGACCGTAAGGCACGGTCGTTCCATAGAAGTCGATCCTTGGTCCTCCCGTTCAATCCATGGACCCGTTCCTTCGACCCGCTCATTTGCGAACGACTCACCTCTAGTCCGTTACATTTATGTACTGTGTAAAAATTTCATAACAGATGGAACGAGGTAGTGGAGAAAGACGTTATGGGGAAAATCACTAAGGTGGTTGGAGCAATTTTCGTCCATGCACCGATTTGTGTGCAACTTAGCACACGTGTTCTCAGTTGAAATATGTATACAGAGGACCCCGCTTTACGAAGGGTTCATTTTACGATTGATTCACCTCACTACGAAACTCGCGCGCATGCTATTGCGCGCGAGTTCATTCTAATTTCAAAGATAGACGATGTTTTATTTATTACACATTGCTTGAACATTTTAACCCTTATTTGTGAAAGAACTGCAGTTGTTTGCGATAGCAACGTATTGATATTTATTGTTACGTCCAAAATCGATCCCGAGGACGGGAAAAATGCTGATTCGCTTCACGACATAGTTTGCTTCGCGAGCGGTCCCGTGGAACGGTTTAATATCGTAAGGCGGGGGTCTACTGTACATAAAAGCAAACAAATTGCATTTTTCCGATTCTGATTCTTGGTATTTACGCTGTTTGAATGCGCGAGCCTATGATACTTGACATATATTCCGAAAAATAAATCAACGAAATATGTACTAATTTTCTCCCAAACGCGAAAAAATAATTTCTTATCATAATGGTTTCTGATAAATTTCAAGATATACCTACTGCCGGATCAGAAACAGGAATTTACTTACGATTTTTGCTTTAATTTCCAACTCCATACCGTAAACTGCAGTAATATCAATACTTTCATTGAGACAAAAATTTTAAAATATAGTTACTGCACCATTTATATTACAGTATTCTTCTTATTTATTACATTAACATGGCTATTTTAAATGTAGAAATGACTCACGATTCGCGCCACTACCACATGATAGAGGGATCATGTATCCTTATGCCAATGGCTTAATTCTTTGACTTCGCATACCCTGAAAGGGAATGTTGTGATGGGTATATATGCATGTATGTAAAGTTTAATGAAAGAAAAGTCACTCTATATCGATGATTCTATGTTGATTGGCTGATCACAAACCTATGGTGGGATCACTGTTCCTTCCTCCTCATCGTCGTCAATCAAAGTAAAATCTTTCTAGATATGTGATGCTCGCAGTTACCGTATTACAAATGTACTCGATCGATTAGTAATTGTATTTAAACTTTAAAATGGGCCAAGGAACACGGCAAGTTACGTCATTAGCAAGGTCCTTCACGGAATTCAAGGATCTACACCGACGTAGCTAATGAATTCATTTAAAAACGGACGAGACCGCATAACACCTCCAGCTAAGTTGCTCAAAAGGTCAAAATGAACTCATCTGGAATAAAACATTCTCAACATAGAGCAATAAACATACATTGGCATCCATATGTCGTTAGAAATAGGCTCTACAGTTCCGCGCACGTGTCTTTGACTAGACTGGACTAGAATGCAATTCATACAGGCCTGCGACCTGCTTCGGGAGCGGCGTAAGATCAAGAGTGGCACGGAAACCAATCAGGGGACTCGCCAGCCGATACCAAATGTCAACTACGCACTTTGTAGTCGAAAGCTTAAGCCATTTAGCGACGCCGACAAGGACAACTTGCCGGCGTCAAATGGAGAGCCCTTGGTTGCGAGATATTACAGATCACCGTCGACTACTCTGCAGAGCTTACTGCCTCCTAAATTCCCCTCCGTCTCATATGCTGCCTTTACCGTTCGGTTTGTTTCTTTAACAATTGAGTATTTGCATGGGTCAGATTTTGGCGGTGAATAAATTATCAGTGAAACCTTACATAACGAATAAGTCAATCCTGCAGACAAACTTTATTCTGTTTTACTTTATAAATAATATAAGCCATTAAAGTTGCACTTTTTTCGCATCGATATCCAGCAAGGAAAAACGCGAGCTGATTGGTCTTCGCATTCTGACGCCAGCTCCCTTACACTTGTCCGGCTTGTGTTCACGATTTTGCCGTGATAGGGGTGACAACCACTCTTTGAAATCTAAGTTAATTGTGTCGTCTTCGGACCGATTTTCGTCAAAATGGAGGTACATATTATACTCCAAGGCGTCATCCAACACCTGCCCGCGGTGGATTTATTGATGGTGGGAGATTTTATGAAGCGAAATACAACTCTTCGTGAGCTCCGAGCTGCGAGGTGTAAAAATATCCTGTTAAGAATGTCTCCTTAGCAACTGCTCATAATTATTTTACGCATACCATGCAAATGGCATGACATTCACATTAACCTATATTATTTCACAGTTCACAGGTGAAATTCCATTCCATAGTAGCTTTAGTGATGAGGCAGTTTCCCTCTCTTCCTCGGTTACGATGTCATTGTCCATAGGGACGGTCTGATACATGGCCGACTCTTGTGAATTGGCACAGTCCTGCAGAATTTCAAATATTTTTCTCTCCCTCGCCAAGGGTCGGTCACAAGAGGCAGGACTATTCAGAAATTAATATACATTGTATTTAGGGTTTTAATGCACTAAAGTAGCATTTGCCGTTATTTCCAAAAAGTGCAAATACTCAATTGCTTTTCCCTAGTATTGATAAAAAAATTGGTGGGTCTATTAAGGCAGATGGAGAGGGCATTTAATTGGTACGACAACTAAATGTAGCCTGACAACCGAAATAACAATCACATTGGCCATCATTGCTCTATCCTTAGAGGTCGTTCATATAAACTGCGTTACCGTTTTTGATGATTTTTTACACCCTCACTCCCCCTCTGTTGACAACCGTAGTATTTTCCCAGCCCCGCCCCCCACAGACATGTAATGTTGTCTCTAAAAATTAAACTTTCAAGTCAAAAATAATTTATCAATTACTGAGTGAGTTTATTTTTAGGGATAGGTTGAAATTAGACGAATAAAGTTTGAAATAAGACCTCATTCCTTATGTTAAACTCTGTTGCATAGTCGACGCGATGTTTATATTAATAACCTAAGTTCTAAAGTTAGCAGTAAAATAAGATTATTTGCAGACGATACAGTTATCTACCGTGAAATGGGCAAAGACGCGGACTTTGAAGCTCTGTCATCGGACCTTAACAATGTTCATTCGCGGTGCCAGGAGTGGGGGTTAGAATTAAATATCAGCAAATGCACCACAGTTAATTTCCTGCGAAAGTCATCACAAAAATGCCATACCAATACTGTAGGAGTAAACATAAAATCTTCAGATACAGTTAAATATCTTGGAATTACCTTAACATCTGATATATCGTGGGGATTACACATACAACATGGTTGAACTTAGTGAACACTACTTTTTCAGACATGATCGGATCGGGAAAGGCGGTGGCGGGGTTGGTGCCTTCATTCATCATAGACTGAGTTCGTCGGTGCTGGCGACCTCTTCTGCGACCTATGAATACCGACCTGAGTTCATGGTAATTGAAGTTCATGGTACAAACCTTTCCAAACTTCTTCTATTTGTTTTTTATAGACCTCCAAATGTTGGGTCCTTGACTGATATTGAACAAGCCTATACAACTTTTAGTCCAAACTATAAAAACATTGTAATTGTAGGAGACTTTAACGCTGATCTGCTACGGGATAGCTATCATTCTTCCTTCATCAGGAATTTCATTTTTAATTATAATCTTTATCTTGCCTCAACGCAGCCCACACATCATACAGAACATAGTCATACTCTTCTCGATCTCTGTATCGTTGATTCCCCTGAAAAAGTCTCTTCATTTTCACAATCCCCTGTGCCTTTCCTCTCCGCACACGACAAAATTTCACTCTCCTATACATTCAATTCCCCTTGCCTTCCTTTACCTAAAATTTTCTACCGTGATCTTAAAAATTTCGATGCAGCCAAGTTTCAGGATGACCTGCTCACTTTTGACTGGAACAACCTATTTAGTTCCTCGTCCATCGATTCAAAATTAGAATTCTTTAGTCTGAAATTCTTAGGGTGTATAAATTGTCATGCCCCCCTGCGAACATGCAAACCTAGACGACCTTCAGCCCCCTGGCTGACTAATGACATTAAGCAAAAAATGAAGGAACGCGATGTCTCACGAAGAATTTTCACACGAACAAAAAGCCAGACTGCTTACACTGAGTTTATCGTTTTGCGTAATCAGGTGAAGCATCTTGTCATGGAGGCCAAGAAAAAATATTATGTAACCACCTTCTCCAATTTGACAGAGCCAAACCAGGTCTGGAGGGAACTTAGAAGTCTTGGACTCGTGCAGCGGCGAAACAAGCAGCCCATGCATGAATTCTCTATTAACGATCTAAACAAGCATTTCACTCCCACCTTTGCCTCTGAGGGAAATAGCATAGCAGACATATTCGGTCTCTCTAACCTCGAATCACTCGTACCCTATAACGAGAGTAATTTCTTCTTCCAACACGTAACCCCTCACAACCTACGTAAAACGTTATCTTTCTCTAAATCCAACTCAATTGGGGTCGATGGAATCTCAGTTAAATTTATTAAGGCCTCGTCAACTGTACTTCTACCTGTAATACTTGATATCTTTAATTTTTCCTTAATGTCGTCTGAATTTCCGATTATATGGAAATCATCACTTATTACACCAATTCAAAAGGTTAAAAAACCAACTTCTCCCATTGATTATCGGCCAATCTCTATTTTGTGCTCTCTTTCTAAATGCTTAGAAAGGATTGCTTTTCAGCAGGTTACGAATTCTCTGAACCAAAACAACTTCCATGATCCATATCAATCTGGTTTTCGGAAAAACTTCTCTACGCAAACAGCGCTACTCAAATTAACGGATGATGTACGTCGAGGAATTGATAAACGGATGGTCACAATTCTGGTCCTATTTGATTTTTACCAATGCTTTTGGTCTTGTTAATCACGCCAAACTTCTCCACAAGATGAAAAACCTTAACCTTTCCTGTTCCTCACTTAACTGGTTTTACTCCTATCTAAAAGATCGTCAACAGGCAGTCAAGGACGAGAATGGGAATACATCGCAATGGACCACCGTCCATTGCGGGGTCCCGCAAGGGTCAGTTCTTGGTCCTCTCCTATTTTCCCTGTATGTCCTTGATCTGCCCAAGTGTATTATAAATTGTAAATACCTTTTATATGCTGACGACCTACAGATTTATTATCACTGCCATTTGCATGAGCTGAATGATACAGTTTCCAAAGTCAATCAGGATGTTCAAGCCATCAATTCATGGGCTGTAGACAATAACTTTGTGCTTAACCCCATAAAAACAAAGTCTATGTTACTCGGTACCTCAAAACTACTCAAACATGTTGACTTTGATGTTTTGCCAAATATTATTGTTGGTGATGCGGAAATATCATATGCAAACTCCGTTAAAAATCTTGGGGTCATATTGATGCCCAATTTGTCTTGGCAAAACCATGTTCAAGCCATCAGCAATAAGATTAACATGATCCTGTTTCAGCTAAAAACTCATAAAAACCTTTTGCCCTCTCATACCCGCAAGCAACTTGTATCCTCGCTAATATTCCCCCATATTGATTACTGCTGTCTTGTTGATCATGACCAAACTGAAGAGATTAACACCATGATTCAACGGCAATTAAATATGTGTGTCAGGTTCATTTATGATCTTAAAAAAGATGATCATATATCTCCTTATTTTTCTAAGTTAGAATGGCTTAAAGCTAAAACAAGGAGGGAATACATGCTTGTCTCCTTTTTATATAAACTTTTCAATTGTCAACAGCCTGAATATATCATGCAATTTTTTCAGTCTAAAGAGAAAAATCGAAATGTTGCAACTCGAATGTCACCAGATTTTTTAATTGTCCCACTACACCGAACCACTACATCTAATAAATCCTTTTCTGTTGTTGGGACAAGGATATGGAATAGTACTCCTGAATTAATCAAAAACTCTAATTCACTGATGGCTTTCAAAAACATATTGTTCAATAAAATGCTATTGCAGGAAAAAATTTAATTTACCAATATGCTTGACCGTATTCTGTTCGGGTTTTTGCCGCGTCGATCCGCTCTTGGGGGGCGGGGCCTTCTGGCTGGCTTCGTCGGGTCCTAAGTCCAGTTCATCAGGTCCTGAATTTGGGACCTGGCGGGTCCGGCTGGGGGTCGGGCGGGGCTGTTGTCCCCCGGGAGTGGGTCGGCGCGGTGGGGGCCCGAGCAGAGTGCGGCCATTAAATAACGCGGAAGCCTCCGTATTAATTTCACCAATATGCTTGTATTTTTTTTTGTTACCATTATTATATCATTTATTGCATGTATCCAATTTTTCTGAGTACTCGAGCTCTGATACTAATGTATGCCTTTTGTATGTTCTTAGTGGACCAAGTGGTCCAAGAACAATAAACATTTCTTTTATCTTTATAAAATGCACCCGGTGTGCCAGTACACCGCATATACCTCCTAGTGGTGGGTCGCGGGCAACAGTATGCTGGCTCTCAAGGTAGTCCTTTTCAGAAGGAATCCTAGCTTGAGCAGAATAGGGAAAGTTTGCCTAGGTTATTACTATGCTTTGGTGTCCCTTGTGGCATACTGGCGGAAATGTGCCAGAACTGACCGGTAGAGCGCCGTAACCGTTAGCAGGGAAAGCTGCACGTAGTGCAGGTACTGCGAAGACTGGTAACCTTGCATGCTCTATTACAACTTACTGCTAAACGTCAAAATGTTGCCTCTAACACAGCCGAAGCCACGATGGGCAGCGGAAGCTGAATAAGGTTGACCTATCAAGATACGGACTGGAAACGAACTGGACTCTCGGTACTTGGAATGTGACAGGAGTGTATGGAAGGGAGCATGAGTTGGTGAACGAAATGATAGTGAGACGAATGAATGTTTTGTATGTGAAACTAAGCGTGAGGGGCGGGATGGTTTTACATTAGATGGCGGTAGTTTGGCATTGTGGTCAGGAGTCGAAGATAATGTACACGGCAGTCAAGGTGTAGGACGCATTCTTAATGAAAGAGCTAAGTTGCTAGTAAGGAAGTACGAGTTAGTATCCCCTAGATTGCTCTGGGCTCGCATGAAAGTAGGTATTAGGAGAGTTGTGATTGTGGCGTGCTATGCACCAGTGGATGGAGAGAGTGACAGTGTGAAAGATGAGTTTTGGGAAAAACTGAAAGAGGTTTTGAATGAATGTGATCCTGGTGAGAGAACAATTTTACTAGGTGACATGAATGGGTGGGTTGGTGTGAGGCGGGATACATCTGAGAGAATGGTTGGGCCTTTTGGTGACCCCCGAGTGAATGATAATGGTGAAAACTTGGTGAGTGTTCGATTGGAAAAAGGATTGTTTGTGTCGAATACATGATTTAAACATAAGAGAATACATATGTATACTTGGAAAAGGGGTGATTGTAAAAGCATGATTGATTTTATTGTGTATGATAAGAGATTGAGAGAGTTAGTGTGGGACACGCGAGTGATGAGGGGTGATGAATGTGGAACAGACCACTATTTGGTACTCTCCAAAGTGAATCTGGACAGAAAGTGGGAGCCAAGGAAGAATGTTGCGCGTAAGCAGTTGAGAGTAAAAGTGGAAAGGTCGCTAGACAGCGAGGTAAAAATGCGGTATGGTTGTATCCCTGAGGATGCTCTATCGTTGAAGCAGAGAGAATGGGACGAGCATATCAGAAACGAGAATGTGAATGATGCGTGGGAGTGTTTAAAAGGAGTGATTGTGGAATGTGCTGAAAGTGTATGTGGAAAAGGAGTGGTAGGAAGAACGAAAGGTGATCCTTGGTGGAATGGAGAAGTGAAAATTGCAGTCGGAGAAAAGAAAGAGGCGTACAAGAATATGATTGCTGCCAAATCTGAGGAAGAGCGTACGAAGGCATGTGAGATTTACAGAAAGAAAAAGAATGAATGCAAAATCGTTGTGAAAGAGAGCAAAGAAAGAATGTGTGCGGATGAAGCTAACAGAATGCTGAGTGATTTTGAAGGTAATAATTATAATAATAGATAATAATGTGAGATTTACAGAAAGAAAAAGAATGAATGCAAAATCGATGTGAAAGAGAGAAAAGAAAGAATGCGTGCGGATGAAGCTAACAAAATGCAGAGTGATTTTGAAGGTAATAAAAAGCTGTTTTGGAAATGGGTAAAAAGAGCTAAGATTGATGAAGGTAGGGGAATGAATGCGGTAAAGAAAAAAAGGGGAGAGATCATGTGGGACGAGAGCAATAACAGGGACCGCTGGAGGGAGTATTTTGAAGAATTGTACAATAATATTTCAGGCGTTATGGATGAGCCTTGTGAAGTGGTATGTGAGAATGTGATGATGGAAAAGGATATCAGTGAGAAGGTCGTCACAGCGGCTGTGAAAATATTGAAAAATGGGAAGGCTGCAGGCATGGATGGGATATCCAGTGAAATGTTGAAGTGTGGGTGTAAATGACTAATTTGTAGGCTGCGTGAACTATACAATTTATGCTTACAGGTTTCTGTTGTTCCAGCGGATTGGAAGAATGCTATCATCGTTCCGTTGTACAAAGCGAAGGGAGGAAAGACCGAATGTAATAATTATCGGGCCATTAGTTTATTAAGTATCCCAGGAAAAGTGTTCAGTAAAATATTAATCGAAAGAGTGAGGAATATTACTTCCGACAGAATATGGGGTGTGCAGTGTGGGTTTATGATTGGGAGAGGATGTAGTGACTAGCTTTTTGCACTTCAGCAAGTGATAGAAAAATGTATGAGTGTCCGAAAGAAAGTGTACTGTGCGTTTGTCGATTTAGGGAAGGCATATGACAGAGTAAATAGAAAGAAGTTGTGGAAGGTTTTGAGAGATTATGGAGTGAATGGGCAGTTAATGAATGTTATGATGACAATTGTAAGGCAAGTGTAAGAGTTAACGGGGTTATGAGTGATTGGTTTGGGATAAATCGGGGTGTCAAGCAAGGATACGTAATGTCTCCATGGCTGTTTAATCTATTTATGGATAAATGTGTTAGAGACGCATGTAGTGAAAACGACAATGTTTTGATTTGAAATGTAAACGTGCGAGTTCTTCTGTATGCGGATGATGCTGTTTTGATCTCAGACAGTCAAAGGGATTACAGAAGCTCCTAGATAAGTTTTGTGAATCAACGGAGAGAATGGAATTGAAGGTAAATGCGTGCAAGACTAAAGTAGTAGTTTTTGATAAGGAGAATGGGGAGAATAACTGTATGATGAGGGCGAATGGTGAAGTAATTCAACAAGTGGATGACTTTGTGTACTTAGGTAAGATGTATGCGAAAGATGGTAGAATATATGAGGAGATAAAGAGACGTGCGAATGCTGGAAGGAAAGTGGTGGGTAGCATGTGGAGCATATCAAGGAATGAGTGCTTGTCTAAGGTAGCGAAAATTGCCGTGTACAAAAGTGTGCTTCTTCCCACTTTGCTACATGGCAGTGAAACATGGGTATGTCAGGATACACATAAGAGTAGACTAAACGCCGTGGGTATGAGCTATCTGAGGAGTATTTGCAGGAAAAGTAGGCTGGATTGGGTCAGGAATGAGTCATGAATGAATGTGGGTTAAATGCTCCAGTAATGGACTTGTATGAAAGGAGTGTGCTTCGTTGGTTTGGCCATGTTGAGATAATGGATGAGAGTCGCATAACGAAACAGATATATGAGAGTATAATGAATGGTGTGAGAGGTAGAGGTAGGCCGAGAAAGTTGTGGTTGAATGTGGTTGAGGAAATTCTTAAGAGGAGGGATATGAGGAGTTTTAAAAACAGGAGGGCGTGTATGAAACAGTGTATGGGGGTAAATGAGGCAAAAGAGGTTTGCAAGGATAGGTCAGAATGGAGGAAATTATTGAAGCAGAGTTAGGTGTACAATTATGTATTAATGAGTGAAACATTTTGACTGTGCCTACCCCGGATGGGAACGGCGGGACTTTCTCTGTGACCGAAAACAAAAAGTAGTTGTTGATGGTTTTAGCTCTTATATGGTCGAAGTCACATCCGGTGTTCCTCAAGGATGTGTATTCGTCATGACATCTACATACTAGGTCTGACAGATGCGATAAAATGAGTGAGATACTCTGCCGAACAGATAGGTACAAAACTCGTTCTTTCCGCGCACAATAAGCGACTACAATAAAAACTGTTCTCCTCCTAATACACTCTCATAGGACATGTCAACATTTCACCTCCAAAACTTTTACATCTTTACACGGCTGGTGACCTATCACCCCCTGCCACACGCCCATGCGGCGGCTCGCGGGGTAGTATGTAGATATAGATGTATTCTGACGGCGCATTTTTATCCTGGACTATTTTGGTCTGCACCTAGCGGCCGGGGGAAAGTGCGTGTCTATAATTTGAAGTGGAATGAGTGATATATGTTTGGCGCGGAATGATCCCCATGTCACATTATAGTTATATCTTGCACGTATTTCGTATATGTAGAAGATTAGAGACTGACGTTTTTGTTGCAAACAAAAATATGCCAACGGACACACAAAAGCGTAAAATATTTAATCGTGTTCCCAATAAATACGTTTTCGCATCACCACCTGTCTGTTCGAGGATAATATTTACGCACAGCACCCAGATTTGGAGTCGGAAAATATGGAAGTAACTGTTAGCAGTTCATTTTGGCTATAAAATTGCTATGTATTGGCGAAGGACTAAGTGTGAGAGCTTAGTATGACATACTGCAACCCTTAACGACCGTACAAAGAAACTCATGAGCTCACTTCGACACTGGAACTCGAACAAATAGTGTTTCTCGCAGTTGATGCTAAATGAGAAACCTTTGATGACCTAATGATACCTTTCGTAAAAAAATTATTTCTCCCACGGCAGAAGAAAATTTCATAGAAACACGCCAAAGAAGTCTTATATATTTCCCTCGGTTTAATAAGTTATGCGTCGCGTTCGTCAAATGCATCGCCGATACCACAATTGAAACATATTGGCGAATTATTTCAAGCAGCTCATACTTAATAATAAATTCACATCGTCCGGTAGTCGTGTATTATAATATAAGATGACACACAAAGGAAAGTATACGTATTCCCTAGAGGAGTTCTATGTACTCATGAATTAAACGGATGTTGGCGTAATTTAAGTTGAAGGGAAATTCTCATATACTCACATACTTGCAGTGCATATCAATATGCAATTGCTTAAGCTACTTATTTGCAAATACATAATAACTGTAAAACCAATTGTGAAACATCGTTCTATTATTTGCGACAAATTTCCATCCATTCAAGTCCATAATATATAGGACATGCAATAAGTGGAGTATATACCGATGCGAGTATTATTTTGTAATTTGAACGATGAACAACGAACCACGGTAATTTACTGCTGTGACGGACGAGGTACACTTGTCACAAGCTTGGCTACCCTCCACAACAAGTAAAAGCAAACATTCTGCATATTTGTGCATCTACGTTAGAATGTACTCACCCAAAGTGGTTTATAGTTTGACTTATTCAATCCCGTCGGTGAAAGTGGAAGTTCCCAAATTACTTTCAAAATCCACTTATTCACTCGAATGAGCCACGGAGCAACGCTGGATGTAGAACACTTTCAGAACATAAATGGTGGAAACTAACATCACCAACTACAGCATTATTAACCACACGAGAACTAGTTTCATACACCATATTGGTGTATAACAATGGCTATTACAATCAATTTCAATCATTTTCCACCAACAGGATATCAATCACTTTAAAGCACTTCACAATATGAAACTTCTGTAGTCCCAAATCCAGAGATATATTATTGGCATGACACTTAAATCTAATCAACACTCAACGCCGGTTAGATGAATCCCCCTCGGGTAGAATGAACACTTCTCATGATGCAAAATAGCTTAGTGTAACTTTTAGAAGAACAAATATTCAATTCACACGTGCACTACATGACACAGTTCTATCACTCATGTTGAATTAAGGCGCCGCAATTAGGGATATATGAACCTACAGGAAAAACACCCGAGTTTAAGGTATCCCTGATGAGGAGGAAATAATATTCCACAACAGGGTGGTTAACGTGTAGGACGACTTGGTTAACCTGAACTAAGTTGATGGATTTCCTACCCATCGCCATTACGTCATTCCTCGGCTTTGTATTCACCATCGGCCTCCACAACCTTTCCGGCCGGTCAAATGCACCTATCTCACTTGTTATGACCTCAGCTAGACTTAAAATTTTTCAGAAAAATATTGACTTTTATTTTTGTCGGCAGAAGCTTCAATATATGTGTACTCGAAGACGCGAAGTAGCATCTCTCTCCAAATTTTTCATCCGAGGACCTTCCTATTATATGTTTAATAAAACATAGTTTATTTAATGCTGCGCCACATATGTTCTCTACGTGTAATCCCCACGATATATCAGATGTTAAGGTAATTCCAAGATATTTTACTGTATCTGAAGATTTGATGTTTACTCCACCCACACTGTAGGTATGGTTTTTGTGTGATGATTTTCGCAGGAAGTGAACAGTGGTGTATTTCATAATATTTAGTTCTAAATCTCACTCCTGGCACCACGATTGAACGTTGTTAAGGTCAGATGACAGAACTTCCAAGTCCGCGTCTTCGCATAGAAACTAGGAGAGGGCTACGAATTATTATGGGCTACTATGCAACACAAGTTGTGATATAACCAATGAAGGCTCAGATGGCGGAATGCATCATACTCCAGAACGATCGGAAAGAGTAACGGGTTTTTGATTTTCTGAGCAACCCCAAAATATAACAACATACTTCAAAAATTGTATCCTAGTTTACTTCTTTTAATGGCTCCAAGTATTGGATGAGCTTCTATTTCCAAATACCTATAGAAGTTGTAAAACATTTGTGTAATAAATCAATGGGTCCTGAGACATTAAATAATAATCGATATTGTCAATATGAGTGAATTGTTTTGTAATTATTAGTCAATATGTAAAATTACTGAAGACTATTATGTTTAGAGAGTTATTCTTGATTTTATTTGTCTAGTAATTACAGGAGAACATTCTTGTTCATTCAATGTGATTTAAAAGAGTATTTTTCTAAACAGTAAAACAAAATCTAAGCTGGTGATTTCATTTTCAGTTTTCAATACAGAGCAAAAAACCTTAACTGCGGTATACTAAGCCATGCCCATGACCGGATGCCACTAAATTATCTGTTCATAGACATGAAAACAACGAAAACAAGTGTCATAGATAAGTTGATCAACCTACCTGTAATTGTAGTTTAAGACTCTAAAGTGATGGTCTGACGGCGATTAGAGGGCATTAATAAAGAAGTAAACGTAGTAATAATTTATAAAATAAATATTAACGAATAAAAAATTAGTTGCGCGGGAACACGCCTTTGATAACTCGCGATGGGGAAGAACACCATATTAGGAAGTTTTGGAAACGCCCCTCCGTGATTGGACGATGCATGATCGACCCGCCCCCTCGCCCCCACTCGCAGCTCAATGACGTCACCTATCTACCTATAAAAGGGTGGCTATTTCGAGACGATCGCCAGATGCAAATTGGACACCGACGTGATGACAGTCCTTTTCAGGTTCATCGACGACGTGATAGGGACAGGGATTTGGAACGTTTGAGCGGCCCGACCCACGGTAGCCTATCTTACGTACCCAATTTCCCGAAGGGACCTCCCCGCCCGGGGACCTAAGGTCCGCGGTTCCGGCCTGGAGAGAAGGGCTTCCGGTCGGGGGACCGGGGGTCGAGAAGACTTCGGCTGGTACACGAAAGATCCCTTAGCCGCCCCCGACGCACTCGTTGGCCTGGCTAAGGGCCCCACTTTACACCCCTGGCCATTGCACCGCCTTTGCACTCTTAGGCGAGGCCAGGGACCAAATCAGAACCCCGTCCCACACAGACAATGGCGTGGTCTGGCTAACTGAGACCCAGATTCTCACACGCTGGGGCAGAAAGGGTTGTCTCCGCTCTCCTGCGGGAAATCGGTCCATTAGGTACACGGGGTTGGGGGAGTGGGGATAGGTCGGTAGGTAGGAACACTCACATGCTAACCCACTTAAGTTCTGCTTTGGCCATCATTCCACAGAAATGCCGTTGTCGTCATCTTATCGGTGGCTCATTTTGCTTAACAGTTACGTTTGATTTCTAAACGGTGAATTTATTTTTTCACGCGAAGTACTACTTAAATACGAATTCGTCTGCTACTTAATCTAGTAACCTTATAATGGAAATTGTCGGTTGTTTGATCGAATACTGATTTCTGGCCGTATTTCCACAAACAATTTTAGTATTTCACCGTATTCGTGACCGTATTAATTATTTCATGACCGTATTAATTATTTCTTCACATTCATCGCATGATATTAGGACAGAACTTTGATATGAAATTAATTGCTATTGAAATTATCGGAAGACATCCTACAATATTTTCCCACGCCAAGCGACCGCTAGAGATCATTGACTGCAATTGTTTATTATAAATATGTATGTTATGGATAATACTATACGTTTTGAGAGTTCGAGAGCTTTCTTTAAATAGGGGCCATTCAACAACCACGTGGTCGTTTTGGGTGGGTGAGGGGGGGTTAGAACCTTGGCCACGGCCTTGGCCCGTACCACGCGGCCGATTTGTATGAACAAAAACCCGAAGACGAATGCTGATTTTCACTCTGTAGTCTTACCTTTATTTTAAGTAATACACAATTCTTGAACATTTTAGCTTCATTTTCTTTGTTCTTTATTTTTCAGCAGAGTTAGAGGTGAAGATATTAAAAAATAGAGAAAAGGAGAATTTCTGTGTATGACCACATGACCCCCTGTGGGGCGTCTAGACCATGGCCACGTCTGGTCACTAGGGGGAGGAGGGTCGAAAAATGGCCTAAAATTGGCCACGTGGTTGTTGAATGGCACTATAGGTGCTTCATAATTTTCTCCAAATTTTTCCCTTTCAGCGCAAAAGTTTCCTTTATTTCACTTTCCATCATATGTTTTATTAGAGCATGGGAAACGTTAAACTAATTTGAAAGCAATCCCATTTACCTGAAATGGAAGGAAAAAGATAAAGGCTGTTCATATTCGTGTTTCGCAGAAGAATGAAGTCCATGACCTTGGAAATTGATTACTATCCCTCCTGCTCCAAATTATTCTCTGTAAAACCCCTTTTGCGCTCTTTTCAAATTAGTAAGTTATTCTCTGTAGTTTTATGACTTTCATTCTTACTCGAAATTGTCGCCTTCTGCATTGATAAGTCTTGAAAAAATGCATTTTATTTTCTGTTGGAAGTATTACGTAAATAGGCAAATATTTTTAAAAACTGAATATCCACCTCATATTTCTCAAATCTATATCCTTTCCATTGAAAGGCTCGCTGTTCTATCAAATTAAGCAAAGGTTAATCATGCACTATTTTATCAGATAATGACGTGAATCCTCGTTCAATCAAATAACTTTCATGTCTATACAAAACCAAGTATGCTCTTCACGTCAAATACGGAATGATATAATGTTGCTCAATTACAGAAAAACTGCAAAATTATGCAATGATCCACTCTGTACAGAAAATCAAATTAGTTTAACTAAAGTCAAATCAAGGGAGTATACATTTACACCAAGTGTTAACTCAAGGATATTTGTATCCATAATGAAGGCAGTTTCTTAGGACGATTCCAAGAACTTTTATTTGCACGACGCGTTTCACACTTTGACGGCATCGTCAGATGCAGAATAAAATTATTAAACTCGTTGTATGAGTAAATTAAGTAGAGAAGTACGATGAGCTTTTCTTCATCACGGGTACTGACATCAAACATTTCCACGACCGACGCCTTCCACAGAATAAGGTATAGCATATGACACTATTTGTTCGTCGACTAAATCTTAGCGTTCTATTTCGTACAAAAATATGCTTTCATATTAGCAAAGTTTCAACGCATGATTTGGAAATTGTATTACATCAATGAAAATATAATGGAAAAGAGCTGCATGTAAAATTTGTGCAGTAAGAGTAAGAAATTGGTGCCTTATCTTTTACATCTCTCTTATTATATACACGACCTGAGCGAAATACTTAATGCAACATTGAAAGCCATCTCATTGTGTCTAGCGTTCATGGCGTAAGTTTTTTAAATTAGTGTATTATTTTCTTTCGTGCCTACGACTAGCAAGAAAAATATAAAAATGTTTGAGGAGCCATCAAGTACACATTCGCACAAAGAACTAGGGCCGTTATCGTAAAACGTGATATACCCCAGGCCGTCTAGCTCTCCCATATAATTGACGTAGTACAGTAGACCCCCGCTTTACGATATTATTTCGTTCCACGGGACCGTACGCTTAGTGAAGTCCCTCGTAAAGTGACCCAGTATTCTACCGGACACGGCATTGATTTTATTGCTTCATAGGTAGTGTATTCAGTGGTACACAATCGAGCACAGGTTCTAAATTTTCTGTAATGTCTCAAATATTATGTAACCAACATTAGGTCTTTACTAAAGAAATGGTAAATTGACTGCCCATAGAATTTCCTTGCATTAACGCGCAAGTTAAACCGTCTCCCTCCCATATTCGCAGTCTATAAGCGACCTCGTCTCAGCAACTTTATTTATAACCGCATTTCCCCGCTATGGGAAGAGAAGGTGGGCTGTAATTTAGTCATACCTATGCATACTAATTGGCATCGGTAATCAGGTGTCTTTATTTTGGCCTCGAGTCATTACCACAACATCACAATCACCTGAACGATACGCGAAGAAACGTGCATAAACGAGAAGGTGGCGTTGCGATATTTTTTACAAAAAATTAGACATTTACTTATGGCATGGTATTAGTAGACCAAGCCTGAGAGACAAATGATGAGATTGTATTGCCACTTTCTGCAATTCCTATATTTGCCTTTCTCCGTTCCTCCTAATATTGTATCGATATGAATGATTCAAGATGAAAACAATTCCATTACGCGCTCTCAAGATAACTGCGAAAATTCAAAGGAAAACTCGTTTCTCAGTTGTTTCAGAGAAATCAAAAAGTAGCAAACATAATCATAGAAAACAGCGAACCAACATGCATCAAGGAAAATGCGATATAATTTAGTATTAGTAAATTTCCATGGCGTAAAGAACAAACGTGCCGTAGTTGAGCATATATTTGGAAATGCAGATACAATGTTGGAATAGAGAGCTGGCTTGCAGAGGAGAGGATATTAGTGATATCGAAGTCTTTCCGAAAGGGCATGAAATCTATAGACGTGATCGACCAGATAGGACTAGCGGCTGAGTATTCTTAGCAGTCATATCATATGTGAATAGTATTGCACCAATGATAGACGACAATAAAATACAGAGAATTTGGTTCACTGTTAAGCAGCGAAACAGAAGACATGATTATTTTACAGACCATCGGATTCCAAAATAGAATTTTTGTTTGAATTAGAAACTCAATAATCATCATTTACCCCGTGAGATAACAAAAAAGTGATAATTTTTGGTGGAGATTTCAACCTCCCGGCTATAAATTGGAACACCTCTAGCACTGAAACAAATTCAAGGATGCGTGATATAAGCGAGACCTTACTTAATATCTTTCATACCATTTGATTACTCTAGTATTTATCGAACCCATGAGAGGTAATAAAATATCAGATCTTAAAGCTGTTCGTCACCCTACAATGATGAAACACGTCGATATCCTTGAAGGCATAAGTGATCATAAAGTAATTTTTACCACTTTGAAAACAACAGTAGATTCCACTATAAAACTTAAATGGGAAGTGTACTTATTTAAAAAATGCTATTACGTAAAATTTGGAGAGACGTTAGAAGCTTCATTTTTTTTCGAACGAAATTCGTAGCCACAATAAATGATGAAAGCACCGAAGTATCATTTTTGAGAGATATTTTTTTGAAATACTGCATAAAGTTACCGAGTAATATATTCCATAGATATTCAAATGGGAGAGTAAAGAACCTCGTTGGTATAACCATGAAGAAAGGCGGAAGCTCAGGAGACAAAGGCATTTACACAACCTACTTAAGCATTCTATTGAGTCAGGTACCAAAACTATGAAACTTGCGGCGAAGGAAATTTACGTTGCTAAACGCTCGAAAACGTAGAATAGTGCGATACGACAAAAACGTAACGTTAGTGCACACTTCTCTACGAAACTTAAAGAAAAAATACCTCGGTGAATTACTAGATTAAAACCCCAAGTCTTTCTGGTCTTACGCGAGAGAGCTCAGGGGTGAATCTTCGACGGTGGAGACTTTACTGGGCACAAACAGAAAAGTAGTCACCAACCGTATCGACAAAACAAACTGATTAAACCACTACTTCGAAAGTGTATTCACTAAGGATGACACAATACACAATTTAGACAATCCTGACTTTAACGAGCTGATGGATGACAAAACAAGTCAACGTGATGGAATAATTAAACAACTGCGTTCGATTAAAATAAACAAGTTCCCAGGACCAGAAGGAATACCTGCATAGGTGCTCAAGGAGTCTGCTCCACAGATTGCACCATTCTTAGAAACTATATTTAGTAAAAATTATCCGTAGGCAAGGTGCCCCAAGACTGAAAATAGCCAACGCCACACCAATATTTAAAAAAAGGAAATAGAAGTGACCCATGATATTAACGGCCTATATCATTAACATAACTTTTATTCAAGATCGCTCGAACACATTGTCGTTATCAATATTATGACATTCCTGGATAATCGTAACTTCTTACATAGTAGTCAGCACGACTTCCGTAAGGGCAGGTCCTGCGAAACACAGCTTGCGCTCTTTCTTCATGGTATCCTAAAATTAGGTGAATCGATTAAGCAAGTCGACGCGATATTCCTTGATTTCAAGAAGGCATTCGACAAAGTTCCCCATTAAAACTCATTTATAAATTTCATTCAAGTGGAGTTTCGGTCAACTTTTCTTCATAATTTATATTAATGACCTAAGTTCTCGAGTTCTCAGTAAATTAAGATTATTTGCAGGCGATACAGCTATCTACCGAGAAATGCGCGATGACGCAGACTTAGAAGTTGTCATCGGACCTTAAAAACGTTCAGTCGTGGTGCGAGGAGTGGGAGCTAGAATAAAATCTTAGTAAATGCACCAATTAGGATAGTTAAATGCCAACGTATAAAATAATAAATTTCATAGCTTTTACGACTAGTTTTCAAACGAATAGTTTGGAAAAGAATAGAATTACTCTGCATAAGAACTGAGATCACCTGCCAAGAAGTTAAAGATAAGCCATTATCTTTCTTTGGTCACTTTTCGAGCATGCATAAAGCATTTTTGTGTCAGAAAGATTTAGATCGCGAACTTGACCATATGCATACGAAAGCTATGCACTATAATGTAATCGATCGAATAGAAAATACATATTGAATGGCTATTAGCAGAACTGAGATTTGAAAAGGCTTGACGTTATGAGGATTAACGCAAGACTATGATTAGCGAAATACTTTAGATCACACGAGTTAGGTGTTCTCTCTTAGGCTCTTAATTTACTCCCTCGCTACATCAGTTGAACTCTGAAAAACAGGGAGAAATACCCCGGAGCAAGTTTTTACTATAAATACCTTCTCATCGCGCGCAGTGAGTGTTCAAAGTTTAGACTGCGGGGCAGAGTAATCCAATGATGAAGAACATTATAATTCATATAACAGGACGAAGAAAGGTGCAAGAATTTCTGTTTGAGGCTTTCGCAGCGCTGGATACAGTTCTCTCCATTGTTTACGGGTTAGCTGCGTCAAGTTTTATTCAGATGACGTTTCGTGGCCTATGCTGGCCACATCTTCAGATTAGGTCTGAGACCCTGAGAGGTCACTCAGGCCTGAGTAGGCCACGAAATGTCATCTGAATAAAACTTGACGCAGCTAACCCGAAAGCAATGGAGAGAACTGCAAAGGTGCAAGAATTCATTCTTCCCTTAAGTTTGATAACATGCACGACAAATTCTGAGCGAGACAGTAATCCTTCACACATTTCTTTCCTTTTCAATCGTAGGTTTCCGCGGCTTTTAGACTAAGTCCCTCGAATTTTTTGGGTGTTCCGCACATAAGTTGTTTCTGATGACAACAGATTCTCTCGTGTTCCCTCACGGCGCTTTACAGGTCAATGTGGAGGCCGAAAGTGTTGTCAGCGGCAGCAAACAACGTGGTAAACACCCGAACAGTGCGGGAATCTTCGTATTTATCTTTTCATCAATCTATTTCAAGAATGAAATGCAATCATGTACTTAAGTTTACGACTTATTCCGACTATTAACATCATCCTGAACAACAAAAAAGGGCTAGATAATACAGTATACTCCCAGTAGTGATCACTGGTTAGAATAAAAACTTACCTGAAATAAATATAATACGCTATCCTTTATTTGTTGATTTTCAATTACTCCGGACTACACTGCCACACACCCTTGAGGTGGCTTTCAGGGAGTTATGCAGTCTAACGTGGCGCGCAAGAAGCCCAGGGGCACGGCATGTTGCACATCATTCGATATTGTACATTGTTCGTAACTGTTGGGCGCACTCAGAATATTACACAATCACACTTGACTTCAAAGACACCTCACACCGCACACACAACTAGGCAGCGTAAAGAAGTTTACTGCGTAAACCTTTTTTCTAAAAGCTTTTTTTGTAAGCGGATCGAGGCTCCACACGGATATTTTGCTTCACCGACATGTATAACGCAATCCTTCACCATGCACAAACTAAATTCTAGCTGGTAAAATTGCAAAATCAGAAACCAGGAAGCAACACTCTCACTACACATCGCAAATATCTCATCATTAACACACGTCAATCTCCTCATCACCAGGACATGGCACTACTTAACTTCAGCATACTTCGACATCGAGTGACGAACTTCGCGCGAATGTAGAATGCATAGCATATGCCTCGAATGAATTGAATACGCGCCCTTGAATACGCTGGGGTTGTCCTGCGTCACTCTCCTGGGCTGATCGCACGACCATCTCTTGGCACACTCATAAGTCAAATGGTTATGGCCTCGGTTCCATATTATTTTGGAAAGTTTCGCGAAGTTCCTTCACAGCGAAGGGGCGAGAGATGGTAACGGTCTGGCCGAAATTTGAAAATAAAGAGCGCAAGGTACGCGAGGAGCGCAAGGACCCCGATACCGATGTCACATTGAAAAATGTGCAGGATGAAACCAACGTGAACATGAAATTTTTAACTCCTTTCACCCAACCAACTGGCACCTGTGCACGGGGGATGTGGTGCTGGGATTATGGGCAGACCACGAAAATAGATGGGAACAGAATAAAGGAAATGGAAGAGAGATGGGACGGAAGGATAATTTACGTTGATGGAGTTTCTTAGCGTTTTACTTTGTTTTAGGTAGCATTTACTTGTACAGTTAAGGTTGAATTAATATTTGTAGGTACACATCCCTTCAGCCAAATTATTTGGTCTCTTCTACTAGCTCTTACACTTAGAGATGAAGGGCGGGGCTAAAATTGCTAAACTCGCTCGTACTTGAGTTAGGTACATATATGTAAACATCGCAATTCCACAGTGTTTAACTAGTTTTCTTAGACACATTTTCAAACCCCTGCCCTGACCCGAAGATTCGAAGCAGGCCCCATCGGAATTGCTAACCACGACACACTGGCCACCAATCCAAGCCTCTACATCTACGAAATACCGTGCAAGCCACCACTAGGGTGTGTGGCACGGGGTGATTCTACAATAGGCATGCAGCACTCATCCCAGTTCAAATCAGAGCCGCGAACGTTCCCCCGAATGCCAGGCGCAGACCAAAAGCAGTCAGGGCAACGGCACAGAGTAAGCATCTTTACTCTGTGGCAACGGTACGCAGTCAGACCAGAAACCAGGAGAGAGATACGTAGAAGAACATGCTACCATGCAGTACACTACTCAAGATAGAACTAATGGTTAGTATTATTAATGTGACAAATAAATAGCACTACAAGGTATGTAAGAGTATATCATGCCGGAGATTGCATGCGAAGTTAATATCTACGATTCATATTAAGATACTGAGCACTACTGAAAAAATCTATTTAACCGAGTCAGTATCCTAGAACTGATCTATCATAACTATTATGGTCCCTTATTGTACGTGGAAAAAATTACATCTTAAATCCATCGATTCTACAGTCTATTTCCTTAATCTTATTCTGTGATTAATTATTATTAATTATATTCTGAGATCGTTTCTACCACAAAAGTTTGGCTCTAGCAAAATATGTTGAACGTCCGGAAAAAAATAGTCTACATCAAACTTTCGTAAAAGACAACCTATACTTCTCCCTTCGATCGGATAGAGGTTCCCACCCTAATTCCCTCAACAATTTTGTAACATTCCTGTACTCATCATAACAATTTTTAACAAATCTAACTGCCCTCCGCTGTATTCGATCTATATCTGAAACTAGTCCTACTTCGTAAGGGTCCCATATACTAGCGGCGAACTCCAAGTGGGGTCTCACGAGAGAAAAATAACATCGCTCCTTTACCTTCTCGTCACACTTTCCTAGCATTATTTTAATAAGTCCTAATTTACGACTTGCCTGTCCACATATTTCTCGTATATTCTCCCCCCACGACAAGCCCCGAGTAAGGGTCACTCCTAAGTACTTAACTGACTCTACATTTATTAGTTCGGCTTGATTAATTTTGTTCGTCTCGTTGGCTAAGCTACTCTTCCTCCAAAAATTCATAATAACGCACTTATTAAAATTTAATTCTAACTGCCAAGTGTCGCACCATCCGCTTATAGCTTCTAGGTCTTTCTTCAACGCAATTCTATCAGACTCTGTGTTAATATCCCTGTACAATACTGCGTCGTCCGCGAAAAGACGAATTTTACTCGTAACGACGGTGGTGATATCATTAATATACAAAAGGAATAATAAGAGACCACACTTCCCTGGGGTATACCGGATGTGGCTATAACTGAATCTGAACTACGCCATCTAGAACTACCCTCTGTTCGCGGTTACTTAAGAAATCTTCAATCCAGCATATTATATCGTGATGTATTCGAGATGCTTTTAGCTTAACAATTAATTTTGAATGCGGAACATTATCGAAAGCTGTTTTGAAATCTACAAATATCACGTCTACCTGCAGGTAGAGGGGTGCACCCATGAGTGAGCCTTTCTCCTGAGGAAAGAACGTCGTGCAGAAAAAGGGCTAGCTGGGTTTCGCAGGACCTGCCTTTTCGGAATCAATGTTGGTTTTGAATTAACAAGTTCTAACAATCTAAATACCTCATACTTGTGCTGACGATTATATGTTCTAATACTTTGCATGAGATGGACGTGAGGGAGATGGTCTATAGTTACTGAGAACTTCCTTATCGCTGCCCTTAAAGATAGGATAGATCGAGTAACGTTCGCGATTTTCCAATCGTAAGGGACAAGATGTTCCGTTCGAATTTTTCATATATTATTTTCAAGTACGGAGCTATTTCTGACGCTAATTTTTTATAAACTAAGGCGGGAACTTCATCGGGACCAGATGATTTCTTGGGTTAATGAATTTTAGGTGACTTTCTATACCGCGACAAGAAATATTTATAGACTGCATTGGATTTTTGTATAAGCAAGGCAAAGTAGCGGCGTTAATCTGAGAGCATGAATTGTAGACACTGAAAAAATGAGTTAAGGATAGGTATTAGCTTTTTCTAATCTATCGCTAACTCTTTCTTTTTGACCGTTTCTCAGCGACTTTACCATATATTTATTCCCTTGAACCTCCCTCACGTAAGGCCAAAATGCCTTAGGGTTATCTTCCAAAAATTCACCTAATATTTTACTCTTGAATTCCATTTGTGCTTTTCTTAAGGCCGCTTTTGCTGTTATTTTAACTCTCTCATATTTATCATAAATTTTCTTAAGTTCCTCGTCGGGTAGATCCTGATGGGCGTTCTTCATTTTCGCTTGCAAGTTTGTTAAGTTAGATACTCTTGTTCTAGTGAGTCAGGAAAGTCTATTATATCTGTTCAGTCGGTCCACCATTCCAGGGAGGCCACTGACAACTGTGGTTATTTGTGCCACGGATGATTGGTACGTAAATATAGGTGAGGGTTAGGTTATGTAAGGAACAAATAAATGGATTTGTGAAACCTGTAGACAGCATTAGCTTGTACTTAAAGTGGCTGGAACGGTAGGTAATCGTGGGTCATTGATGGCACATTTTAATAATTTTTCTAGTACGCAGAAAAGAGTCTTGGGCAACATTTCATTTAAGTGCGTTTATTAATGGTTGGATCTCACCGTGAATACAGCAATGCAAATAATACAAGATTTATACTTTTAAGTTTTTCCTTAGAGCATGTTGTGAGTAAAGATTTCGGCGTGGTATTCGAAATTAACGCGAAATTATATTGAAACATGTTCACCTAGAACAAATGGTCTCGTCGTGACATCTTGAAATTGCTGGGGGCAATTTTAAGAATGATATAAATGCATTATTTCGCGTTCAGAAGCTAAACCTTGTATTGCTTATCAAATTTTGTCTCTTTTATTTAGAGATATCACCAATAAGAGCACGTACATATTTGCATGTATGCTCATTAGCAGAAAAGAAAAATTGATCCAGTCATCTTAACGCAATGAGTCTTGATGTCCACGGTTTATTCCCTCCGTAGATTAAATGATAGATTGGAAGGATAGCTGATAGGATATTGCATGCCTCCTCATTCATAGTCTCAGTTGTAGGATTACTCAGGATTGATAGCAATTCATCTTACTGGTATGCCTTAAACCATTTAATAATTACATTGCAAACTTAATTAAACAAGATCTCACAGTTCTTCGACAACCATTAGTTCAAATCCACAGGGGAAGAGGACGCCACGGTAGCTTAACTGGCTAAAGCACTCGGCCGGATATCGAGGGATCGGGGTTCGAATCCCGGTCAAGGCGGATGATTTTTTTCTCTGTGGAAATTCGCACAACCATTAGTTCTACTGAATTATCATATGAGCATGTATGAGGTAATGAAATGCCACACAGCAAATTCCATTACTCACCACTCGCTCACATTCAGAAAAACCTATATTTTCAAAATATTGGTAGTTTTCCAGAGAAATTGCCTGTTTATATCCTGAGCAGATGAATGAAATTAAATCATGTCAAATAGCAAAAATACCTGAATCCATGCCCACATCACATAAATAGATCTTATTTGCAGTCAATATGTAATCTAATATCATCAATTATTTCTAACTTGCCATTATCACAGCATATGTTAAAATATACCCATTAACACATCAAATACAATAGAAAATTGGAGAAAAATTAGATAAAATTTGAAATCCTGTCTACTGCTAGCAGCCATTACAAGTGTGAAGTCTTTGAGTAAAATTGAGCAAAATGAATGAAATAAGGTGGCTTGAAGAAATAATAACACCTAAACAAATAAAGATTTGAAAAGCAAAGCTGTATGCCGCTAGGTTTTGGTACACCACGTTTGGTACATTACGTAAAAGCAATTTCAAGGCTTTGTCAATGATTAATACTGAAGCTGGAAGTAGCTCCGACACTTTGTTCCATAACCAATGCCTGTAACGCTTCTCGATAGAATGGACACATCCCTCAGTAAAAGGTGCCAACTGCTCAACTTTTTAAGTTTTCATCCTACTAACCTTTCAGATTTTTCATTTTATTGCAAATATTAACATACTAGCACCTATTGCCACCAAAAATGGCATAAATATCTTCTGAGGCAAATAATGTGAGGATATTAGGGATAGAGAACTTTTTCTATCAGGGTATACAATCTATCAACAAGATAGACTGGATGGGAATGGCAGCAGAGCATTCTTCACAGTTAAATTATATTTAAATAGTAATGTGCACATATTACGTGACAATAAAATACAGAGCTTAATATATCCTAAAAACAACAAAACAAAAATGCATATACATATGTTCATTTTATAGACTGCCAGATTCCAAAATTGATATTTTGTAGCAAGAAGAAACTCAAATATCATCATTTACCAAGAGAGATATCAACAGTGTGATGATTATCGGTGGAGATTTCAACCTCGCCCCTATAAATTGGGTAACCTATAGTTTAGAAACGATTAGAAGGAAGCATGATATCAGCCAGGCCTTACTCAATTCACTTTTAAACCACTCTCTCACTCAAGTAGTTCACAAACCTACAAGAAGTAATAAAATATTAGACCTTTTAGCTGTTAGTCACCCTACAACGATTACACACGTCAATACACTCAAAGGCATACGTGATCATAGAGTAATTTTTACGCCACTGAAAACTATAGTAGGTTCCACTGTAAAACCTAAACATGAAGCCTACTTATTTGAAAAATATATTTAAAGAACTTTGGAGAAACATTAGAAGTTTCAGTCACAGAATTTGTAGCTATAGTAAAAGATGAGGGCACCAAAGTATTGTGAGGATATTTTTTGGAAAATCTGCATGAAGGAATCAATAAACATGCCACACAAGTTCAAACGTGAGAGTGAAGAACCTCATTGATATAACAACAAAGTGAGGATACAGAGACAATTACACAACTTATATAAAAATTCTAGTAAGTCAGGTAATGGAACTTGCTGCAAGAGAAATTTATGTTGTTCAATGTTCATAAATGAGGAAAATGAGGCGCATTACCCTGTGAAACTTGAAGAAAAAATCCTGAGTGAATTACTAGATGAATACCCCAAGACATTCTGGTCTTACCCAAGAGAGCTCCAAAGCAAATCTTCGACAGTGGACTCAGTGGAATGGAAGTTTAGCACATCAGGCGATATTGTGTGGAGAAGGAGTACAGATGCCATCAGTAGACTCTTTATTTACTAGACAGCAGTCACCAGCAGTACCCACAAAGCCACCCAATTTACTTCAAAAGTGTATTCACAGAGAATGACACAGTACATAAATCAGATGCTCCTGACATTAATGAACTGATAGCTGACATAATTATTCAATGTGATGGAATAACTAAATAACTGTGTTCAATACAAAGTAACAAGTCACCAGTTACAGAAGGAATACCAACACACGCGGAGTTGGTGCCACAGATGGCATCATTCCTAAAATCATGTTTGGCAAATCATTATCCAAAGGAAAGGTACCCCAAGACTGGAAAATAGGCAACGTCACACCAATATTTAAAAAAGGAAAACAGACATGACCCAGGAAATTACTGGCCAATATCATTAACATCACTTTTATGCAAAACATTCAAACACAAAGCTGTTGGCAATATCATCACCTTCCTGGCTATACTACTTCAGCACTACTTGCACAGCAGTCAACACGGCTTCTGGAAGGGTAGATCCTACAAAACACAGCCTGTGCTCTTCCATCACAACATTCCATTAATCAGGTGAATTGAAATAACAAGTTAATGCAATATTTCTTGATTTCAAGAGATCATTCAACAAGTTTCCTCACAAAAACTCATTTCAAAATTGCAATCATGCAGAGTAAATGAAAATCTAGTGAACTGGATATGAGACTCTCAGATATCACAAACAAAGAGTAGTTTTTGATGGCATTAGATCTGATATGGTTAGAGTCACAGCCGGTGTTCCTCAAGGAAGCGTGATCAGCCCTGTTTTATCAGTTATTTATAATAATGCTCTAAATTCTCCAGTTAGCAGTAAATTAAGATAATTTGCAGACAATATGGTCATCTGAGAGGAAATTAGTGAAGATGCAGACTCTAAGACTATCATTGGACCTAAACAACATTCATACATGGGATCAGGAGTCGAGGCTAGAACTAAATCTTAGTATATGCACCACAGTACATTTTTGCAAACCTCATCACACCAATGCCATATTTACACTGTGGGTAAAGCAAGCATAAAGTCCTCAGAAAACACGGCTGGTGTCCTAATACCCTGTCATATGCCAATTGCAGGGTGGTATGTACATGAAGCTGTTTGTCTTATGTTGCAGTCAGACTAATTCATTCGGGATACCATAATTTATTAACAATGTTGAAAAAATACGAAATCAGTATAAAATCGATATATGTAAATAAGAACTTTATCAAAGTTATCACAATATTGTCTTGGAAGCATCATTTGAAGATAAACATGTAAAAGAATTCTCATGAAATTTTCTTCCTCACAGCACCTCTCCAGACTTCATAAAACCATAATTTAACATTAGAAATGAAAAAAGGTCTGCAAAAAGACAAAAAAATCAGCATAATACGTATTCCTAGTGGAAGGTACTGGAAGACAGATCAAGTATTTAAGTAATAATATCATAATTTGACGTGACTATCATGATGCAATCCAAAACTTGACAAGGGACCAAGTACATAAGTGATTCAGCAGAATTACACCATTTACATTTTGAATGTCATTGAAGTAACTGAGAAAATCAAAGAAAATAGCCCATTGGATGCTCCAGTGCATATGACATACTGCAGTATTGAGAGTTAAGAACATATAAATTGATTCTAAAAAACTTTTTAAAAGATGCTTTGTGAAAGTTCCTTCTTAAGAAATTTCTTGACAATTTAAGCCTCATTCATGTGTAGATAGAACATATGAAAGCAACAAAGAAATATTGCAATGCTATCAGTGTGCAAAATTTCATTGCTGTCTGGCATCAGAAAAAGTTGAATTAAGAAAGCAAGAATATGAATATAATTACACATAGATTGTAACAATGGCATAATGAACTGTCTACATCTACATATTACCCCGTGAGCTGCCGATTGGTGGCAGGGGGTGATAGGTCACCAGCCATGTAAAGATGTAAAAGTTTTGGAGGTGAAATGGTGACATGTCCTATGAGAGAGTATTTGGAGGAGCTCAGTTTCTACTGTGGTCCTCATTGTGCACGGAAAGAACGAGTTTTTGTACCTATCTATTCAGTAGAGTATCTATCTTATTTGATCGCACCTGTCAGACCTAGAAATGTAGTGAGGCATCATGATAATATTCTCTGTATTGCTCTGAAATATCAGTTTTCAATTTATCAAGCAGCCTAAGCCTAGCGTGCAGCCTCCGAGTCTCTAGGGGCTCCCACCTTAATCCCTCTTAACAGTTGTGAAACACTATATGTTCGTTTGTAGCAGTTTTTAACGAAGCGTGCTGTTTTTCTTTGTATTTTGTTAATTTTTTTGGTTAAATCTATTTGACCAGAGTCCCAAATGCTCATGGCGTATTCGAGGTGTGGCCTAACCAGAGCAAAGTATCATCTCTCTTTTACTTTTTCATCCGAGGACCTTCCTATTATACGCTTAACAAAACCTAGTTTCTTTAATGCTGTGCCACATGTGTTTTGTATGTGTGTTCCCCACGATATATCTGAAGTTAAGGTAATTCCAAGATATTTTACTGTATTTGAAGATTTTATGTTTACTCCACCCATGGTGTAGGTATGGCTATTATGTGATGACTTTCGCAGGAAGTAAACTGTGGTGCATTTACTAATATTTATTTCTAAACCCCACTACTGGCACCACGAATGAACGTTGTTAAGGTCAGATGACAGAACTTTAAAACAGTGTCTTCGCTTATTTCACGGTAAATTACTGTATCATCTGCAAATAATCTTAATTTACTGCTAATCCGAGAACTTAGGTCATTAATATAAATAATTAATAAAAGAGGGCCAATCACGCTTCCTTGAGGAACACCGGATGTGACATTCACCATATCAGAGCTAAAACCATCAATAACTACTTTTTGTTTTCGATCACTGAGAAAGTCCATTGCTCAGTTCACTATTGTTTTATTAACTCCGAATGAATACAATGTATAAATGAGTTTTTTTGTGATAAACCTTGTCGAATGCCTTCTTAAAATCAAGGAATATCGCGTCTATTTGCTTATTCAATTAACCTGATTTTAGGATATCATGAAGGAAGACCGCAAGCTGTGTTTCACAGGACCTGCCCTTACGGAAGCCATGCTGACTGCTGTGTAAGAGGTTACCATTATCCAGGAATGCCATAATATTGCTCACCACAATGTGTTCGAGGAACTGTCAACTGACTGAAGACCAAGTGCAAAATTTAATCATTTTATGACCTTGGTGAATGAGCTAAATTAAGGCTGAAAGATTTGAGGACACAGTTAAACCACTTTGTGTCAAAGTTAAGCATATAAAAAAGAAATAATCAATATATGCAAGCATTAACCATTTTATTAGGAGAAAATGAGAATGGGAAATTTCCATAATTAGCAACAGTATAAAATTTTCTGTTCACAATCTGAGACACAAATGAGTGATGGAGTGTGCTCATCAAGGTTGCTTCCTCAATGAAGCCAGCATTGTAAGTCAAGAGAAGAGGTCTTGCAAAACCACGAGCTAAATAGTGTTCATTAAAACAGAAACTAGCCCAAAGTCAATCAGGTGAAGGCTGATTATAGAAGGAATTTTTGTACTTTTTGTACCTTTTAGGCCACCTAACACAATAATAATTTAATAACACTGAAATTCAGGACTTCAAATATTTCCAGGATCAATGGTCTCCTTAGAATATAATGAAGAGGGATGTATGCATTTCATCTACTGAATTAACACATAATCAACAAAGTGACATGAATTGGTTAAAATTGCTGGAAAACACTCAGCTCCCATAGGTTTTGTGTGTTAAATGATGTGCCCATACATTCTTCATATTTTTTTATAACGTGTGTACCTTGGTAGTTTCAACTTACTGCATTGATGTTCTGCTCATCGATTGTGGAGGCTGAATGTTGAGACAGCATGTGCAGAATTTAGATTCAAAGAATTAAGTTCGGAATTTTGCTTCCATTAACTACTGATGCAATAACTGGAGAAATTACCCTGAATACATTGAAAGTAATGTATTTGACCAGTGGGATGGGGAGGGGGTATGAGAATATTAGTGGATTGCCAAGCAAATACAGCAACTTCATCTTGTTGATGAAAGTGCAACAAACAAACATTTTATTTAACTGTGAGCCACACTGAGTACAAAAATTCCTTGAGCATACATAAAAGCCATAGAACATAGGTTCATTCAAAGGCATTCACTGAAATTATCAAATGATGACATAAAAAGACAAATTTGCAAATCCTTACATGGAAACTACTTCCTAAGGTACAACATGAGAAATACAGCACAGATTCATTAGCAGAGGAAGTTTCATGGACAAGTCCTCCGCTGGGGAAGTACCAACTGTCAGTTTCTGTTAATGCTGGCAGTGTCAACTGTACACTTTCCCAAATATATTAACCTATTTTAAAAAAGAATTCGCAACCCGCATACCGATTTGCACTAAACTTAGGAACAAGCGAAAAGGAACCATTTCATGTCAGGTGATAACCACTCTGTAGGCAAGAGAGTAATGCGACTTTTTGGCATACAAATGCAGACACATTAATACGGAACACGAGTAAGAAACAGCTAGAATTGAGAATGTTTATTGAAGTGTAACTCAAAGACAGGAATTTCAACAAAATAACATTATTGAGAAAATGACGCATTGCTTCAATCAACATGGAAGCATGATGCTTCAAGGTTTTCTCATACATACCTAGAGAAAGAAATAGGGACAATCTTGCGAGTCACATTAGAATGTTACAATTGTTTCATTTAACTGAGCACTTTTCGGAGTTCCTCAGAGCAAAACCAAGAAACACGTAAAACACCATTCTGATGAGGCTGGCAAGCTAATTGATCCTCTGTATGCACTTAAACCTTCTCTGCCCAATCCATGATGTTGGTCCCACTCCTCGAAGAGCTCCCAGTGAGTCGTTTCCGATCAAGCAATGCACATTTCAAGGCATGAGGCAACAATTCACACTTGCATCAACGGCAACCGGTCAGAATAGGCACTTCTCAAAAGACTTTTTTTTTTAATTTTTGGAAGATTTTTTTGAAGTTTCCATTTTTTATAAATTTAACAGTTACAAATCGATATCTGCAGGCATTGCCACACAAATTCACAGTCTTCGCAAAGATTTTTTTGGCAGTGTTTACAAGCCGAGTAACACCAAATGCCTTATTAAGGACTGGGGCTGAGAAGGGTGGGTGTCATCATATACATATCCAGTTAGGCTATCACAAAAGTGGATCAATTACCGACTACAAACTCACTTTTTCACAGATTTAAGCCACTAACAACTCATCTCGCCACAATTTCAAAATAAATCAATCATATTGAGGGGATTCATCTAGAGCACTAAAAAAAATGTGAAACCATACAAGTACCCATGGTAATGAACTAATAAAATTGATCATTTTGTATCCCAATTCAACTGTATGATGCAAGTTAGATTAAAATTCATGCATAATAATCTAGAAATGAATACAGAGAATAGAAATAAAAACTGAAGAGAAATTGTATACTCTCATTTCAGGAAGATACTACTACTCCTCTCGCCAGTAACTTTCCGGTGAAAGTGGAAAGATTTACATAGTAAACAAATGCTTTACTATACAATTGAAGAAGTTGTAATACTGCAAAATTTCAGTACACACTACCTCTACTCTTAGCTAAGTACTGTTAAGACTTAGAACCATGTATTACATGTTCCATAAAACAGATTAAAAGGATATCCACTTAACCTTATCTAAATACAGCAATCACAATTAAGATATATAATTAGTCCATTTACAAATTGGGACAACTCTAAACCATCAATACCCTGACTACAGTGGCTATGATTATGCCATTTGAGGCAATAATGTTTCTGGGAATGAACTCATTACTTTGGGGATATATAAAACTCAAATATTGATAAACATTTGCACTTATATGTATTCAACAGCATTTTCTCCTTAAAGCTTAATAGTCAACAGGCAGCCCAAATAAGGTGTGATACTAAATTTGGGTTCCTTTCAATGGATCAATGTAGTGACTGCTAATCAATGAACAAAACTTCTACATTTTTTAAGCAAACCTATTACAAAAAATATATTTAAAATGAAGAAATTGAAACTGAGGCCAAATGCATTCTCTATGGATTTAAACTGCAACTCTGAGACACTCATCACAAGATTCAACAAAAAAAATAGAAGTTCAGATGCTCTTTAATGGGACGGCGTAACCTTCATCGTGAGGTATGTACGTGAATAGCACTTAACTTTAGTATGCTTTAGCTTATTAAGACTTTATGACCCAGGATTCCAATTTGTTTCATTTGCTTTTTTGGCACTGTTGTCTAAAAAGGAAGGAATGACGGAGGGAAATATAGAGATGATTCCTAAGACCAGCTTGTTCTTTTATTAACTATGAATGAATGGAAATTGCTGCAAGCAATGAATCTTTTGATGGTTAAAATGCCACACTAAAGATCAAATTTATGAGATTTTTTCCTGCACCCTACACTGCAATTGAACTTACTTGCCTATTTTTAAGATCTGTTAGATCCAAGCTTCGGTGAGAAAGATTGAATTTTTTTTTCAGTCAAATACTCAACATTCAACTAATTACAAAGGCAAACATTTGGTTAACACTATTGGAGGGTTTAAAATAAAACTAACAAGGATCTAATGACATATGATGAATTGTGCCCTTCTTTTACGATAATCTTTTCATACTCATTCCTTGAGCCAACCAGCAAAACCAAGATAGGTAAACAGTTTTAAAAACAACTCGAGTTAAAAGAGTTATGTTCAGATCACATTTCCATGAACATCAAATTTTGTTCTTCCGCATAAAAACAGGGTTCTCAATTCAACATTTTAATCACTTGCTAATGATAATCATGCGCTGGTGACTCACACGACCTTCCGCATAGGAGTGAAAACATATCTTTGCCATGATATCGAGAGAAATAAAATGGTTGTGCATGGAAAAAGAGAAAATTTGAAATTCCACAGAGGAAAAATCATTTGCTCTGACCCAGGGTTGAGCCTAGATCCCTCAATATCGCACCAAAAGCTTTAACCAGTTAACATACTGCGGCATGTTTGTCCTCAGTAGATTTTTCCTGGTCCTCAAAATTTGTCAACAGATTAGAGATTGAACGTAAATGGAGCAGTACAAACTTTTAAATAGATGTCAACATCATTGAAAATAGCAAAATCCTCAGGGATCATTCACACAACAAAGAAACTGCCCATTAAATACTAAATGCAGCATAAATTTGCATGGTTGATCGAATGTTTGTATGAATTTCTTACAGATGAGTCACTGACTGCAGAAAGGTTGCGATTGATTTCATTAATGTACATTTCACAATGAAACTACTGCACATTAGAAATATTCATTCCAATAAAAACAAACTGTATGATAATTCATGACAGCAATTTGTTCTTGATTGAAAGACGCTCAATGATCTCAATACTTGGTATTTAATATGAATGATACTGATAATTTCCAAGTCCATGGCAATAACAGCATTTCATTGCTAATTAGTTACATGTGATTTCTTTATATATACCTACTAAAGATTATATATTACAAACTAGGTATCATATAGTGACAATCTAGGAATCCCAAAGCAATTATGCACATAACTCAAACTAGATATATGTGCTATTGAACTATTGCAGAGAAAAATGTATTCAATGTTTTCACCAGAAAAATTTAGAATTCCAGACTTACTTCCAGGAAATAAATTCTTTGCTCAAGATGTAAATTGTTAATTCAGGGTTTTATCAACAACAATGAAACATAATCATGGCCACTAGGATAAAATGCTTCATAAAAATTAGTTCCATATCAAAGTTATAACTTTATACAACCCTCTGTATACCAAGTACTGGTTAAAAACTTTTGTTAACAATATATGAATATATATATTTTGATAACAGTCAAGGAACATATAATATGGTATGTGATTCATTTATCAATAAATCATGACAAATATTTTGATCACTTTAAAAACCCACTTTTACGGATCTTATTCAAATCTTGTAAACTCTTCGAGTTTGCAACATACCAGACTCGATAGTTATAAATCACTACTCTGGCAAGTCTATGATTTAGTGCAAAACTTCACTAATTTAGCATTCTAAAAATGTTTGTTACCACTGCAGGGCAGAGGGATTCAGGTAAATAGTTGAGCAATTGTCAATTATTATGTTCAGACCATTCATTTTGGCATGGCGCACCTTGAGTTCATGCACCCCTGCACCAATGTTAACTTCTTTAACGAGTCATTGCTAAAGTATGGCTGGCCACAGCGGCCTCCACTCGGGAGTCTGAGTCTCTATGTGAGAAAAAACATGTGCAAGGGGTCGCATCGTTATTGCACAAAAACCAGATCATGACAATGAAAAGAGTTATCCCATTAAATTAGAACTCTGATTAACGAGCAAATGTCTTTTTACATTCCACACACTTCCTAATGTCATACTCCTTACTATTTACATTATTTCAATAGGCCACAAGAAAAGTCTAATTGCAGCTACATATCGCATTAAAATATTACACAAATTCCTTGTATATATGTTACCAACACTACATTTGCTTTTAATTGACCAATTGAGTTGTATGTCCAAAAAATATATACAAACTTCTCATGATTATGTACAATAGGTCATTGCAAGTGAGGGGAAGAAATTAAGTTTAAGACTTTTACAAATGGCATATGCCTCCTAGCTAATTGTATTAAAAACAAATCTGAATGACGCACTCTACTGGCTACTTAAAAGAACAATGAGATTAAAATGATGGAAGATATCAGCACTTAAAGGGTAGCAATAATAAAAGAAAGTATCGGCATGTTCAAAAGTTGTGCACCTTGAATAACTCCTACAAAAACTTTACCCTTCACAAAAAATGTGAAGCACTTGTCAGGGTCATTTCTGAGCAATCTATAGGAAAAAAGTACATGCACATTCCATTTACTAAACAATGGGAAATGGCATTTACTCAATAGCAATATACAGATACTCAAAAGGAGAATTATAAGCAAAGTCTATACTGTTGCCCCAGTTTCCTTCAGACATACAGATTCTCTTCAATGATGGTCAGTAAATGGCTAGTAGATTGTCACTGCATGAATTTCTTTGGCCAGTTATGAAATTCTTTCATAAATCTTTGGAGTTAAATTGATATAGAAAAAATCAGAGTGATTCCTCTGGATTAATTTTGTTCTATTTATGTATACGAAGGGCCTGTCTTGAAGATCACTTTTCTCACAAAAGAGCTTGACTTTGAACTGGTAAAAATCACAATATCATGATGACACCAATTCACACTGATTCAGGCAGTCAACATGCCAAAACTGGCACTCCACACACAAATATACATTTGTATACCACAGCGCATTTTCTTCCTGAGTATCATAATCTCTCATCAAGATGTTTAAAATGGAAAATGTTTAATATATTTCCTCAGAATGTTCATTCTGGATGTAACGGTATGGTTTCCATAAAAATCTAAGAGGAACATAACAAGTATTTCCTCATTTCAAAGCGTCTATAGGCTAGATTAGAAATGCCTATGTGTTCTCACAATATTATATTCTCTCAAAGTACTAAAACAAATGAAGTTAATTAATCACTCCCAGCATCCAGACTCCACATAAAAAAATTATATCTACCATCCATATTACCATTACTTACCACAATTTATAATGATATTCATTAACAAATATTCTACCAATGAAATATCAGATCATATGTTACAAAATGAAAGATTGAGAGGACAACAAAAAGGCTCCAAAATTCCATAAATGCATAGTTGAAAAAATCTTACAACCGTGAGTTATCCCAGTTTACCTGAAATGTTAAAAGGTAATGGAGAGAAGCCACATCCCTCTCACTGATTCAGTTCACTCTCTCCTTCTTGCTAGCAGGTTGAATCGACGATGGCCGGTGACAACGAGAAAGGCTGTCACCCGTGTCATCACCATCGTGATTGTTCTTCCCATCGAGTTCGTCCATGATGACGTGGGAGCCAGCCACACTAGCTCGGTGATAGAGGCGGAGAAGATGCATCGCTTCCGATGCTTGTCTCTTCTCGGCGAGGAACCGACCACTCGCCTCTTTTAACTGTTCTAAAAAAGCAATGTCTGGGCACTGAACACCACCTGTGCTGATTCCTGATCCAAGGCCAAGACCCAAAAGCACAACCTAAGTAGAGAATAGTGGAGAGGAATCTCATTATACAACAAATAAAAGAAAAGAAATGAATTTGTTCATCACAGCATTAGCATATCAACAATCGAAAAAATGTATGCATGGGACAAAATATGATCAACAAACTGGACTGCCCAAGGTGAACTGAGAAAAGTTAACAAGTCACAAACATGAAAACAAAACAATAGAACAGTGTAATGAATTCACTCATGCACAACCAAAAATTACTGGAATTACAAATAACTTATCGGGATGACTAAATCACATATCATTATATGGCATGTCATACACAATGCAAGGACATCTAAATTATCATTATTCTACATATTTTTATCAAAAAATAAACAGTAAAATTGTAGCCTATCATAAAAATGTAACTCAATTGCCTTCTGTCTTCCTCTCTTTCCAAGGAAAATATAAAAAACTTGGGAATAACAGAAACGTTTAGAATGCAGATGGTGAGATAAGGAGATTACCATTGGCTTCCAGGAAAACACCAATTCAAGGTGAACTTTGTGGCTGAGCCATGCAAAATCTGACAAAATAGAACCATTAATACTATGCTATTTAACTGTAGCTTAAAATCATCATATGTTAATAAATTAATAAAACAGCAGAAAATAGTGAGAACAAGCTGCATGAATTAACAAATAAACTTAAGCAATAAAATTGAAGAAAGACTTCGACCAAATGTTAAATCAAAGTATATACAATATATGTATTTCAAAAGCAAACCTTGAACCTTATTTTATGCTCATCCAAATGTCACAAGAACCAACTCTCCCTTCTTAAACCACTGCTGCAACATGGAGGCTTTATCTGGACTCCACAACAATGTCAAAGGATGAGAAGACGGCAATAGATACGAGGACCTCATTGGGCAAGTTCCCAAACAACAGGCCTCTTCAACGGTACCACTCAGCTGTGTTCATCGACTGATGCTGTGATCAGCACGTCACAGTCTAATGCATCACACTCAGCAATAGTGTTTGTCAACTTGGAAGTCACTCATCTGATAAAACTTGAGAAAAATTGCAATTTATCCTTGCTACAGCAGCTACTTAGGGAACCCACGATCTGGAAATTCAAATCCCACTTAAGCCATGGGCACTATTTGACCATTGAAGCCTCAATCTTGATCCACAGGGGGCAAGATGTCCCTTCTTCCTTCTTTTGCATTAAGTGTACATAAAATAAAAAATATCCTTTATGTCCCTTAGAATAAATAATGAAAACAAAAAGAGAAGCATCTCTACTATTCTGGCCATAACCTTATTTTGAGATTTCAAATAAAACAGGAAATAATGAAGATGCAGGCCTTCAGTTGACAGGGTAGCAATCAAGCCACAATGTCAACTGGTGAGAACTATTACAGTACATATATACCACGTTTGAGTGAAATCAATTTCTAGCCTTTCTTATCATACAAACCTACTTGGTCGATAAATGCAGTTACGTTTCAAGGTCAATATTGCAACATAAGAGTTTGCATACAATTACATTTTCTCCTAAATTGTAGGCTTTAGAGAATATACACAGAGTAACAATTTAAATTATGCTATACACTTCACATTCGGTATAATGAATGTTAAATGCACAGGTGCAAATACTTCACAATATCAATCCCATCCATGATCTAATATACAGGGTGGCTAATCCTTAAATAAAGTCGTTTACCATTAAATTAAGTCATTCAAAATCATATTCTTTAAAGTAAGAGGGCCCACAATTTATTATTAATATTATTTGTTGAAATTAGCAGTACGTAAATGACTTGTCTCATTGAGTCACTCCTTTTCTAATATGGGGTACAAACTTACATTTCTCAAGAGTAAATTTTAATTAACCATTGAACTAAAATGTTAATCTTAACTGTAGGCTTTGGTGCTTTTGATAGATGATGATGATGATGAAGATGTGGCTTTTGATGTGGTTTTTCTACAATTTGAGTGTTTTAAGCCTCACTCTGCATCGTGCATCGTTAGGAGCAAAGTGATTGTAGGTGTAATGATTAGTAATATGATAAGATACATACGAGACGGTGATAAATACAGTAACAATCAAGTCACTCCTGAAGATTCTTGCTGAAATGCGAGGAAAAAAATGACCCAAAAAAGCTCCAATTGAAGCAAATCTTGGATGCCACATCCATAACTTAAAAGCTAGTTTTTTATTGTTTGTTTGTTAAGTGAGCACATTCAATGCCTCTGACACTCCCTCAAAACTTGTCATAGAAACATTTTTTCCAATCTTTTGATCTTCTCCACAAACATCCAAATTCTGGAAAGAATTTAAGGGATTTTGTAAGGAAATTCAAAGAAAAGTCAACAGATGCAGATTTTAATAGCTTTCAACAACCCATTCTAAAATATTAGAAGTAGATTGCACAGACCAACTCCCAAGGATGAACTAAAATGGATTTAAAATCTGAAGGCACAAAGAAACTGAAATTAAAGGCCAACACAGCATATTCAAAGCTTATTTACAAGTTTTCACAGTACATATCACTGCAACATGTTTGAGTGGTCACCCTATTATATCCAAAAATTATAGCAAAACAATACCCTCACTTTACAATTCATAAATGATTTTCAGCCAAATAGCACAATGAGACTGGCTATTGCCTCAAGGGACACCACAACAATATCGACATAGCCGATTATTCAGGGGCAAAAGAGCATTAAGGTAGTTTGAGTGAAATATCATTTTACTTAGAAATCAATGAATTTGATCTCATTTTAAAGAAAAATATCTCAACCTTTTATTGAAACAAAAAATTCAACCCCTTATTACATTGCTTTCCGAGATATTTGCCAGAAAATACCAGCCCTTTTACATGGGAAATGGTACATGTATGCACTACAGAGACACATTATTTATAAAATGAGGTATTTCTAACACTTAGATGTCGTAAAAAAACTAACAGCGTGTAGTTTGTATGTTTTCTCAACTATATTTGAAAATTAATCATATTGTCACTGCGGTATATTCTTGGGTATTACAAAAAACCTTCCGTTTTGAAGGAGTTTCAAACGCACTGCGCGAAAAAAATGAGTCAAGTTAAAGACTTATTTAGATATTTTCATTTAATTAATTACAATTTCTGTCATATAAAACTATATTATTGCACCATCAATAATGCAATATTTAATTGATGTGTCCTACAGCTGGAGCAATTAAAACGAATAATTCAAATATGGTCTCTACTATGACTTAGGAACTATCTCGCTCAGACTACCTTAAAGCACTAAATTTTATAAGATACATGTCCCATTGAATTGTTCTTTCTTTTTTGTCATTTAGTCCTCTGTTGTTCCAACATCAAATGACTGTTTCATTTCCTTCAGAAGGCTTTCGCAGTGGTGAGATTTAGAATGCTGACAATGAAGAAGAGTCACAAGAGGAAGGAGACTCAGAGCTTTTGTCACATAAGTCCAGAGCTTTTGTCCTACTTCCCTTCAACTCCGGAACGATGGAAAGGATTGGAAGAATCGCGAAGAAATGTAGCATAACATATGGATACAGAGTGGTAATGAAGACTGACGACGACCTTCCCCAAACCAAACACCGATTATCTAACTCCAAGAAGGAGAATATGAGATTATCTGAAGCCAAAAATATGTAGGAGACCAAAAGAGCAATATCTATTTGGCTGAACTCACACCACAGGGCACTTATAATATACACTGCCCAAAGTCAGCAGTCGTGGAGCACAGCTTAGAAAATTTGGGATATCAGGTATAAATTCAAAACACATGAGTCTTAGCCAAAGAAAAAATATTATTTCCCTTGCCTATTTCACGAGGCAATCGAAATTGAAAAACTGAAAGAGAACTTCAATAGTGACGATGGACACAGGCTCCATAACAACAGGAAGAGAGTAATTGCAAATGCCCGCCAAAATATGAGCACACCAAAGTCAGACTCATAAACATCCATTGGCCATGCAGCTGAGAGGCCACCCAGAGGACCATATCTACATCTACATAATACCCCGCAAGCCGCCTCAAAAGGCGTGTGGCGGGGGGTGTTAGGACACCAGCCGTCAACAAAAAAAAAATAAAATAAAATAAAAGTTCCGCCTAGCATTTATTAAAGTCCTTAATTGTTCGGGGGAAAAATGAATTCCCATACCTATCCGTTCGGCAAAATATCTCTCTTAATTTATCGATTCTGTCGGACCTGGAAATATGTGGTTCTAATATGATGCTCTCCGTGTCGCTCTGAAAGATATCCATTCTCAATTGCTCAAGCAATCTAAGCCTAGTGCGTAGCCTCCGAGTCTCTAGCGGCTCCCACCCTAAATCGTTCAAAATCTGTGTAACGCTTTCTGTACGGCCATAGTAGTTTTCGACGAATCGCGCAGCTTTCCTTTGTATTTTATTAAGTTCATGGACTAGGTCTTTCTCCGCCAGATCCCATATGCTCGCTGCATATTCAAGGTGTGGCCGGACGAGTGCGAAAGAGGAAGGAGGACATATATGTAGAGGAAGATTTCCATCAATCAGTATTTGGATTCGATATTAAGGTGTGCCCAGCAATGGTCAAGAAACATCGTCACCACAATGAGACAACTTAGCAGAACCTGTAGGCTTCCAGAATTCTGAATCAAATGTATGTTTTTCAAAATGTATGCCCTTCGTAATTCCATAACTGCAAAGTTAGGAAAAAGAGAACATTATTTCATGTAACTTCGCCTTGAGTCTTAAAATTTACTTTATTTAAGGCTGATAGTATGACTTAAACAGGGTAGCCACATGCTCAATAATGCCTATTTCTATTATTGTTCACTCTATTTTTAGGTTGAAGATTGACATTTTCACAGATTTGTGAGACGCAAGTCATATGGATTTTCTCATTTTTAGCATATGATGATATTTAGTTAAAATGAATATGTGATACATATAAAGATGGCACTTCTATCTAGAATAGAAGCAACAACATTAATGCAATAGGTTTCGTTATCAATTAAAGGAAAAATTGAAGTGAATATTTAGCTTTCACGTACGGAGCTTCATGACACAATTTTATTGTAGCTCTCATCAAACACACATTATTATGAAATCTCCAGTCAGCAGGAATGGAACTATTGCTAATGTTAGATCACTGCTTCATTAGCTACATCATCAATTCTGGGAGGTGCTTTCCACATCCAGAATTCACAAAGTCATTGGCACTAAGGAAATCTTTACTAATATTTTATAATGGAGAGGTGTGTGTCTGCAGGTTGGCTACACATCTCCTACTAAACTACTCCGCCAAGCTGAAATTTTTTGTGATTATGGCAAGGAGTAGCATTTATAGGACTAGTATTAATGTTTCATAATTTGTAACCAAGGTGAGATATCCCCCAGAGACAAAATTTTAGAATTTCTTCAACAGACCTACTCATCAAGGGTCATCTCATGTGCTACAATGTAGACTTGATGCATGAACATCTAGTTCGCATAAACCTCCCACGAAATTCGCCTTGAAGGAAGATGGCTTGGTGGTGTAACTGGCTAACACACCTGACCGGCATTTGGGAGATCCGGGTTCGTATCTGCTTTGAATGTGTGCTACCCGTGCAACTAGTGGCTAACTGTCATTCTCAGATGGTGGACAGCCTTTAACAGAACAGTTTCCAATTTATGACAATGAATCTGCACTTAAGCATTTAGTTTAGGAAATTACCATTCACAGCTTTTACAAATTGAACAGAACATTGAAAGGGTATTATTTTTAATTTATATGTATCAATAAATATTTCCTTCCCCATAGAATTTCACCGGGAACCTTCAGCTAGTACAAAATAAAAGTCAACAAGAGCAGAGTAGTGTAGAATTTACCCTTGGCTGCCTACACTCATTCTCTTCACCTCATACATTCTCAACACTCATTCATCCACATAAAATGAAATAGACTTTGGTATCACATCAAAATCTTGGAGATTCATACAAGGCCCACAAATGTCAAAATCAAATGCTTACATACAAAATTCACAGCTTCACAGTTGAGTGACCACCCTGTTAAATCTATAGTTAAAATACAGTATTCACTTTTCATTCTGAGAATATCTTAAACATAGTCTCCCCTGGAATAAACATATATATGTTTATATAAAGGAAGTCTTCAAAAGATCACTATGAATGGTAAAAAAAATCACTGAATTATGTTCACTGAGAATATGTACATAATATGCTTATTTCAACTGGAGAGAAATTTAAGTTTCACAATCTCGGATTGAAAATGTTTTATTCAGAAGAAAAATATTCATACAGCTTTACTATAATAACTGGGATTTTGCCTTTCACTAATTTTATGTTTTATGGTGTAAGGACTACCCCACCACTCTTTAACCCTTTTAGCGCGGCGGGCCGATATATCGGATTTGGCATCTCAGGCGTAAAGTGTGGAGGGCCGATATATCGGCTCATAGCCAAAATATTGTTTAACTTTTGCACACAAATATAATTACAATTATTTTTTGTACGAAGTATAAGTGTTTTTTCTTATTACCTAATTCAATGCATACGCAATAAGAAAAACTGCATATGGATATTTTAAACAATAACTTTATAATATTTATTTTCCTAGAGTGATACATTTCATTAAGTCATACCCACTGCATTTCTCACTAGAACTGCTGGCAGGGGTCAGCAGTAAGAGGGTTAAAGTATACAAACTTCACCCTATGTGGTTGATTGGTTCTTCAATGCATTACAAAACTTATTTTCCAGAACTCCTTGCCCAACCAGTACCCATTTACTGCTAAGATACTAAGTATCTAGAATATATAATAGGGCTCAATAATGCGTGTACGACGGACTTATGCAAAAAGTAGAAAATGAGGGCACCAGTATGCAACAGTAAAATAATATTAACTCGAAAGATGACAAAATTTAACTGTGATCCCATTTAAGAAAACACATTCAGGGTTCCTACAAACTAGAGATTATGAAATTTTAAGATTTCCAGGTGGCAATTCCATTCTTTGGAGAGTAATTTTAAGAAGGAACACAATACATTAATGCATGTGCTGTGAGGGAATTAAGTTTCCCAATAAAGAGAGCACCATCACTAATTGCTCTATGGGAATATTTTCAATTTTTTCTGGTAGTAACTCAGCCGCAAATAAGGACCACCAATTATCCGAGCACCATCAGAGAAGAAACAAATATTCCACCTTCCTCTGCATGAGTTTCAAGAATAGCATCATCTTAAGGAGTGTAATTACACGTTAAACATTGTATAAGAGCTTCAATCCCTAACAATCATAATTTGAGTTTGAAATGCAATTTCCTGATTAATTTTGTTACTTTCCATGACTAGTCCATAGATCCCAAGTTTTTCAAGCCTGTAGCAACACTACAGATTCTGTTTGTGAGGCCTTAAGAGAGCTGATTTGTGGAAACTTCCATATTTCTTTTTTCTTTCTTCTTCTGAAATTTCTTTCAGTTCTAAATTATAATTTTCTTCAATTTATTTGTTTTGAAATAGCTTTCATTACTTCACTCAATGTGATTTCTAATAGTTTCTATTATTGATATTAAAAATTCTAATAATTCTATGCATTTTTTCAACAGAAGCATCTTTGCTGAACTCTGTAAGATATGTACATCTTCAGCTACTTAATCCAACATTAAGTACATGAAATAAGCTGAGGTATGCCTGTAATTGACAAAGTTCTCATACACTTTGAACGTACATTATCCAATGCCTCCATTTTTTACAGATTACTATGAAATCTCCCTTTACAGTCACCACCAGAATACTCTTCTATTTACAGAAATGTATAACAAAATAAGTAATATTCGCATGTTCAAAACGACACAATTTTCGTAAGACTTGAAACTGTACCTCATTCAAACCTCTGGTGCCAGTTTAAAAAAATATCTTCAAAAACAGTTCCATTACTAGCATGCTCCCATTGTTTAGAATTCCAGAATAAATATTCTAATGATAATATGCATGTGCTTTTCTTATTAAATGATATTAGTGACATAATTCACAAATTTTAAAAGTCAAGATTCCCAGCTGATTAAGGCAGTTTGTATTAACCCACGAGGACATAAGCCTTGAGCTGAGCACATCAACACCAACTAATCCTAACTCGAGTCTCGCACCAAGTTACAAGAAGACTATATCATCTTATGGTTAATGATAACTACACACAAAACTAGGCCTAAGAATGCTGCTTAAGGGCATTCTGGGCACAGAAAACTATGAGAAAAGTTCAAATCAGGATTTTGTATATCACTCAGCATCCAGTATACCAATCTCTACTGATTAGGCTAAGGGATAATACAGTTGGTGGTTTCTGGCGATACTTTATGGAATTTGCTAAAAATTGTGAATGAATATATAGTGAAACCCCTCTTAATGACCACTCCTATCCAGCGACCACCCCTCTTACGACCGGTCTTCTTCGGAACTGATTGTAATGCCCGTATTGTCAATGTATTTACTACCCCTATTCAAAGACCACCCCTCATCCCGACCAACGACCACTACTTCCACGGGAATTTCCCTCTCTTAGGTGACCAAAACCTGAGGTTTTCCCAGATTCTGGGAATTGGATCAGTCTACTATGCCAGTCAACAGTCTAAATATAGCCAGTCTATGTGTACCTGCACCCACCAGAACAATATGATCGTTGAGGATAACGACCCCCTCCTTACGGCAGGCTTCCCTTCGCGGAAAGGATCCGTGAGCTTCACCCTCTCCACAGGGGTTCTATTTTGTGTATTTTGTACGCTAAAACATTAGTAAAGAATGAGCCAGCAAGCCGTTTTGTGGGCAACACTGTCATTTCTTATTTTAATCGTTGCAGTTCACTTTGAGTGACAGTATATGAACGATCTCCGAGTAGATGTCAAAGAGAATTTGTTTGAGTTTAGAGGAAGAGTTCGAGTTATTGAAGAACGAGATAAAGGAACATCTGGGAGGAGGTTAGCGGATTTGTTTAAGTGTGGGAAAACCCAAATAAACGGAATTTTAAAATCTAGGGGCGATATTTTTAAGGAGTGGCACAATAGCGACCGGAACAGAGGAGTGAAAAGAAAGCATCAAGAAAAGTACGAAGCAATCAACTCGGCAGTTTTTCAGTGGTTCAAATTGGCACGGTCAAAAAATATTCCGATCAGTGGTGCTTTAATAAAGGAGAAGGCCTTGCAGTTTGCTGCTGAATTCAGTGATGAAGATTTCTTGGCTAGCAATGGGTGGCTTGAATGATTTCGTGTACGGCATACCATTACCTTCCGTGGAATATCTGGTGAATCTGGAGACGTAAGTGAGGAAGTGTGCTGTGATTGGAAGGTTAGACTTCCATCGATTGTCAGTTCCCGAAAACAGCAGCATGTATTTAACATGGACGAAAGTGGGCTATTTTTCCGTACTTTGCCATCTAAATCTCTGACACTTAAGACAGAGCAGTGTAAAGGTGGAAAGCTGGCCAAAGAACGACTGACTGTATGCTTTTGTGTGAGCGCTGATGGAGAAAAAGAGGCACCTCTGGTGACAGGGAAGTCTCTTCGGCCGAAATGCTTCAAGAACACGGATATGACCAAGTTGGGTGTATCTTGGTATTCTAACTGTAAGGCATGGATGACTTCAATGATTTCTGAAGATTGGCTTAGGAGGTTTGATAAAAAGATGAGGCAGCAAAATCGCAACATACTCTTGTTTCTTGACAATGCTACGTGTCACACCCATCACATCAAGCTGACCAATGTCCAGTTGCAGTTTTTTCCACCCAATACCACATCAAAATTACAACCTTTAGACCAAGGCATAATCCAGACATTCAAATTTAAATACAGAAAGCGGATGATGCAACATTGGATTGAACGGATGGATGAAGTTGCCACTGCGTCAGATTTAGCGAAGAGGATAACAGTGAGTGACGTTGTGTCATAGGTGCTTTCTGCTTGGAAAGATGTTGAAAACAATTGTGAGGTGTTTTCAACAGTGTGGTTTTTCGGCCCTGTCAGTGTAAAGGAATCTGAAGAGATACCATCAGATGATATGGAAGTATTGGCTCGAGCTGCAGGGTGTGAGTACAGCCAAATGGTGACTGAGGAGGAAAACCGCACCGATTGCTATGATGACTTCAGTGGTGATTGGGAGGACTCCATACGAAAAGAAGCAACAGGTAAGATTTTTATGACCAAATGGCATAATTCATTTCAATATTTCAATGCAAGTTCGTCCATTACTCACATTTTTTTATCTCTTTTCCGGTGGCATTGTTTTATAAGGAACCATATTTGAAGATGATTCAGACACAATAAAATTAACTGAAGAATCGAATTTGAGTGCTCAGGAAGCACCTCCAAATAGAGAGAGGTGTCATAATTCAGTGAAAAGTGCCAATTTCCACGGAAAGAAAATAGGATCATTCTCTACCACAGGGGTAACCTTATGCGAGAACAATGAAGCCACCAGCCTTGCGCGTTTAGCCATGTTCTCTTTAACTCCACCTATTTAAGAGGTGCAATTTTAATCGTATACGAGTCCTAGGTGCTAATATAAAATGTGAAATGTATATATAAGTTAATATTAACCTTAGTACGTAAAAATGCTTCCCTCAATTCTTCAATTCACGACAGTTCGTAGCAATAGGGAAAATAACACATGCCTACAACATCGTCTGCTTCGATGCCATTGGAAACCTTACTGATACTTACAGATAACCTCGCATTTCACATAAAAACTACATTCTAGTGTCATTGGGGAAACTCCTGTGTATAAATAACAGCTCCAAACTTGTCTCTGTTTATCACAACTCGACATAATGAGGTATGTCAGGAATGACTTCAATATCGTCTCCTCCAATGTAGACTAAAATTGAATACCTACAGATCATGCCCATTTCGCATTCCAAGTAGTTTCAATCATCGTCATAGTATTTGCTGGGTGCAAATGTTTGTTCCTTTTCTTCAATAGTCGTCAATTAATTACAAATGTGCGTAATTACGGATATCGCAAATGCGTAAAGTTTCGTCTGCTCTGCCAATACGAATTATGAGCATGGGCTGACCAAAAGAGGCCGAGGACATGGATGGCAACTAGTTAGGCATCACAGTGGATCATGTTCCATTGAAAATAACTGTTTGGATGACTGATGCCGGTGGATAACTAATGATCAATGTAATAATGAAACGCAAAAGCTGCCCAAAACATATAGTCTCCTCACTGCAAAAAGAACTCCACGGCAAATGGGCAACATTTTTTGATAAGCACGCCTTTTGCATCTATAAACAGTCATTAAAATGCACCAATTATCATTAATTCTAACGAGCTTTTAATTGAAAATAGAGGCGTTCAATTCCTCATGAAGCTCATCCCTACAACACTAAAACTAAAGGTATACAAAAATCGAACACAGTTGACTGATACAGAGGATAAATATGTCCCACACCAGGGAATTTTGGGAAAGGCAAAAATATTAGCTGAAATAATAATATCAGCGGCTATTTAGATGTCTTATTTATTGTTTTGGCAGCCAAATGCAGAGCATGATGCCATTTTGCACGCACAGATGGCCGCTTGTGGTACTCACCTTATTTCCCCTAATTACGATATAAAACGCAAGACTAAAGCATTGCGTTGATTTTAGAGGCAGATAAAAGCACATTTTATTCGCTAAAATCCTCGATGGACTCAATACAACTCAACTGAGCCACAAAAGTCACCAGATTTCAATACTTTTGCATAGGATCACCCAATGTTTTCATAGTCACAACATGGCTAAATGCGCAAAAGCGATCGTCGATTTGGCTTCAATTCTCCCCACTGGAGAGAGCTTCCAGGCTACCCCTGTGTTCTCCACACGTTTTTTTCAACCATTACTGATTTTAGGCACTTTTTCAACATGTACATCAACACTTGAAAAGTTGCGACTAAGAATCACATTCTAGGATGATGCTGATTCAGTTCCTCAATCATCAACTTGGCAAGATCTCAATACACTCAACAACACAACTTTAACAATTGAGAGGTGCACAAATTCAGTTACAAGTGCCAAGTATCACACTGAGAGAAGCAACTAAAATGCCATGAAATTAATAGAGGTTTCCTGGAAAGAAACTTCCTCCTTATAAGCAAAGAGGTGTGAAGCACACCATCTCTCAAAATGTTCCAGAAGAGCAAGAATCAAATTAAAGAAATGCATGAATAAAAGTAAATGATACTTCACAGATGCTAAATCAAAGTGTAGTAGGAGCAGTAATGATTAATATAAACAGTTACTGGACCTCATGAAATACCTCTAATACTGACGTGAGGAAAAAAAAGAATGTGTTTTTCCTTCCCACTCTCCCCTATAATCTATAACTTTCCCCCCCCCCCCCCAACCTCCCACTGACCATGAGGCATGTCTCTGACATCAATTAACCACTTCTCTCCCCATCCCTCCCCCTACCCAGGTCTCTATATATTGACTTGCATGCTACGCATATGTGCCTTAAAAATGATGGCTAGGCAATCGAAACCTAGGTCGGTAATAAAAAATTTTAAGTGAGGAATTTACTGAGAAATTTTTTTATCGTCACATCTGCGGTAACCTTCCACAAAGTTATGCATTCGACCATTAATTTTAGCCTCTAATGCTATCTATGGCTCACTTCATATATATTACACTTATAAATGAGTTAGTGAAATGAAGACTTCTGAATTCTCCTTATCACATATACAGTTGAGCACCCCTAATCTGGAAATCCCTAATCCGGGAACACCTGTAATCTGGCAATATTTCCGAGGCGTACTTCGCGGAAAACAAACTTTTTTGCCGAATCATTTACTTCGTAATTACTGAAACTATAACCCATTCTAACAAAAATTCTCCCATTCAAGAACGAGTATCGGAAGATTTTTTGCATACAATGTTGTCTATATTACTTATTGTGCGCAATGAAGGTGTTTATTCAGCAAATTGAAGACATCACTACATTGTACGTCGTTGCCGAGACACGAAAGTGTGATGTCACGGAGTGGTCTTATCTTGCATGGCGTGCGCATGTTTGCTTTGTACCGAGCGTTGATGGCGCGACGTGGACAGCAGACAGCTCATTGAATCGTATTAAACACAGTGGAATGAGGATTGCAAGGAAAATTGGAAGCGATGAAAAATTTTTACTTATCTACTGTATATACTCTTTGATGTCCTACAACATGTTTATATGTTATACGCATTCCTTTCACTCAGCCGTTTTGCGAGACTACCGGTTGACTAATTCTGTTTTTGTGAATTTAGAAGAAGTTTATTTCTTTTTTTTTTTAATTACTAGTCGAATTATACAGAATTTATTCAAACTTAATTGAAGTTGTTATAATTTATCGAATTCCCGCATAAAAAATACAGCGGACCCCATAATTATGCTGGTTACTACCACAGCACCCGTAGTCCGGCAAAATCCCTAATCCGGCATTGCTCGAGTCCCGACCGTGCCGGATTAAAGGTGCTCAACTGTAATACACTAAATGCATGGTATTACCAATACAAGGTTGAGCATCGTTTATGCCAAATGCTGTGACATAGTTTTGATAACATCAAGTGCTAGGTAGGCATAGAGTGAATAGAATATTTGATAATAGATTTGATACAGCAGCAAAGTAAGGGCAGAGAATTGTTTTAGATATCCCATTGAGGCATCTACATCAACGAAGAGAGTCCAGATTTTATGGAGAGAAGACAACTTAAATGTTGAAATCGGAAGAGTTAAAACTTTCATTCAAGATTCATTTTTATTACAGTTATTGCTGCAGTTAACAAGACTGCATTCTTATTTTGTAGATTTTCGCAGCTCATGGTGTATATCTGGTAATCTTTGGGTTCTGCGAGTATTGATTGTATACTCTAAGGATTTATTAGTTACAACATCAAAATTTTTAAATATCAGGGCATATTTAAGGATGCAGATATCTACTTGATTTGTTTTTGCCATAGTTAAAAACTATGATATAGGAGCTTTCTTCTATTACTCCAACATTAATTCAAGAACTGTCTCCAGCTCATGTTATCACGATGATGTCATGTGCAGAATGGACTCATTTCGATCACAAGAGAATCCTACCTTGTACTAGCAGTATTATGCCCTGAAGCATACAAGAGTTTCATTCCTTTGAAATAAAAATAATGCAAATTTTCGAGGGAGCCACAACTTTTATAAACCATCAATCCAGAGTCCCAACCAATTACTACCACCCTTCTCCTTTTCCACTAAGTTTTTACATTTAACTGTTGGCAGTAACTCGAGAGATAATTTATCATCATGCAGACCTCTCTCTGTCACTTACTATAATTCATTCATAATATTCAAGCATAATTCCATTTTTGATACTAGATTGGATACATCAACTGGGGCCATCCCAAGGAGTCCATATACATTTTTTTTCAGAATGTAGTATGTCATAATTTCTACCTATTAGCAATGTAAATCTGACCAATGATAAATATTCACTAGCAGATTGCCATGAACACAAAAAATAAAACGGGCAGAAATTTCCAAGGAGATATTCTCTCTGCCAAACTGTGGTGGATAGCAGGGTAATAAGTTAAAGAATCCAAAAATATTTTATCCTGGTTATTTTGAAAGAAGTACACATGCTATACATTTGAATAAAACTATGTTTATTTTATATTCAGTAAATCAAACTTTCACGCTAATTTCTAATGTAAAATTACCTACTTTAGAATACTATCATTTGCCCATTAGCTTGATATTTCTCTTTATCAACCTCCTACACTGGTATGATTCATAAAGATAATAAAATCCAGGTTGATGTGACTACACTTCATTTGCAGTTTGCAATAGGCATTAGATAAAAATTTTCTTAGGCTGAAACATTTACTTTCAGACCTATTAAGACAATCTATGACAAATGTTCCATCTAAAAGCTGATCACCAGGGTACCACTCATAATTATATGTAATCAATTAACTATGTCCAATGACAGATAATAAGGTAAAAAGATGCGATAGTCCATACCTCTTCAGGCTCCATTTCACTGAGTAATTCCAGCTCACGAGAACCCAGCAATGATATCAAGCCAATATCACGATGCAGTCTTTCAACCAGTTCAAGAAGTTCACCTTCTCCAATGTCACAGCCTGTGCCATCTCCGATTCCATCCAGCTGATCAGATGTCAGCCTATCACGAGGACAAACTCAAATAAATGCAAATACATAGAAACACCCAAGCATTTTTTTTGCAGGGTTCCATTAAACATCCAAATTCAGTGAAAAATAACTGACATTCCCCAACACAAGCAATAAAGTCAGCAAATAAGCAGAATTTGATAGTAAGGTTAAGTTCAAATTATATTTTGGCATTAGCATAAAAAGTATTATCAATTAAAGGTTCGTGAAATTCACCCGGAAATATGTTATCCAATAATTTGACGACAGAGACAAAGCAGGGTTTCAAATCTCTGCAGAGGAGGATGTTTTTCAGAGGAAACCTGATCCCTACTTGAGTGTCTAGTGGAGAGCACTTCAAGTACAGTACTCCGTCTGTCGGATGTGACGTTGAACCGTGGTCCCCTTGGTGCCTTTCGTTAAGAGCAGGCTAAGCCGACGCCGGGTTTCTATCCACCCTTCCTCCCTTACCTATCCCCTATGGCGCAAATGACCTTAGCTGTCGGTCGCCTCCCCAAATATCCAATCCAACAAAGCAATTAGAAAGAACAGGACCATATCTCTGTTAGCTGTATGAAGGGTGTTTAGTCCAAAATGGGCAAACAAAAGTTACCATCTCCGGTAAGTAGGGATAATGAAGAGCAATGGGATGGTACTCCACGGCTCTTTATCTTCCAAAATGGGCCAAAATGAGTTATCATCTCAGGCACATTGGAAAAATGAAGTCATTGAGAACCATCCATTAGCTCTTCATTTTCCCAACATGCCAGAGATGATAACTCATTTTGGTCCATTTTGGAATTAACACCCTTTATGCAGCCAACACAATATGAATACATCATATTGATATGCAGACCAAAATACAATGATTGGTAGATAAGTTCAATGAGTGAATCAAAATAGTAATATTGAGACTTCAATGTTTCTGAGGAGCTTGGCAGGGTATACAAAGACAAACAATACAAAAATTCAATCAAAATTAAAATGAACGATTATAATATAAATCTCCAACTCGTTATAGTAACACAAATTACAACTTTTCCTTTTCAGTCTGCAGCTAGTTTCACTAAATAAAACGAGTTGCAGACTCTAGTTAAGTATAGAAAAAAAGTCCATAGTTGTCTAAGTATTATGGATATCTGTCATTTCTACAAAGTCATGCCTGAATCATTCAATTTGAATCTTATGCTCTACTCCAGAGTAAGGGATTTAAATTCTCTCTGTAGTACAAAACAATGACAAAAATCACATAGACTTATAAGCTTAACTACACATTTATTAAGTAAATTTTCATTTGATTCAGAAAAAATCAATTTCAAGTAATATCGTGGTTTACTTATCAATCTTAACAACATGTATCACTGTGTTCTTAAGCCCTGGTTAGACGATACATTAACCCATACGAATTAATGTACGAATGCATGAACGAGTAGATGAACACGAAAATTCATCGTGTAACCACACCAACTTGTACGAATGCATGAATGCGTGAGCCGGGAAATAGAACCTGTTCTATTTGGTTCATGCATTCATTCATGAACTTGTACATGAACACGTATGGGTTGATGTATCATGTAACCAGGCCTTTACACATTTCTCATGACTTCATTTTTTAACTGTATTTCATATTTTGCAACATATTTAGCATTCCATTTCTACAAAAAAAATTAGGAAAAACAGCTCCATAAGAACAATGGGTCAATTCAATGGTGGTAACAAGAAAATGGTAACCACAGACATGTGATGGATTTGGCGAGAAGGCTTTAGTGGGTCGTAGAATGTAAATCAGCACGTTTCCCATGGTGTCATTAAATAAAACAGTTTCATTAAAAGCACATGTGGTGGAAAACCCACGAGTGCAGCTTTCATGTTCAGTGCAAATTTCCCTAAATCGCATATAAATAGTTTTCCAAAGTACAAAAATTTATTGAAAGATACAAGAATATGAATCTTTAATCTAAATCCGTCAAAATGGAACTGTTGTTGTCACCAAAGTAAGGGTCCCATTAGCTGAGTGGGAACTTTATGGAGACAGTTTAATTAAACACTCAGATAAATTCAGGTGGTGAGACTATCAGCAAGAATTTGAAAGACTGAATTTCAGAGGTTAAACTTATCAATGCAATCGAATACACCCGCCGTTTTCCCACTAATGCTCACTCACGAGGAAGGGAAATGCATGCTGGAAAAACAAATGAAATCCAAATCTGCCTTTTGCAAGAGGCTGTTCAGCATTCCAATCTCAAGAAGACATCAAATGCTACCTGCATCAACCAATAGATTATTAAAGTTCCTTCCTCCTGGATAGATCATGCTCATTATCTATCGAGGAAAAGGTCCCTCAAGCTAGCAAAATGACAAGATCTGAGACTCTTAACATAATACCATGATGAATCAGCAAATTTTCTTAATTACTAGATGAACTTCCGCAAAATTTGAACTCAACTTGTAATGGTAAAAGAGAATCAGTTAAGTTTAAACGCAATTTTCAATGCCACAATAAGTGCTTTGGATCACAAATATAGTTCAGTATGATTAACCTGTGCACCACTCAAGAACTGACACATATCACAAATAGACTATTATGGTATGACAATGCAACATTCCAACAGACATTACTTAATGATAAGTAAAGCAGTATGCATCCTGAATGTGATAGCAGCACTATTTAGGGCATAAAATGGGCACTTAATGGTATGACATACATAAAATTAGGGCAGGAGAGTAAGGGCCAGGTCTGATAATTTTACTTCTAAAGGTCTCTATGAAGAGTTTACCCAATATTTCCACTAAAACCGCAGAAAAGCTTAAAAATCACTGAAAATCATATTTATATACGAGGTGATTCATAGCATAATTCAGCAGCCCCAGTATTATGCCCACTCCAAATCTAAAACTTAAACGCACATACACAGGAATCTCAACAATTCAATGGCCAAACACGAAACGGTGAGAAACAGCAAAAAAAGAGAGATACCGTCCAACGCATGACCGGAATATGTGAGGATCATTACTTAATGATTAAAATTGGAGTTAAAAACAGAAGAAATGACAAAATTACCTGGGCAATTTTCCAGGAGGCAACCACCTCTGTTGACCTGAGAGCAACATTAGACTTGTGTTCCTCTCCAGTGTCGCAAAATAATCTTCATCATCAACCTCAGTTCCATCCTGTTCCAACACAACTGTTACCTCTGCGTCATTATCCAATCCAAGTTTTTCTTGGCCTAAAACATGACCCATCGTCATTAGTTATTTTCGTTAGCTAGGGCATAACCCACATATTTACAATACTACGAGGAACTTAGAGAAAATAAATTTATACAATCCGCTCTTCAAATGGAAGCAGTAACAAATATTCATAAATGGAAATGGCATTAGAAATCACCCAATTCAAAAAAAGAACTTTCCACTTTCCATTTCTCCAGGATTGTTTACCATGCCAACAAAAATTAACTGGGGTAACAGTGAGAGCAAATGCAAGAAACCGTAATTATAAGTCAGCGTCGAGGGAAAATCTGACAAGTTGTCATAAATATCACTGCAAGCACAGAAAATAAGGTGGTGTCACGAACAGAATATCGTCAATAAGCATACAGGTGTACTTGTTTGGCATTTTAACACATACTAATGCAATATTCAGCAACACAAATTCAAAAATTATCGCTGTCACTGATGTTACCTCTAAAGATCAACTCTTGAAGAGATGAAGCCACCACTCCTTTTTTCTTCTCACGCCGGTAATCTACCACTTTATAAGGTAAGCATTCAGGGGCAGTGTTATCATGGTTGCTGCTCTCCTCCTCCATATTTTACCTGTAAATGTCACAATGTGCATCAAAGGTCAACAAAAAAGCACTCTCAAATCGTCGCTGTCAGTCACTAAGGAGTTCCATACTAGAAAATTCGACCGACTCACATTCAACATTACACAGGAGCGGGGCGGGGCAATAACCACACAATCGCAAGAGGATCGGAAAATAAACACGTGCGATTGCTGCAAATTGAGTCACTGGAACTACTCCTACAACTAGATCACACGGTAACTGGGTCATATAATTATTACCTACCTGTAGGCGCATGCCGTGCAAAATCAATAGGATATCTGCAAGTGTAACAAAACCGTAAATCAGTTATAACACACATAGTTGGCTACATAACAGTATGGAATGGCAAAATACAAACATAAACTCAGTTGGAAGCAGTCTAAAGAAAAAGATCATGTTCCGACGGTGAAATACTCACCGATTTCAGGGCGACGGTTGTTATAATTCCGACGCTAGATACATATAACTCATTATAGAGTGACACTCAAACCATAATCCACCATCCAATCAAGAATTTAACTGGCAGACATCTGACAAAGAACCCTAAGGAGCTCCAGCAGAGAGGCCCTTCCTCCGTGAGAATCCAAGCCCAACTGTGACCGACTGTGTCACAGCCGTTCAAACAAACAAAAGAAGCGCGCGACGCGCATTCGTAGTCGCCGTGACGTCAAACTAGTCCTCGTTTTTCTTTTCCGCGGCGCCGCCTCTTTAAAGAGTACGTTTTCTTTAAAAGCGGACTGCAGGAATCTTTTCCGGGGAAATGATAATACTCTTCCACATTTTCACAACCCATCCAAAATACTTTATTGAAATACATTATTTGTATCTTACAATAAATTCGATCCAAACAAAAAATGTTCCCAAAGTTATTTCGAAGTCTGCTCTTCAATGCAGCAAATTAAGCACATCAAATGATACTGGATTTCATCCGTATACAATATCATAAAATGATCGAGGAAAATGCTCTGCCACGAACGTTTTCAGCCTTTCTTGGGGTGGGACTGGTTGGTACCGCGGCAATGGAAATGTGCGGCTAACAGCATCCGTGAGTGACCTTAATACTGAGTACAACTCAGGTTCTGGTTGCTGATCGGCATTTAAAAGAAGACACAAGAAAAATTGAGAGTAATTACTCTAAGAAACACGCAGCATGATAAGTATTTATTAATTCAATCACTTACAAGACTGCTATTTTATCATAAGACAAGCAGTGGCCTACTTTTAGCCCACCTTCCTATTCGAAGCAGTATTAAAACGCGTATCAATGAAAAATTTTAAAAGCCATTTAATTTAAAGGAGTTTATGAAATTTTAACAAGGTTATAATTGTGATGAATCCACAGTTAGGAATTATTTTTGACGATGGAATAATATTAATCGCGTGTAGAGCATTGAGGAGGATATCAACTGGAGAGCTCACATCAGAAGGAAATTAGTCAGCATGAGAGAGGATTGGAACAAAAATGCTGCTCATTTAGGAATTTTTTCATCGAGATAGGAGGAGTAGAAAAAATAACTTTCACTACTATGTCCTTTTTTCGTCTCCATCTAATTTACTGAAATAATTTAATTCTAGATCCATCTCCAGAGCCGTGAAATACGATCATATTTACCTGTATTTCGACGTAGGGCCGCAGGGATCGCACCTTCATTTCGAAGTAATCCTGCCCGATCTCCCCCTTGGCTGCATCGCCTAACCACGCCCACATAGAACGAGCTTGGTCCACAAGCCGCTCTTCCGTCAAGAAAGAGCCTACCGGTGTTTGGAGTGATGTACATAAAGAGAACGATACACATTCTTATAAGACATAGAAAGGCAATGAGAACATTCGTCAATTTAATCGAAAGAATTGCATGGTCCATTTGGAAAAAATAGCATCGGGGTACACTCTCTTCATTTGATACATGAATGAATAAATTAGAGATGACATGATTACTTGGTAAACTTTACACTATTACTGAGTTTATAATAAAAAAATAATGGGATAAAGACAATTTTACTGACCTCCATTAGAAGGATTTAGAACTTCTATAGCGAGAGGGTAAGATTTTATCGCCTCTCCATCCTAATTTGATAATACTATGGAGGCGAAAAGCCAGAGTTGTAAAACACGATAGTTTTTTTTGAAGGACTTACGTATTACCTATTTAAATAATTGGCTTCACAAAAATTTTCAATTAAACTTTGTATAAGATGACAGACTGTGCAAAACCATGTTCTGAAGTAGTGGCACTATGCTATTCTCTCACCGTAATTAGGACAGCTAGAACGTCCCAAATATTCTTCATAGAGAGGTCACTCGCGGGAATTTAATGATACACCATTTTCGTAGCCTCAGAAATCGTTTCTGAACATGAATGATCACAATAATTAGCGGGAAAACTTTAAAGTTTAAAGCAAATAACTAAGCCTCCAGACGTTTGCCATTTTGTGAAATAATATTTTGAATAGAGGTAACTCCAAATTAGTATAAATGGTGCGCTCCACAGAATTACATATTTATCACTTCCAATAGCTCCGCTTAACACAGTTGCATCTTCAGGAATTACCTGAAGATGAGGTGAGTTTCAGAAGCTGCTTCAGTTTAACATTTTTCCTTCTGCGGAGGGAAAAGTTTTTTTTATTCACAATAGAATGCCACAAGTTTTGGCCTCAAGAATCACTAAAAAATAATGCCGTGGCCATGAATTACATTTTGTCAGAAGCACATTCTTTTGAATAATTAAAAGGCACATCGAAGAGGCTAATAAATATGAAAAACCCTCTCGCCATCTCAGAAGACCAAGAATGATCTTCCCACAACCCGTGATATCATGAGCGTCGGTGCAAGATGACATAGTTTCATGTCCATACATACAATACGTGTACATTACACCTAAAGGAGGAGTTAGGTCATCGTGAACCAGTGGCAGTCGGTCACTCGACCATGTCAGTGTCCCACCAGTACCACCAGGGGGGGTACATCTCCGCCCCCCCCCCCAAGGGTGTAGGGGTTTTATCGATTGGGAATTGGCCGTTCGTTCACTTGACGTGGCCCCGTCGCCTGCTGACCTGAAAGAGATTCACCGGGGCTGACGACCACCACGTCCACACCCCAGCGTCGCATCTCCAGTCGCAGACAGTCTGAAAATGCACGGATGGCAGCCGCGCACGCGCAGTAGGGCGACCTCAGCGGCGTCGGAATGCTTCCCAGGGCACTCACCACATTGACGACCCGACCTGCGAGCAGGAAGGAACGGGGTTAGTTCAAGAGTTCAACGACACGACACCGCGCCCGGCGCCGGGGAAGGGGAACATTTTTCGGCGGCGCGGAGTTACAACATCAACAACCATTTTATAGAGGACAAGTACCCGACTTGAAATTGCGAATAGATTTCGTCAAAAGGTCCACATCGCAAGTTCTTTTTTTCAGTGAAATATTACCATGCACAGTTACCGGTGTTCGTAAACATGTATTCCGTGGTGGCTTCAAAAGCATCTTTGTCGTCGGTGCGGAGCGCAACATCAACAAGAATTTTTAGAGAACAAGATTCTAAATTGAAATTACAGAGAGTATTTGGTGTTGTCGGCCGTTACTTGGTGGAAGCGATTCATTATAATATCAATGGATACACTTGATTTTGCCATAATTTTTATTTTTCCTCCGCTACCTAGATTTCGACACTCAGGTCGTCATCAGGTGATTACAGAAAATTTGTCGATGTGATGACCTGAGTGTCGAAACCTAGGTTGTGTAGGAAAAATAAAAAAATGTAGAAAAATCAAGTCTATTCATTGATATCATACGGAGAGTACGTTGAGAGATCCTCATCACACTTTTTTAAAGAGAAATACATCCATTCACAGTTGCCGGTGTTCATATACATGCATTCTGTGGTGCATTAATTAGCACATCAGTATTGTAGTTCAACTTGCTTCAACGGCTGTAGTCTTTTCGTACGTGAGTACTGTCTGCAGCTTGCAGAGAGGCGACAGAACTCAGATGAATAGGAAGACAGCCCCTCAAAAGTCGAGCTGAGCCCGAAAATGCTTAACGCCGATGACTAATTGTGGACGGGTGTTTTTATAACAGCAGATTGTACCCCGCCTCCTAAGTTCTCCATAAGTTGAGTGCATTTCGACGGAAAGTCAATCAGGTTAAAGTTATTATATGAAAAGAGGTCAATTTTGTTTAGTCCTCATTGTAATTTTCGGTAGATAGGCTCATCGATCAAGGCTTGGATGCAAAGTGTATAAGACCAAAAATTAATTTCAAGGCGAAAGTTCGGTCGGCAAGTGAAGCGATAATTGCATTTTATACTACTAATAGAATTCTTTTTGCATATGAGAAATGGATCAAAGATACAGATTCAGTTATACGAATGTTTTGCAAAAAATTTGACTGATTGTTAAGGCTTCCTCGGAGGATGTTAAAGAATTTTAATGTCCATTTTTTTCCAGAATGTCTTCCGCAAAGAGGTGTGTGGAGTCCAAACAAACTTCCGCGCTCGACTCTCGACCCGCGTTGCCATGGGATCCCGCGCATGCCAAAAATTCGACAGCTATACGAACAGCATAAACAAGAGCGGCGCGAGGCGCACTGACGAGTTACACGGAAGTGACGGGATTGCGTGTGCCTCGTCACTCCCGACCCGATTCAGGACGTCTACTGGTGGTTGGAGCGGCATTCTTTGGTCAATGAGTGCATAATTAAATTACCTACTTTTCAAAGACACCGAAACATTTTCTTGGATCCCTCTCCACTTAAGTACTTATTTTAAGCCAAAGTTATCTATATCTTACGAACTCCGACATTCTACGGTATATCTGATCATGAGAATAAAATTGGGGAAATAGATTTTAGAAGAGGAACGTTTAAAATGTCGTTTTCCCGCGATCGATAAGAGACCATAATGGCTGCGTTAAGACTTTGAAGTAGGTTAGTTGACAGGTAGGGTAGCTGATCAATTCATATGCCCCCTAATGCATGTTTCTTAATCTGCCGAGTAGTGCTAATACTAGGGATGTTTTGTATGTTCCCTACATGACTCTTGTGTCGCGTTTTCATAGTTACATTATGGATCATTTTAGTAGTTTCCATAGCATTTGCAGTATACCGATAGTGTGGTGTTAGTTGGTGAAAGTAAATTTCTTCGATGTAGTTGGTGATAAGTCAACCCCTGCCAAACACCCTTGTGATGGCTTTCAGGGTAATAAGTACAATAAATGTGTATACGGTTAAATAACCTCTCATGTAGTCACATAAATTATGCAAGAATTATATTTAAATATTTTCGCCTTAATTTAAACACAATTATGACTTGAATTTACGGCGCGGAAGTGAAAATATAAGCGAAAATTGTAGTTAGGTACGTGCTTACAGCTCGGCATGATATCTTGATATAAATGCTAGCCACAATTATAATAATGAGAAACTTATTATTTCGAGTTTGTGAGAAAATCGGTGCATATGGAAACGAGTTACTGCGAGATACATGTCAAGTACCTTAGGGCTGCTGCGTGTCAAAATAGCATTAATTTTCCAAGAAACCAACTCGGTAACACGCAATTCTTCTCACTATTACCCATAAATATTACCAATAAGAACACGTATGCAACGCTTCACGAACATCTTGGCATCAGGGGCGCAACAACAGGGGGGGGGAAGAGGGCATTGCCCTCCCCAAGCACGATTGTGGGGGGTGCTAGCCCCCCCAGAAATCAGAGGTTGTGGCTCACTTTTGAATGGACACTGCCCGATTTGCAAAATTATTCATTTTATTTTTTTATTTATACTCACTATCCCGAATACAGCACAATGTGCCAATTTACGCCGGGTGGATAACAGTAACAACGGACGAGACACAAACACCCATGTCCTGGGCTGATAATATTCTACCCAGGCGGGACTCGAACCCGCGACCCTCAGGGTAGCAGGCGAGGACTTTACCCCGCCGCCACCAGGGCCGACGATTTGCGCCTTCATCCCTTAGTGGGTGGAAATTTGCAGACTCTCAGATCCATTTGGGTGAAAATTTATTTTGCAGACTCTCTCCCCCCCGATTAGCTAGCTTATACAGATTTTTCAAGGAGTTTGCCCCCCCACGACTCTGGGGGTTGTTGCGCCCCTGCTTGGAATAAACGAAAATCACTCCGGCCATCTTAAAGAGCCTCGAAAAATTAAGTCCGTAGTAAACCTTTTGGGTTTCATATGCATCATTTCTGCATTATTAGCTACACTAATTAATTGTGCTGCAGATTCTCTTCCGTATTAATCGGCGAAGCGAGTTCGTTATACCTATATTTGAGGTTAACAACAACGTCTCATAGGAAAAAGAAAACATTCTGGCTTGGGCGCTAAAACGCAGGCGATAATTCGCCATAAAATTGGCGCGAGGTTAACGAGGTTGAAATTTTGATCAGGCAATTTTTTGTAAAATTTCTGAATTACATTTCCCTTCTCCAGAGAAATGAATACCTGTATCGATATGTGCGTAGAAATTTATGAGCTGGCCGCATAAATTTTTTTTAATTATGCCATCGTCATCATCGGTCGTTCAATCCTAAGATTGGTTGACTGAAGCCCTCCACCCTTTCCGATCTAATGCTATTTCCCTTGCCTCCTGGTCTCTCCTCCTATGTACTTTCCTCTTTATTTGGTCCATGGTGGTATTCCTGGGTCTTCTTCTGGGGACTCATCCATCTATTTTACCATCAATTATGTTCCTCTTAAACCCATTTTGTCTCAGGGAGTGTCCAATCCATCTTGTTCTTCTTTTCTGAATGGTTTTCCACATGGTCCTTTCCTATTTTGACGCATGTCAAGTGTATAAATGTTTAATTAATTGATAAACAGAATCACTTTTATGTATTTATTTATTTATTCATGTTTATAATATTGAATTTAATTTTGTTTTTGTTTATTACTATGTTTAATCATTCTTTTTGAGTTATTTTAATTGTGATGAAAGAGATAAATAAGTGATTGTTGGACTGGAGACCAGAGGAGAACTTAGAGGAAGATAGAGAAGTTAAAATGAAACTGTATTTGAAACCGTATCAGTACTGGTGAATAAAAATTGATTGCAGAAGAAAAGTGCTGAGGGATATAAAAGGGAATCGCTTTGGCACGATAATATAAGACATAATTTCCGGCTTCACATGGTGGAAGTTCCTGATGTCACTCACAATAAAAGATACTTGGCTATATTCCACACTATTTAATACAACTCGACCATGGTTTCGACGCCGCGTGTCGTCCACAGGTAAATCTTTTGGGTCGCGTTCCCCTTATATATATAACGTTCTTGCGAGCAAGGTGCTAGTGGCACCGAAATATCAAGAAACTCTGTGTGTTCATTTTTTTGTGTTTCTGTGTGTTTATTGATTGCCTTCCTGTGGCAAACCGTTTATATATATATATATATACAAACATACACAAAGTATGGAGGGGGAAGGAGGGTGGAGGGAGAGGGGTGGGGGGGGGGAGCGAATTGATAATGGTCACAACATATTTAGAGGGGGGGGGTTTGCATTTGAAGTTGGATTGGATTGGATATTTGAGGAGGCGACCGACGGCTAAGGTCATTTGCGCCATAAGGGACAGGTAAGGGAGGAAGGGTGGATAGAAATCCGGCGTCGGCATTATCCTGCTCTTAACGAAAGACGCCAAGGGGACCACGGTTTAACGTCTCATCCGACAGACGGAGTACTCCACTTGAAGTGCCCTCTACAAGACACTCAAGTAGGGATCAGGTTCCTCTGAAAAACATCCGCCACTGCAGGGATTTGAACCCTGGCCGCCCGTATGGTTAGCCAGTACTTTAACGTCCACACTAACCCGATCCCCTGCATTTGAAGTTTAAAGGGGCAAGGTCAGAGGGTTTATCTTATCTTTATTAATAGTGACGAAACCACTGGAATGGTGAAACATTTAAGCGAAGAAAAAAACTGGTGTAATTGCGACCCAAGAATTTTGCATTGTATTGACAAAGGGCGGAAGCTTGATTTTATGGAACATTTTGAAATTATAAATAGACCTGATACCTTATGTAATGGCCAAATGTTCCTCTCTCCCTCACCCCTCCTCTGAATCCACCTACCATCCCGACGACTTCACAGATAAGCCCTCTGACCTTGCCCCTTTTTACTCCAAATGCAAACCCCCCCCTCCTCTAAATATGTTGTGGCCGTTAACAATTCGCCCCCCCATATTCGCTCCATACGTTGTGCGTGTTTTTTTGTATATAAGGGGAACGCGACCCAAAAGATTTACCTGAGGATGGCACGCGATGTCGAAACCATGGTCGAGTAGAATTAAATAGTGTGGAATATAAAACCAAGTACCTTTTATCATGAGTGGTCCTTTCCTCTTCTACTCTTCTGTTAACTTCATCCTTTCTTATTTATCCTCCTCAGTCCCGAGACATATCAAGCATTATTTTTGGATAATTCTTCATACTTGCGTTTTGCGTTTTAAGCCATGTTTGCAGAGTTAATATCTCTGCCACGCGACGGGCGATCTGTGGATCAAGCTTCTTAATGATGCTGCCACTTATCAGCATGTGGCGTTGCCAATATTTTGCGTTGTTGAGCGGGAAAAAATTCAAACGTCTGTGTATTGTATACAATGCGCCAGGACCGAGGAGGTTATTCCGCCCATTTTATCTTCAGCATCCTCCTCCAGCATCAGGTTTCGAAGGCTTCTAATCTTCTCTGGTCAACTTTTTAAATAATGCCATTAAGGGACTTCATACTCAGTAGAGTCATACACTGTACGTATATTTTCGCTATATTGTCTCACTATCGAGGGTTTCTCCATTTCAATCAATTATAATGAAGTAAATTTTAAAGTTTTTTGGTGCATTGCCTTGTATTCGGCCACTGTGTTACTCTCGACCATCAGGGCGTTTTTTAGGAACAGAATCCATTGATACCTCTTTGTCCATAGGTCGCACACGAAGAGGGTGCTCCTAAAAGTCTCTTTGGAAGCAACTAGTTCTGTTGGTGAATTTTGAAACGCGCTCCAAGTAAGAGACCAATCAAATTCTCACCAGCCCTTTCAACGTATATACTTCCATGAATCGCATCGCCTGCTCAAATTAGGTCTCTCGCATTTCCGGCCATTCCGATGCACCAGCGTCAAGAGTAATACACCTCGATAGGGATGGGCGGTATTTGAATACAATACAAATGCCCAATATCTTAAAATATTGGAAATGGACCAATGCAAATAACCTGAATTGGAGTTTTGAATATTGGAAATATTGAAATGTTGGAAATAATGAAAAAATGAAGTATTGGTAAATTGGAAAATATTGATCACTTACCGGTGAAATTAACAGGAAATAATGGTGGAAAAGGAAGTACTGCACTGAGGGTCACGCGCTACGTCTGTTTTCAAAGATTCTACATCTACATACTACCCCGCATATACTGCCGCCGCATGGGCGTGTGGCAGGAGGTGGTAGGTCACCAGCCGTGTAAATAAGTAAAATTTTTGGAGGTGAAATGGTGACATGTGCTATGGGAGTGTATTTAGAGGAGATCAGTTTTTATTGTGGTCGCTTATTGTGCGCGGAAAGAACAAGTTTTGTACCTATCTGTTCGGCAGAGTATCTCTCTCATTTTATCGCATCTGTGAGACCTAGAAATGTAGTGATGCGTCATGATAATATTCTCTGTTTCGCTCTGAAACATACCAGTTCTGAATATCACAAGCAGCATAAGCCTAGCGTGCAGCCTCCGAGTCTCTAGTCTAGGGGCTCCCACCTCGATTAGGGCGCTCACCGACCGCCCTCCTCGCCGGGTTCCAATATTCAATACTTGAATTTTTAACATTGGAAATCCAATATTCAATATTAGAATTGCAAATATTGGTTCTTCAATATACAATATTCAAGTTAAAAATATTGGTTTTTCCGATTACCAATATCCAATATAGGATATTGGTATTGGTCGTTCCAAAATTGTGAATTTATCATCCGAATATTAAAAAATATTGATATTAGAACCAATATATTGGAAAACCGCCCAGCCCTACACCTCGAGAGGCGAGTCCCTCTCGCTCCCGGGAGCGGGACGAGCGGGAGTGACACGTTCTTTCGCACGCCTCTCCGTCCGCAACTGTCCATGTTGCCAGGACGACAGCTTCGCAGAGCGGCATTGACAACCGCGGCGGATTTCCCGCAGCACACGCATCCTCAAGGTTATGGAGACGGCGAAAACCTGCCGATGAGCACGCAGAAAATGAAGAATATTTGTTATTTTTAGCCAATGAGAGGCCCACGACGACTTAATGTGTATTTTTTCGGAACGCACTCCCTGGGTATGTGTCGTGAATCAATATTGATAGAATACAATGTCGGTACCGGCCTATGCGTGGAATATTTAATTCGCCATCTCAAAAAAATGCAAAATAAAGCCTCTCGCCTTTTTAAAAACTGCTGGGAGCTAACGGAAACTGTGACACAGGTGCTATATATAGCTGCTGTAGACTCGCAGTTTACTCGCAAGGCTAATTTTAAACTTTCTTGGGGAATTCCGATCGATTCAATACCATTCCAAAGAACCCGGGTTTCAGGTGGACACAAAAGATGTTATTCTCTTATGTGGATTAAAGAAAAGAGTAAACGGTGCCTCGACGCGCGGAAATGAAACCCGTTTAATTTTGCGAAAAATGATCCACCTAATTTGGTTGTAGCTAGACGTTGGTCCCTCTATGGTTGTCCCTCAGAAGAATATCTAGTTTCATGAACTTCTGCTGAAGAGATTTCATTAACCCTAATTCAGAGCCGAAACAAGGTGCCGATGAAACTCTGTTCTTGGAAGATCGTTGACAGTATGGAGACAAAGCGTGATATCCTCATTGTGTCCGGTCCTCGGGTTCGATACTGATAACGCCTCAATATCCTACTTTGTACTTCAAAAAGAAACTGGATACAATTTTTAAACCACCCAAAAAGAAAACTACACAGAAAATCATTATAAGCCTATTCCTACGTAGCGTTTATTTACATGAAAAATTTACGGCTACACAAAGTTTGGTATGCAAATATTAGGTAGCTAAAATTTGCCATACGGAATTTAGCATAAAATTAAGTACATATTATTGATTATTGTACGCTAAATTGGAATAAAACGGCAAATTCATCAGCCATGGTTGGATCGACTCGATAACTACTTTATCTAGGGAGATATACATTTTTTGGTAGTATTGGTTATTGTACGATATACACACATACATATATAACAATGACGCCGTTCCCTTCCGGGGTGGGCACAGTCACAAAGTTTCACTCATAAATACATATTTGAACATCTAATTCTGCTTCAATGATTACCTCCATAATGACCTATCCTTGCATACCACTTTCGCTTCATTTACCCCCATACACTGCTTCATGCACGCCCTCCTGTTTTTAAGACTACTAATATTCCTCCTCCTAAGAATTTCCTCAACCACATTCAACCACAGCTTTCTCGGCCTAACTCTACCTCTCACACCATTCATTTCACTCTCATATATCTGTTTCGTTATTCGACTCTCATCCATTCTCTCAACATGACCAAACCAACGAGGCACACTCCTTTCATATATGCCCATTACTGGAGCATCTAACCCGCATTCATTTATTACCCACTCATTTCTGACCAGATACATCCTACTTTTTCCGCAAACACTCCTCAGATAACTCATACCCACGGCGTTTAGTCTACTCTTATGTCTATCCTGACATACCCATGTATGTTGGAGTATAAAGGTCAAATCATCAGCTATAGTTGATTCAACTCGATAACTACTTAAGCTGGGGAGATACAAATTTTTTGGTCTTTGGTCTTAAACTCTTTTGCCCCATAATGCCGAGTAATGGAACAATGAATCCTCTTGCATTCCAGCAGATTATGCTCTCGTATAACTGAAGCTATGGATATTTATGAACATATATTTAGTAACCACGATTGAGGTGTATAACGTTAATACACCTCCCTTCGCTACGGAACACGTGGGAACGCTCATCTTAAATAAGGTAGTTGGAGCGATCAAAATCTATGGGTAGATTTGCGTTATACTTTCAATATGTGCTCTCATTAGTTATATCTACAGATAAAAGGAAAACATTGCATTACATATTGCGGACTTGTTTCCTATTTGGCAATCATTGCTGTTGTAACACGCAGCCGCGAGGGAATATAGCATATTTTACTTCTTAATTCATAAATAATTCATTGCATGTGCACAGATTTTCCTCGGATCGCGAAATACTGCATGTATTGTCATTCTTATCGCTGGTTAAAACTATCAAGGTGTCACGATGACACCACTATTTGAAAAAAATACATGCGTTTATATAATTTGTCTAAATTTCGAGTACCTCACCGAAAATACTACTATTAACAGGCTTTTTTTATGGAAAAACATTCATAATAGTATTTTCGTATTATTTAAATTACTTCCTTTACGGTAGCTTTCAAAGAAAAAGTGGTGTGGTCCAAGAGTTTTTTGAACTATGGAAAAATATATTAAAACGTGAAGAAAAAACAAACTTAATTTTGTACATAAATTTAAAATAGTGTCATATAGTTTTATATATTAAAATGTATTAAAATAACAGCCAATGACGTACAATTATCGATTCAAGCACCTTAAAGTCTTACCATGAATTGAGGTGTTGGTAGTAGGAGAGAGTTGAAGTAACCAGTTGAAGTAGACAGTTCTAACCGTTGTTGAAATCTAATTGAATGAATCGTCTAATCTAAGTTGAAAAAATGATACAATTAAGCTTTCAAACCTTTGTCAGATTAGTCTGCATTGGAACGGTGGCGGCGAGGAAAACTTGCTCCACTCTTGATGGGAAATGACTGTGATTCGTTCTTCGTGGAGTGATCTATTCACGTGTAGGATTTGATTGGAGGAAGAAAGAGGATGAAAAATTTGACCTTACAATTGAGCACTCTGCATCCAACTACGCCACGAACGCCTTTCTCTCATTCGATGATTGCCCTCCCAATCAAAGTACAGAGACTCAGCTTGTTTACCGGGATACGCGGTTACCTTGACAACCGGGAAAACAGAGTAAGGGAGAGACGGAATGAGCCTCTTTAATCAGTCATTGAAATTGCTTGTGGCTCCGGCGACGATCAATATACGTCAGCAGCTAATAGCAGTTTGTATAATGATGATGGCGCGCTCCTCGGAATCCACTGGCAGGCTCGCTTTGAGCCATTTTAGACCCGCCATCTCCTAATAATTACGGATATCTCATATTTTCTATCCGCCAACCTGAGCCAAACATTATTTTCCACGAGTAAAGCTACCTCCGATGTTGCGCCTAGTATTCGGTGACTGAAAGCAAAATTATTTTCCCCTAAAAAGCTTGTTTCATCAAATGACGACCACCTAATTTTCTAATCTAAAAAAAAAGATTATCTTTCGTAGATGTCAGGGGTTACTTCTTTGAATTATGGATAAAAATCTCGCATTAGCAAGGGACAACTTATCGTATTAAGGGAAAAATATACGTTAAATCTTTTACAAAAGTTTGAAGTAGACTTTTTTTGCCGGGCGTTCAAAATATTCTGCAAGAGCCAAACCCTTATGGTAGAAATGATCACAGGCGTATACTCACGAAAGTAGACTGTAAAATGAATAGATTTAAAATGTCATATTTCTCACGCACAATAAGGCATTCTGTAGAAGTATTGTAAGGAAACTATACCAAAAACTTTGTAGCAGGGAAAGGGCAAACCCATTATTTTGAAAAATAATAGCAGTGGGGATTGGGGATGGTGGGTGGTGGGGGTTGGGTAAAAGAGACAGGCGAAGCTCCAACCCCGACATGCAATCCGAATGGCGGCCTCAGGTGAAAGGACAGAGAGTAAACAACCGCGAAGATCTCTCTCTCTCTCCCTATCTCTATCTCTCTGCAAGTCGCGCTCATTTCCCTCCCGACACCACCCATAATCCCTTGCGAGGCGGGAAGAAGCGACACGAGCGAAGGGGGAGGAGGAAAAAAATTGAATTGGAGCCCATGCACTCGCTATCGCGAAATAACTTTCTCCTCCAACTCCTCTTCAACCTTTCACCTTTTACCCTTTCGTCCTCTGCGAAGAGAAAGGATCATGAAACGCCCGGCCCAAAGCCCAGTGGGTGAAGGAATTATGAATGCGATGGGGGAACTTATTCTGATCAACTACACCAAATATTGTGCATATAACTACGATATAGAGATGAATTAAAAAGTGTACATTTTGGCATGTCAGGGTGATTGTTGGATAAATATTTAAGTTCAGTATTTTTGGTCTTGTTTAAACATTTAATGTATTTATAATAACATTAAAGTGTATCGATATCATGGAATTATCGATATGTGTATGCGAGTACTGTATCGTTGTGCTTACTCGTCTCGCTTGTTAGTCTGTAGTCTGCTCACTACCGGAGATCGCTGTACGGATTTTTTCCACTTGTCACGTTATAAAATTAAATAGTCAGTTGAAAGTACTATTGAGTTTCTTTCCACAAACCATCCAATAGTAATATATTTATTTTGTTTGGGGTAGTTTGAGTGAAGTAGTAGAATTTTAATATTTAATTTCAGCCGCTTTAGAAAACATGAAATAAATATTGTAATATGAATATTGCAGTTTTATACTTTTGAATTACTGAAATCCTCAGTAATGAAATAAGAAATCCATATAAGTCTTTAACTTGGCTCCATGTTTCACGCGGAAAGTTTAAAACTCCTGAAAACGGAAGTTATTTTCAAGTTTTGTACAAAATTACTGCAGTGACTTCATGGTTTATCATTAAAAAGAGTAGATAAAACATAAAGCTACTCACTGTTAAATTTTTATGAATTCCAGGCGTAAAATATTCCTCACTTTTTTTAGAAATGCTTCTCTGGTGTGCAAGCACCACCAATACCCATGTAAAATGGTTCTTATCTTATAGCGAATTCTCGGGAGGTAGTTCGATATGCGTTTTATATCTTCTTACTTGATGTGGATGGATTTATCTTGAATAATTCGACAATTACATATTTAATTCGGCGTGAGAAATTACACTCTTTAATTCAGCTCGTGACAACAGTACAACTAATGGAATCAATAAACTTAAAACATGTATACAAACAGTATATTGCTAATCAAACTCAAATGCATGAAACATCTCCCCTATTGAGACTGATGCAAAACGAAAACTAGAATCTTACTGGTTCAATTGATAGAAATTTAACCTTCAAATCTAACTGGTTTCTTTACAGTTTTACCATACCTGGCCTACCGTGGATTTGACTGCACCATAGTAGGGTTGAACTCTTGGAGTTATCTCATCAAGACAAGGAACGATTTTCAACCGGATTTATGAGTACATTTTCAACTGGGTTGTTACATGAAACTCTATCATCAATTTTATCAATATTTTCAATTATATCAACAGTTGATAACAGCTCTGTTGGGACAATACGATCACCTGGCCCAGATTAACTGAAAGACTTCTTTAAGTGAGAAGTATTCCTTCACAATGGACAATTTTCATTTCCCTCGCGACTTATCCAATAACATCGTGGTTCATTTTCTTCTTTAACCCCACCAGCACACAAACGTTAAATTAACACGAGGCAAACGTTATTTGGCTCGCGCGCGTCACTTACGTTTGGATTCCTAACCATTTTAACCTAAACTTCCGTGAGCCTCTCATCGAGTCGTTAGAGAAACGTTGCAATAACGTTCGCGGTGAACCTCCGTCAGAGTTTCTGGCGAAGAAACTGTTTACCACTGTTTACGTCCTCGTAACCATGGATACTACAAAGTTTACAGTGTTCACGCTAGTAATACAATACGGTGGGCTTCAGTCTGAGATCACGTATAGGTACTCATCATTGGAATTAGCAAAGGAGAAAAATTGGCAAATTTCTTTCTTTTTGGTGCTGAACTATCGGCGTGGGAAGTTGACCAAAAAGAAGTTTACTACAAAAAGGTCACTTGAAGTTGAAAGTAGAATTTGTGTTTCAGGTTGGAGTTTAGCTGGTGTTGACGTGTCGGGTATTTATCGAGGGTAGACTTTTGAAGTTGCGTAATTTCTCTCTCAACTTCGTTGTCGAAATGTCATGTCGTATTAATTTGATCCCAGTTAATGATAGAGCTTCCTCATCACTTTTGATTTGCTTCTGACGACATCCCCAGGTAAAACATTTCATAGGCTAATTGCTTTAGTACAATGACGTAATATTTAATAGAATCGAGTTGTATGACGGAACGCAGTAATTGTAAATTATCTTTAAAGCGTATTTTTATGTATCTATGTAATGCATATCCCTTGCGTGTAATTCCTTCCTATTAAAACGTCCGCATACAATAGGATAGCGTTCTGTTTTGTAGGTAGTGCGTCAAATCCAAATAAAAGTTTCTGGCGTACCCTCGTGAGACTTGTAGTCACTCATTGAATTGGAAGTTAATATGCATATACGCTACTATATCATCCACCATGGTTTGGACCATCCTTGTCATAAATAATGAAAAGATGGTCGAAAGGTTGTTTCTTCGAAAGTCTTATTCTCGATAAATATCGACACGTCAACACCAGCTTAACTCCAACCGGAAACACAAGTTCTACTTTCAACTTCAAGTTAACTATTACTGGTAAACTTCTATTTGGTCAATTTCCCACGCCGGTATTGTAACATCACGGTCAGTGATAAAGAGTGTGGAATAGTTCTCACTCGCTGATTGGCTTAGCATATCATGATGTAATCTTGTCGACCCACTTTTAATCAATTTCAATGTAAAATTGAAAAATAAGGTGGTTTGGAGCAGGTGCGTGGGTTTGGTAAAATTCAGTTTTTTTTTAACTTAAGATGAACGTTACATCCTAGCCGTTTCTTCAAAACGAGTACAAACGTTCGCATGGTTGGGTATTATAACGTGTTTCAAACCACGTTATAACGTTCGAACGTTACACGAACGTTATTCTAACGTTTGTGTGCTGGTGGGATGATTAGCCTGGCGATTTTACCGTGTTTTTATTCGTTTTCTTAAGACTGACATCAAGCAGGCGAATGAGATTGCTCCAAAATATATTTCAGCTGTATACCATTTTGGTGGCGACAATTGTACCATGGCTACGGATTGCAGAGTTCTGAACAAAGCCTTGATTCTAAGCTTTAGTGTGGAGTAGTGCAGTTTAGGTATTTACAGAGGGAGCTGGTAATATACAATGAAATTTAAACAATGGGTGACAGGGAGCCTCAACAAAGGAGTTATTCGTTTCTAAACGCGGGTTGAATCATAAACAGGCAGAGTTAAACTGCGCTTAGAGGCCCAATTAGACATAAATCTGATCTAATTTTAAAAGAAAAGCGAGGATATAGACTCCTTATTGCGTCGTTACTTTAAAAATACGGCCTTCACACAGGCATTAATTGAGTCTCATTTTTAAACTGCGTCGCACCATTTTTTGCTTATTTAAGAGGTATTTAACACTAGAACGACGAACATGGCCATTTTGGCTGACATATATTTACTTTCGATGCAATGTGTTTCAGTCATATAATTGTGATTACTAGAGGAAGAAAATATGAAAAAAAGCAGAATAAGCCAGGATAATCAAAAATTTATTTCCGAGTGTTACCTTGTTGCAAATCAAAAATATTGACATATTTAAGGTGACATTTCACGCGAAGGAGACTAAAACTGTTCGCTTTTTCCGGAAATATTGAAAAATAATAATCATAAATAAGTAAAAAATCAAGTATTTTTCGTAATTATTACTAAAATAAAAAAATAACATTTTTAATAGTCGAGGTAAATACATCCTATTTTGTGATTTCGTGTCGTAACTATGAATGCCTCGCGAGATTCGAAATTCTCAAAACAGCCCTAATAGGTTAAGTCTCACCTCATCATTGGTATTAACACTAGAACGACGGGACTTTGGTACTGACAAGAAGGACAGACTTAACCTATTAGGGCTGTTTTGAGAATTTTGGAATCTCGCGAGGCATTCATAGTTACGACACTAAATCACAAAATAGGATGTATTTTCCTCGACTATTAAAAATGTTATTTTTTTATTTTAGTAATAATTACGAAAAATACTTGATTTTTTACTTATTTATGAGTATTATTTTTCAATATTTCCGGAAAAAGCGAACAGTTTTAGTCTCCTTCGCGTGAAATGTCACCTTAAATATGTCAATATTTTTGATTTGCAACAAGGCAACACTAGGAAATAAATTTTTGATTATCCTGGCTTATTCTGCTTTTTTCATATTTGCTTCCTCTAGTAATCACAATTATATGGCTGAAACACATTGCATCGAAAGTAAATATATGTCAGCCAAAATGGCTAGGTTCGTCGTTCTAGTGTTAAGGAATATTTATAGAGCTAATATTATAACCTTCCCTTGTGCGAGAACCAAAACCAGTCAGCCCACGAGTACTCGTGTGAGGTTATTCGTGGCAATTCGCTCAATAGTGAAATTAGGCATAAATTTTCACAGGAAAATGCCGTTGACAAAGTTGCGAGTTTCGCCTCTTGCGGCAATATTATAATCCTCACAATGGCGTCTCCAAAGGCTACTAATGCGGGATCAGAGCACGCAAAAAACTATTTGCTCCAGCCTGTCAAGCAGCAAAAGCTTTAAATTCGAACAAAAAATTAACAAGGAAAGGTTTTAAAACGCCTTCTACGAAAACACCTTTTGACTTATTCGGAATTAGTTTTATCGACGAGTCATTTCTACTCACGGAAATATGGCTAAGTTGAAAAAAAAACAGATTTAATCCTTGACAAAATAGAATATTCCATTTCAAAAGCACTTATTATTAATTAAATAGTTGCCTTGTTTACTCAGCCTCCTTTAGCAATCTTAATTAAAGAAAGAATAAATGCCTCTCTGCAGTAAATTGCTGCTGCTACTCAATTTTTATATTTTATTTAGTGCTAAATTGTAGGACTTTTGGTTTCTACATCTATATCTACATACTACCCCGCGAGCCGCCGCTTGTGCGTGTGGCAGGAGGTGGTAGGTCACCAGCCGTGTAAAGATGTAAAAGTTTTGGAGGTGAAATGGTGACATGTCCCATGAGAGTGTGTTTGGAGGAACTCAGTTTCTATCGTGGTCGCTTATTGTGCGCGGAAAGAACGAGTTTTTGTACCAATCTGTTCGGCAGAGAATTTCTCTTACATTATCGCTTATGTCAGACCTTTAAATGTAGTGAGGCTTCATGATAATATTCTCAGTGTCTCACTGAAAAAATATCAGTTCTATAGTTTTGGGGGAAACCTAGATCTTGTGTTTAGTTCATTAATTTATAAGAAATATAAAAACTTGATTGGGATGTAAAATATGCTTATTATATGATTCGGCAATGAAAAGGACCTGGGATTCCTAATTTCGTGAAAGTAGGTTTGGGAACCGTGAATAGGTATTGGAGATTTAAAAAAAAGAGATTCGGATCCGATAAATTTTGCATTCCACCCATCACTAATAGAGAGTATTCTCTAGATTTAAGCATTTTTAACAATATCTCTTCTTGCGTGGTGTACTCTGCATTCATTGATCATCACAACCATACAAAAAATAAAGATGGAGATGTGCGGTAGATAAAATCTGTAACGAAGATGAATAGTAAAAAATAACTTTTAAACTCCACTGGTCAGTTCACAGGTCAATTATTTATTGCACAATCCAGATTTCGATGCCTCGCATCATCTTAAGGTGCTCACTGACCGTGACACTGACACTTAACTTGTCGGTTTATTGGTCAATAATTATTTATGACTGTCAGCGAGCCCCTGAAGACGATGCCTGGCATCGAAATCCGGATTGTTCAATAAATTATTGACCTGTAAAGTGTAACATAACGCTGGCCTCGCTATTTTTTCTTTTACCACCTCATGGTTTATAATAACAATAAGGGACCCACCATATTGTGAATTTTGAGAGTAAACAATAGACCTAAGGAGTGGAAGCGTCGGCAAGAAAAAGAGGATTGTAGAGAAAACCGTCGGAGTGTACGGTCGTGCAAAGACAGCACGCAAATAGCTTGGTAGATCAAACCCTCGCAGTGAACGGACGTGCAAAGAGAGAGCACGCAAGTTTTTGGTAGAGGGAAGTTCCAGAGTGTGGCATAGTGCGAGACATAGCCCACGTAGAAAAGGAGAATTGACAAAGGAGCTGGAATTAAGGAGAGGAACGGGAGATTTTACAACAGGACGAGACCCAAAAAGATGAGGGCCCGCCAAGGACGAACACCACGCAGGCTGAGAGGATTTTCCAGACCACAGAGGGACAAACCAACCTGTGTCGTCGAATAATTGGGTCGTAACTATAAACTTTTATTTTCATATAAGATACAAGAAGCCATAAGTCAAGAGGTTTTAATTGGCCAAGAATTAAGTTTGTGACTGGTATCCCTTTGTATCAAGTAATTGGATTTTGTGAAAAGTTTAAGTGATGAAGTGTGGCAAATAATTAGACAATATACTTAAAAGCAGGTATAATTATTCATATACCCAATTTGTGTCTAAATTAGAATATACAGTTGGTCATGACCTAAGGGTATAAGGAATTATTTTGATTATTTAAATTGTTTGTAAATTGAATATTTCATTTTGTCAAGTAAATTGCAACCGTATCTCTAAACCTGCAATGTTTCATGTATTTTCTTTCCCGACGAGCAAGCTGGGGCAAAGTAATTAAAATATAAGGTACGAGAAGATATCGCAATCGTGGTTTCTTTCCAGGTAAAAGAATCAATAGTTTTCGTGTTACATGTTTATCCACAACGTGTGGCATTTCGCGTATTAATTTGTAATAATACCTTTTACATTTTTGCCTCCCATAACGTGGGGCATAATACAAAGTGGAAAAACAACAAAGAAAATACTTGTCACAAAAGTGACCAATGGAGAGTAAAAGTAATTTTTACTAATCAATGTGGAACTCCACAAAGTTGAACCGAGTTTTATTTCTTGCTTGCAGAACTTGACTGGCAGTTCGAAGAATGCTGAGGGGCAATTCCATCCTATTAAAAAGACAATTGGCTGCATGATCATTGATAAAAATATCCGGTATGCATGTTCATACCATCACATACAAGTATGTGCCGCAGAATGCAACGATTAACAAAAATATCCCTCCTCGTTTTCTTGCCGCAGATAATTTTCCAAGATGGCTCATGCAAATTTTTTAGACCGTTTATGTTTACTCTACCCATAAAATCTCAAGAGTTAATCAGGACAGAGAAGAGATAATTAATCCATACTATTTTGCATGTGATAGAGAATATGTTCTTCAAGATTTTCCTTTTGAAGCCTGTCAATTGTATGACTGGATAATTCAGCGATTACCAATGATCACTTTTATGTATTTAATTAATCATTTATTTAATAATGAATTTAATTGTTTTTTTTAATGGTTTGTTTGTAAACATGTTTTCACCACTTTGGATTAGCTGTCATAGTGAAACAAACAAAAAATAAGGGGGTTTGTTAGGAGAGTGGACATCTTGCAAGAAGGTTGTTGTGTACGAATTGAATTGAACTATTGAATTTGATACTGAATACAGAGAAATAAAAAGTGCAAGGGGAAATAAGGAATTCCATTTTAATCGTTTTGGTGTGACAATTTTACATTTTATTTTGCCCGTTCTGAACTTGAAGCCAACGGTTTTTTCTTACTAAAAACTGGTTTTCGAGTCCAATTGAGAGAGAAAGGAAAGTCAAATTTGTGGGCTCTTGCACTGTAAGTAATAAAGAGCAATGAATAAGTTATACGAGGTTAAACAACCCATTTTCTTCTAGAAGTGAATAAAAATGGCTACTCGCTCAAAAACAGATCATTTTTGGAATTCATTTTGAGCAATTGAAAAATATGGCGGACAGAATACGGCGATTTAGATGCAAAAGTACAAAATATATTTAAGACTAGGAACTTAGATATGTCCACTCTGTTATTTATTTGCTTGTACAACGCGTTCCCACACATAAAGCGTCATCTCCAGATACAATTCTCTTAAATTCAAGATAATGTTCCACAACATCTCCCCGCTAACCGTTGAGTTTATAAAAAAATAGGAGTTTAACATTATGCTCGTTAGAGATTGATGGTAGTTGTATAGAAGTGAAAAACTGAATAAAAGTTATATGTGGACCCCAGAAGTCAAGGGGTCTAAGTGACATTTTTGAAAAAAATAAGTTAGGTACAGGAATGGGGTGTGAAAATATTAATCTTTTAGGTGGTAAAGGGATCCAAGTGATTTTCTTGATAGGTGCTGCTATCTAGGGTAATGCCTCTTAACTACTTAGTGGGTTGTACCAAACATTTTCAACTTTGACTTAAGTTTTCTCCAAGCAATGGTTTTGTTACTTAGACCCCTTGACTTCTGGGGTCCTCATATGCCGTCACTCACATTTCTGATCGTTTCTTTTTACGATTGCGTTGTCATGGAAACAAACACAAGTTTGCCATTTATGAAATTCCCATTCAAGTTTTGGAAAAAATGTTAAACTAACGTTCAATTTCAGCAATAAAAGAATGTAAATGAAAAAATAAAGGGAATGTTTTCAATTATGAGTTAATTGTTGTGGATTCAGTACCTCTTCGCTGTCATAATTAGTTCTAGGGATATTAAGTATCGATTAAAATCTAAACTCAATAATCGCCTATGCCACCTCGAAAAATTGCCTACCACGAGAACACGAGGGGAAAACGAGGGGATGAAAGTTAATAAACCATTGCATTCAACTACCAATGTATTGCGCTGAGTGAGGATGAAAACGGATTAAAGAAAAATAGTCATACAACTATCCAACTAGCCAAAAATTAATTAAATGCAATGAAAAGCTGCACATTTCGTTAAAAACTTCTAAGAGCGAACATGTATTGTTCCATTACTTTAAGATATCGTGTAAAGTTAAAGACACATATTTATATATGACAACTACTTCGCTCTAGTTAGGCCATACCTCGAATACGCCGAGAGCATTTGGGACCATGATCATAAAGATTTAACCAAGAATAATTAATAAAATACAAAGGAAAGCAGCTCCTTTCGTTAAAAACTGCTACGAGCGTACATATAGTGTCTCACAACTTCTAGAGGGATTAAGATGGGAGCCCCTAGAGACTCGGAGGCTACACTCTAGGCTTAGCATTGCTTGAGGAATTCAGAATTGGTCTGTTTCGGTGCGACATAGAGAATATTATCATGACGCCTCACTATATCTCTAGGTCTGAAAGATGCGATCAAATAAGAGAGATACATTGCCGAACGGATAGGTACAAAAACTCGTCATTTCCGCGCACAGTAAGTGACCACAACTGAGTTCCACTTCGCCTCCCAAAACCCTACATCTTTACATGGCTGGTGTCCTGACACCCCCTGCCATACGTCCATGCGGCAGGGTAGTATGCAGATGTACATATGAAGGGGTCGAGCACCATTGAAAGACCCTGAAAAGAGATGACTGCTATTGCTGGATTTAGGAACGCTTTATACCTCGAGGGAAGAGTGATCATTAATACCTGAACGGCGATGCGGCAATTATTACTGGATAGGAATTCTTGAGTTGATGAATTTAGTCATCGAAAAGCCATGATCGCCGAATAAATTGCGGACAGAGGTGGAATACTGCATAAGTGAAATTAATTCCATATGGCGGCCAGCTGCAGCGGTAGCTATTGCAGGTAATAATACAAATTTAATTCCGCGGTGGAAACGAGAATTTCAACTGCGTGTGAATGTTATCTGTTGCACAAAGTGGCTGTTCCCTCATAATTGAGATAATTACTCCCCGTTACATGAGTTAATTGTTCGTCATTCCCTTTAAATTGCGCCTCATTTTAGTCATTCAAATTTCATCGTCTTTGCGTTATCATTTTATCGTAAAAAATTGTCATGATGAGAAATGGCTGGCATATTTAATCAAATAAATCAAATCAAATCGAAAAACTCAAATTCGGGAGCATTTTCATAATAAGATCAAGGGAATATCAACCATTGAGAGTGAGGAAGTACATTCGATCGGGTCGCATTTTATGGTCACATAGTCAATGAAAAGTTTATGCATGAGTCATTTCAACGTAATTTTGTTGCCTGATTGGCAGATAAAAATTTTGTTGGAAGTAGTCCCCTAAAAAAAAAAAAAAACACATAATTATTTTTCAGCGTTCCCTGCAAATTGAGTTTCCATGCTGAAATATGCAAATAAAATACTGAAAATTCTTGGCAGCAATTGCTACAGATCTCCCCATACTCTGGATTCTAATAGAAATGACGAATGGCAATTATTTTCCCCAATTCGAACATTTGTACAGAAGAACAATATTTGAACAATAATGGTACAGAAGTTTTTCTCGTTGTTTTGAAAATGTTATAAAAAGTCACGCGGCAGATATTGAAACTCACCCCTTCCCACATGCCACATGCATTCATTGCAGGGCTCCCCCTACAACTCCCCACACATCCTCAACCCCGGATCAAACCCGTAGCGCAGTCTCACAGACCCCTTTGATATTTTTCCCATATCTTTTTTCCACCACTTTCTGCCTCTTTCGTGATTTCATCAAAATTTAGTGCCTTCAAATTAGATGGTGTGTAAGGAACCGATCCTCAAAAATGATGTTCACCACGTTGGAACCTCGATTGAATTAATTATGAAGTTTTCCTACGGTCTGCCAGATCACATGTCAATGATTACGATTAAGTATTTTGGCCCCATACCATAAATAATTACTAAATATTATATATATTTCCACAAATATCAATCTGATCGGAGCTTCATATTATAATATATATAATATATATATTATTATTTATAGTTTAAACAGTAAAATTTTAAACGAATATTTTCTGTCATCAAAATATTTATGTCAAATTCATATTGATGTAAGGCCACGTTCGGTATGCTACACACCATATGAAAAAAAAACTACTGCATTGCTATTTCGCATTATATTAAATATGAATTCGGTGTTAAGGCAAAAGTGAGCTTTATATAAACAAATATGACAAGTAAATTAACAACATTTATTTATTCAACGAAATATTTGGAAATAAAGACAAACGGTCTGTGAAACAGCCGGAATGTGCTAACATCACGAAGGGGCGTGTCTATGGTTACGGGTTAAAGCATCGCCTCCGAAGGATTGATAGCACACACGATGTAGACCATTGAAGTATACGTAGAGGGCGTTCGCCATGCTGCCCAATGCTAGAAGCTGAAGCCATTCCGCCATCTTTGTTTACCCTCATTTTCCTATGGCGCTTGCGGGCTAACGCACAGATTGTACAAGTTTACTATGTTTTCCATCGATAACTTACTAGGAACCAGCATGCACTTCATGCATTACTTCTGCATGCATTGCGTCTTCAATGCATGCATTACTTCTTCAATGTGGATTCTCCTCTCGTATACTGTTTATTTATTTGAATTGAAAAAAATCCGCATTCCCGCTGAAAACCATTGTAAAATTGAGTTGAATCCATAGCACTAAGTAACTGATATGTTTGATGAGTTACTTGCCTTAAAATTCAAAAAGATGGTTGATATTCTCCATTTAAATACGCTAATTCGTCAATTCCGTCTTGCTACCCATAGGAAAGTAAGGAGAGAGAGTGGTTAAACAATATGGTTGTCATTTCGGTTGTCAGGCTACAATTTGATCACGTAGTGCCCACTCCATATACCTCAATGACAAGGACCAATGACCAACATCCTTTTGCTGCAATTCTTACAAACACCATTCCCAAATAGTTCCCACGTATACTGACCTTTTGTCCTCCGCAGCTGCGGCAGGAAGATCTGCGTGAGTCGAATGGCGCCCAGGAGGTTGACGTCGGCGCAACGCTTGACGGCGCCGAACGGCAGCCATTCGGCCTCTCCGAAGCACGCCCAGACGCCCAGGTTGACCACGGCCCAGATGCCTTTGGACGCGGAAGGACAGTTATTGGGAGAATGTGAGAGATGGGGAAAAGAGAGATGATTAAGTATTAATCCAGGAAAATAAGTAAAAATGCATTAATTTGGCGGAACTCGAGACTAGCCACGGTCGCGAGGCACGATAATTGATAATCCACAGGAAAAATCATTTCTCTTATCAAACCAAGATCTCTCGATATCGAGTTGATTGCTTTAGCCATTGAAGTTCGAACCCACGTCGAAGCGAATAATCTTTCCTCCCTAGGCTTTCGAACATATTTACAATGTATTGAAGAACATTGCAATTCGCGTTACTAAAACTAAAAAATTAAACTAAATTCGCATTTTTCCGTAGTGAAAGCATTTAGGGGATTTTTTAATAAGCTTCTGGAAAACATTTAAACGTTGATACTTATTTTAAGAAAAATAAAAAAAATCAACTCTCTTTTCACCTGATACATTCTAGCACAGATTATCTATCTTTGAAGCGGATAAGTGCAAAACGAATTATTATCATTCCAATTACGATATGATAGAGTTTATATACGCTTTCTCTGGGGGTGGTAGTCAAAACGTTATTACTGACTCCCGTCAATTTACAATTATTGCGTGATATAGTTTTTTTTTGTGTATTCCCAAACTTCCAACGATGTCAAGATTGTCCTTTGTAGGGAAATTTTATCGTAAATTTGTATGTTCTGTCTTCATCTACATCGACATCTAAATAATACCCTGCGAGCCGCCACATGGGCGTGTAGCAGGGGGTGTTAGCTCACCAGCCGAGTAAAGGTGTAAGTTTTATGGAGATGAAATGGTGACATGAATTATAGGAGTGTATTTAGTGGAGCTTAGTTTTTATTGTGATCGCTTATTGTTCGCGGAAAGAACGAGTTTTTGTACCTATCTGTTCGGCAGTGTATTTCTCTTGTTTTATCGCGTCTCTCAGGGCTAGAGATGTAGTGAGGCGTCATGATAATTATCTCTTTGTCTCTCTGAAACACATCAGTTGTGAATTTCTCAAGCAATCTAAGCCTAACGTGTAGTCTCCGAATCTCTGATGGCTCCCACCATAATCCCTCTAGAAGTTGTGAGACACTATATGTACGCTCGTAGCAGTTTTTAACGAAAGGAGCTGCTTTCCTTTGTAGTTTATTAATTATTTTTGGTTAAATCTTTATGATCAAGGTCCCAAATGCTCTCGGCGTATTCGAGGTATGGCCTAACCAGAGCGAAGTAGTTGTCATATATAAATATGTGTGTTTAACTTTACACGATACATTGTAACTCTGAAACACGAAAAGCGATACATTTTAAAAGAACCAATACCATAACAGATTTACATTCAGAATAGGTAATGTTAAAAAAAAAAACTTTCTGGAAGACGTTTACTGGATTTTCCTAGAGTGACTGAAATTATGCGGTTTTCCATGTCAAAGCTGAACATGGTTAAGAAATACTGAAGTGAAATCAATAATCGGCGAGTTCACTTTGTGGAAATTGTTATTCATCTTAACAATGAAAACACTTACTTTTTTCCACCAATGTAATTTTTGTTAATTTTAACCTAGTTTTTAATACATTGGTGGAAAAAACTAAGTGTTTTCATTTTCAAGATGAATATTGAAGTGTGTGAAAAAATGACAAGGCCTGAGGCATCAGCGTAATAAGTAAAAAACCAACCGACCCTAGCTACTCTCATGAATGGCGAGATGTTAGAAAGAACTCTAATTTTATTCTATTTGACTTGAAGTGAAGAGGAAAGGCGTGATGGAGATGAATGCACGTATGTGCGAAATGAGAAATTCGAAGTGAGTATCTTCATGTGTCTCCTTGTCTCTAAAAGGTTCTGTTTTTAAGATTTTGAATTACAGAGCATGATTCCTGAAATATTCACTCGCGTAAAAATAAAATACACCCCATGGATTCGGATTATTCTCTTTAAAAGATTAGAAATTTTATAGGCATACGAAGAAGTTGAAAATTTCCAAACCATTAAATCAGAAGACGAGAAAATACCCGCGGCGTGTATGTTTCACGGCCATCATTCATTCATTGAATTAGCTGAGACGGAGGCGGAAATAACTCAAAGAATCATCATTGAACGATGAGCACGAGTTAAGTATCAAGGGAGACGACTAATATGCGCGATATTTTCTTTGCTCTGGCGATAAACAACTTTTCGAACGGAAGTCACGTATGGGTGACCTTCCGGATATCGAGTCTCATCAAAGGACCGCTCTTAGACTCTAAAAACGTCACCAGACCTTGGTTTACGGATTCAAATTCACGAGATGACATTTGAATATAATTTCCAATTGTACATACTCATCAACTGTTAATGAGAATGAGTGTTATAATAACAATTTAAAAAATAAGGAACTTAATACTGGTGAAGAATTAATAAAAAATTTACTAGGAATGTTGACTCTTAAAGCAATCACAAAATTTGGATATCGTTATATCACAATGATTATCGAGTTTTTAATTTGAATAGGTCAAAGGAGCAGTTATTGGAATTTTCTGTGCCTTGTTGATTTTGATATCCTAATTGCAAACTTTTACTGTTGCAGATTGCTCTAACACAGTTCGTACGAATCGTTCCACAATAGTATAGCAAAGGAATTTTAAAGAACAGACTTAGTCTGGAGAATCTTTATCTTAATATTCTGATTGAATAAAGCTTCATAGCATTAAAATAACGCCAGAGCACGCGCTATAAATATCCATGACCACGTTTCAAATGTATGTCATGTCACCTCTCCTAAAGGGGTACTTTAGAATGCCATGTATAGTCTGATGAATAGAATAGAATAAAATAAAAATTATTCCACCAAACTAAATTTTCACATATTTAAAAAAATAAAAAAGTGGGGGTGATATTTAGCTCTCCAGACGAAATACTTTCTTATTTCGGGGTTACCATTCCTTGAATTAATTGGCTGTAGTTCAGCAGATTCAGCACTCTCAAAAATAATTATGAAATAAATTCTAGCTTTTATATAACATATATGTGTTCTATTATAACAGTTTTCAGTTTGAGTTAAAATGAAGTGCAATATTCTTACAATGCAATAAAATAAGTACACTCACCTTACAACAATCACACCACCGTTTTTTTGCAGATATTCCGCATCAATTGTTCTGTAGCAACCAAATTTTCAATTTTCCGAGGATTCCTCCGCGAGAACGAAAACTACCGTTTAGATTCGACTTTGTTTTGAAACATTATTTAAGAAATTCAACTCGATTGGGAGAAAAAATCGAAGCCGGAAAAGCTAATTGATGAAATCTCATTTGGAATATTTTGATACAAAGGTCATGTTATTCCATTTGAAATTAAAGTCACTCTGATAGAATGCGGATGGTATATCTAATTCGAGATGAGTTATTTATTATATTATAGTTCCAAATATTTGCTGTGAAGTAGGCAATCAGGTCGAAGTGTTGGCCATTGTACCATGTTCCCATTCCGAGGTCACGATTCCGAATTCAAACGGTTGCGGAGTATTTCTGTGGTGAAAAGATTCTCACAATTGGGCACTATGTCGAAAGTACTTTAAGTGAGGTATTCCTTACGTCGGATGGAAATTCAATTCGTGGGCTCTATGACCCCTTTCCATTAGAGTAGGCTACTACCGGCGCCGGATTTCTATCCACCCTTCCTCCATATCTCAGATAATCCATATCGAACTATTCTCAATGGCGAAGATTACCTGAGCTGTCGGCCAACTTCCTGAAAAACTACTACTACTGTTTGTATTTGACTTAGTTTTTAAAAATTATTTTAAAAATCTGACTCGATTGGGAAAAAAATATGGTCAGAACTATCAGATTTAGGAGTTATTTGCGGCAGAAGTGTAAGTTAGCGAGACAAGGGTCTTGGTTGTCGCACAAAAGGCTTGGACGCGTGTTTCATGAAAAGAAGACCCAGTGGAAAAAAGATGAAAGTGACAGAGACGAGGATGGCATGGTGGATGATCGGCAAAACAAGAATGATTTAAGATCAGGGATGAAATATTGAGAGAAGGTGTAAGGGTCACTGAAATACTAGAGAAATTCCAAGGGACACGTAATGAGATTTCGTTAAGGTTACAAGGGTATAATAGCATTAAATATGAATAAAAAAGACAACAGAAGCCGGAAAAGACCTAAAAATAGGCGGATGGTGAATTTAAAAGGGTTTAAAAGCAATTATTTTAGGCTCACTCAGTAGAAATCGTATACACCAATATCACTTAAATGCACTCTGTGATTTTCCGCAGCACTTATTGAGGACATTGTATGAAGATGGATTTTGAAAATACGCGGTATAATTTTAATCAAAACATATTGATAAAAGTTCAAAGAAAAAGCTCATGGTGCCCTTTAAAAATAAATAATGTGGAACAAGTACTTCGGTAGCAAACCTCTTACAAAAGACGAGAAGATGGATAGTTGGAGAAGATACAAATAGATGGAGAAGTTTAAGAGGATTTTCCAAAAACAGCGACCGCACATAAAAATGGTTAAAGCTGAGGATGAAGAAGAAGGAAAGGAAACTATATAAAAGCAAATAATATTTGTATTGAAAAATTATTAGTGATTTGTTTTTTCTTTGACATTGAAGGGAAAATCCACGACTCATTCATGGCTTTTCCCCTTTCAAGCATGCCTCTTTTGTTTCAGTCAAATTCGTGCATTGCGTCACACACGCTCTCTTGTTCGTGAGACCCCTAATATTCCTCCGTTTTGGAGTATATTTCACCACATTTACCCATAACTTCTTTCTTCTTTCTCTCAACCCATTCACTCCAGTAGAGGTGGGAATTTCGGTTCATTTTGTAGATTCGGTTCATGGGATTTGATTCGTGGCAATGATTCGGTTCTTTAAATCGTTCATAATGAACCGAATGAACCAAATCCACGAGTGAATCTCGAATCCATGTGAACCTCGAATCCAACTGAATCTCGAATCCATGTGAATCTGTCGACTTACTGCATTTCAAATATTAGCGTGCGAAATGACAAACAAAAAGGTGAAATGTGATACTCTAATTCGGAAACACAAGACATTTGACAAGGTGTTTCAAGGGTATTTAAAGGGTTCTTATTGAACGATTTGGATTTGGCGGATTTGAATCTTCCATCAAATCGTTCATTTTGAACGATTCGAGTGGAAAGTGTAGATTCAATTCATTCGGTTCATGCTATTGAATCGTTCATTCTGAACGATTCATTCATGAACGACACACCTCTACACTCCAGCATTAGCCGAGTGCAGGGGGGGGGGGGGGCTTTTCAAGCTGTAGCAGTAGTTTGCTTGGGTGCGTCGACAACTAAGGTCATTTTGCGCCAATCCTTGTAGTCGTTAACAAATGCAAGTGCTAAAATAAAAATTTTAATGAAAGTTATTTAATAAATAGCTTCGATTGATAAGGTTTTTACAAGTCCTGTTTCTTGGATAAAAGATATGACGCGACTGAGAGTACACGGGTCGTCTCCAGGAAGCATGCTACACCGAAATATCTGCCTATATCGCCACTACTGGTGGTATTCACATTCTTTTAGTAGGTATATGTTTTATAATCAGGGGTTAGCTGCTGTAAAGTAGAGCGTCGATTATCCAAATATCGACGTCAACCGAAACGTCGATTAACGGAAAGCGAATTCGCGCGACGAAGATGAAGTACGGTTACGCTGTTCAACCTACCTGCTGGCATACTTGACAGCGCCCTCGTAAGCAGTGGCCTATGAGCCTTCGCTTGTAAAGTCGCGTTTACGTAATGCATGTACCCGCGAGGGTGGATGCACGAACGCCTTTATAATTAAAATCGCACCGTGTAAATATCCATAATGGCGCACATGCATTCACGCGTGGCCATAAAATAGTCCTCGTTCTAATTTGGAGCATTTTCCCATACTTCAGCCACGTACTTGCGCCGGTACATGCGTCGTGTAAACACGCCTTTGCAGACCGCTCTGTTGTTAGCCGTGCCATTTGATTTACAATGTCGTCTGAACCTAAACGCGCAAAGATTTGTGTTTTTGATGAACTTGAAATAAACGAGCAGTTGAAAAAAGGTGCTAGTGGATCACGCATAGCTCGAGAGTATGGAGTTGGAAATGTAGCAATATCTAACACCAAACGGTTTTGCGTGTCCTATATCCACATCTACATAAAGCACTCCACTTTCTCAGGCGAGATATCGTAGAACAGCATAATGAGTAATGAAGCTCAAATGATTTCGTACTGTCTACTAATTTAATTTCAACCTCTTGCTACACGTGTTTCAACTGTCTAGCAGTCATCGTCAGGCAAGAGTTGCCTGATGATGACTGCTAGTCAGTCAAAACACGTGTAGCAACAGGTTGAAATTAAATTAGTAGACAGTACGAAATCATTTGAGCTTCATTACTACATAAAGCAGTCTCAATTCTTTTTTACCATCAATGATCGGCTATCCGAAAAATTAGTTATCCCAACTTCCTAGATTTCCCATTATTTTGGATAATCGACGCTCTACGGTAGTTTCATGGAGGGTGGTCCTAATCCTCACAAGTAAATGGTTGTCAGCATATAGGCAGGAGTAATTTAGAGCGCAGTGCCTTACTCTAAGTCGATTGATAGCCACTTCCCGCAATCGTTGCAGTAAGTCAGACTTTGCAGCTTCCACAATTTTTTTTCCTTTCCTGTAATTGGTTCACTTGCACAAATATCAAAAACGCTGTCCTCCTCACCGTTTGCGCCCCTGGGCAGGTTATCCTGGATGTACTCCTTGACCTTCTGGATCTGCTCCTCGGAGGACACATCCAGTTGTACGATGTGCACGCGTCCAGAAGACTGCTCCTTGAGCGCCGAAGTAGTCGCGCAGTCGGAAGATTTCTCCGTTCCCGTGTCTTCGAAGCCAGCGAACACCGTAAAACCCTTAAAAGAGTACAGGGGGAAAAGAAAAAAGTGCGGAAATTCTATACTCCTCAGTATGAGTTGGACCCCAGCCCTTTTCAGGTCTTTTACCATCGGCAACAATCCTTTTACCCTCACAATAGTCGACGACATTAAAAATAAACAGCTTGTGTGGTATGGTCGAATACAAGGTACGACGAACGAGAGATTACCTAGGAAAATTCTAATGCGGAATCCTCAAGGTAGATTTCGTAAGACCCCGAATATTCCTCCACTTTGGTGTATATTCCTGTATAGCCTGTGGATGAACAGAGAGCAATGGCGATTGAGCATCGGATGGGGTAGAAGAACGTTAAAAAATTCGAATATATATCAGTCCTCCTACACACGTAATGAGTACATGGGACACGTGAATTCGTGGAAATTCACGGTTAATCATGGAAAAGAATACTTCAGATACAGTACCTAAAGATGACGCCTAAGCATTGTGACTAGTTGTAACATTTAAAATAAAACTGTGGAAAAATACGAGGTGCTCCTTTTCATTATTAATCAGGCCATTGATTTTCAAGCTCACGTCTCACAGTTATGCTCATCTCCCTGGCCTATTTCAAACTATCGCTCGTCAAATTTGTTTGATTGTTGCTAACCAAGGTTAATTTTATCAATTAGGTTGTCGGCAAAAACTGAAAGTTAGCGGTTGTTGGTATAAAGTTGCAAGTTGGGGAAACAACGCCATTACAGGGGCCCAATTCCTGCGTTTAAAGGGACCCAAGGTCCCATATTCACTTGCTGGAATCCAGTCTCCGGGAGGCTTGGGGCCGAACTCATATTCTTTTTGACCTGAGTTTCTTCTGGGGCCCAACTTATGTGACCCATCGTAATTGCCGTGTACACATCAGGTGGGTCAACCATGAAATATATTTTTAATTAATATTCAAGTCATTTACTAAAGATTTGTTACTTATGCTCATTTATATTATGGGAAATCATTACCATGGAGTAGCGGTAAACATTTTTATATGAAGTTTCCTGTAAGAGTATTATTTTTTATGTTTATAAAGTAGATGACCAAGTAAAAACTATGCAAGGATAAAGACATATGATGAAATCATGGGAGACGACGCATGTTTTGACACGAAAGACATGTATATTTTCTGAAACAGCCATAGTTCGGTTAGCCTGTATTCAGATGCTGTTTTTGCCACGTTCGCCGAAATATTTCATTTTGTATATTTAAAATATGATGAAAATAATATGTTGAAAAAGTTTCAAAATAATACATCAAATTGATTTCCTTTAAAATGCCATGCTAATAGATAGGTGAATAGAACACAGATTGATTTTATGGCTCAATTCTTTTGTTTGATATAATATGGTAACCTTCTCCCAGCGTTGGATGACTGATATAATATTCATCAAAATGCATTCGTTGTATTCTGAGAAATTTCTGTGTGGTTTGAGAAACTTTTAATAATTGAGATTCATTTTAGGCTCTTGTTGAAAATTTTGCGATAAAAATGGCAGTAGATACACATTGTTTAAGTATTAATATAGCAACAATATGAGGGCACTAACATACTCTTTGGATCTTTAAGCCATAATTAATTTCATTCTTTTTACAGTTTTAACATAGTGAGCTGGATTTAACAGAACCCAGAGAATGAATCAACTTTTCCAAGCACGCAAAGCACAGGAAGAAAATACTAGCAGCGATATTAAAGCCTTGGAGTGAGTTCTAAAAATCACGACCAACACAGTGCGTACCGACCATCAGTTGATGGAATATGAAGCGACAAGAAATTTGGGGTCTCTTACCAGTTCGTCGAGCTGCCGGGCAAGAGCGAACCCTATCCGAGATTCGCAGCCAGTTACGAGGACAGCTTTCCCCGCGGCGTTCACCTGGAAGTAAAAAAAATGGACCAATTATGATCAGTTGTCTTTTTTTATCCGTTTTTCAATCGATAACTCTCGTGGGTGAGCGAAGCGTAGAAGGATGAGGACGCCAATAGCGAGCATTTTTCTGCAAGACATTCATTACTAATAATTCAGGAATTACACGGAGACCATGTTTTCTTATCTTTGTGTAATCTTAAAATTCTTATTTCAGGATTATCTGATGTGGCGAGAATGGTTTACAACACCGATGAAATAATAAAGCAACATTTAAGAAAACATTTCTTAGCATTGAAAGCTTATTTAGAATCCTTAATGTTATTCCAACTTAAAACATTTTCGTAACATTGTTGAAAAATAGTAACTACTTAAAAAGAAAAATATATAATTTGGTAAACAGGATCCAAATTGTTAAATATTACTCTTAGCCTCATGAAACTTTCAAGATGAAATATAATGCTATTTGAAAATAAAAATTGTATAATTTATGAGTAGTATTTTTCATTCAATAATGTAAGTAACACGTAATTTCGAAATAGGTCGAACAAAACGAAAAGTATTCTGGAAAAATTAGAGCCACGACCATCAATAGTTTAATAGGAAATAGCTCACAATATTTCAGAAATTACGCTACTCTATAAGAAAATAAAATTACCATGAAATGAGGTCCAAGTAACGAATCCCATTTCTGCTATATTCATTGATATTTCTAAACCATCTGGGAAGAAAATGAAGTAGGACTTCATACACCAAAGTTGCCTCAAGCATTCGGAAGGGAGCGCTTTGATTGAAATATCTCTGATATTCTCAGCAAGATGCATTTGAAAAAATGCAAATACCTTTTAATTTACTCAAATTAGATAGTTCTTGATGTTTCCACGATATCATCCCTAAGCCATTGTACTCGTTGGCATTCAGTTTGAATGGACTGAATAGGAGGTAGAGAGGTTGAACTTTATACGCTAGGAGTACTAGAGGTATTCTCAGGGTTTGACTGTACCACCGGAGAGTGACTGTTCTTCTGTAACAATTATTACGAAACACAATAGTTCTTGATTTCTATGCTTGGAAAATTATGATAATGGGAAATGTGGCTCCTAAAATTAGCAAACGTCACAGTTGTAAGGTTTTATGTGCGTCAGACATACAAAACATATTCGTCACAGCGTTAAAGAAACTAGGTTTTGTTAAGCGTATAATAGGAAGATCCTCGGATGAAAAGGTAAACGAGAAATACTACTTCGCTCTGGTTAGGCCGCACCTCGAATACGCCGCGAGCATTTGGGACCCTGGTCATAAAGATTTAACCAAAAAAATTAACGAAATAGAAAGAAAAGCAGCGCGCTTCTTAAAAAACTGCTACGAACGAACATATAGTGTTACACAACTGTTAGAGGGATTAAGGTGGGTGCCCCTAGAGACTCTGAGGCTACACGCTAGGCTTAGGCTGATGATTTATTCAGAGCTGGTGTGTTTCAGAGCGACACATAATATTATCATGACGCCTCACTACATCTTTAGGTCTGACAGAAGCGATAAAATCAGAGAGATACTCTGCCGAACATATAGGTACAAAAACTCGTTCTTTCCGCGCACAATAAGCGACCACAATAAAAACTGAACTCCTCCAGATACACTCCCATAAGACATGTCACCATTTCACCTCCTAAACCTTTACCTCTTTACACGGCTAGTGACCTACCTCCCCCTGCCACACGCCCATGAGGCTGCTCGCGGGGTAGTATGTAGATGAAGTCTTCCACTAAAACTTAGGTTCTGAAGAAACAATTAACGCCAGCATCATCATTGGTCGTCAAATACTAAAATTGGTTGACTGCAGCCCAATATCCTCCCAAACCAAATGCTAGTTCCCTTACTCCATGCTAGCTCATATAAGGTACTTTTCTCTTTATATGGGTAATGTAACTATCCCTAGGCTTACCTTATGGACTTCTCCCTCGAACTTTCCCATAATAACATGCTTCACATACTCATCGAGCCTCAGGGTGTGTCCGATCTATTTGGGTTTTCTTTCTCTGTGTTTTCATTCAATAATGTAAGTAACACGTAATTTTGGTAACATAAAATTTAATGGTCTTTTCCCCATCCTCTTTCTTTTCCACTCTTCCAAAAAGTATGCATTTAAGTGTATCAAGGATATTCACCCCTACCTAGCGCATAGAGCATAAGTTATTTGTTTGAAGAAAAGTAACGCTTGTCGTTAACGCCATTTAACGTCATTTTGATTCAGTCTGCTTTACTTTTCACACGTAGACAACGTTTTTACGAAAACAAAATTCATATGAGACAAAAACTTGGACTTGCTCACCGCAGAAATGTACTACTAGTAGAATTTGGGAAAGTTCTGGTAACTCAACATTTTTTCAGAGGCCGAATCGAGAATGAGGGGGTGTATATAATAAAGATCAACTGAATATTTTCTCAAATTCTTTACGTATGATAATATCCGTGACATTGGAAATCATAGATTCGATTCTTATCGTATTTCATAACTCTTATGGTTTCGAATAATTTATTCAAAAGCTGTTAGAAATGTTCCATTATTCATTTTTGTTGAAAATTTCTCCATATCATTGATTTTCAAATTGCAAAGTATCGCTACTTTCTGATACGAGGCACTAGACTCGAGGAAGAGGGCCTAGAGTCATGAAGTCTCTCTCCAAACGCTTAAGAAGTGAAGAAATGGACGGGATGAAAAATAGTGAGAGGATCTTCAGCGAAGAGAAAATGAGAGAGAATAGGTTTAAAAAGGTGACGTGACCCTTGACTTTTCGTCTCGAATTCTAAACCTCTTCCTTTTAATATACTCACGTGTATTATTCCTTTCTTTTTTCGCATCTCCCTCCGTCTCTCTCTCTCTCTCTCTCTCTATGGATCTCCCGTGTCGTTGTACCGCCGTGACATTTAAGGGCGCCCCCAGACGAGACGGCGAGGGAATAGAAGGGGGAAGGGCAGGGAAATGAAAATGAGAGGACGCCGGGAGAGAAGAGGGGTCGATGAATTAAAAAAGTGATGGCGGTGGGGTTGAGATGGGGAGGCGAGGGACCAAAAGAAGATCACAACAGGCGGACGATTGTTGTGGAAGCAGTCGAAGGTAGAGTACTTGAAGAGGTGGGAGGGGTTTAGGGTGGGGTAGGGAGATACGAAGTTGAATTGTAACCGTTCAAAAAGGTCCTTCAATGCTGGCTTCTGAACGAACTGAATGCAGTACGCTTAAAATAGTATCATCCATTTCGAGGATGTTACGGTATATTCATTTATCCACAAAATAGCATTTGGGCGTTGTGCGGAGACTTATTACACACACAGAACATATGTGGCGCAGCATTAAAGAAACTAGGTTTTGTTAAACGTATAATAGGAAGGTCCTCGGATGAAAAAGTCAAAGAAAGATGCTGCTTCGCTCTGGTCAGGTCACACCTCGAATACGCCGCGAGCATTTGGGACCCTGGTCAAATGGATTTAAACAAAAAAATTAATAAAATACAAAGGAAGGCTGTGTGCTTCATTAAAAACTACTACCAGCGTACATATAGTGTCTCACGACTTAGTGACTCACGACTCCGACCCATAGAGGCTCGGAGGCTACATTCTAAGCTTAGGTTGCTTGATAAATTCAGAACTGATATTTTTGAGAGGGACATAGAGAATATTATCATGACTCCTCACTACATCACTAGGTCTGTCAATTGCGATAAAATAAGAGAGATACACTGCCGAACAGATAGGTACAAAAACTCGTCCTTTCCGCGCACAATAAGCGACCACAATAAAAATTAAGCTCCACTAAACACACTCCTATAATTCATGTCACCATTTCATCTCCAAAAACCACACCTATACACGGCAGGTGACCTAACACCCCCTGCCTCACGCTCATGCGGCGGCTCGCGGGGTATTATGTAGATGTAGACTTGAGATTTAGCGAATAAGTTAATGTTTATAGCAATTTTTTTGATAGACGCGTTAGTTTTGAGCCGCAGGGTAGACGATTTCCAAAATTTCACGTACAAAGTTGCTGGTGACCGAGATCTAGCAAAACACCCGATTTTAATGCATATAGAATTAGAAGTCGAGCAAGAGACCTGTTGACCAATGGAGATCGCCTTTATACTGTTGTGTACTTGAAGGGCCCTTATTCTTCAAACCGCGTATAAATAGATATTTTTTACGCCCGTTCTAAGGTGATGTTTTTTAAACTGAAAGTAAACCCGTTGTTGTGTTGTGTAAGTTGTTATATAAACACCATTTAACAACTCGTAATTATTACTACGCGGGGTAAGAAGTTTGGAAAAGTGAAGACTGACTGGCAGAATTTGCGTTCTGGTGTTTAAATGAAGATGTGGCATAAATGCTATTAGGAAAAGGGTATTTGTGATATAGCTAAAATGCTTGGTGAATTGTGATGATGGAAGATGTAAATTGGGCAGCTGTTTAAATTAGGAAAATTGCAATCAGTTTATTCCAAATCGAAGAAGTAATAAAAAGGTAAAAGAAAGCGAATCCTTATTTGAGAGTAAAATACAAGTGTGGGCTTTACTGCCAGCGAAGGCGGCAGCTTATGCTAGTTTTCTATTAATTGTACCATGAAAAAAGTACGTTTTACATTGCAAATCGCGTACGAAGGCAAGTTATTTGTGGGTTTTCATTAATAACGATAAGGGACGTAAACCCATTTTCTGAATGGGGAAATATTCCATCCAGGGGGGACTGAATCCGCGACCCTCGAATTGGCTGGCGAGGACTTGACCCAGTCGCCGCCGTGGCCAAAGGTGAGTAAAGAGAGACTTAATCGCCTATCTCATGCTGTCTGCAGTGAATTTGTTAATATGATATTTAGATGATGCCGCTTCTTGCATTTGCCAAGTCAAAACATTCTCCATAGAAGGGAATTGCCTTCTTTCCTCTTTTTGTTGGAACTCTCCACCGCAGCGCCCGAGGCGATCACCCCCGGCCGAAATATCTTCAACTCCGACCACCAGTCCATTGATGCCCATTTCTTCTTCTGTGGCTCGTGGAAATCCCGCGAGGCTTCCCCCACTCCACTTAAACCCTTTCATGCCTGGTCGAAGGTTCGCTGGGAAGACGTCAACCGCTCCCTCGACCTTATTCCCTGGAGTGTCCTATCCTCATTATCCCCTGAAGAAGGAGTGGACTTCTTTCACGCTGTCCTTGAGGCCATCATAAAAGACTTTGTTCCTCTAGCTAAGCCCAAGGCAAAAAAATTCCCCTCATGGTTTAAACAGGATACAATACACATTCTTGGAAACAAAAATCGCGCTTGGTACCTCCACAAGGCCGTCCCAAATGAGGAAACGCGCCGATCCTTCGTTGATCTTCGCCGATATTCCAAATTCCTCATCCGCCGTGACTACGAAAACTACGCGCAGACTGTCTCCTCAAATATTTCCTCCAGCCCCAAAAAATTCTGGTCCTTTATCAACCAACGCCGTAATCGTCCTCAAATTCCTGAAGCACTCTCCTATGGTACCAAAAATGCCGCCGGATCAGAGAGACCTAACCTCTTCCTAAAATTCTTTTCCGATTGCCTGCAGCATGCTTCCAATCACAGTATCACCCCTATCCATTCCCTCCTTCCTGATTCAAATCATTCCCTATCCAACATACTAACGGATTCCCGGGAGATTTTTCAATATCTCTCCAAAATACCCCTCCACCGCTCACCTGGCCCTGATGGTCTCAACCCTAAATTTATACGCAATTGCGCTTCATCCCTCTCACAACCGTTAGCCCTCTTGTTCAATCGCTGTTTTTCCTCAGGAACCTTCCCTCCTCAATGGAAATGCGCCAACGTCATTCCGATACATAAAACTGGTCCCAAGAATGATGTCTCAAACTATCGCCCAATCTCATTGCTTCCGATCCTGTCTTCCGTTTGTGAGCGTATTATTCTCAACAGGATTTACTATTTTACCTCTCCCTTTTTATCATCCCAGCAACATGGTTTCCTCCCAGGAAGATCATGCCTAACAAATCTTGCCGTCTTTCAGCACCACACCGTCATGGCAATAGACAAATCAACTCAACTTGATGCCATCTACCTTGACTTCTCCAAGGCTTTCGACGCCATCCATCATCCACTCCTCCTTCATAAACTCAGCCAACAGTTTGGCATACATGGTATGTTCCTCAGCCTCCTTTCTAGCTTTCTCACCAACAGAACCCAGCGTGTAATACTCGCCGGTGCTTCTTCCTCTTGGTCTCCTGTAACGTCTGGAGTTCCCCAGGGCAGTGTCCTTGGGCCATATCTATTCAATTTATTCATTAATGATCTTCCTTCTCAGCTCCTTTCCTCCCAAGTTCATTGCCTTCTCTATGCTGATGATTGCAAGATTTACAAGCAAATTAATAATACTTCTGACTGTATTCAACTTCAACTTGCCTTAAATCAAACTTCCCTGTGGTGTGATACCTGGAAACTTAACCTAAACCCTGGAAAATGCAGCATCATGACTCTTGCTCTGAAAACAAAACCCCTGACTTTCAACTACACAATTAACTCAACTCCCTTAAACAGAGTGACAACCATGAAAGACCTAGGCGTTTTAACCGATCAAAAGCTAAATTACTCCGACCACATTCAGACTGTAAAAAATAAAGCGATGTCCCTATTAGGCCTTCTTTACCGCTTCACAGAAATTAAAGATCCAATAGCACTCCATTCCTACTACTCAACAATTGTCCTTCCCATAGTATCATATTGTTCCCCAATTTGGTCTATGTCAGCCCCAACAAATCTAAAATCCCTCGATTGCATCTCTCACTTCTTTGCCAAAATAGTCAAGCACAGAGTCCCACATTTCCGTAATATGTCCTCAAACGCTGTGCTGTCCTCTCTTTCCATTTCTAACCTCGAAAACCACAGACTTAAAATGGATTTTAAACTCCTCCACAATACCCTTAACTCGACCATTGATTGCCCTGAACTGCTTTCTCTCTTCAACTTCAGGATACCAACTCGATCCACCCGCACTCATACTCTACTCCATCTGCCAATTCCAAGGATATCTCTCACCAAGCGTTCACCTTTATTTCGCCTCCCATCCCTTCTAAATTCACTCCCCCACACTATCGATCCTTTTTATTTACCATGTAACTATTTCACCACCCACGCGATATCCCACCTGTCAACAAATTAAATATTTTCCCCTTTCCATGTTGGGCTCTTGTTGCTTATTGTTATGCTGTTATTGTGTTTTTGTCATCTTTCTTGTTTTTTGTTATATGTTTCACTATAAATTGGCGCTAATGCTGTATGTGAACAATTTTATTAAATAAATAAATAAATAAATAAACTTCGCAGGGAGATGGGACGTTGGCCTAGCAACCAGCTGGGACTGTTTATATTTTTTACCCACCTTGGCCGTGGCCGACTTATGTATCTGGTGAATTAATCAAATTCAATTAATGGTACTGAAAATAGTTATGAGCGCTGTATTCAATTTCCATCTCAATACAATATCAAATTGGAAAAGCTGACCAGATAAAAACCAGCCGCCGTGGCCAAAGGTGAGTAAAGAGAGACTTAATCGCCTATCTCATGCTGCCTGAAGTGAATTTGTTAATATAATATTTAGATGATGCCGCTTCTTGCATTTGCCAAGTCAAAACATTCTCCATAGAAGGGAATTACCATCTTTCCTCTTTTTGCTGGAACGGCGCAGGGAGATGGGAGTACAGTGACGTCCCTTACGTTGGCCTGGCAACCGGCTGGGACTGTTTATATTTTTTACCCACTTTGGCCGTGGCCGACGTATGTATCTGGTGAATTAATCAAATTCAACTGATAGTACTGAAAATTGTTATGCGCGCTGTATTCAATTTCCATCCCAATACAATATCAAATTGGAAAAGCTGACCAGATAAAAACCAGAAGCCTTCGAAACTTGCGCTAAAGGAGGGTGCTGAAGATAAAATGAACAGAAAAAATAAGATATGATGAAGTTTACGGAAGAGTTGAAGAGAGAAGGACCGTATGGGACACCATAAACAAACTAAAGAAAAGATGGATTTGACACTCCCTGAGACACACAATAGGTATGTGAAGAACACAATTAAAGGTAAAATAGAGGGAAAAATCACCAGAAGAAGACCTAGAAATAGGCTCATGGACCAAATAAAGAGTAAAGTAGGTACATAGAAAGAGATAACATGAGGTAAAGGAACAAGCATTAGATACGGAGGAGTGGAGGGCTGCAGTCAACCAGTCTTAGGATTGAACGACCAATGATGACAATATCCCATGTGAAGTAGAAGGTTGAAGCTATCGAATATGCAACTCTAAGATTTCAGTGAAATTAGTTGATGCTGTCTCTTTGTTCGTCTGCAAAATTTTCCCTAATATTTGCTCTAAAATATTGATTATGCGATAGCATGATGGAAATAATTTCTTTTCGAACGCTCAATAATGCTTATTTTCTAAAATTGATCGCTCACGTATCACTCATACCAATCTCCTGTGAATTCAGCATATTACTCTCCTTCTCATTTCCTTGGTTACACGAAATATTTGACTCAGTTGGTGACGTTTTTTTAAAGCATTATGTATGTATGCGTACTCTGTTTCATATGATGCGTTCCTGGGACAGAAATTTACATTTATTGGATAATTTTATTGGTCTAAATGAGATATTAAAATGCAGTTTTCGATGAAAAATCCAACATTATTTTAATGTATTCAGAGGATAGGTTCATACATGTAAGATAAAATCCATTTCATCCAAACGAGTGAGAAAGTGGTCAGTACGTTGGGAGAAGAAAGTAAACTTTTGGATGAGATCAGGAAGAGACAAGGTAAATGGTTGAGGCGGGAAAAGAGGGACCCTTTGTTAGTTAAGGATATATGAAAGGGAAGGATGTCGGGTAGGAAGGAAAGTGAAGAAAGAGAATATGCTATGTGAACGAGATGAAGAAGGGTAGGATGAAGGTGAAGAAAGGATTACCAAAGGAAGAAGGAGAAGCCCTTCATGAGTGAAAATTTTGAGGATTTTTACCTATTTCCATCTAAATTTACCATCAATGGACGAGCATGTCAAATTTGTAACGTTTCAACATCATTGCGAGATCTGATCCGTCTAAAGCTTATCTCTTTAGTTGCTGCGCTAGACAGAATTGTAGCACTTTGGATTTGCGGGGTGGAAATTTGTGCCTATTTCAACTTTTTAATGCTCAAATCACCTGACGTCTTTCAGGCGTAACCGAGTGGACGGCCATTATTCAATAAATTATGATAATATCAACTATGTTTTTTATTCCACGGAGTTATTTATTAGGAATATGAAGATACCATGAAGGTACCGGAAGGTACTATGAGGTACCTGAAGGGAGGTACCTGAAGATGACGCGGTAGCGTTGAAACTAGTTGTAACAATAAATTACTCTGTGGATTTAAATATAGTTGGTATTGTCCTTATTTATTCTTAAATCACCTTTTTAATAAACCTAAAGAATCAAATTTATTTGTTTCGCTCTATTTCTTCACAATTCTGTAAGTAGAGGGTTAACAAGAAGATCATTTGATAATAATAGTAATTTGATAGAAAAGATATTATCATTTTAAAGCATTGATTCTTTTAAGATTTCTTTTAGATTCTCTTGAAAGACTTCTTTTATTTATGATAGACAATAAATTTGACCAAGTTGACTATATCCTAAAAATGTGTCCGTATGAGTTAGGGGTTTTGGAAGTTATTTTTAAATGCAGCACGTATGAATGAAAATCACGCGAGAGATGAGACGAGACTCGTGACCTAGGCAACGCTCAGCCTTGGATGCGGATCCAATCTCTGTAGCGTGCCGCGGCGTCCGTATCGGTGCGTGCAGCGCTTCCAGCACTCAATGGCGACAGACGGATGGACCGGGGGGAGGGGGAAGGGGTGAGAGGCGGAGGGGGGGTTGGCTAGGAGGGTGGGGAGAGGGGGGGGAGGGTCGGAACTCGGGGATAGAGGGATACCCGAAGGAATTTCGACGAGGGGGATGATGGCAGGAAGGGGGAGGGGGTAGAAAAGAGGATGGGTAGATGGTAGCCATGGGGGAGGGGTGGGTGGGGGGGCGAATGAGGCAGTTTGGTATGAGACGGATGGATAAAAAACATGGAAGGGGGTGTTTGTGAGCGCGTGCTTTCATTCCGCAAATCCATACGACTCCGGAGAGGAAGTCTGCGAGCGAATAAACGATCCCAACTCCCACCCACCCCCTTCTCCAGCGAAACCTCTAAAATTAGAGACGGGTTTCATGTCCACCCCGACTGCTCCTTCATCCCTCTCTCCTTACCTCTGCCCCCCCTCTTTCCCTATCATTCCGACTCCCAACTCCATTCCTCCCACATTCTTTCACTCATCCCGTCTTATTTTAGGGTCTGGTAGTACATCTACATGCCACCCTGCGTGCCGCCACAACAGAGGGTGTTCGGATAAAGGCCATGAAAATAGGGACATGGGATTGCAGGAAAAATATAACCGGGTGGGACACCCTAATAGTGCTTACAAGAGCTTTGTAAACATCTCAACTCCGTGATGCAATGTAGGAAGACAATAATTCGACTTCATACCAAATACAATTTAGTTACCTGTCGGCCCCGGTGGCGGCGGAGTAAAGTCCTCGTCTGCTAACCCGAGAGTCGCGGGTTCGAGTCCCGCCTGGTTAGAATATTATCTGCAATGGACATGGGTGTTTATGTTCGTCTATTTTTACTGTTATTCCCCTGATATAAATTGTCCGTAGGTGCTGTATTCGGGGTGGTTAAGATAGATAAATAGTTTTATGCATCCTCTTTGTTTCATCAGTTTATGTTTTTAAGAGGACGCATCATACCCTTCGGTAAGGAAAAGTTCTGTCGAAAATCCACAAGATGGCGTTACTTGCACCCGATCGAGGCGTTTTGGCGTCAGGAGTCTCTTAGTCCAGGATAACTCTCGCACAAGGCAACAGTTGTCGGTAAGTTTTAGCCAAGTCTACGGCGCGTAAGTACAGGCAGCGCTTATATAAGATCTGTGAAAGAAGACTGAACTAATTGCATCACCGTCCGAGCACATCATGGCAGAAAACCATTCAGGTAGCTTGTCGAAATATACCAATTACAGATTCTATCCTACAACCGTGACGGCTGTTACTTAGCATAGCGATAGAGAAGGGATTAATACATCTCCATTAGTTTTAGATATGTCAATAATAATACTAGTTTTTATAAAAATATACCCTACATCTTGCCGTTTTCCCGATGGATTAATTATGCTCCGGGATAAAATTTTCATGTTTCAGATACGAGCCTTCCTTGGCAAAGGTCTATTATTTATGCAATAAAAATTTCAAGTTGATGACGTAAGACTTAAACAAAAAATCTGGGGTCGGAAATCATCACAAATTCGACCTGTCGAGCGGGTGTGATGCGTCGCCTTAATGCCCTAATATATGCTCTCAAAGATTCTTTAGCAGTGTATATCATATTAAATAGCTAACATGTTAGCAAATGTGATTAATATTTATATCATTCATATTCATTATTCATATTTATTTTATAAACTGTATTCTCATGTATCTTTTACGACTATCTCAATTTGTGACTCTTGTGTGCAATTCCTCATATTTCTTCTTTGGTTAGGCGTGTTAGAGTTATGCGTGATTATGCGCGTTATGAGTACGAAGAGGTCGCTTCACTTTTGTTGGTGGATGTTCGTCGGGAAAAATCCATACAGTCGGCTGTCGCTTATTTTCAGGATCGAACTGATGAATCCAAGTTTTGTCACCAGTAACTATGTCAGAAACGCACCTAGAGTTGCCTCTGTCAAATCTTTTGAACATTTCTTCGCACCATTCAACACGGATGCACTTTTGTGCCTCTGTCAAAGTGTGAGGCACCCATCGAGGTGAAACTTTTCTTATTCGAAGATTTTCGTGCAGGATTTTGGAAACTGCCGGCGATCCAATCTGTAGTGACGCTTCAATGTCCTTAAATGTCACACGATTGTTTTTGCTCACCAGTTTATCCACAGCGGCGATATTTTCCTCAGTCACTGCAGTCGACGGACGCCCGATTCCCTCCTCGTCTTTGGACGAAGTTTGACCTCTTCTAAAGTCTTGAAACCACCGAAAAATTGTCGCACGGGAAGGAGCAATGTCCTCGAAGGGCCATTGCAAACGATCAAGGCTTTCAGATCCGTTTAAAAAGTCATAAAAAATCATTGCACGAAAGTGCTCTCTTGCCGGCGCCATTCTAACAACAACTGAATGCCGCGTAAACAGAAACAAAGAAAGACCTCTTAGCAACAGCGATACGCCGAGCACGTTGCAACTTGCACGCGTTACTGGGAAAGGACACCGCTGTCGACCCGCTTTCTTCACCCACAACACAGTCTGTCTCAATACTTTCGTAGCGACCTTTGTATAGTTCGTAATGTTTTTTATACCACCAAGTATTTAGGTATATGTGTTTGTGATATTCCATAGTGTATTTTACTTGACTAGTGAATTTGTACTTATTCATTAGACAAAATAATAAATTTGAAAGTAATTTATCATGTAAAGGTTTACATTTTTTGAGCAATCATATTCCTATATTAAGGGAATATTTTTGTATACGCAAAATGAAATCTTCTTGGATCAAACGGATAATTTTTTCAAAAGCTAAATTGATAAAATATGTCACTCCTACTGCCTCCCTTCATACCAATTAGAAATGGCGACGATATGTCATAAGGCTGTAAGGATAGAATGACAAAGGCTTAGACTCTGGTAATGAAATTAGCATAAATCAATAAGTAAATCAATGGTAAAGAAATTAGCATAAATCAAAATCTACAGTTGTGTACCTCCCACTTATCTGCTTCTATTACTTCCAATTTTCCTTCATCGTCTTATTTTCGATCTAGCACGTCTACATACTACCCAAAGAGCAGCCATAGAAGTGTGTCGCAGGAGGTGTTTGGACACCAGCCATTAAAAAAAAAAGACGGGAGAAGTAATTGGAAGAGTAAAAAGGACGAAAGTGAAATTTGCGTTTATGGAGTATCAGTTTGTCTCCCTTCGTTTCTGTTGGAGTCCTTAACAATTCAATGGGATGAAATAATTTCTGTACCTATATTTTTGGCGGTGTTTCCCTTATTTTGTCGTTTCCGTCATATCTAGATATACATAGGAGTGTGAAAATAATATACTCCCCACAGTGATACTCGTACGACCTAAAAATGTAAGTTAATCTAAGCCTTAGATAACTTTGGATGCTTCGGCTTCATGTTTTCGAATTTAATCTACTTATTTTTGTTGTATTCGTATCACTTAATAGTTGCACTTTTTTAATTGTTGCAATTTATTTTTTATGACTGGTTGTTTGTTGGTTTGTTTACGGATGAGAGGAGGAGGGATTTTTCTGATAGTTGGAAATGAGATGGGATTTGCTGCCGACTACCGCACAAAAGTTGCTTTTTGTTGAAATAAAGAAAATGTTACGCATCAAAATTGCAAAATTCATCAAAAGTCGCACCAGGTTATTCTAGTTTAGTCTCTAACGACTCCAAAACTAGTGAGCTTTGTTAGTATCATTTCGCTTGCATGGATGTCTAACTAGGCGTACAGCTTTCCTAAAGAAAGGAAATTAAGCTCAGTTCTGCATTGTGAAGTTCTATTTTGATTAGGAAAAGTAACGTTTACACTCCACTAGTCGGAGCTGTACTTTACACCCCACTTGTTAGTAGAGTGTAAAAGTGTAAAAGTTATTTTACTAAGTACAGCTCTCCTTTCTGTTTTGTTAATTGTTTTGATTGAGGTAGACCGAGCGAGATAGTTCCCTAGTCATAATAGATACCATATTCGAATGATACGTTTTAGTTTCACCTGCCGTAGGACACATGAATTTAATATTTTATTATTAAACACAGCTTTATTTGACAGAAATTGTAAGTAATTAAATGAAAATATTTCAATAAGTCTTTAACTTGACTCATTTTTTTCGTGCGGTGCGTTTGAAACTCGAACGGAGCTTCAAAACGGAAGGTTTTTTATGATACCCAAGAACCTATTGCGGTGAAAATATGATAATTGTTCAAGTATAGTTGAGAAAACATACAAACTACACGCTGTTAGTTTTTTTACGACATCTAAGGGTTGGAAATTCTTCATTTTGTAAATAATGTCTCTCTGGAGTGCGTAAATGCACCATTTCTCATGTAAAATGGCTGATATTTTTTGGAAAATATCTCCGAAAGTAATGTAATAAGGGGTAGAATTTTTTGTGTCATTGGTTAGGAGAGATATTTTCTTTAAAATGAGACCAAATTTATTGATTTCTAGGTAAAATGGTATTTCGCTCGAACTACCCTAAATATTAAAGTGCACGGTCTCAAAATCTCGCAGGATATTTTTAGATATGATTTGAGACGAGATTGGAGATAAAATACTTATAATTATCGATCTCGTCTACTTATCCCGTTGATTTGTATACAAAAGAACTCGCTTGTATTACTTCAAGCTCAAATAACTGTAGCTTAAGTGTTGTCCTCGAGCCGTTTCGTGATTCCATATGAGGCTTCAGCTGCATCATCAACTTCTCAATTCCCTTTCCTAGATCTTTATTTTGAATAACTTGAAGTTCATCGGTCGTTATTTTGGAAAATAAACAAGAATGAACTTCATTAAACTAACGTAGCAAAAATCAAATGTTAATTTGAATAAAAGACGTGAAAAATAAACGTGTTTGTGATTACATTTTCATAACTAAAAATTGATTCTAAAGATGGATTTTAGGTTTAGTCTTAAAGCTACGAAGAATAATTACGTCTTTAATTGTGAAGAATTTGAATTCTCGCTCTTTTAGCAGTTAACGACCTATCGTAAAAAAAACTCAACACAGTTTTAAAGGAATCTTACTAACCCTACATAAAACCTGATCTTAGAATATACAAATTTGATTTTGCATTAAAAATTAGAAATTTAATTAAAATTCTTGATGCAGAATGAGATTTGAAAGGTATGGTTAAGCACCATTTGCATAGAGATCTTTATAGCCTAATGCACATCGGATATCTCATTATCTTTAAACCCCTAATTATTTCACGAGTCTATTTTAATTGACCAATCACAAAAAAGTCAGCAGATCTATTAAACCATTAACTGATTCATGGCAGTTCATCAGTGAAGCTAATGAAAATTATTTTGCATTCACGCCATTGCTCTACCGGTGAAAAATTCTGACGGTAGCTTAAAACTGGCCTGCTTTCTACTTCTTTCTTACGTAATCTTCCGATATTTATAGTTTCTTAAAGTCATATTCGCTCACTCCTCGGAATAATCAGCAAGCATACTTGAATATCTCCAACCCTCAAGATTATTTCTTCCATGGCCCTTCACAAGCTATTCTTCTATATAACAAGCCAATTTATCTTCCTGATTTCAATCATCCTTCCAAACATCTTATAATTTTGAAGTGCCTGTGGGCTTATTTGAAATCAGCGTATTGTTGGCCTAGAAGGATGGTGAAAGATAAATAACGTCACGAAAGGGATATGGAAATATTTGGATCGGATTTGTTAGCAAGATCTACAAAAGGAAAGGAGCAAATAATGTTACCATGGTCAAGTTTAGGGAATACAGGGCATCGCCTTTGAAATATTCAGACATTAAATGAGAGAAAAATAGATCTATGAAGGCAGGGAACATCGAATAATGTGATTCAGAGAACTTTCAAACGAGGTATATTGGTAGGTATTGAAGTACGAGAAAGCATATAATAAGAAACAGAATGTCATCTTCATCAACTTCATCTTAGTACTAAGTACAAGACTATTATTTTTATTAATATGATGACGGTGAATGAAATAGCCATGAGATGAAATAATATATCTACATCTACATACTACCCTGTCAACCGCATCATGGGCGTTTCGCAGCGGGTGTTAGCACACCAGCTGTGTAAAGATGAAAGTGATAAAGCTTTTCATCTACATCTACATACTACCCCGCGAGCCGACGCATGGGCGTGTGGCAGAGGGTGTTAGGTTACCAGCCGTGTAAAGATGCAAAAATTTATGGAGGTGAAATGGTGACGTGAATTATGGGAGTGTATTTAGTGGAGCTTTGTAATGATTAAAGTTGCATATTGTGCGCGGAAAGAACGAGTTTTCGTCCTATCTGTTCGGCAATGTACTACCTCTCTGCTCCAATGTACCTCTCGTAGGTCTCAAATGCTCGCGGCGTATTCGAGGTGCAGCCTAATCAGAGCGAAGTAACATCTCTCTTTGACTTTAAGGTAATATCAAGATATTTAACTGAATCTGAAGAATTTATATTTACTCCGGTACAGTTAAGGATGGAGAATATAGTTCAACAATGCATTTATATCTGGATTTATCTTAATTTTTACGTCACTTTATCTTATTTTGTTGGCATGAAATGAGATTTTCAGGCACTATATAATAAACTAATTATCATTTAAAACATTAGTCATCTACTACTATGGTTTCACCATGAGGGAAAGATAGCAGTGTTTGTTGGAGCGTTCTCTAATGTAATCGTAATACAATTTAATAGACCCAAAATAAAATTATGCGTCCATTCCCGACAGTAAAATATTTTATGCACTTTGGTCCCATTCCCAATTATGAAGAATTTTGACTTAAAATCTCATGCGGCAGAAAATTTCCGATAAATTAGGTCGGTAAAATTAATTATTCCAAATATGCGATCACGAATTGAATATTTCATCACCCTGTTTAAGGCGCAAATTCCAAAGAGGAAGAGGTATTCGCCTTCACTGGGATTCGAACGTGGGTTCCAAATCTCGATTTCGCACCAAATGTCAAGTAAGCTAACGAGGGCTTTATTGAATTTCAATTTTGAAATTTATTTTGAAAAACTGCTGCTGTTAGTAATGAAAGCGGGTGGGAATTATTTCATGTCTGAATCATTTCAGAATTGTTACAAGAATCGTCGCATAAACTCTTTGGTGATAAAAAAAATCAAGCAAATGAGTAAAAATGTGTCTAATTATGTTAATTGCTCAGATAACTTTCTCTGTTAAATTAAAACTCCATTATTGTTCATGTAGGTGAATGTAAGCCGTGAATTACAATTCATATTAGACATTAGTTAGCGAGAAAAGGAGGGACTCGATGGCAATGATCGGAATAATTAGGTTTCGATTTCAGTGTTTCCGTATAACATTCATTCGGGAGCTTGTATGGTATTCGATACGAGGATGCATTACAAAACACCAATTATCAGTCAACGACTCAGTGTAAATATTTGATCACCAAAACACAACTTAGGGAAAGACTGCACATCCGTGAAATTCACTTGTTTGACGAATTTGAATTGAAAATTGATTTTTTTGCGTTATAAATTGAATTGAGGACGTTGTATACCCCCAAAATAAAAATTTACTCTTCTTTAATTTAGTCTTGCTGTAGGAAATTACATTTATTACGTGGATTCATTGTTTAATTTCCACCCTTTTAATTGGATATTGACAAAAAATATTATGTAAATTTTAAATTGATGTTGTTGGACTGAAAACAGAGACCATCGCTTTAAATTGTTTCCCAACTCTCGAGAGTTGATAAAGGCACACTGATTAACAATGATGAATAGCAATTATATTTCTCGTTCAGATAATATTGGCGATTGAGCCAGAAAAAAAGAGAACAAACCTCACCACTTACATGATTGAAAGTGGAGATGCAGTGATTACTCCGTGTGTGAACAGAAATGGTTTCATCGATTTTTTTTACCAGGAAAAGAGTGATTTGTCCTAGAGTTCAATTAATGTTGTTTAAATTTTATGAATTAAGTTTTTTATGTGATTAGTTGCACTTACTGAATGGCCGATGTCATTTTAATCGCAAATCAAACATTGTAAAAATGGCCAAAACCGTCTCTACATCCATTGCCAATGATAATTACCTCAAGAGCAGAGTTCACGGAGATGAGACTGATAGTCTCAAACATATGTTAGCACGATAGACCTACAAATACTAAGATTGGCGGAGAAAATTTAAAACGGGAATTCACGTACGTAAATGGAGCAAAAACATGAAAATCACGCGGCGGAAGATGTCTCACGCAAAGAATTAAAACTCATTGGATTGGAAGGTGATGTTTGCTGATGAATTAATATTTTCACAAGCTGTGGTTTGTTATTGAAATTAAAACCATGCGTCAAAGAATTATAGAACTCAAGTTATCTTTACGGGCAATCAAAATGAAGTAATTCAATTAGGTGGAGTGTATTAATGGTACAATTTTCGTAGAAAGGAAACACTACGAAAAACATTTTACCTCTTCAACAGATATATTTTTCCCAGCCACTGAACATAGTGGACTGAGCAGGGATTTAGTAAATTAGAGCATCGTTACTGACTGGTTTCAATCATTGAAGTTGATGGAGAGGGTACCTACGTTATCAAACTGAAGCATGACAACCGATATAACAACCATTTTTCTTAGCCCTACTTTTTCCAATGGATAGCAGACGGAATGGACGAATTAGCGGATGTATAACAAGATTATCACAATCCAGGAGTGGAGGTTTGCGTGATAAATTGAATCGAGGACGTTATATACCCCAAGAATAAAACGTTCTTGTCTTTAATTTAGTCCTACTGTAGGAAACTACATTGATTACATGGATTCATTGGTTAATTTTCACTCTTTGCATTGGATATAGTCAAAAATATCTTGTAAATTTAAATGGTACATCTTTACCGAACTGATATTTTTCAGAGCGACAGAGAGAATATTATCACGACTCCTCACTACATCTGTATGTCCGACAGAAGCGATAAAATAAGAGAGATACACTGTCAAACAGATAGGTACAAAAACTCGTTCTTTCCGCGCACAATAAGCGACCACAATAAAAAATGATCTCTATTAAATACACTCCCATAATACACGTCACTATTTCACCTCCCAAAACCTTACCCCTTTCATATTTACACGACTAGTGTCCTAACACCCGCTGCCACACGCCCATGATACGGTTCACAGGGTAGTATGTAGATGTAGAGTAAGAGTATCAATTATCTGATTGAAACTTAAAATAAGTCTATGGATCGGAAGCATGGACTATTGCAAAAGCTTACCAGAAAAGACTAGATGCCTTCGTAACCTGGTGCTGGAGGAGGATGCTAGGGATTAAATGGACGGATAGAATATGAAATGATGAAGTGTACTGAATACTAGAAGAGGAATGGACCTTATGGAATACCGTAGAAAAAATAAGAACAAGATGGATTGGACATCCCCCGTGCTCAACATCCTATTCCCGTACCACATACCCTAGAGGTGGCTTGCACGGTATTTCGTAGATGTGGGTGGACACACTCTGAGACCCCCGTGCCATATATCGTAAGTCCGTAAATGCTATAGAAAAATGAGGGTTACCATATGGAAGACTGGCTTCAGCAGCTAGCTTTAGTAAACATATCAAGCGCCATCTCCTTCCACTTCAATAGTTTCAACTGACTCTCAAGTGTGCGCAGTAGTTCAGACTCTTGCCGATAGGCTACACGGTGTACGTATACACATATACGTAAGGGGCAAAGCTGGATCTGGATCGACGAGGCGACTAAAATTATGCACGCACAAGACTATTATCACTCGGGCTTCGACGACTTGGGCTACTTCGCCTTTAATGTCTGCCTACTGCTGACATGATATTGTTTGCGGAAAGTGACGAAGAACTGAAGATCACGTTCGAACACCTCAATAACCTGAAAGAAGAATATGGACTAACGGTGAATAAAAACAAGACTAAAGTGATGGAAGCAGGTACAGAAGGAGAGATAAGAGTCACCATGGGATGGGAAAGACTGGGACAGGTGACAATATATAAGTACCTTGGGACGGAAATCACACAGAACTGGAAATGTGACAAGGAGATTGAAGGATTGATTGGATGGATTGAATATTTGGGGAGGCGACCGAAGGCTAAGGTCATTTGCGCCATAGGGGATAGGTAAGGGAGGAAGGGTGGATAGAAATCCGACGTCAGCATTAGCCTGCTCTTAACGAAAGGCGCCAAGGGGACCACGGTTTGACGTCTCATCCGACAGACGGTGTACTGTACTTGTAGTGCCCTCCACAAGACACCCAAGTAGGGATCGGGTTTCCTCTGAAAAACATCCTCCTCTGCAGGGATTTGAACCCTGGCCGCCCGTGTGGTAGGCGAGTACTCTAACCACCACACCAACCCGATCCACCGAGATTAAAGGTAGAATTTCAATGGCCAGAGACGCTTTTATCAAAAAGAAAAAGTTGTCGTGCAGCAAAATGGATATTGGGCTCAGGAAAAGGTTGGCAAAGTGTTATGTTTGGAGCATCTTACTGTATGGTCGTGAGACATGGACGGCTTTGAAAAAGGATATAAAACGGATTGAGGCATTGGAGATGATGTGAATATGGGGAAGAATGTGGAATATTAGTTGGGCAGACAGAGTGAGAAATGAAGAGGTATTGACCAGAGTGGGAGGAGATAGAGGACTGATAAAGACAATTAAAACATGGAAGCAAAACTGGCTGGGACATATATAAAAAAAGATTGTTTGATGAAGGAGGTATTAGAAGGGATGGTGGAGGGAAAGAGTAAACGAGAAAGAAGAAGAAAGAAAATGACGGATGACATGGAAGAGGAGACAAGCTACGCGGGGATGAAGAGGAGGGCACAAGACAGAGTTATCTGGAGGAGAGGCTACTGAAGACCTGCTAAACAGTAGTCTACCAATGATGATGATGACTGCTGATAGGGGCTACTGATTTAGGATGAATAAGAAGACCAACCCTCCGAATTTGAGTCAAGCCCAGCGATGTTTGAGATTTGTGTCCTATTGGTAACCAAATCCCCCACCCCTCCGAGGACGGACGATTACGGGAAGTGAATAGGTTGGGGAACATCGACTGTAGTAAAATTGCTTCACTGGAACCTCAAACATAACGGAAGCTAACTAGTTACAGAACATCTTTTGTTGGTTTACCAGTGATCGATATATTTTTTTAGATAGTTTAACATTTTTAGAGATGAACAATAACCGGTTGTAGCGATGACATGCATCAGAATTCATCTGCAATGCTAACTGCACCTTATAGACTAAGCTCACAGGTTATTCAAACTATTTAAAAAAGAAACAATGCATTTTTAATGGTAAAAATGCAGTTTCCAATACTATAAGCACTTCATTAGTAATGCGGAGTTCTTGCTAAGCGAACTGGCACATAAGTTATCATTATCGCATACAACGTTAATAGTAACTGATGGAATGAAAATTTACGGGACATAAAATGTAATCAAATTCAAGGAGGGTGTATGGTTTTAACTTAACTCACATCTGCAGTCATTTATACTCAATGGCATCCACGTACACTGTTCAGGCCACTTTACACGGTACATTTTATTGTACAAAAGAATGTATCATAGATTGCACAAGAAAATGAATAGAATTAGAGCATGTTCTATTTCCCGTTCAGTCATTCAGAAGATCATAAAATTTTCCGCTTTACACGGTACAATTTTCCTCGTGAAAGAGTTCATACATTCGTTTGTGCAATAAAATGTACCGTGTAAAGTGGCCCTTTAAGATATGACTTATATAGGAAGGTAGAAAAAACTATAAAAGAAATGTAATAAATTTATTGAATAGTTTGCTTAATTTATTTAGCACAAAATATAATAATTTGTGGCTGATTTATAGGAATCATACGCATTATTTCATAACCACAGCGAAGTCATTGTTAAATCATTCTTACAAATGTAAAGCAGCTGATCCTGATGGTGTTGGCCAACTATTTGCGTGAAATAGACAAAAACCCATCGAAAAATGCCAGTGAGACATTGATCACGACTAAAGAACCTCCAATTTCTAATAGAATCGTCGTACGGAGTGTTTTCACGTATTTAAGTTGATGCGAAACCTCGTTATCAATCTGGCGCAATAATATTCTATCCTCTTAAATAAATCAACTGCGGAAAACATTGCTGATCAGCATAATGGCCGTCGTGACAATCAGTGCCATCAACCTCAGGCATTAAACATTTCAGTTGGTAAAACAAAGGAGTAATGAGGGCACTAAAAGGATCTTCCAGTTAAAAAAAAATAAATAAACGGTACTCAATGCGCTTAGCCGCTTGATTCATGTTCCACAACAAAGGATGAGTTTAATTGGATCGTAGGCAGTAGAATGAGATGAGTTTCATTATGTGACAAAGGTACGTACGACATAGACGATTAATGAGAGGTGTGTGGCGAAAAGTAGGGTGATAATATAATGTTTCAGTATAATGATTTATGTGGAATAAATTTGAAAGTGGTAGATTATAATCACCTTTTCCCATTGTGTTGTGGTCCTCTCGGTATTTGCACGCCGTAGTAAGTGCTTTGGAATATTTATTATTAAAAATTGACTAATTTTAACCGACTAGCTGACCCGGGCGAACATTTCGTACAGCATGGAGCTTCTTCCCGTTTCTTCCTTCTTTCTTCCTGTTCTTCTACCAATCAAATATTTCGCACAGTATGGAGCTTCTTCCTGTTTCTTCCTACTTTCTTCCTGTTCTTCTACCTGTCGAATATGTCGCACAGTATGCAGCTTCTTCCTGTTACTCCCTTCTTTCTTCCCGTTTTTCTACCTGTTTCTTCCCATGGACAATTATATGTTATTTATGTTTGTGTTAAAGATTTATAACATAAACGTAAACGGTCACACTGATTGCATGTAGAACCCTGTTACCCTGTTCTCTAGCATGCCTCCCTTAAATATCCTACCTGCATGGCAATAGTGCATGTTTGGTGATCTTCACCCCCTGCCACACACCCTCGTGGTGGCTCGCAGGGTATTACGTAGATGTAGATGTAGAATGTAAACAATCTAGCTAAACGATATGTTAATAGATGGCGCCTCCTACAGTCTTTTAAGCACGTAACCATAGCCAACATATTAGTGATAATATTGTCAACAGATGGCACTGTATCATTTTTTAACAAAAACTTTAATTTTAAACCATTTGTCTATTTTTCGTCAATAGTGGGGAACATAAGCTTTAAAACGATGTTTGAATCATTAATTTTGATGAAGAATTATGGGAGTTATGGCGTTGCGACAAAAAACACCTCTGAGAAATAATATATATGATTGTAGGTGGGCAATATTATGGAGAAAATGCTGTTCTAAAATACAGCATCTTGGATCTGGACCCTGATTCTCTAAAGTATCATTACCTATTGAAGCTAATGCTATTTTGTCTCCCGAGAACACGTGGGATGAAAAATCCGGTATGGAACTAAAGCTTTTTCAATCTTGACACGCTTACCATTTCATCTAAATCTACGAAGTATCCTGAAAGCCATCTCCATGGTGTGTGACACGGTGTGACTCCACACCAGGGGGGTTATGTTTGAAAAAATTTCATATAAAAAGAGTTTACAAGTTCCTCTAATTAGCCAGATTGTAAATTGAATGGCATCCATGTCGTCGTGGAAGAAGAAACACAAGTGATTTTTCACATTTTTTTTTTAATAGGACTAACCTGTTTCCATGTTACAAAATCGCTGACAGAGTTCGAAATGCGAGTTCAAATACAAATGGTAACTTCCGATGTTGGACGGGATCTCGATATGTCATTCCATTTATACCGCCATCTGTACTTGAATTTGTATTTTGAGCTCTGAAGGTGATTTTGTTCATTGGAACCGGTTGATATTAAAAATACGTGTTGAAATTCACCTTTTTTGAATTTTCGACTATGCCACGATTTCCAAAATTTATTTCGCCTATCATCAGGGTTTCAAATGTCGAACAAATTAAAAAACTTGCATATAAAGGCTAAAAATTTGCCAAACAGCCAAAAAGTATCGAATAAAGCAAAACGATTAAATGGAAATTAGTGAGTATCTTTTCTTTAGTTTTAATATAAAATAAATGGAAAAATAGAAAATAACATGAAATATCTAAATTTTAAAGATTTTATTGCATGCAAAATTATTGGTAAGGCAGACGGAGCTTTTACTAAACAATTTCCCTTGTGATACGTGCATTCTGGAAAATATTTATGCCCGCGCCATCCGTCACTTCACGGAGAGCGAAGATGGGAGCTCACCTGCCATCTATTGGCGAAAGTTTAAATCGCTACACCGAGCAACTGTGTTACACATACGTACGCCTAGTATTTTTTGTTGCACAATATTAGCGAGCCTTCTCATGGTGCAGCAGACGATAGACTGGTGCATATTCAGAATTCCTCCTCACTTGCGCCGACGCGTCCCATCTCGTCACTAGTGGCATGCACGCCAAGTGCGGTCCGGTGCCAAAAGGGGTGGGTAAGGTATATATGGGTGACCCCTACAACCGCCCTGAGGAGTGTACCTAATGGTGGTGGTAGGAGGAACCTCACCACTGTCCCTGACACTGGAGACACTTTCTATTTCGGCGGCGGCGTACGGATTTAAACACTCCCTCCCCTCTTTCCCCTTTCTTCCCTTCCCCTCTCCTCTGCGGTCGCCCGGCAACTCCCCTCCCCTTCTTCTCCCCCCTCCCTCCATAGCAGCCACCCTGTAAATCACATCCCGGGACGCACCTGCCGGCCCATCCCAATTGGCGACGGCTCTCCCTCGCGCTGGGGATTACTCACGCACGTGTTCCTACGCACGCTCCGGGCGCTCTCCATCATAAGAGTGGTCTTTCAGAGGGTGGGGCGAGGAGGGCGTAGATTATTATCTGGGATGGACAATAGAATATTGCGCGACTAGGGAGGGAGGGAGGAGTTTGCAATTCGCGTCATATTGCCACCCTAGCCGAAGGCTCATACTTTTATCCCTAGTTACGCTTAGTCCGACTCCACGAAGTCCTTATTTTTTCCCATGTTTTGCTGTGAATATTTGAACCATCTGAATGAAAAGATCGTAAAACATATTCTTCGATTATTTATATAAAAACAATTATTCACACTGTCAATACGCCATCTTTGAGAACAAAATCCTACATAAAATTTTTGGACCAACTGAAGAAGGCGACACATGGAGGATTAAACACAATCAGGAAATCAGAAGGCTTTCCAAGGAGCCAGATATCGTGGCGGAAGCTAAAAGCAGAAGGCTAATATGGACCAGCCACATCATCAGAAGGGAAGAATCAAGCACCCTATACCATATGAGGGAAGGAAACCCGAATGGAATAAGACCACGTGACAGGCCTAAACTGCGGTGGAAGGAACAGGTGAAGGAAGACATGGCTAAGATAAGAACAACAGAAGAGCATGCGAAAGACAGGAGGCAATGGAGGCACAACTATGGTGAGGCCAAGTACCACCTTGGGTACACATGGCCACGGGAGTAAGAGAGTAAGAGAAAGTCAATATTTTATGCATGTTTGGAATTCCAAAGAGGAAAATTCAAGCGCCTTGAACGGGAATTGAACTTAATAGGACTGCTGTGGGAATATTTAAAACACGTGTGCCTAACATGTTTTACATGGCTGTAAATGTGCTACATAAGTCTAAAACTCGAGCTTTTTTCAGTAAATACATATTTTTATATCTCTTATTTTTTTCTGTCAATTTCAAAATTTTTAAGCAATAACGTACAGATATGAAGAATTTGACAAGCTGCCTTTCCTCTCAAAAAATTCTGGTGAATAGTAATTTTAGCGATTTCAACTACAAATTTTGGTAACGTAATGCATTGCATAAGTATGAATATTATAATTTGATTAGGCATATGAAACTCTAGTGCTAATTAAACATCTCAAAACAAGTTTTACCTCATGGTTCTAGAACAGCCAACAGCTGAGAAAAAGAAGTAACCTCCAATTTTTACAAACAGGGAAAATACTCTGCACCGAGATTGAGAAATGGCCGCCAAATGGTGATCAGAAAACAAAAATAAATTTTAACTTGTTTTGACATGTGAAAAAAGAGGCTAATGACTGAAATAGTAAGATTTTTCTAAAATCTCCGAGCCACTGACACGGACAACGTACGTAATGGAGTTTGATTTTTCAGTGCTGAAAAGGGAAATGAATACGATACTTATTTTCCATCCAATTATTCGACCCAACGACCAATCACAGGCAAGCTTTAAACTTAAACCGCATTCTTTCTATAAATACTGTGGAAATGTCGTGTCTGCTTAGTTGCAAGGTTTCCAAAAAATGAGACAGACTTCAAGATGTCCTTTGACGGAGAGGATTTAAAACACCAGGAAACTTTGTACCGAGAAAACAAACCATCACCATTTGTAGCAGCAACACGAAGCGGACTAGCATATAAAAATCACTTCAACACAGATTACAGAATAGTCACAGAACTATGATGAAGCATAAAAAAATCATTTCTACCTTCTGCGCGCATAATTAAGTCAATTTTGTTAATTTTTGGCTTTCATCAAGGTAAAGATACGTCATGAAATTGCGCGGACGATATGCATTGTGCTGGGAGACTCTGGGTATGATGAGGAGAATGATTTATTTGTGAAGTTGGCCGAAGTTTTTAGTCCAGGTTGGAAAAACATGGGGGAAAAAGTTGGAAAACTGTTGAAGAACTCCCTCCACCTAACATTATTTTCCCCAGATACAGTTTCAAAGGGAGCGGGTACAAGGAAAACGCTTCCACTTTCGCATAAATATCCAGCGATGATGAATAACTGAGGAGGGGTTCACGTGTGTTGTGGACGCCATCGTAAGAAGTGCATTTTCGCCCACTAGATGGACCCATGGAACATAACAACGAGTGATGAGTGTACATCGAGGGGTGGCCAATTGATATACCCGGTTTTACTTCTGTTTCGTTTTTTTTCCGATTCATTCCTTAAATAAACCGATTGCCCACTGAGTGGCAGAAATGATGTTATATCTCGTTGTATATTATAAAGAATGAAATATGCATACAGTTGATTTACATATCTACCAAACGAGCGATGCTATTTTGGAGTTGGCCAAGTCAAAGATTTTACCCAGTGCCATTAGCCATAGAAAACTGACTCCCGTTTTATTATTTCCTACATTATCCCCCATCCTTCAGTACCATATCGCTGCTCTTGCACTCATAAATTGCTTAATACACGATCTATAATTCTTGGAATTCTTGCCGACCCTGGTGGTGACGGGGTGAAACGATAAATAATAAACAAATTATCTTCGGCCTTGCCGAAGCTTGAGATAGTTTGATCGAATTATTCTTTTTCCTAGGAATCAATGAATTTGGTCTCGTCTTAAAGAAAAACATCTCACCATTCCATTGACACCAAAAATTCAACCCCATAACACATTAATTTCCGAGTTATTTGCCAGAAAATACCAGCAATTTTACATGGAAAATGGTACATGTATGCTCTCCAGGGAGACCTTGTATTAAAAATGAGGCATTTTCTACACTTAGGTCTCGTCAAAAATCAACTGTGTGTAGTTTGTGTGTTTTCTCAACTATTTTTGAAAAATATTTTCACTGCAGTAAATTCTTCGGGATCACAAAAAAAACCTTCCGTTTTGATGGAGTTTCAAACGTACCGCGAGAAAAAAATGAGTCAAGTTAAAGGTTTATTCGGATATTTTCATTTGATTACCTACAATTTTATTACAAAACTATATTATTGCACCATTAATAATGCAAAATTTAATTCGTGTGTCTCACAGCTGGTGAAATTAAAAGGTATAATTCGAGTATGGTCTCTATTATGATCAGGGAAGTATCTCGCTCCCTCTAACTTAAATACCCTACCCCACTTTCAATTTTGTTTATTTAAGCGTGGCTTTGGTCCGATGCAACCCATCTGAGAACTGTTCCAATCTGTGGACAACTAGATGCTTATGACCCAAATTTCAGCTCGATATCTCAATTTTTACGGCAGTTATCGTGCGAAGAGATGGAGTGACAGACATACGGACATAGCTAGATGGACTCGTAAGGTGATACTGATCATTTCTAAACATACTTTTCCATATCTGCCACGCCTCCTTAAATACGTTACGTTTCTGCTGTGGCAAAATCAATATACTCACGTAGTGGTGATGTGTATAAAAGCGGGGTCTGCTTAACCAAGGATGAGTCCCGATTCTCTCTCTGATAGATGCACTAATTTTGCAGTTTATCGATATTTTTCATCGACGACTTAATAGAAATTGGCATGCATTTACTTCTATTGTATGGATTCTCCTTTCAGGAGTTATATATTTATTAAAATTTATAATGATCTGCATTTTTGGTGAATACGATGGCCAAAAATTGAATAGAATCTGTAGCTCTAAGCAACAAATGTATGTTTCTAGAGTTACCTGCCTAAGATTTCTGTCAGATGGTGAATACTCTTGCTTTACATCCGCTAATTCGTCCATTCCGTCGTGATAACCAAAAATAAGTAAAGGAAGAGCAGAGATAAGCAAAATAGTCGTTATTTTGGTTGCCTGGCTACAGTTTGATGACGTAATGCCCTCTCCATCTACCTCAATGGTTTAAACGCAACGGCGTTATTATGTAGCACCTGTTAATGGTTACAACATTATATATTCATTTAAATTTATTCGTTGTTAAACTAGTAACTAAAATATAATATCGGGAATATTATGCATTATTTTACTGCATTAATTACAACTTGCTTTAATATATTTGGGATTTAATATACTTTCTGTTATTGCGTCTGCTAACTGCCGATCATGAATATACATTTTGGATTGTTGACTCGTCGCCAAAAACTGTTGTCTAGAATTCCGTAAACAAACAACTTTTTGGATTGTCGCGCCAACTAGTGATGAATGACGGCACTTCAAATGTAAATACAGTCGACAGATTGTAAATAAACATGTCTTACCGGTTTTACTTACCAGTAATCATTATGCATTGGATATAAATGTAGTACCATACGCGGGATGTAATTACACACTTTTTCACGTTAACGACAATCAACGGCCATTTACGATTCAACTGAAAAGACTTTTTTCTAAGTAGCGCCCTGGACTGGGTGAAACTAAATGTGGAAACTTAGGCAACACGTTGCCTAGGCAACGATTCCAAACATTTGAATCCATTATGTATATTCATGATGTCGATTCTCAAACTTGAACATTACTTTCAGTATGGGTAAAACAGTTTTTGAATGATTATGACAATAATTTGCACAAGGAAGGCGGGGTAATATTACGAAACAAGTTGGAAGAGGAGCATTGAGCAAGAAAAAAGGGTTGAGAATCCTAGCTTTTAACGGACGGGAAGGAAATGACGCATGGATTCGAGGAAATGACTGGAATGATTTAGAGAGAAATAAAAAAAGATTCCGGGGTGCGAAAGGAGAGAGAGGGATGGAGATGGGGAGTCAGGTGAGCCGAGATGGATGCGAGATAAATATTATGGGGATATTTGCGTCGGCGTAGAAGGACGGGGAAGGTCATCAGGGAGGATACGGTGCAATGGTCACTGAGCAATGCGAAGGCGACTGCCATACGCAGGATTGCGATCACCTCTCATTAGTCGTTCAATCTTAAGATTGCTTGACTGCAGCCCCCCACCCTTCCCTATCTAATGCTAGTTCCCTTACCACCTGGTATCTCTTCCTATGTACTATCCTCTTTATTTGGTCCATGAAATTCGCCATGAAAAAACCATTTGACTTGACCGAGATTCGAACCCGGATATACCAATTTCCGGCAGGTGTGTTAGCCAGTTACAATTGGGAGGTCCGGGTTCGAATCCTGGTCAAGTCAAATGATTTTTTTCATGGCGAATTTCCACTATGGTGTATATGCACCCGTGCGAGTGACTTCGTACCACATCATTTGTCAATGCATTGATTGGAACTTGGCCCATGAACTTATTTCTGGGTCTTCCTCTGGGTACATTTCCCTCTATTTTGCTCTCCACAAACCCATTGTGTCTCACGGTCTGTCCAATCCATTTGGATCTTCTTATCTGTATCGTGTTCCATATGGTCCTCTCGTCCTCTACTCTTCTGTTCACTTCATAATTTCTTATTTTGTCCGTCCATTTAATCTTCAGCATCTTCCTTCAGCACCAGGTTTCGGAGGCTTCTAGTCTACTCTGGTCAGCTTTTCCAATGGTCCATGTTTCCGATCCACAGAGTGCCACGCTCCACACGAAGGATTTCATATACTGATTCCTGGTTTGTAGTCATATCTTCTCTGAGCACAGCGGTTGTCTTTTTCCCATGAACTCCTTCTTAGCTTGTGATATTCTCCACTTCATGTCCGTGGTACTTCTTCCGTCATACGTGATGGAACTTCCGAGATAGGTGAAGGATTGCAACATTGATTGCTATTTGTACGGTATATCTTAAACCCTTGAGTGCATGTTTACGAGGAGCCTTCATTTTAGGCATTTAAAAGTCGTTTTAATATGTAATCTACCTTTTAGTTCGCGTCGATTCCCAAGCCTATCTCGAATTGTCCTGTATCGCTGGAAATCTTTTTTTTAGACTCCAATCCGGGAAAAAAGACCGATCGCAATAATTCATTCCTCGTAGCGAAACCCTTCAAGATTACCTATTTCATCATGTAAATTGTAAGACCCGCTTTTTTGAGAAAAAATTATGGAGAAACATACGCTTAGAAGTACTGTTTTCTGAAGATACATAAAAGTTGCTTAAATGAATACATTTATGTTTAGCACTGCCTCGTGTAGTCTCAAAATCCATGTAAATACTCTTTTGCCTACACTGATTTTCATATTTATCATAAAGTAAGATCCCCAGTATCAAATACTGTAAAAATATTACTAGGTCGATGAATAGGGTCAGGAAAAAAGACCCCAATTTAGTGAAACCTTGGATTTTCTGTATTTTAGGTAGTAGTTTTTGATAAGGAGAATGGGGAGAATAACTGAATGATGAGAGCAAATGGTGAAATAAAAGAACAAGTGAATAATTTCGTGTACTTAGGTAAGATTATTACGAAAGATGGGCGGATAGATGAGGAGATAAAGAGACGTGCGAATGCTGGAAGGAAAGTGGTAGGTAGCATGTGGAGCATATCAAGGAATGAGTGCCTGTCAAAGGAAGCGTAAATCGCCGTGTACTTAAGTATACTTCTCCCCACTTTGTTTTATGGCAGTGAAACATGAGTATGTTAGGATAGCCATAAAGGTAGACTAAACGTCGTGGATATGAGTTACCTGAGGAGTGTTTGCGGCAAAAGTAGGCTGGATAGGGTCATGAATGAGTGGGTAATTAATGAATGTGGTTTAGATGCTCCTGTAATGGACATATATGAAAGGAGTGTGCTCCGTTGGTTTGGCCATGTTGAGAGAATGGATGAGATTCGAATAACGAAAAAGATATATATAAGTAGAATGAATGGTGTGAGAGGTAGAGGTAGGCCGAGAAAGTTGTGGTTGAGGAAATTCTTAGGAGAAGGAATATTAGGAGTTTTATAAACAGGAGGGCGTGTATGAAGCACTATATGGGGGTAAATGAGACAAAAGAGGTTTGCAAGGATAGGTCAGTATGGAGGAAATAATTGAAGCAGAGTTAGGTGTACAAATATGTTTTTATGAGTGAAGCTTTGTGACTGTGTCTAATCCGAAAGGGTATGACGTGATTGGTCACTGGTCATTAAAAGGAAATGTTTTAAAAATGATGAGGTTTTTAGCTAAAATGCACTGTCTAAAATGAAAGTGCGTTGGCACATCTTCTCGTAATTTTTATTTCTCAAATTCCCGCTATATAATATTTTTATAAAACCTGTATAGCATTTGCCAGGCATTGAGGCACTTAGGATATTTTTTCAGCTTTGATCATCGATAATATAACACGAGTATTTTGGATTAACTAAAAGACTTCGGGTGTTCATCTGAGCGCGTAGCCGACAATCTGCGATGTATTTTGCATCGTTACCAAGAGAAACTTTTGATATTAAACTGGTTTACCAGTAGAATTAATGGTATTGGCAATAACTTGGTGAAATTCCTTTACAATGAACTGATGAATTACTTAGTTTTCCAAAAAACATTTACTACGTTCTAACGACCCGGGTGTCATCACTGCGCAGCATCATCAAGTACAGAGCTAGTCGAACACATTGCTTAAATGGACAAAAATGAGAGGTGGGGGAGAATGTAGTCTTCAGGTAACGAGTGGGAGGTTATGGGAATAGGGTGGGGGAGGGGAGGGATCGGTGTCTTGAGCCTTCGCTCCCCTGTTATACCATCAACATCAGCATCATCCACAGCTCTACAGCCCGGTGTGGGCCTTGGCTTCCTCTACAATGTGCCTCCATTCAGTTCTTATTCGTGCTTTCTCCCTCCATCTCGTGACTCCCATTGCCTTCAAGTCTTCTTCCGCATCCTGTAGTCATCTCTTCCGCGATCTACCTCTCTTCCTGACCCCTTCCATCTTGCTATTAAGAATTAATTTTGGCATTCTTTCGATTCCCATTCTTTCTACACGACCCAACCATGTCAGCCGTAGTGCTTTGGAGAATCTAACTATGTCCTTCTCTTCTAAAATATCATTTATCTCCATGTTTATTCAAATCCTCCATCTCTCTCCTTTAATTGGGCCATAGATCCTCCTTATGATCTTACTTTCAAATTTCCTAAGGATTTCTTCATCGTTTTTTGATACAGTCCACGTCTCAGCCCCATAAGTTACTACTGCGATGATTTGTAAATTTATTATATATCTTCCTGAGAATTAATTATATATTAAGTTACTACTGGTCTTATCGGGGTTTTATGAATCTTCAGTTTTGTGTTCCTTGAGAGAAAAGTTGATTTGAGGAGAGGTACATTTGCAAAATAGGCTTTGTTGCCTTCCATTACTCTTTGGTTGATCGAATCAGAAACTTTATTTTCATTATTTAATATGACTCCCAGATAAGTAAACTCCTTGACCCCTTTAATCTAACAACTCCTAATTCTTAGCTCCCTTGTTATAGGTTTACCAAATTTCTTAAAATATACTTCAAAATTGGGCATGCATACACATTGTTTAATATTTTAAATCTGAAGATAGGTTAATCCTTCCCTCAGTTCGTCAAAAAATCATGATATCAAAACCTTTAGATATAGAAATTGAGCTTAGGGTCAGTTTAATTACTGACTTTCGTTGTGAGCTAAATCCTTCGGTTCAATGCCATGTCCAATAAGATTTTACCCAAAGGAGTATTTTCATGAAATTTTAATCAATATAAAAGGCAGTTTTAAGCCAAAATTTATTCATTATTGCAAATTTTATGTATCTTAAGAAAACAACACTTCGAAGAGCATGTTCCTTCTTAACTGTATCTCAAAAACAGCTCTAATAAATTACATGAGACAACTTTTAGGGGTAAGGAAGGAAATAATTATTGCGAATGTCCTTTTCTCCGAATTTGAGTGCAAAGGAAATGTCCAGGAATTGCAGGAAAATTCAAGATAAGCATGAGAACATTGTAAAACAACTTTTCAACACGATACAATATATTTAAATAAAAAAATGGAACTGAATTGCAAAGAAAAACTGAAATTCAACTTTTTAAAGCGTTTGAATTTGTCTTTCTGGTCAATAACTTTAGATAGCTAAGATCATTCACACGATTTTGTTTTTTTCATCGTATTTCAACATTTGGCACGATGGTTACAACCATTGTTTGACTTTTTCCGGGGATTAATTAAACAATTTGTAGCTTGGAGAAATGAGATATTGGTGGACTTGCGAAGTACTGTCAACATTTTAACTCATTTATTCTCTCAGATTGTGTGATTTTCTCAAAAAAATGCATAAAAATGCAATCAGAGTTAACATTGGCCTACAGATACTAACATAATGGGATAAAAGAAATAATAAGATTACGCGTTCGGGTTGATCGGGTGGCTTAAGTATTAGTCTTCAATCTAGGAAGAATTGGATGTTTCTCGGGTGTTACACCGGGTAAGATGGTCCACAGGTCCCGACGTTTCGGAGATCAAGTCGATCTCCAAAACGTCGGGACCTGTCGGCCAGCCGGTGTGACACCCGAGAAACATTTATCCAGCAGATACGCCGGGAAAACTTTAGATCTTTCATCTAGAGAGAATTTATCTAGCAGCTGATACTATCATATTCCATCAGTTTTGACGTCCCATTTTAACCCTTTAAGTGCGGCATGACGTGATACCACGTCATGGGGCCTATTGAAAGTTTCCTCGTGAATGCTGGAACACTCACGGTATCCTTGACGTGATATCACGTCATGATTGTCTTTGTGCTGTGCTGATGACGTGATATCACGTCATGGGGCCTATTGAAAGTTTCCTCGTGAATGCTGGAACATGAAATAAAATAAAAGACAGAAAATCTCCAAAAGCCGTAAACAATTGGCACCCTTCGTCAATGAACACCAAATTTGCTGTCTTGGTATGCTGGGAAAACCAGGTATATTAAGTGCAAAAAAATTTGTCATAATATGAATTGCACCAGGGTAAGCGCCCATCACTTGTTTGCGCTTATCGTGGTAATTGTCTTCAGAAATATTTTTTTGCAATGCCGAATGCGATTGTATGTAAATATGAGGAACATGGCGAATTTTACGAACAAAAAAATGTACGCATATCGCATTGTGAAGCTTAAACTGTCCACGGCAGAGCCCCTGGAGGATGCAATGAGGGTTTACATCGACGTCTACATAATACCCTGCGAGCCGTCACATGGGCGTGTAGCAGGGGGTGTTAGGTCACCAGCCGTTTAAAGGTGTAAGTTTTTGGAGATATAATGGTGACATGTATTATAGGAGTGTATTTAGTGGAGCTCAAATTATATTGTGATCGCTCATTGTTCGCGAAAAGAACGAGTTATTGTACCTTTCTGTTTGGCAGTGTATCTCTCTCCTATTTTATCGCATCTGTCAGACCTAGAAATGTAGTAAGGAGTCGTGATAATATTCAATCTGTCGCTCTGAAAAATATCAGTTCTGAATTTCTCAAGTAATCTAAGCCTAGAATGTAGCCTGCAAGTCTCTATGGGCTCCAACCTTAATCCCTCTAAAATTTGTGAAACACTGCGTGTTCGCTTGCAGCAGTTTTTAACGTAGCGCACTGCTTTCCTTTGTATTTTTTAAATTTTTTTGGTAGAATCATTATGACCAGGTTTACAAATGCTCGCGGCGTATTCGAGGTGTGGCCTAACCAGAGCTAAGTAGCATCACTTTTTCATCCGATTTAAAGGTTAAAATGGTTCAATGTTTGAATGATTAAGAGGTGTGTGTTTTTGAGGGGAGTGAATCCTGCGGGCGATATATCATGCGCAGAGGCTCACGGGTCGATCCCCGTCTCCGGCTAATCCTCAGGCAGATGGGAGGGGTAGGGTCATGAAGGGGAGGGGAATCCAAAAGCGGGTCAGGAGAGGGGATTTTGGATGGGAAATCTTATTTAGCGCGGGATAACCTCGTTAAATCCTGGCGGGTGCGTGTAAACAGGGAATTCTCAGGAGCGAAGAGAGGGGGGAGGAAGTGGGGAAGGGTTAGCAAGGGTTAGGAGGAAGGAGAGGGGCGTATGGCGGGGAGTGAAGGGATGCTCATTGGAGGCCTGGGAAAGGATACACGCAAGGGAAAAAATCGTTACTTCATAAAATCACCGTGAGAGGGGGGGGGAAGAGAAGAAAAGGGTGTTCGTTCTCCAGGAGGTTCACTTTCCCTCTCATTCCATTTCCCTCCGACCTCCAGGGCAATTCATCGCTTTCCTTCCGCTTTCACCTGCTAACCCAACGTTGAACGCGCTTTTCTAAGGCCGTTCGAGCGAGGTCCATCGCCATTAATAGTAGAGACCATATTAGAATTAATTTTTTAAATAGAATTCTACCGGTTAAGGGAATTTTTTTTAATGCTAGAGAATCTACTCTGTGGTTTAAGGCTTGATGGAGTGGAATCCGAACGTAACTAAGTATGACAAAATAGGCAACTTCCACTGTGATAACGTTTATTCCGACCGGTTTGTGTATGTGCAATGGTTACCCATCCCCGACTCCTTTCTGGTATTTCCTAACCATCAGGCCCGATGACTCTCCACCCTCCTCTCCTTTCCCCTTCCCCTTTCCCCCGTCCGTCACACCATCTTACCACCCCCTCCTTCCCGCCACCCGCCTGCCTGCATTAACTTATGCACACTTGATATTTCTTACCTGAAGATGCTGTAAAATTGGAAACCGGTCGGAATTAATTTTATCACAGTGGAAGTTGCCTATTTTTTCATACTTAGCTACAGAATCTCATCTCGGTTTTTCACACTTTCAGGGCCCTAGTTCGCTCTTATATAACCTTTTTCGTCTCAGCATACGATCTGCCCTTCTTCATCCCGTCCATGAAACCCATTCTCTTTCTTCCCCTTCCCCGCTTGCCCAACATCCTTCCCTCTATCACATTCTTGAGCAACCCATCGCCCCTTATCACATCCTCCAGCCGCCTACTCTGCCGATCTTGAATTTCATTCAAAAGTTTCCATTTCTCGTCCACCATCTCAAGCACTTCCTCGTTAGTCTTCCTCTCCGTCCACTTCACCTTCTCCATCCATCTCCACACCCACGTCTCAAATGCCTGCAGCCTATTCTCGTCCACCTTTCTGAAAGTCCACGTTTCTGCCCCATACAACGCTACACTCCAAATCAAGCTCTTCACCAGCCTCTTCTTCACATCCTCACCCAATGTCCCCGTCATCAGCTCCCATCTATAACTAAAACGCCTCCTTAGCTAGCACTATTCTCTTCCGAATGTCTTTGCTACTATTTTCATTTTCTTCTAGTGTACTACCTAAGTAATCAAAATGCTCAACCTGCTCGAGTTTATGCCCTCCAACTTTAATTGCCAGCCTCGCTTTCTTTGTCCTATAGAATCTCATTACTTTTGTTTTCGAATTGATACTTTCAATTTTTGAGGTTGCAAGGAGCGTGAAGCAAATATAGCCATACCAATGGCGCTATAACTTCTTCACATAGAGCTGGAATTCACAATAATCAACGTATACCTATAAAACTAATAACTTATGTTTAAACTGGGTCATAGTAGATGACCATTTTAAATTTCGGCATCATGTTGATAAAGTAAATTAAAAAATGAGAATTGTTGCACACCAAATCTTTATGCTCAAAGATATGGTACCTCCGCCCATAAAACTTATGACTTATAACGCCATGGCACAAAGTATTTTGAGATATGGAATAGCATTGTGGGGAATGGCTACTACAAGTACTCTATTGAACTCAGTAATCAGAAACCAAAAGAGAATATTAAAATTGATTGATGTAGAAAAAGGTAAACTTCAAAATCTAATTCTGATTCGAAATTTCTACTGATTGTGTTAACACTGACTTAAGACGTTTATGTATAAAATATAAAGAGTTAACTATTGATAAATTAAAAAAATGGATAATTATAACAGAAAATTATTTTTAAAAGGAGTTTCAAATTCCATGTAAAAACACTCATTGTATGCTAAAAAGAAATTATCCTGTGTTGGAAACATATCATTATTATAACTTGTAAAATGGTGAAAGGTTGGCAAAATATTATGTACCAAACACACTCAATTGTATACCCAATCATCAAAAAGACCTAAAAGGGATAGCAGAGGTAGTGAAAAAAGTAGAAGGATGGTTTATAAATGAAATTTAAAATTTGTAATTTAAAACTTGTAATCTGTTATACTCCTATATCGATTAATTTGCTGAATGCAGCCAGTTGTATTGTAACTAGACCATTGAACATTGTTGTTCTATGCCATTTGTAATTTCAAGTTGACATTTTGTACATTCCGCTTTGTTTGCACGATTTGAGGAACCTTCTGACAAGCCTTAGAAGGACCAAGTTTGTATATGAAATAAAGGAAGCAATTGATATTCTATTTAGGTAGATGGATAGGGAATCGCGTCATCAAACTTCTGCCTGACTCCTGTTCTTCCCACAATATCCTTTGGATAACACGCCAGAATGATTAGCCGATGAAAATCGAGAATATCCTCCATCTGTTTGAAAGTAGATCATAAAACATATATTGACTACTTTGTGCTATGGACTCTACTAATTTTTACCGCAGTTTTCGCTGAGAATACGGAATGTTATTGATTCAAATAAATAAAAAATACGGCTTAAATCCATTTGCTGGGGCCGCACAAAATTTTACCTGCTCTTGAGGCCCCGTGGAAGGGTCAACCCTCATTTAGTTGGACCCCAACTCCAAATCCGAACCCCTGCGTCGACCCCTCACTGCGGGTGGGTAATGGCACCTACTGACCAGCCGCACTATAGTTTATAACTTCTGATAGTTGACAATTAATCCAAACATTTTTTCTTATTTGTATTGCAATAGTCAAGATGACGAAAATGGTTTCGGTTAATATTTATAGTATAACAGCGGTTATAAAACCATTTTCGCCAGCGTGACTAGTGCAATACAAAAAAGAACATAATATTCGGATTCGTTGTTAACTTTTAAAAGTTATTAACTATAGTGCGGCTGTAGGCAGTAGGTGCTAATACCCACCCACAGTGAGGGATCGTCGCCGAGGGTCGGGTTTGGAGTTAGGGTTCAGCTAAATGAGGGTCGACCCATCCAAGGGGCCTCGAGAGCAGGTAAAATTTTGTGCGGCCTCAGCAAACGGATTTAAGCCAAAAAAACATATTAAAGAGGAAAATTTATGCTGATTTCCGGTAACTTATCGCTGTAAAACATCGTAACATTGCAAATGTAGTGCGTCAGCCCGTGGGCGCTAAAGGAAAATCGGGGTTAAAAAAGATGGCGAACAGGTCACGCCCACGTGACAGATTCTTGCATTGACCACCAAAACAAGCGCCCTCTCAGTCAACCTCAATTTTATGAGCGCTATAGACAGTCAAATCATTTAACGTATTGAAATAAAGATTGGTAAACTTTACACCATCAGGTCTCGGGGCTGGGGAATTTACTGCCTTTATTTTCTCGTGGAAGTATTTAATATTCGCATCCAGATTTAAAATAAGTGTAGTACTTTAGTTTAGTTTCTTCTCCAAACCCCATCTTAGCGTAAGGTTACTATCGTAACATTCAATAAATAAAAGTTCCTTGTATTCGTGAAAAACAACGCATTATACGATTACATTAATTAACTGTGGATAAGTACAACACTTATTTTCAATATGGATTCGAAAGATTGGTATACATGTGTTTCTTGGGACACTCGGAGATAAATATGCTAAATGAAAAAGATGCTAAGGCCCTGAGGGCAACATAAGGGCCCTGAGGACCTTATGTTGCCCTTTGTTAACCAACTTAAGCCTCTATAAGATAAGTATTGGATTCGGGGAAGAGGTAACCTTTCTACCTTTTTAAATTACTTGCACTCATTAAATAGGCTTGATGATTATAGTACTGGATGACTAAGAACAAAGTTTTTAATTCTGGCATTCGGTTTTTATAATTACCATTTTCCCCTACTTCTCATCAATGACCTAGCAACAATGGACACAAATAAGTGAATAACAAACGCTTTACCTGAGGATTACGTCACTGAGTTGTAACTAGTTGTGGATTTTGTCTTAAAAAATTAACGTCAGTAATTAAAAAGATTCATTAAAAATATATGTTTATCTCTCTAACTTAAGAGACTTCCATGGTGTTTTAAACCTACATATTACCAATTATTACGCTAAAAACTTGTTTTTGAAGTTAACTTGCGTATAACAAATGGTGGTAAGTTTAACATTTTGTCGCTAAAATTGAATTGAGGACATTTTTTTTACATAATAGCCAGAGAAAGAAGTTTATGACATTTAAATCATTTTTAAGTGGCATAACCTTAACTTTCTACCTTTCGTGATGCGGTCAAAATCACGATCGCTCCATTTGCCGCAACCCGGGGTCTTAATTCAGAAAAGACTCAACGCCGATTAAGCAGCTGATGTGACGTCAGAGCCTTGATAGATCTCCACACACGTCAGGTCCTAAAAAGATTTTTAGGACCTGACGAAGCCAGCTGGAAGGCAGGCGAAACTGCTATCCCCCAAAAATGGATCGACGCGGCAAAAACCCGAAGGGAATACGGCCATTAAATAACCGCGGAAGCCTCCGTACCAAGATCTCCACTTTTAATTGGCATCGTTTGAAAATATGCGAGCGTATGATGTCCAACCCACGCCATTGGCAAGGGACAGGAAAATTTACTGCCTTCACTATTTTTCACCGAACCACTTTCAATAACATCTGGAAAAACTTAAGTTATAGTGGTTATTTCATCATACAGTGTGAAACAAATGCTTCAGATTAATGCCTCAACTGAGTCGTCATCATCGTTGGTCGTTCAATCCTAAGATTGTTTGACTGCAGCCGTCCACTCTTTCCTATCTAATGCTACTAGTTCCCTTAAGGCGACGCATCACACCCGCTCGACAGGTCGGATTTGCGATGATTTCCGACCCCAGATTTTTTGTTAAAGTCTTAAGCCACCAACTTGAAAATTTTATAGTATAAAGAATAGACCTTTGCCAAGGGAGGCTCGTATCTGAAACATGAACATTTTATCCCGGAGCATTATTAAACCATCGAGTAAACGGCAAGATGTAGGGTATATTTTTATAAAAACTATTATTATTATTATTGACATATCTAAAACTAATAAAGATGTATTAATCCATCCTCTATCGGAATGCTAAGTAACAGCCGTCAAGGTTGTAAGATAGAATCTGTAATTGGTATATTTCGACAAGCTACCTGAATGGTTTTCGGCCATGATGTGCTCGGACGGTGATGCAATCAGTTCAGTCTTCTTTCACAGATCTTATATAAGCGCTGCCTGTACTTACGCGCCAGAGACTTGGCTACAACTTACCGACGACTGTTGCCTTGTGCGGGAGTTATCCTGGAGTAAGAGACTCCTGACGCTAAAACGCCTCGATCGGGTGCGAGTGACGCCATCTTGTGGATTTTTGACAGAACTTTTTCTTACCGAAGGGTATGATGCGTCCTCTTAACTCCTGATATCTCTTCCTATGTACTTTCCTCTAATTTTGTTCGTGAACTTCTTCCAAGGTCTCTCCAATTCTTGGGACTTTTCCCTACATTTTAGCTTCAGTTATGCTCTTCTCAAACCAGTGTCACAGAGTGCGTCCAATCAATCTGGTTCTTCTTTTCTGTTTAAATGTTCCATATGGCCCATTCGTCTTCTCCTCTTCTGTAATTCATTATATCTTATTTTATCCTTCCATTTCATCTCCAGCGACCACTTCTTTCTCTTCAAGTTCTTCTTTTCTATTCAATGTTCCATACGGTCCTTCACTCTTCTGCACACTTCATGATATCTTATTTTATCCTTCCATTTCATCTCCAGCAACCTCCACCAGCACCAGGTTTCGAAGACTTATAGTCTTTTCTAGTCTCATTTTCAACGGTGCATGGTGCAATTTGGATCCATATAGTGCCACGCTCCACACGAATGTTTTCACATACTGATTCCTGGTTTGAGGTTCTATCTTCTTTGAGCACAGTAGTTGTTTATTTACCTGGAACGCTTCCTTAGTTTGCGAAATTTTGCTAAGGAATACTCTTCTTTTTTATTATCTTAATATTCCTCCATTTTTAAGTCTCTCCTACCACATTCACCCATGACTTTATCGGTGTACCTCTTCCTCTCACACCATTCATTTTCTACTTATATGTTCTCATGTTCCATGCTTCCGATCCAAAGAGTACCACGCTCTACTAAGTATATTAGTCGTGAGAACGAAGGCTTTCGCGGTGCTCTACGTTGATCTCCTTCATTTTTCGGGATCTACCGCGTATTTTTTGCTGTAAGTGACAACAGTTTCGCTGACACTACTGTCAGCGTCTTCAGGTTGAAGATGCCGGTTCCTGAGTTTTTGATATATGCATGGCCCTATATTATGAGGGCCAAACTCATGAACCGATATCTTTGACCTGAAGTCGCAGACAGTAGTGTCAACGAAACTGTTTTCACTTACAGCAAAAAATACGCGGTAGATCCCGAAAAATGAAGGAGTAAATAAGTCGATTACTGAAAAGTTCAATCAATACGTTTTATTTTGCCTTTATGCTAGTAATAGCTAATGAAATTTTAAATTAAAATTGGAATTTGGTCGGTATAATTACATGTGTAAATTTAATTTTCATAAATAGACCCACGAACAATACTGTAACGTAATTTTCTAAAGGGGTCCAGCTAAGTCAAAGAATTTGGTTATTGCCGTCAGCTTACTGACCAAAAAACTGACTCTCTTCAAAAAATTACCACTATCATGCCGCATACTTACAAGCCAATTTCTCTTCTCTTATACTATTAATTCTGAAAGGGCTCGACGTTGACTGCATAGGATATGATACCAATGCCTGTATGTATCTCAAATTTTAATGGGAATCGTTCGAAAAAAATGTGAGCGTGTTAAACGCACTTTTGAAACACATTTCAAGTACATTCAGATATTCTCAACACTCTAAATGTTCCCCAATAAAAATCACAAAACTAAAAATAGAAGTACTACTAGTGAATTGGGCTATTTTTGCGCAAACGGAAATAATTTTACGGTCCCGACAAATATTTGAAATCAGCGATATTCCCACCTTTTCCCATTTCCCGCCCATCGTTTGGTCCTGCATTTCTCATCTCACGAGCGTTTCCCTCCGTCAACAAAATTTCCCTCTTTTATTTTCCTCATTTCCGTTGGATTCGTCAGCGAGCTTGCCTTTGTCTTTGACTTTCGTCCTTCTCGTGTACCTGTATTTTCGCCGCTTTTGTGTCGCTTCCACCGGAGGGAATGACATATTGAAGAGAGTGATACACAATGATAATGCTTAGTGTGATGAGAAAAGAGAATGTCAAGTAATCGCTGAAGATGTTTGGAGCAATTGTACTTTGTGTACGGGTTTGAGAGGAGCTTTGTACATGTTCTTATAAGTTACATATGCAAATATTCATCTATATCTACATCTACATAATACCCTGTGAGTCGCCGCATGGGCGTGTGGCAGGGGGTGTTAGGTCACCAGCCGTTTAAAGGTGTAAGTTTTTTTTGGAGATGAAATGGTGACGGAGTATATTATCGGAGTGTGTTTAGTGGAGCTCAATTTTTATTGTGGTCACTTATTGTCCCGGAAATAACGATTTTTTCGATGATCGCAATATTTATCGCCATATCGAACGATGATCGCCATATTTTGTGTATAATTTAATGAGTGGAGAATATAATTAATTAATTATCATTAGTTTATTTCGAGGGTTTAGGTAAAATTTTAAACTTTGTTTTTCCTTTTCCGGCGTTTTGAAATACCTATGCTTTATTCCATATTTACGGCTGGACTGTTTACACTGGACATGAAACTTCGTCAAGGGAAAACTAATGTTTTTAATTTGGTCTAAATCCTTGACATAAACCTTAAATTATTAATCAATAACTGAGGTCAATATTCGGAGGATTAAAATTAGTAAGGTATGCCGAGAATATGCATCATTAAATATAATTAATTTTTGATGATTATTTACAAAATGGAATACCCGAAGCGTAGCGATTAATTAAAGGATTTCCCGTGAAAGTTAAAAAGGACGCGCTAACGTGCTCCGCGTGTTGCTTATCCATTAGGGACCGACTAAAGTTTATATACCCATTATTTAGGTATAATTAATGGCATTTTATCAATGATTTAGTTATAAGAATTTCCATTGAGGAAGCATATACTTAATGATATACTAATTACACAGAAAATATATCGACATTCACCATTTGTATCGGATTCGAAAAAATAAAAGCCAATTGATGCCTAAAAAAATTGAAAGTTTGGTACCCCTGCGGCACTGGTTTCCGGGGGTCGATTGGCTCCAAATTTTGCATATAGATGATGTTTGATTCGATAGGAAAAACTTGAAGCTTTGATACCTTAAATTTTCGACAGTTTGGAATTTTGGCTGGCTGCTAATTGTGCAGACGTAAATTTTCCCTTCATTGACGAGTTTAAACCATGACAGCTCTGTTTTCCATTATCAAGTTCGAAACTCGATATCAACGTTTTTCTGTCGTCGGGCCTGTGGAGACTTTTACATGTCCGGAGACCGAATAATGGTTATTTTTCAAAGTTAAGTGGATGCGGATTTAATTTTCTGATCCAAACTCTCATCCGGAATAAGCAGCGCTCCCATATTTTCCCTTTTACTTCAGTTGTTTGTCTTCCTCGTTCCTTTCTTGCGAACGCTTCCCTTAATTTTTCCTATTGTTCGTCGGCTTCACTCGTACCCGCTTTGTTCTCCTCTTTTACAGGCCGTTCCTTTGCATTTCATGCATCCAAGTCTGGCAGCATTTTTTCCACGTTGTTTCACCGCTATGGAAGGGAGTACATTGTGTTGAAGAGGGTAACGGATTTTAGAAAGCTGCGTAACCACGGAAAGTGAGGAGAGAGATTGGGAATTGTTGACGAAATAAGAGAACGAGAGATGACGAAGACAGAAAAGCAGAGTAAAGAGATGAGGGGACACTCCTCGGTGGTTTAATGGTTGGATATATGTATAATAATGTGTTGTAAGATTTATTGCTCGAGAGGCATTGCATAGTTGTGATTCTTCAATGTCTTTTGCTCCACATATCTTTGACATAGCTCTCTCAGCTCAAAGATTATTGGGTTTTGTAAACCGAATGTCAAGGTACTTTAGGTCTGAGAAATCTCTCAAAATGTTGTACTTCTTTTTTGTAAGATGTAAGTTGGAGTATGCTTCTGTAGTATGGAATCCTCACATTAAGAAACATGTTCAAATATTGGAGAGGGTCCAAAAAAGGTTTTTGCGTTATCTATATTATACTCAATACAATGTTTATCCAATGTATGAAAATTATGTTAGCAACGAAACTTTGGTAAAAGTGTTTCATTTCCAATATTTGCAAAAAAGAAGAATAATGTGTGATCTATCTTACTTATATAATTTACTTAATACTGGAGAAAATAGTGACTTAATTAGAAAAATTAATTTTGTGGTGCCTAGCATCAATGTGAGGTTATTAAGGAAATTTAAGTTGAGCATGGTAAAGTCAAACTACTGTGAAAACTCACCACTGAATAGAATGTGCCGATCTTTTGACATGTACTGTGATATAATTGATTTATGTCAAAAAGGAAGTCTCTTTTGGACATTGATAAATGATATAGTTTCTTGATATGTTTCGAAATTTCTGGAAAATTCAATTGATTCCAATATGATGTGTATCTTCTTATTTTTTGTTTTGTTTTCCCTGTAATTATTTTGTTGGGCAAACGTTAAACTCTATAAATAAATAAATAAATAAATAAATAAATAAATAAATAGTGAATGAAAAACGTTTGCATACCGCTGAGCATCTTCACACGGGTGGTGTTCTAACACCCCTTGGCGCGCGCCCATTCCGCGGCTCTCAGAGTAGTATGTGGACGAGTTAGATGGAGAGGACATGACGTCTTCAAACTGCAGCCTGACATTCGGGTCTTTCTTCTGTTCTCTATTCGCTTGCCCTTAGTGGATATAAAGCTAGAATATTTACCTGTTGCGGAAGTTTAACGCTAATGACTCTTGAAACAAATATTAGTAACTTTTAGTTAAGGGTTCTAGGTAGGGATGAGTCGATTCCACCTTTTTTTTGTTTCGATTCTTTCAAATCGATTCCCGATTCTCGATTCTCAATTCTCGATTCCGATTCCATCGATTCTTATTCTTAATAACAGGTGGGATAGTGATTGACCAGTAGCGTATTACTATTATTCAAATTCAAGTATCTGCTGAAATAAATTAACAAAGACAATTAAGTCGCTCAAAAAGTATACTTCTTAACAAATAGCAAATATATCCTCAGCATATTGAGGTAGATAAAAAGTACGCATTGATAGCCTACACCCAAAATTACTGAGACAAATATGATGTGATGAATGAAATATGATTTGAACATTCATCTATCTGGAATCGATGGAAACGGAAACGACTTTAGGCGATCGATTCTCGATACTTGATTCTAATCCTGAGAATCGGTGGAATGGAGAATAAAAATTGGGATTCGACTCATCCTTAGTCATAGGTTTTCTGAGGGGTCTAGGGCTACTCTTAAGAGATGGAAAAGCCAAGATTTTTCCTTCTTCTCTCGTCATTCATTCACTTTCGTCCTCCTTACTTTCTTGGCGTTGTAAAATGACTCCGACAATCAAGCGCCTTTCACACACACCAGCACAAAGCGTCCTTACCCTCATCTCGTTCTGGATTCGGATCTCTCATGTTGCAGCCAGCATTTCATTCTTCATTATCCTCTCTCCTCTCGGTCCCCATCTCGAATTCATCGACCAGTACAGACGCAATTCATTTCATCTTAACTTCGCAATGCGATTCTCTTTCCCCTTTTTCTTGTAAATTTCAGTCTCGTTATTATGATCCAAGTAATCTTCAGTTTCTGCTTTCCCATGCTCCATACTCCATGTGTCAGAGTCTCACAATAAATCGTTTTTCAGTACTCCTTCCTCACGGGTAATCCATCTTTACTCATAAAATACCGTCCGAGCGACCTCATAAGTGTGTGAAACGAGAATGTAGATGTGACAATGTGACCCCAGCCACATAAGTACATTAAATTCAAAGTGGCAGACTTAGTACTACGGTTGGCTTCTTGTGAAGCTGAGTTACCACCAAGCAGTTCTCCCAAAATGCCCGTAATTCTTTTCAATTTCCTGAAATAAGCTTAAATCTATAGCCAGTGGAGGGTAAAACCGGTATCTGGGACATTCTAATTGTGAAATTAATATACATATTTCATACACGCTGTGGGTAAAAATCAATTTTCAACTAACCCTCAAATACGTTATATTATCAATGAGATCGAAGATAGTGATCAACTGGACTTTAGAAATTGAATAGGTATTCTTTCCTATCTTTACATCTACATCAACGTGCTTCCCTTCGAGCCGCCGCATGGGCGTGTGGTAGGGGGTGTTAGGACACCAGCCATGTAAAGATGTAAGGGATAAGGTTTTGGGAGGTGAAATGGTGACATGTATTATGGCAATGCATTTAGTGGAACTCAGTTTTTATTGTGGTCGCTTATTGTGCACGGATTGTGAAGTGAATCTCTTTGATTTTCAGTTCACCCATGAGGTGGGTACTGATGAGATTGCTCACGCATAGTTTTCATGTGAAATACAAGTTTTTAAATGTCTCCTTTATGGGCGCGATGAAATAATATCGTAGTATGTTCCACACTTTAAATGTTTATTGCCTACCCAGGTTTCGACTGCACAGCGATCATTACCATTGCATTGGGTTGACGAGGACTACTGAGAGAAGAACTGTACCCACACTTTGACCAGAATTGGTCCGAATTGACCCTCATGGGTCCGGTGGTCCCCGACTCGAGGACGTACACCGGCAGACCGCACGGCGTCAACCCGGAAAGGGAGCCAGGGAGATACCTAATCCCAAATTTTTGGGTAACGGACTCTTCCGGCTCTCAACGATGTGCGGTAGGTTTTTCGCGAAAGCGTGACCGACGGCTACTCGTCTCAGTTGTTTGGGTAACCAAACTAATACGAGAACTTCGGGGGGCGGAGGCCCAATTGAGGTCCTTTTGACCTCAATCCGCCTCACTGGTGTCGGCCTCGAAGGGGCTGTTGGTTTCGCTAACCTTCCCTTCCCATCCCTTCCTTCCCACCTCTTCCTTCCCTTGGAGATAAGCGAAAGCTTCCAAGGGGGAAGTTGTAATCCTGCGGCGAGAGTCGGAACGCCTGCATTGATTGATATACATTGATGATGATTGCTGTGTAGTCGAAATCTGTGTCGGTAATAAACATTAAAAGTGTGGAATATACTAAGATATTTTTTGTCATGTCCGTTACGATGTTGCACAAAGTTACGCCTTCAATCATCAATATTATTCTTAATTATTCAATCAAATCTGAATACATAATGAAAAGGGATGATATTCGCCATAAAAATCATTTGACATGGCTGGAATTCGAGTCCGAACATCAGAATTACCAGACGGAAGCAACATATATAATTTATATAATTTTTATGCCATCTGGATCGGCAATGAACATTTTAAGTGTGGAATATACTAGGGTATTTTTCTTGTTGTGTCTGAGACTACGTTCCATGAAGTTACGCCTTCAACCATTAATATTATTCTTATTTATTCAATCAAATCTGAATACATAATGAAAAGGGATGATATTCACTATGAACAATCATTTATATGGCTGGGATTTGAATCAGAATTTCACACTTACCAGACAGTGGCAACATACTTTCTTTATTTATTTTTTTTATGATTCCGGCACCGTTTTAAAAATGCGGGTTCTTAAAAAACTTAATTTTGTCCTCACACGCCACTGAGAATCCACGAGCAGTGATCCTTGCCGCGTCGCACAGGAGGCAGAGCCTTGCAATTATGGGAAGACTTTCGGCGTTTATGCAAAATGAGGAGTGTGCACAGAGGATTAAGAGAATTAGGGAACGAAGCCCGTAAGCGAGGGTTTAGGAATGAGATGAGAATTCAGGATGAGGACGTAGAGGAGATGAGGGAGCGTGGGGCTACAGAATTGCGGCGGTGCCGGAGAAGGATAAGTTACGTGATTGGCCGGGAGGAGGCGTGGATCTCCTCTGACGAGATAAAAGGAGGGGAGGAGGAGAAAATGGAGCGATGGGGTGGATTCCGGAATTTTAAGGAAATGAGGAATTACTGTTTCATCCCCCCATTCTTATTTTAGTGGCACCTTAGTCAGAATCAGTCATGGCTCCCTTACTCGAGGCATTTCTAAATCCTTTCATGGTAAGCACGTTCTTTAATGCATCAAGCACTACGTTTACCAATCGAACTCAGATCGATATGAACTCGGACCGATCTGAACATCCCTGCGACAGAATTTCGTTGAAGCTGTTCTGTGGAACGTAAGGGATTCTACAGAAATTGACTCTTTTTCTTCAGAACTAGTTCCTTTTCTAAGGATCTGTACGGAATATGAGAGCCTGACTCTAAAGAACATATTTTCTGTAGAGTCAGAACATAACTCTGCAGAATATAAGATCTGAAGAGTTATTTTCTGCAGAGCAAAATAACTTCTCACAAGCTGTTCTGTAGAACTTCAGCAACTCTACGGAAATATGTGAGGATTTCGTTGACCCAGTTCCTTTTCTAAGGACCTATATGGGGAGTCGTAGGGAATTAAACATAACATCCTAAGGAATCCTGCAGAATGTCCTAAGGAATTCTGCAGAACATCTTAAGGTATTCTGCTGAACTTCGTAGGGAATTCCGTAAAATGGCGTTTCAATACTTTAAGGAATATCTACAGAACTTTTTAAGAAATTTTTTAGAAGTATTTTTAAGGAAACTATAAAGATTTTTATTGCAAGGATAATAAGAAAACCGACTCGAATCGCATGGTTTACTAATGCGAAATTGATTGAAATATCGATTACATTCGGTTCATATCGATTTGAAATCTCAGACTGGCAGAGAGAGCGGGCCCAGTTAGCCCGCTTCTCATATCGATCCCACTAGCCCTTTGTGTTCACCATACCGAACTGAAGGGGCCAAATTGATCTGAGTTTGATTGGTAAACGTAGTGTAGGTCTCAATTGCGTGAAAGAAATTCTGCTTCTTTACCAAAGCCTAATCTGACGACCTTATTCCAGAGATGTTTTGCATATATGTCGCGAAAAAGGTTTTATGTCCTTCCGACACACATCAAGGAAGAAAAAACATCCGAAAATTTCTTAAGAAATAAAACATTTGTCATTACTTATAAAAAAAATATCGACGTTTTGTTCTGTGATTCGTATTTAATATTTATTGAATTAAATGTAAATAAATGAAGCATTTCATCTACATCTACATACTACGCCGCGAGCCGACGTGGGCGTGTGGCAGAGAGTGTTAGGTCACCAGCCGTGTAAAAATGTAAAAATTTATGGAGCTGAAATGGTGATATGCCCTATAGGAGTGTATTTGGAGCTCAATTTTTATTGTGGTCGCTTATTGTGCGCGGAAAGAATGAGTTTTTGTACCTATCTGTTCGGCAGAGTATCTCTCTTATTTTATCGCATCTATCAGATCTAGAAGTGTAGTGAGGCGTCATGATAATATTCTCTGTGTCTCCCTGAAACACTTCAGTTCCTAATTTATCAAGCAGCCTAAGCTTAGCGTGCAGTCTCCGAGTCTCTAGGGTCTCCCACCTTAATCCCTCTAATAGTTGTGTAACACTATTGTTCCTTCGTAGCAGTTTTTAACGAAGCGTGCTGCTTTTATTTGTATTTTGTTAATATTTTTGGTTAAATCTTTATGACCAGGATCCCAAATGCTCGCGGCGTATTCGAGGTGTGGCCTAACCAGAGCGAAGTAGCATCTCTCTTTGACTATTTCATCCGAGGACCTTCCTATTATAAGTTTATAAAAAGCCTAGTTTCTTTCATCCTGCGCCACGTACGTTCTGTATGTGTAATCCCCACGATATATCTAAAGATAAGGTAATTCCAAGATATTTTACTGTATTTAAAGATTTTATGCTTACTCCCCCCACGGTGTAGGTATGGCATTTGAGTGATAACGTTCACAGGAAGTGAACTGTGGTGCATTTACTTATATCTAGTTCTAAAACCTACTCCTGGCACCACGAATGAACGTTGTTAAGGTCAGATGGCAGAAATATGTTATACTTTACGCTACGTTTATGTTATACTATTGTCATACTATGTATATCTAATCATGCATTTGCGTGTCTCATATTTTTTAACCACTGCTACAAATTATGAGTCACATAAATGCATCGAATCGATCATGTGTGGAGAGGAAGATAAACGAAGGAGTGTCAAAGGTAGTCCGAGCGAGATTATATCCCTGGTCGTAATAGAGACCATATTCGAATTATGGGGTTTAATTTCACCAGCTGTAGGGCACATAAATTAAATATTGCATTATTAATGGTTCAGTCATATAGTTTTATACGACAGAAATTGTAAGAAATTAAATGAAAATATGTAAATAAGTCTTTAACTTGACTCATTTTTTTCACGCGGTGCGTTTGAAACTCCTTCAAAATGGAAGGTTTTTTGTGATACCCAAGAATCTACTGCGGTGACAATATGATTAATTTTCAAGTATAGCTGAGAAAACATACAAACTACACGCTGTTAGTTTTTTTTGGAATAATAATAGAAAAACCGATTATTTTACTCTGGGACAGGTCCCTTAGAGCAAGAATACAAAAATTATACAATAGTATAGCAGCGAGGTAATGACAAATAAACATATTATCTAATTAAAATAAAAAAAATAAATAGCGCTTAATAATATACAATGTATAAAAAAATACAAAAACAGCTACTCTCATTGAAAACAATAATTTTACATGTTTAACAGATGACCTCGGAGATAGGTAAAAATACAATCGATACAGAAATATAAGGTACAGGATAAAAAAAACGTAACAGACCATGAGGGAAAAAAACCATTTTTGTCTAATAAAAAAATAAATATAATTATAATAATAAGAACAAAATAATAAAATAGGAAATGCGAACTGAGTTCTGACCAGGCTAAACTATTCAGGATAACATTCATTTAATAAAATTTCACACAATTTAGATTTAAAAATTTCCATCGAGCGAGATTTCATCACATCAAATGGAATGGAATTCCAGAATTGTGAGGCGGCCACGACACGCGACATGAAATGTATTAGTTCGGTGAGTCGGAAATTGAAGGTTACTTGGTTCTGTTCTAGTAACCATAGTATGATAGGAAGTTCTTTTAGAAAACATATCAATTAGGTATGACGGCTCATTAGTGCCAAATATAGAGAAAATAAAGGTTCCAAGCAGGTATTTGCGACGGGATATGGTATTCAACCAGCCAAGTTTCTTGTAATAGGGGGCGAGGTGCACATCTTTACGAATGTTAAAAAAAATATCGAATTTAGGAGACGCTGTAGTTTAATGATCAGCTCTGCCGTTAAATCATTATGAACAAGACAACAGTTATCAAAATTAGGAAATATTAATGATTTGACGAGCAGTTGTCGAGTATGTAATGGCAGCAGATTTTTATGCACCTTAAGTTGATAAAGCGTACTATTATTTTTATTTGAAATATTTTTTACGACATCTAAGTGTAGGAAATGCCTCATTTTTTGAATAAGGTCACTCTAGAGTGCATACACGTACCATATCCCATGTAAAAGGGCTGGTATATTTTGGCAAATATCTCCGAAAGTAATGCGGTAAGGGGTTTAACTTTTGGGTTCATTAGAAGGGTGAGATATTTTTCTATCAATTGAGACCAAATTCATTGATTTCTGGGTAATATTATTTTACGCTCAAACTACCTTAAATGTGATGGAGTCTGACAGGAGGTGGTGGCGGAGAGGTAAGAGAATGCAATGACGGGTGACGGGCTTATTAATGAGGTTTGTAGAGAGTGTGTACAAGGGGTGAAGAGGGGAAGAGGGAAGAGTAGAGAGAGAGGGTTAAGGATGGCATTAGAACGTTTGAGCAATTGACTACTTTAAAATTGGAATGATATAGGATGCATATGGAGATTGCGGACAGGATTTTGCTCGAAAGAGGTGTTTGCATAAAAATTCTTTTCTCGAAAAAACCTCACCGTCGCGTCGTGTAGAGATTTGAATGAGAATATTTAAAAAGATAATGTACTAGCTGTGCCCGGCAAGCGTTGCAATGCCCGTTTTTCTTTCGATGTAGGCACATGTATACAAATCAGATGCATTTAAAAGTACCAAATAAACAAAAGACAATGATTTTTTGTAGTCAAATGAATTCCTCGTACCTAAACTGTAATTCGCAACGCACAAATAATGGCATGAACTTTCATTGGATGCCTATGCTGCGGTTTCTAAGTAAACAAAATATTCTATCATCGAAGTAGTGCAAAACATTAAGATTTTCGAGCTTAAAAATTCAATTTTAGGAAAAAGGGAAGCGTATAGAAAAATCTAATCCAAAAGTTAAAAAATAAGCAAACAAAGAGACCACTGCACCAAATCTTATTCTACGAACGAGCGAGTTACGCATCTTTTGACTCAAATTATGTCTCACTGATATGATTCTGATGGACGTGATAGAATATCTCACCGATACGATTCTGAGACACGTGATTGATCAACTCGTGAACGATCAGCTTCGTTTCATGCTTGTCGTTCCTCGCATGTTTGTGAATCTCACGTGTCAACACTCATTTGTTGAAGCGACTCGCGCTCCGCCTATTGTAAAATGGATTTAATAACTTAGAAACCTACGCGGGCGCATGCACAACATCACACATACACAGTACATTAGATGTATTGTAAAATGTTCAGTAATTCGGTTCAATCAAAGAGAAAACAACTTCAATACCAAAGATACTAGGATAGGAAATTGTGCCTTGTAATGTTATTTGCCCGTATCAGAGGCTATGGCCCGAGAACTCATCTTTTACGCTGAGGAATATTCAAGAACACGAACAAATGATTCGATAAATCGTGTGAGGGTGGCCATATTGAAAGCAATCTTAAATCCACCGTTAATGATGCAAGTGACGCCCAAATGAAATTATAGTTCATTTTTCGTATTTTGGAAATCACAAAATATCAGCTACAGAGCTCGGGAAAAATTGCGCGAACAAGCGATTGTATCTTTGTTTTTGCTTTTGCAGTAGTGCAACAGTTTATTGTGCTTAGTTTGTTGCGATTTCAGTATCACCATACCGTTAAGTTTTTATATTTTCATTGTTAATGCATTTGTTTTCATTTTGAGTAATTGATTTTTGATTAAAGATTAAAACTATGGCAGGAACCTCACTGATAACGATAACATTCACGGAAAGTTTTCCGCTTCAAGGATTAATTCAAATACAACGCCATCATCACAATCACACCTATGAAAAAGCCTCCGGTATCAAAGGGTAAACGTTGGGTTATAATCGATCATTGGCGCAGATAAATATCTTGAATGTTTTATTGCGAACACTGTTAAGAATCTGTTTATATTTTCGGTTGTTGGGAGCTGTTTGCGGAGATGTGAGCAAAGAACAATGCGTAATAGGAGGACAAGATTAAAAAGGAAAGCTAGTTCACCATGAAAACGATATGAATGTACTAAAATAAATTAGGTACCTACCTATTTTTTTTTCGTTTAACGAATACCAGCATCCCAGGATATTGAATCACGATATTGCGGCATTCTTGTGAGACTTTATCTGGGGCTCAACTTTTTGGTATTCTTTCATAATGTAGTAATGAAAAATACTTTGCAAATTTACATTTTAATTAAAATTGGCCATTAAATTATTGAACAGAAAAATGGGTTTCATACCTATATTACCATATGCTTGAACTTCGATGCGTAATATTGCGTAATATTATCGGCGAACAATACCTAGGGCCAGAATTTATCCTGAGATATTGCGAAATAAAATAAGAAAAAGGCAAATTATGTCATACGGAATGTTATTACAGCGAAATAAGATGAAATTCAAAGCAATACATAATGCAATTCCGAGTAACTTGTGGAGTACACAATTATATTTTAGAGAACTTAATTCAATGTGCTTCAACAGGACTACTATGCTTAATTTTGAGGGTCTCCAGTAAAATACGGCCAAAGAACAAAGGTTTATTCCTCCTTTACTGCCATCCACAAACTTACAAGAGGATAGGGGGTTTTTAGAGTGATTTTTGCCTATGCGTAGCATTTTGTGAAATTTTGCTAGCATGTTCTCATTTGTGATATCTTGAAACTTAGCTGCAAAATTAAGCCATACCAATTTGATCAATTTGAGATCAAGTAACATTAAGTCGCGTTATCTTCACCCTTTGAGTACTGTGCGTAATTGCTTAAGCATGTAAAACATTTCCAATGTATTTTAAGGAGAAATACAAAGGAAGTTTTATCAAAAAAATTTAAAAAATGTGTCAATTTAAAAAAAATTGAGTCACAAGAAATTTCTCTTATCCCACGAGTTACTTTTATAACCTAAAACACCGAATTAAGCAAAATTTTCATGGAATTACATCCTTTACGACCTCAGTTTTCGCAGTTATGAGCTAATTTCTGCTATTAGCTAATTACCAGGAAACAGTATGTGGAAACATTTGTGTGAAGCGTAGCACTCCGTGGATCGGAAGCATGGGCCATTGGAAAAGCTGACCAAAAAAGACTAGAAGCCTTGGAAACCTGGTGCTGGAGGAGGATGTTGAAGATCAAATGGACGGACAAAATAAGAAATGATGAAGCGTACAGAAGAGTAGAAGAGGAAAGGACCATATGGGACACCATAGAGGAAAGAAGAACCAGATGGATTGGACACACCCTGAGACACAATGGGTTTGTGAAGAACACAATTGAAGGTAATATAGAGGGAAAAGTCCCCAGAGGAAGACCCAGGAATAAGTTCATGGCCCAAAAAAAGAGCAAAGTGCATACATATGTGAACTGCCAGGAAGTGAAGGAACTAGCATTAGAGAGGAAAGGGTGAGGGGCTGGAATCTATCAATCTTTGATTTAAACACCAATGATGGTGAGCTAGTCACTCAATATATAAGGCGTTTAGATGCATGTATTTTATTCTTAGTCAAAATTTCAAACTTTTCGCATCTAAAAAACAGCTGTCTATGATTCATATTAGCGAAAAAATACTGATTTTCACTTAGTTTTCCATTTCTCCCGTATAACACCGTGAAATTTCAAGTTAAATTTGCCATAAAAATAGCACTGGAAGGTTATATGTTGACATATCTTTTCTCGTTTGAATCAACTTAAGGTAAAAATTAATATATGTATAACATTTTTTTACTTCCGTCACTACCTTCATGGTGAGTTTCAATGCATAAATAGATACACTTAAGGTGGTGCGATCGAGATAGTTCCCTAATCATAATAGAGACCATATTCTACATATAAGTTTTAACGTCTCCAGCTTTAGGAAACAAGAATAAAATATTGCATTATTAATGGTGCAATAATATACTTTTATGTGACAGAAATTGTAAGTAATTATATGAAAATATCTGAATAAGTCTTTAACTTGACTCATTTTATCAGGCGGTACATTTGAAACTCCATCAAAACGGAAGGTTTATTATGATCCCGAAGAATTTACAGCGGTGACAATATGATTTATTTTAAGAAGCAGTTGAGAAAACACACAAACTACATACTTTAGATTTTTTTACGAGGTCTAAGTGCAGGAAATGCCTCATTTTTAGTATAAGGTCTCTCTAGAGTTCATACATGCACCATTTTCCATGTAAAAGGGTAGATATTTTCTGGCAAATATCTCGGAAAGTAAAATGGTAAGGGGATGAATTTTTTATGTCAATGGAAGGGTGATATATTTATCTTTAAAATGAGATCAAATTCATTGATTTATAGGTAAAATGACATTTCTCTCAAAATACCTTAAACGGAATGTGGACCAAAATTTTTCTTCTGCTAACGTATTTATAAATTACTAGAAATTTCCCTCAGCCACCCCCAATTACCGCTCCAGCCATCTAAAGGCAGTGGCTTGGGAATGCGATTAGGAGTCAGAGGGAGGTAAACCACAAATCGTACGCCTCTAAAGGCGACCGGCAGAAATTTAGGGCACATCCTCCCCAAAAGGGTCGGACGATGGGAGGCCACCAGTCTGGTGTTACGCTTTTGGGGCGGTGAAAGGAAAAGGGCAAGGGTTTTAAAGGTTTCCCAATTCATTCCAAACCCTCCAACAAACTTTTCCTCCCAAAGCGACCTCTTTCCTTCGCCCAATCTCGTATTTGAGTCACACGTTAGCACTCGACTCCGCCGTCGCCTTGGAAACATTCTGAGAGATTTTGGCCACCTTTCACTTCAACCCATTCCTGTTTGCCCAATACTAAACACAAAATCCATACCGCCACACTTTCTTTGATCCACCCTTACTTGCATATAACCATCACACCAATCACTTTCGGGGTACGCGAAGTCAAATAACTTATTGCCTCCGTCAAAATGGTTTAGATCTGGAATTTGACGTGTTTCACATGAACACTGCGCGTAATTGGTTGGACGTGTATTGTACATCTTTGGAAGGAAACCTTATTTAACCTTTAAAATATAATATTAACCGGATCGAATTCATTCACCTACTTGGCATTTGTCTTAAGAATACGAATAAAAAATCGGTAATATCGCCAAAATTCTCCATTCGGTTATGTTTACAAAATTGTGGAACAGTAATAATAAATCACACCAAAGCCCAGATGTGATCATAATTAGAGTATATTTTCTAGAAGCCGTCCATATCTTTTCAACGTCCGTCCATCGTCACTCAACTGTTTATACGCTATTAACTTGGAAATCGATCGGAGCTATTTTTGTACGAGAGAGTTGTAATATAAACAGTATCTCATTAATAAAATTTAGAAAAAAAAGGCTGAGCGAATGTTTATAAAAGCAATCAAACGGGAGACATGAAGGGGGCATTTCTGATGACGTCATGCCGCGCCGGCAGCATGCTTTTATTGCTTCGCGAACTCATCCGAGGTGAACCTACAATGCCTCGCACGTGGGAACCTATGCGTAGACGAAGAGATTAACCCTTTGAGAAGCGCAAACAACCTTCAACTTTTCAAATGATTTCATATCCTAACAAACTGCTTTCGCTTGTCAAACACTCATCCATCGCTTCCATGACGCTTTTCTTTTTTCATCATTATAGGTGGTTCCCTCGTACGATTGGTTAATTTTCAGCCCTCCACACTTGCCTATCTAATGTTAGCTATATTACTTCCTATGAACGTCCTCTTTATTTGGTAGCACTTCCTATGCACTTTTCTCTTTATTCGCTCCATGAGACTGACTATTCCTGGGCCTTCCTCTGAGGATTTTTTTCTCTATTTATCCTACATTTCTGTTCTTCTCAAACCCATGGTGCCTCAGGGTGCGTTCAATCCATCTGTTCCTTCTTCTCAATATAGCGTTCAAATACGGTCTTCTCCTTTTTTGCTCTCCTGTTAACTTAATAATTTCTTATTTTATCCGTTAATTTTATCTTCAGCATCCTCCTCCAGCACCAGGTTTCGAAGGCTTAGAGTCTGTTCTCGTCTATTTTTGCAATGGTCCATGCATGGGTTTTTACTGCTACTTTTCCAATGGCGTCTAATCAAGCAGCCCAGGAGATTGACTCAACCCGTTCCTACTTTGATGACTTATTAATACTGGTTCTCTTGAAATATTGGTTACGTTATTACTCTGACAGAAGCTTCTTTCTCTCAAATATATATAGAATTTTTTGCTATTCAGGAACGTAAAATTGAAAGGAAAAGATTGGTTTTCTAAAAGCTGAGATGTTGTCTACTCATCGCAAACATTAAATATGCTAAAAAAATGTTGGTATTTTAAAGATGTTATACAATGTCGGCCCCGGTGGCGGAGGGGTAAAGTCCTCGCCTGCTAAACCGAGGGTCGCGGGTTCGAGTCCCGTCTGGGTGGGTTTTTCACCACCCAGGGCATGGATGTGTATCAAGTTCTGTTGGTCCGGTCCCTGGAAAACCTGATGACAGGCTCAGCAGCCTATCGGGATTCCGGGGCCATTTGGGCCAACAGAATCGTCCGGCAAGCAAAAAAACAAATCCTATTTTTATTTGCCCTGCGATCTGGTTAAATTGCACTCGAGAATCATTATTTAATTATTAATGATAAAAGCTATAACCAGCGAAAAATGACGTCACTCTCTGCAAAATTGGTGAATGATCAGCATTTGTGTTGCAGCGTCAGACAAATAGTTAGTTAGACACGCCAATTAAATTATAATTTCTATTTTAAAGTGTTTCTCGAGGTACATATTTGTTATTATGCATCGTGCCCTCATTTTTCATGAATACACTCACTCTCAAATACAAGTACCATAGAATGAAAGTTCGAAATGTACACAATATCCGCTTTGCATTAAAAATGACAAAAAAAGAAGTATCAGGCATGATGTGGTGGAATTTAGACCGGATCTAACGGTCGATGATAAGGTTGGAAGCTTTATAAAATATTTACGGTAAAAATGCATAAAAGAATTTATTCAAGGATTTCTCCATCCAAAGTCGTGGAAGACAGTATAAAAGCTCTTCCACCGACTGTAAATTTTTTGTTACCATCCCTTGAAAAACTTGAGTTAATTCAATACATTTTCGGCACCTGTAAAATATATGGCTTAAAAATAAATGTTATTGCAGGCACTCTCGTGCAACTCCAGAAATGTTACAAAATGCCAATTAAATAATAAAACAGAGTCTTTTATTTAAAGGAAAAGAATTAACAAATATTCCGCACGTTGTTTGCTTGCTCACTATACTGGTTATTTTTAATTCTACCCTGCTAAAAATCTGGATAGTATCCTCATAAATACTTCTATAGAATTTCTTAAAAAGTTCTGTAGATATTCTTTAAAGTATTGAAACGACATTTTACGGAATTCCCTACGACGTTCTGCAGAATACCTTAGGACGTTCTGCGGAATTCCTTAGGACGTTCTGCAGAATTCCTTAGGACGTTCTGTGGAATTCCCTACGACTCTCCATATAGATTCTTGGAAAAGGAACTGGGTCAACGGAAACCTCACATATTTCCGTAGAGTTGTTGAAGTTCTACAGAAAAGCTTGTAAGAAGTTATTTTGCTCTGCAGAAAATAACTCTACAGAACACATTTTCCATTTCTAAGGATCCGTACGAAACATGAGAGCATGTATTCTGTAGAGTCAGGCTCTCATGCTTCGTACAGATCCTTAGAAAAGGAACTAGTTGTGAAGAAAAATAGTCAATTTATGTAGAATTCCTTACGTTCTACAGATCAGTTTATAAGGAATTTTTAGCAGGGTAAATAAGAGCGCAAATTATTTAAATCCGTTTCCGAAAAAAATTGTGCATTTAAGATAACCGAGTGATCTCATATGTAGCGGTGGAATCACAGAAAGTCATCTCCCCGGCCGTCAAGTTAAAAACACGTTTCTTTCCTCCATCACAGCTGTCGATTCCAAACTCAAACCAGGCCCGGGTTGAGGTTCCCGTGGTATATGGGCTTTGCTTTTGGGAGACGTAGATAAGGCGAGATAGAGCGAGTAGGACGGAGGCGCAGGGCTTCAAAAAAAGAAAAGAAATGAAGGAAGGGGCGATGAGGGAAAAAAACGTCGATCGCACGACACTTGCGCACCGAAGAGAAATGTGATTTCTGAATTCGACGTCTTTTTTTCCTTTTCAGACGACTTCAAAGTTCCGTTCCGGGGATCTGGAAATATTTTTTCCCCAGCTCTTTTAAGGCGCTACCGAGGGGGGGAGCGCCTATTTTTGGGTCGCCACTCTTCGACCTCAAACAGGAAAGGAGATCTTTCGCGCGTTCGAACGTGGTGGGAAAATCGGGTCGGTTTAATCGGCGTTTTTTCTGTTTTTTAATTTTTTTTTTAAATTTTTAAATCTCTCTCGCTCTCCCGTGGTGGCTTTCATGGTTTCTGGATTCGGTGGATGAGAGGTGACTGCGTCAATTTAAAATGGCTCTCAGATAATTCTCATCGCTGTTATACCGCTTAAATCTCACTGAAAATTTCCCCAACCGCTTTTTCGGACAAATCTTCCTTTCTATCCAATTTCCTCGATCCATTTCCTAATTATCGAATAAAACGTGTATTTTTTTCTTTTCGTACATACTAGCTGACCCGAGCAAATATTAGTATTAAAGTATGCAGCTTCTTCCTGTTTCTTCCTTCTTTCTTCCTGTTCTTCTACCTGTCGAAAATTTTGCACAGTATGCAGCTTCTTCCTGTTTTTCTACCTGCCGAATATTTCGCACAGTATGCAGCTTCTTCCTGTTTATTCCTTCTTTCTTCCTGTTCTCCTACCTGTTTTTTCCCATGGAGAATTATATGTTATTTATGTTTGTGTTAAAGATGCATAACATAAACGTTAACGGTAAACGGACACACTGATTTCATTTAGAATGTAAACAATCTAACTAAACGAAGTGTTAATAGATGGCGCCTTATACAGTCTTTTAAGCACGTAACTATAGCCAACCTATTAATTGATTATATCGTCAACAGATGACATTGAATCATTTTTTAACAAAAACTTTAATTTTAAACTTTTCTAGCAAAAACTTTAATTTTAAATTTTTCTAGCAAAAACTTTAATTTTAAAACATTTGTCTATTTTTCGCCAATAACGGGGAAGATAAGCTTTAAAACGATGTTAGAATCATTGATTTTGATGAAGAACTATGGGAGTTATGGCGTTGCGAAAAAAAAACACCTTTGAGAAATAATATATACGATATTAATAAGGATAACCATTGCTTGTCGGTAGAATTGAAATAAATAGCGGCATAAACAGTTATAATTAGTTGTACCCGAAATAGATACGAGAAATTCATTCGGTTTTGACTAATATTTTGGAGTATTCGTCAAGGGATTTACTTTGAGCCCAGAAAGAGTATAGGAAAAGCATAAGAATCAAGGTCGACCTTTAAAATAACGAATTCAATATGGCAACGAAAAATAGATATCAGGAAACTTGGAATAAGTTGCATATAATGTATGATTCCCAAGTGAGAATTGGGATGAATGAAAGTGCGCCCAAGGGCTAAGAACACTAAATTTATGATCAGTGAAAAAGTTAAGTTCGTGACACATACGCCGGTCAACCATCAGTGAGAAAAAACATGGATAGGGAATCTAATTAGAAAGCTGAAACTTGGACTGAAATTTCAATAAAATTCAATAAAACTTGGACTAAGTACGAAGTATATCTTTCTAATCCTCGATTTGAAATTTCCGGTCAAGAAATCACGATTGTGAAGATACAAAAGCAACATAATTTGTTTTTTCTTCACCCTTTTCACAATTAACGCCATGGTTTGTGCTGTTGATGCGATTGTTTATTTCTTTAAAGGACAGTATGTGGCACCATTGAGGTGCTATGGTGACCAGAGCTTGAAGCAGTAAGTGGGTGTGGTCTATCCACCATCTTTGTTAGCGCTTGTGGGCTGACGCACTATTGTTGCAATTTCACGATTTCTCCATCAGTAACTTTTTAGAAATTAGCATGCATTTACTCATCTAATTTCCATTCCTCTTCCATGTAAGCTATATTGATTTAAATATTAGTCATCTGAATTTTCGGAAAAAACTTTCGGTAGAATCGAATAGAATTAATAGCACAGAGTAACTGACACACGTTTCGAGAAATACTTGCCTTAAACTTCAAAAAGATGGTGAATATCCTCTCTTCAAATCCAATAATTTAGGCATTAAAGGCAAGTAAGATAAGAGCGGAGATAAACAATATGGTTGCCATTTTGGTTGTCAGGATACGGTTTGATGACGTATTGCCCTCTCCATCTACCGCAATGGATGACACATTCCGTGGACCGAGTAGTGAGGAGAGTTGTGGGATTTCGGTGTGTTCAACGACATTAAAAATTATTTTCTCAGCTTTCGCTTATTATTCAATAATTTACCAAAGGAGATTTTACAGTTTTATCGAAAATTGGCCCCCTGAAATTTGTACACTAATTCCTGACAGCTCCTCCTATGCTTCCTTTAGAAGCTTTCCTCTTTATTTGGTCCATAAAATTATTTCTGACCCTTTCTCGGAGGACTTTTTCCTCAATTTTTCCTTCAATGATGTTCTTCACAAACCAATTGTGACTCAGGGTGTGAATTGTTTTGAAAACTTGCGATTCTTGGTTCTCTTCTGAACATTTGTATTAACATTTTATATGTAATGTAGATACAGGAAAAAGATCAACTCGTGTCACTGAGTTATTTTTAGTCCCTAAATTATACTTATATAATATATAATAAATATAAAATATATAATATAAATTATATAAAAAAATAAAACCTTATTATTTGAGCACTCTTTCCTAATTTCCTCCTGCAAGTTATGGAATTGTTTACCTGTAAATGTTAGAACCTCTGTGACAATTTCGATGTTCAAGAGAAACATGACTGATTACCTATGTAAAATTGCTTAGTTTTTTGTAATCTTTTGTGTTATGGCATGTAATTATTTCTTTTCTATGTTCCAGGGTATTTAAAGTCCCAGAACAATAAAGACTATTTTCTATTCTAAAAAAACAAAAACATAATTTCCTAACTTATTCTTATCAATCAGTCAATCTTTCAGGACATTTATTAAGACGTCAAGAACTCCTGAAATTCAATGGGTACTTGTGAATGGGAAAAATACAACAGGAGACAATTACTACAGTTTATTGCGTAGGCAATGAAAGCGGTGAGATGCATTTATAATGGAGATATGAATGGAAGATGGAGAAGCGTGAAAAATGGGCAGCGTCTGCCATCCAAACTCCTGTCCACCAATATTCAGATTAATCTCCAATGAGAGAGCTTCTTTCCCCCTTTATCTGTATCCCTAATTTTTTTTTGTCTGTCTGTCTTTTTTTCTGTTTTTTTTTCTGTCTGTTTTTTTTTTTCAAAATTTTATCTGTCAAAACGTCCATCACGGAGTAACTGGTTGTATCAGTACGACTGGATAGCACATTCGACTCCAAATGAAGACAGCTATTCAATAAATCTAGTCGATTTTCATCCCTAAAGAGCGATCACTCGAAATAACTCGCAGTCGTAATTTTCCAGACAGGAAACGATGTAATTCAATCCATATAATCACCTACCCGAAAGAAAAAAATGAGAAATATCCTTTCTTTGTTTTTTATTTTTTTCCGATAATATCTTTCATATCATATCCATAATTCAGTTTCCCAGTTTCCAGCTGAGTGAGGCATTTTTATCCCGTTTTATTCTTTACACTTAACCTCGCAATGTACCTATTTCTGCACTTGTTTTAGCTAGGCCTTTCCGGGTGATATCTTACGCCTATTTCTCCTCACGCTAAATTGATTTGATTAAATTTTTATTTTCAATGTACGTGCTCATCAGTAATGGATAAGCAACTTCTATCTTCTTCAAGACTAACCATTAAATTGCGAAGAAATCAAAACGGTGGCATTCAGTTTTTTGAGCTTTTATCCATGCATATTATTAATTAATACACGTACTGCAAAGTTCCACGCAAATCTGGAAATAAACGAATATCGCCCCAACCACCTTGAAGTTAACTTGACAAGACATTTTGAATGACGTATTTCCTACCAATCTGCGATCAATACCTTTCTTACTTCTTGCAATTTTTAAAGTTGCCACAAACACACGACTTATCTCCTTCACCATCAAACTTCCATTTCACTAAAAGCATTTCCTCCGACAACTCTTAGCTCTCCTTGCTCCCTGCCATTAGAGCGGATACCCATTGCCTTCACGGAAATAGATGCACCGTAATTATATTCCGAAGTTGTTGTTCTGGCGTAATTTGCGGCCTTTAATTGATACGCACATGCATCTTAAAATAATGGTTGGTGCGCAAATAAGAGCGAAAGAAAATGGATCGGCTGATCTTTCTTACTCCTCGCGTGACACTTTACAATACGGTTTAAAGGGGAGCTTTGCATACATATGCTCTCAACTCTGCAATATGAGAAATAAGGCAAACCAATCGTTTTTACCACCTTTTTATTAACTCGCTTTCTTGTCTGCCTGTCTGTTTGCTTGTTTGTCTGTTCGGCCAAGTTTTGCAATCGATTTTAAACTAACTTTTCGAAGAGCCAGAGACTTGAAACTTTGAACATAGCTCAAAACTGAATGATAATGCAATAATACGCAATAAAAATACATAATATAAATATAATACTTAATAATAATAGATATTTAAATAATTTTTTATAAACGACGTTTTTTAAACGGACCAAAAAGTATAAAAAACGGAATAAAAAGGGTAATTATTCAAATTTAGCGATCGTGAATTTTTATAGTCATGAAAATACTTGCAAGATTTAAAACGAAAACCGTGGGCCGCACGCAACAGATAACAGTAAGGAGTGTAGGGAGTAGATGTCGTAGGGGAAACTCACACAACAGTTCATATCGTTTGCAGTACAATAAGGTTGTTAGTGACTTAGGTGAACTATTCATGCATTAATTATCTATTGCATGCGCCCCACATTTTTCGTTTCAAGTATTACAAGTGTTTTCATAGCTATTAAAATTCACAATCTCATATTTTTAGGACAATCAGTATTGGGTTAGGAATTATTTTAGGGTTATAAATCTGTATGGGGCCAGAAGATATTATTTTATACTTTTTGTCCGTTTTAAGAACGTGGTTCAATATAATTTTTTTAAATGATTGAATTTAAATCTCTTGTTTTCTCGTGAGAATTGCCTAACGCTTCACTTTCTTTCCTCCCGATTGACTGAATTTTCCTCTGAAGAGAAGATCCTTAAAATTCTTTGCCATACATATTTTTCACCATTATAACATGATATACGTTTAACATTAACAACTACAGCTATATAATAAGACGAGAGCAGGAAATCCGAGCAGAATCACAAAGTTTTGAAAATTTAGAAGTAGTACTTGCGTTTTGTCAATTCCGCTCCGTAATCGGCGGAATAGTAGGGTAATTACGCTAAAAAATAAGAATGCGGAAAGGCGAGGATTCTTGAAGCGCTATGGTGTGGATATTGTTGGGCCCAAAGCAGTCTTTAACTTGGAAAGTCTCCCGGGAGACCCATTGCTCGAATTCTTAAAGTGGCACTATTTCGTCGCATTCAGAACGACTTCGAAACTTTGCACCCCGAGGAATCCCCGGCATTCTGAATAACCTAATCACCAGGGCAACCGTACGGTAGTGTTAATTGAAGCATCAGCGTAAACTTTGCCACGGTAATTAACCGCTGAGCTACTTGGACCATGAAAAGTCGAACAATAACCAATACGTTAGCGTTGGGGGAGTAAAAAAAAAAAATTTCTCTCGAAAACAGCATGTAAAGTTATAAGGAGATTTATAAAAAAAATAAAACTCCTCGAAAGTAGTAAGCTGCTTATATTGAGAGTCTGAATGGAACATTATATACAGCGGAATATAAAATTAATGGAAGGCAAATTACGAAGAAAATGTCAAAAAAGTTTTGCAGGTTTTCGATTGGTTTTGTGATGACCAAGTTAATATATAGAGATATTTGTTTATAGAAATTACGAAAAAGAAAGAATTCTTGGTAATTTCCATACTTAAAACATTTATTCCTGACCCAGGTTTTGACGGCCTTGCAATCATTTTCAAAGGTACATTATGTATGGTATGCGAGTTAAAATATATACATCTGGGGAGGGGTAGGAGTGGGGGAAGAAGTGGTTGGTTGACGTCAGAGACGTGCGTCACGGTCAGTGGGAGGTGGTGGGGGGAAAGGTATGGATAATAGGGGAGAGTGGGAGGGGAAAAAACATTCATTTAGGAGATTCTCACGTATGTTTTTGGCAGCACTCAAAATTTCGAAATGTTTTAAGTAGTCCAATTTGGACTTTTCTTCTCAACATGTTGCACTTCCGGCAAAAAGTCACTTGAATGGTCCTCTCCTACTATCATCATAAAGTTTATATTTGTTTGTATTTCAAAATAAATCTTATTGAAAGCTAAATGCTATTCTTATATCGCAGGATTACTGAACGAAAATTGAATGCGACATAAAAGAAGCGCGAATAAAAGATCTTCTTCAGGTTTTCTGGTGGATTGTTTTTAAGTTAGTTAAAATGTAATAGTAAAATTATCTTCTATGCGCTTGGCCTTAAATTTGATCATCACGAATCAATTCATTATTAAGGACCATTTTCTTCCGCTATGGTGACATTTTTGGTGTGAACTTTATACTCTACCATAACTTCAGCGATATGCACCGAAATGTATGAGTTATTTGTTCACACATGATTACAGTGACGTAAGTTAAAGTCCGTCCAAGATAATAGCGCTGCATCAACTATTGTATTTTCATGAATCAGTTCGAGCGTCATTTTATGTATCATAGTATGCATAATTCCATGCCTTCATTCATTTCTTACATCTTATTATGCATTAATTGATGAATATTATTTGCAGCTTGCCAAACTTTAATTCGGGAAACTTTTTGTGCATGCTTTCAAGCATTGATTCATGCATTATATCAGACATCGTATCTAATATCATACCGAATTTACATCATGTCAAATAGAAAAAAGTTATAAAAAAGGAATGAAAAGTAAAGATTTTTTCGCTCTCATATGATTTAAATGAAGGCTGCCATCATGAATTCTTCGATCACGAGATTCTCCTCCCCAACGGCATTGGACAGTATTTATTAATTGGCTGCATTTATAACCTGCCAACTGCGCTACTATCTTGAGAAAATTCTGAACTTGTATCTGTGCACTGTGGCCAGTTTTTTTAAGCGCCTCAAACAGCTGACGATTATGACGAGAAAAATCTGAATCCTTCCTTTTTCGTCTACTCTTTTTGGACATTAGTCTCGTAGGGAAATATTTTTATCGACCTTTCTGCATGCCGTCTAGATGCGCATAGAAAAGATTAATATATGCTGAAAATTCTCTCGCGTGCTTAAATATTTTCATTCAATCTTGTTATCCACCCTATGATATTGACAAAGGCGATACTATGTATTCTTTCTTTATCACAATTTTCTCCTTTGATATTCTTAGGATAATATTCCGCATGCACAGTGGCAAATGGCTTGTCTGCAGTGAACTCTTCCACCTTTTTTGAGTCATTGTCTGTTTTTTAGTTATTGAAACAATGAAGAATTGGTTCCGCAGATAATGGTGACATTATTTTAGCATTTGAAATGTTTTGTTTTATCCAGACGCGGGGAATTGCATTGATACAAATTTGTCTGAATATCTTCTGATGGAAAAGATCAACTTGAAACTTATTTAGTTTTCCATTCAGCCTGTATTGGCTCCTTGATAAATTGAGTCAATTCTTGGAGAATTATGTTAACCTGAACCTTCTGCTTCAAGCTAAAACTTTGATCTCAGATTTGGGATTGGGTTAGAATGTATCCTGGAATTTATACAGTACCAGGAATTAATAAATATTGAAATCGAAGAGGCATTTCTCTCGTATTGAATCCTCTACCAAATAAATTTTTAGTAATGATATGTCTTCCATCCGTTTCCTTCTAATGAAATGTTGCGTAGCAATGTATGCGTATATAAGTTCCCTCGCCTTAGCTCAGGGATACATCGGTTTTAAGCGCAGTACTTTGAAGAATGTTAATCACTTATGACATCCTACATTGTATTTGTTACAAATTGGTGTTTCTCTTGCATTGCATTTGTTTCCAAATAAAATTGTTGTGATGATATGTCTTCCATCACCTCCCTTCTTGGGGATCGGGTCGGTGTGGTGGCTACAGTACTCGCCTACCACACGGGCGGCCAGGGTTCAAATCCCTGCAGAGGCGGATTTTCTTCAGAGGAAACCCGATCCCTACTTGAGTGTCTTGTGGAGGGCACTTCAAGTACAGTACTCCGTCTGTCGGATGAGACGTTAAGCCGTGGTCCCCATTGGCGCCTTCCGTTAAGAGCAGGCTAACGCCGTCGCCGGGTTTCTATCCACCCTTCCTCCCTTACCTATCCCCTATGGCGCAAATGACCTTAGCCGTCGGTCGCCTCCCCAAATATCCAATCCAATCTAACCTCCCGTCTTATGAAATGAGAAGGAGCAATGTTATTGTATGTACGTTCCCTCACCTTAGCTCTGGGCCATGTCGCTTTTAAACTCATTCTTTGAAGGAAGTTAATCACATCTTATCTCATACAATCAGTACTTCAATTAATATCCATCATTCTTCACGTTCTCTTAAACTTGAAAAAATATTTGGTACATTTTTATAAGCACTTTTTTATTAAATTTTTCTTCTTCTACGAAAAATTCCTATTTGAGAAAATCATTAGACTTTGATGAAGCTTTGAATTAAGAGACAGCATAACTTGCATTTTCCTACGTGCAACGGGGAAAATTTTGCAAACATTTCTACACATAAGTCTAAATCCTTAAATCATTGCCATTTTATATAAATCCATGGTTCCTTCAATCTTAAGGTACTGTTTTCTAGTTTGGTTTCCATGTTATGAAGGTTATATTAATTGACTTGAAAATTTACAAAAGAAGGTTATCTGAATGATAGGACGCAAGTTGGGTTACTCATATTTGGACATACCTTATGAGGAAATAAGACTTTCTTTCAACTGACTGTACCTAAGTCAAAGAAGACAGTTCTGCCACCTTAAATTTCTCAAGAATTTAGTAAATCATCACAAAATGACTCAGAATATTTGTTTAATTTAGTTTCTTTTCAAACATTAACTTTAAATCAACGCATCCTATGCTGTGTAATGTTCCTACATGCTAGGGTTAATTATATGTACAGACATTTAATATATCATATGATGCGTATGACAAATTTTGTACCGTTAAATGTTGTAAAAGGGTGACTAAAAGCCAGTATATGTATAAATTAATAAATATATAAGGTATCTGATATAGGTATCTGAAGCAAAAAAATAAAATGGCGAAAAATACACTATCGACTTCACTTTTTACATGAGAATTCGAAGCAAATTTTTTTCTCTCTCGATGCCCATAGAGAGCTTACATATTACACGTATTGTAAGTGGAATTCAACGAACACTTGGGGTTTGGGGAGATAAAAACGTGGAAATACATCTATGCTACTTCGATACAAAGAGAGATACTACTTTACTCTGGTTAGGCCACACCTTGAATACGCCGCGAGCATTTGGGACCCTGGTCAAATAGATTTAGTCAAACAAATTAATGAAATGCAAAGGAGAGCAGCGCGCTTCGTTAAAAACTGCTATCAGCGTACAAATAGCGTCTCATATTATTTAGAGGGATTAAGGTGGGAGCCCCTAGAAACTCGGAGGCTACACGTTAGGTTTAGATTGCTTGATAAATTCAGCACTGATATTTATAAGAGCGACACAGAGAATATTATCTCTAACTCTGACAGATGCGATGAAATAAGAGAGATACTCTGCCAAACAGATTGGTGCAAAAACTCGTTCTTTCCGTGCACAATAAGCGACCACAATAAAAATTGAGCTCCACTAAATACTCTCCTATAATAGATGTCACCATTTCATCTCCAAAAAAACTTACACCTTTAAACGGCTGGTGACCTAACACTCCCTGCCACACGCCCATGCGGCGGCTCGGAAAGAACGAGTTTTTGTACCTATCTGTTCGGCAGAGATCTCTCTTATTTTATCGCATCTGTCAGACGTAGAAATATAGTGAGGCGTCATGATAATATCCTCTGTGTCGTTCTGAAAAACACCAGTTCTGAATATCTCAAGCAGCTTAAGCTTAGCGTGCAGCCTCCGAGTCTATAGGGGCTCCCACCATAATCCCTCAAACAGTTATGTAACACAATATTTTCGTTCGTAGCAGTGTTTAACGGAGCGCGCTGATTTTCTTTGTATTTTGATAATTTATTTGGTTACATCATATAATATTTTGGTAACATTATGTAAAAGTTCTACAAAGTTAAGACTGAAACTATTGAATTCGATTTTACCATAGTTTTCACCGGCAACGCGAATTATTATAAATTTAAATAAATAAATAACACACGGGAATAATGCACATTAATTAAGTTCATGCTGATTTCTACTAAGTCATCAAAGGAAAGAATCGTAAAATTGCTAAATTAACGCGTCATCCCAAAAACAAGTAACCAAAGGAAAATCGGGGTTAACAAAGATGGCAGGCAGGCCATGCTCCTCCTACAGTTCTCGCTACAGTCCTCAAACTGTAGCCTGGCAACCTAAATGACATCCAAGTTGGTTAGCCCTGCTCTATTCTCACATTTATTTTGTACAGCACAACGAAATGGACGAATTAGGGGACGCATGACAAGAATATTTACTATCTAACAGGAAACTGAAACTGAAAGTAACTCTTGAAACATGTATTGACTAATTGGTGTCATGGAACCTGCTTGATTTCATTATAAGTTTCACCGAGAATGCGGATTATTCTTTAGTTACATAAATAAACAATATAGAGTAGAATGAAATAAACAATGTAGAGTAGAATTAAATAAACAATATAGAGTAGAATGAAATAAAAATGTAGAGTAGAATTAAATTAACAATGCAGAGTATAATGAAATAAACAATGCAGAGTAGAATGAAATAAACAATATAGAGTAGAATGAAATAAACAATGTAGAGTAGAATGAAATTAACAATGTAGAGTAGAATGAAATAAACAATGCAGAGTAGAATGAAATAAACAATGCAGAGTAGAATGAAATAAACAATGCAGAGTAGAATGAAATAAACAATGTAGAGTAGAATTAAATAAACAATGCAGAGTAGAATGAAATAAACAATGCAGAGTAGAATGAAATAAACAATGTAGAGTAGAATGAAATAAACAATGTAGAGTAGAATGAAATAAACAATGTAGAGTAGAATGAAATAAACAATGTAGAGTAGAATGAAATAAACAATATAGAGTAGAATGAAATAAACAATGTAGAGTAGAATGAAATTAACAATGTAGAGTAGAATGAAATAAACAATGCAGAGTAGAATGAAATAAACAATGCAGAGTAGAATGAAATAAACAATGCAGAGTAGAATGAAATAAACAATGTAGAGTAGAATTAAATAAACAATGCAGAGTAGAATGAAATAAACAATGCAGAGTAGAATGAAATAAACAATGTAGAGTAGAATGAAATAAACAATGTAGAGTAGAATGAAATAAACAATGTAGAGTAGAATGAAATAAACAATGTAGAGTAGAATGAAATAAACAATATAGAGTAGAATGAAATAAACAATGTAGAGTAGAATGAAATTAACAATGTAGAGTAGAATGAAATAAACAATGCAGAGTAGAATGAAATAAACAATGCAGAGTAGAATGAAATAAACAATGTAGAGTAGAATTAAATAAACAATGCAGAGTAGAATGAAATAAACAATGCAGAGTAGAATGAAATAAACAATGTAGAGTAGAATGAAATAAACAATGTAGAGTAGAATGAAATAAACAATGTAGAGTAGAATGAAATAAACAATGTAGAGTAGAATGAAATAAACAATGTAGAGTAGAATGAAATAAACAATGTAGAGTAGAATGAAATAAACAATGTAGAGTAGAATGAAATAAACAATGCATAGTAGAATGAAATAAACAATATAGAGTAAGGTAGAATGGCATTGTGAGCTGTGCGAGGAAGACAAAATGGAAGAGATGATAAGGTGTATGAAATGCAAAATATGGATTCATGCAGAATACGCGGGGGTGGGAAAAAAAGTGAAAATGTTTTTTTGTTATGCCTGTAAATAGATGTATTAACTAGCAGTAAAATATATTAGTACCATTGATCTGAATGGTAATAGATTTATTTTGCTTTGGCCACACAATTGATAAGAGTAAATGTGTGGTCCAATTTAGGAAACCACTGGTACAAATTAGGAGACAAGTTTCCAAATTTCTACCGCTTGACAATATTCATAAATTCAGAAATATTTTCCTTTTAACGGTGTGATTTTGAACATTTAATTATTATTTGGTTCTCTGTACTACATCACACTGAACAGTATACAATAGTTTAAATCACCGTGTAACTAACTATTTGGGCCATATAACATGAAATGTAAAAAGAGGTACAATATGGGAAACTCTCCCCTATATCTACAATATATACTGAAGAAGTAAATGCATGCTGATTCCTTGTAAGCTATCGATGGAGATCAAAATAAAATGGAAAAATTTTACGCGTCAGTCCGTAAGCGCTAAAGGGAAATCGGGGTTGACAAAGATGGCGTTAAGGCCACGCCTACGTTACAGCTTCTAGCATTGGCCACAGTAAGAAGCGCCCTCTCCATCTACCACGTTGGAGAAACCGAGAAAATCATGGGGGAACGAGGCTAAACAGTCACCATCTTTTTCAACGTAACCAGAGTTCAAGTATTACGTAAGACAATTTATAAAAATTTTGGCCCCACCCTTTCCCCCGATGTAAGATAAAGTAAGATTTGATAAAACCCCCCCTCCCTCTCAGTCTTACTTAAGACGTTAGATATTTGATTCTACTCTTCCTTAAGGTAGCGCGAGCGAGATAGTTCCCTAATCATAATAGAGACTATATTCGAATTACACGTTTTGATTTCACCAGCTGTGAGACACACAAATTAAACATTGTATTGATAATGGTGCAATAATATGGTTTTATATGACAGAAATTGTAAGTAATCAAATGAAAATATCTAAATAAGTCTTTAACTTGACTCATTTTTTTCACGCGATAGGTTTGCACCTCCATGAATACGGAAGGTTTATTGTGATCCCGAAGAATTTACTGCGGTGGCAGTATGATTAGTTTTCACAAATAGTTGAGAAAACACACAAACTACACACTGTTGATTTTTTGACCAGGCCTAAGTGTAGGGAATGCCTCATTTTTAATATAAGGTCTCTCTGGAGTGCATACACGTACCATTTCCCGTTTAAAAGGGCTGGTATTTTCTGGCAAATATCTCGGAAAGTGGTGTGTTAAGGGGTTGAATTTTTTATGTCAATGGAAGGGTGATATATTTTTCTTTAAAATGAGACCAAATTCATTGATTTCTAGGAAAAAGGATATTTCGCTCAAACTACCTTAAATGCTCGCTTTGGTGGAGCATGGAGGTAATGTATATTGCCAGTCAGGCGACAGAATAGTAGCATAGGTGTAGAGATGAGATTGCGGAAAATACGCCATTAACGAACGGATGCTGCATGTCACTGCTAAATTTCATTCGGAAACGTTTAAATGTTTCAAGATGGACAAAAATCTTTCGTAAGTTGGTTCCAGACCCCCTGCCCCTCTCTCCCTCCGTAAGACAATGTGAGATGATCCCAACCCCCTCACCCCCAAAAACTTCTTACGCAATACTTGAATGGCCCCAGAGGGTGACGCTGTAAATTAGAGGTTCACGTATTTAATTTCTTTTTTATTAAGTCTCGGATCAGCATCCGCCTCAAAATCTCTCCTATCTTTGAGAATGTTTCCTTGGATGGTAAATTCCTACATCTTGTGCCCTCACCGCTAAAACCCTTTCCCTCGTAAAATTTTGTGTTCCTCCGCATTTGAATATTCTAATTTAAGAAGCACGAAGTTCACGTCCATTACCATATCCCAGTCTTTTAGCAGTCTCAGCCGCTTCATTGTCCCTCGCGCAATCCTTTCCTCCCCACCCACCCGCCCCCAGCCGTTAAACGTCTCAAGCTCCAACCTCGTCGACGTCACGAAGTCTTTCGCAAGAATGAAAACGCCAAGCAAATTGAGCCAGCGCGGGCTTTGCCGCGGAAAAAGAATTTCATCGCCCAAAGCAATATTGCTCACTTCCCAACAACGACTTGAGCTACCCGCGGGAGTCAGTTGTTTCGAACACTACGACCACTTTAGAAGGAAGTTCATTTGAAATGCTAACACATACAGTGTGCCTGTAAACTAAAATAAAATAACCTTCGAATTAGAGATACTTTTGATTTTCTGTTTTTTATCCCCACTTTCACCGCAGGTAAGAGTATCATTCAATCAGTTCGCATTAATTTTCCTAATCTGCCAAGATTTGTATCTTATTAGGGTAGCAATCCTGCTGAACATCTTTAGCTGGGTATAATAACCACACTATTCTTGCTCAACAGTGTATATTGGCGCAGCTAATGAAGGACTTTGTATTTTTCCGGCGACGACGTATATAAAATACTGATGGTCCTGATCTTGAGGGCACAGTTAGCCGCCGAACGTTGGCCGCAGACACCTTTTGAACCCGATCGGATATCATGGAAAACTTCATCACCAGGGTGTACCTACGTTATCACTGACGCAATAATGTTAAGAGTGGGAAATGCTGAGTAATATCAGAAATGATTGACGAATTACACATTAATCATTTATAGTGAAACCTGTATTAAGCGGTCATCCCCAGACCCATTAAATAATGGCCTCTTAAGGAGGCGACCACTGAAGGAAGGGTCAATTTACATTACTTCTACATACATAGGAAATCCATTCTGTTCCTGAAAAAATCGGCCACTTAGATAGGTGGCCGCGGAGGCAGGATTCGCCTAATTTGCTGTTATAATTTAATTGAAATCAATTCAAAAATTCTACATGATATATGCTTGAACATGACTATTAATTGATCATCATTTGGAGTGCATAAGAATGTTGATAAGTCGAGAACTTTAGTACCCATTTTAAAAGCTTATGAAAAAGTATTTTTGGTATTGCAGCTTTCAGTATATTCTGAGCTAATTTCTGCTATGACAGATGAAGGAAGGAAAGTGAAGTCAGAAAGGCAATGCTAGTATATTGTAGAACAATTTTAGTATCGTTAACCGAGGTAAAGCTGGGACAGTTTTTAAGGCTTTTATTCCTACTCTACCTGCCTGTCTTTTTCCTTCAAAGAAATATTTAAAGGGAAAACTTAATCTATCAATATGCCGTTTACGTTTGAATTTTTGCAATTAAACCGCTATAATCTCATAATAATCTTAGGTTTGTACCATCTCCACCTTGCAAAATGACGTGAATATGGTATATAAACGTTTTTCGTAAAAAACTCGTATCGTTACATTGGCTTCTATTTCACTCTTACCCCATTAGTTTCACTCTCGGACTCTTTCTGCAGACTATGTTCACTTGGGAAACGCCTTACCAACCGTCTGCGGTTATTAGATTTTCCATATCCCAGCGTTTACTACTTTTCAAATCGACTGAAATCTTCGTGGCATCTCTTGGTGGAGTTTGCCTTGAGAGCCTCTCAAAGGTTTTTTTTAAATTTTCAAGTCTTCTTAAGCTACTATTATCACAAAATAAAAAATACTGAGTGAATTTCCTCACAGTGTTTTGCACCGGCCTAGGTTTCCACAAACGTATGTCACCATCAAGACTAATGCTCGGCAAGGCATGGGTCAATTTTTGCCAACATATATATGCCTGAGAAAGTCAATTTTTGCCAACATACATGTGCCCAAGAAAATCATTCCTTGATCAAACAAAAATGTGCTTGCAAAAGTGAACCCATCTACCTCGATAATGGCATAAGTTTGTAAAACGTAGATCAGTGTGAAAAAACCGTGCGGAACTTTTCAAAGTATCTTTCATTTATTGATAATGTTAGTAATGCTCCATTTCCACAATATCTGAAACTTGATTTTATTCGGTAAATCCGTGGCGCCTAGAAAAATAAACCATTCGAACGAGGAAAAAGTGTATTAAGCGTAAAACTTCGATGTACCGTATTCACCCCTCCAACTGCACTTTGTAGACATTTTAGAGATTAAAATAGTTGTAAAACATATACTCTTGTTTTATTAACAGATTATTTCCCTCAAATAATTGTTAAACAAGTAGATCTACTTAATCAGTGATACTATTTGGCAGAACGGCACAAAACTGAGGTTTGGCGATGTTGTAGTGGTATGGTGATTACACTGAAGACAAAGATAAGGGTAGCTGATTGGAGGTGAAACTCGGAATCGTGGTTTAAGCACTGCTTGGTAAAGACAACAAGCGTCCGATACACGGATCAATCGCCGTTTACTAACTCCCTCTTCCGTTTGTTGCCCAATTCCATCTAGATTTGAAATGTTTGCATCATTTTCACCCCGATGTACTGAAGGCTAATTTAGTAACTTTGAATGACGTTTCCCCATCCCCATGGCTAAATACACTATGAAGACCTGTGCTCATTAAAGTTGAAAAGGGACATTTTCAACAGAAATGTGCTTAATCAGTCATCATGCACTCGATTGAAGCTGTATTACCTTAGTTTGAGGATCTGAAGTTTATCTCCCGAAATGATAATGGTGTGAGAAGTCTGGTTTTATCTTTAATAAGCATCAAGAAATTTTTGAGGTCAAAAAGTCAGGGAAATTCTTCAATACACTCTGCTGAAACATTAGATACAGTCACTGTTTTCAGAAATGGTTCCATAACCAATTTTCCTCGGCACAATGGCGTCTGTCACTAATGGATTCTAATAGTAACCATGGTGGCGGATAGCAATTGAACCGTTGGAAAGAAAAATTGTTTGATAAACGGGTAAATATGTGAAGAATAGGAAGTTTCTCAACCTCGGGTGACGATTGATAAAGTGCATTAATATTTTTAAAACAATCGACCGGCATGCATAAGTTTACTCCTCAGAATGAGGTCAGACAAAGCATCAGGTGCTATGACTATTGGGGGATAACTTAAGGAAGAATAAAATCTTGAGAAAGCAATTGTTACTGCATCCTGGTTTTGTAAATATTCCCTCGATAAATGAAATAAAACTCGGTTCACCCTCACGGAGTTCCACGTTAATTAGCAAAATTAAGGGTTGAAATTCACCATGAAAAAATTATTTGACATGACCAGGATTCGAACCTGGATTTCCCAATTGCCGGTCAGGTGTGTTAGCCAATTTCACAACCCTTGATGTATATGCTCTCCTGCGAGTGACTTATAATCACATTACATCTACATCTACGTAATACCCTGCGAGCCACCACGACGGTGTGTGTATCCCTTTGCTACGCTGCCTATTGTTCTCTCTTATAGTACGCGGACAAATTGACATTTTAAATCTATCGGTACGACAATCTATCTCTCTAATCTTGTTAATATGATCAAACCTAGCATAACACGCAGGGGTTCTTAATATATATATCTAACGTCATCTGTGAACATATCGGTTTCGAATTTACTTAAAAGGTTTTAACCTACATTTTAACCTGCGTTCTTATTGTAATTCTCATCCTAGTTCTTCTATTAAAACTCGTAACACTGATACAATTATCATAACGGCCTTTAACAAACCTAGCGAATCTCCTTTGCACACGCTCTAATTCTTTTATCGTACCTTCCTCGTACGGATCCCATATACTAGCGGCATATTCTCAATGAGGCCTGACAAGTGTAAAATAGCTTCTTTCTCGTACTCTCTCATTGCATTTGCCTAGAACCCTTTACACGAATCCTAATCAACATTATTTGTAAAAGCAATGATTAGAAATTGGTAAAAATATCTTTGATGCCTGGTATCATCATCATCAGGTTCTCACTGACATAAGGAAATCCGGATTGTGCAATGAATTCATCTCTGAACTGACCAGTGGAGTTTAAAAGTTATTTTTACTAATTAGATTACCTAATCTTTATAGATTTCATATTTATTGTTCTCCAATTCCACCCAGGTATGAAATGTTTGTATCATTTTCACCCCGCTAACCTACTTCACCCCGGTATACTGAAGGCTAATTAAGTAACTTTGAATGACGTTCATGGCTAAATATACTTTGGAGATCTGGGGTCACTTAACTTAAGTTGAAACGGGAATTGTTCAGTAGAAATTTAGTTAATCAGTCATCATGCTTCTGGTTGAAGCTCACTGACACCAGCAAATCCGGGTTGTGCAATAAACTGATCTGTGAACTGATCAGTCGAGCGCAAAAGTTATTTTTACTGATTAGATTCACTCAAAATTATAAATTTCATACTTATTGTTCCCATGGCTAAGTATTTTTTTGCAGATCTGGGCTCGTTATTTATAGAAACACTATGCAATAGCCCTTACAAATATGAAACCACTAGACTGCCATCAGGTCCGAATTGCCTTATTTTATGTGAGTCTCGCTCGCGCCTAATTTACCGCCCTCTGTCAATATAAATAGCCCCAAAGGGGGCACTGGATCACTCACTTCCTTTCCTCTCAATTGACTCGAGAGAGCCGTCGGATGGGGGCGTGGGGGTTTTTCCGCCCGATTCCCACTCTTCTATTAGCGTGCTGGCGTTCGTGCATTCTTCCCTCCATTCAGTCGGGCAAGCGTCCAAGTGGGGAGGAGGAGGAAAAAATAGGAGAGACTGTGGAATGATGGCTTTTCGGCAATTCTTCCACTGGGTCACGGGGCTAGAGAAAAATATTATTTTTTTTAAAGCGAGTGAGCTTATTTCTTTAATTACTTCCTCCAATATTTTGAATGGAGCTTTAAAAAAAAAGTAAAAACGAGCACGCTCCCTTCCAAAAGATCATCCTTAAAAAGAAAATGTTTCCTTCCGTGTGATTTTTATGAAATATTATTATTGTGTACAAAAGTGTACTTCTCTCCGCTTAGTTGCATGGCCGTGAAACATGGGTATGTCAGAATATACATAAGAGTAGACTAAACGCCGTGGGTATGAGTTATCTGAGGAGTGTTTGGGGCAAAAATAGGATGGATAGGTGCAGAAATGAGTGGGTCATGAATGAATGTGGGTGAAATGCTCCAGTAACGGACATATACGAAAGGAGTGTGCTTCGTTGGTTTGGCCATATTGAGAGAATGGATGAGAATTGAATAACGATACAGATATATAAGAGTGAAATGAATGGTGTGAGAGGGAGAGGTAGGCCGAGAAAGTTGTGGTTGAATGTGGTTGAGGAAATTCTTAGGAGGAGGGATATTAGGAGTCTTAAAAACAGGAGGGCGTGTTTGAAGCAGTGCATAGGGGTAAATGAGGTAAAAGAGGTTTGCAAGGATAGGTCAGTACGGAGGAAATTATTGAAGCAGAGTTAGGTGTACAAATATGCATTTATGAGTGAAACTTAGTGACTGTGCCTACCCTGGAAGGAGGAATATTAGGAGTCATACAAACAGGAGTGCGTGTATGAAGCAGTGTATAGGGGTAAATGAGGCAAAAGAGGTTTGCAAGGATAGGTCAGTACGGAGGAAATTATTGAAGCAGAGTTAGGTGTACAAATATGTATTTATGAGTGAAACATGGTGACTCGGCCTTCCCTGAAAGGGACCGGTGTGATTGGTATATTTGTATGCTGTATCTTATATTATTTACAAATTTTCTCTATAAATATTGTGGACTCATTGCAGTCAATAAGATGCCAGAGTATGATCGCAAAACGTTGGTGACTAGGTGATCACGATCTATCATTTCTCAACATGTATCTTCTCCAGAAAAATGATTTATCAACAATGAAAAAAGTCGAAAGCATACTATGTCTCAATCCAAAACTTTTGAAAAATATTTTTCTTAAATAAAGATACGATCAAAGACCAAATTTTTTAGCGTAATCGATCAGTAACAATTTTAAATTGTAGAAAAGTTGCTCCCATAAAAAAATCATTCAATATTATTGAAAGTTGACTGACTTTCTGCGTATTAAAGTAGTACGAGCGAGATAGTTCCCTAGTCATAATAGAGACCATATTCGTATTATACGTTTTAATTTCCCCAGCTGTGAGACACACGAATTAAACATTGCATTATTAATGGTGCAAAATATAGTTTTACATGACAGAAATTGTAAGTAATCAAATGAAAAGATCTAAATAAGTCTTTAACTTGACTCATTTTTTCCACGCGGTACGTTTGAAACTCCGTCAAAACGGAAAGTTTATTGCGATCCTGAAGAATTTACTGCGGTGACAATATGATTGATTTTCAAAAATAGTTGAGAAAACACACTAACTACATACTGTTGATTTTTTGACGAGATCTAAGTGTAGGAAATGTCTCATTTTTAATATAAAGTCTCTTTGGAGTGCATACACGTACCATTTCCCGTTTAAAAGGGCTGGTATATTCTGGAAAATATCTCGGAAAGTAATATGGCAACGGGATAAATTTTTGGCGCCAATGCCAAGGGTGGTATATTTTTCTTTAAAAAGAGACCAAAGTCATTGATTTCTAAGTGAAATGATTTTTCTCGCTCAAATTACCTTAAGAGCGGTGAGAAGAAATGTGAGATAGGCAGCGCCTTGAGTTGATCTCTTTTCGGGATTCAAATCTATATTCGAGGAAGGAATTCTGCCGTAATAAATCTTCGGCTGTGAGTTACCAAACGGAGAGCTGGCGCTGAGGAGAGGGGCTTTTTAAAAATTTGTATCTCATGGTATGAAAGCGTTGGTTGGCTCCTCTGCGATATCTCGATGAAAGGCAGCTGGAAGCCACTTCAGCCTCATATTTCGGGAGTTATGCACGGCCGCCGGCGTTCCTATAACGTCACGCCTTCCTTCTGACGCGGCCGACTAACCAGACGTATATTGCAAACAAGACGAAGAGTTGAGGAACTTCGTAATCTAGTTTCTATCGTAAGACATTGATGCAAGCATTCCAAACGGCAGCGAATCCCCCCCTATTTTCAAATGTTAGTGTACTACGATCATAAACCACTGAGGGAAATATTAGTGTAACTTCAATAAAATAGGATTATCCTAGGTGTTCAATACCCTCCTGTATATTGTTCACTGACTGCCAAAAACTTGATAGGACTGTTGGATGACAGTGGTCATTTACATTGCTTAAGGTAGTTTGAGCGAGATAGTTCCCTAGTCATACTGAGGACCATATTCGAATCAAACGTTTTCATTTCAGCTGTCAATACGAACATGAATGCGCTGCTAGCGATGCAATAATCTAATTTTGTATGACTGAAATTCTACGTAATTATATGAAAGTTTCTAAGTAAGTCTTCAACTTGAATTACTTTTTTCTCTGGGGACGTTTAAAATTCCTTCACAACGAATGGTTTTTTGTGACTAAAAAAAATTACTGCGATGACAACATAATTTGTAATTCAAAAATAGTTGAGAAAACAAAAAAACTACACACTGATGATTTTAGATGTAAGAAATCCGTGATTTTTTAAACAAAGTCACTCTGTAATGCATACACGTACCATTTCCCATGTAAAAGGACTGGTACTTATCGTCAAAAATCTCGGAAAGTAGTGCGGTAAGGGACTAATATTTTTGTATCCTTGGAAGGGTGAAATGTTTTTCTATATAATAAGACCAAATATTCATTGATTTCTAGGTGAAATGATGTTTTGCTCCTACTACCTTACTACCTTGATGACGTAGTCATCAATTTACCTCTCCATATGTTTTGGCAATTAACATTACACCCCAATTTTTATGAAAATATTCGACCTATATTTATCTTAGTGCACCTATTTAAGTAACCTCTGCACCATTTATTTAAAAGATGAAAATTGTTCACTTAACATCATCCTTTTACGACAATTTTTTTTAAATTGAGGCTGTGTTCAAAGAATGAACATTAAACGGTGCTCGGTTTAATGGAGGCAAAAATTACATAACTATTGATAAAAATTATAAAATAGAATGTTTAAGCGTAAAGGTTACAGTTATTAGTTTATGGTAGGCAAAAATTATAATAAAGTAGACGATTTAATTCCGTTTTTGAAACGTTTAGGAAATTCTCCACTAGAAGTTTTAGCTCAGAAGGAATTCACCATTTATAAAAGCTATTAATTTAATCATACTGGAAATGTGTGTAACTGGCGGTATGTTTTCCAATTATAATATGATCTGCATCTCTACCAGCGAATGCTTCGAAAATATTGCGCAACTTTCTGAGCGAGCATTTATTTTAAACACCCAAGCTCATGCTCTGTTCAAATCAACCAGTTAATTTATTTCATCATACGCATTTTAAGTACGTTACCCACTGCGAGCTCCATCAGGTCACAGAGGAAAGTGTGTCAAACATACTTCAAATCTTTGAAAAGCTATTAAATGAGGGTTAGAGTGTGATGAGAGCAAGTTATACAAATAATACGAAAATGGACGGAAACTTTCCATCTTGATATATGTAACCTGAGGCTTTTTGATTTCCAGAACTGGTTTGTTCTTTATAGCTCGAAGAACTCTATTATACGGTAACTTTATGAAATCTAGGAAATATAGGGTCTCGCCAAAATTTTACTCCGCCCGTTTTTTTTTACTAAAAATGCCCCCATATTTCCATATATCAAGTGGAAATTCACCATTTTTCCATACCTTAGAGGCACATTTCCACGGTAAGCAAATTTAAAAAATGTCAATACTGCCCCGAAAAATTTCAACTGCGCGAGATGAGCTCTGAAGCGGCCGCCAAATTGTCGAAAAAGAATTATTTTAGAAGCTCCAGTGTTTTTTTAATGCCTCGAGGGAGACCAATGACATTTGCCGACCGGCGATACAAGCTACAGAAGTGCCCCCGAGGAAAGCCCATGGCGCTAAAGTCTACGCTCTTCACTCAAGGCCATGTATGGATTATATTTTTATATAAATGTGGGATTACAGAAGCTTCTAGATAAGTTTTGTGAATCAACAGAGAGAATGGAATTGAGGGTAAATGCGTGCAAGACGAAAGTAGTAGTTTTTGATAAGGAGAATGGGGAGGTTAACCTTATGATGAGGACGAATGGTGAAGATATTGAACAAGTGGATGATTTTGTGTACTTAGGTAAGATGTTTACGAAAGATTGACGGATAGATGAGGAGATAAAGAGACGTGAGAATGCTGGAAGGAAAGTGGTAGGTAACACGTGGAGCATATAAAGGAATGAGTGCCTGTCTAAGGAAGCGGAAATCGCCGTGAACAAAAGTGTACTTCTTCCCACTTTGATTTATGGTAGTGAAACATGGGTATGTCAGGATAAACATGTGAGTAGACTAAACGCCGTGGATATGAGTTATCTGATGAGTGTTTCCGGCAGAAGTAGGATGAGTGAGTAATAAATGAATGTGGGTTAGATGCTCGAGTAATGGACATATATGAAAGGAGTGTGCTTCGTTGGTTTGGCCATGTTGAGAGAATGGATGAAAGTCGAATAACAAAATACATATATAAGAGTGAAATGAATGGTGCGAGAGGTAGGCCGAGGAAGTTGTGGTTGAGGAAATTCTTAGGAGAAGGAATATTACGAGTCTCATAAACAGGAGGGCGTGTATAAAGCAGTGTATGGGGGTAAATGAGGCAAAAGAGGTTTGCAAAGAGGTTACTGTTTCAGTATGGAGGAAATTATTGAAGCAATGTTAGGTGTACAAATGTGTGTTTATGAGCGAAACTCTGTGACTGCGCCTACCCCGGAAGGGAACGGCGTGATTTGTATGTATGCATAAATGTGGGGGTATAGATTATTTGTTAACAGTTGACGGCCAGCAATAGGTAAGAGCTTGCCTTCCTGATAACTATATTTACTCTGAGCTTAGTATCCTCCCCAAATGGTAACACTCTAGTTATGGAATACATAATGAAGTTGATAAGCGTGGGGCGAAATTGTTAATCAATGCCATTCCCAACGCTGCAGATGAGGGAGTGACTGAATTGGGCAGAGAGGTTTGGGAAAATATTTTGAGCAACGCGAGGCTTGGAAGTGGAGTGAGTACGATACGAACGTCGACTCGAAAGGATTCCGGTATGCCTCTCGTCGGCGCTCCTCAATATTTTCATCTTTTCCTCGCTCCGCGTCACGTGATTTGAAATGAAGGCAGCGAGGACAGAAAGGGGCTCGGTGAACTGACGTCTCTCTACTCTCCCGGGAAAAAAAGTAACACCAGACATGTATCCAAGACAAAAAAACAAAAGAAGTGCGGCAAGCGGACATATTAGTGGTGAAATTGATGGCAATTTCGTAATCTAAAGGAAAAACGAGTGGCTGGCGATGATTACGCGATTAAAAAAATGTGCCCATTGCCACTCTCAGTTTATTCAGAGTGTAATATTGGTGGATTTGTTTTACCATCCATACGATAATATCACGATTTACCAGGGAATGTAGGATAACATATGGGCGAATACCATGGCTATCAAATTAAATGTTGCAGGCTAATCCGTCTTCAATTAAGCGGGTCTGCATCGCTCACTGTGAAGAAAGCTAACAGCTACTTTTGTTTCCACTAGGTTTTTCAATAGGTCACCCGAGATGTCAACGATGAAGCGTCATTTTTCGAGAATATGTTTCTCTAGTTATCAACTGTCCAATGTGTTGGGGAAGGAAAGGATTGCCGAGGGAAGCTGATTATAGTAGATGATGAGTCAGTGGATTTTTTAAGGGGACTGATGATTAGATGGTACAAGCGAGGGACATGTAATGAATTCGTAAAGAATACTCATCGACATCATTGGTCGTTCATTCCTATGAGTGGTTGACCGCAGGCCTCCACCTTTCCCCATCTTATGTTAGGTCCCTGACTTCCTGAAAGCTCTTCCTATGTGCTTTCCTCTTTATTGGGTCGATAAATTTATTCCTGGGTCTTTCTCTGGGGACTTTTCCCTTTGTTTTAGCTTCATTTATGTTCTTCACCAACCCATAGTGTCCCACAGTTAGTCTGATCTGTTTTAGCTTCAGTTATGCTCTTCACAAACCCACTGTGCCCCACAGTGAGTCCAATCCATCTGGTTCAAGTGAGTTCAATCCATAGAAAAGAAGGTTCTTCTTTTCTTTAGGAAAACTACATAGAAAAGAAGAACCAGATGGACTGTGGGGCGCAATGGGTTTTTGAAGAATATAACTGAAGCTAAAACAGAGGGAATAGTGTTTCATTTGGTCCTTTCCTCCTCTTCTCTAGTGTACACTTCATCATTTCTCTTTTTGTCCGTCCATTTTATCTTCAGCATCCTCCTCCAGTACCAGATTTCGAAGTCTTCTCGTCCCTTCTGGTCTAGAAAATTTATTGGTAACATTTACAATACCATATACTTAAAAGGAACACGACCCGGGCGTCAACGCTTAAGCGTCATCTTTAAGTATGTGGTATTGTACATTTTATCATGAAAATTTCTAAATATGGAATACCGCAAAGTTGCCAAGGAACTTGTGTCGTTTATTCCTTCTGGTCTACTTTTCCAATGATCCATGGTCCACGCTTCCGATCCATAGAGTGCCACACTACACACGAATGTTTTGACATAATTTTTCCTAGTTTGCAGTTCTATCCTCTTTGAACGCAGCAGTGTTTTTTTACAATAAACGCTTTCTTAGCTTGGGTTGTTCCTCTCCTCTTCTATTACTTCTAATATTTTTCTTCTTTAAAGTCTCTCCTATAACATTCACCCATGATATCAATTGTCTACCTCTTCCTTGCGCACAATTCATCTCCTACTTACATGTGTTCTTGTTTAAACATCGCTTTAATTCACCAAATTGGAGAATGAAGCAACTAAATGTTTGCATCATACACTTAAATATAATTCATATTTTAAAAGCCTATTTTAAATGAGCCACGTATTTACACAACCTGATATGTGAATGAACGCGCATTTCCTATGGTGTCGTTTAAAACAGTGAATTTTCATGATCCCTGTAGGGTGTTCCATATGGTCCTTTCCTCTTCTACTCTTCTGTAAACTTGATCATTTTTTATTTTGCCCGTCCATTTCATCTTCCGCTCCAGGTTTCGAAGGCTTCTAGTCTCTTCTGCATAGCTTTTCCAATGGTCTATGCTTACGATACATTAGACTGTCACGCTCCAGACAAATGTGTTCAAATACTATTTCCTGGTTGGTCCCTATCTTCTTTGATGCCAGAGAAATCCTATCATCTTTGAGCACAGCAGTTGTATTTTTCCATGTAAAAACATATTGTTCTAGAGTCACAGTTTACAAAACTTACTTATTTTGATTGATTTACGGTACATTTATGAGGAAATGATCTACCTTCCTTAACATCAAATCAAATTCCGTCATGTATAACGGGGGGCTAAGAACAAATCATGAACAGTTACAATATTTCCTCATAATTTATGGTACGCAGTAAAGATATAAATCATATTTCTGTTTCTCAATAAACATCTATGTATCAATTAATTTTGACGCCCAACAATTTACATGAAAAAATCACCTTATAGTACTTATCTGTTTCTCTAGCATCAAATTTTATCCTAGGCACCATTAAATCCATCAGTAAAAATTAGGGTAAACTCTATTTCATTGGGGTCAGATACGTTTAAGTCCATCATTCGCCTTGTGTTTGTGACCGATACGAATTCGAGGAGCTGTAGACAGTGGCTGGTTGATGCGTTTTCTCGGACTCTTTCAATTCCCTTGGGCTGGTTTTTTTTCTCTGGACATCCTGTTTGCCAGCGTAGTAAATTACTCCCTTTGAAGTACCTGGAATGGATCGAAAATGATGAAAACGGACCCTTATGAAAGCATTCGCGGTGAGGGGGGTGGGGGGGAATATGGTGTTGCAATGCTGTTTCTTTATGGAGAACCCTTGCACCGAAAATTTACGATCGCCCGCGTTTAGCTCGGGTCCAGCCGCCGAAGATGAAGCATTGGGGCGCCACAAGCGCCGGATGGGGCCAACACTCCCCATCCCCCCTCCTTCCCCTGTAACTTACCCGCCCCTCTTCCTAACCTCCTTTTCCCCCCTCCTCAACCCAACCCCCAATTCCCCAACACACTTCCTTTGCGCCGATGGCCGCTGCAGCCGCGATATAGGCGGACCCCTTAAAAGCGGTCACTAGACTACCTAACCGTTTCCAGAGGCAACTCCTCCCTCCCTGGACTCCTTCCAGAGAAAACAAACAAACGAAAAAAAAAGAAAGGCGATGGCAGTGGCCGATAGTGCCACGTGCAATCCAGAATGAATATATAGATGTATATTAACAAACATGCGCGCGCATGATGTTATATATTACGCGCAAATATAGATAATATTTGAAAATGATCGTGGTTTTCCTCCCGCCGGGATAGCGATCAATGCTTTTATTTTTGTCGGCTTCCGAATATGGGTTCAAAGACCCCAGCGGCAGCTCTCAAAACGGTCACTATTTGTGCTTTTAAAATATATTGTTTAATGAGCAAATGTACCGTCAAGTGTTTTCCTTTCCCCGTTTTGTTAACCCGCAGCGAAGGGTAATTCTATTTTTTTCCAATGCAACGGACAATTTTTTGGCTTCTCTCGCAGCTTCCATCGCGAAGGTCGTTGACCTCTTAACAGCAGATTGGATGAAGAACTCGTTCTCCATGGTTCTGCTATACTGCACTGCTCTTCTCACCAGTGAAAAACACTATTATATGGGTGATAGTTTTCTCCCATTCATAGTTTACATTTTCATAGTTTTATCAAGGATGATGGCAATTATTTAAATCGCTGTACACCGTCGTACCGTCGACCCCGGTGGCGGCGTGGTAAAGCCCTCGCCTGATAACCCGAGGGTCGCGGGTTCGACTCCCACCTGGGTAGATTATTCCCTGCCCAGAACATGGATGTTTGTCTTCGTCTAATAAGTTAATTTTAAGAGAGGAAAACAGTCCTAAATTCGCTCGAAAGACATGTTATTATTATTGATTACGTTTACGTTATGTATCTTTAACACAAACATAAATAACATGTAATTGTCCATGGGAAGAAACAGGTAAAAGAACAGGAAGAATGAAGGAAGAAACAGGAAGAAGACGGGAGAAAGCTGCATACTGTAGAAATATTCGACAGGTAGAAGAACATGAAGAAAGAACGAAGAAACAGAAAGAAACTGCATACTGTGCGATATATTCATAGTTTACATTTTCATAGTTTTATCAAGGATGATGGCAATTATTTAAATCGCTGTACACCAATCGAACACGTTCGCTTCGTGTAGTACCTACTCACATAACCAACCACACCAATACTACCAGCCGTTTCTACTCTTTAAAAAATTGTGGTCGAAAATCAGATGGGATGTTATCATTTCTTCACTTTCCTCACGCGATTATTCAAGAAATTAGACTTGAGAGCAATTAATCTCACATATCTTCAATGGTTTTGGAGCTTACTTTGTGGAGTTTAAACATCATATTATTATTATTAACTTATATTATCCCCCTTGAGAATGACACGAAAATGTTGAAACGGTCGGGCTTATACCAATTAAAATTTGTGTGGATTGGACAAAGTCATTTCATTTCATCTCAATATGAATTAATCTCACCCCTATACCTATCACTGACGGTAAGCTTTTCCTAGAAATTATAAGCCAAACTTGCTGGAAGCTCGTCATGGTTATAAAACAAACTTTTTAATTTCCGTGAATAATGTACATTTTGAATGTTAGTATCTGGATATGGTTTAGAGGTCGAGACTAGTCGTGCGTTCATATATTATGCTATCGAACTTGCGCAGTTCTTTTTAAGAGCGTTTTCCTTCCCTAAAAATATTTCAAATGTGGGGAGACTGTTAATTTAATTAAACTATGCTGCTCACTTTGGAACATTATCATAAAAAGTGGTACCTATCTCTAAAAACATTTTATAAATGGACCTGGTACTATTGCAACATATTGATAGCAACAATTTTAAAAAGTTTAATGTGCAGATTTTACGGTTATTTTTTTGTAAAACTAATTTATCAATCATTTCAATTTCAATAGCGCTCATTGTTGGAATTTGGTCACCCAGAGCAAATAAGGAAAAATCTCCTATTGGCTTAATCATGTAAAATAATGTTGTGGAGGACACCCTTGAATTATTTTTCTACAAGTATTATTTAATAAGAATTAAATATTCTTTGAAACGCGGACGGAAAATGATAAAATCTTTACATATAGAATCACTGCAGTCGGTCGGTATTTTATCGGTCAAACACTTATATGGAACATTTTATCTCGTAGAACCACGGTTATATTCATTTAAATAGTATCCTCCGAAGAAAATTAGGACAAAAGTTTGAATCTTAATTGAAGTGTGTCACTTAATTATAACTTGGGTAAGATCTGAAATTATTATCTTACAATTAAAATTTAGGTTGATAAATGTTTTTGTGTGAAATGCGAAACATGATTTTATCCAGACAGATTTTACGGTTATTTTATGTGTAAAAATATTTTAATAATATATAGTACCAATATAAAACTATTTTACCAATATGAAATCACCAATAATTTTAATGTAATTGGCGCGCATTGCAATTAGGTCACCCAAAACAAAGCAGGTTAGTTCTTATGTTTGCTTAGTCATATCAAATGTTGTTGCGGGAGGAAACCCTTTAATTATTTTTATACATATAGGAATTGTAATAATTAAATATTTTTTTACTTACGGAAGGAAAATTATAAAATCTTTATATATGAAATTATTGTAGTAAATTTTATCGGTAAGTACGGAACATTCTGTCTCCAAGAGCCAGTAATCATTATATATATTATTTTTCAAAGGTGTACTTTTGTCACAACGCCATAACTCCCATAATTCTTCATCAAATTTAATGATTCAAACATCGTTTTAAGGCTTATGTTCCCCGATATTGACGAAAATAGAGAAATGGTTATAAATTAAAGTTAATGTTAAAAAATTTAAATTTAAAGTTTATGTTAAAAACGGTACAGTGCCATCTGTTTACAATATAATCAACTAATATGTTAGCTACGGTTACGTGCTTAAAAGACTGTGGGAGGCGCCATCTATTAACACATCGTTGAGTTAGATTGTTTACATTCTACATGCAATCAGTGTGACCCTTTTACCGTTAACGTTTACCGTCGACCCCGGTGGGGGCGTGGTAAATCCCTCGCCTGATAACCCGAGGGTCGTGGGTTCGAATCCCACCTGGGTAGATTATTCACTGCCCAGGACATGGATGTTTGTGTTCGTCTAATGAGTTAATTTTAAGAGAGGAAAACTGTCCTAAATTCGCTCGAAAGACATGTTATTATTATTGATTACGTTTACGTTATGTATCTTTAACACAAACATAAATAACATATAATTGTCCATGGGAAGAAACAGGTAAAAGAACAGGAAGAAAGAAGGAAGAAGCTGCATACTGTGCGAAATATTCGACAGGTAGAAGAACAGGAAGGAAGAAGGAAGAAAGAAGGAAGAAACAGGAAGAAACTGCATACTGTGCGATATATTCGCACGGGTCAACTAGTATTCAATTTAACAAAGGGTTGTCCGCAGAAAATTTGGACAAAAGTCTGCTCTTAATTTAAATTTGTCTCACTTCGGTATAATTTAGTAAAAATCTGAAATTTTCATCGAAGATAAAATTGCTGTTGATTAAATATTTTTGTGTGATATGTGGAACGCGATTTTATCCTATTTCCTCGCTCGCGAGTTACGGCGAAATAGACGCTGACAGTGGATGTGACACAACATCTCAAGAGGGGAAGATATATGAGTTCCTGTCTCCCTTAGCCTAGTTTTCCGTTGAAACTCCTAGAGAAGCACGCAAAGCCACTTAAGGGGCGAGTAACTTACTTCCTCTCCGTGAGGAGAAAATGATTGACCGCTCCGAATAGCTCTTCAGCTGACGTTAATGCTTATTTAACCGGTGATAGTTTCAACGTATATCTAATTTTCTTTGTTAAAGCACTAAAGTAAACCACTAAGCCAAAGTTCACCAGACGTGATTTTTTTATTCATAAGGTCGCCTTCATTTATTCCGGCAAGCCTGAGTGCCCTGCACAAGCAGAGAGGGCGCGTCACGGCAGTCGTCGGAAGCTGACAAGCAACACCGGTCTCGAATGCCTGTGGACTGCGTATCCCACCAGATGTCGACACTTGGACAGAGTTGAGACGCTTTCAAAGATTCATTTTCCCCACGGAGCCTGTGGTTACAAAGAATTCTAGCGGTAGAAAACTTTACCAACATTCAATATGCCAAATACATGCGATCCCAAAACAGGAGATATTTGCATTTCATTTTGAGGAAAGCATGAAATATCGTACTTTTAGTGCAATAATGAATTGTATTAGATCATGGATAAGGATAGATCCTCATTGCTTATATTTCTATTATTAATTCTATTAGGTCAAGCCTAAGGAGAGACTGATTAATCGTCCGATCACTGTAGAAGTTGCTCTAATACTTGACATAAATTCTTTAATTTCGAAATTCCCGTATGAAGTTACCTCCGATAGTTCACTGTAAATACTAGCCTTGAAAATTAATGACTTAGACTTGTATTATTTCGTTTTTTGTCGCTAAAGGAATGTCGATTCTTTCCTATGATGTGTTAAATATAAAATGTTGCTGCGAGAAGTAATGTCATAAAAGTTACTTCATTATTAAAAGAATCAGCCATATCCGTTGCCAATAGAGTAATTAATACTGCCCTCGGACCGTGAAGAGTGGACTTAAAAACCTCTGACAACACGCATGCGTTTGAGAGATAGTGGTTTGAGAGATAGTAGGTTTATAGTTAGTGGTTATATAGATGACAGAAACGCATGCAAAGGATCAAAATTTCTTTCCTTTCACTGACAATTTGAAGTAACCTTCAATTTAAGTTTACTCGTAACTTGCTCTCTTTTTTTGCAAAGAGAGGGTAGTACTGCCGCTATTGGTTCAAAATCTGCCATCGACAACATTTCTTAGGCTATCAGAAAATCCCTCCCTTAAGCTCTTTTTTCACGGGGCACGAAATAGCACAATTTAAAACTGCATGCTTTTCTCAATCTGAAGAGCAATAATCATTTGATTAGAGCGGTGGATATTTTTCCATGTTGCGTTCATGCATTTGCGCAAATTCCTGCTTTGACTGCTATATCGTCTGAAAAGCGTAGCATGCTTACTTCTTCATTGTTGATTTTAATTTATTTCAATCCCATTTCTTGAGATTCTCTCTCTGTCCCTTCTTCAAGTATATGTTGAACGGTGCTGGTGAGAGGCTGCATCCTTGCATTACTCCATTGTTAATTTTAGCCAATATTTGTCTCTCGTATACCACTGGCAATGTGACCACTTGCTTCTGGTATTGTTGGTGGGTTATTCATCCGTCGCTATTTTTAGAAATGTCTTCTTACGGCCGCTTGCAAGAACGTTTAGTAATGGAATCAATAGTTTTATGCTCCATGAAGTTAAGGACATCATAAATATATTCGTAATGCAGGAACTGATCTACCGGTTTCATAACTTATCAACTATTAGTGTATGGTGAATCAATCCATTGCTTCGAATGTATGATCTAATATTCCTTAGCTAGATAAAATTATAATGGTTTATCCTATGTTTAAATCTAATGCACGTAATAATTATTCAGTCAGAGTAAACAAAATGGCCATTTTTCTGAAAACCATTAATTTATCAAGTAATTAAATACCAAGCGGTTCATCGCGCATCCGCCATTTTGGCTACTTATAGAGCTCATAACGCCATTACATAATTTATGAAGTCATTTGTTAAACCAACAAATTTATCGAATGTTTCTGCAAACGCTTACTGAATGGTTGCCATGACTTATGGGTTCCACAGCTCAAGGAATACATTATTCCTGCAAGTGGGCATTAATGGCGTAGTTCCAAATTTTGTTTTGTTTAATCAATCTCCCGTCAGCGAGACTGCTTGCGGCGTTCAATAATTATACTATTCGTTAATAAACCGGGGTCGAGATAAGTGATGTTGTTTTTCCTTCGAATCACAAAAATGGATCTTACCGCAAAAAATACCAGCGTGTGAATCGCTGTAAAATTAGATATTTCGGGCACTTAAATAAACTCTCGCGGAGGATTCACTTGGGAAAAATGTTTGACCTCGATGAGAGTGGAGGATGGGGAAGGACAGAAGTCTTTTAGAGAGGTGGAATGAGACGGGGGAAGATGAGAGGGTGGGGTGAGGTAGGTAGGGCTTGGGAGGGGATGCTTATGTGTCACGAGGATCCGTGCGTACGAGGGAGCGAGTTTGAGGGGGCGCAGGAAGAAGGGGCGGAAGCGATATCTCTGCCAGAAGGGGGTGGTAGGTGGGTGGTGGGGGCAGGAAACTCTACAGAAGTGAGAACAACGGATCTTCCCATGATATATGTAATTGATTTAGATGTTTGGAATTGTTGCCTAGGCTACGTGTTGCCTAAATTTACACTTTTAGTTCACCCAGAACTTGGCGCCACTTCGATTAGTCTTTTCAGTTGTTATGGTAAATAGACGTAGTTAATTATTGCTAACGTGAGACTGTAGAGAACATTCGATTACGATCGAGGAGATATGAATCACTTGATGCTTTGAATAGTATCTTGCTATTTTTGTCATCTTAAAGTTACTATGTATATGCTAGAGAGGAAATATCTAATACAGAAAATGTGTAAGAAGTTTATGAAACGTCCATCGTCTGCCAACGACAATGTTCGCAAGACTCTGATTCTAATTGGAATGCATTAAGCCTGTTTTGCATAAATAAAGAATTCAGAATGCCTTTTTTGAACAGAACTTGCTCCGTACCAGGCAGGAAAACTATACGTCCACTAGGACCCAAAATAGGAGACTCGGATTGAAAAATAAGAATCTGTTCGAGGCGGCGGAAAGTGCATTCATTTTTACCTACTCTGGAAAGATGGCCATTGTGAATACTCATGAAATCACCTCACATTATTATTAAATTTCCGTATAGCGATATTCACGAAGTGCTAAGAAGTTAATTGTGCATTTGTGTAATTAAATTTGCAGAGGAATTAAATATATCTGTAGACCGGACGATATTAAAAAATGTATAATTACGTCCCGCGTGTAGTGCTACATTTTTTATCCACTGCATTATGATTAATTGTAAGTAAAACCCATGTGTATCCATGGTAAAACCAGTTGACCTGTTTATTTACAAATTATCGGCTGCATTCACATTTGAACTCCCGTCTTTCATCACTAGACAAAACCACTTTCCAAAAAGTAGTTTGTTTACGGAATTCTAGACGACAATTTTTGGGGACGAGATAACAATCCATAACATACATTTGTGGATCTTACAATCTTTTTTCCCCAATGGTTTCAAAACTTTTTCATTAAAAAGTTTTCATTGAGCGGAGATATGTTATAAAAAATACTTTTCGTTAAATGGAGGCTACGTTCTAATGCATAATTATTATGATCATATTCTTCTCCGAGAAAATGAATCCAACGATGACATTGGTTACTGATTGGTTTTAATATAGATAACTGCATTATACTACCATTTATTTGTAATGAATATAAGAAAAGTTATTGAACCTACAAATTAAAAGATTTACTTCCTACAAATATAGGAGATTCATGTACGTAGCACTAGTGGAATCATGGAAGATCAGGAAAAGCGACTTGGGCAATGGGGCAAATAATCAAGTTGCAAAACTATAAATTATAAATAAAAAACTATAAATAAAAAACAGAATTTTTGAATTTCTGAAAAACAATAATGAAAAGAATCCTTCATTCTCTTATTCATAGTTTAGAAATATGCATTGCTACTGAGCTGCGTCAAATTTATTGATTAAAAATATTTTATTTCGTGAAATTGAGACCTGCCAACAAACTCAAAGAGGTTTTGCAGGACCATTATTGTGCTGGACCATTAAATTATGCGTAAATGTAATTACATATTGCGATGTTAATTTAGTGTCCATGTTAATTTCATTAAAAGAAATGATTGCTAAATTACTATGATAGAGAAATTTATGAACAATGCTTCTCACGTATGCTATCCGTAATTAGAAGAACAGATGCTCATTTTATATATTGGTGAACCCATCTGTAAAATTAAGTCTATATGCAGATCCAAAAAATTCAAATTCAAATGCCATTCAGAATTGTACAGAACTTGAGGGTTACTCTTACTTTTCGGTAAAGAAAGAAAACATGTCACCATGTAGAATAAGGTTCATGCCTTTGAAATGCAGCTCTCTGTACTATTTAAACATCGCTTCGGTGTATCAGGAGATGAGTTAAGAAGTCCTCCACAGTCAAACCGGACACGTGCTGGCGATTATAAAGCAAATCTATGTATCAAATATCTTGAATTTATTAATGAGATATGAGAATAAATATCGAAGTCTTAAGTTTGCTTTGATAGAGTGGACGAATGAAAATGCGAATCAGGCAGGAAAAGAATTTTCTATGTCGCCAATTTGAGAGAGTAAAATGGACGCATCGGTGGAACTGTATCCGAAATGATTAACAAGCAAAAATTCACTGCGTTTACCAATCGAGCCTTAATCGATCTGACTTTAGTTTGGTATGTTAAACGCAACGGGCTAGTGAGATCGATATGAGAAGCGGGCTAACTCAGACAATATGAGATTTCAAATCGATATGAACCATCGGGTCTGTAGCGCTTCCGGTAATTAATTTGGCTGTCTTTCGGAAAATAAATAAAATCATTATTATTCAAGGAGTGTGTTTTAAGCACTTTCAACTAGAATGCAAATATGGCGAGAGAAGAAAATACGCGCTGTTTAAAACTCTGGGTCAATCGTGCGTCAACAATTAGAGTCGATTATTCAATATTGTCATTTACAATCCGCATTGGTAAACCAGGCGGTCTGAGTCGGCTGGTTTGGAATGTTCAGACAGGTCCGAGTTCATGTCGATCTGAGTTCGATTGGTAACCGTAGTGATTTTCATGATGATAGCCAACGTCCGGACGGGATAAGGAAAGAGAGGACAAGGGAATATACAGACATTAAAACCGTGGAGAGCTTCTTCACATCGGTCAGCTAAGTACTGGGAGACAGTCGACTTGTTCATCCTCCATCGAAATGCAAAAACCCGAAACCCCATAAAAACGCAGGTAATCGGAAGGAAGGCCATGATTAACATTAATGTTCGACTGCATAAAATTCAATAAATTTGGCTTCATTATGGAGAAGCATATCTCACCTATCCAAAAATACCAAAATAACAGACTCTGGCATACTCAGGTTCAGGACCTGACGACGCTAGCTGTAACGTTAGCGAAACGGTTGTCCGTTAAAATTAAGCATCGCGGGAAAAATCCAAATAATCCGAACTCTATAAATCACCGCTGAAGCCTCCGTACCAAGATACAGACTAACTCAACCATATTATTGATAATAACTGGGAATTCAGTCACATAAGGCAACATTTTTGCACAATTAACATTTCAATTTTAATGTCATTCTTGTTACAGTCGCAAACATGAATATACATAATGGATTTCTCAAATCGTCGCCAAAAACTGTTGCCTAGAATTCCGTACACAAAGAACTTTTTCGATTGAGTCGCCGTCTAGTGATGAAAGACGACAGTTCAAATGTAAATACAGTCTAAAAATCACGCCCTACTGGTTTTACTTACCAGAAATCTTAATGCAGTAGATAAAAAATGTCGTACTACAAGGGGGACGTAATTACACTATTTTTTTAATATTGTCCAGTGTACAGATACATTTAATTCCTCTCCAAATTTAATTAAACAAATGCACAATTAACTTCTTCTTCATGAATATCATTCTACGGCAATTTAATAATAATGCGAGGTGAAAAGGGTGGAACGAATTAGAAGATGGATACAAGTACTATATGGATTTCAAAACCAAGATCCAACAATATCATCTATGGATGAGAAATTGCGCCAATAACTATCATTTTAATAACAAATGAAGGAGAGATTATTGAACCTACTATGAGGCCACTCATGAATAGTAGATTACAAATTAACATCCACATAAATCTATCTAGATCATACTTTCTGATTCCTAAGGCTCTCAACAGGTAATAAACCAAAAAAATGTAGCTGTAAATTAACAGTAAAAGATCCACACAGCAGAGAAAAGGCTCACGAAGTAAGTTCCATATGCCTCTTACACACTTTCTGTAGCAGGTATTTCCTCTCTAGCATTTACAAAGTAACTGTTAGGTCTAAAAAATAATCAGTTATTATTCACAGCATCAAGTATTTCATATCTTTTCAATCGTTATTGAATATTCACCACAGTCTCACGTTAACAACAACTAACAACGGCCATTTACGATTCGACTGAGGAGACTTTTTACTAAGTGGCGCCAAGAAATGGGTGAACTATATGTGGAAGTTGAGGCAACACATTGCCAAGGCAACGATTCCAAACATTTAAATCCATAATATATATTCATGGTCGCAAAAATACTAAAGGAAAATTTATACACGTATCTATGGTGATTAGGGAAAAATCTTACCAAGCCTACTTAGCATGATGAACAATGCATTTAAAAATTTCCTTTTTTTTTAAAAAACGGTTACCGTCATGCGAAGTTTGTGTCAACTAATGGGTTTAAATTTAACAAAAAAATAAAGTTTTTATTGACATTTCGAAACGCCCACGTTAAAAGAAAAAAGTTTTCATCCAACCTCGTCACTACTTGGAAGTGGATGGGTGAGAGGAGTACATAGCGTTTCGAATGGGGGTGGAGTTGAGTGGGTGGAATATGCGTGGGCCTATATGTCTATTAGGCTCCCACGGTGGCAATCATCGTAGCGAAACAAACAAATGCTCACACAGCATCCACCTCCGCATATCTCGCGGTGATCAAAAGCCTGGAACTCCCTCGTGCTCCTCTTTGATAAAACAAAAAAATCTTACAGCGTTCTGACTACTCGACCTTGACGCCGGGGAAACTTTTTTTTGGAAATTCCTCCAGGGGAAAAATTCCAGTGATACATGGCGGCGAAAATACGAAGCGGGCAGTGCAAATCAACACGCGACGTTGAAAGCGCTCGTGTCACCCTCTTACGGTATAAAAGCGTGCCTACATACATTCACATGGCTCGCTAATTTTTTTTTTTTTGCTTTTCTCCGACAAGTGAGGTCACAGAACCGATTAGGTGTGCTATCGCTGTGAAAATCGTGCGGATTTACTCGCTAATGGGTCTTCCAGACCCTGTAACTTCAAAACGCATCGGGAGCAGAGTGCATATTTGCTCATGGGTTTTTGATGCCACATTAACGCTCTCCAATGACTGTCGCTCGCTAGTGGCAGGTACATCGGTGTGTGAATACAGGCTGCTCGCACAAAAACACTGAAAATGGACTGGCTTCACATCTGAATACAAGTAGAATTCTGACTCTTTGATAAAATTGCACCCTGTAAAATCCTGATCGGACGACGAGCTTAGATTGAAAACGTTGGGATCGAATACATTTGACAAAAGAGAAGACATGGCTAAAAATAAATATTAAACGTATAAATTTACCTATTTTTAATGTTAAAAATAACAAAAAATTACATTTATGACTGTTCTAGAGGAGGATATGATTTTTTTCTCTTACCTGACAGAATTTTTCATATTGCATAGGTGCACAATTTAGGTTCATGGAAATCTATAAAAGTCCACTTATTCCCGCTACCTTTATATAAGTTATTGTTTGTTTTGTGACCTTTAAATATTTAATAAGTTTATTGTTTATTTTGTGTGCTTTCTTTTATCGTATTTCTCGTTTTTGTGTTTTAATGATTAATTTGTTTATTCTGCATGGTCATTGTTGGTTGGGAGGGAGTTGTTTAATTTTGGAAAGGGGGATTGTTGTAGTGGAGAGAGGAGCAGAAAGAGGTGTATGAAAAGTTCAGAAATAAAGCGCTACCAAAGAAAACTCGAAGGCGTTACAATGCCATATATGTACCAAGAACACTGCATAAGGATGCGACTCTTGATGCGCTTTCGACCGTCTTTTGCTAAAATTACTGTCGCAGGTTAATAGCGTTCCAGAACCCTCCGATAGGTGGCTCAGTTACCAAATGGATCCTTGTTGACAACGAGTAGGTCATTGTAGTGAAGGGAGTCCGTAGTGTATACGTGCGGAAAAACGACGAGAATTTGGTTAAAAATAGGTTTGCGGTGTTGTTTTGTGCCGGGGTGCTCTACAGGGTACGGGAATACAATGAGAAGGAACAAGATTCTCAGCGTAAAGAACAAAAGCTTGTTTAAGGCAAATGTAAGTTGACTTGGGTGGCGATTGTTGCCATTACCGCATGGTAGCCATTACGGTCACAAGAAATTGTGAATTTATAGCACTATTAATCTCATGAACGTATTTCAATCGAGATGTTTTTCTATTTATTCGAAATTATTCATCAGTCGGAGTCTCAGCTTCAAATATGGAGGAAGGCTATTCCTCGAAAGGATAAAGTCCTAGGGAAGGAGGATCGGGTGTGTGAGCTATATTTTCCTCCCGAGGACATACAATTGCCTTGTTTTCATATCTAGCCCGCCGGAAGCACTAACTTGCGAAGATTCTATCCGCAAGTTTGACCAACCACATCAGCTGTTTCGCCATCATCAGCTGATTTCGCTAGCGGAGGTTACGAAATATGTAAATTGGCATCGCATAACCGGAATTGAACTGGCTTTCGTATTAATTGCATTAATTATTATTTAAATGCATTCTTTTCCCTTATCTTAGATTATAAATTAGAAATTTTAGGGTGGAATTCGGTATACAAATCCACCGATCACATCACCCAATGCCCTACGCCTTCTGTGTCATTTATTTATTTCGCGACGCTCTCGAGAGTTTTCTCGTCGATGGCTCGGTACTTTAGGTACATAAATCTACTATCCAATGCCTTTAAGTATTACTTGCAGTATACATCTTCGTTCTGGTGGAGAAAAAGGAGACGTAAAAACACGTATAGTTAGCCCAGAGACGTCTGCTACAAGGATCAATTACTCAAACAGCGCAGCCTGTGGTCAAAAATGGAACTTTAATTCTTTCGCTTCCATTGGCAACAGAATCGAGATGGGAGTTTTCCGTCCTTATGAAGTGTTCTTTCCCATATACATACAAATCGATCGCCGAAATTGGGCAATTTTAGAGATGACCATATTAACAGTCCACACTCGTTATTCATTTATTTTGGAAGGAATCGGACGTAACTCGCATGCAGGATGATGCCCAGCAAAAAGCGATACAAATCGTGACGGAGGGGTCTGGATAATTTGTTGTGTTGAAAATGTCGCACATTGGAACACGTGAGAGCAACTGAGCATCCGATCGGGTCAAAATACAGGAATAATGAGAATAACAATCGCGCTTTTCCTAAACAATTGTGAAAGAGTAGGATTGTTGCTCTCATTATGACGAACGTCCACTACATTACGCCTGAACTAGAGAAACTTCAAATAAAAGAACTTGTGAATTGGAATTAAAAATGTATTTGTCGAGTAACCTGCATATCTTACACCTCCACTTTGTTTTTTATCACAAAGACCCCAAGACAAGATAAAATAGCGAAGAATTAAGACCTTCAAAGGAAGCTTCGAATGTCTTCTTCACCTAAATAACGTAAAACAATAATTTTGCCTCGTTAATCATTTCACCATTTCACTTACAATATATGACTCCCGTTATGAGTCTATGCGATGGAAAAAATATGAAATCGGGATATTTTTAGGTATCTTTTACAATCACCTTATTTTTCTTTCCTCCACGTTCACGTAACAGAGTATAAAATGTTCCCCTGTGCCCTTTTGCAGCAACGAAGTATCTACTGTCACTCGTTTCAAATGTTTATCTCCATATATGATTTTGATTATATACAGTCACGAGCCAAAATTAAGTTATTACCGAGACTGTGGGGTCTAACGATATCCTAAACTTCACTTTTTTGTTTGAATTTTTAAAATATGTGGCATTCACTAATGATGAGTCTTAGTAATAAAAAAATGCAGATTACTAGACTGACTTTATGACTAGAATGACTTTTTTATGAGCACATTCACAACCCCTATTATCTCAACAAAGCGCCATTTTTAATGAGTTGACGCATAACGACTTAATTTACAACAGTAATTAGCCAAAAACAAGAAAAAAATTGAATTGATAGAAACCTATGTTTTATAACTATAAATTTCCCATTTAGAACATTTTATCAGCAAGACTTTCGCGAAAATGGTCATAATAATAGTTATTTATGGTAGAAAATTACTATTTGCCCCGTTTTCTCCCGTTCTCTCATTCATAAATCTCTTTATTTTTAAATTTATAATCTCCGTTTTAAATTGTGAAAAATTGTAAAGATGGGTTGGAAATCCTTTTTCCTACCGAACAGAAGATGCATTTTTTCAATAAGCAGTTGGAATTAAAATTGAATGCAATTGAGATCGTTTTGGTTGATGGGCTGGAATTTTTTTTTGCTACCAAACAGAAGACGCATTTTTTCCAATTAGCAGTCACAACTTGAATTAAATTTAATTTAGTTTTTTTTTAAGGTGGAAGCACTGCTGATGCGCTTGACCATACGATAACTGCTCTAATTCTATGTAAAATTTCCGCTGGGTCAGTAACACGAGCCTAGAAGTCAGGAAGAATTTCACCGAAATAAATATATTGCACGGTATCTCACGTTGCCGTGACGCCAGGGTTATAAAATCCTCAGAGCGAAAGGCACTGGAAGAATTAGAGATATACTGTCATCGAAAAATGATGAAGATAAAATGGACGGATGGTTTCACCCGCGAAGGAGCCGCAGTGACATTCTTCGTAGAAAGTGCCTTAGAAAAGATTTCATCGAGGGGGGCAATCGAACCACGGAGCCCATTGTTATTTTTTCATCGAGCAACCCCAGATTTAAAAAAAAAGAAGGTTCTACGATGAAAATAAGCCGAGATATTGCAAAATTTTCAAGCTTGCATCAATTTGAAGTCCCGCTTCCAGTTTTCTCTTGCGCGGGACGAGTTTGTCCTCACTCCCCCCACCACGACGCTTCATGCCTTATAGAGCAAATAGCTTTAGCACTAGAACGACGGGACTTTGGTACTGACAAGAAGGATAGACTTAACCTATTAGGGCTGTTTTGAGAATTTCGAATCTCGCGAGGCATTCATAGTTACGACACGAAATCACAAAATAGGATGTATTTACCTCGACCATTAAAAATGTTATTTTTTTTATTTTAGTAATAATTACGAAAAATACTTGATTTTTTACTTATTTATGAGTATAATTTTTCAATATTTCCGGAAAAAGCGAACAGTTTTACTCTCCTTCGCGTGAAATGTCACCTTAAATGAGTCAATATTTTTGATTTGCAACAAGGTAACACTAGGAAATAAATTTTTGATTATCCTGGCTTATTCTGCTTTTTTTCATATTTGCTTCCTCTAGTAACCACAATTATATGGCTGAAACACATTGCATCGAAAGTAAATATATGTCAGGCAAAATGGCTAGGTTCGTCGTTCTAGTGTTAATTTACCGGGTTCGCAAGTCGTTAATGTTGCATAAATTTTGTTAAAATCACGCGTATAATATATATTGAGCCTTCATTGAGAAAATTTAAAAACTTAAGCCTTCATGTCAATAAACAATGGCGCTATGATTTTTAAAAACAGTCTATCTCCGATTCTATTGGTCCAAAAAAGTTCATTTTAAATCGTGTTTTTTAACTAGCTATTCATTGCACCTATTCTTGAAACCGTTACCTCAAATGCGACAATTTTATTCCATTAGTTCAAAAGAAAAAACCATAACTTTTTAAATGTAATATTTGCGAAAATTAATTTTCAAAAGGTCAAATTTTATTAAAAATAGACTGTTTAATTAAGTCATCGAGATTAAAACGCCTGTTTCTGATTTATCCTAAGTAGGAAAGTGACACCGTTAGAGAGGAAAAAGTTGATAACTTTTTTGATTTTCGGGATAAATAAGATAAATTGTGCAAAAACTATTGTACCTAATGATCCCATATTTAGCACTCTTTTAAAGTATGGCAATACCCTTACCTTTTCGTAAGTTTCATACAATTTTATCAAAAAGTGTTAAAATCATAAAAAATAATAAATAACCATTTTACCTGTTTTTTGCAATAAAGTTGTTGTTTACAAACCGATTTTAGTTTAACACATCTCAATGTGTAGATAACTTTATTTCCTACGATTCTTTTCCACGTCAATTTTCTCTACGATGCATAATTTTCCGAGTGCATTGGAAAAACTGATTCTACCCTCTAAATGTTTAAATAAAACGTGAATCAATAAAATGTTTTTGAATCATGAGATGAGAGGACTCTTCCAATGCGACCCTTTTGAGTTTTTCGCGATGAAAATGCAGGTAAGAATTTATTCAAGTTTTGACTAAATATTCGGTTTATTTTCCTGGCCTACAACCAGAGCGACTTAGCACCTCTCTTAATTTTTCATCCAAGGATCTTCCTATTAAACGCTCGATGATCCTTAGTTTCTTAAATGGTGTGCCACACGTGTTTAGTGTTTAAGAACACAGATACGAAACATATGCAGCTCAGCGTTAAATAAACTAGGTTTTGTTAAGCGTATTATATGAAGGTCCTCGGATGAAAAGGTCAAAGAGAGATACTATTTTGCCTTCAAAGATTAGGCCACACCTTGAATATTCCGTGAGCATTTGGGACCCTGGTAATAAAGATTTAACCATAAAAAATAAAATAAATACGATGAAAACAGCACGCTTTATTAAAAACTACTATGAGCGAACCTATAGTGTCTCACAACTTTTGGAGGGATTAAGGTGGGAGACCCTAGAGACTCAGAGGCTACACGCTAGGATTAGCTTGCTTGAGAAATTCAGACCTTGTGTGTTTCAGAGTGACACCGAGAATATTATGACGCCTCACCGCATCTCTAGGTCTGACAAAAGCGATAAAATAAGAGAGACACATTGCCTGGCACAGCCTTACCCGTTTCTGTGGCAACCATATCCACGTTCATATCACGACCCACTCACCCTTTCAGCCCTCACTGCTGGGAACTATTTTTTTCTTAGAAAGAAGGGAATTTCCCTTTCCCATTTCTTTCAAACGGATGTCTATGTCTGTTCGAGAACTTCCAAGTACACTGCCATGAGTGAAATAACGAACGGTGGGAGCCCCTAGAGACTCAGAGGCTACACGCTAGGATTATCTAGCTTGAGAAATTCAGAGCTTGTATGTTTCAGAGTGACACCGAGAATATTATCCCAGGGAACTATCGACCAATATCATTGACGTCTATTACAGGCAAGATTCTCGAACATATCGTTGTTAGCAATATTATGACATTTCTGGACAGTCGAAACCTCCTGCCTAATTGTCAGCACGGATTCCGGAAAGGTTGCTTGAGCAATTGAGAATGAATATCTTTCAGAGCGACACGGAGAACATCGCATTAGAACCACATTATATTTCCAGGTCCGACAGAATCGATAAATTAAGAGAGATATTTTGCCGAACGGATAGGTATGGGAATTCGTTTTTCCCCCGAACAATTAAGGACTTTAATAAATGCTAGGCGGAACTTTGCTTTTTTTTGTTTTTTCTTTTGTTTTTTTTTGTTTTTTTTTGCTTTTGTTTTTTTTGTTGTTTTTTTTGTTTTTTGTTTGTTGACGGTTGGTGTCCTAACACCCCCCGCCACACGCCTTTTGAGGCGGCTTGCGGGGTAGTATGTAGATATAGATGTAGATTATGAAGCCTCACCGCATCTCTAGGTCTGACAAAGGCGATAAAATAAGAGAGACACATTACCGAGCAGAGAGGTACAAAAACTCGTCATTTTCGCGCACAATAAGCAACCACAATAAAAATTGAGTTCCATTATATACTCTCCCATAATACACGTCGCCATTTCACCTCCCAAAAACTTTATACGGCTGGTGTCCTAACACACCCTGCTAGCAGGGTAGTATTTAGATGAGGTATTATGTAGAATTGAATCAGATGGTGTCTACGATTACAGAGATGTAGCAAATTATTCTTCGGATTGATGACTAATTGTGATGATTACCTAACCTAACATAAATGTTTAACATATTTCAGCTCACAATCAGTTCGCTCACGTATTCATGCCCAAGCGTTCCCCTTATTGCTTCCCCAGGGAGGAGTTCAATCATCCACATCCAGCCTTTGATTATCTCTCTCCGGCCTTTCATCTCGCGTCGTTCACTCTTCTGTCAACACGACCAAACGGAAGACGCTTTGCCGCGTGCCCGTTTCTGTGGCAACCGTATCCACGTTCATATCACGACCCACTCACCCTTTCAGCCCTCACTGCTGGGAACTCTTTTTTTTAGAAAGAAGGGAATTTCCCTTTCCCATTGCTTTCAAACGAATGTCTATGTCTGTCCGAGGACTTCCAAGTACACTGTCATGAGTGAAATAACGAACGGAGAAGTGCCATTTCGACGAAATTGTTTCCTTCCATGAACACATTGAGTCATTCTTTCGGCCGATTTGGATACTAGCCTAAGATCTTTCCGCCAGCCTTTCTGCACTCCCTTTAGTCCCATATTTCTCTTAGATTCACTCGCAACTATAAGGGGAAATAACACGATATTTTACGCCTTTCTAACGTTTGTCTATAGCACATCCTCACTTTTCATAGTTTTCTCATCAAACCGAATAATGAAATTAAAAAATTCTAATAATGATCCACTAAGTAGTTTATTTAGTCTATTTAGGGGACATTTATTTAGTCTATTGTTTAGTTTATAGACTATTTAGGGGAGAATTACTAGAATATTTTAATTTCCGATATGGATAGGTTCCACAAAGTCAAGTCTGAAGTTATTAGTCAAAAAATTACGAATAATGAAATGATGAAGTACTTAGTTTTCACAAAAGATCATTAATTTAGAATAAAGTAATTGAAATGATTATTGTGTTCAAAGAATATAGGATCACCAATAAGGTACGTCTACATTTACATAATACCCCGCGAGCCGCCGCATGGGCGTGTGGTATAAGTTTTTTTTGGGATGAAATGGTGACATGAATTATAGGAGTGTATTTAGTGGAGCTCAGTTTTTATTGTGGTCGTTTATTGTTCGCGGAAAGAACGAGTTCTTGTACCTATCTGTTCGGCAGTGTATCTCTCTTATTTTTTGGCATTTGTCAGACCTAGAGGTATAGCGAGGAATCATGATAACATTCTCTATGTCGCTCTGAAAAATATCAGTTCTGAATTTATCAAGCAACCTAAGCCTAGCGTGTAGCCTCCGTGTCTCTAAGGGCTCCCGCCTTAATCCCTCTAAAAGTTGTGAGACACTACACTCGTAGCAGTTTTTAACGAAGCGCGCTGCTTTCCTTTGTATTTTATTAATTTTTTTGGTTAAATCTTTTTGACCAGGGTCCCAAATGCTCGCAGGACTGGAAAGGTACTAGAGACAGTCGCTGGAATCGTTCTCAGACATGAGCCATCATGGGTAGTAAGAACGATAGAGATAAGTGGCTTCCAAAATATATAAAATATAGTTTACTAGGGTCTGAAACGATTAAGAGTTCGTAATAATGGACTCTTAATCGTTTCTTCTTCTTCTTCCATAGCTCTACAGCCCGGTGTGGGCCTTGGCTTCCTCAGTTATGTACTTCCATTCGGCTCTCCTTTTTGCTTTTCTCACTATCTTCCAATCCCCACTGTCCTTCTTCAGTTGTCCTGTTCACTTCAACATCTGGTAGCCATTTTTTGTGTGATCTTCCTCTTCTCCTACTCCCTTCCATCCTGCTGTTAATTAACAAATTTGGCTTTATGTACTCCTCTATCCTTTCACCATGGCCCAACCATGACAGTTGCAATGACTTGGAAAACGTATTGATATCCTTTTCTTCCAATATTTCATTTGTTTCACAGTTCATTCTTATTCTCCACGTTTCTCCTTCTTTGGCTGGGCCATAGATTCTCCTTATTATTTTCCTTTCAAATTATTCTAGTGTGTTTTTGGATAGGAACCATGTCTCAGCTCCATATGTAACTACTGGTCTAATCAATGTTTTATAAATTTTCAATTAAGTTTTCCTGGGCAGAAGAGTTGATTTGAGGAGGGGTGAATTTGCAAAACAAGCCTTGTTACCTTGTATTACTCTTTGATTAATCTCCTCAGAAATTTTATTTTCATTATTTACTATTACTCCAAGTCAATTTTCTGACCCCCTCCAACTTGTAATTCCCAATAATTTGGTTACGTATTAGTATCCTGCCCATCTTTCTATTATCTAATACCCCTCCCCTAAGACTTCAACATTTTTGTTGTTACATGAGTTTACTTTTTGGTGATATCCTTTGCTCATGTGTTTTACAACTTGACAGGACATTTTGCTTTTATTCAATTGCTAAGCTGCTCTACAGTTTCTACCATATTTTTCAAATGCTCTTTTTCTTTCTTTTCAGTATATTATCAGCTTTTTTCCTGCTTTGTCCATATTTTTCTCTCGTTTATCTAGTCTCCCTTTGAAGCATAATGTATCTTTATGACGCTTAAAGCTAAGCATAATTTATCTGAAGCATAATGTGCGTAAGAACACAAGAGGAACCATTCATTTTGAGTAATAGCCGAAAAACAAAGTCCAGGTGAATGGGTCACACTTGGAGACACGATATCGTGAGTACTTAAACGCTCTGCTTCTGATAAAAAGAGGCTTCTCATTCAAGAATATCACGAAGGTTTGTTGTTGTGGCAACAGTTTCGCCAGCGTTGCAATGCAGTCTTCAGGTCAGTGTGTCGATATCTTGATCTTGGCCGTTCTTATCAGTCTTCATGTTTCCCTCTCTTGGTCATTGACGCTCCCTGATTGGTCGGCCGTGGTCCGTCGTTTCTGGCGTGGCGTCGCGGGAAGCTGGTTGATGCTCTGGCCGGATACAACCTTTTCCTCTAGTTTTGGAAATGGTACCCATCTGTGTTAAAAAAATCGCCAGGCGTTTTGCGATTTCTATGCCTTTTTATGCATAGAGACGGCCCAGACCAATGCATCAGCACTTAAACCTAATGATACCAGCAGTAACATAGGCGAAACTTTGGTCACAGCAACATACGAACGCAGTATTTTCGGAAAATGAAGCCACTCCACACTCCAACCAACACTCAGCGGAAGCCTTCGCTCGCATCTGGGTTCGATTCCCAGTTCAGGTGAATTATTTTTACACAGTGAATTTCACACAATTGTGAGATCACCAGCGGGTGACTCCGTTGAAGTAACTGCGCGGCTAGTTCCGTGGTTCTTTGAAAATATCCAAAGTAAACACCTTTGTGTTTAAAGTTGGGCTTTACCCCGTGGACTGTAGCGCTAAGCGCTCGCATATGGGTACCTCTGGCATCATGTGTACGGTACCTGTGAGGACAACTTGCTCGTTAAAGAAGCCTCCATGAGATTCACAGTGGAAGAGGACGCCTGGGTAGCTTAATTCCTTCGAGCACTCGGGGCAAAATCGAGGGATCTGTGTTCGACCCCCAGTCCAGGCGAATGATTTTTCCTTTGCGAATTTCACACAACTGTGTGATCACTAGCGGGTGCTTCCGTTCAAGTAACTGCGCGACTAATTCCGTGATTCTTTGAAAATTACTTTAATTTCTTGAATGTTTCTCTCTCATGCTTGCATCTTATAAGAATCAAGGACTACCGACGCTGTGCCCTGCGCGAATCGTTCCGTAAATGTCCTCGGTGATTCGTGCCACACGCGTGATGGTAACGCACCCCAGGGACAGTGAATCTTGAGTGACTTGAGTGCCGCAGCCGGAGAGTCGCCTCTTTTGAAATGAGTCGCGAGGCGGAGGAAGCGAGATTTCCCACGGGAGAGACAGAGAGAGAGAGACCGAACGCGGTGCGACGCGACACAGTCAGGGTTTCCAACTTCTGAAGAATTAGATCACAAGAATATGAAATTCCGGAATATCAAACTAAGGTGGCAGAAGCGATTTTCGCTTATGTACAGATTTGTGTGAATATATGTCCACTGGTATTAACTCGTGATATCTATAGATAGAAAATTGAGGTATATTAATAGGTTAAAGCGATTGGATTGGATATTTGGGGAGGCGACCGACAGCTAAGGTCATTTGCGCCATAGGAGACGGGTAAAGGAGGAAAGGTGGATAGAAACCCACGCTTAGTTATTGCGCGGTCATTGATTTTCAATGAGTAGAACCTAGAAAATGCGGAGAGGTGACCGATTGGACAAATTGTGACGTTATTTCCAACGATAACCCAAAAACTAGTTGGATTAGCCCTTTTTAAAAATTACAATCCGATCGAGAACTGACCTCCAAATTTTCATGATAACACGACTAATGTGTTCATCACCTCCAAATATTTATCAAAGTTATCAGTTTATTTACCAAGTTCGCTTTCGGAAGAAGTCTATAGCTGAAAATGCACATAAAAGAGGAATCACTAGCTTTTCTACTCGACTTATCTGGGTTAACTGCTCGAGTATTACCATCACTAATATGTGTGGCAAATTTAAAAGTGATTTAAAATATTTAATGGCATTTATCATAAAATTTACGCATTTAATTGTTTTCTGTGTGTGTCTGTGAATTAAATGGTGTTGGCATATTTACAAAATTTTACGTGCTTACCCCAGTAGTAATAACACCAACCCTGGAATAGAAGCTGGGAAAAATAACGTAGGTATAATTCACAAGTGACGGTTGAAAAAATGTTTGAACGAGTTAGCCCTCTAAACACCGAATTTATTGTCCAACATAAGCAGTGATTTCACATATAACTCCTCTCGTGGGAGAATCAGAAACTAAAAGTTACGAATGAGAGATATTTTCGTTGCCAAGATGTTAAATTTGGTGTCACAAAGGCATATACACGTAATGATGCCTAATCAAAGATAAAAAATAAACTCTTCCACATGTTACCTCTAGGTCACACTGCGTGATAGAAAAGCCAATACAGGCTACGCGTTAGATGAAGAAGGAAATATGCTCATTAAAATAAAAGAACCTTTACTTTTCCAAACACTTACTACGCAGTATGACACAATAGACAATCACGCATCTCCAAAGTGGATGTATTAATGATAACTATGAGCCAAATGAGTATTGAAAGTAGGCCCTGCTAAAAAATTCTGAATAGTTTCCTTATAATACTTCTATAGAATTTCTTAAAAAGTTCTGTCGATATTCCTGAAAGTATTGAAACGCCATTTTACGGAATTCCCTACGACGTTCTGTAGAATACCTACCTTAGGATGTTCTGCAGAATACCTTAGGTCGTTCTGTAGAATTCCTTAGGACGCTCTGTGGAATTCCCTACGACTCTCCATATAGGTCCTTAGAAAAGGAACTCGGTCAACGGAAACGTCACATATTTCCGTAGAGTTAATGAAGTTCTACAGAACAGCTTGTAAGGACTTATTTTTCCCTGCAGAAAGGAGTAAGGAGTATTTTGCCTGTATTTGTTCTGTAAAGACAAGATCTCATGTTCCGTACAGATCCTTAGAAAAGGAACTAGTTCTGAAGAAAAAGAGTCAATTTCTGTAGAATTCCTTACGTTCTACAGAAAAGCTTCTAAGGAATTTTTTAGCAGGGGGGCATGTCTCCAGCACCCGTTTCGGAGGCTTCTTATTGACTGATGCGATTTTCTCGGAGCAGCCGAGCGTCCATTAGGGAGTTATTTTAGCGGAGCAATCAAATTACTGAGAGGCATTCTGCACGTGTGTACACACTGAAACAGCTTTGAAAGACTTGGCTCGCAATAAATTTCCACCTTCGACTTGCAAGGTGAAGAAAATGCACTCACTCCATCTATCAACCTCCCGCTGAAAATCGTAATGCAAGGGACGATATACGTCGGAAAGTATGTGTTGTGATCAAAGTAACTGCTGCTCAATAGAAATGCTTAATTGAAATTGGTTGATAAACGATATACCAAAATATTGTTCGGAATTAATGGGTAAAAAAGTTTCGCACCACATGGATCACGCGAATGGGGTAGAAATTCAGCATGGCTGGAAATTGATCGATCGATCAAATCATAGCTGGAAATTTATTAATCTTCAGTCATGTATTCATTTTTAACTCATCATGATTCTAACTCTACCCTGAAAATTTCACCCACCTAGCTCGTTTAGAGATGTCCAGGAGTTTTGATGAGTCAGTCAGCCAGTCAGTTTTGTAGCTTTATATATATATATAATTATATATATATATATATATATATATAAATACGTTGATGGATTGGAGTCAGCCATGCGGCGATGAACACATGATGTGGATAGGATGGAGGAGATAGAGACACAAAAAAAGAGACGATCACACTTACATAGCTAGCTTTCGGAACTAGTCCGTCTTCAAGGCGTATCACGGAACAAATGTCCACATTGACATTTGTTCCGTGATACGCCTTGAAGACGGACTAGTTCCGAAAGCTAGCTATGTAAGTGTGATCGTCTCTTTTTTTGTGTCTCTATCTCCTCCATCCTATCCACATCGTGTGTGTGTATATATATATATATATATATATATATATATATATATATATATATATATATATATATATATATATATATATATATATATATATATATATATATATATATATATATATATATATATATATATATATATATATATATATATATATATATATATATATATATATATATATAACTATATAACCACTCGACGAAAAACACGTGTAGTGCACAAATATTATAAAAATGTCACAGGCGTGACTGGCAGTTACACATAGAACACACACAAAAAAAGAAAAACTCACAGATATTTTTATATATATTCGGCGGACACAACCGCCTTCTTCAGAAAAAAGTAGCTACTTATATACCTATACCTATATGTAGCTACTTTAACATATATATATATATATATATATATGTATATTAATAATAAATAATCAACAACAACAACTCTTAGAAACCACATTGTTTCATGCGGCCACCCTGTTCTTCAAATTTTTGAAAATAGGTATAGTGCCATATCAACTGGATCTCGCCTGACTGACGCCAACTTTGCGCAATCTAAAAATACATATTCCGAAACAAGAACCTTATTTACTCAGTTAAGAGACGCAGATGAGGTTATCTTGACCTACCCTAATATATTTTAGTGTTTCTCTTTCAGTGATCCAGTGTCTTAAAGTCTCAAAAGACTTTTTTTTTAAAGTGGAACTCTGAGCGAACGCAAGAAAAAAATAGTTGGATGAAATAAAAACAAAGCTTAAGGTGTGGGAAAAGAGTGATGGCGCGAGGAGAGACGGAAAGGGGTAAACAAAATTAAACGAGGAAATCAATAGTGAGGATAGGCCTGATTCGCAGAGGATAGGAACGGAGAGCAGAATATGCTTTCCTACGTGACCGAACTAAACAGACAAGATCACTGCAATGGGCAACAATAATTTCATTTGGGCGATTCTTTCGGCGTTCTCACGTTCATTAGTAACGGCTGTAATAATTGTCACACATTCATAATAGAATCGTTTATATCAACGACTTCCACATGCAGCATTAACCATTGGTCGTTCAATCCAAAGATTGGTGAACTGCAGCCCTCCACCCTTCGCTATCTATTGCTAGTTCCCTTACCTCCTAGCATCCCTTCCTATGTACTATCCTCTTTATTTTGTCCATAAATTTATTCCTGGGTCTTCCTCTGGGGACATTTCCCTCTATTTTACCTTCAATTACGTTCCTCACCAGCCCATTGTGTCTCAGGGTGTGTCCTAACCATCTTGTTCTTCTTTCCTGTATGGTGTTCCATATGGTCCACTCCTCTTCTACTCTTCTGTACACTTCATAATTTCTTATTTTGTCCGTCCATTTATTCTGCATCCTTCTCCAACACCAGATTTCAAAAGCTACCAGTCTTTTCTGGACAACTTTCCTATGGTCGCTTAACAGGATATTTATTATTATGCGTCAACTTGTAAGGTAAATGTGATGCTTATCTCGCAAAGAGCCAAAAGGCGACCGAAACTTCATCATTAATTCTAGCTAAGAAGTATTACTTCCATGGCCAAATGCGGCTTTAAAACCCTATCCACAGCCTGAAGGTTGATGAAAATGGGTTTTTTGTCCACCTAGCGGAGAAGGATGAAGCCAAAATTTCATTATAAGGACTTAAGAGATCCTTTATATTTCATGATTAGCTCCAAATGCCATTTTTGATTATTTTGATTCGGTATCACCATTATTTGGCAACCTTTAAAGAGGATTTAAGAAATTAAATCCATCCGAATCATTCCTGAACCAAGACCCTGAAGACGAAATCTTGATTAGTGAATACCTCATTTCCCGGCGTAGGAAATTTCGCCCATTCCTGCACGGATAGAAAAAGGTATATTTGGTAACTGCCAATATTATAGGGAAGGGTAAATCAGGAGCATTGCATTCCCTCCTGTGCGTTGCTCTCATAGCAACCTGAAGCGCACCAGCACAGCCAGATCGAAAGCTTCGTCGACGTGCGCTAAAAAACAAAGTAACTTCGATAAGTGCGTCCGCAGTTGTTAACTCGTAGATTTTCGTCATGATACTTCTAGAGCAAGGTTGGTCTGTATAAATCTTTTCGGTCGAAGGCTTTGACGTCGGTTGGATAACTTTCATCCAGACTTACAGCAAGATCGAAAGCTTCGTCGACGTCGGCGCTAAAAAACGAAGTAACTTCGATAAGTGCGTCCGCAGTTGTTGTTAACTCGTAGATTTTCGTCATGATACTTCTAGAGCAAGGCTGGTCTTTATAAATCTTTTCGGTCGAAGGCTTTGACGTCGGTTGGATAACTTTCATCCAGACTTACAGCCAGATCGAAAGCTTCGTCGACGTCGACGCTAAAAAACGAAGTAACTTCGATAAGTGCGTCCGCAGTTGTTGTTAACTCGTAGATTTTCGTCATGATACTTCTAGAGCAAGGCTGGTCTTTATAAATCTTTTCGGTCGAAGGCTTTGATGTCGGTTGGATAACTTTCATTTGTAACTAAATTCTTGCTAGGGCTATTTCCGCTGTTAACAAGAATGCATTCTTAACGTACACATTTGCAAATTGCAATCGAGCAGATAAACATGCTGCATACCAGTATCTATGGATGCACTTTGACTCCTCTCTGTGGTTGCTAACATGTGATTCATCGTAGCCTTCAACCATAATTTGTACGCAGGTTCTTGAGACGTCTATTGCTCGTGTCAACCGCAGAACAGAGTCATTTTGGACATGGCAACGTCCTACCTATTACGCAGGCTGCACCAAGTCCAACACCTTGAATAAAGCGTTGGAGTTGGAGGCAATATGAGAGTAGAAATTGTAGGAGAGACATTGAGGTAGACGGAGAGGGCACAAGGACATCAAACTGTGACCTGACAACCAATATATCCGCCATAATGCTTTCCCCTGTTATTTCGCTGCTTGAATTCGTATGTCACGGCGGAATGAACGTATTTGAGGATATGAAGCAAATATATTAACTCTCCGATAAAATTTTAGATGAGACATTTTAGACACTTATCAAATATATATTAGTTCGAAGGAGTTATGAATTATTTTCAATTATAATGAGATTATTCGCTGAGAAAACAAATTTTATTAATTTAAATAAATAAAAATGTAGAATTCATTTTAAAAAATAGTAAATCCATGCTGATTTCAAGTGAGAGATCTGTTGATGACGATCTAAATTGCAAAATTAGAGCTTCAGCCTGTAGACACAAAGCTAACATGATCTAAAAAAGGTCATATTTCTACAAAATTGATTCTCACATACCGACATAGGTTTCAACAATACTTACGATATGTCACTATCAAGGTACTTAAGTCGACATGAGTATTGCCAAAACTTAGGTCGGTGCGTGAGAATAAATTGTACTTTATGTTTTTATATATAAATTAAACTTTATGAGAACACAAAGGTGAATCGGGGGAACCAAATTTGGCGGACCATTTTTTCCAACGTTACGGCTTTGCCAGCATTGGCCAGCCTAACCAGCGCCCTCTCCTATACACCTCGATGGGTGGAAGGATAGACAAAACTAGGACTTGCCTTGAGGTTGTGGAAGAAGAACAGAGCGGCGAGGACGGCCGGGGCGATCCAGAGGAACATCCGGAGAGTGGTGAATGGCAGGCCGAAGAGTGAGATGAGGACGGACAGGATGGCGGCCGCGGCGTGCGCGAAGATCACGGGCAGGATGCACCGCTCGGCCAGTTCCCATGGGAAGCCCGGGGGCGGTGGGGCCGGGCCCACGGGACTCCCAGGGACCAAAGAAGCCCTCCTCATGGCTCCTGTGCCGGCTGCTCGCGAATCGGATCACTCTCGTCGACTGCAACACAACACAAAGAATGACATTAAAAAAAATAACTATGACCAACATCCAATCTATTTGGTTTTACATACATCCATTTACATTGATATGCATATAAATACAACATAAAAAATCGCCATTGTAAATTATATCGTGTCACAAAAAAATACAAAAACCTACCAACAAATAATAACACGACACATCAGTCCAAAATAGGTCCTGCTAAGCTATTTAAATAGCTTGTCAGCAGGATCCCATTTTGATCACAATGATATTTATCGTATTCGAATTCATGTCTGTATATTTTTATGAGGTAGAAAAAATTTGGAACACAACCTCCAAATTAATAAAATTTTGCATTTTAAGAGCCATTTTTTATTTTATTTTGTACCTTCCTTTATTTCAGTTAGATTTTTTCAGTTTGTGGGCATATTATTTATTACATGAGTTGAAGAATAGACAAGAGATTTTTAAACTCAATTGGTCAGCATCGCAATGCAGTAAAATATCTACAAGGATGCTACCGATGGAAAATTTAGAGACCATAATGGCCGCTTTTGAGACTGAAAATGATTATTCGACAGGTAATACGGCTGTTTGATTGATTAGCTCCCTGATGCTCTTTTGTTAATCTGCCACGCAATACAAACATCACGTTTCGCATGGTCCCCCATAACACTTTGGGTGCTATGGACGTAATGGTACGTCCTCCTATATTTTCTGAGAAGGACGTTGGACGTGCTAGGACGTCCATGGAATACCTATCATTATTGAACGGCAGCTGGACAATATGGTACGGCTCCACTCTTTCTGGTTGACATATATATGACCAAAAAGTGCCAAATAAATTTTGATATTATATTAAAGTTAATTAATCTAGATTCATGAGAGAACTTTTTCACAATCCAGGTAAGTGTGTACAATCGTCAGTTTTTCTGAGGGGACCTCCAGTTTAAAGCCTAGCTCGCAAAGTGTTTTCTTTGAAATCTCGTATACCTACGTAGTTCTAGTTTATAAAAATCATCATGCATATACTTTATTTATATGCGATCACCTTCAATATATGTATTATCTGTATTAATTAATAATTATCCGCATTCCTGGCGAAATCTAGAGAAAATAAAGTAGAATACAGATCAATAAGTAGTAGATACATGTTTCAAAAGTTATTTGACTTAGATTTCAAATCGTTGATGGATATTCTTGAAATACATCCGCTAATTCGTCCATTCCGTAGTGCTATTCAAAGGAAAGTAAGGGAAGAGCATAGAAAACTAATATGAGTGTTATTTTGGTTGTCTGGGCCATGAATATATATTATGGATTCGGATATTTGCCTAGGCCACACGTTGCCTAAATTTCCACTTTTAGTTCACCCAGTCCTTGGCGCCACTTCGATTTGAGTCTTTTCTGTTGTTATTGTAAATAGACGTAGTTAATTGTTGCTAACGTTACCCCGTGGTGAATATTAATTAACAATCGAGGAGATATGAATTAACTGATGATTAGAATATATCATGCTATTTTTGTTATCAAAAATTTACTTTATAAATGCTAGAGAGGAAATATCTATTACAGGAAATCAGTAAGAGGTAAATGAAACGTCCATAGTGTGCCGACTACGTTGTTCGTCAGAATCCGATTATAATTGGAATGCATTAGGCCCGTTCGGCTTAAATAAATAATTTAGAATGCCTTGTTTAAACAGAACTTGCTTCGTACCGGCAGTAAGAGATGTTAAGGGGGTCCGTAAATAGGAAATTAACTAATGTCCGTATAGCGATATTCACGAAGTGCTAAGAAGTTAATTGTGCATTCGTGTAATTAAATTTTGGAGAGGAAATAAATATCTGTAGACCGGATGATATTAAAAAGTGTATAATTACGTCCCGCGTGTATTACTACATTTTTATCCACTACATTATAATTACTTGTTGGTAAAAACCAATGTATATTCATGGCAAAACCGGTAAGACGTGTTTATTTACACTCTGTCGACTGTTTTTACCATGGCCGTTTTTACATTTGAACTTCCATCTTTCATCACTAGGCGGCACCACTTTCCAAAAAGTTGTTTATTTACGGAATTCTAGACAACAGTTTTTGGCAACGAGATCCCAATCCATAATACATATTCATGGTCTGGGCTATCTATCTGGATAGTTCGAATCAAACGACTCGTAAAGACCAATGAAGGTGGAGAGAGTATCATGAATTCAATCTGTAGCCTGGCAACCGAAAATGACAACTATGTATAGAATATCCCTGCACTGTCTATACTCTCCTTTGGACAGTACGATGAAAAGGACAAACTTGCGGAGGTAAAGCAGGAATATCCACCATCTGCTCAAAATCTTAGGCTAGTTACTCTTGAAACATGCATAGATCACTCAGTGCTATGGATTCTACTCAATTTTACCATCACCAAGAATGCGGATTATCATTAATTTTAATAAATAATTAATATAGGTAGGGAATATTAATATAAAAGAAGAATACTCATGTCAATTTCTAGTCAACTGTTTTGGATGGAAAACAGCGTAAAATTTCACAACTAGCGCGTCAGTCTGTAAACTCAAAAAACCTTTTACGGGTTCTCGAAGGTTCCATCCATTGAGTCGCAGTCGCCACCCCACCCCGGCACCTTCTCGACCCGTCGAAGGCACCACTTGACGGCCCCGCGTGTAACAATGCTTATAATTTTGGAAATGACTTCACAAGCCATATCGCATTAGATGTTAAATTTAAGACCTCGAAAAAGCTTTTGCATGAAGGAGTTTAATACGGACGCTGTTCTCCTCCTCCTCTTCCTGAAGTTCTTTAAAATATATTCTGGCCCTAATATGGACATTTTTTCCAGATCTGTAAAAACATTTTATAATAAAGTTTGTGCAATGGGCTAAATTATTACTATCCCCCGATTCAGCTCAACAGTTGGCTAATATTATGACGAAAATGCTCACAAAATGTATTTCGCAAAAATTATTTTAAATGAAAATATACATACAGACATTAAATTTTGGAGTTGATCCGGCTACAAAACCCATATTCTAGAGTCTTGGCCCGGATAAGCATATCGTTTTTTGTAACTTTGTCCATACTGCCCGATACTTGAATGCTCCTCTTGCTCCAGTTATGCTCTCGTACGCCCCTTTCCGTTCATTAGACACATAAGTATCCATCTCTTGAGAGTATTAACGGCTGCGGATCAATGGATGGAACCTTCGAGAACCCGTGAAAGGTTCCAGAAGATCAACGGAGGAGCATTATGGCAGATGACATGTTTAATTTTTCATGAGAAACTAAGCTAAAACAATGAGATAGCTGGTTGCCATAATTAATGTGCCGAGTAAACAAGAGGGAAATAAGCTAGAGGAAGAAGCTGTGTGAAAGAGGAAAATAAATGGGAGATAATAGAGCCTATTTTCACCTTCAAAACAGTACAGACCTGAGCTTTGACATGTTCCACGTGAACACAGAGCATAACTGATAGAAAACATTTTACATATTTGGAAAGGACGCTTGTTTACCTTCAATGAAATATATTTTGAAGCGATTTCATTCGCATGCTTGATGCTGACATGACATGTTCCATGTGAACACAGAGCATAACTGATAGAATACATTTTACATCTTTGGAAAGAAAATTTATTTACCTCGAATGAAATATATTTTGAAACGATCTCATTCTCCTGCTTGATATTAGTCTCAAGAATACGAAGAAAAACATGGTAAAACTTCATGTCTTTGTCGTGTTTACAACAATGTTGAAAAACAATGGATGATTTAAGAAAAGTAAAAATTTATCACGAGTAGGGTACTTAATTATAAAGCCGTCGATATATTTATAAAACTCGCATATTGTTGCTTAACGGTTTGTATGCGATTAACTAAAAACTCGATTGCAGACAACACTTTTTATGCGAGAGAGTTTGTAATTTAGACACTACCTCTTTAATAAAATTTAGAAAAAAATAAGCGAGAGTGTCGCGTCACGGGGCCGTTGTGTCCCGCCCGAAATGCAATTCATGCAGGGCCGGAACTTAGCCTTACGTTTACAACGAAAAATAATAAAAGAAAAAAAATGAGGGACTGGAAACCAAATCTTAAATAAAATGAAAAGGAAGAAATGAAGGGGGTGGAGAAGAAAATAAGGAAGGGATTCCCGCCTTACCTTGGCTTCCGCCGAACTCTGCACCCCATGCGTCCGTCGACGACTTGTTCCTCGCCAGAACTTCGGCGAGATAATTATACCTTCCTCTTCGCCTTGACACAGGCGAACGAATGCCTTCCTGTTAGGCATGCACTCTTCTTCCTTGGCTTCTAGAGCCCTCTATATGCGAAGAGTTGCAAAAAAAACAAAAAACCAAGGCAGGCGGGAAAAAGGAAGAAAGGAGGGAAATTCAACTTAAAAGAAAAGAAAAACATAAGGCTGTTCCGGCCCGAACATACCGCCCACCTGAATTTAAAAAAAATTCATCTCCTTATAAAGAAAACTGAAATAAGCTGTATTCTAAGTCCTATCCTAAGAGTTTGGTTTGGGATGCTATAGCTTCACTTCCAGAGGCCCATCTGGAAGACTGACTACGGGATACAGGTTAGGCCATGGATAGGGAATTAGAAGGAATAAGAATGTTAAAACCGAAACTATCGCGCAACTAGCGAAAAAAAACAATCTTACATCCGATCTCACAAGTGCTCTACCAAATATAATCCAAAATTTTTTGACGATTAATGCCTCTACCATTCGAGGTCCCCCGTGCAGAGATGCAAAGTGATAATGCCGCACAATCAATCTAGAGAGATGACTCTCTTTAGGCAACAAAACAGGTTGTTTTTGTGATTGAGGCAATGCGGAATTAATGAGCCTGCCGCCCACCCTGAGGATCCCTTGATCATCAATAATAGGAGAGAGACGGGCAAAAGTCGAATGAAGACACTTGTTTCGAGAAATCGAATGGAGGACATCCTTGAAATGACATTTCTGAACCAGTTTTATGATGAGGTTAAGAGATTCGGTCCATTCAGATTCCAAAATAAGAAGATTGGATGGTCGCTGCACTCCCTTACAACCAGAGATAAATCTACGCACAAATACAACTGTTCGTATTAATTTCAAGTAGCAGGAATACGCCTTCATCCAATGACATGAACATCCCTTTTCATCTTGGATGGCCCCTGCCCATTGCGATTGAATCTTCACCTCCGGTAGATCATTGGCATATTTACTTTCCGAAGGTATAGAGGGCCACTTTGATTCATCCTCCCTTAGAAATTCCGGACCGGACCAATATAAGTCACATAGCAGTAACTGATTTGGCATCATTCCCCTCGAGACACAATCCGCTGGATTGTTGGATGATTCAATGTGTCTCCACGAAGAACTGGGAATTGAAGCCGTAATGTGGGTGATTCTGTTAGCAACAAAGGTCTTTAATGAATGAGGTGACATTCGCAACCACGCCAACACAATCTGAGAATCGGTCCAAGCGTATATTTTGAGGATCTGAAATCTTTTGTCCAAAAAAGATGACAAACGGGATAGAAGCTTAGATAATAAGTACGCTCCCAATAACTCAAGCCTTGGAATAGATAAAGTTTTCAAGGGAGCAACTTTACTTTTAGCCGCAACTAGATGAACATTAATTTCTGATTCTGTGATCGTTCTTATATACACCACCGCACCATAGCCGCGCTCCGATGCATCACAGAATCCGATCAGCTGCGCCTCTGAAGAAGACCGTGGAAATATATATCGAGGAAACTTTATCTGCTGCAACAACTGACTCTGCGAGACAAAATTATCCCATTGATTCCTAATGCCTTCTGGAAGGGAATCATCCCAAGATAATTTTTCATTCCACAGGGATTGCATCAAAACTTTAGCCCATAAAGTTACGGGAGACAAAGCCCCAATCGGGTCAAAAATTCTGGCAATGTTCGAAAGCAGCTTTCTTTTCGAATTGACCACAGCATCAAAATTGACATGGTAGGAAAAAGTATCGGATTTTGGTGACCAGTACATTCCCAAAACCTTTAAAAGGCAAACATCGCTCGAATCAAAATTTAAAATTGATACCCGTTTCTCCTCGGGAATATGACTTAATAATTCCGGAGCATTGCTTGCCCATTTTCCAAGAGAAAAGCCTCCTGATAAAAGCAAGGAAATTAATTGTTTTGCAAATTTAGTGCCTCTGAAATCGAGCTCGCTCCCGTGACGATGTCATCAACATATGTGTCATGAAGAAGCACCTTTGAGCCTAAAGGGAAATTTTGTCCTTCATCACTGGCGAGCTGATGTAGAGTTCTGATCGCTAGAAAAGGTGAAGAAACAACTCCGTAGGTCACCGTATTCAATTCATAATCCACTAATGAGGACGATGGATCCTCTCGGAAGACAACGTGTTGATAGGTGCAATGGTCGGGATGTAACGATATTTGTCGATACATTTTCGCAATGTCGGTAATAAACGCGACCTTATGCGTCCTAAATCCAATTAAAAGGTCAAAAATGTCCCTTTGAAGTTTGGGACCAGTTTCTAAGACGTCATTTAGCGAATTACCGAGTGATGTCTTCGCCGAGGCATCGAAAACAACACGTATTTGACCGCACTGGGAAGCATCCTTAAACACAGCATGATGGGGCAGATAATACGATCCGGGACTCGTAGACCTGGACATATGTCCCAGCGATTCGTACTCGCTCATGAATTTATGGTACTCGCCTTTTAAACGCGAGTTCCTTGACAATCTGCGCTCCGTGTTCATCCAGCGCGTGATAGCATATCCATGAGAATCTCCCAAAGTGGGAGGATATGCCTTAAATGTCAACATAACTTGATATCTACCGTCTGGCATACGACGATGCGTATTTTGAAACCCCACTTCGCATTGCACGTCTTCAGGTCTCGGTCGAATTTCGACCTCCACTTCTTCCACCTCCCAAAACCTTTTCAGTTGATTGAGAAGAAGTGTCTCCCTCTTACAAATAGCCAGCGAAATTACCTGAGAAGGATTCTGGGGGGCAATGATTGGATAACTTCCCATTATAACCCAACCGAACACAGAATTCATAGCTATCACATTTGCGTAAGACAATGATTTCCGCCCACCGAGAAGAATCCTAGGAAATAAATCCATACCCAATAACATTTCTACAGGGGCCGGTCTATCGAACTCGGGATCTGCGAGACGCAAATGTGAAAATTTTTTGAAAATATAGAGCGGGAGAGGAGTTGTTGGAAGTTCATTTAGGACCTCTGATACTACAACCGACTTCGTAGTGAGTACTGGAGTTGACGTATGTCTTGGAGATAAAGAGCATAAAACTTGACCATGGGGTTGCTGCAGTGGAACATGAGCTAAGCCAAATAGCTCGCCCTCGTAAGCAGATATGGGTAAGGATAATCGCCTTACAGCCGAGGATGAGATAATAGATAACTGCGAGCCAGGATCAATTAGAATTCTAATGCGTTCCCATTCCCCATTACCAGCCTGAATCAAGGCAACCGCTGTGCCTAGAATAGTCGAATGCTGCCGATCACTCCGAGTGCATGACGATATGATAGCAGGGGGTATGGGTGAGGTGGTAGATGTTTTTGACAAGGAAATACCCTCTTGACTATCGTCACGCAATCCGGTGGAAACCTTTCCTGCGTCCTTCGCGCCGACTGAGTTCCCGTCTTCGGCAGAATTATGTAAAGACGTGTGGTGATAGCGTTTACATCTTTGACAGCGCATACCTCGCGCTTGACACTTGGGAGCCCAATGCCCCGGCCTTAGGCAATTGAGACATAGCCCTTTTGAACGCACAAAGGTTGAACGTTGATGACAACTCATTTCAATGTAACGTGGACATTTAAATAAAGGATGCAAAGAAGAACACAATGGACAATTATCACGTTTCTCTGAGTAATTAGACATCCTTGAAGAGGCTTCGTTGGCTGAAACTGGCAGAGAAAATTTAAATCTACCTCGAGAATTCGTGGAGGTAAATTTAGAAACCGTTCCACTTGATGTTTGCAGAATTTTAATTCTTTTCTTTACAAAATCAATTAGATTTGTTACAGAAGGGAACATGTTTCCACTCAGCGATCCTTCAAACTGGGATAATATCTCTGAATTCAAAACTCGAGCGGCTAAGCGGAATAAAATAAATTCTCCCAAATCTGGAATATTCAGGGTCCCTAAGGCCGCATACATTTCTGCAAACGTTGTCACGAATTGTTGTAACTCTGCTTGATTATTAGAAATTTCCGGAAACGACAACATTTTATCCAAAAATGAAAACCCAAGAATGCGAGGATTATCATAAAAATCGTTTAATTCTCTCCAGGCGGATGCATAATGAGCTTCGCCAAAAGGTACAGAGGCAATTATTGCCAATGCCTTGCCTTGGAGAGAGGATTTAAGATAGGAAAATTTTTCAATTGCGGATATATCATTCCGGTAATGCACCACCGATTTAAATATATCACGAAAAGCTGGCCATTCAGAAAACGACCCCGAAAACTTCGGAACATCAATGGCTGGGAGTTTACATTTTTGAAATGGCACAGGGGCTTCCCCGTCCACATCACTCGTGGACGCCCTCAATCCATCAGAAACAGACAAAATAAAATAATACTTCTCCTCGAACTCCTTTGCCAAAACGGAATCTATCTTATGCACGTCCGCGCGATTGCAATTATTGCAGTGCTCAAAAATTGCCAAATTTTCATCTAAAAAACCACGATAAACCTCCTTTAGACTAGAACACCTGGCAGAAAATACGCCAACATTAGGATGCTCCCTGACTTGCCCCTGGTATTCACTCAACTGACGTGCCAAATCATACGCGACCGAAAGAGTGGCCTTGGACTGGTCCCGTTTGAATCGCAGAAGGGAAAGACGCGATTCGAAATTCTGTCTCGTGGTTATTACACTTTCTGTCATAATTGCACTGAACGCTCTAAATTAATTAAAATAGAATAAAGCCTAATGATTTCCAAATGTGGTCCCGGGTTTCGGCACCAAAAAATGTCGCGTCACGGGGCCGTTGTGTCCCGCCCGAAATGCAATTCATGCAGGGCCGGAACTTAGCCTTACGTTTACAACGAAAAATAATAAAAGAAAAAAAAAAAATGAGGGACTGGAAACCAAATCTTAAATAAAATGAAAAGGAAGAAATGAAGGGGGTGGAGAAGAAAATAAGGAAGGGATTCCCGCCTTACCTTGGCTTCCGCCGAACTCTGCACCCCATGCGTCCGTCGACGACTTGTTCCTCGCCAGAACTTCGGCGAGATAATTATACCTTCCTCTTCGCCTTGACACAGGCGAACGAATGCCTTCCTGTTAGGCATGCACTCTTCTTCCTTGGCTTCTAGAGCCCTCTATATGCGAAGAGTTGCAAAAAAAACAAAAAACCAAGGCAGGCGGGAAAAAGGAAGAAAGGAGGGAAATTCAACTTAAAAGAAAAGAAAAACATAAGGCTGTTCCGGCCCGAACAGAGAGTATTTATTTTCTAAAAGCAATGAAATTCGTTTTCTTAAGACTTAACATCAAGTAGGTGAATGATATCGCTTCAAAATATATTTTATTTTTAAGGTAATTTAACGTTATTTTCAAAGATGTAAAATATGTCCAATCATTCATGTTCAGTGTTGACGTGGATATATGTCAAAGTGCAAGTCTACACTATTTTGACGGCGACAATAGGTAGTTTTTCTTGATATTAAGGTCTCTACCCTCCCCCGGAGGTGTAACAATGTCTACCGACGCAACTCCTGCCCTAAAAAATAAAATTGCATGAAACAATTTCCCGAATATTCAAGGAAATTCACCAACATTATAAAAATGGAAATCAGAGATCATTGTGACGGCAGTTTGAATAAATAGATAAATACATTCAACCACTAATTTTCAACCTTTTGAGCATATAGTTTTTTATTTTTTTTTGGAACATCATGTTGTTTGAGTAGTAAAATGTAATTAAAAAACTGATGATACTTCTCACATTTCAAAATATACTGTCACTCATCAAGAATCAGTGGAAGACTGTATGGACGAATTATCAAAGAGAGGTTAGAGCATGAAATAACTATCGGGGAAGAGCAAAGCGGATTCACAGCAGGACGATCTATATACTTATCAAAAATGATTTAGTAAATTGAAAACAAAATATATCTGGAACAGCATGCATGAAAATGTTGAAAGGTCGAGTTCAAAAATCTGTGAAATGTCTCATGTAAATCAAGCTAACGTGAAAGTAAAAATGCATATACGTATAATTCTTATCAACTCTAGAAATAAATTGCAAATTTGCAGGAAATTTATTATAGCTCTCCTGTCACACGCATCAACCGAAATTGTCTCGCAACTATTTGGCAGAAATCTCCGTTGGACGTGCTCAACTAAACGAAATGCTTTCGAACGGCCGTGGAATGATCGCTATTACAGTTTTCACCGGTAGATGCCGCAGCGGGAGTCCGACCCGTGGGTGGCCACGTGATGTGCACACGACAGTGGCGCCGCCGGATAGCGGATGTCCGAGGGTCTGACATGAGAAGTGGCAAATTGAGCGCTTTTTTCCATATGTATTACCAGTTTGACGGTCCTAATACAGAAAGACAGAGATGGCTCACAAAGCGTAGCCCATGTCACGGAGGGGATTACAAGGTCGAGGGCATTTTGAGTCGACACTCATTAATCCGCGTACAGAAGGCGAGAAATGGGCGCAGGCACGAAAGGGGATTTTGAGACAACTCACAAGGCGAAACTGTCTTTTGTAATTTACCGAACGTCATCGAGCACATGAGGGCGAAAGTGGATCACATTTATTTCAATGATTCACCTTTAAATATCACACAAAATGAATTAAACGTTATGTAGTCCACATTAAATATCAATTAACCTGCCGATTATCATACTAAGGTCGCCTTATTCAAACAGAGAAACCTACTTTGGACTAGGGATGCCACAACGACATCGATGTATCGCACTACTCGATGATTTTTGGCCAAGATATCGAATAGTAAAATAATCCGACGAAGTTGGAGTGAGTTGTGAGTACTTTTAAAAACATCGAAAAATCGACAACTCGATGTGATGATATTCCTACTTAATACACCGTTTTGATCGGTATACCATTGGCGGTTTTTGAGGACTTTGCCCTCGCAGACTTCTCATGGGTTCATACCGAAATTAAAAATTTACTTTCTCCGTAAAATGAGACAGCTCCTTACTGTGAAATAGAGATGGGTCGGTCGCGAACGAACGAATCAATTCGAACGACTCTTTGAAGTGAGTTGACGAACGTAGTCGTTCGCGGCAATGAACCGTCGTTCCTTACGAATCGTAATGAAAATAGGCGCAACACCCGGCAAAGATGGGAACTAACTGACAGGCGAGGCCACGAGTCCCCCCACCCTTGGAAGTTTGGGAATGGAAATGGGCGCACCACTCGGCAAAGCAGAGAATCAAGTGAACGACAGGAAGAAACGAGTCCCCCCACTCTTGAAATTTGAAGTCTGAGGGAGGGGGACCTGTGTTCTCGTAGAGCCCGCGGAGAGGGAGGACTCATGAGTCCTCGAGGAGTCAGATTCGGATTCAGATTCAGTTAAGGACTCGGATTCAGATTAGGATTCGGATTCAGATTCAGTTGAGGACTCGGATTCAGATTCAGTTGAGGACTCGGATTCAGATTAGGATTCTGATTCAGTTGAGGACTCGGATTCAGATTAGGACTCAGATTCAGATGAGGGCTCGGATTCAGTGATTCCTTGAGGAGTCGCTGGCCTGAGAATCAAATTATACTCAAGGAATTAGTGATCGCCGTGGAATAATGAATTCTTGACTATTAAAATCTTGTCCGTTTGCGTTTGTTCGCAAACTTCTAAAAAAATTTCCTCGATCTTTGAATAAATAAATTCATAATTCCTTTATCTGCAAACCTACTGAGGCAAATATTTAATCAAAATTATAAATTTTACCAGAAATATTTTTTTAAAATTTTTGAGTTAGTTCCATTAATGACGGAGCAGAAACTTTTTCCAAAAGAATAGCATTGAAAAAATGTTCCAAAAGATTTTCGCTGCATTTTAGGCGTATGCTTCCGCAACTTTCAGGAACAGTAGCCTACGAATATTTCGATGAACGCGCTGTACTTCATCCACCCAAACTTGCATTAGCAGATTTTAGCTCCTCCATTTTTTATATATTTCGATGCATTTCTTACACACTCAAAAAGATGGTGTATAATTAAAAGACTCGATTTATCGGTTATTTTCGGCGGTGTATACCATTTTTTATAGCGAGTGATATGACTAACTTTTTTGTAGGTTTTTCACCATTTTTAGAAGTCGTACATGTTTCAGCAACAAATATACTTTTTCTCGTCAGCAGTACTTTTTAAAGCATGCTTACAGAAGCACTGCATAGTGAAACTTGCCTCAGAGGCCACCTCATTAGGGCGGTCTCATCTGTGTGCGATAAAAATTTTCGGAAAATGAATTTATGATATTATCAATTAAAATTTTACCTCCAATCAGCGGACACTTTCTCTCTTGCGGGAGTTATTTCAAAGGCCTGCTGTTGGCCGCTAAGTACAGATTTCACTATATGTTTAAATTAAAGTTAAAATTTATTTCAATGAACCACTATAATGAAAAAAATTGAACGAGAACGAGATCCAATAATCGATTATTTAGATTGAACGACCGATTCAAGACTCGGTCATTGTATTGAACGATGTTGCCCATCTCTACTGTGAAATGAAACGAAATATAGATCACTGACATTAAATTGAAATAATAATGTTCCTCCACAATTTTTTCTCTAATTGACTCAATATAAGTAATAATAATTTATATGTACCTGTGTATAAATATGTACTAATCTCTGATGAAAGTAGAACAGAGTGAGGGTTAGAAAAAGGGTGCTGTATTGAACTGAAATTAGCTATATTTAGCGTCAATTTCATAGAAATTTTCTTTTGAGTTCACTTGACAATAAGTCTCAAACTGAGGGTTCTATGCTTCATAGGCTGAGAGTAGACCATAGAGACCTCTGGGGCTCAGTTCCAGTACTAATTCTAAAACGGCTAACAATCAGTATCCAGCCCCTCATTTGCTTGCTTAATGGTCAAGAAACATTACTTATAACGCTTATAACTTATTGTCATTTTTCTCTTCAATTTCTTTTCCTTATTCTCCCCCTTCCTTGCCACTAGTGCTCTAACACCACCTAACACATGTCCAGTAGGTGATTGGAGTGATAGTACTCTGATGTCGACGTGGATAATTAGGCACTTATAATAGAAGTGCAGGCAAGGTTAAAGCAAATATTTCATCAAAATTCTGAGTAGAGTGGTGGGCTGCAGGTAACCAATCCAAGACATGAATGATTGGTATTCCTGTCTGATTTCCGATGAATTCCTGTCTGATATCCACCTCGAAAGAAGATGGCTTGGTGACGTAACTGGCTAAAACACTGACCGGCAATTAGAAGATATGGGTTTGAATCCAGGTCGAGCGAAATGATTTTTTCAGGGCGAATTTCAACCCTTAGGTATTCCTTTCGTTTGCGATTCCCAGCTGTAGTAAAAAATTTGCATCCCGTATAAAAGAAAATATTTTTCTTAAATAGAGCGTATTTCCACGCGTTTGATTGAAATACATGGCCAGTTTGCGGCGCCCATTATAAAAAGAGATGTCGGCATTGCTGTAAGGTTTGCATGAACAGCTAAAAAAGGGTAGGGATGGCGTTGCATGAGACAACACGTTGGTTTGAAATTGAAACCCCCAGTTTTGTAGCCATTTTTTGACGACTTAACTTCCTGAGTATGATTTTTGAACTTCTTTAAAAACGTTAATGGCTACCCAGATACAGTTTTTTATATCCTCCTGAGACCTTTTGTCCAGTATAATGGACATGCAAAGTTTTCGTTACTACATTTGAGATCCAGCTTAAACCGCACCATACCCCGGCGGTAATCCTTGTAGACGATAGAGAGCTACTACCTAGTATGTTTGTGCCCAACTACAATATCGAAAAACTGCCAGCATACGGCACGTTTGGAGGTAGATCATGTCTAGTTAGTTGCGACAGAAGCACCTCAAAAAACTGTCTTGGGTCTCAAGAGGATAAAATTGTGAGACGAATGTACGCCTGGAATCACTGAGATACATTTTAAATGATTGAGTTGCGTCTTATGAACGAAAATTGCTGTGAAAACAAACGTAAAATGAATCGAGGTCGAAGTAGGCCCAAAAATGATCGATACATATGCGGATTCGGGCTGCTTGTTAAGGGAGTGAAATGCAAGGGCAAGGAAGCTTCAGAATCAAGGGTCACTGATGCATATTCAAGAAACTCCGGCTCAACCAAAACGTCGCGTGGTGACACAGTGTCTTGAAGGGCTCAACCCACACGGCCTCCTCCTCAAAAAAGAAAGCTTCATGTGTCCGCAAGGCATCCTTTAGAGGGTTCATTTGGACCCGAGAGCGTTAAAATGAAAACATTAAGAAATGTCTTACTTGCTGTATTGCAGCAGAACAAAAAATTCGTAGCTTTAGTGGAATGCCTCAGTTTAGGAGAGTTTCAACTGTGAGATACATCAAAATTAGGGATGAGTCGATTCCACTTTTATTCGATTCCCATTCCTATGCCGATTCTCGATTCCGATTCCATCGATTCTTATTCCTAATAACAGGTGGGATATTGATATACCAGTAGCGTACGGCTATTATTTAAATTCAAGTATCGGCTGAAATAAAATAACAAAGAAAATTAATTCGCTCAAAAAGTATATTTCTCAACAAATAGCAAATATATCCTCAGCTTATTGAGGTAGATCAAAAGTACAAATTGATAGCCTACACCCAAAATTTCTGAGACAAATATGATGTTATAAATTAAATTTGATTTGAATATTTATCCATCTGGAATCAATGGAATCGAAATCAACTTTAGGCGATCGATTCTCGATAGTGATTCTAATCCTTATAATCGGTGGAATCGAGAATCGACATTTGGATTCGACCCATCCTTAATAAAAATACAGATATGCATCTTTTAGTCAAATAATTAATTTTTGATTTAAACTTTTACTGGTCAGATCTGAATGGAATATCAAACTGACACACGTTGATTCCAATATTAGCAGGAACTTACTTGTTATAAAATTCTCAATGGACCTTCAAATTATTACCTTCACTGAATAGTCGGTACACATTATCGAACCAGTTATACCAAAATGAACATTATTCACGAAAAAATGCTTGTTTTAGAAATGCATTTTCACGGCAACACGCCCAAATTCAGCGAGTTTTCTGTTAATTTTAAATATACACGTTTTCTTTCATTTTATGATGAATTTCCAAATATTATAACCTGAAAACTAGGATATCGTCCGTGTCATGCATGTTAGCATGCTTGTCCACCTAGTACTGTTTTAGTATCTAGTTTGGTCTTGCAATGAACTCCCGGCTGTTTTTACACAACGCCTAGGAGCTTGTATGGAGCGTCTGAGGTTCAAACTTGAACTAGTATTGCATGGCTGCAGTGGAATGACCCCTTGGCCTCACCCTTGAAACGCCTTTCATGGTATTTTTTAGTTGTATTTGTAAGTTGCGATGCGGTTGGTATGGGATCCATAAGTAGCCAAGATGGCGGATGCCCAATGAACCGCTTGGAGACTTAACCACTCGATAAAAGAGTTGTTTTAAGACATATAACCAGTTTGTTTACTCTTACTGACTAACAATTATCTGCATTAGCTATCATTCATACGCTAAACTCTCGTAAATTTTATCTGGCGGTGGAGGATTAGATCAAATATTCGAAACTATCAACTATTGGTATATATATTGTGCAGCTAGTAGATGTGTTCCTGCAACACGAATATATTTAAGAGATCTATAACTTATTGGATCTCCTAACTAGTGATTTCCTTACTAAATGCTCTTGTAATTGGCCATCAATAATTGATTTGACTCACATGGTCAACCCGGAGCCACCGGTAAAGGTAGTTTAAGCGAAATATCATTTCACCTAGAAATCAATCAAGTTGGTCTCATTATATATTAAATCATCTCACCCTTCCAAGGATGCAAAAATATTGGCCCCTTACTAAACTACTTTCCGAGATTTTTGCCGAACTATACCAGCCCTTCTACATGGGAAATGGTAGGGGAGACCGGGGCACGTTTACGCGGATTTTTTTATATTATTTTTCACATTTTTTTTGTCTGCTCTTTTAAAGTATACATTTTTTAACGTTATAGACCAGTTATCAGGCTATAATGTTTCAAAAATATTTTTTACAATATCTCATATATAACTGTGAAAATTAAACTAATTCACTCTCATGTCGGGTGCGTAAACATACCCCGGGTACGGGGCACATTTACGCATCCACTGGGGCACGTTTACGCACTAGTAAACAGCTGGGATTAAATTACATTACTAATAAATAACGCTTGAATGTAGATAAATTTGACAAAAACTTTATTAGTGGTACATAAAACTATTTTTAGAAGAACAACATATTAAAGCATTACGCAACTTATTCGGCATCTTCATCATCACATGCAGTTTATGCACACAAAAAACAAACTGTTCCCTGTGGCGCAATCCTCGTGGGCCCATCATTTGCATCGCGTGCACTGCACCCATTCTTGCCTACTTTTGCTACATTTGTATCATTGCACGCAATAAATACAGACACAATCCTCATCCTCATCTTCTGAGTCATTGATTGGTTGTTTTATTTGTATTGGTAGGATCTTGCCGTTTGTCTTAGTTACTTTATTTTTGTTTTTGTTGCCTTTGTTTTAAAAGCATTAGACACACAAAGCAATTTTTTTTCCTTCTTAGTTTTTTTTGGCTTTTGTTTCTTCCTGCTCTTTTCTGAGGGATTCTTTGATTGGTGTATCTGTAAGGATAGCAGACTTCCTTTTTCTTTTTCCTTTTTTTTGGTGTCAAGCCTTGGTCTTTTTTTCAAAAGGCCTTATTTGTTCAGGGGTCGGAAAGTACCCTGTGTTGAAGTAGAAGGCCTAGGACACTCATTTAAGGACCTAGCTCGATAATCAATTGGCACGAAATGAATATATACAGCTGGGACACATTTACGCACTGCGTAAATGTGCCCCGAAGAGAATGCGTAAACGTGCCCCACCACCACATTTGAAATTATTTTTACACTAGCATTTATATCCTTAGAACTTTCAGTTCAATTGAACACAGGCTTAAATAAAGATAAAATATTGTTTATAAACATATATATATCTGCCTTTAAATATAAAAGGTTAACTCACTACATGCTTCGAAAGTCATGTATCAAAATTTACTTACCTTGAGAAAAACAGAAGAATCTTCTTTGCGCTAAAACGAAAGCTGGTATGGCGCCCAAAGTTGTGTGAATGCGAGGGGTAGGTAGCAGCACAATACTGTCATGACTGGTGGCGCTCTAACTGTTACAGATTTTGTGGAAAGTACCTTGCGTAAACATGCCCCGTGCGTAAACGTGCCCCGGTGTCCCATACGTGTATGCACTCCAGACAGACCTTATATTAAAAAGAGAGGCATTTCTAGCACCTGCCAAAAAAATTAACTGGGCGTAGTTTGGATGTTTTATCGACTATTTTTGTAAATAAATCATGTTGTCACCGCAGTAACTTGTTTCAGGATCGCAAAAAATACCTTCCGTGGTGAAGGAGTTTAGAACGTACCGAACGGAATAAATGAGTCAAATCAAAAACTTGTGTTGATATTTTCATTTGATTACCTAGAGTTTCAGTCTTTTACAAGTAAAATATCGCAGTATTACTAATGTTGTATTTAATTTATGCTTCCTACGGCTGTTAAAATTAAAACGCATAATCCTTCTATGACTAAAGAACTGTCCCGCTCAAACTACCTTATGGTAGTACGACCGAGATAGTTCCCTAATCATAATAGAGACCATATTCGATGTACACGTTTTAATTTCACCAACAGTGAGACACGCGAATTAAATATTGCATTATTTATGGTGCAATAAAATAGTTTTACATGACAGAAATTGTAAGTAATCATATGATAATATCTCACAAAGTCTTTAACTTGAGTAATTTTTTCACGCGGTACGATTGAAACTCCATCAAAACGGAAGGTTTATTGTGATTCGGAAGAATTTATAGCGGTGGCAATAAAATTAATTTTCAAAAATAGTTGAGAATAAACACAAACTACTTACTGTTGATTTTTTGACGAGATCTAAGTGTAGGGGATGCCTCATTTTTAATATAAGGTCTCTCTGGAGTGCATCCACGCTCCATTTCCCATATAATAAGGCTGGAATTTTTTGGCAAATATCTCGGAAAGTAATGTGGTAAGGGGTTGAGTTTTTGGTGTCAATGGAAGGGTGAGATATCTTTCTTTAAATTGAGACCAAATTCATTGATTTCTAGGTAAAATCATATTTCGCTCAAACTGTCTTATGGCTAAAATTCTTTGTTTTTTGAAATTCGTATGAATTGTTGTAAACTTATTAAATTCCTTTGATTTCACATCTGCTGCACGATTTAATTAAAACATAATTAAAAATTAATCTTTTTTTTAGTGGATGAACCATAAAAGTGTGAAGTCCAAACTTTTTGGTGGAAACAAGTTCCGTTCCCTTTGTCATATATGGTCCCACCGTAATGTCGGTTACCGAGAAAATTACCCAGCTAAAGTTAAGGGTCTGTTCCACATTCAGCACCCCTCATCACTTGCGTGTCCCACACTAACTCTCTCAATAAAAAAATTTAATATGCCAACTTTTACAAAAACCACTCGATTTATTAAAACAACGACCCAGGTTTCAATGTGCATTCGCATCATCTTCAGGTAAATGGAGGCCGATGTGCAGGCCTTATATAGTAAACATTACCAGGTGGGGAAAGGGGGGGGGAAGAACAATGCAGGAAGAGGGTGGTCACGGAAGGGTAGGGAGGGGGGCTAGGAGGACGAAGTGGAGGGGATTAAAGCTTTGAGGATGGGGGAATAGGCAGGGAGCATACATTCATTAACAAGAAATTTATCACAGTAAGCTTGGTTTTTAAAAATTTCTAGTTGTTCTAAAGCATTCAGCTTACGTCTGTCAGTTGCAAAATGGAGAGGTGTCATAGTAAAATCACTTTTATGTCCGTGGGTTAAAAGAAGTCGGGCGAAGTTGCTTCCGTTAAAATTAAAATTCTAAAATCCCTTTTATGCTCCTTTTGTCTAATTTCAAAATTTCTACAGGTCTGTCCAACATACTGTCCACCACATTCATTACATTTCATTAAGTAAACACCACTTTCACATTGAAACCTGGGTCGTTGTTTTAATAAATCGAGTGGTTTTTGTAAAAGTTGACATCTTAAAATTTTTTAATGATGGAATACCACCAAGTGAGACTGACGAAAGTGAGTGAAACTCTCTCAATCTCTCATCATACACCATAAAATCAATCGTGCTTTTACAATCACCCATTTTCCAAGTATACATATGTATTCTCTTTTGTTTAAACCATGAAAATATCTTTAAAAAGTGTTAAACAAGACTTTTTTCACGCGGTGCTTTTGAAACTTCTTCAAAACGGAAAGTTTTTTGTGATACCCAAGAACCTAATGCGGTGATTTATGATTAATTTTCAAATATAGTTGGGAAAACATTTAAACTACACGATGTTAGTTATTTACGACATCAAAGTGTTAGAAATACCTCATTTTGTAAATAATGACTCTCTCAAGTGCATACACGTACCACTTCCCATGTATGAGGACTGGTATTTTTTGGCAAATATCTCCGAAAGTATAGAGGTAAGAGGTTGAATTTTTGGTATCATTAGAAGGGTGAGATATCTTTCTTTAAATTGAGACCAAATTCATTGATTTCTAGGCAAAATGATATTTCTCTCAAACTACATAAAAAGAAAAATAATCGGATTATTCCTCGTCATGACGACATTGTTGCAGACGGCAATAAGAAGGGAAACGTTTCTCTGTCGTGAGCGTTTGCCTCGTGAGGTTCCATACGTCTGAGGTGCTCTCGTGATAACGTGCTCGAGTGGAGTCTTCTCTTCCTTTCTTTCTCCACGGCTGAGGCAGTGTCTTACGTTTGCCAGCAGTCTCTTGACCTTGCGAATCCAGAGATATAATTGAACGGATGACTGCCTCCCGGCGGGTAAAATTAGAACAAGGCAGGTCTTAAACTCGAGGATATCCCGATCGCTTTAATGTGCACCCCGTGCCCGCAGCTAAGTTAAAGATTTTTAAGTTGCGAAGTAATTGGGAGTTCTGTTTCAACATTTAACTTCAGGTTTGGACGCGCGCCACGGCTGAGATATTGAATGAAACTCGTATTTGATCAGCTGATGCTTGCCAAATTTCGTAGTGGTGAGTTCCTCGGTGTTCTGATGGCTGACGCCATTTAGTTGTTTTTGAATGAAAGGAGGTGATACACTGCATCAGAATGTGACATTTTTTTTAAGTTTGTCGAGGACTTCCAAACCATATATTTTACCTCGGGTTCAGGCGGGATAATTTATGATTAAAATCTCTATTAAACTTTGACTATTGTAATTTACATGTCATCTTATTATTTTATAATGCGTTTTTATTGTTTGATATTGCGTGAAGGAGGATGCTGAAGATAAAATGGACGGAAATAATTAGAAATGATGATGTGCACAGGAAAGTAGAAGAGGAAAGGATCATATGGAATACCATAGATAGAAGAAGAACAAAATGGATTGGACAGACTCTGAGGCACATTGGGTTTCCGAAGAGCGTAATTGAAGGTAAAATAGAGGGAAAAGTCCCCAGAGGAAGACTCAGTAATACGTTTATGGACCAAATTATGAGGAAAGTACGTAGGAAGAGATACCAGGTGGTAAGGGAACTGGGATTAGATAGGGAAGGGTGGAAGGCTGCAGTCAACCAATCTTAGGATTGAACAACCAATGATTGCGTTCTATGATCATTGAATCAGCTTCAAAGCAAAGAAACAATAGAGCTATATTTTTCATATATATTTAATTCTGAACAGGCCTTTATCCTTTAGAATTATCAGTTCACCAAAAGTTTTATTTTATACAAAAACAATGCTGGGCCGTGACTATCAGGCATTGAGCTCATTGGCATAGCAACACGTAATAGGTCTATGCAGTTAAATCGGAAATTATTAAAATTTAGAAAAAAAAAGAAAAATTGTCACTTAGAGCACAATGACTGCATCTTCAATTCGAAAAATATTTGGGTACATTGTTGCATGTTCAAGTGCAGTAAACAAAGAAACATAGCTTAATTGTTGATTAATCAGGGTATTAACGTTTGAATTAGCTATGGTTCGAACTCCTAACTGCAGGTTAGACGTGTGAATTAGATGAATCTAGGTAGACAAAAAAAATCACCTCGGCTATGTGCCAACAATTTAAATTGTTCAGAGAACAAACTAGCGAGCACAGCTGATCAGAAATGATAAAATCCTGGGCCGTGCATATCAGGCATTGAGCTAATTGGCATCGCAACACGTAATCGGTCTATGCAGTTAAATTGGAAATTATTGAAATTTAGAAAAACAGAAGAAAAATTGTCACAATAGACAAAAAATAACCTCGGATATGTGCCAATAATTTGAATTGTTCAGAGGACAAACTAGCGAGAACAGCTGATCAGAAATGATAAAATCCTGCCACGAAATCCCAGCAGGTCAAATGATATTTTCACGTTACGATTCCCAACATTAGTGTGAAAAACTCAACATTAAAGGTTACTATTTTATTTTTTAAAAGAATGAAAGACGCTTTGACAGTTTTTTTAATGACTATAATCTCATAATATGTACTGCATGAAAAAAAAAACCGCATCACGATAAATATCGTTTCAAAAAACAACCGTCCCCAAAGACGCGTGTTGGTTGAGGCGAATGTTGAATTTATGGAGAGGACGCCGATGTGAAGGGAACAAATCACCTTCATTGTGTTCGAAAAAAAAAGAATGAAGAGTTATCTTCGGCGGTAAACGAGAGTTTCAGTTTGGTGTCACCTCGTTAGAGGCGATTGATTTATTTGCAAAGCGAAAACGACTGAGTTTGAGCTCGTCCCATCCCCACGGCCGGCCCTGATACCGCGTCCCTGGGAAAAGTGGGCGAACGTCACCAGCCATTAATTGTGTCATTTGAATGACTGAGGTTTTATTCCATTAAAACTTATCAAAGAGGGAGAACTAATATGAACAAGGTCAATCCATCAGCGGTAGTTTGTATGTCCAAGTTTTATTTTTTTCAAATCTCTGCTGCTACAGCAAATCGGGGAAACCCAGTCCTCAGATCCACTATATTTATTGTGCCAAATTTTCTCTCTCTCAAATTGCGAAACCTCACGAAAAAATGGGATTAAAGGCATGAGTACAGGATATTGCAAGGGGCTAGTGAAGTTATTAAGACAGAAAAGCGTATAATATCCTTCAAAACAACTTAAAACTTCACACGGAGCCATATATATAGTTCTCACAAGCGAGAGCAATTTATGGGTTGCAGAAGAGGTGGTAAAAATGATTTCATTTGAGTAGAAATATGCCATCTGGTGCATCTTTCTTCCATTACATAAAAATGAATATTTTTCGTTCGTCCTCTACGCGTTCGAATACCATTCATCAGATTACGATGAAACTTTGGTGAGTAGTTGTGCGCGTGCCCACAAAGGTTTCCGAATTATTATATTCATTGTACAGTAGATGGAGCACGAATCGTTTCAACCAATGACTGTTAGCCAGTTGGTAGTTGCTGTTGGTAAGCGAGCTTCTCAAACAAGCGAGGAACGACATGCAGTTAGCGAAGCTGATCGTTTACGAGTTGCTCAAGCACGGGCCTCAGAGTCGAATCGGTGAGACATATCACCACGTGCATCAAAATCATATCAGTGAGATATAATTTAAGTTAAAACGTACGTAATTTATTGGTACGTAGAATAAGATTTGGTGCAGTGGTCTCTTGGTTTGCTTTTTTATGAATTCTTGCATTCAAATTTTCATCTACGCTTCGCTTTTCCCTAAAATTGGATTTATAAACTCAAAAAATCTTAACTTTTTGCACAACTTCAACAACAGAGTATTTTATTTGCTCGGAAACTGCAGCATAGGCATGGAATGGAAACTCACGCCATAATTTGTGCGTTATAAATTCCTGTGTACGTTCGAAGAATTCATTGGAATAGGTCTAAAATTCGTTTAGGGACTCCTCCTTTTAGTATAGTCAATTTAATTTATTTTGTACATGTAAATATGTCTAATTTGTATATGTGTGCCTACTTATTATAAGAATAATTAAAAAAACTCAAAGACGTAAACGCTCCAAAATATAACTAAAAAATTCAGGCCTCACTTTGTGGAACCTCTCCACATCGGAAATCAAAGTTAAATTAGTTGAAAGTTTTGATTTCCGACGTAAACGCTCGGTGATTTCAAGTAGGTTATCTGTGGAAAACATCGTAAAATTTCAAAATGATTACGTCATGCCGTTAGCTCTGAGAAAAATCAGGGGATCTAAGATAGCGGCCCATTTTGCGGTGTCAAACATTAGCCAACATTGCTAGCGACCTCTTCATCTACCTGAACGGACAGATTTTACCTCAGATGCTGTAGGGGACCTTCTTGTATTTACAAACCACAACAACACAAGCTCGTGTCGTCGTTAAATCGGTATATCTAAAGTAACATATTCATGATAAGCTTTTTATCAACGAATAAGGATGAAATTGGTCATTCCATATCAGTGTTGCTTACGTTAATAAAGGTTCTCTGAATAAAAAAAAATATGAACAGGAACAAAGTAAGTTGAGATATATTCAGCCTGCTACTATGATTTTCTGATGATATACTATTCATAAGTGCAGATAAACAACATATGTCTGATAAAAAGAGAAGTATCAGGCTTGATGTGGTTAAAATAATTCATCATAATGAATAAAAATAAGGAAATTTTCCACTTAGATGAATTTTATTCGACCTAGGTTCCGATGTATGCTACATCATCATCAGGTCACTGCTACGGTGGATAAACCCAGAATTGCCTTTTTTGCGACTCCATTCTTTGCATGTACATACAAATGATACGGTACAAAGTCACTCGCCTTGGTGCACGTTTAGCAAGGGATGAAATACCCCATTCGAGTAACCTCGTGCCAGATCACTTGTCTATGCAATGATTGGCAAAATAAAATCCGGGGTCCCGCAAGGAAGCATGATTGCCCCATTATTATTCCTCGTTTATACAGCGACATTAAATCCAGAGCAAGTAGCAAAATCTGATTTTTTGCAGACAATTCTGTCATCTACATAGAAATTACTTCAAATTCTCACCTAATCTCTTCAATTGGACCTCAGAAACGTTAACTCGTGTTACCTCGATGGGGGCTGGAACATAACCTTAGCTTATTCCACAACAGTACACTTTTTACGAAAGATATCACACCAAACTAGTATCTACAAAATGGGATGGGCAAATATAAAAGAGTTAGATGAAGCAAAGTGATGATGATGTAATACATCGGAACCTAGGTCGAATATAATATATCTAAGTGGAAAATTGCCTAACCCTTATTCTTTTTAAGTTGTGTATGAAATACTCTGATAACAGCTGTACTTGCAGAAGTATTGAATAGAATAAATTGCGAAAAGATACAATACGGATGTTCATAAAATGAGAGCCAATTCAATGGTTTGCGGAAGAGATCAAGACTGAAAAGTCATGATTAGGCTAAATTAAACAAAAAGGTAAAAGTTCCGATTGCCAGTCTATTTTTTCGGACCATTCCCTCCGTCTCCTAAGCGTGATGGAATGGACTCTGGGCATATTGCCCGCACGTAAGCATGCGTCACTTCACAACAAGTTACTCGGACAGCAGGTTCATCAGCGCATGGCATTTTATAACCGGAATTCGCATGGCATTTTATAACCGGAAGTCCACTGGTGGACCATTTGCATTAACGCCTCACAGTTACATCGTAACGGTATCACCTCCGAAAATGCGATGCATATGGATTACTAATACTTAGTACTAATTCGGGGAGGTGACCAAATCTGACTTAACTAATGCCGTGGAAAGGTTTTTACGATTGTTTGATCGAGATTAAAGAAGAGGAAAGAAATTCAATAAGGATTGGATTGGATATTTGGGGAGGCGACCGACAGCTAAGGTCATTTGCGCCATAGGGGACAGGTAAGGAAGGAAGGGTTGATAGAAACCCAACGTCGGCATCAGCCTGCTCTTGACGAAAGGCCCCAAGGGGACCACGGCTTAATGTCCCATCCGACTGACGGAGTACTGTACTTGAAGTGCCCTCCACAAGAAACTCAAATAGGGATCGGTTTCCCTCTGAAAAACATTTCCCTCTACAGGGATTTAATTCCTGGCCGTCCACATGGTTAGCCAGTAGTCTAGCCACCACACCAACCCGATCCCCTAAAATTCAATGTGCTAAGAATCGTTATAGTTTTTAATATCCCATCTTGCTAATGAATAAAAATATATCATCTATTGCAAAACTTTAAGAGGTATACGATAAAAACGTTTTCAATAGCATTTGGTACGGATGATTGCTCTGCAGGGTCAATATTAAAAAAAAAACGAAAAGGTTTTGACCTACAGATCGCATCAGACATGTATCAGTGAATAGATCCTAAGTCTTATGAATAATTATTGGTATAAATAAATCACTTACAGTTATAATTTATTTAGCACGGAAAACATGTTTTAAAAGTGATTTCAGCATGAGGTAACAAACAAACGAGTGACAGACTTAAATATGCGATTTTCAATTGAACACTAAGAGCAATAGTCGTGAAAAAAGTTGTTAATAATGCATATCACAATGCCTTCTTCATTCACGATTCTTCTAAAAACAGCCATTTTAGAAATGAATAACGGACATGGTCTCCATTATAGATAAAGTTTAATCTCACTAAAATATTTTGAAAAGGATAAGCTGTTAAGTCATAGTATATCTCCTCGCGTACGGTGTTGCTATAATCGTGCGCCGATTTAACTGATTACATTTCTCTGGAGAGCAATTTTGGTAATTACCTGAAGTTCAAGAGGATCGGATTGATGTGATGACTATAAAAGGTTCCAGCCTTTTATTCGAAAGGTAGGAGTAAGAATGCCGGCGGCAGCAGAAGGTTTTCAGTGTAATTACGATTATTTCCTGGGTTCTCTATGGAAACAACTACAAGTACAGTTTTTTCGTTTCTGATCAATGGTACTGCATGGAGGAGAACGAAAAATAAGTTTACCAAGGGAAGAAATTCGCCATGAGAAAAACCATTTGACTTGGTCGGGATTCGAACCCGAATTTCCGATTGCCAGTCAGGTGTGTTAGCCATTCACTTCACCAATCCCAGTCAGGTGTGTCAGCCATTCATTTTACCAATCTATCTCCCTTCAATACGAATTCCGATGAGCTTTAGCGAACTAAGTGTTCGCGTCTCAAGTCCGTATTGAGGCCCAGGAGACGATAGTTATGCTTACGAAGCGCTACGGTGGATGAACCTAGCATTGCCATTTTTATAACGACTCCAATCTATGCATGAACAAATGATACGATACAAAGACACTGGTCCTGGTAAATATACACCAAGGGATGAGATACCCCATGCGAGTAACCTCGTGCCTGATCATTTGTCTAGGCAATGATTAGAAAAATAAAATCCGGGGTCCCGCAAGGAAGCATGATTGCCCCATTGTTATTCCTCATTTTTACAGCGACATTAAATCCAGAGTAAATAGCAAAATCTGATTTTTTTTGCATACAACTCTGTCATCTACATAGAAATTATTTCCAATGCTCACATAAGTGGTATTTAATTGTTCCTCTGCTAGCGTCATAAAGAAAACGCGTTTTTTTCGGAATCCTATTTGGTGCCTCCTGAAAGTTTTGTTTTACCTTCTACGATGAGACAAACCTTCATTCCTTGAGGATGGCATTGATTCTAGGTGCTGAAAAATGTCGGATGAGAGTTGGGACTGAGAAAGGGTCACACAACTTTTCGTTTAGAATTGAATAACAAGAGCTGAATGAGCGAGGGCGTTCTTGCAGTTTAACATCCATTCATCGCTGCGCCAAAGCCTTAAGGCTGGGACACAATCAACGTGCACGTGCAACGTGAGCCGTTTAAGGGAATACGCGAAAAGATGGCTGACGGGAAAGTATAGCAAACGGACACAATCAACGTGTACAGGGAGTACGCGAGAGATGGGCAACTTTCATCTCTTCCCGTGTCCCGTACACGGAAAACCAATCAGAATAGTCCTGAGAATCCGGGAATGGGAGCCATCTGTCGGCAGATACCTTCCACTGTTGAAGGTTGCTCTTGGCGAAGACAACTTATTTACTTCCACACTTGTTTACACCGGATCTCTTAGCTGCGCCTGCGTTAGTCAATTGTTACTCCGGGCCGCGTCAACGTCGATTGTGACCGCTGACTTGCGTTCTCCAACTCCCTCTGTCCCGTTAACGTCTCGCGTCAAACGTACGCGTTGATTGTGTCCCAGCCTTTAAGCTGTGTCCCAATTCGCCATTTAGGCAGCTAAATTGGCAGATTTAGGGAGGACGCCATCTTGAAGTATGTCCCAATTCGTTAGGCATCATGGGGAGCGGATTAAGGTGCCTTTCCCGGGGGTGAAATTTAGGGTAGATGGAGTTTATCCTAAATCCGCCTGCATATTGAATTTCCCATCATGCAAAGCGCTGCATGCGTTGTACAAGGAAACTCGTACACAAGGAAGAAGTTGAAAAGTGGCAAACATGGCCGGCAAGTATTTTGTCTGTAATTGAAAGAATTCTCTAATATTTCGCAACCCAACACCCGACTACAAAAGAAAAATTCTACTTAGTACACTTAAAAAACGAATTTACATTCCAGAACACTGACACAAACTTAAATACCGCGAAAACTAAAAACTAACGAATCTCCAAACAACGAAATTGATGAAAAAATGTTATTTCACTTTCCAAATCTCACAACGCATACGGAGGTAGCCCCAGGCGCCAAAAATATCTTAATTTCAGGTGTCAGTTGTTTCATTCAGTCCTTAAATTACTCATATGTTTTTCATTCGTTTCCAAGGCCTCTAAGTATTTAGGTAGCTAACCGCATCCTCCCTAATGCCTAACGAATTGGGACACGGCTATAGTCTCTTCTTTCGGGCACTTTTCATGCATCATCATCCGGTGGCGCCATAGCCCGAGGTGGGCCTTGGACTGCTGCACTGTCGCTCTTCAGGCGTCCCGGTCGGCGGTCATGGCTCGCCATCCTCCCACTCCCATCCTCTCCAGGTTGCTTTGCACCTGATCCAAACATCTAATCTTTGAGCGCCCCTGTCTTTATTGGTTGAACAGCCTTCCCCTCATCATCCGCTTTGGGATTTCTTCTTCAACCATTCTTTCCACCTTGAGAATTGGTAACGAGTCGGAACCCGAAATCGTCGGCTGCCTATAAATTTCTTACTCGGTGGCGAGCCCGAGAGAATTACACAAATATTATTCGCCGGGAATGTGTCAAATCATACCTTCTTTCCACGTTTCCCAACCAGAGGACTCTCTGGGACTTTATAAACCTTACTATGTTTTTTCCTTCGATCAGTCTCTCTATTTCCTCATTATATCTTGACCTCCATTCTCCTTGATCGTACGCTGGACCGTACATTCTGCGGAGGATCCGCCCCTCTAAGGAGCTGAGTGCTCTCTCGTCTGCTAGTGTCATCGTCCAGGTTTCAGCGTTATATTTCACCACTGGTCGTACTAGTCGCACTTTTTATGAAATCGTCCCGAAAATATGAACTAATACAACTAATGAGCGTCTAACATTTAGAGGTATTTGTATGGACAGTGCTCTTGGAAAGAAATTGGAGAATTTGAAAGGTATCCAAATTGACCGCGTCTGACGAGCGTTCTTCGGCCTATGGGAACTCTTGGTATTCCACTGCTTGTCTTAGGCATTCATTTCCAGGTCTTCCCCGCCAATCTATGTATTTCTGGCCTTGAATGATAGTCTAAAGGCATGCTCATCATTGCTTACCATCCAAAGAAGATTCTGGCTGGCCTCTTTAAACTGAAGGTGTTTTTGCTTCTTCGTTATTAGCCGGGTCAAATGAATAAATCATCAAAGTAATATAGATGTTTATACACAATAGATGCGGCTCTAAAACGAATTGGTGTAACAACAATATAAAAAATGGAGGTTTAGATGAGGTTTTCTTAGTCATATTCAATGGTATCTTTTACTTCACCACAGAATTAAGAACACAAAAACACGACCCGGGTTTCAATGCATAAGTAACATCATCGGGTGCAATCAAAGGTCTGGAACTCTCTTGAGAAGCATTCAGATGGGAAGCATTCTTAAGAACTGTTGAGAGGCATTCTATATTCGAATGCCATAGAAAGTTCCCGATCTTTGATTGCACCTGATGATGATACTAATATGGTGAAACCCGGATCACGTTTTTGTGTTTTTATTCTGTGGTGTAGTAAAAGTTACCGTTGAACTTGATTATGGAAATATACCACAAAGTTAACAAAGAAACTGAGGTTTTCTTAAAAACATTGCACCACGCCACAATGATAGAGGAGAGGAGGGAATTATGGAATAGTCCGGAAATACGGAATACCGAGGTTTCGGCTCTGTTTGGCGCTGCTGTAACGTGGATATACCATGAACTACCAGAGCAAGACTACTATGGAAAGCCATCACGAAGATTAAGTGAGCTTCTTACGGCTAGACAATGAAATAAAAGAGAGAAAATCTCCAAAATCCGTAAACAATTGGCACCTTTCGTCAACAAACACCAAATTTACTGTGTTGGTATGCTGGGAAAACCACAGCAGAGACCAACCACAGCCCCTCAAGACTACTATGTTGCTGCAGTTCAGTGAGAGTTGATCGCTTGTTGTCGTCGTATCACTTGCTACAGAACGAAGTGTGTTTTGTGATTTTCAAGAGTTTTTGCAGGTAAGTTTTCAAACATTTTTAACCACTAGTACACATGTAACTTTAACATTGATGTTATACATAATGTGCACTAAAAGAATTGTAGATTTTAATACTGTGGTCGTTTTTTTGCTGACAACGTTTTGTCCATCAGTTTAAAGGTTCATTTTTCAAGATGGCGTGTCGGGTATTATGGAATACTTGATATTCCATATTACCCGACGTAAAAGTACAGTATTCTATATAACTTTACAAAGATATACCGAAGTAATAAAATGGGGAAATTTGGATTCAATGCTTGAGCTGTTTTCTTTGGACTCACATTGATTGCACAGGAGCAGAGACAGAAGATTATATCTGTGACTTTTTTAAATAGACTCAAAGCAGAAATGCCTAGGACATTGTCTTAAAAATATGGTTTTTATAGTTGAAAATAACTATGTTTTGTTGAGTAAAATTAGTTTTTCAATGGTTTTAACCACCTATTCTATATTACCCGACTATTTCATATTAACCTCCATTTGTAACTTTTTTAAAATAAATTTTTTTATAACAACCAAATTAAAAGTATTTTTTTCACAAGCGACAGTTCATTACAACTAGTTATAGTATCTCCACATGATGATTTGGGAATTTTTATTAAAAAACCTGCAAAGTTATTTTAAGAAATGTAAACGATATTCCATAATACCCTCCTCTCCTCTAGATTACACAGACCAACAAGGGTATCCTTTTTCGATGCTAAGGACCATTTCTGACGGAATTTTGTTTGCTAAATCCGAATCTGCTCACGAAAAGGGCCTATCACGTCAGGTATATGAGATATTCTAACTGTAAAGGGTCAACATGGCAATTTTTAGGTTATTTTGAGCTTGAATATCTATGAAACTAAAGGTGATAGAAAAATTCTGCTAATCGATTCAAAGGCTGCGTATAGTATGCAATTATAAACCACAAAAAAGCTATTGTTCCCATAATCTGTGCCTTAGTTTTAAAATTTGTGCACTCAAGATAATAGTAAAGTTGAATTATCATAAAGTTGTTGATAGTTGCAGAGCAACAAAATATGTAAATAGAAATTTTCATGCAAGTATACTACAGTGATGATACTCATTCTTCTCATAATTCGACACAGGTTATGGGAACAATAGCGTTTCTGGGTTTCGTAATGGTAATCTATATGTTTTTTTAAAGCAGACTTTGAATCGATTTGCAGAATTCCTATATCACCTTTGGTTTCATATACTACGTTTACCAATCGATTTGGCCGGTCCAGGTCGGTATGGTAAACGCAACGGGCTAGTGGGTTCGATATGGGAAGCGGGCTACCTCTGCCCGCTTTCTCTGCCAGTCTGAGATTTCAAATCGATATGAACCGATTCAAATCGATATTTCAATGTATTTTGCATTGATAAACCAGACGATCCGAGTCGGCTGATTCAGATCGGTCCGAGTTCATATCGATCAGAGTTCGATAAATAAACGTGATGATAGATATTTAAGCTCAAAATGATCTAAAAATTGTAATTTCGACCCTTAAAAGGTAGAATATCTCAAAATCCTGACGTAAAAGGCAATTTTCGTGATCAGATTCGTATTCGACGCACAGAATGACGTCAGAAATAGTTCTTCGCAACAAAAAAGCATTCGGGATCCTAAAATTTGCAGGCCTGTGCTATTACGTAACGAAGTTAAACCATCCCGGGGACTTTTGCTTTCAACAGATCTCGTGTGTATGGATTGCGCTCACCTATTGAGAAAGTGCAGCTTCGTTCTGTGGGTCGCCGAGGGCGCGAGAAGACTGGTCGTGTCCGGTCAAGTTCTTCTCAGCACTTTTAAAACAGTATGTGTCCGTCCGTTCGCCCGGCCTCCTGGCTCTTCCCAAAAGCCGGCTCGCCGCGATCTTCCCGACTCGCGCCTCGCAGGGATCCTCTCTCCAACGACTCGCTCGCTCACTCACACGAGAGCGTCTATTTCCCCCTCCCTCCCCAAACTACCCCCGTAGTCAAGCCCCCTCCCCCCTCTCCCTCCACCACACCCTCTCCTACCTCACTTCTCCCCCCGCCCCCCCTATTCCTAAGCCGCGAGCCATCTTCCATATCCCCCGACTTGCTAAAGATCAGCGCCGCCATCCAACTCTCCCCCCCCCAACCCCACACCCTTTTCCTGCACCTATTCCCGACCGCCTAAAATAAAAAGAAAGAACTTGCCGAAGACGTCTCAACGCGTCAGCTCTCAAAACTCCCGCGTCCAACTTTTCACTTTCTCGCTCTGCCTCTGTCCCTTAACGGTCGATTCCCTTTAAATCCAGCCTCCCCCGCCCTTCAGGGGTCTTCTACCTCTCCCCCTACGCCTCCTCCCCTCAACCGCATTCCTCCCTCTTCCTCTGTCACTTTCTCCGAGTCTCCACAGGATGCAACAACGCAAAATAATTGGGGTAGGGTTGTTTCGGTGATGTGGTGGTGGGCTTCTTATAGATAAGTCAGCGTTTGCGGGTTTAAGACTACATCTACATACTACCCCGCGAGCCGCCGCATGGGCGTGTGGCAGGGGGCGGTAGGTCACCAGCCGTGTACATACATACATACCATTAACGCCGTTCCCTTCCGGGGTAGGCAGATTCACTAAGTTTCGCTCATAAATACATATTTGTACACTTAACTGTGCTTCAATAATTTCCTCCATACTGACCTATCCTTGCAAACCTCTTTTGCTTCATTTACCCCCATACACTGCTTCATACACGCCCTCCTGTTTTTAAGACTCCTAATATTCCTTCTCCTAAACATTTCCTCAACCGCATTCAACCACAACTTTGAGAGACAGATTCAAACCAGCCGTGTAAAGATGTAAAATTATCGGAGGAGAAATAGTGACATGAACTATGGGAGTGTATTTAGAGGAGCTCAGTTTTTATTGTGGTTGTTCATTGTTCGCGGAAAGAACGAGTTTTTGTACCTATCTGTTCGGAAGAGTAGGCATCTCTCTTAATTCAGCGCTTCTGTCAGACAGATGTAGTGAGGCGTCATGATAATATTCTATGTGTCACTCTGAAACACACAGGTCCTGAATATCTCAAGCAGCCTAAGCCTAGCGTGCAGCCTCCGAGTCCTAGGGGCTCCCACCTCAATCCCTCGCCCTCATGCTATATGTCGATGCACTATATGTTCGTTCTCTAGAATTATCGGAGGGTACATTTTGGTCCCTTTTCATTGTTGGTAATCCATTTCTTTTGACTGAATCGTCCCTGCTCTTGCGTATCTTTTAACTTTTTTTTTCAGCTGGGGAATCTCTCTCATTGGTCGTTCAACCCTAAGATTGGTTGACTACAGCCCTCCACCCTTCCCGAATACTAAAGTAGTAGTTTTTGATAAGGAGAATGGGGAGAATAACTGTATGATGAGGGCGAATGGTGAAGTAATTGAACAGGTGGAGGATTTTGTGTACTTAGGTAAGATGTTTGCGAAAGATGGACGGATAGATGAGGAGATAGAGAGACGTGTGAATGCTGGAAGGAAAGTGGTAGGTAGCATGTGGAGCATATCAAGGAATGAGTGCTTGTCTAAGGAAGCGAAAATGCCGTGTACAAAAGTGTACTTATTCCCACTTTGCTATATGGCAGTGAAACATGGGTATGTCAGGATAGACTTAAGAGTAGACTAAAGGCCGTGGGTATGAGTCATCTGAGGAGTGTTTGCGGCAAAAGTAGGATGGATTGGGTGAGGAATGAGTGGGTAATAAATGAATGTGGGTTAAATACTCCAGTAATGGACATGAATGAAAGGAGTGTGCTTCGTTGGTTTGGCCATATTGAGAGAATGAATGAGAGTCGAATAACAAAACAGATATATGAGAGTAGAATGAATGGTGCGAGAGGGAGAGGTAGGCCGAGAAAGTGGTAGTTGAATGTGGTTGAGGATATTCTGAGGAGGAGGAATATTAGGAGTCTTACAAACAGGAGTGCGTGTATGAAGCAGTGTATGGGGGTAAATGAGACAAAAGAGGTTTGCAAGGATAGGTCAGAATGGAGTAAATTATTGAAGCAGTGTTAGGTGTACAATTATGTATTTATGAGTCAGCATTTTGACTGTGCCTACCCCGGAAGGGAACGGCGTGATGGGTATGTATGTATGTTAATTTCATTACTTACAATTTCTGTCATATTAAACTATATTATTGCACCATTAATAATGCAATATTTAATCGATGTGTCCTGCAGCTGGTGAAATTAAAACGTATAATTCGAATATGGTCTCTGTTATGACTAGGGAACTATCTCGCTCCGACTACCTTAAATTGTTCAGCGCCTAACCAATTTTTTAAATCTCTATTTGATACGTTAAGAAGTAAAAGAATATCAATATCTTGAAGTCTGTCTATTGAATACCGAAAACTTATTCCTTTTCGAGCTGCATGTAAGAAAACTATTCACAAACCGAAAAACAATATGCAGTGCACATCAAAAACTTACCAATGGGCAATCCAATCGAAACTTTTAAGTGAAAGTAAAGCCTCCTAACATCTGGAAACTTCAAAATATAAATGGTTAGTTTGTAAAATTCTTTCTTTCCTGTTAAATCGAAGACCTAGTAAGATTCTTCTTCGCATCACTGTTTCATTAAATGTTAAATTTTTGGTGAAGTGAAGCTTCTTCTAAGCTGTTCCTCTAGTGATGCGAGTATTTTGAAAATTACGTACGCCCGCGACATGTTTCAGTTAGCGAAGATCACTTATATCCGTATATAGGAGCTCACTTGCCATCTATTGGCGTAAATATGAATCACTACCCCTGGAAACTGAATCAAACGTACTGGTGGATGTACTGTCACAGCATGCGTTCATTAGATGCATTTCGATTCGTGAACACTTCTTTCATTGGAGTGAGCAATGGACATGATAAAAATCCAATGTGGAGGAAATTGAACTCCGCGCGGCGTCTCTATGGAATCAGAGAATGCAAACTCTGGGATGCTGTGAAACTTCGGAGTGCAAAATGAAAGTTGGACTCACGGGAGAACGAAAATAATTTGTTTTCACAAAATTTGTTTCGGATTCCAAAATTTTCCAGCGCGCACTCAGAGAAGCGTTAGTAATTCGAGGGCGAATTGGAATTTTTGTGGTAAACATCGGATCCGCACGCTCTGCTGAACGCTCACGATAAGGGAAATAGTTTTTTCGTGAGCTGCGTGTCGATTTCAGGACGAGTTCACGAGTTCGCATCCTCCGTTCTCTACACCGCGATCCTGATATCGAAAGAAATCTATATATTGACGTGTGCATTCAACCGTCAGACATTCGTTTCACAATACATTCATCCTTCTGCGAGGAGAACGATCCATAAATACCTCCGCACCCATTCGTTCACAACACAAAACTCCGTTAGATATCTAATGTTTGATCTTCTGTGTCTCATAGGTATTTTCAAGTCCACACTTGATATATAGGTGACTGGCGTGTGTTAGAAGAGAGGGTAAATTCTCGAAGCGTCGAGTATAATCAAGGTAAAACTCAGGAATTCCGGGAAACTTGTATATTTAACAGAATATAGCGAAATTGCCTGACCACACGTTCCCCGTGTCAATGCGGGCCAACGTCTGCTACGGCGACATCGCAAGTGGAGGTATTCTTATACAAACAGGAATCAAATAGTCCTTCACAATTATACTTCCAAAGAGGATGATCACTTCAGCAAACGATCGGATAGGTATCTCTCCGCTCGTTACTACACATTGAACTCCCTTTAAGGTAGTCCGAGCGAGACAGTTCCATAGTCAAAATAGAGACCATATTCGAATTATACGTTTTAATTTCACCAGCTGTAGGAAAAATCAGTTAAATATTGCATTATTAATGATGCAATAATATTGTTTTATATGACAGAAATTGTAAGTAATTGAAGGAAAATATCCAAATAAATCTTTAACTTGACTAATTTTTTTCGCGCGGTGCGTTTGAAACTCCTTCAAAACGGAAGGTTTTTTGCAATACCCAAGAACCTACTGCGGTGGCAATATGATTAATTTTCAAAAATAGTTGAGAAAACATACAAACTACACGCTGCAAGTTTTTTCCCGACATCTATCTGTTAGAAATACCTCATTTTGTAAATATTGTCTCTCTGGAGTGCATACACGTACCAATTCCCATGTAAAAGGGCTGGCGTTTTTTGGCATATATCTCCAAAAGTAATGCGGTAAGGGGTTGAATTATCGGTGTTATTACAAGGGTGAGATATTTTTCGTTAAGATAACACCAAATTCATTGATTTCTAGGTAAAATGATATTTCGCTCAAACTACCTAAACTTAAAAAACTTGGAAGCGATGGATGTATATTTGGGGAGGCGACCGGTGGCTAAGGTCATTTGCGCTGTAAGGGATAGGTAAGGGAGGAAGGGTGGATAGAAGCCCGGCGTCGGCATTAGCCCACTCTTAAAGAAAGGCGCCAAGGGGACTACGGCTAAACGTCTCATCCGACAGACGGAGTACTGTACTTGGAGTGTCCTCCACAAGACACTCAAGTAGGGATCGGGTTCCTCTGAAAAACATCCACCTCTGCAGGGATTTGAACCCTGGCCGCCCGTGTGGTAGGCGAGTACTCTAGCCACCACACCAACCCGATCCCCATGTGGAAGCGTGTTTTTGACAACCATTTTGAGGGTCGTAGTGACGGCAAATATTTTCCTACTAATACTGTGATAATGAAACGTTTATATGCAGTAAATGAACTGGCCTTATTGCTGAGCGGTAGTAGTCTCAGCAGAAGGCATTAATGGCGCATATCTAGAAAATCGGTCGGGTATCAACAGCCACAGCTTCGGGCAAGAGTGACGCTCACGGTATGATGTACAGCGATGTGGTAGGCAACGGGAAATCAACGCAACAGCCTCCATAGAAGATGCAACCTAGAATTCAGAATGACAGCATGGTATTACTCGCGGTAAAATATTCCGGAGGAGTATAATAATCCCCCAATCAACTATCGGAAGGAGTTAACTAGTCAGAAAGGACAAAGGCCAAGATATCTAGGAACCTTATTTGCTAATTTTTCAAGTTAATATATCATTAATAGTTATTCTGGCATATGATTGGAAGGTTTTTGGTAGTCCTACCCTAACATCCCAATTTCTGTAACATGGTCTCGTTTAACCTCCTCAAGGTGCCCCGCCATTAGGTCCCTCTTAAGTTCCTCACATCGTCTACCCCTCATTTTTACGCCCAGATTACAAATTCACTTCTAAATAAGGCAATGGAGAAATTTGTTAAAACTTTTCTAAAATCGCGACTAGAATAGCTAAAACCTTCCCTAGGGAAAAATACAATATTTCCGATAGGCCCCCGTCAACCCTCAAAACTTTATTTGTGAAATGAAAGGAATCAATAGACTCAAAGAAGAAAAGTGGTGTGTATGCCTTAAAGCGTGGTGGTCGTAATGGTGTATATGTTGGAAAAACTTACAAGAGTAACTTTGCCACACACCTTTTAACTTCTGACCGCCACAGTGATTTTGATTTTAATATTATACATTTGAGACTAACGATAAACGTGAGTTGGACACTGTTGAAATTTTAAAATGTTTCCACGACCCTAAGGTCACCCTAATTAATGAATATTTGTACCCTGCCTCCTCCCCTATCCTTGACGCCGTCATTGCCTCCGCTCCACCCCACAACCATTCAAGGTCCTCCACCAGCGCTTCGCCTTACCGCTCCCTCCTCCCACATTCGCCATAGTTCCCAAAAGTAATAAATCCCACCCCCTAACCCAAGCACCCCCTCCCATTCCTCTATTTTTTAGACATATGACGTGGCAATGGTGTATATGTATATTCAGGCTGCATGCATGACTTATCCACCTGAAGGTTGTGCTTAGCGCAGAAACACGGGTCGTGTTTATTAACTTGTGTTTTAAACTCCGCAGCTATAGTAAAAGTTTAAATAAATTTATCCATCGTCTAATTAAAAAAATAGATTACCACAAAGTCACCAAAGAAACATTTTACTAATTAACTTCCTTTTCCACGCTTACACAGTGTTCTCCATTCCATGACCCTCTTCAACATTCCCTCTCTTTTCAAAACGTTCTCCATTCATATTTTCTGCCTTTTCCGTACCTCCGCCAACAGGTTCCTCTTTCTCCAAACATATTCACAAAATGTTCGTCCTTCTCGCCACCCAGCTCACCCTCTCCATCCTTCTCCACACCCACATCTCAAACGCCTCAAGTCTATGTACATCTTTCCCCAGCAATTACCAAGTTACTGACTTAAATAGCACCATGTCCCTCATTACATCACAGTTTTCCCCAGCTATTACGCTTTAGTATTCTTCACGTCTCTCTTCAGACCCTCTTATCAATTACTTCCACTTTGAAAACTGATTCTTAGCCAGGGAAAAATAGAACTTATGTCCCTATCACTAAACCCATTCTACTAAAGCCACTACCCTGCTCACGGTCAACTGCTCGCGTTGCTCAATTTTGTGCCTCCGACCTTTACATTTATAACCCGCCTTCGTGCTTCTGGAGAATCTCATCACGTTTGTCTTCATACGGTCTATCTTCATCTCATGCCTTTAGCACTGCATTTCTCTAATGCCTCCGACATTGACTGTAACCCCTTGGTTGTCTGGTATCTGAATACTATTTTTTGACTCTGACATTAAAAAAAATTATTATAAAAATATATTTAAAAAATGAGGATTAAGAGTTTAAATACTTTTGAAACGATTAGAAAAAGTTTCATAATTGACCAAACATCAGCAATGAATATGATTTACGATGGATTTGAATTTTCATGTAAACTTACAATTTAACGAAACGCAATCTCTCTCGCGATTTATCGCTTTAAAATAAAAAAAAGATGGTTGATATTCTTGCTTTCCATTCGCTAATTCGTCCATGCTGTCGTGCTATTCAGGGGAGAGTAAGGAATGATCGAGGATAACGAATATGTAGACATGACGAAAAAGAAAAAATCTCTTAGAAAATTCCGCACTTAAAACTTTTATTACCGACCTAGGTTTCGACTGCCTTGCAATGATTTTCAAAGGACCTTAAATAAATAAAATAAATAAAAGTTTTAAGTGTGGAATTTACTAAGAGATTTTTCTTTTTTGTCATGCCTGTGGTAACCTTCCACAAAGTTACGCCTTAAACCATTAAGTTTCTAACGAATGTGTATGTTATTTCGGTAGTCAGGCTTCCGTTTGATGACTTAATGCTCTCTTAATCCTACTCAATGGTTTTTACCATTAAGGTAGTTCAAGCGAAATATCATTTTACTTAGAAATCAATGAATTTGGTCTCACTTTAAAGAGGAATATCTCACCTATCCAATGACGCCAAAAATTCAACCTCTTACCACATTACTTTTGGAGATATTTGTCGAAAAATACCAGCCCTTTTATATGGGAAATGGTACTTATATGCACTCCTGAGAGACATAATTTACAAAATGAGTTATTTCTAACACTTAGATGTCGTAAAAAACTAACAGCTTGTAGTTTGCATGTTTTCTCAACTATATTTGAAAATTAATCATATTGTCACCGCAGTGGATTCTTGGGTATCACAAAAAACCTTCTATTTTCATGGAGTATTAAATGCACCGCGCGTAAAAAAGAGTCAAGTTAAAGACTCATTTAGATATTTTCATTTAATTACCTACAGTTTCTGTCATATAAAAGTATATTTTTTCACCATTAATAATGCAATATTTAATTTATGTGTCTTACAGCTGGTGAAATTAAAACGTATAATTCGAACATGGTATCTATTATGACTAGGGAACTATCTCGCTCGGGTTACATTAAGCGCAACGTGAAATGCGGTCTTAAGATATCCTCTGCAATGTGACTTTGGTCCTCGCTGTAGAACACAACCCCCCCCCTCCCTTTCACCCTTCAGCGACTGCACTACCGACACCAATCTTTCCCGTGCCGCATGCTTGTACGCCCCTCACTCCACTCCCCCTTTCATGCCTCCACCAACCCCCTCCATCCATCTCCCCCTCCCTCGATATCCCCTCCCCATGCTTAGCAGCCTCCCCCCTCTCCGTTTGAGGCCGCCTCTATTTCCAGACGGTGTGCATGCGATGGTTGGACCGCGTCCAGCCCAAATGGGTCTGCCTCGCGTCCATTCCACCCAACCACCCCCTGCCACACCCCCGTCACTCACCCTCCTTCCCCTAATCCCACCCGTTACGTTACAAATCCGAAGAATAAGTAATAATATTAAGATTTTGGAAGTCATTTTTGTCTATGAACAGATTTGCGTAAAACTTTGGATACGGATTACGATTGGTGATACCTATTGACAAAAGCGAAAAAAATTGCGTCATATCGATTTGGTTTCTATGGTAATGATTCAAAACTACATATTTAAACGCATAAAATTATGGGAAAGCAGATATATTTCGTAATTATTCGATTATATACATCTACATAATACCCTGCGAACCGCCGCATGGGCGTGTGGCAGGGTTAGTTAGGTCATAAGCCGTGTAAAGATGTAAGTTTTTGGGAGATGAACTGGTGACATGTATTATCGGAGTGTATTTAGTGGAACACAATTCTTATTGTGGTCGCTTATTGCTCGCGGAAAGAACGAGTTTTTGTACCTATCTGTTCGGCAGTGTACCTCTCTTATTTCGTCGCATCTGTCAGACCTAGAGATGTAGTGAGGCGTCATGATAATATTCTCTGTGTCACTCTGAAACACACCAGTTCTGAATATCTTAAGCAACCTAAGTCTAGCCTGTAGCCTCCAAGTCTCTAGGGGCTTGCACCTTAATCCTCCTAAATATTTACATATTTTTATATACATTTTCATATTTTCTCCTAAAAAGTGAAATAAATAAATCGTCTATTCTCACATTATAAAAACTGATGCTCTCAACGTTTTTTCAATTTCAGGATTTTTAAATTTTTTTTTCAAACGCATTTCGATCATTCAGTATTCCCATGAACTAATTCTATTTGGGAGAGTTGAAGATTTTAAAAACACCTTTATTTGGATGGATTAGGAAAAAAAATTTAATCAAGCGAATTTTTTCTAAAAAGAATGTAAGGGTATACTTGAAGGAGCCTTTCTGATGAGTAGAAAAAGGATCTCGTTCATATGAAAGAAGCCTCAATTGCCCAAGTCTATATTCACCCAGGCTCAGTAGTATCGGATACATAGTATCATTTGTACTGACTGTAGCAAAATATTTTTTCAGTTATGTTAACAAAGCCAGCTTAGTTCGTGCATAGGATCGCTAATTATCGCCAATTAATTTGATCACCAAATAGAGAGCAATTTATAGCAATATTCTATCCCGGCCATGTCAAAATATGAAGCGTAGGAAGTGAAGAAACATGTATTTTTGCCTAAATTCGTTCTCGCAATGAAACCATCCGTGTAATCAGAGTTCTGAATTGTCGGTATTTTACAATGTTGTGATATTGAAATATTTCTGAAAAACTTATTCAGATTTAGTGGAGTGGAAGCACAACCTTATTTGGAACCCAAGGAATGGCGTTTCGGGATGGTATGTCCAAAAACAATTGAGTTAGGTATTCCCATTTAAATTTTGGGTCACGCATTCGTATATCGTCGAAAATTTTAATTAAGCTTTGTTCCAAAGGAATAGGTCTGGTATATACATACATACATATCAATCACGCCGTTCCCTTCCGGGGTAGGCAGTGTCACCAAGTCTCACTCATTAATAGATATTTTTACACTTAACTCTGCTTCAATATTTTCTTCCATACTGACCTCTCCTTGCAAACCTCTTTTGCTTCATTCACCCCCATACACTACTTCATACACGCCCTCCTGTTTTTAAGACTCCTAATATTCCACCTCCCAAGAATTTCCTCAACCACATTCAACCACAACTTTATGGCCTAACTCTCCCTCTCGCACCATTCATTTCATTCTTATATATCTGTTTCGTTATTCGACTCTCATCCACTCTCTCAAAATGGCCAAACCAACGAAGCACACTCCTTTCATATACGTCCATTACTGGAGCATATAAACCACATCCATTTATTACCCACTCATTCCTGACCCTATCCATCCTAGTTTTGCTGCTAACAATCCTCAGACAACTCATAATCATGGCGTTTAGTTTACTCCTGTGTTTATCCTGACATGCCCATATTTCACTACCATACAACAAAGTGGGGAGAAATACACCCTTGCACACGGCGATATTCGCTTCCTTAGACAGGCACTCATTCCTTGATATGCTCCACATGCTACCTATCACTTTCCTTCCAGCATTTGCACGTCTCTTTATCTCCTCATCTAACCGTTCATCTTTCACAAACATCTTACCTAAATACACAAAATCATCCCCTTGTTCAATTAATGCACCATTTGCCTTCACCATACAGTTCCAATCGCCCTCATCACACAGTTATTCCCCCTATTCGCCTTATCAAAAACTACGACTTTAGTCTTGAACACATCTACCCTCAACTTTCTCCTAATATATAAAAATTAATATTTTTTTACTCGTCTAATGCGTTCCAATACCATTTATCAGATTACGATGAAACTTTGGTGAGCACAGAGTCACAAAGGTCTGTTATATTCCATTATTATTGCTGTAATGTGTGCAGGTATGTACATTGGAAATGAGATACCACGCAACTGCGTCAAGCCATCGAAATGCCGTTGTGGTTTGGCATAATGCCCCAAATTTGATGCACTTAGGAAAGTCAATAATGAAATTCCAGCATTTAAAGCACTCACATAAAAACTGTATATTTGAGCTAACAAAAAATATTTTGCCTGGTAAAGGGCAGAAACTTAAGATTCTATGAAAAATTACGATAATAGGTCGCAGGCTTTCAAGACTTAACTGCGGAGGAGAATGCAGAATGTGCGATGAACGTAAGTGAATTTTTTCAAAGAACCATGGAACTAGCCGCGCAGTTACTTATACGGAGTCAGCCGCTAGTGATCACACAAGTGCGCGAAATTGAGAGATCTGAGTTCAATTTCCAGTCCAGGTGAATGATTTTCCACTGTAAATTTTGACAATTGAACGTAAGAGAAGATAAATGAGGAAGTGCTTGGTATGGTTTGTGAGGAAAGTACTCTATGGTCTGGATGCTATAAGGAGGACACAAATAGATATCTGGAAAGGGTAGTAAGGGACTAAGAATTGTTTAGGATCACAATAGAGGGTAGGATTTTGGGTTAAGTGGGGGAGGGAATGAAATACAACATGTTTAATGGACGGGGTAAAGAACTGTAGGACGTACTACGGAAAAATATTATTACTTTAGGTAGATAATGTCCTGGAAAAGTAATAACCCGAAGAGATTTTGCTCAAGCCGAATAACTTCCCATTGGCATCTTGGGCAAAATATTATTTCTCCAAGAATTCACAGATTTGGGGAAATTTTTAAAGAGAAGCATCTCACTTTTCGAGAGATTCCAAAATATCAGCCAATTACTGCACAACTTTTCGAAACATTTGACAGCGATTACCAGTCATTTTACTTGGGAAATAGTACGGATATCCACTCAAGAGGGACTTCGTTGAAATAATGAGGAATTTCTAACAACAAAATATCATCAGAAACTTGACAGGTTGTGGTAAGAAAGTGTATTAAAAATATAAAACCGATTGTTCACCGCAGTAATTTTTATAGAATCGCAAACAAAACCTTCCGTTATGAAGGAGTTTTATGCGTATCGCATGAAGAAATAAGTCATGTTGAAGATTTATATTGATATATTTATATCATCACTTATAACCTTAAAATATTCAAACATAGCAGGTGAAATTTGATGAAATTGCTATTAGAAAAATTCCTGCCAGGCCTGGATAGCTGCGTATTGATCCGGCTAGCAGTGGTCTGCGCATTGGCCCGGCCAACCAAAGGTCCGTGGTTCTATTGCCGGTCCAGGCCGAATTTTTTTCATGGTAATTTCATCTAATTTTAACTGATGACTAAAGGCACATTAATGCATATTTTTCCACCAATAATATTACAATGTTTTATTCATGCTTTCTAGAGCTGCTGGAATAAAAACGTATTATCTGAATATGGTCTCAATTACGATTAGCGAAAAATGCCGCTGTACCTGCCTTACTAATAATACTACAAAATACTCTTTAAATTAAATACAGACATGATGCGAAGAATAGCCCAAGCTTAAAAAGCGTCCACGGTTTAAAAAAACCACAGCTGAGTAATAGAAAGATAGGACTACAAACATTATGTGAATTAATGCGCGTGAAGTGTGGCACTCTACAAATCAGAGGTATGAACCATTGGAAAAGCAGATTGGTGCTGGAGGAGGATATTGAAGATAAAGTGGACGGGTAGAATAAGAAAGATGATGTTTATGAAGGAGAGGGGGAGAAAAAATAACCCGCTGCACAAAACCCAATTATTATCTAACATTTATAATCAGCTTAACTAAGCAAAATGAATTTTAAATGCATTAAAGGCCGAAATCTGTTTGTCAAGCGAATATGGTACTGTTGATTTCAGAAAAAAATGTGCATTTTTGCATCTTAAAATGCGATTATCAGACAATTACGAAGAGAGAAAGATAATCAATTGAAAGAATCAATCATTTCATGTTTTCAGCTAATTGATAAAACATTTCCATCATCTATCTTTAGTGGAAGTAATTTTAAAAAGCAAAAAATGACACAACTGCCCCAAACCCAAAACGTAGCGTACACCACCAAAGGGCTCATTTTTGGGACCTTTTTGGGCCCTGAGATCTTTCTACAATAGTCTACAATTTTCAAATATCAATTGCAGAAAACCATTGCTACCTCGCCAAATTTTCACTAGGACATTCGTAACGAATTTTGCACTCTATAGTCAAGTGGAATAGATACTTAACGCTTGTTTTGTGTTAACATCCCCATATTTAAATTCAAGAAAACTACAGCTTTAAAAAAAATAGGACTACAAACAAGGAAACATTGATGAGGAGCGTGGCACTCTATGGATCGGAAGCATGGACCATTGGAAAAGCAGACCAGAATCGACAAAAAAAACCTTCAAAACCTGGTGCTGGATGAGAATACTGAAGATAAAACGGATGGGCAGGTAGAATAAGAAAATAGAAGTTTATAAAGGAGAGGAGGAGACATTTGGAACACTATATAGTTAAGAAGAAGTGGATTGAGCACACTCTGAAGAGCAATTGGTTTCCGACGAACAAAATTGGACAAAAAATAGTGAGAAGAGTCTCAAAGGAAGATAGAGGAATAAGTTGACGGGTCAAATAAAGAGGAAAGAATATAAAAAGAGCAACCTCGAGGTTTGGGAACTTGAATTAGATTGGGAAAAGTGGAGGACTGCAGTCAACCAATCATGCAATTTAATGACCGATTATAATAACTATTTGAGTATGATATAAATATAATGAGTGTTCCCCGTTTGAAGAATTTGTGATTCCTGCGTTCTTATTTCCTAAGCAGTAGTGAAGGGCGGAGGGTCTTTTTACGGCGTCGACGTATTCCCTTGCCCTCCCATCCATCCCTCGTAGAAATATAAATAGAATAAAAAACAATTTTATTGTCCAGGGATGCTATTGCAAGTCGAAAATGTGTCAAAGTAAAAATATCGGAAACCTTTCTATTAAGGCGGCTTTTTGTAGTTACCGACTTAGGGTTGAGAGGACTACTGAGAGAAGGGCTGTACCCACGCTTTGACTAGAATTGGTACGAATTGACCCTTCATGGGTCCGGTCCGGTGGTCCCCGACTCGAGGACGTACTCCGGCAGACCGCACGGCGTCAATCCTGAAAGGGAGCCAGGGCGATACCTAATCCCAATCTTTTGGGCAACGGGCTCTTCCGGTTCTCAACGATGTGCGGTAGGTTTTTCGCAAAAGCGAGACCGACGGCTACTCGTCTCAGTTGTTTGGGTAACCAAACTAATACGAGCACTTCGGGGGGCGGAGGCCCAATTGAGGTCTTTTTGACCTCAATCCGCCTCATTGGTGTCGGCCTCGAAGGGGCTGTGGCTCGCTTACTTTCCCTCCCCATCCCTTTTCCCCACTACCATCCACGCTAGGATATAAGTGAGAGCTTCCTGCCGAGCCGGAGGTAGTTACCCCGCGGGTGTAGATACACGAATCCGCTGTCCAGGGATGAAGTCCCTTTAAACATTAAATTTATTTACATGCCTTCATGAAGAATAGAATACAAAACAAAAATATTATAATCTGTGGCTATTTGTAAACTAAGTCTTACTAAAAAAGAAAACGAACAAATAACTTTCAAGTCAGCAAAGAAACAAAAGAAAAACATAAAATGAGCGAAGTAAATAAAAAACAGCCTCAATACCAATAATCTGAGACTCGGGTTGGTGTGGTGGTTAAGAGTACTGGCTAACCATACGGGCGGTCGGGGTTAAAATCCCTGCAGAGTCGAATGTTTTTCAGAGGAATCCCGATCTCTACTTGAGTACCTTGTGGAGGGCACTTCAAGTACAGTACTCCGTCTGTCGAATGAGACGTTAAACCGTGGTCCCCTTTTTAGCCTTTCGTTATGAGCAGGCTAATGCCGACGCCGGGTTTCTATCCACCCTTCGTCTCATAGCTATGGCGCATCCCCTATGGCGCAAATGACCTTAGCAGTCGGTCGTCTCCCCAAAATTCCAATCCAATCCAAAAAATAATCTTCACAATATGTTAAAACAAAAGTTTACGATCTGTAATACCTATTAATCAAAAAAATGAAGAAGCATACAAATAGATATTTTACAAGACTGAAAAACAGCAAATAATTATAGTAGATTAGCAAAAATATCATCTCATATAATTTGGTCTTCTCATATAAAGGAGAGAGAACGTTAGGGAGACAAAAAGTCAGCCACACCCCTTTTAAATTGTGAGACGTTCCTAGAAAATTAAAAAAAAACTCGTACACTCTCAGCTTGCTTCTCCTCCCTCATCTCCGAGCGCTATCGTTTCCTTCCACCGCCGCGGGTGCAAAGGCATCAAGAGAGAGACATCTGGTGGAGATCGGCAGTGACTAAGTTGCCGACTGATTCGTGTGTGAGAGGAGTTGGAAGTTCTCACACGCACACACTCTTTCGGTCGCGAACTTTATTAAATCCCGTGATTCAGTTGAAGTTGGCACTTTTTCATTTCGGAAGATGCCTTTTTGGACTTTTTTCTTTTCTACTTTTCCGACGAATGTAAGGCTCTTGCAGCATTTAAGGGAGTGAATAAAACTCCATTACGACGAAGTGGATTCGTTTCAGTCCGATACGAACACGGATTCATCTTGTGGTGTTAAACGTCAAGAGGAAATTCTATTTAGCCACTTTGGCTCCTGAAGAAAGGAGATATTTTGTGTCTGCACGCAAATATACCTGGCTCGAGAACTAAAAAGATAGTCATTGAGAATTGGTACGTTCTCCAACCTTGTTTTGAAATATTCAGACAAGGTTAATACGGTTCTGTGTCAACGGACATTTGATGTGACTGATGAAATACCATTTTCATGCCAAATAACTGATAATAACATAATGATGCTGAATTATACTTTGCATTTTATTTCTCAATAACAATAAAAATAAATCCATTTTATGCAGCAGGCCATGATTTGATTCCAAAATTTGATTTCTATGTTGAATGTTGTCTGAGACTCAAATTAATCATATAAGCAAATGGTACTACGCTCTGATGAATGAATGTAGTCGTTATGTATTAATTTTATTGTCATTGTTGTAACAAGATGCTGGCAAGATGAGATTTATGTATGTATGTATCTTTTGTGAGTGTGAACAAAGACATCAGAGAATCAGAAAATAGTTAGATCTTTGCCCAATTCCATTAGAAAATGACACTGTGTCCACATAATTCACTATGCATGTGCCCTTCGCATAATTGACATTGTTTTTTCATATTGAAGTGTAGGGATAACTGAGAAACATGTTTTTGGGAGAATTACTCTATCACCTCTTTCATTTTAAAGAGTTTAGTAAGGAGATCGAATGTAAAATACGTGACCAAATCAAACTAATCTGAATTGTGCCCTAAGATGTGGCTTAAAATTTTTCTCCTACCATAATCATGAAAAAGCTGTAGGTTGCTGAAGATTGTTCATGATATCAGCCTAATGCCTAAGAAAATTCGTACCTTCTTGGAAATTTAGCTTCCTACCTCACCGAATGTTTGATGTCAACATTAATTCGTAGAAAAACTAATTCCATGATGCACCCAGCTTCTTGAATTTACTTAAACATCCATTGAAAATTTTTGTTTCATAAAGTAAAAACATACCATTGATATAGAATTATAGAAAAATTAATTAAATTAAATTTCATTTTGATTTAAAGTCAAGATTCAAGCGATATGTTTATTGCTCATATTTTTGCTGTTACTAATTTAAATAAGAGTTCTCCAGGGGTTATAAGAAATTATCTCCATATCACTTCCAAGAGTTTAACTTTTTGAAAATATCACTGCTCTTATCCATGGTTTATACTGTTAAAATAAAGGGCTTTCTAATTAAAGATACTGATGAGATTTCGTGCGATGATGGCTCAAAATAGTCATCTCAAATTTATACGCCGGATCCTATTGCAGAAAATTGCCATTGCTTTACATATGTCATTAAGGAAAATAGTAAAAAACTAATTGTGAACCTCAATTTTTTAATACAAAAGTAGTGATTTCTAACTCTCTGTAGGGATTATTATAATAATAATGTATTTTATATCCAGGCATTTTAGGCAAGCTACGGTGACCCCAAGGTATTCAACCGGATGTATTTTTTATTTAGAAAAAATTTAACATTGTGACTCTCAATTTCATATGATAATTTTCATTTGAATATAAGAAGGTACCTAAATATTTTCCATTTCTCATTGGTTATGAAATTGATGAGGGAAGGAATCATCTCAATATATTCCTTCATACGAAGTGTTTGATCGTTAAGAAAGAGAAATCTTGAAGGAAATGTTAAACCTTTGACGCACAGCGTGGAAAATACTCTGACCAATAATATGGAGATATGATTAAGAATTGGCAGCATTTAGTTCAAGACGACTTAGTGAGTCAGGATAAATTTTATCTTCGATAAAAGAAAAAAAAGCTTTGATGGAATTCATGCAACCTAAATTGATAATTTTAAATTAAGATTAAAAGTCTGCGATATTTACTTGCATATCAGCAAGGTTAGATTCATAATTATTTCTTAGATAACGACGAAATTCATTCGTTTTCCAATCTGGATATATATTTACGTATTAATTGAATTGACTCGGGTTGGATCAGTGCCAGTGATTCTAGGTAGCCATGGCAATGAGACTTGCTACAACTTTATGATTTTTCTGGATGATAAATCAGCCTGATTAAGGTAGTCCGAGCGTTATAGTTCCCTAGTCATAATAGAGACCATATAAGAATTATACGTTTTAATTTCACCAGCTGTAGGACACGTCAATTAAATATTACATTATTAATGGTGCAATAATATAGTATGACATGAGAGAAATTGCTAGTAATTAAATGAAAATATTTAAGTAAGTCTAACTTGACTCATTTTTTTCGCGCGGTGCGTTTGAAACTCCTTCAAAACAGAAGGTTTTTTGTGATACCCAAGAATTGACTGCGGTGACAATATGATTAATTTTCAAATATAGCTGAGATAACATACAAATTACGCGCTGTTAGTTTGTATACGACATCTAAGTGTTAGAAATACCTCATTTTGTAAAAAAAATGTATCTCTGGAGTGCATACACGTACCATTTCCCATCTAAAAGAGCTGGTATTTTCTGGAAAATATCTCGGAAAGTAATAAGGTAAGGGGTAGAACTTTTGATTTCATTGTAGGTGAGATATTTATCTTTAAAATGACACCAAATTCATTGATTTATAATTAAATGATTTTTTCACGCAAACTACCTTAATCCGCATGCAACGACTGTTATTAATTGGTATTGGAGTAATGTCATATCATTTCATGAAATTCAACTCATGGTATCCGGCCAAATTTTTCCACTGCCTAGTGCTGATTGAGTCAATTACACAAAATAGCATCGCTATCATTTTAACATAATTTTAACTCCGAGGAAATTAGGACAACTAGATGCAAATTGACGCTGAGCACAGGTAAAGTGATTCAGCTGCAATATGACAATTTGTGATTATAAAAATAAATGAAAAATACATAAAATTGAGTTCTTTGTAAGTGAAGTCGAGTTTCATCAATGGAAAAGTATAATAATGAGTTGACTTAATTATTGCAATGATGAGATGCATTAAAACAGGGCTGACAAATACAGAGGCGTAAAGACAGAAAGATAATGCGAATTAGCGATAAAGGTATATAATATATAGGCATAAAGAAATTCGCAATTTATTCATTCGAATTTCTATATACTTGATTTCAATTTAGATTCCTATTGTTTATCGGGTTGCTATGCTAATATTCTCACATGCTCGTTATTTTTATTTATTTATTTTTATTTACTTAATTTGTCCACATACAGCATACTTGCCAATTTACAGTTGCCCAATATAACACACACAGAAGATAGATACATACAATTCAAACAAAACTAAGATCAATAACAATTTATTAACATTTTTTTTGTAAGGGCCCAGCGTAGAGAAGCGATTAAGTATTGCTAGCGAAATGAGAAAGAGCGCGTTGCGTAAAAGTGTTGGATGAAAGCCAAAACGGATCAATGTTGGTAGGAAGAGAATTTATGAGGGAGGAGAGGCGGAAGTGGAGGGAGCGTTTGGTCAAGGGTAACCTGGGAATGGGCAGGTGGAGTAGAGAGTGCGTGCGGGTGGGTCTAGATGGGATTCGAAAACTGACGCTAGAGATCAGTCCAGGGCAGTCTATAGTTGAGTTGAGAATGCTATGAATGAGCTTAAGGTCAGTTTTGAGCATTAGTTTCGGCAGATCAGGTAAGGAGACTGTAGACAAAATGGTATCAGTTGCCATATTGTGAAAATGGGGCACTCTCTACTTTACTATCTTGCAGAAAAAATTAGTAACACTCTTGAGAGTTAAAATATTAGATGTAGCCGAGATGGACCATATGGGGGAGCAATAATTGATGAGTGGAAGGACAATAGTTGAAAAGTATGAGCGTAACGCAAGTGGATCTGTAATTTCTGAGTGGCGGTAGAGGAGACCAAGGAGAGACATAGCTTTATTTTTAACTGCCAGAATATGGTCGCAGTAGTTGAGTTTTTGGTCCATCAAAACACCTAGGTCTTTCACGGATGAGACACGATTGATAATCTGGGAGTTTACGCTGTAATTGAAGTTCTGGGCGAAGTTTTTAAGGGAAATTGATATGGTATTGCATTTACTTGAGTTTAATTTGAGTTCCCAGACTTTGCCACATTCAGCAATCATCTGTAAGGCCTCCTGGAGGTCTTAACAGTCCGAAACATTGATAGAACCATCAAGCGTTAATTCTAGGATAAATGTTAAGAAGAACCTACCTATTATGAATGGAAAAAAGATTGCAAATTTTAAGTTACTCAGATTTGATTTCTCCTCTCACCCTATTTAAGAAAGGTTTGAAAATTTCAATTACCAAAAATACGCTATCAGTATACAGCCAATACTTTCTATCGGTCCGAAACTAAACTCTGGAGTCCAAAATCGGTCCGAAATTGAATGGGAGCATATAGTTTCGTGTTTAAAAGAATAAAGAGCCTTTTCGTACCTGTTTCGTACCCGGGCATTATTTAGTGCTTTGCATTTTGTACCTATTTTGTACCGTGGATTGGATTGGATATTTGGCGAGGCGACCGACAGCTAAGGTCATTTGCGCCATAGGGGATAGGTAAGGGGGGAAGGGTGGATAGAAACCCAGCGTCGGCATTAGCCTGCTCTTGACGAAAAGCGCCAAGGGGACCACGGCTTAATGTCTCATCCGACAGACGGAGTACTGTACTTGAAGTGCCCTCCACAAGAAACTCAAATAGGGATCGGGCTCCCTCAGAAAAACATTTCCCTCTGCAGGGATTTAATTCCTGGCCTTCCGTGTGGTAGGCGAGTACTCTAACCACCACAACAACCCGATCCCCTTCCGTACCGAGTAGGATTTAGTGAATGAGGTACGAAACGGAATAATAACGTACTTTTAAGTATAATATAGTACCGGATCATATCCCTGGGTATACTGATAATAGATTGAACTTATATCTAAAATAAGAAGTCGGAAAATATTGATAAGGGTAAAATGGATACAGTAATCGTAGGCATTAAATGTATTAACTTCTTAATTCAAATGTCTTGGGTCAAATTTAATTTGACAATTTAAAATGTCGAAATTTAAAATTTGAACTTTTAAAGGATATGATTTAATCCAAGGGAAATTGAGCTCTACGTTCTCTTTAGATGACAAAATGAAGAGAGTCTCGGCCATTTGAGACTGTTTTTATTTTGTTGACATAATTTGTATTAAAACATTCGTTACAGAGGATAGTAAAGTTCCCAAGGTCTGGAATATCTATGACATTATTTATGCTGAAATTTTTAAGGTTAATGTCAGTGCAATAGCCGCGTAATTAGCCTAACAGTCGTTTATTGTTCTTCCTATCCTCTCCTACGGTTCCCATATATGGTCGATGTCAGCCCCAACTAATGTTAAATCCCTGAAACATATCACTAACTTCTTCGCACGTATTTTTAAAAATAGAAAGCCAAATCTCCACAACCTACCCTCTGATTATGTCTTGTCCTCACTCTCTGTTAATAAAATTGATAATATCTTCCTTAAAACCGATCTTAAACTTATCCATAGCACACTGAACTCAGCCATTGACTGCCCCGACCTTGTTTCCTTGATAAATTTCAAAATACCCTCCCGACACACCGGGCCTCACTCATTGCTCCATATATCCCTATTTCCAGATTATCGCTTACCAGACGCACCCTCATTTTTCGCCTCTCTTCTCTTGTAAATTCCCTTCCCGTGTACATCGACCCTTTCACCCTATCTTCAACCGTCTTCGCCAACTTAGCCATTTGCCATTTCCAAAAAAAGTAATTTTTACTATCTCCCCATGCTGCATTATCATTTGTTACCTACCTTCCTCTTGTGATGTTTAGACGTTTGTGCTCTTTTTTGTTTGTCATATGTTCACTATAAAATGGCTTTATTCTGTATGTGATCTTTTTGTCAAATAAATAAATTTACCAAATTGCATATATTTGTAAAATTGCATCTAAAATGGCCCTTCAGACCTTGAACTCTGGGCCCAAACGCATATTTGATCACGATGTCCGGATCGCCTATTACACTTGCTTTTAGTAACGTGAAGCTCGTTTTGACGAATACCTACTGAGATACATTGCAAGTTAAAGTCTATAATAAGAAAAATGGTAGAATCAAGCGCGAATGGATTGGCGGGGAATACATCATTTTAATTAATATTGTGTACATTGCTATTGTGTGCATATAGTTTTCTTGGAATTATAATAAGTTTCTCGAACAGAAAAAAGTAACTGTCAAATTATTATGCGTGTCAAATTGCTTACTGATATTTCGACAGAATGTTCATCAATGAAGCAAGCAGTAATAAGCTCAAAGCTTATAGAACAGGGCCAAAAAATAGTCGTTTTCTGCTACGTTCGCTTTCACGGTGCAACCAGAAACTATCGTAGATTGGCTTTGAAAGAGCTAGGCAATTTTATTTATTATTATGTAGCCACTGCCATGGTCCATAATGACGTAATGTGATCGCCCAATTAAAAATGGTCCGACTGGATTTCAGTTAGTAATAATTTCGCGTGTGATGTCATGTTTCGCGATTTGCAGCAAATCTCTTTATTTTTTTTTTAAATTGTGAATATTGGACGCCGGTCTGAAAATCCCGTCGCTTGAATATTGAACGACCCAAAAAAAAAACGGAATGGACCGAAAACGTTTTCGCCCCAAAGGCGGAAGTTTTTCTGTCGATTCCACGGGTCTTTCATTAGCATTAAAAATGTAATCGCTCGGATGAGCTTTAAGCCTTTATTTCCCGTTTGCACTCATGGGCCCTAAACTATATTTCCAATTAATACCAAAAATCATTCCATATCAACATTTCTACGGAATAATTAAAAAAAAGGATGCCGGCAGAAAATAAAAGAAAAAACTACCAATCACTCGCACGTATGGAAAGTTGTTTTCACCGTGAGTGAAGAATTATTTTGCAATTTCAGTCTCCCAGTCTCGCAAGTGAAATAGTGTATCTCTTCGAGCATCACGTTATAAATAAGAAGCGCTTCATCAAAAAATTCGTTCTTATTAAATTCAATTCAGACGCGGAGTAAGATATGCGATTCAATTATTGAAGAAAAACTATCGCCTTCCGCGAGATGGAACTAATTGGGTGGTTACGCAGCAAGGTCATTCATTTGAGCGTCCCATTAGGCAGGCGCGGAATTTTTCCGAGTTTTTTTTCCGCTTGGGTGCACTCGATCTCGAAAAACTGAATTCATTCCAGGACGTTCTTTCGGAAAGCTTAATTTTTTCATGTGAGCATTAAATTCTAATTCATTAGCTCTCGCTTGCTTTCGTTTTCATAAAAAAATACGAATGCCCCCGCAATAAACGTGCCTTACGAAGTGCCTCCCTTCGGAGATGCACGCGCGTGATATATGCACTAGTGAATAATTCAATCACTTGTATGGATTAAGACTCCCTCAACTGTGCAAAGAGTGCTTAGACTAATTAATAAAATTTATTTATAACTAGCTGAATAACCCAGCGTTGCTCGGGATCATACTTATATGATTTTTGTTTGTGTATTTGGTTGGCAAGGAGGTGCGTGAAGGAAAATCGATTGATTAAATGAGAAACTTCATTCTTTCGGGCATGATACTACTGATATTAATAACATCATACTTTCGGGTATCTGATAAAATCAATTTCAACTTCTATCTTAGGTGAGAGTAGTTTTAAAAAGAAAAAAAATAACCCGCTGTACAAAACCCAATTATTAGCATTTCTAATCAGCTTAACAAAGCAAAATAACTTTAAAATGCACTAAAGGTGGAAATCAGTTTGTCAGGCAAATATGGTTCTGTTGATTTCAGAGAAAAATGTGCATTTTTTGCATCTTAAAATGCGATTTTCAGGCCATTACGAAGAGGGAAAAATAATCAATTGAAAGAATCAAACATTTCATGTTTTCAGCCATTTGATAAAAAAATTCCCAACCTCTATCTTTAGTGGAAGTCATTATTAAAAGCGAAAAAAGAAACAACTGCCCCAAACCCAAAACGTAGCGTAGACCTCCAAAGAGCCTCTTTATGGGAAATTTTGGGGCCCTGAGATCTTTCTAAAAATAGCTTACAATTTTCACAGATCAGTTGCAGAAAACCATCGCCACCTCGCCAAATTTTCACTAGAATATTCGTAACCGATATTCACTCAGAGTCCAGTGGCATAGATACATAACACTTTTTTTGTTTAAATTTAAAAAAAACTACAGCTTTAAAAAAAGGTAGGACTACAAACAAGGAAACAGTACACAAAAACATTCGTGTGGAGCGTGGCACTCTATGGATCGGAAGCATGGACCATTGGAAAAGCTGATCAGAAAAGACTAGAAGCCTTCGAAACCTGCTGTTGGAGGAGGACGCTGAAGATAAAATGGAGGGACAAAATAAGAAACGATGAAGTGTACAAAAGAGTAGAAGAGGAATGGACCATATGGAACACGATACAGATAAGAAGAACCAGATGGATTGGACACACCCTGAGACACAATGGGTTTTCGAAGAACATAATTGAAGGTAAAAAAAAGAGGGAGAAGTCCCCAGAGGAAGACCCAGGAATAATAAATTCACGGACCAAATAAAGAGGAAAGTACACAGGAAGAGATACCAGGAGGTAAGGGAACTAGCATTGGATAGCGAAGGGTGGAGGGCTGTAGTCAACCAATCTTAGGGTTGAACGACCAATGATGATAGTTTGCCAGTCCAAGAGGAATGGCAAGGGATAAATATCTTGACCAAATAAAGAGTAAAGTATATACACAAGATGAAACATGAGGGATTATGGAATTAGAAATAGATAGGGAATGATGGCAACCAAGCAGCAAAGTTGCAGTCAACCCATCGTAGGATTTAACAAGCAGTGATATTATTAAAATTTACGTATATTTTATCAAATAATAACAAAAAAGGTCTATTTAGTGTTTCATTGAAAATTTGGCGAAAGAAAAGGAGTCTCGCTGTTGCTATGGTGAATGCACGACTGTTTACTAGCGATAGTGGGCTGGAGTTTGAGAGAGAGTTTTCGCTTGGTATTCAAGGTTTTCTCCCCCACGTCTCCCACACGACAAATAACGAAAACGGAAGCTCCCCGCCCCTCCACCCCGTGACCCTGTACTTGTTTCATTCCCTCCTTTCATCGAAACACAGATTGGGAAGGAATTCCTATCGCGAGAAAAATTATGAAGTGACGCTTCGATATCTGTGCAAGTTTCCAAGGCCACCGCCATTTTTTTACCCTTTCTGAGAAATAGGCTACCTAAGATGAATATAAATTTTCCAGAAAGGATCAAAATTGATAGGTCGATTTACATATTGAAATAATCGGTTCCTAAAATATTTATTCTTGATGTCCGATTGCCGATGTTTTTTTTTAATCAGAATTTACGGTTTTTACGCGATGCTATCATGAAATCAAATATTTTTATTCCATAGTTTCAAATGTAGTAAATTGATTTCAGAGCTACTTGGGTCCACTGAAATAAAGCTTGATACATGTAAAGAATGAAAGACAAATTTTACAGTGATATTTCCTGAGTGCATTCCTTTGTTCAAGGCCATGGTTTCGGCCAATTTATAATATTAAGTTTCCACCTGACCATATGGCTTTGCAACAAAAACATGGTTTTGAACAATTATGTACATTGTTGAAATTTCAGTGTTTAATATCCACCGTTGTTTCCTTAGATGAAATATTTCTGTATATGTAGTCACGTCTAAGACTGTCATACTTCTGAGTTCCATTGTATGGCGGGTATGCAGTGAACAGCTTGGTGGACGAAATGATTAATGTGACAGTTTTCATAAGAAAAATAGCCGTTTTATTAACAAACAATTGATTTTTACTAATTCATAATGAATTTTTGTGATTGACATGTATAAATTAGTCTGTAATTGAATAATGAGATCGATATCCGTTTATTATTCCGGCATGGTCGAATTGCAGTTTGAGGTAGTTTCCTAAAACCCGTGCGGTAACTTGAACGGTGGCGCAGTTGGTTATGTCAGTCATATCCGTGAATGAAAGAAGATAAAAAATGAAAACATACAGCACGATAACACAACGGTAATATTGAAACCCTGAAATCAACTATATTGCGTGGATCAATTGTGCAGATAATTCTCCGGAAACAAAGATATTGTCTGCAAAATGGTGGCGTAACGTGAGGAGTTATGTACTGAATGTCGCGATATGAAATCGAGACTAACATTTAATCGGTGAATTTGATTTCTATTACCGTTTTTCACCAAAAATATATTGACAAAACCTCATTTTGCTTGAATTTTCAAGCATGATTGTATCTTCTGCACGAACTATATCTTCTTGTGTCCATCAATTAAAATGTTAATAATACTAATCAACAGTAATATTCGAGCCCCGTACCCTATTGTATCGTACTCATATTCTGGTTCTGGGCATGTTGAACTGCATTGTTGACGCGTTCTCGGCGGTTGGGCGCTTTATTTTACTACAGTGTGGCGTTTTTTCGTTCTGCGGAGGTTTTCTTCGTGTCATGATATATTTTCAATAGTTTCATGCTGTATTCCAAGTATATTTTAGTATATTAAATAGGGCTCATTTCCCCATGTTTTTTGGTGCGCGCTGGAAAGTCCGACCGCGTATACACCCTCGTGATTTATTTATTTATTTATGTTATGTAAGTTTAACAATACGTAGAAATCTCGAACACACAAGAAATTCCCAGAAGGATAACAATAGGTCGCAGCGATTAACTATAAAAGGAGGGGCGGACGATGGGTTTTCATTGTTGAGATGGCTTGCAATGAGTAACCACGCTGAGCTAGGTATTGGACGGGGGGCATTGTATTGACCGCCTGCCACGAGTAACCACGCTAATCCGAATATTGGAGGACGATTATCGACCGGAAGTTGTTTTACCGAGTGATTTGTGGGAGTTAATAGTGAGGGGGCAACAGCATCGACAGGTCCACGGTCGCGAGAGTAAGCAGGGACCACGGGGTGTCGCCACGACGCACGAGGTGCCGTGTAGTACAACAGAGAAGGTCCGGACGCGTCAGAGGAGAGGAGGTGCATGCACGCAGCCTTGCACTTTGTTTTCACCACAAGCAGGTTTGCTGGTTGAAAAAGATGTTTGGTGGACTGATTGTTTCAACCTGAAAGACTGGGGTTTGTGGTTGTTCTCATTTCTTGAGAGGTGTTGATTTATGTGAATTTCTGTGTTGTGTGGTGGTGATAGGAATAGTGTGTCGCAGGGTAGTTTATAAATGTTGATATCTACATCTACATACTACCCCACAAGCCGCCGCATGGGCGTGTGGCAGGAGGTGGTAGGTCACCAGCCGTGTAAAGATGTAAAATCTTTGGAGGTGAAATGGTGGCATGAAATATGGGAGTGTAGTTTGAGAATTCAAAGGGTGTTTATTTATGTTCTGATTGGGTACCTTAGAGTGTTGTTTTTGTGGTGGGAGGTAAAATACTGAGAAGTGAAACAGGAAGCAGGTTTCATTGTTAATTGTAATATAGTATGTACCGTGTAATGCAATAAATTGACATCTGTGAGGTAGTGTCCAGCAAAACAGTACGAGTCACTCAATTTATTTTCATAACAGTATGCTAGTATGTTCGTAAACGTAGTACTCTTTTAGTCTCTTGTTTGGCTTTAAATTGCTCTACAGACAGCTTTCTGGTTCTCGAATATCAGCCTGGGGAGTGAGCGAGGTTCTGATTTGAACTGGCACGGGTACTGCATGCCTAGTGAGGAATCAACCCGTGCCACAACCCCTAGTGTTGGCTTTCACAGTCTTTCGTAGCTAGTAGTAAGTCCATAAGGATACAGAATGGAAATTATAGTCAAAGAGGCACTGCATCGCTGCAAAATTTATCAACATCTACATAATACCTCGCAAGCCGCCGCATGGGCGTGTGGCATTGATGATATTCCGGATTCTGGATGAATGATATGGTGGAATTGAGTAAATATGTGGTAATAAGCAGACAATATATGTTTCAAGAGTCACTTGATTTAAATTTCAAACATATGGTTGATATTCATGCTTAACGTCCGCAAATTAGTCCATTCCGATGTGCTAATATTCTAAGGAAAGTAAGGAAAGATCGAGGATTACGGATGTGGTTGTTATTTCGGTGGTCAGGCTTCAGTTCGATGAAGTAATGCTCTCCTCATCCTTCTCAATGGTTTTTACAATTAAATGTAATGTGAAATGCGGTCCTAAGATAGCTTCTGCTATGTGGCTTTGGTCCTCGATTTTAAAACACCCGCCCCCCCTTTCTACACCTACCTCTACATAAAACCCTGCGAGCCGCCGCATGGGCGTGTGACAGGGGGTGTTAGGTCACCAGCCGTGTCAAGGTGTATGTTTTTTGGAGATTAAATGGTGACATGAATTATTGGAGTATATTTAGTGGAGCTTAATTTTTATTGTGGTTACTTATTGTTCGCGGAAAGAATGAGTGTACCTATTTGTTCGGCTGTGTATCTCTCTTATTTTGTCGCATCTATCAGATCTAGAGATGTAGTGAGGAGTCATAATAATATTCTCTATGTCGCTCTGAAAAATATCAGTTTTAAATTTATGAAACAATACAAACAACCGCCTTTGATAATTAGTACGTTTTTTCGGAAACAGAACTGGCATCAATTCATTGTACCAAGTAGCCATCTCTTCTCTGCTCCAATCCATGTTTCCTCCCGTTTTTTTTTAATTTCCGCTTGGTGATGTGTTTTTGTCAAGGCACCCCTCCCTCTCCCGTCCCTCTCACCTTCCCCTCTCACCTTCTCTCTCTCTCTCTCTCCTTCCCCTCAACCCCTCCCCTCCTGCGCTCTGTCCGATAATTAAGTGCCATATGGAATGGGACGGGGATTAAATGCAATTGTGATTCGCCGGGAAAAAACATCTGCGGAAAGAGACTTTATTTGCACTCCGCTGAGCCCTTGCTTTATAAGGCTTCATCGATTTGGATGTTTCCAGTGTTTTCTGGGAGTTCTGTGTCTCTTATCTACGACTGAGCTATGGTGCTCTACTACGGAGGGCGTCGACGGCTAGATTAGTATGCACGAATGAAGATATATATTTCACCAAGGAGAAATTTGACTGTGGTTCGTATGAATTTCGAATAAATACTGTCTTATACGATACACTATATATGATTACTTTGCCTTCTTGCAGTAGTATATTGGTACATTGGAGAATATATAAGTTTTTGTGTTACCATAGACTATGATATGAAGGCAGTAGGCTAGTGAATTATTAAAAAATGCATACGTACCTACCAATCACGCCGTTCCCTTCCGGGTTAGGCACAGTCACAAAGTTTCACTCATAAATACATATTTTTATACCTAACTCTGCTTCAATAATTTCCTCCATACTGACCTATCCTTGCAAATCTATTTTGCCTCATTTACCCCCAAACACTGCTTCACACATGTCCTCTTGTTTTTAAGACTCCTAATATTCCTCCTCCTAAGAATTTCCTCAACCACATTCAACCACAATTTCCTCGGCCTACCTCTACCTCTCGCACCATTCATTACACTCTTATATATCTGTTTCGTTATTCGATTCTCATCCATTCTCTCAACATGGCCAAACCAACGAAGCACATTTCTTCCACATATGTCGATTACTGGAGCATCTGACCCACATTCCTTTATTACCCACTCATTCCTGACCCTATTCATCCAAATTTTTCCGCAAACACTCCTCAGATAACTCATACCCACGACGGTTAGTCTACTCTCATGTCTATCCTGACATACCCAGGTTTCACTACCATACAACAAAGTGGGGAGAGGTAAACTTTTGTACACGGCGGTTTTCGCTTACTTAGACAGGTACTCACAAAATGTGAAATTTAGTAATTGTATTAGCACACATCGTCAAGCTAGAGCTACTCTTTAATAAATAGTTAACTGTCGCTCATTCACATTTGTTAAAATCATGGAATAAAAATATTGCTTTATTAGTATAGACTTAATGTAAACACAAACAATATCTTCAATGTTTTCTTTCACGCTGATACTCAGAAAGAAAAAAATGGTAAAATGTGAAAGTAACATGGACATAACTAAGTTATAGCTTCTCCATGAAAAAGTGACATTTCTTTTATCGGGTGATTTCTTATTTATTACAAGATTACAGCAGTGGGGCATCAGTTCCGAGGCACCAAAGCCCGTCGATGGTGTTACGTTTACAAAAGTAATAGAGACGAACTTTATCTTCTCTTTCAGAAGAAAAGTTGGGAAGAGTTTGTTCGTTTTCTCGGAAGAGGCAGTGTATCACCAGCTTTATTGAGAGAAGGAAGGCTGTGATATTGCTCCGTAAACAACGAGACAGCAATTGGTCGCCATGACCACCGTACGGATATCCGCAATGAGGAAAGATCAATGGTTTCCTCTTTCAGTTGAAGACGTTCATTCGTGATCAAGAAAGTCGTTGAGAAAGTTCCACAGCGGATAACATCAAAATGAGGCGGAAAGTCACGTGACATCGGATCAGATGACTTTGTCGTCAAAGCAACTTGGTTAGCACCCTCATTCAATAATAACACAACAGATACTCTTTCGGCTAAGGAGAAATTTTAGAAACGTTTCTATATGTTGCTCTTGGGCTTTTCCGCTCCGTTGAGACGAGTTTTCGACTACGCAACGTAATGAATATAAGTCAAATAAATTTATACATGCAGCTCGAACCTTCTAATTGTTCTCAAATTTTATCTTGGGATTTAACTACAGAAAATATTTACCATTATTTTAAATTACAAAATAAGTGACAGTTATTTTTATTTTCCATATAAGAAATAATAAAACAAAGGGTAAAGATTTATAGCAGATGTAATTGATGGACCTAAATAACAAAAAAGCGTATAGTAAAATGTTACAATTTCAAAGATAGGTGCCAGAGAATATCCTAGTCAATGCCATATTTGGTTTTAATTGATAAAATGAGTGGAGATGCATTAAATCATGAACTATTGTCCTCAATGGTAAAATTGTGAAAATTTGTGATAATTTTGGAGCTGTTTATCACTTCAAACTTAGTGGAAAAATTACATGGTTGACATTACCTATCTCGTGATTAATATCACAGCTGCGTAATGGTACTAAAGATCGTGGAACGGTGCCTCGGGATTTTCTGCCAGGGGTACTTCGGCACCACTGCCTGCTGACAAACGCTTTGCGCTTTCTATAATCTGATGACAGTCTTCAAAGTTCTGGCGTTACGTCTTTTTTATCGTTCCAGGATTTCACCGGCCATATGTGGAGCTGGACTCGTCGGTACAAAATCCCACAAATATATTTTGGGATAAAATAAACTAAACTTCCAACCATGAACGCAGTTTTTTTCGTTATCTATCTTCTTCCTCAGAAAATCCTTCCTGTATTGTGACGATACCCGACATCTACTCAATATGACACCATATGATGTATATTAAAATATATTATAATTTATTAAATTATGATGTCACAGCTTTTATGCGCAAGCATTCTTGTCTAATCATAGTTATGGAAGCCAAATGAGTCGTAAATTAAACACGGGACATCGATGAGTCAAGTACGCTATGTTACCTAATTGCAGATAAATATTTCATTGGCAACCAATAGGAGCGTAATTGAGTGAATACGAGAACTGAAATAATTAAGTTGATGGCAATTTATGAAATATATGACCCAAAATCATAACCATATCTCTACTTGGCTAGGGATCATCAGTTTTTTTACCGATTAAGATGGTTGGGAATTCGTGCATCTTTCCTGCTTTTGAAATTTAATTTTTATATTTCTTCTTTTGTACACTTTGAATGTGGTGTAGTATTAGATGGCGTATGGCACAGTTCTAATACAAAATAGTACGATGTCATCAACAAGGGACTATCAAATGAGTAATTGAAGGAAATAAGAATCATAGTTCCTAATGTTAATAGTAGGTTAAAAAGAACCTTTTACATACCAAGGGTGAATACCAATTATTGTGCAAATTCGCCAATACAAAGGATTTGTGAAATATATAACAAGAATTTCAACGAACATAAGGAAAGACTACTTTTTAAAAGAAGTTAAGAATCTGTTTGTGAAGTGATTTAGATTGATTTTTGCGTTTTTTTGCGACTGTGACCTATTTAGTTAGTATTTTCAGTATTTGTAATCTTGATTGTTATTATTTTGAGGCTGTGACCAGTTTATTTTTAATTTTTGTACTTATACTTTTGGATTGTTCACCCTATAATTATGTATATGTTGGGCGAACATAAAACACAATAAATAAATAAAAAAATAAATACTTAAGTGCAGATTTAGAATACAGCATGGGAGTTAAAAGGTATTATATTCAGAGGCACTTTTAAATAAAACGTGGACCATTTTAAAGTAATCATATTCAAAACGAATATTTTTATACTTCCACGAAGTAAAGCCTGAAACAATAAATTTGAATTATTTTGTAACTAAGCAAAATAAATCAATTTGTAATTAAGTGATTAAATGCAATAAACTTGACGTGGAATTCAAAGAACTAAATGCTTTATCATGAAAGAATTCCACAGAGACATAACCGATACCAAGAGTTATTTTTAGCCTGATGTATGTTTTTAAAGGTACTTTATATTGGATATCGATTTTGTTTCTTGTAAAAAGAATTGCCGATACGCCTAACGTATATTATAACAGTAGAAGGAATATGGAGTAACTTATAAATTTCAAAATAGTGCAAAAAATATACTTCTTACAATATTTCTGGAAAAAACGCGGCATCGTCATGGCTGAATGGGCATACTCAAGCGCCATTTCTTGGGTTAATACAGTTACAGAATCCTATACAACTCATTCAGTGTTGCATGATTGCCTATTTTGATAATGGAGCTATTCTGATGTTTTTCGACGATGCCGGTATTGGATTAATATTTGTTGCCTGTCTCACACATGTGAAACTTTTTCGTGTTTTTGGGGCTCAGAAAAATTGAGACGGAACTACAATTATTTAAAATGGCTTACTGTTTTCGCAATACGCCCAGTCATGAGCTCTTTTGGGCCTGTTATCCCCATTTTTGTGTTCCCTAAGTAACACCTGTGCACATCGCCGGTCGCAATTAAATCCGCGACCTGCGTCGCAAGAGTATATTTTGAAAATTTGTTCCCTCCCAATGCATTTTCTCTTGTATTTACGAGTTAATCTTACACCAGATCGAGTGGTGGCGGAGAGTCAATGACAGATTTATCACCGAAATGTGTGGGAATTATTGGTACAAGTGAGGGGAAATATGTTTTAAAAATGTGTGTGGATTTTTTAAAAAAATAGGATTATTCAGGCTGCGAAGGTAACCGACTCACATAAAGAATAAAACGTGTTCCTACGCCAGATCAGCTCGATATCCACACCGCTCCCGACGTTGTTTCCAAGAACGTATATAAACTTAGCCTCACCCGATTCAAATATGCAGTTTCTTTCCTGAGAGTCTTGAAGACGACCAACCAACCATGTACAAGATCGGGAGCATCAGTTTCTGAATGTCCTCTGTTTCTCAAAATACTCTATAAGTGTAACTTTCTCATTAACATGGATGTCCATCATACCTTCCTTAGTATTGGCATTTGTCTACTTCTGCACATGCGTTTGTTGGTACTTTGCTATAATGTTTCTCCAAATTGTAAAGGTACAGTTATTTCCGAAGGAACACTCTTTAGATTTTTATCAGAGTGATGTACCTAAATTTGGAGATTTCACATGAACGAGCTTTACGCCACATGTCATGCTCGCCAAGCGGGTTTACCAGCAAACTCCACTCTTTGGATTTTGTATATTTTCCAAATATATTCACGAGAAGCTCAATGTTATGAATTGTTTCCCAAGCGTAAAACCAATTGACGATGCTTAAACGTAATACATTTTTGAAGATGATCCTGGCCTATGAGTCACCTTTTCCAGATTTTCTTAACACTTGGATGTAACATTCATGAATTGTGCTATATGCTGAAATGAAAGTGAAAATATTTCACCAGGCTAGCTACTCTGTTCTTTAAGATGGTCCTGGCCTCTGAGTCACCTTTTCCAGATTTTCTTAACACTTGCATGTAACATTCATGAATTTTGTTATACTTTGAGATGAAAGTATGAAAGTATTACCAGACTAGTTTCATAGTTATTCAGCCTTGACAGTTTATAAAGAAAGATTTTTATACGGGCGCTCATGAAAATTCCTCGGAACAGAGATGAAAAACCACAGTTTGAGCTCAATGGGGTAATCAAGTGTTCAATACAGTCCGTTTGTATGGAGCAAAGCCTGGGGAAAATTGGATCAAAAATATGTTATTAAATTTTTGTAATTACTTTTTCTGCGGGAACGTGTTAAAATTTCCATTTTCAAGAATGAAGTACAGAAAAAATGGCCTGATAATCCTATTATTCATCTCTGATTATGAAATGCACTTTGAGGGTGATATGTATTAGTTTTAAGAATGTTTTTAAGTTTGCTTATATGTGTCTTTAAGTGTGTGTATTGTTACATGGCCTCTATAAAATGGCACCATAGCTGCATGTGGTTTTCTTACTTTAAATAAATAAACAAAATAAAATATCTATGAATATCTGGAATAATTTGTCTTGATGACGGAGACACCTCAACAAGCGCAGTCTTCTTTGGAGAAATATCCGAATTCCAAAAATGTCACCAATATTTTTGTTTTTATTTTATTTCTTGTCCGTTTGGTTTGAACTAAGGATAAATTTGATGAATTGGCTAGAGAGAATTTTAGGACGTAGGTTGAGAGACCTAACAGAGCTGGAGGTTTGTCACTGGAATGCCTATTTCCCCATAATTGCTCTGAAGAAATCATGGGAGTGGTAAAGCCAAATCTGTCCCAATTTTTGAACGTTGCGACCCTAGATAACCCAGATGTTTATTTTAGATCAGATCGAATCGTGTTTTGGTCATATTAATTGGGGCTACTAATTCCAATTAAAAAAAACAAATAGTACAGCGATGATTCTCTCTTCAAACTGGATCATTCATTCATTGGTCGTTGAATCCTGAGATTGGTTGACTATAGCCCTCCACCCTACCATGTCTAATACGAGTTCTTTTTTCTCCTGGCATCTCTTCCTATGCACTTTCCTCTTTATTTGGTCCATGAACTATCATGGGCCTTCCTCTGGGGACTTATCCCACTAATTAACCTTCAATTATGTTTTTTCACACACCCATTGTGTCTCAGGATGTGTCCAATCCATCTCGTTCTTCTTTCCTCTATGGTGTCCCATATGGTCCTTTTCTCTTCAACTCTTCTGTACACGTCATCATTTCTTATTTTGTCCGTCCATTTTATTCTCAGCATCCTCTTCCAGCACCAGGTTTCGAAGGCTTATATTGTTTTTTTTGGTCAGCTTTTATAATGGTCGATGCTATCGATCCATAGATTGCCACGCTCCGCAGGAATGTTTTCACATACTGTTTCCTGGTTTGTAATCCTATCTTCTTTGAGTGCAGCAGTTTTCGTTTTCCCATCAACGACTTCTTAGCTTGAGCTATTCTCCGCTTGATGTCCGTTGTTGTTCTTCCGTCTCACGTGATGGTACTTTCGAGATAGGCCAAGGAATCCGCTTACTCTAATTTCTCTCCTCTCAAGGTGACTTCTGTATTAAAATTCTCTCTTCCACATAATAGGATTTTGGTTTCGTCTTATTCATTTTCATATTGTATTCTGGGAGAAATCGGTCCATCGTGTTAAGTGATCTTTGCAGATCATCGCGATTTTAAACTACGACTGCAATATCACATGGGAATCGGAGCGTCTATCATTCTTCTCCGTTTATCTTTATTCCACTCAGTCCGATTTCTTGTGCTTCTCGTATGGCCTCCTCCAGGTACATGTTGAACAGTACTGGTGATAGGCTGCATCCTCCGTCAAACTGGATACTGACTTATCAAAACATTCGCGGTCCATGTTCGTCAAGCAGTGATGGTTTTGGGATAACCATCGTCAAGATTTAAAAAAGCCAAAATTTATTCTCCTTTTCCGGAGACCTCATCAGGACTGAATGACCTAATTGCCTTTATTTTGCATCAATTTATATCGTCACAGTGGTGCAAGAGGGGGAGAGGGTGGGTGTTGGCGGAGAGTCTTCTGGACGTCGCTCTGGACGTCTTACTGGTAGCCATGATTTTTCCAGAAAGAAGACTGACGTCCAGAAGACGCTCCGCCAACACCCACCCCCTCCCCCTCTTGCACCACTGTGACGATATAAATTGATGCTAAATAAAGGCAATTAGGTCATTCAGCCCTGATGAGGTTTTTTTAAATCTTGACGCGGGTTATTCCAATACCATCACCGCTTTGATAATGACTTAATTTGTACGTTAAGTTTAAATTTAGATCAATGCAAGCTTTAATTTTTTCCCGAGAACTTCTCTGTGATCAGTTCAAATTTATCAAATACAAATGTGATATGTATTTCTCTCCCTTTGTCCTCTCTTATTAGGCTATTCTCCTCACTCTCACCGTCTTGGGCGTGGCTTCTGTTAAGGCCCTGAACTCCACCGTGTACCCAAGTTACCCAAGTCACTACCCCTACTACTTCTAACGCTTCAAACATCTCACTTCAAATCTTCCTGGTGCAACATATAGCCAAATTAAGTATAAACAAGTTTGGCGAATAAGAATCAATATGACGTGAAATACAACGTTTCCCGTAAAATAATTCAAATAATAAAGAATAACATTGCAAATCCGTAAAAAAAAGTTTTGCTATATTTATTTGCCTCCACTTTGCTCTGTACGTCACAATGAGCTATAGAAAAACCAATTTTGCGAAGAAACCGTTTTGTACGGATTCAAGAATTTATTATTTGTGGTGTCTGTTGACTCAGTCGTTAAGGACATCAAATACATTTCATCCATATTTGGGGAACTTACTAGAAATATTTCCAGTACCTATAAAAAAAACGGAGAGAATGAAACTTAAAGTTAATGGAAGGGAAATTAACTGAAAAACTACAGTGTGCTGAATGATAAATTGAGAAAATTGAAGGGTAAAATGGTGGGAAACCTATCTAGAGCAAATGCCACGATAAAATATTAATGAGGTGCGAAAACCCCCGAGAAATTGATTAAAAAAAGAACAGATACATTTTAACACTTTATTTTAGGAGCTATTAACTAAATATTGGGGGAGTGGTAGTAAAAATTTGGTAATCCCATTACATACGCGGTGTTTGGCCAAGATTGGCGGATAGGTTTTACTGATTATACGGAGGTGTTATAAAGGGTTAATAAAAGGTTTAAGATTTTCCCGGTGTAATATGTGTAAATATCATTCTCGGGCTTCGCACCGGGAAATATTTTCAATATTCGCCCACGTTTCGGAAAACGACTTGTCTTCCATTTTCAAGGCATGTGTTATTTCCGTCGTGTCCGCTACAACACTTTTATTTAAATTTAATAAGAGCAGTGGGCGAATTTTGAAAATGTTACCCGGTGCGAAGCCAGAGAAAGATATTTATATGTACAAGGGGTTGTCGAAAGTTTGGAAAACTCAAAGCTTTAAGAACATTATGGTTTTATGTGACATATTCAAAGCTGGAAACACTCGTAACGATTTTGATAAAGGTGTCTCTGGAGCTAATTCTTACTTATTTTTTTAAATATGTTACTGGTACCCCTTCTGGAGTAAGTCCCGTGGCTGGTTCATCATCGGGGGTACATAGTCAATTCAGGGCAATTTTGTAATTTTATTTACAGGGAATCCATATTAAAACAATCCTTGTACTTATCCAGTACTATTTAATATAGTACTACTCGTTTCGCAGCTTTCTGCATCCTCAGGTACAATTGTTTACGTGTTATTTATTGATAGTTGCAATAGTAACGCCAATAAGCTGGGGAAAAAGAGACTCGTTGCTTCACTCGTTGCTTCAAGGTTGCTTGACTCTCTGATAATGTCCATTTACTCCATCGCAATCATATTTAAACCTTTTGGTAAGACATGAAGAATTTCGCACCCCTCTCCACTTCTGTCCGAAAAAATTTCCCTTTTTACAAGCCCCTAACCTGTTTCCCTGCCTTTCCATCCAAATATTAGTTTTTTCTCCATACCCCACCCCCCTGCTTATTGGCGGTGGTTACTATCGTAACTATCAGTAAATAACTTATAAACAATTGCACCCGAGGATGCAGCAAGCTGCGAAACGCGTAGTACATTAATTAATATTAGTGGATAAGTACAAGTATTGTTTTAATATGGATTCAAGTATAAAATACTTCAACGAAGTGACGCCTGAGGGTGTAAAGTTTATTTATTAATAGGGGTTACAATATGGATGAGTCACCCATAGTGCAGTATGATGATTACCTTTTTGATATGGAAAATGGTAGAATCAGTAAGGGTTCCCCGAAGAGAATTGCATTTAAGTATTACCCAGGTTGCAAGAAAAGAAGTCATAATTATGATGATGATAAGGACATAGCTAAATTGTTAGGTAAACAGGAACCAATGGGTAGTCATGTGCCCTGTCTATGTTGTTGTGTTTCATCTCTTCCTTCAGTAATTAGAAGGAATATGGGTAATGGATTTATTACTGTATTTACCTGTAGGAGGAGAGTTTACATTTATTTCAAAATGTCTTCAAAAGGTGTTAATGTGAAGTCGGGGTCTTTACCTAAGAAAAAATGTATACAAAACAGTGGAGTATACAAAATCATGGAATACTCCACACATTCTGTACTTTAATGTTTGCTTTATCATAATGTCATAAATGAAAGTATGACTTTTTGATCAACTTAGCAAGACTTTAGACTTTGCAGACTCATGCAGTCCGGGTGGAACCACTTTAACATATTCGGTCTCATTAAGTTACGCAAGAATCGGTTCCTTTAAATCAATACAAATTTCTAGAGAATTTAACGTTTTTCCTGGTGAATTAATAACGTAAAAATTTCTCCAGTTTCACACCAGGAAGGCTGTTGAAAACTTACAACGTTTCGGTTTTAGTTTCTGGTATTTTCGTCAAGGTTATGGGTGATTTTTCCCGTTTCCATTAATTAAAAAAATGACATAATTTTATTTTTTTCTATCATATTTCGCATAGTGAAAGTTATGTTAAGTACGAAGCGATGTAGCACGGGGTTTTAAAAATTTGAGCCACGTTTTGTAATAAAACATTTTTTCATTGCCAAAATATTTAATGTTACATTTATATTGGGAAAATTTTGCATTTTTCTGCCTCAGTAAGTTCAATACCTAAAAGTAGAAGTTAAAAAAAAATGCATTCCAAATGAGCCAAACGTTGTTATGCGACTACTGCTTACTTCGAATGAATGCTTTGCACTTTATTTAACCTGATGACAGTTATCAAAGTTCTGGCGTAACGTGTTTATTTTTACCGTTTCAGGATTGTGTCAGCCTTGTGCAGAACAGAATTCATCTGTTCAAAATTCCCACGAATTTTTTTCGAGATGAAATAAACTGAATTTGCAACCAGGAATGCAGTTGTTTTTCCTTATTTCTCTTTTTTCCTTGGAAATCCTTCCTCGATTGCAATGCTATTGCCACACGCCAGTACCACCAGCAACGAAATGGAACTGATGGCATATCCTAAATAATGGGACCAACTCCAGATATGCACATACGAATTTTCTGCTCTCCTGACAAATTGGAATTACTATAACTTCTGATATATCCTGGGGATTACACATACAAAACATATGTGGCACAGTATTAAAAACACTACGTTTTGTTAAACGTATAATAGGAAGGTCCTCGGATGAAAAAGTCAAAGAGAAAGGCTACTTCGTTCTGGTTAGGCCACACCTCGAATACGCCGCGAGCATTTGAGACCATGATCATAAAGATTTAACCTAAAAAATCATAAAAATACAAAGGAAAACAGCGCGGTTCGTTAAAAACTACTACGAGCGTACATATAGTGCCTCACAAATTTTTGAGGGATTAATGTGGGAGCCCCTAGAGACTCGGAGGCTACACGCTTGGCTTAGATTGCCTGAGAAATTCAGAACATATTTTTCAGAGCGACACAGAGAATATTATCATGACTCCTCACTACATCTCTAGGTTTGACAGAAGCGACAAAATAATAGAGAGACACATTGCCGAACATATAAGTACAACAACTTGTCTTTCCGCGCACAATAAGTGACCACAATAAAAATTGAGCTCCACTAAATACACTCCTATAATACATGTCACCATTTCATCTCCCAAAACTTATATCATTACACGTTGGTGACCTAACACGCCCATTTGGCGGCTCGTAGGTTTGTATGTAGATGGAGATATTCGACGCCTACTTTAGTATAGGTGCCAGACGGTGGTTACGCAGCTGATGACGGGAGCGTGGTACGCTAGGAGCCGTTTCTCTCTCTATTGACGCACTTAAACAACCAAAAGCCACACGCCAGTACCACCAGCAGCGCAATGGAACCGATGCCATACCCTAAATAATGGGATCAACTCCAGATATGCGCGTGCGAATTTTCTGCTCATCTGACCAATCTAGTTCAATCCAATTAATTCCCATATTGCTTCAGGTTCTTCTCAACTTCCTCTCTAAACGCCCGTGACTGAATATGTTTGCCCAAATTAAGTGACTCAAACCCGGGGCTCCGGTGATCATGTGAGGTGAACGACGATTTTAAAATAATGGGCAAGGTCTCGTCGAATGTAATGTTACCGAATGCATCGCCGACAACATTTTTAATTCTCTACTAAAAATGTCGTAATTACTTGTATTTTCCACCAAGCCACTGCCTTGAATCATTATGGCTTACGGGATTGCTTCCGCGTTGTGTCATTTTTTTACTTTAGTTTCGCGAGCGTTCCAGCTCGTTTCTTCAGGTCGAAATGCACATGATGCATTTTTGGCCGTGTTATATAGTCCAGTAGAGGGTCAAGCGCGATCTTTCCCAGCCTATTTTTTAAAATCTTTTCCCGCCTTTAATGGAAGACACGTTTCCAACTGGTGGATAGGAAGTCGTATATTGGCCCAACCTCCCGAGCGCTGAAATGCCGCATCTCTGAGCACCAAGGAGCCACCAAGAATGGACAGCTGAACCTGTCTGCCATCGCGGAGCACACATGGAGCGGACTATTGCACAATATGAATTTGGAGGAGGCGAAGATTATCACGAAGGGGACCCGTTACTTCCCTAGATTGATTAGGGAGGCGATTGAAATTTCATAGGCACCTAATAATGTCAATAGAAAGGATGATTACACGCTATCCACCAGTTGGAAGCGAGCTGTAAGGCTCGCGAAACTATAGTAAAAAAAAATGACACAAAAATCATGAATCAAAACAATACTGCTGGTGACGACCCCTCGGTGGCGGGATTTTCAACATTATTCGCCATTTCAATCAATCGCTATGAAGCGTACACAACAATCAGGTAACTCATAATGGCGTCAACTCCTTTTCAATAGGTTGGGAGCGCGCAAGCGCGAAACTGCGATCGCAGCGCTGCCGTGGTAATAATAACAAACGGAACTTTCTTTCTGGATGTACCTCGAAGCAAGGCTAATGCCGGACGATGGAAAATCACAATACATCTTAGCGTTGTCAGTTGATGTCACAAACCAAAATAGATTGACCAATGATAGTGGGAGGCAACGTATGATTGGCTCTACAGAGGTCGGACGACTTATAATGGAAAAAATACAGCAACCATCTAAGTACCTGAACTATCACGCGTTAATTCAATTAGCGACAGACTGCTATCGGAAGAGTATGCTAGAAGAAAAATGTTCGTGTTAGACTCCGCGGAGTGACGTGATAAGGGCTGGTTTGAATATAATCATGGACTAGAACAATCGAATGCACACAGATCCAGACAAAATTTTGAAATTTGAGAGCTGAAATATAAAGCAGTTAGTTATCACTCAAATCTTTCCAAGGCTAGATATGTGTGAAGAGGTCCGCCTCCATCTGGCTAACATCTACTAGCTTGCAAGCCGCCGCAGAGGCGACTGTCATGGGGAATGTGTGACTAGCGTAAGTGTTTGCGGGCTCTTTGACTGTCCCCTGAATTACCCTATCTCAATGATACCCTTACATTGCTGACGAATTAGGGTGGGAACCTTGTGGGGAAAAATGAAGGAAAAATCTTGTATACAAGTTTTAGGCAGATCTTTTTGCTGTACGATTTTTTTGCTGTCTACATATTATGCTAGAGCCAACCAGTACGGTTGAAAAGATTATAGACATAAATAGGCAATAGTCTGCAGCACCGAGAGATTTAAAATATCATATTTTTCAAAACATTAAGGGATATTAATAGTTTCTACACATCATTTCTATGCAACTCTGACCCTCACCTGGTAGACTAGACTTAGTATTTGGGCTTATAGCTTTCTATCGTTATCAACAACTCACCCCGCATGAAATTCTTCACACAACTTACAAGGGGAGTGCCAGATAGCCGGGTCTCAGATTTTATTCAAAATTAGTAGTTGTACAGACTGCTGTATGTGGTTCTTGAATCACCCCACATATAGGGTTATATAAACAATAGTTTAAACAAAAAAGGCCTTTAAAAATTTTAAAATTCCATTTATACGGGCCACCCACATAACTGACAAGCTGGACGGGTGGCTGACGTGCTCGTCTCCGGTCTAGAGACACGGGTTCGATTCCAATACGGGGTATGTTTCTTCCTCTGTTTTTTTAGTTTTTCTTTTACGGCATTCTAAAATGCACTCAAGATTTTTTTATTTTTACTCGAAATATTATTTTTGCGCGACACTAACCAGTAGTTGTATCTAATCTCTATTACTGCATGATAGCATGTTCGTCTATGTAGCACTCTCCAATTTTCTTGTTTGGCAAAGTCTTTTTTCTCTGGACTGCTATGTGGTTTGCACAAAGCGGCCAGAAGAACTTTCATGGTTCTGTATTGAGCTGAGATGAATGTAATACGCCTGAAGTGGAATCACACTGTACAACACACACACGAAGGTACTTCGTAGAGGAAGATGTCATTTTCACAATATTTAATCGGAAGTAAATTTTTCAAGGACCACACTGAACATATCTAACACGACCCGGGTTACAACGATTTATCGTCATCATAAGGTGTTTTTCCTGCATAACGTTCTTTTTATATAAATTTCCATAGTTAAAAGGGGGAGGGGGAAGGGGAAGGAAAGAGACAGTTGGGAGGAGGAGGGAAGTCATAGCAAAATATTTTCAAGGTCGCTGGGTATTGCTAATGAGTGGTGTAGGGTGAAGAGCTGAGGGAGGATTAAGGGAAGGAGAATTGGGAAGGGGAGCAAATGCATTTAGGATAGGCGACGAGGCAGGGAACAAATATTGGTTTATCAGAGTGACTACAGTGTCAAACAACTTCTTTAAAATTTCTAATTGTTCCCGGGAGTTAAGCTCCAGGCCGTTACAAACAGGCGGTTATGGACCTTGGACCTTCCTAAGGCGGCTGGGTTCGTCTCCTGGGCGTGTTACATTTTGAAATTGCCTTACTTCCTTATCTCACATGTATTTCAACGCAGAACTAAGTGGTTAAACATCTTATATAACGAACAAATATTCTCCCGTGTTCGACATCTCTCCTCGTACGAGCTCTCCGTTGACGCCCACGTTGATGCCACTCCCTGGCAGTGGGCGGTGGTATGTCCATCCTTAGGTCTGGAATTCGCAACAAGATTGGACCACGAGCTGCCGATTTACTTCGCTGAGGCCACCGCGGCCTTAAAAGGAACATTGTTTTTATTCCGGAATTCCCCGGACTATGTTAATTTTAACGTTTTCACAGACAACAGGGTTGTGTTGGCTGCCCAGCAAAAGAGAAAGGGCCTGATGTTTGAATACGATGAATACTGTACCCTTTTCCTATCCCTAATAAAGGATCCGACGCACGTGGCGTCCTGGAGATTCGTGCCTACCGCCGCCAATCTCGCCGACCGTCCATCACGGACCGTACTGTCTCCTCTCTATGCCTAGGCCGGCCATCTTGGACGGCTTTTGGTATATAAGGAGACTTGCGGCCCGGACACGGTCGAGTTGGAAATTGGTGGTGATAGGCACGAGTGCCCAGTCTCTACTAGCCCGAAACTTCTACCTAGAAGTCGTTCATGTGGTATTACGCAAAATTACTTTTATTGTCATTGTTATTCAAATAAGCTTGCAAGTGTTCCTTTGTCCTAATCTTAAACATTCTGGCCGTCTGTTCCACATTCCGTTACGGTCACTGCACTTGAGGGAATAGATGAATAGATTAGAGGAGGATGTATTTGACATGGATTAATTAGGAAAGTTCCACAAACTTCTGCAACCTCTTTGTAATCCCACTAACACAGTAACGCACATTTTGCGTCGAAGTCAATGTTGAGCAATGCATTTCCGTTGCTGCCAAAGCTAGCTTTCGAAATTAAATCATCTCTCTTCCATATCCTAGCTAAATAGATAAGTTTCTAAATTAATACTAACGACTGATAAGAAATGAACGAGACTTAAATTGGAGAAACGAGACAACGAGCGACCCATTTTGAGTTATCCAGCCCAAAATCAATATTCATGTAGGAGAAATGGTATTGCAATCATTCTTCAAATCAGAAGATATTATTAGAGAACTGAATTTTAATCTTCAGACTCTAATAATTATCATATAACTGTACTTAAATATGTGTTATTTGAGATTTTGGTGCCGTGGTTGAATCCTGTCGAGGAATTGTCACCACCAATTTTACAATGCAACCGTTAACGTCCAACCACAAGGATCCTGATAGCTCCTAGTAACGGCCAATTGGTTAGTCAAGACGCGAGTAACCAATCACACGACTAATATCTCTGGTATTTTACGATTTAAATTACAGTACCACGGCATTACTACGCGTTATACACCAAAGAAAATCATATGCCTCTATAATCTGATGCATTTCACCACATACGGAGGGGGTTATTCAAGGAATCAAAATTACTCAATTTTAAGCGCACTCTGGTCAACATACCTCATTGTCCTTCTGCCGATCTTCCTCCATTTCCTGGTTGTCGTATTTTCTTCCCCATCCGCCTCCCGTTGACTGCATCAATCCCTTTTCTCTTGACTTTCTTTCCACTGTAAAAAAGAACGATGCAGAGAGACAAGGGCGAAAAAAGGAACCGGCTCACTGACTGACTTTTTGAGCGAAGGGTATAGTTTACCTGTGGTGGAAGCCGGAATGACTTATTGAGGCGGTTAGCCACGGCGAGTCAAGCTCGGCTCTCGCGACATTACCAGCGGCTCCATCGAAACGTCGGTCGCCGCGGCACCGTGAAATACTCAGATATCTCTCGTCTCAATGTCAAACTCGCTTGTCGGATGGAATTTTACAATGCCCAGTTTACGCGACGCTTGTTAATCCTTGTATACACGATGTGTCTGTCCTCACGAATTGTTGTTTGACTAAATTGCATCGTGTAAACACGCGAAAATGCGCGACCGAGTTAAACACTGTACATTTTTGACGCACCGAGTATATTGAGGAAAGAACTTAGCCATTTAAAGAAACTTGCACGTTTATCAGAATATGGTGAAATCGCCTGATCTCACGTTCTCCGTGTCGAAGCGAGCCAACGTCTGCTGTGGCGATATCGCAAGTAGAGGTATATAAGAATGGACTGCTGTAAAATAGTCCTTCACAATCGTCGTCATTGGCAGACAAAGAGTGCAGTGGAAGAACTTGTTGGTATTCCTCCGCTCGATATCACACTTGGAACTCTATTTAAGGTAGTCCGGGCGAGATTGTACCCTAGTCATAATAGAGACCATATTCGAATTATACTTTTTAATTTCGCCAGCTGTAGGACACATCAATTAAATACCGCATTGTTAAAGGTGCAATAACATAGTTTTATACGACAAAAATTGTCAGTAATTGAGTGAAAATATGTAAATAAGTCTTTTACTTGACTCATTTTTTTCGCGCGGTGCATTTGAAACTCCTTCAAAACGAAAGGTTTTTCGTGATACGCAAGAACTTATTCCGGTGACAATATGATTAATTTTAAAAAAATAGTTGAGAAAACACACAAACTACACGCTGTTAGTTTTTTAACGACATCTAAGTGTAGGAAATGCCACATTTTGTGTACAAAGTCCCTCTGGAATGCATACGCATACCATTTCCCATGAAAAGGGGATGGTATCTTTTGGCAGATAACTCCAAGAGTAATTTGGTAAGGGGTTGAATTTCTTGTGTCATTGGAAGGGTGAAATATTTTTCTTTAAAATGAGACCAAATTCATTGATTTCTAGGTAAAATGATATTTCGCTCAAACTACCTTAACTCAAAGTAGTCCATCTCTCAAGCACGATGAGCTTAAAGTATCCCCGTTTCAAATTTGGAGAGTTTGTTCACGATTCTTTCAAGCCACACGTCTTTAGAGTTGGGAATTTATCGAAGCGTTAGTATAGCTTCCGAAAAAATTCAAACGTGGACCAATGTGGAAAGGACAGAGGTAAAAGTGAAGGGAGTTTTTTAAGACAGGGAGGCAAAAAGAGAGATTGTGTGTGAAGAGGAGCCAAACTACTGCGCAAAAAAGGCGTGAGACACATGACATGCAAGGCAAGGGGTTGAAATCGCCCGTCGTTTTGACTAGGCCAGAGACACAACCTTGAGGTCTTATAGCTAGATTGTAGAACCGATAGGTATAAAATGTCATTTTTTCCGCGTACCATTCGGGACCATAACAGCTGTGATCGTCGTCATGAATAGTTCGAGTATTGACAATAGGCAGGCAGTAAATCTTTCTCATTATATTCTCTACTCTCTTATTTATGCATGATGTAAATATTGATATTCTTGTTTATGCATGATATTTTGAATCTGTAGTAGTAGTCTTTGTATCCCCTGCACGTTGAAACGATTGACGATAGAATGTTTCTTGGCTAGTAGATTTTTAATTGGCGCTTTGCATGTGTGGTACGCGGGTTTCAATGTAATTTCGGTGTTCTACCGTATCATTCATGCATGCCTGGTGTGGAAGCACCACCTGCCACACACCCTTTGGGTGGCTTGCAGGGTATGACGTAGATGTAGATGTAGTGAGATGAGTTGCCCTGCATTGACATGGGAAAGGTAAAACATGCGAATTCGCTGTTCTCTGCTGAATACTTTTTTTAAGTTTCTCAGAAAGGCTTGAAGCTATAGCTACGTTTTAAACAACGCTTTGAGAGACTCTAACGTGCAAATTAAAGCGAGGATGGACTATACATACCTACACCTTGGGTGTGGTTAACATAAAATCTTCAATTACAGTAAAATATCTTGGATTTACCTTATCTTCCGTTAAATCGTGGGAACACTCGTACAAAACATATGCGGCACAGTATTAAAGAAACTAGGTTTTGTTAAGCGTATAATAGGAAGGTCCTCGGATGAAAAAGTAAAAGAGAGATGCAACTTCGCTCTGGTCAGGCCACCCCTCAAATACGCCGCGAGTATTTGGGACCCTGGTCATAAAGATTTAACCAAAAAAATTAACAAAATACAAAGAAAAGCAGCACGCTTCGTTAAAAACTGCTACGAGTGTACATATAGTGTCTCACAACTGTTAGAGGGATTAAGGTGGGAGCCTCTAGAGACTCGGAGGCTGCACGCTAGGCTCAGGCTGCTGTAGATATTCAGAACTGGTGTGTTACAGAGCAACAGAGAGAATATTATCGTGACGCCTCACTACATTTCTAGGTCTGACAGATGCAATAGAATAAGAAAGATACTCTGCTGAACAGATAGGTACAATAAGTCGTTCTTCCCGCGCACAATAAGCGACCACAATAAAAACTGAGCTCCTCCAAATACACTCCCATAGGACATGTCACCATTTCACCTCCAAAACTTTTACACCTTTACACGGCTGGTGTCCTACCACCCCCTGCCACACGCCCAAGCGGCGGCTCGCGGGGTAGTATGTAGATGTAGATGTATATGCAGCAAAATTCTACGAACCAAAATCTACGTAGGTCTGAAGGAGATACTTAATTTATATATGCTTTTCAAAATTCAACTTCGGATTACTTTTTGAAAAAAAGTCGATAAAATTTACTACCAGTTTGTCACACAGCTTACTTGATTAAGTTTTAGAGTGATGTATACTATGCAAATGACCTTTGACCCTGAAGTTTTAAAAATATATAAGATGTTTAAATATGTAGTTCACGCCATATAAGTTTTTGAACAATATAATTCTGGCGAAAAGTGACGTAAAAAAGTTATGTGAAGAGAGCCCATTGCAATTCCGTTGAGGCAATGTATTAGAGCGTTAAACTTCATATTTTTTAAGCTGATATATTTTCGTTTAATGGCCAATGACCTGGATATATTTTAAAATTATTCCAAAGTAGAAACCATGAATATACATTATGGATTGTTGACTCGTCGCCAAAAGCTGTTGCCTAGAATTCCGTAAACAAACAACTTTGTCGATTGTGGCACCGCCTAGTGATGAAAGACGGCAGTTCAAATGTAAATAGAGTAAACAGATTGTAAACAAAAAAACGTCCTACCGGTTTTACTTACCAGTTTTATTTTTAAACCAAGTCTCCGATTTTGGGTCCTCGTAGACACATACCTTGTTTTGCAGCCTGGTACGAAGGAAGTTCTGTTTAAACAAGGCGTTCTATATTGTTTTACGAAGTTGAACGGGCCTAATGTATTCAAATCACAATCAGAGTCTGGAAACCGTCAGAGTCTGCTCACGGTAGAAGTTTCATATGCCTCTTACGCACTTTCTGTATTAGATAATTCCTCTCTAGCATTTACAAAGTAACTGTTAGGTCTCAAAAATAGTCAGCTATTATTCACAGCATCAAGTAGTTCATATCTCTTCAATAGTTATTGAATATTCACCACAGTCTCACGTTAACAACAATTAAAAGCAGCTATTTAAGAGTCGAGAATTCCGTAAACAAACAACTTTGTCGATTGTGGCACCGTCTAGTGATGAAAGACGACAGTTCAAATGTAAATACAGTCTAAAAATGGTAAATAATCACGCCTTACCGGTTTTACTTACCAGAAATCTTAATGTAGTGGATAAAAAATGTAATACTACAAGGGGGACGTAATTACACTCTTTTTTTAATATTGTCCGGTCTACAGATATATTTAATTCCTCTCCAAATTTAATTAAACAAATGCACAATTAACTTCTTCATGAATATCATTTTACGGCAATATAATAAAAATACGAGGTGAAAAAGGTGGAACGAATAAGAAGATGGATACAAGTACTATATGGATTTTAAAACCAAGATCCTACAATATCTTCTATGGATGAGGAATTGCGCCAATGACTATCATTTTAATAACAAATAAAGGAGAGATTCATGAACCTACTCCGAGGCCACTCATGAATAGTAGGTTACACATTAACATCCACATAAATCTATCTATATCATTCCTTCTGATTCCTAAGGCTCTCAACAGGTAATAAACCAAAAAAATGTAGCTGTAAATTAACAGTAAAAGATCCAAACAGCAGAGAAAAGGCTCACGATGGAAGTTTCATATGCCTCTTACACACTTCCTGTAGGAGATATTTCCTCTCTAGCATTTACAAAGTAACTGTGAGGTCTAAAAAATAGTCAGCTATTATTCACAGCATCAAGTAGTTCATATCTCTTCAATCGCTATTGAATATTCATTACAGTTTCACATTAACAACAATTAACAACGGCTATTTAAGAGTCGACTGAGAAGACATTTTTCGAAGTAGCGCCAAGGACTGGGTAAACTAAATGTGGAAATCTAGGTAACACGTTGCCTAGGCAACGATTCCAAACATTTGAATCTATTATGCATATTCATGGTAGAAACATTTCGGTATTATATATGTTAAAATTAAAGCAGGTTATCGGGAATGCCAAAAATGAAGGATCCTCCTTAATTGGGATTTTCAATAGCTCACACATTCCATCAGCAAAAGCAAAAATTGTACGGCCATTTGGAAAAACTAAGGATCGAGTAATTTTTGGCTACCACAGTCGCGATGGAATCTTCTTAGTTGTGAACGACTTATAAAAGTCCGATCTCATATTTTTTAATATACCAACATTAGATGTCGCTTCATTATGATAATTAAACGTGTGACAAAGATTTTGCTGTCCCCTGTTAAATACTTAAGTTTCTCGAGATAGCTTAAAGTTTTATCTACGTTTAATGTAGTCCGAGCGAGACAGTTCCCTAGTCATAATAGAGACCAAATTCGAACTATACGTTTTAATTTAACCAGCTGTAGGACACATGAATTAGATATGACATTAGTAACAGTGCAATAAAATAGTTTCATATGACAGAAATTGTAAGTAATTAAATGAAAATATCTGAATAAGTCTTTGACTTGACTCATTTTTTTCGCACGGTGCGTTTGAGACTCCTTCAAAACGAAAGGTTTTTTGTGATACCTAAGAACCTAATGCTGTGAAAATATGATTGATTTTCAAAAATAGTTGAGAAAACATTGAAACTACACGCTTCTGGTTTTATTACGACATCTAAGTGTTAGGAATTCCTCATTTTTAATATAATGTCTCCCTGGAGTGCATATACGTACCATTTCCCATGTAAAAGGGCTGGTATTTTTTTTGGAAATAACTCCGAAAGTAATGAGGTAAGGGATTGCATTTTTGGTTTCATTAGAAGGATGAGATATTATTATTTGAAATGAGACCAAATTAATTGATTTCTAGGTAAAATGATATTTTGCTTAAACTACCTTAGCTCTGTCATTTGAGAGCATCTTGCGTGTAAAAGTCGGCAAGAATTGATTATACTCAGCAAAGTGATTTTCATCACAACCGATCATGGATAATATATACTCAAATACTGCTACGAACCCAAACACAACTGCGCCCTAATGAAGTAAATGATTTAAAAAGTTTAAAAAAAATTATTTAACCCTCAGTTTGCATTAAAGTATAGGTATAATATTCTCTAGAGAGTTTGAAGAAAATATGTCAGAAAAAATTAATCTTTTTCGGTTACAAAGTTAAAGTTAACAACGATAAGTTACTGATTTATAAAGTTGCCGAATCACACAACACGATCTTCGCAAATTTTGTGGTATTCCATCACTACTACTTATCCACGGAAGGAAACTGACAAAACCACATAATTAACAATACACTCCGCCACGACACGGGTATCGATGTCTTAGCACCATCATCCGGTGATACAAAATTTGTGGTATTCCATCACTTCTATTTTTCCACGGAAGGAAGCTTTGACAAAACCACATAATTAACAATACACTCCACCATGACACGGGTATCAATGCCTAAGCATCATCACTTGGTGATCAATAACGGTTCAACATTCCCATACACGTATCCTAAACCGAGTCGTGATAGAGTATATATTAAATTCCGTGGTTTTGCTAAAGTTTCCTTCCGTTGATAAATTGCAGAATCACGTCTGCTACTAAAGGCACATTAGGATTCGCAATACTAGAACTAGACATGGGAGATGCACCAATGCCTAGATAGGAAAAGATTTTGGGATAGGAAAGAGGAATAGTGAAAATAAACTCCATTTAGGAACAGAAATTTGGTTTATTTCATTCCAATTTTTGGGAGGTGTGTAATGAAGACGCCTTCTTCATTAAGCCAGTGCAGTCCTGTGAGGAAAAAAGAAACAAAATGTCAGACAAAGATTGAAAAGGTTAATCGGAGTAAGACGAAACGGCTAAGCGTTCATTTTAGCCATGCATAACTCTAGTTGAAATAAATGTTGCTGAATTGAAAAGTTTGTCACCACAACTCTTCCTTCGAAAAATATAAGGACTTACGGTTGAAATTCACAAAATAGGGGTAAATAAAAATACTCTGCTTATAAGCTAATAGTAGGAGGCAAAATATAACCTGAAATGCATCACGTCACGCAAACTAAAAAAGACAAGATCAATACAGAATATACAAATAAACAAGCACAAAAGACGAAAGATTTTCTTCTGGCAAGAAAAAAACGGACTTGTGCAGTGAAACATGAGTTAAAATATATATAAAATTCGCTGCGGTAAAATTATTCCAAACTCAATTGAAAGAAAGCAAAGTATGCACTGAAAGGATTATAAATATTATATCTAAACTGGTCAATTGATTTAGCTTCCTCTCAAAAATTGGAAGCTGACTTTCCAGTTTCCACGAATTATTAACCGTTTAACTCTAAATATATGCATTTTTTAAGGGATTCGAATGAAAAGTCATCGTCCACATGATATTTATTCAGTGCTTTTAAGCGTGATTGAACTTACATTATATATGTGTGATATTGCTTACATTTTTAACGAAGCCGTTCACTTAGCCAACTCTCAGAGAACGAAATCTAAGGTTTCCCTCCCCATTAATTTAAAAACCAGGGAAAATCTAGGATACACTTGACACTGATGACATAAAGCTAAGAGAGAATTTGGACAGTCATTTTGTCACCCATATAACACCTTGTATGGAGCGTGGTCCTCTATGGATCAGAAACTTGGACCTATAGGAAAATGAAAGTAAAGTATCTCAAAAGTTTTGAAATGTGGTTATGGAGAAGAATGATGAGGGTGAGGTGGACGGACAAGGTGAGGAATGACCAAGTTTTGGAAAGGATTGACAAGAAAAGATCATTCATGAATGCAATAAGAAGAAGGATGGCAAACTGGTTGGGGCATATCATGAGGCATGACTGCCTCCTGAGTAAGATAACGGAAGGAAAAGTGAAAGGAAAATGCAAGAAAGGAAGAAGAAAATTTGATATGTTGACGGATTTGAGGATTGGATTGGATATTTGGGGAGGCGACCGACGGCTAAGGTCATTTGCGCCATAGGGGATAGGTAAGGGAGGAAGGGTGGATAGAAACCCGGCGTCGGCATTAGCCTGCTCTTAACTAAAGGCGCCAAGGGGACCACGGTTTAACGTCTCATCCGACAGACGGAGTACTTCACTTGTAGTGCCCTCCACAAGACTCTCCAGTAGGGATCGGGTTCCTCTGAAAAACATCCACCACTGCAGGAATTTGAACCCTGGCCATCCGTGTGGTAGGCGAGTACTCTAACCACCACACCAACCCGATCCCCACGTATTTGAGGAAGAACAGGAGTTACCAAGAGGTGAAAATGTGGGCGCAAAATAGAGAATTTTGGAGGAGTTCATCTGGAACCTGTCTTATGACATATCTACATTGATGATGATGATGATAACACTTCTCCGTGGTCTATGGACGAATTTAAACGTACACGATATAGGTGTATATCCGTTGTTCGTGGTTCAGTAGTAGTATCCAGGGAGTCCTCCGTATCCGGCGTATGGTCTGTAGAGTCCAGAGCCGTAGACTCCGGTGCGGTAGAGTCCGCCTAAGTGACCGTATCCGGCAGTGCGGACGTATGGAGATCCGTAGAGTCCAGTAGTGATGACCTGGGCAGAAGCCACGGCCAGGACGGCGACGAGGAGGAGAAGAGCCTAATTAGGGATGGGCAAAGACAAGAAAAGGTCATATTACAGACAGAACAGAATCAGAAACATATAAATATACAGCTATATGCTATGCAATAACTTGATGCATTGAATATTAATCAATGAGAAATGCTTGAATATTCAAAATGGTAAGAGGTTAAATCAGAATGATAGGAATTTAAAGGTTTCACTGAGAGTAAGAGCGAGGATTTTCAATGTGTATATTGGAAAAAATCGTGACATAACCAATGAAAAATTTCACCCGAGAACTCAAAACGACTTATCCATTTCTAAAAAAATCATTTTTTTAGAAAGTTTGTGAAGTTGATTTCCTCTGACGTTAGGAATTATCGATGATATCGTAATATTAGGCAATAAAACAATGCTTAGTATTAAAATAAAAAAAAACCTTATCTGCACATCGAGTGATGGGGGTGAAGTGAGGCGACGAGGAGCAGAAGAGCCTAGTAAGGGCGGTCAAAGAGAGGGAGGGGGTCATGGTATAGTTAATATTTAAGGTTATAATTAAATTTAAAGGCAACTGAGTAAGATGGTTTTAAAAAATATGTAGACTGTACTGGCTGGTTTACACCGTATATTTTAGTGAACAAAATAATGTATCATTTATGCAAAGGAAATGGTTCCAGGCCTGACTTTGTGGAAGTTATTCATAGTAGATTAAATAAAACTTTGTGTACCTTACTAGAGGTTTATTTAATCTACTGTATCATCTAGAGATGAGTCGATTCCACTTTTATTCGATTTCGATTCCGATTCTTTCAAATCGATTCCCGATTCTCGATTCCGATTCCATCGATTCTTATTCCTGATAACCTGGTGGGATATTGATATACCAGTAGCGTACGAATATTATTTAAATTGAAGTATTGGCTGAAATAAAATAACGAAGGCAATAAAGTCGCTCAAAAAGTATAGTATTTATCAACAAATAGCAAATAGTTTATTGAAGTAGCTAAAAGTACACATTGATAGCCTACACCCAAAATTACTGAGACAAATTGAATATGATAAATGAAATTTGATTTGAATATTTATCTATCTGGTATCGATGGAATCGGAATCGAATTTTGGGCGATCGATTTTCGATACCGATTCTAATCCTGAGAATCGGTGGAATCGAGAATCGACTTTTGGATTCAACTCATACCTCAGTATCATTGAAGTTGCAAGAAAAAAATTGAACTAGAGCAAGTTCTCTTTCCCGTTCAGTCATTCAGAAAATCATACAGTTTGACGCTTTGAACTGTACAATTTTCCTTATGCAATAGAGTATACATTTGTTTGTACAATAAAATAAGCGGTGTAAAGTGGACTTAATGGATGTAAAAAGAGGGAATATAGAATTGCTGTCACAAAAAAATGTATTCATTGAAGCTCACTATAGATAAGTTACACACTCAAAATTATAAAAAACTACCCACTTCAAAAGTATTGGATAAGTTGGAAAAAACAACTGACAACCATAAAATGAAAAGTTAGATTAACGGATTCCTAAATCCGTTTCTGGGAATTCTTCGTATCATCCTGAATCCATGGGAATAATCTCTTTCTTGGATTTTTCTGGCATAAGTCTGGGAGACAGGCTCCAGGCAGCCGAAATAAGGTTCTGGAGGAGAATGACTAAAATAAGTTCGGTCATGAGGAAAACAAATGACCAAGTCTTGAAAGAAGTAGGCGAAGAAAAAAACCCTTCTCCAAGAAATTCACTCCAGGGAAATTAAACCTGTTGGTCACTTAGTAATCATAACGAGTTCATCAAGAACATAATTGAAGGAAAAGAGTTGGGGAAGAAAAGGAAGAGAACGACCTAGAATATCCTTACTTCACAGTGTGATGTCAATCATGAACTGCGACTCCTACGCGGAAAAAACAGCCTTAGAAAGAGACAATTGACTACAAAGACAGCGACAAGGCCTGGTCTTTTGAGAGTCGTCGACGACGAAGTCTGGGAGGCTCACCAACAAATAGCCGATTTTAAGACCAGTAAAATATCTTGGAATTACCTTAACTTCTAATATGATGTGGGGATTACAAATACAAAACATATGTGGCGCAGCATTAAAGAAACTAGGTTTTGTTAAACGCATATTAGGAAAGTCTTCGATTGAAAAAGTAAAAGACAGATGTTACTTCGCTCTGGTTAGGCCACACCTCGAATACGCCGCGAGTATATTGTTACCCTGGTCAAATAGAGTTAACCAAAAAAATTAATAAAATTCAAAGGAAAACAGAGCGCTTCGTTAAAAACTGCTACGAGCGTACACATAGTGTCTCACAACTTTTAGAGGGATTAAGGCGGAAGCCCCTAGAGACGCGGAGGCTACACGCTAGGCTTAAGTTGCTTGATATATTCAGAACTGATGTTTTTCAGAGCGACATAGAGAATATTATCATGACGCCTAACTACATATCTAGGTCTGACAGATGTGATAAAATAAGAGATACACTGCCCAACAGTTAGATACAAAGACTCGTTCTTTCCACGAACAATTAGCGACCACAACAAAAATATTGCTCCTCTAAATACACTCCTATAATTCATGTCACAAATTGATCTAAAAAAACTTACACCTTTCCACGGATGGTGACCTACCACCCCCTGCTACACGCCCATGCGGCGGCTCGCGGGGTATTGTGTAGATGTAGATGTAGAAAACAACGAGAGCAAAGCCGACACAATGGAACTCATGTAAAAGCTCCATGAAGTATATGGAACTAAGCTGTAACAGAACGAAAAGACGCTGGCGGAGAAAAATCAGAAGCAGATACTCACGATCTTGTACATGGTTGGTTGTGTTCTGGTTTCTCTGCAGGTACACAGTGTCTTTTGCTCGATTGAGGCTTTGTTTATATACTCTCTCTGGGCGACGCCGTCAGGAAAAGGTGAGGAATGGGGCTTCTTTAGTTTGGAGGGACTGAGGGGGCTTGAGAAAAGGCTGCGACGTGGTGTTGCGACGATGAAGGATCGTGAGATGGTATCTCATTCGTGAACGGCTTTCTGATTGGTCCTTCGGGTGTGCCCCGAGGAAAAAAAAAGGCTTTAGTCGAGCCGTCCGCCTACGCCTCAAAATCCTTCCCCTCTTCCCTCCGCTAAGGTGGTTGGGGCGGGGGTGGAGAAGCGGAAATGGAAATTGGGAAGGAACTGCCTTGGGCCAGGTAGCGGAAAGGCCGCTTTACACGTTACATTTTATTGTACAAACGAATGTATCATAGAATGTAGAAGAATCTTAATGGAATTAGAGCAGGTTCTATTTCCCGTTGAGTCATTCAGACAATCATATCATAATTGGCCGCTTTACACGGTATAATTTCCTTCATGAAGGAATTTGTACATTCGTATGTACAATAAAATGTACCGTGTAAAGCGGCCTGAAGAGTTCTTTTGTGAAACAAATAAGTCATCCTTTAAGGCAGTGCGAGCGAGATAGTTCCCTAATAATAATAGTGACCATATTTGAACTAAACGTTTTAATTTCACCAGCTGAGGGACACATGAATGAAACATTGCATTATTACTGGTGACATAATTTAGTTTTACATGACAGGAATTTTAAGTAATCAAATGAAAATATCTAAATAAGTATTTGACTTGACTTTTTTTTCGCACGGTGCGTTTGAAACTCCTTCCAAACGAAAGGTTTTTTGTGTTACCCATGAGCCTAATGCGGTGACAATATGATAAATTTTCAAAAATAGTCGAGAAAACATACAAACTACACGATAATAGTTATTTGACGAGATCTAAGTGTTAGAAATTCGTCATTTGTAAAATTAGGTCTCTCTGGAGCGCATACACGTACCATTTCCCATGTGAAATAGCTGGTACTTTTTGGCGAATATGTCGGAAAGTTATGCGGCAAGGGGTAGAATTTTTGGTGCCATTAGAAGGGTGAGATATTTTTCTTTAAACGAAGATAAAATTCGTTGATTTCTAAGTAAAATGACATTTCGCTCAAACTACCTTAAGGATACACTTATATGTACGTTAAATTGCGTGTTCCGGTTGTCATACATTCGTTCGTCGCATTCTTAACCTCCTCCCGATCTATAGTTGATTTCATCAATTTACGACGAGGAGAAGGTGAACATCCTTCATATATGTATTAATGGTCCTAATCCACCGGCCATTATTGGTCAGGGGCAAGATTTAAGTAGGGAAGTAAACATGCGAAATTAGATATGGTGAATGGCTAGCTGGGCGGGTCATGCAACCGAATGACTGATATTTTTGGGCTATGAGGATGCAGTGTCAAGGTCGCAAGATGCAGTGTTGCGGAAGTATGAACCTCGAGTTACTCAGGACTCTGTTGTTAGTCAATTTTGGCGGCTTTATTATATCCACGGCCCCAAGAACTCCCGAGAATTTTTTAGTCTCCATATCGACTATGCATGCAAGGTGAGGATCTTCAGACTGTTTTACTTATAATAATAATATATATATTTATTGTTTAAGGATTTCGCATCTTTTGAAACATATTACAGTTTATCAAAAGAAACTCTGTGGCCAAAAAAAAATAATTTTTTTTAAGGACACTACTGTTTGCAAATATGAACATTCATGAAGCATATGGAACAGGCGTACTCACAGATCATACATACAATCATACAATAATATTTTTTCCATTAGAAAAATGCTTATTTGTAAGATTTAGAGGGATATTTATAGAAATTAACAAAGGAATAAAGTATACAATGAAATTCATACTGCACTACAATAATATTTTTTATACAAGAATGACAACATTTCCGATTTAAATCGTTGCGCTTTGTTTGATTAAATAATGTTGTCAGGAATACCATTTCCTATTCTTAGGGCGAAATTTATAGTGGATAACTGATACACATTAGTTCTACACCTTGGAATTATAAATCGTCTTCTTCCACGTACTCGCCTCTTACTTATGGGATATATTTCACGCAATTTGATGATCATAAATTTTGAGAACACATCGACCGCTCCTAGCCGCAGAGTAATATCTCAAGACATCATTCCATTCAGGTGTATCTTGAATCCCTAGTCCACAAAATCGGATGTGTAAAATTTGAGCCGTAAAATCGTATCTAAAATTTCGTCCATAAAATCGTATGTCATTTTATTTTTTTATTTTTTTTAAATTTTTTTTAAATTTTATTTAGTTTTTTTTTAGCAAAAATTTTATTAATTATATTATATATTTTAATATATTATAATTTTAAAAAAATGAATGAAAATCGAGTTCCCAAAACGAAAATTAAATTATTGGCCGAGATGCTGCTATCTGGACTGATTTTTCGAGATACGACTTTGTGGACTGTTATTCTGACGTACGATTTTATGGACGAAATTTCAAATACGATTATATGGCTCAAATTTTACACATACGATTTTGTGGACTAAGAATTCAAGATAAGCCTGAATGGAATGGTTTTTTGAGGTACTACTTTGTGGCTAGGAGCGGTCGACATGCACGGAGCAAAGGGCTTTTCCCATCCACAGTTCATACATTTGCCTATTAATTTTGGCAGTTCACCGCTATACACGACAACATTTTCAAAGCAGATCCATAAATGCATCAGATTGTTGCGTAACGGACTTTAATGTAATTGAAATGATATAGTATTTACGCGAAGCTCAATGAACTTTCAAATAAAGAGATCGAATTTTTTTTCTGTTCATAAATAACAGATACTATGCTCGATTACTTTATGTTTTTAAACATATTTTTTTCATTTTGAATGGCCTGGTTATTTAAAATTAAATTAAAATCTCCTCTCTATGGTAATTAGGGAGAATATTCGCTCAGTATATCTAAAATTCCACGTTTTCACTGCGCACTTTGGCTATGACTAGGCCTGGTTTCTGGTTTCATCTTATGATAGAAGTGCAAGCGATTATTGAACTCGATGAAAAAGCTTCACAGGGTGAACACTGGAATCTACTCGTCTTGGATTAGCCGACTTATTAACCGCGCTGCGTGTAAGTGCTGCACTGGCTTAGTTGATGGGGTTGGATCATCTGGTCTGGGACCCCAGGTTTTAGTTAAGCGCAACACCATCTTAAATACTTCCACTCTGCACAGCTCACTCAGATTAGTACTGATGCTGTTAATATCTTACGATGGATATGCAATTGAGCGTCAATTATTTACCACGGTCAGCGAAATTGTGGGAACTGTGGGAACGCTAGCTGGTCTACACGGATTGGGTTATCCGACTTGGTAATTACGCTCTATGTGTGTACGCCATCCACTCTTCCCCATCTAATACTAGTTCCCTTACATTCTGGTATCTCTTCATATGTACAGTGGCGGAAAAAAATAATACAAACTCATTGGCGTCTGAATGCGGCGTACGCGGGAACTAATTGGAATCGCTTTTACTTCAACAATTTGACAACACTGATACAGCCAATGGAAACCGGGAATATTCAAACTCTGTTTGAATAGATATCGATTTTACGTGTCACATAAATTGGAATACTAATAAGGTTCACGTTTTCCAGATCGTCTTGGAGTTATAAACGTGATGAGTTTGCTTAGTACCGCAGCCAGTCGAGGTTCCGAAGTCGTTGTTAATTATGTAGAGATTCTTATCAATTGTTTTGGAGATTTGGACCCTATAAAATCAGTTTTCTCGATTGAAACTTAAGAAAAGTTACGATGAAAGCAATATTACTTGGGACACAAAGTGCATATATTCTCCAGATCAAATCCCCTTATAGTAAAAATGTTTTTCCGCGTGTAGAAAATAGCTGTCGATAACCGTTGTTTTAATAGGCCTCAAACTACTTCCGAAAAATATCACACATTATAATTAACTTTTTGGCGTATTATCGTGTGAATTTTGAGTTAAAATATGGGAAATCTGATAGAATAGAATGGTTTCCATGAGGAGAAAATTTCCTTTTTTTGGATATCTAAATACCCTTCGAAAAATCCTGCCCTGGTGAATTCAGGTTGTCTCAAACAAACTGTATATGTATATATTTTAATTAAATCTTTTTAGAATCAACACATGGTAAGAATAAATTAAGATTTACATTATCTCGGTGAAAGAGACACAGGACGCGTCATTCAAAAAGATCCTCGAAAATTCGACCATAATAAATATCCCTTGGTGGTAGCAGATGAAGATTTCAGCATACATTCCGAGTTGGGTGGGATAGTTAATATTTGTTACAAACAGCCTTTCAGTAACAATGATATGATTCGACGTAAGAAACATGCTGAAATATACACAGCGATACACTGCGTCTGAATGCACGAGTAATATGAGAAGGAAGCTCGAAAAAGAGGCGATTGATGAGTAAGTTCTAGGCTCCGGCAACTGTGAGTTTCATTGCGGATTTCAAATATTTGCAGTAGACGATGTCTTCTTCAGTGTTGCCAGTATTTCGAAGTTATTCCTGCTCCTAGAAGTTCCCAAGAATGCCGCTTTCGGGATCGCGAAAAATTTTGCGTTAATTTCTTCCGCCGCTGTACTTTTCTCTTTATTTGGACCACGAACTTATTCCTGGATCTTCCTCTAGAGGCTTTTCCCTCTATTTTGCCTTCAATTATGTTCTTCACAAACCTATTGTACATCAGTGTGTGTTCAATCCATCTGTTCCTTCTTTTCTCTATGGTGTTCCATATGGTCTTCTTCTCGTCTACTCTTCTATACACTCCATCATTTCTTATTTCTTTCCGTTCATTTTATCTTCAGCATCCTCCTCCTGCACCAGGTTTCCAAGGCTTCTCTGATCAGCTTTTCCAATGGTAAATGCTTCCGATCCATGGAATGCTACGCTCCACACGACATTATTCACGCTGAAATCCCTGCAGAGGAGGCTGTTTTTCAGAGGAAACCCGATCCCTACTTGAGTGTCTTGTGGAAAGCACTTCAAGTACAGTACTCCGTCTGTCGGGTGAGACGTTTAACCGTGGTCCCCTTGGCGCCTTTCGTTAAGAAGAGGCTAATGCGGACGCCGGGTTTCTATCCACCCTTCCTCCCCTACCTATCCCCTATGGCGCAAATGACCTTAGCCGTCGGTCGCCTCCCCTAAATCCAATCCAATCCGAAAATGTTCATCTTATTCGACGCTATTATACTGCGGTTCCAACAAGCGTAAATTTATACGGGGAATGATCATGCGAATGATCATTCGCATGATCGTGCGAATGACGTTCATGCATCGTGTATTACGGAAAATTCGGCGAATGGAGAACCATGCGCATGATCATTCGAGGAAAATTAGAAGATGTTCTATTTTTTATCGCATGATCCCGTGAATGATGGAATTACCCGAACGCGCGACGTCCATTTTAATTGTTTTGATTTACTGAACTATGGATGCAGAAACGGAACCAGAGAACCGTGAGAGTCCCACGGGTATTTCTCATACAACTCTACTAGATTTCGACAGTCCTTTATTCAATACACGGTATTTTTCACGCCAAGTAGCAGAAAACTGAGACATCTTTCTCTTGAGATTACTCCAGTGAACACGTTGCGATTTGCGAGCGAATATCGGTGTTGCAATTTTTTTCCTGTTTATTTCTATCATGTTTTCAATTTGCAGCACTAATGTTCTTTAGTTTTTATATTATATAGGTTCAGGTGTTGCATTAGGAATTTTTAGACAGTAGATTTCAACTTCCATTTGTATTGTTAGTTTTTTAATAATACATTTTTTAGAAGTTTTTATTGTTTATTTTTTCCGCTTTTCAATATATGATTTTATGGTTTATTTCGTTTATCCGTTCTTGGGTGTGTTTTCTGTTTTATTAGTAGGTCGCAGCTTTTTTTTCCTCGCTTGGGTTCGACGTAAATCATTCGCGAATTTATTTCACCGTGTATGGTCAAGTCCATGAAAATTCATGGTCAGGTCATTTCTGAAATTCATCCGCGGATTAATGCTAGGATCTCGTCCAAAACTTCCTTCCTCTCCTGACTCTCCGCGACATAAGCACGGCTGCTACCATTACTAATAACTTGGTAGCACCGATTGCCTAATTTCTATGTCTCCTATCCATTTAGCACAAGCCGCGTGACTTTTTAAATAACAATAAACCCACAGAATATGTTGACGTTTGATGAATACCATGTAAACAATCCTCTGTCGACATTCGAGAGCTATGATCGAAACAGCCGAGTCGGTCGGAACTTTTCCTTGAATCGATATGACCCATCGCTAGTCGTACGACTGCGCATCCTTTCGGTGCAGATCATTCGCGAATTTAATTCACCGTGTATAGTCAGGTCACTTCTGACATTCATTCGCGAATTAATGCTAGAGTGATCATTCCCCGTGTAAAGCGGCCTTAAGAGAACCGAACTTGACTCACGACTGCGGAACGCCCAGAGAGATACAACACTTCCCTACACCCACGACCGGGCGACCTTGGCACTGCTTTCTCATCGCCCGGATCAGTCAGTCGGGCGGTCGGTTCCGAAGCCCGCCCACCTACAGTCACTTGTTTGAGTCTCTATCTTGTTTCCTCCAAGTCTGCCCGCTGACCGATAATGGCCGGTGGGTAAAGAGAGAGGGGATTGATGAAGTCAGCGTAAGATGGGGCAGAGAAAAATATGTAACCCGGAAGATTTAAGGGTGACTGGCAGAATAACACGAGGTATATTGACCAGGGAACGAAATTTACTTATTATTAACTTATCCCTGTCTTTATAATGAGGTATGTGTTTCTTGGGATAAGTCTCTTAACTGCCTAGCCCAAGTCTCATACCTCGACAATAATTCTATTTATGAATATCTACACCTACATACTACCCTGCGAGCCGCCGCATGGACGTATGGTAGCGGGTGTTAGGACACCTGCCATCTATGTAACCTTTTTTGGGAGATGAAATGGTGACGTGAATTATGGGAGTGTATTTAGTGGAGCTCAGTTTTTATTGTGGTCGATTATTGTACGTGGGAAGAATGAGTTTTTGTACCTATATGTCCGACAATATATCTCTCTTATTTTATCGCTTCTGACAGACCTAGAGATGTAGTGAGGCGCCGTGGTAATATTCTCCGTGTCGCTCTGAAATACACCATCTACGAATTTCTCAAGCAGTTCCCCTTCTCTTTTCTAGCTCATATATCATGCAAAATTCTTTTTATAGTTACATTAGCTTATCAATTTTCAGGTTTTCCTCGGTTTGTCATAATACCCGTGCTCGGGCGCTAACTTTGTTCCGTGTAATAATGAGCCACTTAAGTAGTTATATACATACCAATCACGCCGTTCCTTTCCGGGGAAGGCACAGTGACTAAGTTTCACTCATAAATACATATTTTTACACCTAACTCTGCCTCAATAGTTTCCTCCATACTGACCTATCCTTGCAAACCTCTTTCGCCTCATTTACCCCCATACACTGCTTCATACACGCACTCCTGTTTTTAAGACTCCAAATATTCCTCCTCCTAGGAATTTCCTCAACCAAATTCAACCACAACTTCCTCGGCCTACGTCTGCCTCTCACACCATCCGTTTCACTCTTATAAATCAATTTCGTTATTCGACTCTCATCCATTCTCTCAACATGGACAAACCAACGAAGCACACCCCTTTCATATATGTCCATTACTGGAGCATCTAACCCACATTCATTCATTACCCACTCATTCCTGACCCTATCCATTCTACTTTTTCCGCAAACACTCCTCAGATAACCCATACCCACGACATTTAGTCCTGACATACCCATGTTTCACTACCTTGCAACTAAAAGGGGAGAAGTTCTCTTTTGTACACGGCGATTTTCGCTTTCTCAGTCGGGCACTCATTCCTTGATATGCCTCACATGCTACGTACCACTTTCCTTCCAGCATTCACACGTCTCTTTATATCCTCACCAATCCGTCCGTCTCTCGTAAGCATTAATTATGGTACTAGTTACTCACGTAATTAGTAACATTATCTTTATTATGATAAAGAATATCATTTTGATGCAAAACTACATTTATTGGTCTGACGTAGGCAATAAAATAAGAGGCACATTGCCTAACTGATAGGTACAAATATTCTTTCTATCCTCGCACAATTAGCGACCGTAATAAAAATTGAGCTCTGCTAAAAATGAACCCAGAGTATACTACACCTAAAAAGTCCCAATAACATTTTGATTTAAACTTTTTAATGGCTGGTGTCCTAACTCCCACTGCCACACCGCCCCTTAGGCGACGTATAGTACTGTGTACATTTTCTGGAAATGGGATTCCTTACGTTTTTCTACATGCGAGCATATCCTTTACTCCCTTGAAATATTCAAGTAAACTCATTGTGAGATAATCATGTATATATATATATATATATATATATATATATATATATATATATATATATATATATATATATATATATATATATATATATATATATATATATATCTAATTCTTTTTATGATATAGGCAAAGTGAAAAACGCTCAATAGTTCCTTGGTTGTTTATAATAATTAATTAATTATTAATTATGAATATTTTATGTATGGAACTGTGGCTTGATAATTATTAATTATTTTATGTGTGGAACTGACGAGCGGTTAAGTAGAAGAACGGATTGCTTTAGTCTGTAAATAAATTTAAAAAGATACGTAAATTATGGTTGGTGGTTTCCGGCGATACTTTGTGGAATTTGATAAACGTTTTGCCCAATTCATTCAAAAATGTGTGAATTTTGCCTTAAATAATTGGCTCGAATAAGTTTGTATTTAAATATATTTTTAATTAATTGCCATCAGAGTCCAATGACCTTTGCTGAAAGCCAAGATGTCACTTGTGGGATTTTCTCCAACTCCCTCGGGGTCCAAACATGGAGACCCAAGTTATCTCATGCAAATTGCTGAAATGGTATGGAATGGAGTGGCCGTAAATGATTGCGGTCCAGTCTCTAATATTGTTAGGTTCTGCAATAAAGGACTGAAGACTGAAGACTGAAAACATGGATATGTTTATTACACTACAACTCAATGTATTCATGTATGTTACCACATGACCAAGTGGTCAACTTATAGCAAATATTTTCTAATAATAAATCTAATAATCAGTCTCACCCCACTTTATGGTGGCTCCGATCTCAGGGTCACCAATTCCAGATTTTCCGGAAGCTTGAATACAGAACCTTTGAATAGCGTTTTGCAAACTAATATGATAATGAAACAGCGTTTTTCGGCAAGATTTACTGTAGCTCAGCCTTGAAAGAGAAGTATCCGACATGAGCTCTTATGGACAGTGCTCAGATCACAGAAAAATACTTTGATTTGAACAAGAAAGTTATTCAAGCTTAAGGCTACAACTGTTTCTAATTGGATAAAATGTCTTGGGAAATTGGATAAAATGTCTTGGAAAATTGGATAAAAATGAATATAGATATGTTACCAACTGACTTTTTAAAAAGTTTTTGGTGATTAACTTCCGTGACTGAGGTCAAAATGCGGTAGTTCCAAGCAAATGGCGCTGCAGTCTGCTCTTATGGCAGGGCAAACGTGATCATTAAACATATATCCTTGTAATAAGCTGCAAAATAAGTATCTTAGTTTTGGTGTTCAATAGAAAATCGATTTCTTCAGCGAAGGTTGGATTCATTAAACTGAATAAGTAAAAATATGTAGCATTATTATTCTAATAGTCAACCCAAAGCCACCTTAAGACGTATAATCATTTCAATGCCTCCCCTTCGAAAGGGCTGGAGGGTGGGGAGGCGTTGGTAGGCGATATCCAAAAGCCTTTCATTTTTTTCCACCAGGGACGTACCCGGAAGGACCAATGGGAAGGCTACGCACGATGGAGATACCACCTCACGACACACGTCACAATATCTTCTCGATCGCCCTCATCCCCTCCGAACTAAATAATTCCCACTCCACACCGTTACCCCGACGGCGTCGCTCAGAGAGAGTATATAAACAAAGTTACCACCGAGAAAAAGACACTGTGTACCTGCAGAGTAACCAGAACACAACCAATCATGTACAAGATCGTGAGTATCTGCTTCTGATTTGTCTCTGCTCGTTCCTGTACGTTCTCTTAAGGTGGTCCGAGCGAGATAGTTCCATAGTCACAATAGTGACCATAATCGAACTCTATGTTTTAGTTTCACCAGCTGTAGGACACAAATTAAATATTGCATTATTAATGGTGTAAAAATGTAGTTTCACATGACAGAAATGATATCATTTTTTATGTTTATCTGTGCCTTTCACATTTGTAGCTCATAATGATTTGAATTTCTGATCTTTCTTTCCGCTATGATGTCTTGAACCATTCCCTGTGTTCCAGAATACGCAAAAAATCAATGAGACGTCAATTCATATTGCTCTCGCAAGCATAATCTGCCATTATTATCGATAGGCATGCCTCGTAAAAATGATTCCTCGCTCCATAGCTACAATATTATATTGAAAAGAAGTCTGCCAGAGACGTTTGTTCAAAATTGTTACAGAGTATGCTCTGCAAGGTCATCATATTAACCTCGCCTTGGTCTCTTTGGGACAAGGATGTCTGTTATTGAATGCAATCTATCACTTTGGTTAAGCTTATGATCCTTGACAACCGACTTAATCAATTTCGCTCAAATTGGCCTAAATTTTGGGCATAAGTTACAATTTGTACTACTTTTCGTATTCATGCAAATAAAACATTCTAGGAAAGTTTCTCCACAAAACTGCAAGAGATCGAGATATATGTCATTTTTAATGAGTTTTGTGAGTGATTTTTTAAAGATTTTTTCTCTGTTTTCATTTGAGTTGCAAAAAATATTTGTATGAATAATACATACATAGGTACCAATCACGCCGTTCCCTTCCGGGGTAGGCAGAGTCACAAAATTTCACTCGTACGTATTTGTACGTATAAATACGTATTTGTACACCTAACTCTGCTCCAATAATTTCCCCCATAAGGATCTATCCTTGCAAACCTCTTTTGCTTTATTTACCCCAATACACTGCTTCATACACGCCCTCCTGTTTTTTCTAACTCCTCACTCCTAATATTCCTCCTCATAAGAATTTCCTCAACCACATTCAACCCCAATTTTCTCGGCCTACCTCTCCCTCTCGCACCATTCACTTCACTCTTATATATCCGTTTCGTTATTCGACTCTCATCCATTCTCTCAACATGGCCAAACTAACAAAGCACACTCCTTTCACAAATGTCCATTATTGGAGCACCTAACCAACATGCATTTATTTTCCACTCATTCCTGAGCCTATCCATCCTACTCTTGCCGCGAACCCTCCTCGGATAACTCATACCCACGGCCTATATTTTCTACTCTCATATCTATACTGACATTCCCATGTTTCACTACCGTACAACAAAGTGGAGAGAAGTATATGAATAAAGTTGTTATAAAATTATAAAAAGAAGTTGTATAAATACCAAAAGGAAATATAAAATAAATTCAAATCATCTCTCTTTGCCCACCACCTACTAGGCTCTCCTCCTCCTTGTCGCCGTCTTGGCCGTGGCTTCTGCCCAGGTCATCACATCCGGGTTCTACGGATCCCCATACCTCCGCACTGCCGGATACGGTCACTTAGGCGGACTCTACCGCACCGGAGTCTACAACTCTGGACTCTACAGACCATACGCCTACGGAGGACTCCCTGGTCTATACTACTGAACCACGAACGACGGGTGTACACCAATATCATGTAAGTTTATACTTGTCTTTAGGACACGGATAAGTTCTATGTGGATGAAAAACGTTGTAGGAATTTACTTCTAAACTGAATATATTTTCTATGTTAAGCGTAACTCATGCCTTTTCTCAGCTTTGAATTGCATGATAAATATAATCCGATTGTCTGAGACATCAGGGTTAGCCAAGTCAACCTTTCAATTTACGTGTGGCATTCAAAATTCGTGAGGAGTATAATTAGCTATTTATCAAAGAAATTATTTTTCATTAGTTAAATGATTATAAGATTTTGCTATTAAATCCCGTGGTTTCTTCATATGTGGCTCCATCTTGTGTATCTTTACTAGCTAGTTGGTCCAAGTGATTCTTTATAATTCAATTGCTAGTCTTGAGTAGTTTTTAGTGATAGTTTTATCCGGAATATTTCCCTATATTTTAGTATGGTTTTTATAGTGATAATGTTGTCTCCTTTTTCGTTGGAGTTTCAATTCACTATGAACGTATAAATTATTAGTTTCCTTACTTATTTTGATACGTCCAGTCGAGAAAGTTGTGATGATAGCGTAAATGTTAAAGAATTTCTTACGATATACAAGTTGAAATGAATGATTATCCTCCCTGGAATCTACTAATGAACCACGAGCAACGCATATTCACCCATATCATGTAAGTTTATACTTGTCTTTAGGGCACAAACAAGTTCTGTGGGGGTGAAAATGAAAGATCATCAAAATTCACACGCAGCTTTTGATAACAGCTGTCAAGTATAGCTCTGTTTTTTTTTTTAATTTTGGATTTTATAGGGACTGAAACCTCAGCTTTCATTCTCTGAGAGTTTGTTAAGTCAACATATTCGTTTTATAATTGTATTCATTATTTTTTGGGTTATCCATGTTATTTATTAGTTCAATATTCAAAACATTTCACTGCAAAAGTCTCACTCTTCCCAGGAGAGTGGGTTTCTTTAATCCTTTCTAGACTTTTGATTCTTATTTAATTGTTGTTGCTAAAAGGCTTGGATCGATTTTACCAAGTCAGATTTTACTTCTTGATATTCATAATGAGTGATTATTTTTTTCTTTTTTTGTTGAATTTGAGGCATATTATATTGCACCTTTAGAAACGTTTTATGAAATTATTTCTAATGATTTCATAAAACGTTTGAAAATTTGTCATAACTTCTGTTTATTGTCTCCGAAGACAATTCTCAAACAACAACCTTGACAATGAAGAACAGACTGTCTACAATTGGATGAAGTATGACTTGAGATGACTGCTAATTTGTTTTAATGCTCTGAGTAATGCTTTTAACAGACGGCTTATATTTTTTCTTTACAGGATTTCACCGGCCACATTAAAGCGAACGTTCCTGAACACAATGCTGAAACATATTTTTGGAATGGAATAAACTAAATTACCGTTCTTAAATGAAGTTGTTTTTCGTTATTCTTATTTATTTTCCCAAAATCCTTCTCCGTTAAACGTAAAAATTCTGCGGCATTTATGTCTAGATTTAATGTCTCTTAGACCAATGTGCCATCGTAACAACATGTGGTTTTGCAAATTTATCAATCTGGTTTGTTGTTTGGCCTGATGGCCGTTATATTAATTAACAATGTCCGTCGTGACCATATTGGTGAGCAAATTGAGTTAGTATTAAAGGTTCCGGAGCACCAGAGAATGATCAAATGACCGATATAATTACAAAGAAAGTATATTAAATAATAATTCTCTGTGGTACAATAGGGAAAAAAAACGAAATACAAGTGTTTAAATAGGTAAACTCAACAAGGCCAGTCCGGTGATCTCTCCGTCCTCTTGGTGGCCGGTAACGTTCGCTTGCACACAGGGGCCGGGAACGTTCACGGGCACATACACTATGGGAGACCTCGTGAGGAGTTTGGCGGCCACGAGTGACTTTCAGCAATCACTTACGCTGACAAACTAGATTTTTGTGTGCACATTTCACATGTCAACCTGCGCCTCCCAGTGGCAGTCAGCCAAATCCCGAAAACGCGCGATTTACGAAACACGTATGCTGATCTTAAGCATGCGGAGTAAAAGGGAGACCTACTACATAACATCGATGCCTACTCATTAGATGTCGGATTTGAAGAGCTTTCACCTTTAGCCTGTGTGTGCTTGGTTCTTTCGCAGATGGATTACTTGGTATTTTATGGGTCCTTTGACCTGCGTTTTAAAACGTATTTTCTTTCAGTTAAATCTATTTTGAACTACAACAATTTCTGACCCCTTTCTATCATAAAAAACATGCTTACCCCATTCCTACCTACACAATATTATCCCTTCACCCACCCGTTAAGAATGCAAATGGGAGCGTGTCGATTTTCAACTACACCAAGTATTTAACACTGATAGTTGTGCAACGTAATATGTCGACTGATATGTATTATTTCATGTAGGGTGTATCTTTATGAATTAACTTAATTTTAAGCCACTCAATCCCTTTGAGAATGTTAACAGACCGCTATTTCTCAGAACGGACTGCTCAGATGGCGCAGGAGAATGAGAAACGCGCGGCAGCATCGCTTTCCGCACTTCGGGATAAAAGAGCCTTAAATTGCCCAAAATATGGCACTATAAAAGCACTTAACTCTTATTTATTCCTTTAGACAAAAGCTTTCTCTAGCTCTAGCTAATTGTCTCATCACAAGACTTTCTTTAAACGCCTAATTGATGCCTGTTAAGTGTGTGGCGTAGGACCGTTTAAGAATATCTACATCTACATACTACCCCGCGAGCCGCCGCATGGGCGTGTAGCAGGGAGTGGTAGGTCACCAGCCGTGTAAAGGTGTATTATTTTAGATCAAATTGTGACATGAATTATAGGAGTGTATTTTGTGGAGCAATATTTTTATTGTGGTCGCTTATTGTTCGCGGAAAGAACGAGTTTTTGTACCTATCTGTTCGGCAGTGTATCTCTCTTATTTTATCGCATCTGTCAGACCTAGAGATGCAATGAGGAGTCATGATAATATTCTCTGTGTCGCACTGAAAAATGTGAGTTCTGAATTTATCAAGCAACCTAAGCCTAGCGTGTAGCCTCCGAGTCTCTAGAGGCTCCCGCCTTAATCCCTCTAAAAGTTATGAGACTTTCTATGTACGCTCGTAGAAGGTTTTAACGAAGCGCGCTGCTTTCCATTGTATTTTAAATATTATCTCGCCATTTTCGCTTAAAAACGGCACAGAGAGACAATTTGGTTGAGAAAAAAATCTAGTATAATTTTCAAAATGAGCGATTATTGTAATTATATGATGGAAAAATTCCGAAATCGAATTTAATTTGGCTTCCTTTTCAAGCGCAATAAAATGTTTTTAATGAAGTGGCGCTGATCCCTCAGATGTCCATCTGTACCAGTCGGGCATAGGTCATCAAAGGATAACATTTCATTTGGTTTATAATGAGTTGATCATTTATCTTTATTTTAAGAACATTCACGACATAAATTCAACTATAAAAATATTGATTTCAGACCACTGTGTGTTCTCCCACTGTGCGACGAGTGCAATTTACTATCATGTTTTTATCATACATACTAATCACGCCGTTCCTTTCCGTGGTAGGCAGAGTCACAAAGTTTGTCTCATAAATACACATTTGTACACCTATCTCTCCTTCAATAATTTCCTCCATACTGACCTATCCTTGCAAATCTCTTTTTCCTCATATACCCCTATACACTGCTTCATACACGCCCTCCTGTTTTTAAGACTCCTAATATTCCTCCTCCTCAGAATTTCCCCAACCACATTCAACCACAACTTTCTCGGCCTACCTCTACCTCTCGCACCGTTCATTACACTCCAGAGATTGAGAATAACTAATGTAATCCCCCGAGGATGCACTCGAAATGATTTATTCTTACCAAGGTTGCTGAATTGTTACTAGTGATATTCCAGGATAGTCTATTATGCGACACTTAAGTCAGGATCAGTTCTTCTTCGAAGAAAGAAACTCAACCCCAACAGGACACAAAACTAGGCCGGAGGGTCGAGAGGCAAATACTCCGGTGACAAAGCCAACTCTATAATGGAGAAACTCAAAACAATTCATAGCAATTAAAACATTCTTACAGTAACTCAAGCGTATATGTTCGGTAGATTAAAGCAATTAACTTCTCAGCTGATGTTCCTTTAACTTATTAAAAGGATTATTTCACCGAAGGTGAAGCTGGAGCTGACGCTCGAGGCGAGGAGTTAAAAAGATGGACAAAAAGAAGTCACACAATCGAGGAACACGTTTTCATCTTCGCGTGGCCAAGAGCAAATGACACCGCGTTGACGCCATTATGCTCGAAGCTGACAACCGACTGACTCAACGAATCCCGCGTGTTAAGGTATTTTGAGCGAATAATCATTTTACTTAGAAATCGATGAATTTGGTCTCATTTTAAAGAAAAATATCTCACCCTTCTAATGACACCAAAATTCAACCCCCTACCACATCACTTTCTGAGGTATTTGTCAAAAAATACCAGCCTTTTTACATGGGAAATGGTAAGTGTATGCACTCCAAAGAGACCTTATATTAAAAATGAGGCATTTCCAATATTTAGATCTCGTCAAAAAATCAACAGTGTGTAGTTTGTGTGTTTTATCAACTACGTTTGAAAATAAATCATATTGTCACCGCAGTAAATTCTTCGGGATCACAATTAACCTTCCGTTTTGATGGAGTTTCGCAACGTACCGAGTGAAAAAATGAGTCAAGTTAAAGACTTATTTAGATAATATCATTTAATTACTTACAATTTCTGTCATGTAAAACTATTTTATTGCACCATTAATAGTGCAATATTTAATTCTTGTGTCTCACAGTTGGTGAAATCAAAACATACATATTGAATATGGTCTCTATTATGATTAGGGAACTATCTCGTTCGCACTACCTTAAACCGCGCATACTACAAGTGAAGTTAGCCTTTACTTATTATGGGGTCTAAGGGATGGCGTTCGAAATATATTGAGCGACTTACGCCTGGTGGCTAGGATACTTTATTTTTTAGAGCCTGGGGGAGACAGATTTGCAAGCGGTGTGTATTAAACAATAGTGGGGTGGACTAATCCTTAGCTAACAATAAGATTCATCTCATCTCCGGTGGATGCTGGCTCGGGTAACCACCGCTACTCAACTCGAAGTGACCCAGACAACTTGTTGACAAAAATACAATTCATGCTCAATGCAGATTTATAAATGTTTTTTACGCATCATTCATTGGGCGGTCAATCCTTAGATTGGTTGACTGCAACCCTCCACCCTTCACTATCCAATGCCAGTCCCCTTACATCCTGGTATCTCTTCCTACGTACCTTCCTCTTCATTTGGTCCACCAACTTATTCTTGGGTCTTCTTCTGGGGACTTTTCCCTCTATTTGTCCCTCAATTACGTTATCCACAAACGAATTGTGTCTCTGGTTTTGTCCAATCCATCTTGTTCTTCTATCATCTATGGTGTTCCATATGGTCCTTTCCTCTTCTACTCTTCTGTACACTTCATCATTTCTTATTTTGTCCTTCCATTTTTATCTTTTGCATCCTCCTCCGGCACCAGACTTTGAAGGCTTTTAACCTGTTCTTTTTTTCACACATCAATGCCATTAACTTGTTGTTTCGATTGACTTTAACATTTAACTACATGCATTTGTTTGTTTTTGCTCATATAAACCTCTTTGAGAAGGGTGTAAGGGAATTTCCGCTTCCCTCCGTGGATCCGCTCCGTGTTCCGGATGCTTCAATTGCCAAGGTTTAATAGTACCATCGCAAGGTATGAGAAAATAGAAATAAGTTGACCAAAACTCACTAAGCCGCTATTATTTGTATGTAGAATCACGACTATTTTTCAATCCACATATTTTTATATCTTAAAACCCAAAACCAAATTTATCTTTCTAGTAATCCAATCAGAAACCTTTCCGGAACAAATTGGCCGTTATTGTAAAATTTTGTCCTTCTAATATATATAAAAATTTTGGTCTAAAATTATTGATTTCTTTCAGGTAGGAGCTTTTTATATTGCTCTATCATCTAACGTCTATTATTTTTGATTCTGCTCCAATCATTAGTCGTTATATCCTAAGATTAGTTGACTAAAGTCCTTCATCCTTTCGTATCAAATATGTACTTGGTTCCTTACTACACGATATTTCTTTCTTGGATTTCTTTCAATTCATTTATCTAGTGAATAATAAGAGAAGACCGTACTGGCCTTTGTTTTTCGTCATATAACAAGTATATGCCACCGATAGTCCAGTGGTTGCGGTGAAGAACGGAGAAAATTCGATTGACAGAATGGAAGACGAATATGGAGGCCTTTATATTGAAGAGAAGAGTTGGCAGTAAAATGTAATCAAATGAGTGAGTGTTTGGTGAAGGTAAAACTGTGGGAAGATTGGAATGTAGAAAACTAGAAAATATGCAATTACAGTTCTACAAATAACCTAATGAAAACATTATTATATGGTTTACCAGAGCAAAGACAATATGAATCCACGTTCTCTAACCGGCAGAGAACAAAATACGGTCAGGCTTGGGCCAATAGGACTCCGACTTCGACTAAGAATTTGTATCACATTAAATCTCAACATCGATTGTGCATTTTATAGATTTATGGTTATCACAGAAATCCATTATATAATTCATTATTTTAAATAAGCCATTAGATACCAAAGTGTAGTATAGTATTAAAATTTTAAATCATGCATTTTACCATGACTAATCGAGCCTTGATGCAATATTACTTGAAAAAAAATGTACCAGCTCCAAAGGTTGGATTGAATATATGAGTAGATTAAATAATTGAATTTTTGGGGAGGCGACCAACATCTAAGGTCATTTGCACCATAGGGGATAGATAAGGGAAGAAGAGTGGATAGAAACCCGGCGTCGGAATTAGCCTGCTCTTAACGAAAGGCATCAAGGGGACCGCAGTTTAACGTCTTATCCGACAGACGAAGTGCTGTTCTTGAAGTGCCCTCCTCAAGGCACTCAAGTAGGGATCGGGTTTTCTCTGTAAAACATCCTCCTGAGCAGGGATTTGAACCCTGGCCGCCGGTATGGTTAGCCAGCACTCTAGCCACCACACTAAACCGATCCCCGTAAATTGACTAAGTCATTAATTCCAGTTCAATGATGTCTTATTTAAAAGGTTATAATTGTAAGTCACCCATGAAGATGGATTTCGGGATGGAAGAGGAATAATGAATAACAAATCATATAAGAACGGAAATTTAGTTTATTTCATTCCAAAAATGTTTGTGGTAGATGTAAACAGAATATTTCTGTATCATAAGACCGGTGCATTCCTGTGAAGAAAGTAAAAATCAAACATTAGAACCAGATTATGAGCATTGATATTGGAGCAAAATACATCTAAGCATTCATTTCAACTTGGATACCTTAAAAAACACTTTAACTTGTAGGCTATCGTTACAACGTTCTCCACCGAAGATATTAACATGAATGAGAAAGCTAATAGTTTACTACGTTTATATTGAAATATGGCTTCCACGAAAAATGTGGCTACATTATCACTATAAAAACCATAATAAAATATAGCTAAATGTTAAGATTTAAAATATCACCAAATATAACTCAAGTCTAGCCATCGACTGAATAGAAGCTCTACTGTACCCAGAAGCTAGCAATTACAGAGAAGAGAGAGCTGCCTATGAAGGAAACATGGGATTTACAAGCCAAATATTATAATCATTGAATTAATGAAAAGAATTTCTTCGGTGAATAGCAAATTATACCTCTCATGAATTTTTAATGCTACACGTAAACTGAATAAAACGTTCACTTAGCTAACCCAGGTATCATATTGTATTTACTATTTAATCCAAATATGAGGAAAGACATGAGTTACGCTTAACATAGAAAAGATTTTCAGCTTAGAAGTAATTCGCATAAATTTTTTCATCAACATATAACTAATTCGTGTCCTAAACACAAGTATAAACTTACATGATATAGACGTCTATACGTTTTTCGTGGTTCAGTAGTAGAGTCCAGGATATCCTCCGTAGGCGTATGGTCTGTAGAGTCCAGAGTTGTAGACTCCGGTGCGGTAGAGTCCGCCTAAGTGACCGTATCCGGCAGTGCGGAGGTATGGGGATCCGTAGAGTCCGGTTGTGATGACCTGGGCAGAAGCCACGGCCAAGACGGCGACAAGGAGGAGAAGAGCCTAATAGGGGGTGGGCAAAGAAAGAGGGTAGGAAAAGATAAGGAAAGGGTCATATTACAAATTCGACATCACGTTAAAATTAATTAAAATTGTGACAGAGAAAGATGTTTTTTAAAAATTTGAATATCTTAAAGGATGGTTAAATAAGGACCATAGAATTGTTGGTGCAGTAACTATAAGCATGTAAGCTCATTATTGATATTTGTACGCGGCACCAGCTGATAAGCCAAGAATGACGTAGAAGAGCCAAAAATGATCAAATATTATATTCAAATGGATATTTTTATTATATTTGACTTTTATATTAATTAGATAATAAAATATTTACTAAATACATGAAGAATAGAGAAGGGCTAAAGAAAAGCATTCACACATTTTATTGGAACGAAATATCAAGAACCTTCCATCGCGAAAATTTTAAGAGCGTCTTTAGTGGAGTATTTTATTAACGTTTAGGTATATGAAAAACAATGGCAGTCACAGTGAATCACCAATATATTGCCCCATTTGAGCCAAATTTATGACCATGTTTAGATAAGTTTAGAAATGACCTCGACAGCTCTCATTTGCAGCACTGCACCAACCTTATTATCAAAGAATTTCATGCGATCCTCTATATCACGTTTAAATTTAAGGAAATGACAGCAGAGTAGAGCAATAGCTATAGTCAAAGCATTCTCAGAAATTAGTGTAAAGGAGCAATGGGACTATACTATCACCCAGTTTGAAATGCTATCTTCCCAAGACTATTTCATTTGCATGTGCCGGAAAAGTATAGGATAGGTCAGAGTTAAAAAGGATAATTTGCCATAGAGCCTACCTTAAACCTAACAAAAGAGGAAAATATTTTAACGCTGGCTTTATTGTTTAGAAAATGTCGAAGAAAAGTTGACATTACATTTAAAAACCTCCATCATTGTTGAAAATGTTTCGTCCAAATTAATTACCACTACAAGACTAGTTTCTTTGCATTTTCTGGAGAAGAAAAAAGAATTGAGTTGCATAACCGACAGAGGAGATGGCATATTTAATATAGAATTTGTGTCAAATCCAGAGTCAAGAGCTTACCGCTAAGGACACACTAGGCTTCATACCGCGCAGCTTCCACGTAACAACCGAGAAGAATTTGACATTCCATTGGAAACACTTTGGCACAGATTGACTTTAAACTAAAATCCACAGAAGTCTATAGTCCACGTGCCGACCTGATAAAAGTATACAGCTACATGCTTTGCAATATTTTTTATGAATAGGATACATATCTATGAGGCAGACTTGAAAATTTAAAATGATTTTAAAGGTTAAATTAAAATTATTGTTCATTCAAGCTTTCAATGAGTAAGATCGAGGCTTCAGAATGTTTTTATTTGAAAAAGTCGTGATAAAGCCAATGCAATATTTCACTCTAGAACTTTTTTTTCACTCTCTCGTTTCTAAAAAAAAATCGTATATTTAGAACACTTGCAAAGTAAATTGCCTCTGACGTTATGAAATATCGATGGTATCGTAATATTAGCCAAATAATAGAGCCTAATATAAAAATAAAAAAACAGACCTATATATATATCGGATGAGTGATGCACATTAAAAGCCGTAATTAACGGCGTTCCTCTATCGGCTAAAGGGGAAAGTATTCATAAAGCCACGTAATTCAAAAGACTTGGACAAGTTGAAAAAAAGACAATGGTGAAGAGTGAGCTTTACGAGATAAATTCATTTCTGGGTATTCCAAGTATCAATATGGGCGTAATTAATCACTTTTGGATGATTCTTGGAGAAGACTGGATGGCTTGACTCGCTCTTAGCTTAAATGCCCAACAAATAGGCATTTTTCCAACAATGAGAACAATGCCAACATGGAGGTACTCATATTGTATCTCCGTGTAGCGTAAGTAACTAAGCTATTAGAGAACGGAAGCCATCAGCGGAGAAAAATCAGGAGTAGATACTCACGATCTTGTACATGGTCTAAGAGAATTACTTCAACGTGAAGGATAGTTTGTAAGATCGGAGAGGCCGACTAAAAGCCAGGAGGCGACGCCAATACGGAAGCAGGGAAATAATGGCCGACACGGTAGACTCCGTGAGACACCTCATTCACGGAGGAGCAATGCGGTCGGAGAATATCGCAGAGCAAGCAGAGAAAAAATCAGGAGCAGATACTCACGATCTTGTACATGGTTGGTTGGTTGAGTTCTGGTTACTCTGCAGGTACACAGTGCCTTTTGCTTGGCTGAAACTTTGTTTATATACTCTCTGGGAAACGCTGTCGGGAAAAGGCGTGGTGTGGGAATTCTATAGCTTGGAGGGGTTGAGGGGAATTGAGAAAAATGTTGTGACGTGTATCGTGAGGTGGTATCTCATTCGTGAACAGCTTCTTGATTGGTCATTCGGGTGTGTTCCGAGGAAAACACGGCCACAGTCGTGCCGCCCGCCAACGCCTCTAAATCCTTCCCCACCTTCCAGTCCTTACGGGGGTGGGGAGGAAGGAGAAGTGGAAATGGAAACTGAGAAGGAACTGCCTTGAGGCAGGAAGCGGAAGGGTTCGTTCGTGAAGCATATAAGTCATCATATAAGTAGCCACATGAACATGAAGTTACAAATGCGGGTCGACATACTTCATGTTTCTCAGCCGGTAATCTTTGATCTTTCGGATTGTCGCAATTCTTAGCTCCAAACCCCGCCTTTAGATGACTTCATCAATCTGCGTCCATATATTACCATGATATAAGATATGATATATCATGGGAATTATATATACAAAACATATGTGGTGCAGCATTAAAGATACTAGGTTTTGTTAAACGTATAATAAGAAGGTCCTCGACTGAAAAAGAAAAAGAGAGATGCTACTTCGCTCTGTTTAGGCCACACCTCGAATACGCCGCGAGCATTTGGGACCCTGGTCAAATTGATTTAACCAAAAAAATTAATAAAATACAAAGGAAAGCAGAGCACTTCGTTTAAAACTGCTTCGAGCGTATATATAGTGTCTCACAACTTTTAGAGGGATTAAGGTGGGAGCCCCTAGAGACTCGGAGGCTACACGCTAGGCTTAGGTTGCTTGAGAAATTCAGAACTGCAGTGTTTAACAGCGACACAGAGAATATTATCATGACTCCTCCTAGATCTCTTGGTCCAACAGATGTGATAAAATAAGAGAGATACACTGTAGAACAGATAGGTACAAAAACTCGTTCTTTCCGCGCACAATAAGCGACCACAGTAAAAATTGAGCTCCACTGAATACACTCCTATAATTCATGTCACCATTTCATCTCCAAAAAACTTACACCTTTACACGGCTAGAGTCCAAACATCCCTGCCACACGTCAAAGCAGCGGCTCGTAGGGTATTGTGTGTCGATTAAGGCACCGTCTCCCAGGGAAGGTAGTGCTCAGTTTGGAAACCACTGCTTTAGAGGAACTCTCTGAGATGTCCAGTACCTCTTCCAGCCGAACAATCACATTTCTCCACAGCACTATTAAATAATTTACCATATCACTGTAAATGTGCAAATGACGAGGCACGTTTTCACAAGCATAAGTACAATGACGCACACCAAATGAAAGAAATCATTAATGATGAGCTGCTGGTAAATTAAGACCCCCTGCTACACGCCCATGCGGCGGCTCGCGGGGTATTATGTAGATGGAGATTACTCTGCTAGCCACCTCATGGGTGTTCTGCAGTGGATGAATTATCACCAACATGCACTATAATGTACAATTGTTTTGAAGTATATGGCCACTGCGTAATCGAGATACAAGATTCATACAGCGATCATGTAAAATGAGATGTCCGCACTGCCTTGCAGATTACGGAACATATATTAATGAGAAATTCAATAAATTAGATACACTGCCTGAGGACTTACCATCTTCAAAAATCTCCATGGCAGCCATTATTGCCTCTTGTACATGGAAATTTTTTGCGTTCTCCCCGCGATTCAGCATTTTTGCGGACGACCATTACGCCGGAATTTCAGTCGGCATCATTGCGACCTGATGATGCCTCCTGGAATGCAGGCGAAACGGTAGTTCACAAATATTCTGCAACGCGAGAAGAACCCAACAAGATTGCAAAACACAAGAAAACCGAGGAAGCCATCGCAACAATTGTTGTCTCTTGTCAATCGCGGAAAAATGTCTACTCGGAATACGTGATGATATAAAAGAAATTTTCGTTCAATTGCAGATCGGCGTGAAACTATGAATACGAGAACTTATCAGTGACATCTATAGATAAAAGTGAAAAAGCTATGTTACCGTGTTGGTTTCTTGTAGTTAATTGCTATTTTATGACGTGGGCTAATGGAACTTAGAAATAATTCAATTCTGCATTTACAGATTTTTGCAGAAATGCCAAGTAACACGTTTCATACGTTGAAATTGCCACGAAAAAAATTCGGCCTTGACCGAGAATCGAGCCACGGACCTTTCCTTTGCCGGACCAATTCACAGACCACTAACCTATCTATGCTTACCAATTGTAATACTCACGTCATAATTTTAATACGTTTCGTAATATTATAATAGTTATTTTCAAATATCAAAGCATCATTTAGAGTAAATAAACACATATTTTCAGATTATTTTCCCCTCATGGTAGTATGAGCGAAATATCATTTTACTTAGAAATCAATAAATTTAGTCTCATTTTAAAGAATATATATATATCTCACCCTCTTAATGACACCAAAACTTTAACCCCTTATCACATTATTTTTGGAGATATTTGCCAAAAATACAGCCCTTTTACATGGGAAATAGTACTTGTAAGCACTCCAGAGAGACATTAGTTAAAAATGAGGAATTTGTTACACTTAAATGTCGTAAAAAACTAGCGACGTGTTGTTTTTATGTTTTCTCATACTATATTTGAAAATCAATCATATTGTCACCGCAGTAAATTCTTCAGGATCACAAAAATCCTTCCTTTTTGAAGGAGTTTCATAAGCACCGCGCCAAAACAATGAGTCAAATCAAAGACTTATTTAGATATTTTCATTTAATTACTTACAATTTCTGTCATATAAAACTATATTATTGCACCATCACTAAAGCAATATTTAATAAATGTGTCCTACAGCTGGTAAAATTAAAACTTTTAACTCGAATATGGTCTCTATTATGACTAGGGAACTATCTCACTCGGACTATCATAATTATATTTCATAGAGATCAATTGAATTAGGCAGAGCACTTGACAAGAGAGAATGATCTATGCCAATCCAAAAGATTTTTATCATGGTAATTTTCTAAACATTTAATTAATTGATTGAGGGAGGAGTTAAAAAGTCTAAAATTATTTTTTTAGCTGACTGCATCATGAGCAGAAAATAAATAACTTGTGCGATGTCTGTTATTTGCAAACATAAACTGTTGCATAGTTATTTTTGAGGGAATGTGAAAATTTAATGGTGCAGGAAGGTCCGAACTGTCTATGAATGAATTAATTAATATGCAGAGAAAAATTGTATCCTTTACGTTACTACAACACACTGTGAAATCACCGCAAGAAGAGATATGCTCAATCAAAGTGTGGACCAAGAATATTTTTAGACGTTCATGAGAAACTATTATGCACTCAATGACTCACGATAAGCGCTCCAGTGACCTTGTTGATGTTAATATTTATGTATCAGAGTGACGCAGCAAACGACAAATTGTTCTCGTTTGCGATACGTTCAGAAATCATGCCAACTGCCCATGGGAAGAAGAAGAGCATCCTTCATGTATGATCGTGATCTTGATCCGCTGGCCATAATCGGCCAGGGGATAGATTTATGACGGAGAGTGAATGGGCTAAGCAAGGCAGTGCGAGTGGCTAGGCTGGCGGGGCATGAGAGCGATTGACTGATTTGTTTTTGGGCGAGGAGAAAGCAGTGCCAAGGTCGGCAGGTGTTGCGGAAGTATAAACCACGACTCAGTCACGAGTCAAGTTGGGCTCTTGTGGGCGTGATAGCGGCTATGTTTAAGATAATCCGAGCGAGATAGTTCCCCAGTCGTAATATGGACCAAAATCGATTTATACGTTCTAATTTCTCCAGCTGTACGACACATCAATTAAATACTGCATTATAAATGGTGGAATAATATAGTTTCATATGACAGAAATTGTAAGTAATTAAATGAAAATATCTAAAAAAGTCTTCTCGTCTCATTTTTTGCGCGGTGCGTTTGAAACTCCTTCAAAACGGTAGGTTTTATTGTGATACCCAAGAACCTACTGCGGTGGCAGTATGATTAATTTTCAAAAATAGTTGAAAAACATACAAACTACACGCTGTTATTTTTTTGACGATATCTTAGTGTTAGAAATACCTCATTTTGTAAATATTGTCTCTGTAAAGTGTATACACTAACCATTTCCCATTTAAAAGGGCTGGTATTTTTTGGCAAATATCTCCGAAAGTGATATGGTAAGGGGTTGAATTTTAGGAATTGAAGGGGTGTTATTAGAAGGGTGCGATATTTTTCTTTAAAAGAGATCAAATTCATTGATTTATAAGTAAAATGATATTTCGCTCAAACTACCTTAAAGCCAGGGCCTATAATATAGTCACTAGGGATATACGATAGGGCTAATGGGACCCCAGGTTATAAGCCAGGCATCCTTAGCGGGGGTTCCATTAGCCCTTGCAAAGATCCCAGTTGGGTTGAGTGCGTGTCTTTGGTGGTCACTGGCGAGGAAGTTACAGTCCCGAAAACCACCACAGGAGGGTATTCTGGTTTAGAGGTTGTGGTTGGTCTCTTCTGAGGAATTACCATTCCCGCAAAACAACACAGAATTTGTTGCGTTTATCTGACGAGTGGTGCCTATTTTTACGGTCATAGGAGAGAATTTTCATTTTTTTATTACTCAGTATGTTTCGTATAAAATAGTAAATTCATACGTTATAAATGCATCGTAAAAGGTTTTTAGCGTACAATGCGCACAAACAAGTCATTTTTTAATACTAAAACATTTCTTTTTAGCTTATTGATGAGAACATTTTGTCGTATTAAACAAGATTTTTGAGTCGTTAACAGTTTTAGATATACTTCATGCTCACAATAGCGGTCTAAGAGTTGAAAAAAAATTTTTTAATGTGCCCTCTAATCTAAATTAGGAAAAGTTTGCTCAACATATCTTATATACTATATACTTATATACTTTCACTGTGCATATCTCATTCTGATTAGGCCTGATGATCGTTGCATCGCTTAAATTTTAAATTACACATATAAATGTGCAATTTAAAATTGAAGCAATCATAAGTGCTGCATTTCAAGCTAACAAATCCAATTAGAGGTTAGAATTTCTATCAAGTTAGCATAAAAACGACGTTCTCCTTTTGACTAAACCCAATATTGCCCGGTAAAGCTGATATTCCGGATTTTTCGTAGGATGTTAATCAAACGTCTTGAACAGCTGTATCACTGCTTTCAAGAAAGTCAATACTGAGGGTTACATTCCAATCTGTGACAAAAAAAATCGTGAAGCTCGATTTGTCTACTTTGCTTAGGGTACGTCCGGGGTAGATGTCCATAGTTTTTTCAAGTACCGAAAAAATATGACATGTTTTTCATTTGAAAAATATGAAAAATATTTCAAATGTTAGGTAGTGGACTATGTTTATGAAATTTGGGCATCCAGATTAAAAGTTTTATTTGCCTATATTTATTAGTAAGATAGTTGGAACCTTGGTTATACGGAAGGCTCGAGTTAAAAAGTTTGGCTTCTTAAAGTAATTTTTGGAAATTTGAAATGAATTTCCCGAACTTATGGGCGAACTTTTCTCTTCTGAACGGGCCTTTCTCTATGATATTTCTCCGTCCCAAATGATTATATCTATCCCAGGAATTAATTAAAAATCCTGGAGTGGTTTTCGAGAAAATAATCCAAATATACCTGCCTATAAAATTAGCTCGTTTAATAGTACCGAAGATTGAACGCCATGAGATTGCAATTCCTCTAACAAGCGCAATATAAATGAACTTGACTCACGACAGCGGTCCGCCCCGAAATATACACCCCAACTCCCACGATCGAGCGACCTTGGCATTGTATTCCCATCTCCCTGAACAGTCAGTCGGTTGGTTCCATGGCCAGCCCACCCAGTCACTTGTTTGAGTCTATAGCTTGCTTCCTCCTTTAAGGTAGTCCGAGAGAGATAGCTCCCTGATCATAATAGAGACCATATTCGAATTATACGTTTTAATTTCACCAGCTGTAGGACACATGAATTAAATATTGCATTATTTATGGTGCAATAATATAGTTTTATATGGCAGAAATTGTAAGTAATTAAATGAAAATATCTACATAAGTCTCTAACTTGACTCATTTTTTTCGCGCGGTGCGTTCGAAGCTCCTCCAAAACGGAAGGTTTTTTGTGATACCCATGAGCCTAATGCGGTGACAATATGATAAATTTTCAAAAATAGTTGAGAAAACATACAAACTACACACTTATTTTTTTGACGACATATAAGTGTTAGAAATACCTCTTTTTGTAAATAATGTCTCTCTGGAGTGCATACACGTACCACTTCCCATGTAAAAGGACTGGTATTTTCTGGCAAATGTCTCGGAAAGTAATGTGGTAAGGGGTAGAATTTTTGGTGTCATCGGATAGGTGAAATAATTCCTTTTAAAATTAGGCCAATATCATTGATTTTTAGGTAAAATGATATTTCGCTCGGACTATCTTAAGGTAGTTTGAGCGAGATAGTTGCCTGGTTATAATAGAGGTCACATTAGAATTATACGTCTTAATTTAAGCAACTGAAGGAAGAATGAAATATATCGCAATATTATACTTTTCCATGACTGAAATTCTAATAAATTAAATAAAAACATCTCTATAAGTCTTAAATTTGACTCATTTTTTGCGCGCGATACGTTTAAATTTCCTTCACAACGGAAGGTTTTTTTATGATCCTGAAAAAATTACTGCGGTGAAAGTATGATTTTTTTTCAAAAATTGATAAGAAAACACAGTAACTCCATGCTGTTAGTTTTCTGACGAGATCTAGGTGTTATAAATTCCTCATTTTTTAAAGATGCCTCTCTGGAGTGCACACACGTACGATTTCCCATGTAAAACGGCGGGTACATTTTGTCAAATATCTCGGAAATTAGTGTGTTGAGTGTCTGATATTTTGACGTCATTGGAATGGCGGGACATTTTTCATTTAAATGAGACCAAATTAAGTGATTTCTAGGTAAGTTGATATTTCTCTCGGACGACCTTAAGACTGCCCGCTGACCGATGACGGTCGGTGAATAATGAGAAGAGATATTGATAACGTCAGAGGAAGGTGAGGAGGAAGATGAATGCGAAAACCGGAAGATGTAAAGGTAATCGGCTGAAAAACATGAGGCGTATGGACCAGAGAACGAAATTTTGTTTTGATGAACCCTACTTTATGATGACGTAACTCATTCCTCGGGAGAAACAATCAACTCCCTAGCTTCCCTGAGTATCTCATTTATTTTATCAAAGCCGAACATATAGGTAGAAAAAAATCGTTCTTTCCGCGAACAATAAGCGACCACAATAAAAATTAAGCTCCACTGAATACATTCCAATAATTTATGTCACCATTTCATGTCCAAAAAAACTTACACCTTCACACGGCTGGTGACCTAACACCCCCTGCCACACGGCCATGTGGCGGCTCGCGGGGTATTATGTAGATGTATTCTGCTAATATACAAATACCCAATCTCTTCTAATTCTACTAATATCCCTCCCAATACTCCTACTAATATAGGTATCCACTCTCCACCAATTCTAGCAATAAAATTTACCCACTACATTTTATTTTTACTTATGTTGCGTGCACTCTCCTTTTTATAGTTAAATTAGATTTATCACACCGCAGGATTGGGTGGGTTTTTCACATTCCCTCTTCATTTATTTCAGATAATATCATATTTACGCCACTCTACATTTCTATTTGCGATACAAGCGATAAAAAAATGAGAGAGGCATAGTATAACTGATAGGTATTCGTGAAATCGTAATTCTCATGCAGGATAAATGACCACAGTGCAAACAGTGCTCCAATCAAAGCAAACTTAGATGACTTTTCACCTCCAAAATCCTTTCATTTTTACACCTTATACGTCTAGTGTCCTAACATCCCCTGCCACACGCCCATGTGACGGCTCTCAGGGTAGTATGTAGTTTTATAATTAGTGGTTGTTTTCCTGCAGCGGATTTTTTGTAAATATGATGCTATCGGCCACTCATTCCATACGTGTTTCCCACTGATAAGCGTATCTCATGCACACTTTAAAAATTCAAGTCTATTCATTCAATTCTATTCATTTCAATTAATGACCTAAGTTATCGATCTATCAGTAAATTCAGATAATTTGCAGGCAGTACAGTTATCTACCGGGAAATACGCGAGGGCGCGCACTGACAACTTCTGTCATCGGAACTTCACACCGGAGAACTATTAGAAGGATTGCGGTGGGAGCCCCTAGAGACTCGGAGGCTACACGGCAGGATTAGCTTGCTTGAGAAATTCAGAACTGACGTTTCAGGGCGACACAGAGAATATTATCATGACGCCTCAGTACATCTCCAGGTCTGACAGAAGCGAAAAAATAAGAGAGATACACTGCCGAACAGATAGGTACAAAAACTCGTTCTTCCCGCGCGCAATGAGCGACCACAATAAAAACTGAGCTTCACTTAACACGCTCCCATGATACATCATTCACCATTTCACCTCCCAAAACCTTACATTTTTACACGGCTGGTGTCCTAACGCCTGCCACATGCTCATGCGGCGGCTCGCACGGTAGTATGTAGATGTAGATGTAGATTTAAACTATTCATGGTGTATTAAATTATTCTCTTAATGATTGTGGTAAGTGAAAAACTATACATAGTTCCAAAGGTAATCATTCCATGTATGTGACTGACGTGAGGTAAGATGAAAGAAGGGACTGCATCAATGTCGCCCCAACTATAGCGTATTATAGTAATTATTCCACTGCTCCAAAAGGACTGGAAGGAAGTAGTGGCGTTTGAGGGCGGTATCCAAAAGCCTTTCATTTTTTTCCATCAGGGACGGACCAGGAAGGACCAATGGGAAGGCTACGCACGAATGAGATTCTACCTCACGACACACGTCACAGCCTTTTCTCGATCCCCCTCCTCCCCTCCGAACTAAATAATTCCCACTCCACAGCTTTTCCCGACGGCGTGTCCCAGAGAGAGTATATAAACCAAATTCCGACCGAGCAAAAGACACTGTGTACCTACAGAGTAACCAGAACTCAACCAACCATGTACAAGATCGTGAGTATCTGCTTCTGATTTTTCTCTGCTCGCTCCTATACGTTCCCTAATCACACTGCTCTTTCGTTTACAATAATGGCTTTCACGGCTACCTGCGAGTTGGTATCGCCTTCACCCTATTTTAGCATCACGTCTTGGTTGCTAGGAGTCGTATTCATAGTCGTCACCTGGGTATCCTCAAGGTGTGAGGAACCCCTTTGCTATTCAGGAATGGTATTCATAGTCGTTATCCAGGGGCTGTATGCCGTAACGCAGTACTGCTGTCCTCGCGTGGGACGGATTGATACTACAGTACTAATGGCAGTACACAATAATATCAACAACTTTCCATAGTAACGTCTTCTGTTTACAAACACGGGTACATATTGAACCTCCCTCATATTCCTCAACATTCATATTACATAAATATTTAAGTAATATTGTAAACATTCTCTCAAATTCCTTCCATCATTTTTCATCAACACCGTGTAACAGCATAGTATATTATTATTTATAGCGCTTAATTACGGTGAAAAATGAGCATCGAAAACATCGAGAACCATTCAGCGGAACCGTTCATATGTATTTTTCTGCGGGATGCTTGACAAATCTCTTACCCAGGCGTCCCCTGGCTGGGTGTTATCCAGGTAAGGTTTATGCATCACTCAGCGTAGGGGACCGATAGGTGTTACCTGGCTAGGGCTATACCCAGGTAACCCCTAGGAATACGACTATGAATACGGGCATTAGTCTCTCTGACTCCTTTTAAGTACACTCTGCGCTGGACTTAGAGCTTTAAGAGATCGTATTTGATAATCGCTCCGATCCTGAGATTTTCAGAAACGAATTTATTTATTCAACCGGAATCCCATTATATTTTTTCCAAGAGCCTCCAAATGGTTTGACTCATTTCATTTAGGTCATTTTTTATGTATTTGTTCAATAATATCAGTTTTATAAAATATAAGGTTGAATGAGCACTATAAGCTTAATATTTGGCATTGTTATAAAATATTGCATAATATTTTTATGTATATCCATTCCTTACCTATTTGTACTGCACAATGATTTGAATTCCCACTCTCTCTTTCCGCTTTGGTGTCTTGAACTATTTACTGTATTCTGGAAAACACTGAATGCAATGAGAAGCTATTTCACATAGCTAAAGCAGACGCAACCTACCATTAATTTCGGTATGCATGACTCGAAAGTGTTAACTCCGCCTTGATTTATTAGTAGGAAGGATTTCTGTTGTAGAATGTAGTATGTCCTTAGGCTAGTCTTTAGATCCTTGACATACTCTCCCTTCAATTTTCTTTGAATTGGCCAATATGCTGGACATAAGTTGTAATTTATACTAATTTTCGTATTCATGCAAATAAAATAGTCTAGGAAAGTTCTCCGTAATACTGCAAGAGATTGTAAATATATATTCCGTTTCATTGAGTTCTTTGAATAGTTTGGTGGAGTTCTTGTATGTCATTTGAGTTGCACGAAACTTGATATAAATACTAAAATAAAAAATAAAATAAATTCAAATTAATCTCTCTTCGCCCACCACCTACTAGGCTCTCCTCCTCCTCGTCGCCGTCCTGGCCGTGGCTTCGGCTCAGGTCATCACATCCGGGTTCTACGGATCCCCCTACCTCCGCACTGCCGGATACGGTCACTTAGGCGGACTCTACCGCACCGGAGTCTACAACTCTGGACTCTACAGACCATACGCCTACGGAGGACTCCCTGGTCTCTACTACTGAACCACGAGCAACGGATATACACATATATAATGTAAGTTTAAATACATCCGTTACTACCTAATACCCGGCGAGCCGCCGTATGGGCGTATGGCAGAAGGTGTTAGGTCACCAGCCGTGTAAAGATATATGTTTTTGGGAAATGAAATGGTGACATATATTATAGGAGTGTATTTAGTGGAGCTCAATTTTTATTGTTGTCGCTTATTGTGCGCGGAAAGAACGAGTCCTTGTACCTATCTTTTCGGCAGTGTATCTCTCTAATTTTATCGCATCTGTCAGACCCAGAGACCACAGAAATACGTCCATAGACCACGGGCAAGTGTGATATGGGTGACAAAATTACCGTCCGCATTCACTCGTACCCTACAATCATCAGTGTCGAGTGTAACCTTGCTTTTTCCAGGTTTTTTGATGTAATTGGAATGGAAACCTTATATTTCGTTCTCTGAGAGTTTGCTAAGTGAACGAATCCGTCTTTAAATTAATGCAATATCCTTGAGGAGTATCTTATGTTTTCCTTCATTTATATCTGCTTCAATAGTCTATAGTCAGAACATTTCAATGCAAAAGTCCGTCTGCTTTTTTCTGGAGAGCGGTTTTTTTTCCTCATCTTCTGAAATACAATCCGAATTGAATTGTTGTCGTTTAAAGGCATAAATAATTTTTTCCTGTCAGATTTATTCTCTTCTTGGCATTCATGATGTGAGATTATTTCTCTCTTTTTTCCTCGAGTTGGAGCTGTATTTTGAAGCGCTTTTTTTGACAATTTTATTAAAATTTTGAAAATTTTCACTACTCTATTTAATATCTCCGAGAAAAAGCTAGGACGACAATCTTTACACTAAAGTAGAAAGTTTTTACCGTTTGGAAGAATGACGAATGGAAACTAATGCCCATTCGTTGATGCTCAAAAAACTTCTTTCAATATACGGCTAATATTGTCTTTTTTTGTTTTCTTTACAGGATTGCACCGACATTTTGAAACTGAAAACTTCTCTTCGCATCACTAAAAAAATATTTTGGAATGAAATAAAATAAATTACCGTTCTTAAATGAAGTGGTATACTTACTTATTTCCCAAAACCCTTCCCCATTTATGCCTAGATTTAATTCCTAATAGCCCGGTGTTCCATCAGCAAACAATTGCTTTTGCAACTTTATAAATCTTGTTTACTATGTTGCCAAGAGGCAATCATTTTACCTAACAATGCCGTGGCAACCGAAAGCCTGAGTTAGTGAAACGGTTGACTGACTAAAGAGCACTGATGCTTATTAAATAAATTCCGGATTTGCAGTCCCTTCGCACATTTCCTGGGCGTATTGGATTCTGTTTCTGTTGCATTGCTCGGTATTTCATATATAACTTTATTGGTTTGGATTGGATATTTGGGGAGGCGGCCGACAGCTAAGGTCATTTGCGCCACAGAGGACAGGTAAGCAAGAAGGGTAGATGGAAACTCGGCGACGGCATTAGCCTGCTCTTAACGAAAGACGCCAAGGGTCTGCACTTTAACGTCTCATCCGTCAGATGGAGTACAGCAGGTGATTCGGGTCTGAAGCTACGAGCTTATCACTGGGATTGGTAAGTAGTGGGAAGGAAGAGAAAAAGGATGGGAAGGGTTAGCGAAACACAGCCACTAGGAGGCCGACACCATGAGGCGGATTACCGCCAAGAGGACGACAACGGGACCCCGACTCCCCCAAGTCCTTGTAGCTGTTGAGTTCCCTAAACAAAGACGAGTCTCCGTCAGTCTCGCTTGTGCGAAAACTTACCACGCATCTGTTGAGAACCGGCGAGGCCCATTTCCCAAATTCTTGGGATAGGATGTCTGCCGGCTTCCTTTATGGGTAGACGTCGTGTGGTCTGCCGGAGTACGTCATCGGATCGGGGCCCCGCCGGACCAATGATAGTCAAATCGGACCAATTATGGTCAAACTGTGGGTCCCTTCACCCCAAAACTCCCCGTAAACCCATATGGAGAATAGCACTTGAATTGCCCTCCACAATACTCTCAAGTAGGGATTGGGATTCCTTTGAAAAATATCCTCATCTGCAACGATTTGAACCCTAGCCTCTTCATCAACATTTTAAAATGCCTCTCTTTTTAAGTCTGTTCTATTTTGAACAATTACTATTCCTAAACCATTTTCATCATATAGAAACATGTCTACCCTAGTTCCTGCCTCCCCAATATTTTCCCTTCACCGACGGTTGGCAGTACATCCTCTGATTACGTGCTGCGAACAGCCACATTTTCTTCTTCCCTGCAATTCAATTACACCTATGATCATCTTTCTATCCTCTCATTGGATAATCTCCGTTTTTCTCCTTGCCCCCTTTATCCCACTGTTGCAATCTATTATTTTTTTCGTTGACATGAAAATAAATTCCCAGATGTACCTTCTTTGTCCTTTCGAAGCCAAAATGTAAGACAAGGCCCAAAAATAATTTATGATTTAATTTTTTCAACTGCGCGAGATTTTGGGTAATCTGACCCAGATTCAACGACAATGGACAACCAAACCGGTCTGCCATCGCGGCGCAAACATGGAGCGGACCATCACGTACGTGAATTCGGAGGAGGCAAAAATTATCGCGAATGAGACTCGGTACTTCCCCAGAGTAATAAGAGAGGCCGTTGAAATATCCAAAACACCGAATAACATCAATAGAGAAGATGGTTACACGCTATCCACCAGTCTTCGCGGGTCTACCAAAAGACGCGGGAAGAGACGGAATGAAAGGCGAGAAAAAATCGCGCTTTACCCTCCGCCGGGCTATGTATATTGCGGCCAAAAATGCATCGTGAACACTTCAGATCAGAAGGAGCGAGCTGGAACGCTCACGAAAATGTCGTCGTAAAAATGGCACGACGAGGAAGCTATCCCGAAAGCCATCATGTATCAACCTGACGCAGAATCAAAATTCAGACGATTTTTTTAATAAGTGTACATTAGTTACATCAACGAATTTCTTCGTCCAGAACGAAGAAACCAATCGCTTGGACCGCGATGCAGGCCAGCCAGCGAAATGTCACGCAATGCGCACTCCCATACTGTTTTTACATACGGTTCCAGTGGGAAACTTCCGTTCAAGTTTATCTAACCAAGGTAATCTTTAAAAATAATGTATCCTTTTTAAAAAATCAAAAATAATCGGGGATCGGGTTGCTGTGGTGGCTAGAGTACTGGCTAACTATACGGACGGTCAGGGTTTCAAATGTTTTACAGAGGAAATTCCGATGCCTACTTGAGTGTCTTGTGGAGGGCACTTCAAGTACAGTACTCCGTCTGTCGGATGAGACGTTAAACCGTGGTCCCCTTGAGGCCTTTCATTAAGAGCAGGCTAATGCCGACGGCGGGTTTCTATCCGCCCTTCCTCCCCTACCTATCCCCTATGGCGCATATAACCTCAGCTGTCGGTCGTTTCCCAAAAATCCAATCCAATCCTAAAAATAATCATTCTTTACCATTCATTAGTGACGTTGAGGATTATTTCCGCGTGTACTGACTATCAGCTCAAGGGTAACCCATCCCCTCAGTCAACTCAAAAGCACAGTTCATACTGATCCACTGTTTGAAGTCATCTTGCTTCCACTCGTTGGCCCAAATATTCAGCTAATACTTGGTCAAAATAAATAGGCAAATATCGCGAGGACTCTCCCTTATGGAGAATATCATCCCATTCACTGGGTAGTGTGATTCATCACCTTGGTATGCCATGTGAAATGCAGGTAAACAGAAGCCTACGCCTCGAATAACTCAACATTGAGAGATACGTGTATGCCAATGCTAAGATTGAATTGTATCGGAGTGTCTGGTCGAAAGCTTCTTTATTATAGAATAGAATTGAAACAACTTTATTGTTCTGGGAACAAAGTCCCTTGGAACACAAATTTAAAAAACATGCCACCACTAATACAAAACACAAACACAAAAAAATTAACAAAAAATATAAACAGAGTATATTGCTATGGGAACAACCTTTGGAACATAACTTCAAAATTAAAAAAATTCTAATAAGAAATTAATAGACACAAATAATAAAATTCGCTCAATTTGTGCGAGTCAAAAATATGGTGCTCAGGAAACTGAGGAAAATAAATAGTCAGTCATACTTCTCTTGAATTGAGAGAGGTTTTACGGATAATTTTATGTGATTTGGCAGGGAGTTTCACAATTTACAAGAGGAGATGTAGAAATAATTTTCGCATTTAGTTTTGCGCTATTTAGTTATGCTTCTTTTGGATTAGAAGATTACGGATCTTAGTTTCGCATTGCTACGGTGACAACTCTGTCAGTATTAATTTGATGCCATAGAGAATACCTGACATAAATGGGAAAGAACTGTGCTTTCGTCATGGCCCCTCAGATATCCATCCGATGCTTTGGAAAAACTCCTGAATTTTGGATAGTTTAAATCTAAACACGGTTGGATATTCCTGATGCCATTAGAAAATTCTGACTCAATGTCCGTTTCGAAGTAGACAGTGTGTTTGACCGAGTAAAGGTAATTGTACATTGGGCCATTTCATCGAGGAATGACTAGAGGTGATAAGAGTGGATATAAGTAGGTGGTAGAAAATTGCGTGCACTGATGTCCTTGGGAATTCAAAACACTACAAATTTCAAGTTATCCGGGACTAGCCTCGGAGTTCCACTTTTACGGAGTCGCCCGCAATGTTTGGTCAGTGTTTTGAAATTCACACAAAACATTCAAAACACCGACCGAAACAATGCACTGCAGCACGAGGCTCCTGCGGACAGTCTTTGTTAGACCAAGTGCCTTGATTTGATTACAAAAAAACAACTTTCCATTAAAAAAACATTTACTCAGGAAATTATGAGTAAATGAAATGAATATATTGTCTTGGCCAACCTCTAAAAAAATTAAACAAATAAAACGTCTGAATGATTCAATAATTCAAATTTTGAATCCCGCGCCAGATTACTTTTTATGCCGGGCGCCATGGCGCCCGAGGCGATGAGTTGCAAAAGATGTCCGCGGAACGAAACGAAGTCACAAAATCAAGGAACACGGTTTCATCCACGCGATGTTATGAGCGACTGAGATTGCATTGGCGCCATTATGCTCACAACCAGCGACTAACCAATTATGAATTCAGCTAAGAGATACCTACCGTGCAAACCAACACTAGGGTCGGTGGTACGGGGTGATTCCACACCAGGCATGAAGCCCTCATCCCAGCTGAAATCCGAACCGCGCACGTTCCCCGGAATGCCACGCGCAGGCCAAAAGCAGTTCGGGCAACTGTGCAGGGCAGAAACTAGGAGAGTGATACTTAGAAAACATGCTACCATGCAGTACACTACTAAGATTTAACTACTGGTTATAATTACTGCGAAAGCTAAATAGTTCTACACGGTACTATATCCTGCAAGAGTTATATCTTGCCAAAAATTGTGTGCGAGGTAACTAATAATTATGTTAGATATTTAGCACAAGTGCACATAACTATTTTACCTAGTCAGAGTCAAATTATCCAAGAACTGATCTATCGCAACTATTCATCTACATCTACATAATACCCTGTGAGCCACCACGAGGGTGTGTGGCAGGGGGTGAATATCACCAAACATGAACTATTGACATGCAACTAGGATATTTAATAGAGACATGCTAGATAAACTATTATGGTTCCTTATTGAACGAGGAAAAACTGACATTTAAAATCTAACTGTTCTGCAGTCTATTTCCTAAATATTATGCCTGTGATCGTTTCTACCATAATAGTTCGGCTATAGAAAAGTATGTTAACGTCCGTCAGAAAATAGTCTACATCAAACTTGGTGGGGTGGAATTCTACGTGTCTATCCGCGGCAACTACAAGTGAAGATAGCCATCACTTTTTGAGGTGTCAGGGGATTGGTTTGCATCATACTGACCGGCATACGCCTGATCACTAGGGTTCTTTACTCTTCAGAGCCTGAGGGAAGCAGCTTTGCAAGAGGAGTTAATAAAACAAAAGTGGGGTGGAATATCCACAGCTGCGATTCTTCTCTCCACTATCCACCATCCGACGGATGACGGATTATTCTCTCCACCGACGGGTTTGATGACAAGGCACCTTACAGGTCTTTGATGATTATTCGCTGCCAATTAATCCAAAAAATGCATTTTCTATGGATTACCAGAGCAGAGACAGTCCATATGAAACCATTTTTTTCCAACCGGTAGAGAACAAACTACGGCTAGTCTTAAGGCAAAAGGACTTCAACATCGTCAAAGACATACAAGAATGTTTACTTCATTCAACATCAATTTCGATTTTGGATTTCACTGACCTAAGGTATAGATATAATCGATTAATTTTTATGCTATTACATGGTAGAGAATAACATGATGGTAAACAATCAATGTCATCAATTTTACCGAAAACTCATTGGGCTTCAATGCATTACAACTTGAAAAGAATGAATCAGCTACAGATATTCGACTAACTATACCCTTCGATTTAATAACATTCAATTCTAATTCGCTGATGTCTTACTTGGTAGTTTTCGGATAGCGTCACGATTGAAGGTGGATGTTGGGTTATGTTGGATTAATAATAAAGTACAAATCATATAAAAACAGAAATTTAGTTTATTTCATTCCAAATAAGTTTGTGGTAAATGTATACAGAAGGGTTCTGCATCATAAGACCGGTGAATTCCTGCAAAGAAAATAAATATCAAACATTAGAATGAGGTTTTGAGTATTGACATCGGTGCTACAAAACAGCTAATCATTCACTTCAAGTCAGATATCTTATGATTAAAAATGCTTTGTTGTAAAGGTTTTCGTCACGGCTTTATTCTCAAAGAAATTGAATTGAGTGAAGAAAATAAGTCAAAACCTTTTGGTAAGGAATTAAGAAATGAGTGGCCAAGCAATAAATACAAATTTTTAGAGGACTATGGCCGCAACTGAGAGAGGAGCTACTTTTTTTACTCACAAAAATATTGATAACTTAAACATCAACGGGAATTACTCAAGTTTGGCCCTTTAATTAAAGGAAGCGCAATTGGATCGAGAAACTAACAAAGATACTTAAAAATGAGCCTCGAGTGAAGGTATAACGTGATTTATCAGTGAAATGTCCTAATTATTTAACTAGTCAAAACAAAGAGGAAGAGAATGGTTTTCTGGGTCTCCACCCGCGTTTATCCATTTTTGAATAACAATATTTCGAAGTTTTAGCGGACCTGAAGAAGCCAGCTGAAACTCTGGCGAAATGTTGTCCATCAACAAATGGATAAACGCGAAAGGAGACCCGGAAAACCATTCTCTTCATAAAAAAAACTCCGCGAAAGCCTTCACGGAAATAATCAAAACAAAGTTCTTTGGGGAAAAGCAAAGTATACTCCTCATGGATTTAAAATGCTACATATGAATTGAATGGTTGACGTGGCTAACAGTTGGATATGAAACACTCGGATTTTATTTACCATTTATTCCAATACTGAGGAAAGGCATGAGTTACACTTAACAATTCATTCATTTTAGAAGTAGTCTGAAGAAAGTTTTTCATCCACATAGAACTTGTTCGTACCCTAAAGTCAAGTATAAACTTACATGATATAGATGTCTATCCCTCATTCGTCGTTCAGTAGTAGTATCCAGGGAGTCCTCCATAGGCGTATGGTCTGTAGAGTCCAGAGCCGTAGACTCCGGTGCGGTAGAGTCCGCCCAATGGAGAGTATCCGGCAGTGCGGAGGTACGGGGATCCGTAGAGTCCGGTTGTGATGACCTGGGCAGAAGCCACGGCCAGGACGGCGACGAGGAGGAGAAGAGCCTAGTAGGAGGTGGGCAAAGAGAGAGAGAGGGAGGGTCGTATTACAGTTTCCGCTGTCATATTACTGAAATAATACACAAGCTCTTAGGTTGAGTCAGTCTGGAGCTGTAACAGAAAGGTCAAAACATATCAAACTGAAGCATTTTTTCTATCGTGAAAACGTGGGGAGTAAGAAAGTAATTTTTTGGTTCACACTATCAAATACGAATTTGAGCGAAGTATTCACTCAAGCTGTATGCGGTTAAAAAACAAAATTGTTTAACACTATATTGGGGGTGAAATCCAAGGTTTGTCTAGTAACTGAAGATGTGCTGATGTCTTATTTAACCTGGTTTATATGCTTCATGATTATAGTGAGAATTCCTGAGAAGTAGAAAAATATGTATTGTTTTATTATACAGGTGCAATTTTGAGTGCAGTCAAGGGGGAATGTTGGGAGTTGTCTGACGCTCAAATTTCTCATTTAAGTACATCTTACTACGATGTGATGAAGGACTTGTCGTTATGTATTAATTTTATTGTCATTGTCATATCAAGCTGCTGGAATGATGAGACTAATAACTACATGTATCTTTTGAGAGTGAATTAAGACATCAGAGAATCAGAAAATAAGTCATGTTCTTTACCCAATTCCATTAAAAAAGACGGGTTGAAATTAAATAAAATTATAACAAAGAGAAACTACGGAATATCACAAATCATCAACAGATTGGATTTATGGGAGCAAAGGACTTAACTAGGTACCTCTCTGTTTTTAGGAGTATCTTTCCATGAATAGTTTTTTTGCATTTATCGGAGAATTAATGGCAATAAAAGCTTGGGGCCGAAGGGTAAGCTTTTCGAAGATCAATAGTGAAAGTGTTTGCTCCGTTGGTCTCAGTCTCACGAAAGGTGTGGGTTGAGTTTTACAGCTGGGGTGATTGACACAGAACAATCAAGGAAAAGATTGTGTTTTCCTGGAAACACTTCATCACTGATTAATTTCAAACCGCAGTGTATTAACAACGAGGGGAACTTAAAAGTTTTCGAGTGGAAAGTTACGAGTATCTTCTGTTAATAATTATAAAATAAAGTCTAGATACAGCCTATATTTCCCTTTGTCCCGTAATTCAAACCGAAACTTCGATAAACGCACGTTTATTTTCTGCTTCCAGCAAAGCATATTTCCATAGAAGATATGAGATATTGATGCAACCACAAAATTATCCAATGAATATGAGAATAATACTATATAGCATTACCAATAACTTAAACATCGGTTGCATGATTTGCCTCGAGTAAGATAATTCATTACACTGAACTTGAAGAAAAAATACTCGAAAAAAATAGATACTTGTCGAACCCATAGGTTACAAGTCGAAACCCACAGATAAGCAAAGACTATGTTTCTGGGGATCTCAGCATCTTTGAGGAGTCACTACCATCGAAGTGAATTTCTTAGACTAAAAGACTGATTTCGACAATTTGTGAAGTAGGGGAGCTATAATATGACTTGGTTTTTTTTCCCCGGCGTATGATACCAATGAAGTCTTCAAGGGTTTTCCACCAGGTTAAGTCATTGTTGTCCGACGTTTCACTAGCTACCTCCGCCATCGTTCAGAGGGTAACTGCCCTGAGGACGATGGTGGAGGTAGCCATTGAAACGTCGGCCAACAATTACCTAACCTGGTGGAAAAAACGAGAAGTCTCAGAATAGATGCCCTCTGGACGATGGCAAAGGCAGTTATTGAAACGTCGGCCAACAATTACTTAACCTGGTGGAAAACCCATAAAGACTTTATTAGGGTAGCTTTACTTAGTCATGCCAAGGAGATCTAATTACAAAGGGGCGATGCCAAAACAGAGGCAGAGAAATGCCAACACGGACAAAACCGTGAGACACCTTGCCGTAAACGGAAGAATTGTATGCTAAGAGAATGTAGAGAAGTGAGCGGGAGAATATCAGAGGTGGATACTCACGATCTTGTACATGGTTGGTTGGTTGTGTTCTGGTTACTCTGCAGGCAAACAGTGTCTTTCGGTCGGCCGAGGATTTGTTTATATACTCTCTCTGGGCGACGCCGTCGGGAAAAAGGTGTGGTGTGGGCATCGTTTCCTTCGGAGGGGCTTGGAGGGGAAATAAAAAGGTTGTGACGTGACGCTTGGGGTTGAATCCCCTTCGTGAACAGACCTTCCGATTGGCCCCTTTGGGTGTGCCGCGTGAAATAAAGGGCTTTGGTTGTGACGCCCGCCAGCACGTCCAACCCCCCTTTCCAGTTTCCATCTAGTTATCTCGGAGAGGGGAAGGATAGGCGGGGCTGTTGCTGTTGGAGAGGGGAAAGGGAACTACCGCGAAGGGTTGGGGTGAATTAAATACGTCAACATCAAGGGAGGAAATATGTTAATGAAATTACGTACAATGGTCAACATACCTCATGTTCATCAGCCGGTCATCTTTCATCTGCTGGCAGTCGCATTATTGCCCCTTAACCCTCTACACACCGATTTTTTCGTCCATCACGTGCAGTCATTTCACATGTTACCCCATTCGTGGGAGAATCAGGAACTAAAAGTTACAAATGAGAGATTCTTCCGTTAACAAGCTGTACAATGGATGTCACAATAGGATATATATTCGTAAAGAAACTTAATCAAAGACAAAAAGAAAACCTCTTATATGTGTTACCTCAAGGTCACTCAGCGTGATAAAATGTTAACCTCCTCAGTCCCGAGACATATCCACCATTATTTTTGGGAAATTCTTCATACTTACGTTTTGCGTTGTAAGCCATGTTTTCAGAGTTAATATCTCTGTGAATCAAGGTTCTTAATGATGCTGCCACTTATCAATAAGCGCTGATCTAGTGGCGTTGCCAATATTTTGCGTTGCTGAGCGGGAAAAAATTCAAACGTTTGTGTATTGTATACAATACGCCAGGACCGAGGAGATAAACCTTATCTGTCCTGGTGTCCCTCCGGTGTCCTTTCTCCACAACTGCTTTGGTTTAGGTAGTTTGAGCGATCATTTCACCTAAAAATTAATGGATTGATATCATTTTCAAGAAAAAGATCTCGCCCTTTCAATAACACCAAACATTCAACCCTTTACCATATTAATTTCCGAGGTATTTGCCAAAAAATACCAGCCTTTTTACATGTGATATGGTACTTTTATGCAATCCAGAGATATCTTATTTAAAAAATGAGGGATATCTAAATTCGTCAAAAATTAACAGTCTATAGATTGGATTCTTTCTCAACAATTTTTGAAAATTACACATATTGCCACCGGAGCAAACTATTCGGTATCGCACAAAACCTTCCGTTTTGAAGGAGTTTCAAACATACCACGCGTAAGTAAATGAGTCAAGTTAAAGACTTAATTAGATTGGATTAGATTTTTAGGGAGACGACCGACAGCTAAGGCCATTTGCGCCATAAGGGATAGGAAAGTTAGGAAGGGTGGATGGAAACCCGGCGTCGGCATTAGCCTGCTCTTAACGAAAGGCACCAAGAGGACTACGGTTTAAGGTCTAATCCAACAGACGGAGTACTGTACTTGAAGTGCCCTCCACAAGACACCCAACTAGGGAAAGGGTTTCCTCTGAAAAACATCCTCCTCTGCAGGGAGACTTATTTAGATATTTTCATGTAATTACTTAGAATTTCTGTCATAAATACTATATTATTGCACCATGTTTGATGAAATATTTAATTCATGTGTCCAACAACTGGTGAAACTGTTATTTACTAAAATATGAATACCCGCTTCATATTTTAATGTATGCACTATGCGGACGATTATGCTTATGTTAATTTATTGAATGCTCATGTGAGGCTGTGTAGCCTCAGAGTATATTTTCAATTTTGTTAAAAAATTGTATTTTAAATATGAAATAAAATATTTTCTCTCTCTCACATATTAAAACGTATCATTTAAATGTAATCTCTATTTTGACTAGGTAGTAACTATCTCGCTCAAACTTCCTTAACATTCTGTTGACTGCGTCAAACTCTTCTCACTTGATCCGCCGGCATTTATCGGTCAGTGGGCGCACTAGAGGAGGGAAAACGCTCAGAGGGAAAGGCTACTCATTTGGGTGGGCCGAAAGGAACCGCCTCGACTAGGGAGAAGAGAATACATGGCCAAGGTCGACCGGTGATCCAAGTCGGAAGCACATCTCAGCAGTCGTAAGACAAGTTCGGTTGTTATGCGTCCACCACCGGTTTCGTTTACTTCTCGACCCCGCGAACTGCTTGCATCTCTCCCGTCTCCGTGTCAAATTCGCGAGATAATTGGAATCCTTAAACACTTAACCATTACCGTGGTTTTTGGCCACGTAAACACTATCCTCGGGACTTTTTGACCAGATTTTTCGCTTTTCCACTTTTATTGATTGAAATAAATTGTGAAAAAAGTGTGGCACGTAATTTATTTAATTATATTGTAATTTATCCACCAAAAAAGATATATTTAATAATATGTTGTAGGAGATGAGACTTTCCGCATACTTTCTCAGTACGTTCGACTTTATTTACTAGTAAAGCCATTTTTCCCCAGGTCTCAGGATGTTAAGTGTCATTAGCAGGTAGTTATTAGCTCTGGGACAGGAGGGGAAAATCATTGCCATTATTTCATTCTCATGATCCTATCATACGATTTACTTCTGTCCTCTCTCAACACTTCTTCCCTCTTCCTTACCCTTCCGTGGATGTAGTACTACCACCTCTGAGGCAGCATTCAGGGTACTTTGTACATTTAGATCCCAATCTGATTATTCCCGACGTTGGTTACCTCTTATAATGGAAACGCAGGTGAACATCAACCGTAAATGTATGTTTAACCATTGTGGGTGAAAGTCACAGTGAAGTCACAGAATACTGCGTCTTGCAATTATTACGGTTATTATTATTATTTGTAAATTGTATCTTGTGTAAAAATTAAATTTATGTACGAAAATGCCTGAAAGGCCAATGTAAAGGTCTACGACAATGAACGTATTATCATATTATCATAATTTAATACCAGTATCTTTCGTTAACATGCACTTCACTACAGGTATGCTATCAATGCTACAAGAACTATTTGTATCAATGTATATTGCATTTACATAAACAAGATACAATAGTTATGAAGAGGCCATGCAAAAAGTGATCTTAGAAACTAATCCGCGGCAAATTAAGAAAGAAGCATCAGGGAACAAATCAACCAATCAGCTACAAATCGAGTCGACCAACTTACTTTTAACCTCTTGAGACCTGATGTCCTCACATAAGGACATAGTACATAAGATGTGGCATTAGTAATGCATTCTAGTCCGGAAAAAAGTTGTTAGACTTAGTTATCGAGATCAGTTGCTCTTCAAATTTGATCAACTTACTACTCTTGAGCACTGAATATTACTTTTCATTATTTTTGGTTCATACTAAAACTTCACTTTAACTATATTGTAATTTATCCATCAAAAAAGATAAAGTTAATAATACGTTGTAGGAGATGAGACTTTCCGCGTACTTTCACAGTGCGTTCGACTTAATTTACTAGTAAAGCCATTTTTCCTCAGGTCTCAGGATGTTAAGTGTCATTAGCAGGCATAATGATCTCTTATTAACAGCGGGGAAAACGAGTTCGGCAGTATATTTCCCTTATTTTATTCTCATGATCCTATCATACGATTTACCTCTGTCCTCTCTCAACACTTTGCTCTCCTTCTCTACCCTTCCGTAGTCCCTCTGAGGCAGCCTTCAGGGTATTTCGTACATTTATATCCCATTCTGATTAGATCCAACGTTGGTTACATCTTACAATGGACACGCAGGTGAACACCAACCGTAGTTGTATGTTTAACCACTGTGGGTGAAAGTCACAGTGAGAGGGAGTCATTAGCTCTGGGACAGGGGCGGGAAATCATTGATACGCGTGTCAAACGTGGTACGGCGATGAGATGATTCTAGCATGACAGGAAAGTCTCCGCCAAATTTACTATCAATGTTTAGTTGACACTAAATATACACATGATATAAAATATTAGCCATAAGTGTCACCGCGGAAGAAGTTCTACTGACAATATATAAAGATAGTTAACAAGGTTTACTCACTAGTTTGAACTGATGTTTTTTTCTTGGCAAAGATTAGGGGCTCTTGAAATGAGGTCTCGAAGGTGAGTAAAGACATTACGTTTTATGTACCATTAATCAGGCAAAAAAGATAAGTAAAAGATTATACGCAACAATCTTTCACTGTGTTTCAGGGGGACAAATGTGTAGTTAGGGGTGTAAAATTAATGACTACTTCCGCGAAAAACAATTGGTGTTAACTTTTTGTGTTGATACGAGTAACAATGTCTATAAATTGTATATGTATGGCGTCTGCAGATATAATTAATTATTAATATAAGGAAATTAATAATATTCGTAAACTCGTCGCCATACTCATTCGATTAATTTGCTGCAATCAACAATAGGAGATTCCAAGCTACTTTAAAAATTACGACCGTTCGCCTCACTTGGCACTTTCTTCGATGATAACAACGGGAACGAAGCGAGAAGCAGCAATCAGAACATATTCTCGAACAAAAACCGACTCGGATGGCCGCTCTCCTCTTCGGTCGTTCGACCCACCCATTTCTATTTCAGATAACTCCTGTACTCAGCGTTAGACCTTCATGCTTTACTTGTCCATCCTCGAATCCTCTGAATTTTCATCATTTTCAATTTAGTTTCCATACTGTGGAAAGAATAATCAAACGTTTCAAAAGTGGGCATTGCAAAGGGCGGATGAATTCTATTAGCCGAAAAGAATATCGACGGAGAGGTAATTAGATTGAAAAGAAGAGGAGCTGTCGGTTTTAAAATGTTATCAGAGGAGAGGGTACATTGTCTAACTTAGGTGAAGTAGAAATTCGTGGAGAGTGGGAGGGAGGCTTAAAATGTGAAGATGGGATGAAGAATGGCTATGGGTGCTTTCGATTTAGAACGGCGATCGCCGGCGATAGACGGCAGTTACACAAATCGATCTTGCATTGTTAGGCTCTCCTCATAGCGGAGAGCCACCGATAGCCGGCGAAAGACGGCTTTTCCGCTAAATCGAAAGCACCGCGGTGTGGCGATCGCCACCTATCGCCGGCTATAGTCGCAAATCGAAAGCACCATATAGGTATGCAAGATCGATAATCGATATGCGTTGCAATGCCTTATGCTGCGGTTTCCAAGTAAATAAAATATTCTATTGTCGAAGTAGTACAAAAATTAAAGGTTTTAGAGCATACAATTCCAATTTTAGGAATAAGCGAAGCGAAAAATACGAAAATTGAATGCAAAAAAAATTATTCCTCACTGACATGATTCTGATGCAAGAGATATTATGTCTCACTGATAGGTACGATTCTAATTCACGTGATTGAGCAACTCGTAAACGATCTGCTTCGTTGCTTGCTTATCGTTCCTCGTTTGTTCAAAAAGCTCGCGCGCCAACATTCATTTGTTGAAACGACTCGCGCTCCACCTTTTGTACATACATTGGATTTAATAATTGGGAAACCTTTGCAGACGCGCGTACAACAACTCACCAAAGTTTCATCGTAATCTGATGAATGGTATTGGAACGCATAGAAGGCGAACAAACAAACATTCATTTTTATATATTAGATTTATTTCCCCACAGTTGACCCTCTACAACGGGTGTATTAACAATAAACGAATACAAACACCTGAGTGGCGAATAAACCACCCAGGCGGGATTCAAACCCGCGACCCTCAGAATGGCAGGTGGGGACCGTACCCCGTCGACGAAATCACCGACAGGGAGCCTCGATCCCATGTCATCAAGTCAACGTAGTTTCCGGGCGAGCACTTTAACGCCATGACCCCGACAACTACTAATATATGGGGCTTAGACCGGGAATCGACCCGCGAACCTTTGGTAGAAAGCTAAGAAATAACACATAGGCTATTAGAGTAGAAACGATCTATGAAGACCTTAACTCAAACCAGTAGAGACCCAAATACGTATAGACTAAAGGCGATAGGAAAGTGATTCAGAGGACAGGCAGAGGATGGGTTTCCGGTAATCTATGAACGAGCATTAGTTCCGTTTTTTTTCAGTCTTCCATTCAATTTGATCATTCTTTTACTTTTCGATTGGCTTGTTTATGAATTAGTTCATTAAAACGTATAACAGTATACAATATAATGCTCTACGGGGGATATTGCAGGATTAGGTATTTCACCCAATTTGCCCCGATATTGTACCTGGGCATGAATGACGGAACACCAATAACATATACGGAAAGGATTTCGGGATAGGAAAGTGGAAAAACGAATAACAAATCAATTTATGAACGTAAATTTAGTTTATTTCATTCCAAAAGTGTTTGTGGTAGATGTATACAGAATAATTCTGCTTCACAAGGCCCGTGCAGTCCTGTGGAGTAAACAAAAAGTCAAAGTTAGACTAAAGATGAAATAATTAACTAAATTGTTAACATAAAAGCTAATATTTCCTTTTACATAAGCATTCCCTCCGCTAAAAATACATTATGCTTTGTTGAAAAGCTTGTTGCTACAACTTTCTCATCGGAGGCATCAAACCGAGTTAACAGATTCAGAACAAAGGCAATAATTTTACTATGACAACCCATGGTTTATCAAAGAATTTACAAATGAGACCCTTAGTAATACGAAATAAATATTCTAGATTGTAGCTCAAACCATAGAAAAGAGCAAAATGATTGCTCATGAAAGAAAATTTACATGTAAAATCTGAATGAAAATATCTCAAGTTCAGAATTTTAACTTTGTAGAACTCTATAATTCTCAGTTACTTACAACGATACAATGCCCTCTCACGTAGGATGGAAAATTGGAAATTTGTATGGATATGATCTAATGATTGAGTTTATTTGAAAAAAATTATGTTTGACACACAACAAAACATACACTTCAGGGATTTGGATAGCAATATTTAAATTGCATGGGTAACTTGGTTAATATTTGAGAAAAAAGTTTCCACTACAGTTCCTCTTTATTCATAAAGTTGGAAAATGGAAATCAAACGCATTACACAGAAAATACGTATACACAGCTTTGAAAGAAAAAATAACTCGGATAACATTTCTTCACCCTCATAACCTTAGGTATCCTATAGGCACTATAATTACTTACATGATGAGATGTCTATTATCCTTTATTCGTAGTTCAGTAGTAGTATCCAGAAGTGAGTCCGCCATAAGCATAAGGTCTGTAGAGTCCAGCGTTGTAGATTCCGGAGCGGTAGAGCCCGCCATATGGGGCGTACCCGGCAGTGCGGAGGTATGGGGATCCGTAGAACCCGGAGGTGATAACCTGGGCAGAAGCCACGGCCAGGACGGCGACGAGGAGGAGGAGAGCCTAGTGGAGACGGGCAAAGAGACGAGAATGAGATATTATAGTTCCCTCATAATGTTTCAACTAAATGAACAGACCGAGAACAAGAAAAAGATGAACCACAGAATTTCAAAAACCCTAAGAATTCATAGAAAACTCTGGTAAGCAGGAGAAGTAGTGAATACACTTAATGGTTGAAGGCGTAACTTTGCGGAATGTTACCGCAGACATGACAAAAAATTAAAATCTCTTAGTAAATTCCACACTTAAAACTTTTATTCCCGACCTAGGTTTCGACTGCCATGTAATCATTTTCAAATATTACCATTACGTGTGGAATTGACTAAGAGATTTTTCATTTTTCGTCATTTAGTAGTAGTAAAAATGTCTCCCGGTTTGAAAATGACATCTTCGCGATAGATTTTTTTCAGACAGGCGTTACGTAGTGTAAGTTTGGAATAGCGAGAAAACACTCGCTTTTTCTACAGATTTAATTAATAAGTACGAACTACTACAAATAAGTCTTTCGACTCACAGAGTCAACAGATGAAATTAACTATCTGGTGCCTGATGATGACCGATTGAGTCTAAACACGCATTAACTGTAATTTGAATCTGTGGAAAAGGATTGGTAAAATAATTTTACTTGCAACTATCAATGAAGAATTAGAAGTCCTATTACCTAAAGACTGGCCTATCCCAACAATACAGAATTGGTCGGATGTTCTGAGTTTTTTCTGCCTCTCAAAAAGGACCGATTATACAAATGGACTGATTATTGTCAATGAAGCCAAGGAAAAATTGGCATTTTTTCCATTTTTCTCCAACTGTGAAAGGCTTTGTACTCAATAAATATTGCCAAAATATCCAATTCATCCCTATGCATAATTGCAGCTAAATTCTGGCTACGTTTCCGAATTAGACACGTATCTATTAGGTAGATAGCGGTCGATAGAAGAATATCGAGTCTCATTGCAACAATGCTTTTCTTTCTTGAGAACATATAGTTTAGAAAACCGTTTAAGGGGTGTATCTAGAGTTAAGAAATTCCATTTTGCAGACAATATTCAAATATAAGCTCCGGAAAATATTTACCAAATGAAGTAACAATACACATTCAACTTCACCCTCTCATAAAAAACTAAAACGCTATATTATTTTGAAAATAACGTTTTTGTTGAGCGGTGGGTGAAGTAAATTTCGCTAAAAATTAGAAAATATCTATGTGAATACAATATTTTCCGAGAAAAATTCAATTTAATGGTGCATAAAAAGGCATAGATCTTATGCAGTAGCAGTGTGATTTGCCCTGAACGGGACGATTTTCCGCGTTGGCATTGTTGTGAAAAACCCAAAAGATCACTTAAAAGATTAGTGAGTTGGTGAAACTCAAAGGCAATCACAAGATGAATAAGAAAACATTTGCCAATAGATTCGTACCTCAAGAGAATTTTGAAAAGGATCTTTGGGACAAAATTTAAGAGAATTACTTCAACGCGGAGGATAGTTTGTAAGATCGGAGAGGCCGACTAAAAGCCAAGAGGCGACGCCGATACGGAAGCAGGGAAATAATTGCCGACACGGTAGACTCCGTGAGACACCTCATTCACGGAGGAGCAATGCGGTCGGAGAATATCGCAGAGCAAGCAGAGAAAAAATCAGGAGCAGATACTCACGATCTTGTACATGGTTGGTTGGTTGAGTTCCGGTTACTCTGCAGGTAAACAGTGTCTTTTGCTCGGTTGGCGATTTGTTTATATACTCTCCCTCGGAAGGGGCGTGGGGTGGGAATTATTTTTTTGGCGCGTCCGGATTGAGGGGGTCCGGAGAAGGGGGCTGTGACGTGATGCGTGAGGTGGAATCTCCTTCGTGGACAGCCTTCCGATCGGATCTTTGGGTGTGCCCCGTGGAAGGGAAAAAGAAGAAGAAAAAGAGAGTCGTGCCGCCCGCCAACACCTCCAATTCCTCTCCCACCCCCGTCCTTTTCGCCCTGAGGCCGAGAGGGGGAGGGAGGAGGTATGGAAGGAGGAGAGGTAGGAATGGGGTGAGGTGGGGGTTATACTGCCCGAGGGCCGGGAGAGTGGAAGGGGGTTGCGTAAGGATACAAGAGGGGGGCGTGGTCGAGGGGGGAGGGCGGCAAGAGTCCCTCCCCGACCTTGTCCTTGGGGCTCAATGCCACCGTAGTTGGACTCCGTGATGTGGATCAGTGCGTGCTGGCCGCTGTAGCGTAGGCGTTATGAACCTGCCGACGAAAGAAACGAACCTCCATTTTCGGTGACTGCGGTTCCATCGTCACGAAATGAGACTCACGATAGAGTGGCCAACATGGCCTTCTCCTTCCGGGTCTACCATTGTACGGGCTTCGCGAGATCCATCGTTCCATAACTAGGAAAAACCGCCATAAAAGCCAGCCAAAAAATGTATTCGGAGAAAAAAATTGTGATCTAACTAAACTGGGTCTTTTTTCAATCACTGTATAAACAAATGATGTGGTACAAATTCACTCGCAAGGGTGCATATACACAGGGTTGAAATTCACCATGAAAAAATCATTTGACTTGACCGGGATACGAACCCGGATCTCCCAATTTCCGGTCAGGTGTGTTAGCCAGTTACAACAGGTCAAATGATTTTTTCAAGGTGAAATTCAACCCTGGAGTTAACTGGATCTGTTCACTAAAGTTGAAACACAAGTTGGGCTCTTCCTTATAATACATAACATCTTCACCAGTAGAGTCTTTTTTGGACACAAACGGCAAAGTGGTCACCAACAGTATCGACAAAGCCAATTTATTAAACCACTTCTTCGAAAGTGTATTCACTAAGGATGACACAATACACAATATAGACATTCCTGACTTTAACGAGCCGATGGCTGACATAACGATTCAGCGTGGTGGAATAACTGAACAACTGCGTTCGAGTAAAATTAACAAGTCCCCAGATTAAGAAGGAATATCTGCACGCGTGCTCAAGGAGTTAGTGCCACAGATTGCACCATTCTTAGAAATTACATTTTGCAAACCATTATCCGAAGGCAAGGTGCCCAAAGACTGGAAAATAGCCAACGTTACACCGATATTGAAAAAAGGGAATAGAAGTGACCCAGGAAATTACCGGCTTATATCGTTAACATCACTTTTAATCAAGATCCTCAAACAAATTGTCGTTAGCAATATCATAACATTCCTAGATAATCGTAACTTCTTACATAGCATCAGCACGGCTCCCGTAAGGGCAGGTCCTGCGAAACACAAATTTTCGCTTTTTCTTCATGATATCCTAAAATCAGGTGAATCGAAAAAGCAAGTCCACGAGATATTCCTTGATTTCAGGAAGGCATTTGACAAGGTCTCTAAAAAAATTAATTAAAAATTGCATCCATGCGGAATAAATAAAAAATAGTGAATTGGATAAGTGACTTTCTCTGTGATCGAAAACAAAAAGTAGTTAATGATGGTTTTAGCTCTGATATGGTCGAAGTCACATCCGGTGTTCTCCAAGGAAGCGAGATCGGCACTCTTTTATTCATTATTCATATTCATGACCTGAGTTCTCGAGTTAGTAGTGAATAATATAATTTGCAGACGATGCAGTTATCTACCGTGAAATAAGCGAAAACGCGGACTTTGAAGCTCTATCATCGGACCTTAGTAACGTTCATACGTGATGCCAGGAGTGGGGGTTAGAATTAAATATCAGAAAATGCACCACAATTCACTTCCTATAAAAGTCATCAGACAAATGCCCTACCTATACTGTGGATGGAGTAAGCATATAATCTTCAGATGCAGTAAAATATCTTGAATACCTTTACTTCTGATATATCAATGGGAAAACACATAAAAAACATATGCGGCATAGCATTAAAGAAACTAGGTTTGGTTAAGCGTATAAAAGGAAGGTCCTCGGATGAAAAAGTATAAAGTAGATACTACTTCACTATGGTTAGGCCACACCTCGAATACACTGCGAGCATATGGGATCTTGGTCATTAAGATTTAACAGAAAAGGCTAATAAAATACAAAGAAAAGCTACACACTTCGTTACAAAACTGCTACGAGCGAACATATAGTGTCTCAAAACTTTTATAGGGATTAAGTTGGAACCCCCTAAAAACTCGGAGGCTACATACTAGGCTTAATTTGATTGATAAATTCAGAACTGGAGTGTTTCAGAGCGACACAGAGAATATTATCATGACGCCTCACTACATCTCTAGGTCCGACAGAAGCGATAAAATAAGAGAGATACATTGTCGAACAGATAGGTATAAAAACTCGTTCTTTCTGCGCACAATAAGCCGCCACAATAAAAACTGAGCTCCTCTAAATGCACTCCCATAATACATGTCACAATTTCAGCTCAAAAAAAACTTATACCTTTACATGGCTTTAATGGCTGCTGACCTAACACCCCCCGCCACACACACATGCAGTGGCTCGCAGGGTAGTAATTAAACATAAATTGAAACAAACAGTACCGTTAGTCAGATTGCACAGTAGTTTTGCAGCACAGCTATTACGGCACTAGACTTCCAGCTCTAAAATGCAGCACATTTTCACTACAGCCCTCTCCTCAGTTCAGTCTAAACAGTATACTTCCACTGCAAATCATCCTTAACAATTCAACTACGGTACTGTTCAGTACAGTTATGAGCACTAAAACTGCACTAACAGCTGAATTTAGGACCGTTTAAGCTTATGTGCAGTACAACCACAGTAGAGATTTTTTTCTTTGAGCATTCATCTACGGGTGCCCTTCACTCGCTCTAGCGCGCCGAAATTTACGCAGACGAGGACCTGTTTCTGGGGAAAAGCAAACGACTCCAATACACTTCATGTACTGGTGGAAAACTTGGATTAATTACGAAAAATTAAAAAAAAACTTTTTTCAAAAATAACACTTAATCATCGGCGGATTGCTCCATTTTATCCTCCATCGTGGATAGCGATACAAAAACTGATTCCTTCCGGAGGAGCGATTGCATATTCAATTCCTCTTCACACTTCGAAAATCTTTGCTCTTGGTCACACATTTCTCGGATTTCGCACGATTCCCATGTAATAATGGCGCATTTCCATTTCGGAGTCATCTAATTCAGGATTTAAACGCAAATATTCACCAACGTCCATGTTGATTCTTTACGAATGTTTACATTCTCATTATAAGTTGTTTCCCAAAATGAAATACGATTGACAGCCGCACAATGGTCTGAGAACCCTCTTTTGCGGTCAAAAATGGATTATTTCAAAATGTTGAATTTATGCCTTATATGTTAGAAATAATCAATTCATTATAAACCAAGTCAAATGTCATCCTATGATGTACTTTTATTTGGTTTATATGTCTGACTAGTACAGACGCAATTTACCGGAATCAATTATGCGTTTTGAGAAAATCTTACATTGTCTTGTGATGAGACAATATACTAGGGCTATCCAAAGCCATTTTTTAAAGGAAAGAATGAGAGTTTTGTGCTTTTAAGTGCCAATTTTTAAGCTAGTCACGTCGTAGTGTCCGACGCGCCGGCCACTGCGACTGCCCCAGGTGAATCTGAAGGTAATCTGAAGTTGTATTTTTCATCTAAAATTATACCTAAATATTTAAAATGATTAACCTGAGAAATTACAAAACATGAATGTAAGCGACAGCTGTTGCTTGTTTTGCAGCCCTGAGCGGAATGCAAACATAAGTGGGAATGAAGAGTTAGATTTAAAAGTCTTCTTTTTTCTTTTACACTGAGAAATTGCAAGGTAACAGTTTTTTTATTATTAATGACTAATTTATTATCATGGCACCATCTTTGGATGGCACAAAAGTCATACTGAAGTTTTTGCCTAGCCATCTCGAAGGATCTACTGGTCGAAAGTATAACAATGTCGTCTGCATACATATATATTTTACATCTATTAATATGGTAAGGTATATCATTTATGTATATTAAAAATAGAATTGGTCCTAAAATGGATCCCTGAGGAACTGCATCTGTCGGTGAGTAGTAGCAATTAAAGTCACAACCTGAAGATAAGACTGTATAAATCAAACAATAGGTACCTACAGGTGGGTAGTTCAGAGGCTTGGATCTCGGGAAGAATAGGTCGGAAGTTCAGAGAGATGACCCACATAAGGGACGGTAACGTTCAACAGGTGACCCAATTTTCAATGCAAAATTTATATTTGCGTATTGAGTGTATTTATTAATTTATTAATTTCTTTTACTTATTAATTCAATGGTCTACGGACGTAAATATGTAATTGATTTAATGGAAGTAGGAGGAATAGAAGAGAAAGAAAATAGGTGACGCATGAAATGAACAATAAAACCGCTGGTGTGAATATGGAACGATCGTCGACTCCAAGTGGGAATAATCGACTCGAGCGGAATTCGAACCACGGACCTATCGAAGTCACGTCGGCTGCTGCCATCATAAAGGAAGATTCAAATCCGAGGTATTGAAGTTAGCGCTCTCCGGAATAAAACAGGTCACTACAGCGTGCTCGAACCTCGTTCAACAGAACGATGTACGGTGGCGATATGTTTGTCACTTGCCGGCTGGTAGCATTATGTGGGTTGTAAAAGAAAAAAGAAGACTTTTAAATCTAGCTCTTCACTCCCACTTATATTTGCATTCCGCTCAGGGCTGCAAAACAAGCAAAACAAGCAATAGCTGTCGCTTACATTCATGTTTTGTAACTTCTCAGGTTAATGATTTTAAATATTTAGGTATAATTTTAGATGAAAAATACAACTTCAGATTACATATGAATTATTTGTGTGGAAAGCTTCGGTGCATTCTCTTTCAACTATCACTCTTGAAATATGTGTTACCAACTGAGGTGAAAAAATTGCTTTACCAAGGTTTAGCCGAAGCTATCATGCGATATGGACTTACAATCTGGGGTACAACGTACCGAAGTTTTTTGAATGAGGTAATTAAAAGTCAAAATAAAATAGTATCATGCCTGGATGTAACTGAATCCAATGTATCAAACATATATATTAAACTAGGCTTATTACCTACAACTGAACTTTTTCAGTACGTCATAATATGTGACAATTTCAAAATCAAAGTTGTGAATATATTTGTTAATTAATAACAGCACCTGCTGACAAGCCATAGGCTTAGCAGGACTATACTTGTAATTATATTGAGAATAAATTTATTTATTTTAAAAAAATGGAAATAAAATAGTATTGGAAAGGTATACTTCCAAACTTGGATGTGTTTTAACCCTTGATCAATTACCTAATTATTTTGTGAACACTTAGTTTTTTTTTCTAAAACTCTTTGGCTCAATTCTCCTTGTTCTTTTCTGTTCATTTAGTTCAAATATAATGAGGGAAACATGACGAAAAAATCTATTAGTAAATTCCACTCTTAAAATTGAATTACCGACCTAGATTTCGATTGTCTTTCAATCATTTTCAAGGTACAGATGCATAGCATGCGAGCTAATTGTCAAAAGTCATTGACTCGCAGAGCTATGCATATGTACCTCGAAAATGATTGAAAGGCGAGCCAAACTTAGGTCGGTAACAAAATTTTAAGAGTGGAATTTACTAAGGGATTTTTATTTTTCGTCATGTCTGCGGTAACCTTCCACAAAGTTATGCCTTCAACAATTACTTTTAATAATGAGGGAACTATAATATTCACTTTCCGTCTCTTTGTCTATCCTCTACTCTCTTCTTCTCGTCGCCTTTCAGGGTGTGACTTCCGCCCAGATCCTACCCACTGGACTGTACATCCGCTCTGTGGGTCCAACAGAAGTGATTAATTAAAATGGATACAATGACAAACATATAGGTACAAAAATTCGTCCTTTTCACGCACAATTAGTGACCACAATAAATACTGATCTCCAATCAAAACACTCTGATAATACACTTCACCTCCCTTGCTACAGAACGTGTGGAGTCTGTAGTTTTGGCCATTTGCAGTTCACACATTAATTTATTGTCTGAAGAATATTCTGCAAATGTATATGCTCTTGAAGGTACATTTGACCGATAAAATTTAGAAACAGGCGAAATAATACATGGCATTTGGCGAAATGAAGATCTGCTAGCAGAAAGCCTACTACCACTGGCACAACAAGGAAGCAATAACTACTCAAACAACGCTAAAGAAGTACGCGAAGAGTATAGGGAATGTTTTGTTAGCTGCCAAGGGGAAGTTCGGTGGCAATGCAGATCAATGTAATTTAAAATGAAGTAATAAATTTAAGCGATGTAACATTGAGTGAAATCAATTAAACTTGGAGAAGTGAAATAAAAAAAGCATTTTTTTCACTTACCACGGGTAAATTTTCAATTGATGGTTTGCACGCTGAGCCTCCTTGCAGAAATAACAGAAAATTATATTACGGCCATTTTGATAGATACAATTCATCAGTCGGATTTTGTCTTGATGCATTTTTTAAATTCACTGTTAAATTGATTTATCAAATTTTGCATTTTTTTTCTTTGAATCTCTTCTACAGACGCGCTGAATTGCTCCGCAATTTCCGTTAAGGCATTGTGTTTCTTTACTCTATCTTCATAAATTTTGCACTTAATGTCCTACAGTTCAGGTTTACCGTGATACACGTAAATTAGTTTTTCTACTTCAACTTTCAACCACTCTTTTCTGTGAGTTTTACCATCCATATTTACTCGAGACTTGTTCCTAGAAAAGTAGACAAGCAGTCAACTTCCGCTATATCTGTCTGACGTGTTTGAACTTCCAAACAATCAGTGTTTACATCTATTGCTATGGACGTGTCGACACGTGTAGCTTGTGCTAGAAATATATATCTCTGGCATAAATTCTGCATTGTTTACACTGTTCATAATTCCTGTCTGACATAAATATCATGTAATATCTGTCAGATGTAAACGTACCTTTAAAGTGGAAGCAACATATATATTGTTATTTTTCAATATGGACATTGGATTATCGTTTTCGTCCGGTTACACAATTTTGTATTGGTCACCATTGAAAATGCTCATGCATCTCTCACCCTTTTTGTGATCATTTGATCGCAGCAATAATTTCTAGCCCTAAATTTCCCTCCTGAGGTTTTTTTATTCACGTAAAAATACCACAGTATGCTACCTTATCTAAAAGACGATTTGTACTTGGACAATTCAATCAAATATTCTTGTTATACATCTCTCCCGTGATTGCCTGTAAAAAAATTCCACGGTGAATGGGCTAATTGAGGTAAAAGAAGTAAAGCTATGTTTTTTTAACGCTCTCTTGCTCGTCTTATTTCTGCCGCCACATAACCTTGAAAGTGAACTCTTGAGCGCCGAAATATTACGCCCTCCATTATCCCCAAGCAGGAGTCAGACGACGCGTTCATTTTAGTCCCTTTGGAATACGGTTTATGGGCATCCAGCTCCCGCATTGCTTCCAATTCCTCCCAGTGTGTCTGCTGCAGAGCATTGTGTATTTTGAGAGTGCTCCGATTGCTGTCTGGATCCGGTCCCATTATCCACGTTCCTCGAGACCAGTTTCACTCATCGGTCCTCGTTTGATTCGGAAACCCTCGTTTCAACCAAACAGATATCCTTTTTCTTTTCATTTCGGTCCTCAAATGAAGATCACAAAAAATCTCTTTTCTGGGTTTATATTTATGGGTATTTTTTTTCAATAAAGCCGATAGAGAGAATATTGCTCGATGAGGTGACTCCAAATATATATACGAACGCTTTCATTATGGGAAGGCAATCTAAATTTATATCCCCGGAAAAAAAGTACCTATCTAAAGGCCAGGAGAAGGCTGAGGGAGTTGCTAGGCAACCCTCAAAATGTCTGTCTCATTCTTTCTCTCTCGCCACGGGAAGTAAAAGAGAAATAATTAAAAGAAGAAGTAGCAAGATTTAAAGCTGTTTTTGTTGTGTTTTTGTGTATTCGTTTCTTATATATGTTCTGCTATTTAAGCCACTATATATTGGCAATTCTGCTGTATCTGGGCATTTTCAAATAAATAAATGTTCCTTGCTCGTGTGAAGGAAAAATTGTTACAAAATATTACGCAAAAACTTTTCAAAGTTAACAATTAGCGATCTGTTCAGCTGGGCTAAGAGTTTGTGCTCACTTCCCTACTCCTATGATCTAGATTCTTTGTTTAGCTTCTGTATCCAATACCTAAAAAGTTTTTCTAATCACTCACAGAATGATAAATTTAACGCAAGACCAATGCCAAAAGCAATAGCTTTGCGTTAGGAACAAATTATAAAATTAATTGTGATGGGTTACGGGAAAATAAATTGACCAAGGTGAGCGAGTCTGCCTGAAGAATTCTGTATGCTTACGACATTTGTAGATACAGTTATTTTATGATAAGGTTATACAGCTAGATAGAGAAAACTTTAGGTTTACACTAGTAATTGCAACCCTTGTAATAAATAGGACTCTATTAGAATGGTAGGTAGTTTGACAGGCAAGGTTAGACAGCCAGACAGAGAAAATTTTAGGTCTCCCGCTAGTATTTGCGAGTCTTATAATGAATAGGACCCCATCAGAACGGTAGGTATTTTGAGTGAGATACAATTTCGCCCAGAAAGCTATGCATTTTGGTCTCATTTTAAATAAAAATATCTCACCCTTTGAAAAATATAAAAAAATCAACCCCGTACTGAACCAACTGATCCAAGATTTTTGACGAAAAAGAGCATCTTTTTTGCATGGGAAATGGTATGTGAGCGGACTCAAAAAAGACCATATTTAAAAAAATGAGGAATTTCTAACACCTAGATCTGGTTAAAAGATAAACAATGAATATTTTGTACGTTCTCTCGATTAGTTTTTTTTAGAGTGAAACAGTACTACAGCTGACGAAGTTGTGAAAAATCACAGGATATTTGGAAAATCACACGATATTTGGAAACGATACAATATTTCAAGATGGACAAAAATCTTACGTAAATTGGTTCCAGACCCCCACCTTCCCCCTCTTTATAAGACAAAGTAAGATGGTTCCAAACCCCCCACTCCCAAATACGTCTTAAGTAGTACTTGAATGGCCCCTTATGTTAATGAGAATAAGAATAATTTATTGCTCGACAGTTTTAGTCCAATTTTGTGTGCAAATATCAATGAGTTTATGCAGCCTCAAAGGTCACAGAAGTATATGGATAATGCCTACCATAAATGAATTTCATTGCTGACATTAAACAACAATATTTTAAAATCATATATGATAATAATAAAGACAATTTCATTATAGCCCAATTGTGAACCAGAAAATTCCAGAAAATAATGACAATTCTTCTTGCTTACATTCGTGTAAAACACTAGTTATTATTAGTAATGACATAGGTTATATGGACATAAATAACAGATCTAGCATTAAAAATCAGTAGTTTTATGTGCCAATATCCATTCTTTTGAAAATATCCAACATTTCTTCTTGTTTTTTAAACTTGTAATAAATTCAGGTAAGGCGTTAGATACTTCAGGGCCCAAATATAAGAAAGAATCTATTGAAAAACGTAAGATTTGGTTTTGGAAGCCACATATTTACCTCCCTCTTTGCAATGGACATAAATTACATCCCGCATCTTGAAATTGAGGCAGGAAGTATTTTATTTTTCAATTTAAATTGTGGCAAAGATATCTGCGTAATATGGAATTGCTGAAAAATCGCGACATTAAAGAAAAAGGGAATCACAAAGTATTTTTTTCTGCTTTTAATTGCTATCACAAAGTTAAATAATCACGAATTACGATGTGAAAAAATCATCAGTACCTATTGTAGAGTAATAAAACAGATTTTTTTTTAAAGGTAGAGGATGGAAGATTGTGAAAAACAGCACAATAAAATCTCGAGAATTCTACGCTTTGGGAGAAGATATTTTAATTTCAAATGGTGCAAGAGTTGAGATAAAAAGCGTGATCACTGTAAAACGTGTCTAAAGCTTTAACAAATTTGAATTATGTCCCATCGATATTTGTTATCCGTGTGGGAGCAACAGTCATTATTATAGCTTTTTATACAGTTGAACGGTCATCAGGTTCGTAATCAGCATATGGTGTTTATATCCTTTTATTTCATCTTTGCTCCTATATATCGTCCGTTGTAAATGTGCTGTCAATCAAGTCTATTTATAATACACAGAAAGAACACCGCTTTTGGATAGGATATTTGGGGAGGAGACCGACGGCTAAGGTCATTTGCGCCATAGGGGACAGGAAAGGGAGGAAGGGTGGATAGAAACCCGGCGTCGGCATTAGCCTGCTCTTAACGAAAGGCGCCAAGGGGACCACGGCTTAACGTCTCATCCGACAGACGGAGTACTCCACTTGAAGTTCCCTCCACCAGACACTCAAGTAGGGAACGGGTTCCTCTGAAAAACATCCGCCACTGCAGGGATTTGAACCCTGGCCGCCCGTGTGGTAGGCGAGTACTCTACCCACCACACTAACCCGATAAACCCGAAAAACCGTTTTCATTATCTCTCATCTGACTATGACCAGTACATGGCTACGAGAGGCAATTTTGCTTCTATTCACTTGTTTAAAAAATGTATCTCCGTTATATTCGGGACGCTATTTGAATTTCAAACTCGCGATTGTTTCCAACAAATTTCATCACATATCCTTTAGAACATAGAAAATATAACAAGCTATATTTGAAAGGCCCAATGGTTACTGAGGTCCTTATGGTGGTCCTTTTCCACCATCTATTACTTCCATGAGAAAATTGTGTCACCTCGCCGTCTTCTTCTTCTGCCGCGACAATCGGGTGCGACCTAGTGCACAATTCCCAGATGGGAGGTCATGGATAAAAGATAGATGCACACAGGAGTATAGTTGGAGCGTTTTTTATTGACAGTTCAACGCCAAGTTCATAGTAACATGGTTGACTCCTGAGGGAGTCTAAAAAAAAATAATTCGTTGTAATATAACTAAAAAAAATAAATAAAAATAACTAAAAAATATAACTAAAAAAATCACTGCCGCAATGTCGGGGTGATCTTGGTCGGCGAGTGGCCAAACAAGCACTTGATCATCCTTGGGTCCTGGGGTCTCTGCGGGATGATAGGCACGTCCGCATATGGGGTTGATAATGGTCGTTATCGACCGATGTTCGAACTTTACATAGGTAATTAACGTATATATTAGTGGGGGAGGACTCATTGTAAATATGTATTTGTGCTTGGAAGTGTTTTTAATACTTAAAAACGCAAAGCTAAACTTTATTGGTTCTTGGTTATGAGATAATTATAGTATCACAATTTTCATACTTCATGTGATGTAATTATGCACATTTTATATACTTTACACAAATAAATTAAGTCCACGAATGCCTGTGGGAATCAAATAGTGCAGTGTACGAATAAAATTATTGACAAATTCAGACAATTTCCAAATAATGAGGACAACAATAGCACATTTCCTCAATTTTTTATTACCAGTACTACGTATTTTGACGCACAGATTCATCAACAAGTGCACGACTTGGTATCGACCCTGATGTGATTATGGGGGTCTTGTACCTGATGATGACTTTGTGAGTCGAAACACATGGCACTGGTAATATGAAAATTTTGGAAAAGTGCGATCGTTGTTCTCATTGTAACGACCTTCCAGTACATTATACGTGAATCAGTGAAACTTATTCAAATTTCAAATATTCATTGTTTACTCCCGTCACCTATTTCTTTGGGAATTACCGGAAGTAAGCAAGCAGATACCCGAAGTAATCAAGCAGAACGATAGCCTTCAAGTAGCGACGCAGTTGGAGATATTTCTGAACTCACTACTTCCATGTGTAAACCCGGCTTAGCGGATTAGGTTAAATGACCAATGCAACAGAATTACCGAGAGATTTTTTGTATTGAATTACATTTGTTCATATTCCCGTTGAACTTAAAGAAGCGCCCACTACCCACATCATTTTCAGAGATGAGCTGCCCTTACTTCCTTATTAATGAACGAGGCATGATTTGGTCGTTGAAATAGTTTATCGAGAGTCTTCTGGAGGAAGATAGTGGCACAGTCGAGTGGGCATTGATAGAAACAGATCGTGATCCCTGAATTCCCTTTTCGGATGGCGCGCCCTCTTTTCATTGGGGTGGGTGGTGAGTTTTGGAAAGTGGATACATCAATTTCCTTTATTGTCATTTTGAAGACCTACCAAGTGTATCCTCTGCGGCCGTGGTATAAATTTCCATTCCCATCAATAGATGGAGACGTTTTAATAAGGTGAGTCCTTGAAGGTATTCCTCATGATACCTCATATAGAAACGGATCGGATTCAGATCGAATGAATTTCATGTCCATCAAATCATATACGAGAAAGGAAAACGATATCCAGGCAAAGGGAGTTTTCATTTCTAAACGACAATCCAGCTCGCGTTTTTCTCATTATTAAATTTCTTGTGAGTTCTCCACATTTTCGTAGCTTTTTTTGTATTAAATGAATGTCGTATTTTTGCTGTTCGATCTGGTTCACTTGGTGGTTAATCTCCAGCATTATTTCCTTCAACAGCACTTTGAAGGGCCAGTGTACGTGCACTTAAAGAGTGTAATGCTTTTTTATGCATCACTTACTTTTTGAGGATTTAATTAATGCGTTTATTTTATCAATGCAGTTCCTTCTTTTAACTGAAAGTTTAAAAGACCTCAATTACTTTTAAATGTTGATTAAAAAATGCATTTTTCAAGTGTGCTGTCTTCGAGTGCAAAAAGATAGTAGCGCCAAAGACTGGTTAAACTAAATGTGGAATTATGCAACACGTAGTCTAGGAAACAATTCCAAACACTTAAATACATTGGAGCTTAAAAACTTTTTTTTGGAAAAAGAGAAGCGAATACGAATATCCTGTGAAAGAATAAAAAAAAACAAAGCAAATAAAGAGACCACTGCACCAAATCTTACTCTTACGTACCAATAAATTACGTATCTTTTAACACAAATTATGACTCACTAATATGATTCTGATGCACGCGATAAATATCTCACTGATAAGATTCTGACGCACGTGGTTGAGCAACACGTAAACGATCTGCTTCGTTGATTGCTTGTCGTTCCTCATTTGTTGGAGAAGCTCGCATGCCCACACTCCTTCGTTGAAATGACTCGCGCTCCACCTATTTTATAATGGATTTAACAATTCAAAAACCTACAGCTGAAAAAAGTTTTATCGTAATCTAATGAATAGTATTGGAACGCATATTGGAGGCGCAGGCCAAAAGCTGTCGCAAAATTAATGCGCGGTCAGACCAGACACTAGGAGAGAGCTACGTACGCAAACATGCTACCATACATAGCACTATTTAAGATACAATTACTGGTTAGTATTATTAATACGACTGACAATTAGTAATACAAGTTTCTACGGAAATACAATGTTTCAATAAAAATTATTTTATGGAAACCTGTTTGTATGTCACGAATCATGAAAAAGCTAAATTATTTTATAATATAAATAAATATAAATATAAAGCTAAAACAATTAAGCCGGATATTTCATTCGGGGTTGGATGTTATTGACGATGTTAAGACATTTAGAGCAAAAAATGCTTTACCTAGTGGGGGTAAAAGTATCATAGAAATGATCTATCGCAACTATTATGTTCCCCCTCTGCACGTGGTAAAGATAAAATTATAAATCTATCGATTCTGCAGTCTATAACCTTAATAGATAAACAGATAAGTTTACTGCTTCACTTAAAAAAACAATACAGAAAAAAAGTTTAGCATGGGGCTATAGGTAGATTCAGTGGTTAACACCAGTGAAGAACCTTCCAGCAATTATTTATTCGTTCAAAATATATCATTGCAAAGTATAGAAATAGCTTTTTTGACGCGACATGAACAAAAAAATGAAGAATAAACCAATAAAGGAGAGCATACAAGGATAAGAATAAGCTACTTACGATGTTTTAAGAATGTTATAAATATAACAGTGGCAAAAACAAATTACATTACACTTATTTATACAATACACAACCATGAAATCATAATAAAACTTTTATATCATGATGAGATACTATCCCATCTCTGACCTTTTTACAAAAAATATGTTTACTCTTTACTTCCTTAATGTCACTATGGTGGTAAACTATTAATGCTAGTTAGTTAATGGTATTTTATTAAAAGTTTTTGGCCCAATGAACAAAAACGACCTTTTGAATAACGAGAGATTTCGCTTTGGAATATGAAATTCAATTCTTCTGCGTAAGTTATAACATATTACTGCACTAGGCCTTTCTGGTAAATTACCACTTCTTAAAAAGAATAGCTTTAAGACCTTAAAATCCTATGCCTATGTTCGTTTCCATCGCGATAGTTTGGCTCTAGGAAAATATGCTGAACATCCGGGAGATAAAAACGTGGACAATTTATGAAATATATGAATAAAATTATTAAATAAATCTAGCAATAAGAGTAAATAATCACGACCTCTACCGTATCCTTAAATAACTCACCTCTCACGTGTATTACGTGAGATCAAGGTCGTTCGATATCTCGATTCTTCGCCTCTCGAGTCAGGTCCTCTCAATGATTTCCACTATGGGGGAAGTCGGTGCCGCCATTACTGTGCTTAATTTACACTACGGGGTAATGCACAAACAAGGAAAAATGCAGATATTAAGGTAAATCGAGCATGTCATGCTATAATAATCTCGTAGTTAGGAAGATTATTTTACCCTCGATGAAGTTAGTATATGATATTTTCGACCACTCTATTCAAAATGCCGATAATTTGGCCGTAAATATGGTAAATAAAGAGCAGAAACCTTTGCTATTATCGCTTATTTTGAATATTGACTCTCTCATAAAACCACATCAGTTAATTCAGCGTAAAGAATCGTATCAGCCTGATGTCATATTGAAATCGATACGCGAGGAAATGTCGTTAAAATTTATGCGTAATGATTTGTAAACAACGTCATTTCTGGGGAACATATGAGATGATATTACATAATTATCCAGTTTCACATTATTTTCAGATATTTTAAACTATCTGTAAATGATCAAGGCATTATATAATTATGAATAATGGTTTCATTTTATAGGAGGAAAGTATATCGATGGTGCAACATATCGAATAAATCGACCCTGACGTGAGATTCCGTCAGTACGTCATCTTTAGTCTGCGGAGAGAACTGAAATATCCCTTAGTATGCTAGAAAACGTTTTTTATACCATCTTTTTCTCTTCTCTTTAAGCACCAGAGCAGCCTTTGCAGCCACTCTGCAGTAGTGCAGCATGCACCAGGAAGAAATGATGCACCTGCTGTGCCGTTAATCAATGTGTGAACGCAGTACCTCGAACTCGTAGAATAAGCAAAATGCAAATAGGCACCAGACCTTTTGTTGCCATAGCGTAACGGTACCCGGCGCACCGCGGATTTCCCACGCTGAATAGTGGAAGGAAAAGAGTATGAGGTCAATGAGTCCAGATGTTCTAAACGGCTACGTGAAAGCGGAGTAAAATGCTGGAGCAATTGCGCTAATAGCATTTTACTCTGAGGAAAGTAGAAAGTGTCAACTTAATATGAACTCCCGCAACGAGAGCAATTTTTCGAAACTTGCTGGTCGTAATACATTTCTCTACGCTCTACAAGGATTCTGTTCTAGAATATATATATATATATTTCAAATGCTTAATTACTAAAACTTCTCACGAAACACTCTTTTAAGCAGTTTAAGAAAGTCATTACATCTTCATTTCCAATTCATTCTTATTATATGAGCTTATATGAGCTGACCCGAAAAAACAGAGGCCTTCGAAACCTGGTGCAGGAGGAGGATGCTGTTGATAAAATGGACGGAAAATAAGAAATGATCAAGTGTACAGGAGATCAGAAGATAAAAGGACCATATGGAAAACCATGCAGAAAAGAAGAACTAGATGGATTGGACACACCCTGAGACTCAATGAGTTTGTGAGGAACATAATTGAAGGTAGAATAGAGGGAAAATTCCCCAGAGGAAGACCCAGGAATAAGTTCATGGAACAAATCAAAAGGAAAGTACATAGGAAGAGATACCAGGAAGTAAGGAAACTTGAATTAGAAAGGAAAGTGTGGAGGGCTGCAGTCAACCAAATCCTAGCATTTGAACGACCAATGATGACGATAATGAACCCTTGAACATACGCAGCGCTTAAAAGCATACCCCATTCATCCTTGGCTCTACAGCCCATATCGGGCCTAGACCGCTTCGACTGTTCGCTTAAAACCATGCCTATTCATTGCCATCTCCTTCCAGTTAGTCCGGTGATCTCCAAGATAACCCTTGCACCACCTTGTCCGACCATCTTTTCCTGCGTTTCCCGGCTTGTCTCTTCCCATCGATGTTTCCATTTGATAACTTCATTCACTGTCCAGCGACCATCCATCGTTTCCACATGCCTTGCCCATCGTAGTATAAGGACACTCCCCTTCATTGCTTTGTTTGATGACCTTGGGGCGTTGCCATCTAATTTTGTTAATAACCAGCCAATCACGCAGCCAACAAAAACCCTCGCTTACGTCATCCGTCCCAGAGGATGGTTAGATGTCTAATTTCAGGCTCCTACTTCACCCACCGATCTTCTTCGTGATTTCCCACATTTGTCCGTGTCCGGCCTCGACCCGTCCCCTCAAGCTGCATGCTGACGCACGAGCGTGTATAAAAAAACCTCGATTCCAGGCATTGCTGAGAAATGGGAGGCCGGAACGGAGAACTCTAGTGGAAGGCGGCTACGGGGGAGGAATTTAAATCGACGACCGTTTCAACCACTCCCCTCCCGACACCACCGTCATCCCTGGCTCCTCTTCTTCTGCTCTCAACCCTGACAGTATTGCCACCATTGCGATTTGACTCAACTGGGCATGTGCCACCTTTTGGCACAAATCGCTCACCCCGACATTTGAAGATGAGCTTTAGAGCTTTCAAAAACTTGTCCAAACTCTTTTTCAACAGGATTTTGCCATTAAATAATATTTGTTAATTAGTAACATTTTGTCACAATAAAACGCTCTGAAATAAACTGCAATATATAACAGAACGATTTTTTTCTTAATTTTAATCGTTTCTAATGTATGATATTCAATACCAATTTATGATAGCATCTTATACGCTCAAAAGTAATTGTTTGTGCACATGATTGTCGGTTCAACCCCTGGACAAATCCACTAAGTGAGACACACTTTGCCGCTCTAACACTGTTACATTACAAGATACTAATTCACGTCGTCAGTCATTCGGCGAAGGTAAAACTTTTTTCAGCAAATATTGCAACATTTCCCTTTGTCGCATCATAAAAAAATTACCAACATGTAAAAACAGTTTCACTATGAATAACCTAAACTTAATCAAAATCGGAAATACAAACTAACTAATTCAATTTTGTCTCAACTATCGAAGTATGTGCTCAAAAAATAAAAACAAATCGGACTGTCTTCGACTGAATAATTACTCAGATACATGGGCCAGAGGAAATAGGGAAAGAGTAATATAAACTCCGAAAAATTTGGGTAATTAGAAGGCTGGAACAGGAGACTAATAAAGCTTTCAAAACTCGGTACTGGATGCGGATACTTAAGATCTGTTAGACGGATCAGAAATGTGGAGAAATTTAATTTCCCTTAGAAAGATCTTTAGCATTCTTAAACATTACGAATAGATAGGGGATCGGGTTGGTGTGGTGGCTAGAGTACTGGCGAACCTGGCAACACGGACGGCCAGGGTTCAAATCCCAGCAGAGGAGGATGTTTTTCAGAGGAAACCCTATCCTTACTTGAGTGTCTTGTGGAGGGCACTGCAAGTACAGTACTCTGTCTGTCGGATGAGACGTTAAACCGTGGTCCCCTTGGCGTCTATCGTTAAGAGCAGGCTAATGTCGACGCTGGGTTTTATCTACCCTTCTTCCTTTACCTATCCCCTATGGCGCAAATGACCTTAGTTGTCGGTCACCTCCCCAAAGATCTAATCCAACGAATAGATAACTGTCAGGTTAGAAAATTAATATTAACTGAAAAAAGAAAATCCTCGAGTGTGGAAGAAAAGATAGAAAACAAACATTACGGTATAAGGAGAGTTGCTGGAACCAAAGTGAGGAATCAACCTACCTTAGAAGTTGCATGAAATGCGGTTGAAGACTTTCAGCAGATGTCAAGCGGGAAATAGCTTAAGCTATAAATCCATTAATCATGACAAGAACGGTTGTAAACTTAGGAAACGGGATAACTTACAAAGATGAAGTCACTATATTAATATTTATAGGAGTTTTTCACCATATTTTCTCGGACACGAGGGCCACTAGAAAGCTCTAACAGACGAGAATATAGGTTTTAGAAATTTAGTGACCGAGACGGACGCTGAGGGACGGATAGGATCACGAAGAAAGCGTTCGAAAGATTGAAGAACAAAAAGTCACATGGAGCTATATCAGAAAGACAAAGTGCGGATTGATAAGGCTCTTTTCGGGTCTCAACAAATTTGCGAGGACTATAAAAGACGGGTAAGCCACACGAGAAAGATAAAAGGAGTGAAATACATCTACATCTACATAATACCCTGCGAGCCGCCGCATGGGCGTGTGGCAGGGGGTGTTAGGTCACCAGCCGTGTAAAGGTGTAAGTTTTTGGAGATGAAATGGTGACATGTATTATAGGAGTGTATTTGGTGGAGCCCAGTTTTTGTTGCGGTCGCCTATTGTTCTCGGAAAGAACGATTTTTTGTACCAATATGTTCGGCAGTGTATATCTCTTATTTTATTACATCTGTCAGAACTGCTATAGTGATGTAGGGGGAGAATTTAAAACACTAAGCAATATTCCACAACGATTTATTTTCCCCCACCGGTTTCAACGCTAACGTGTCATTTTCAAGGGTACAATTCTCAAAGTTTTTGGGAGGTGCGCCACACACTGAGAATTGTACCCTTGAAAATGTACACACAAAAACTTTGAGAATTGTACCCTTGAAAATGACGCGTTAGCGTTGATACCTGTTGGGGAAAATAAATCGTTGTGGAATATTACTAAGTGTTTTACATTTTCCCACGATATGTTATTCCACCAGGTAGGGCCGTCAACAGTTGAAATATATAGAGATGTAGTGAGGAGTCATGAAAATAATATCTATGTCGCTCTGAAATAAGGGCCCAAAAGAACTTGATATTGAACCAAAAGGCTACAAAGGCATAAATTAGTTAACAGGGGACAGGAGACCATGGGGGGCTCCAGTCTATAAATCTTAGAACTGAATCGGACAATGATACAAGCAAAACAACAATAAAGAGGATGCTGGATCGGATGATGAACTACAATCAGCAGCATTGTGTTATACAGCTGTTGGGAGAAGTAGGTCTGGAACAGTTAGAGGGCACAGGTTTGGCAGTAACTACCTGAAATACTACCTAAAAACCATAAGCAGTACCGCCGTAAAATCGATGAACTTGTGTAAACAAAATAAAAATAATAATAGATAATAATAACCCTGGTACACTTAATTTTTAATGAAGTGGGTATTGGCTTATCTTTTGGTTTTATATTTGCTTATTTGATTTTAATAAGTTAGTGTGGAATTAACCAAGTTGTTAACTAATCTTTCCAATTAACCAACCTTTCCATCATGAATTCGCCTATTTAACTCATTTTTTAATTTTTCATGTACACCAACATCTATAATGTGAATTATACTCAAAATTGTACATGTGTTTTAAATTCTCTGTTCGTAGGCAAGTGAGTTTCTTTCCACGTAAAGATAACACTAGTCGAACACGTTCCTCGTTAGTGGTTGCTGTGATTTTCAAGGAACCAGCTGGGGTGAGCTTTGCTCACCGGGACGGCACCCAAGGTTATTCGTAGTTATTTTTACATACATACATACCAATCACGCCGTTCCCTTCCGGGGTCACAAAGTTTCACTCATAAATACTTATGATTTTATTGTTATTTTTAGTTGGTAGGAATCGTTATATTTTGTTATTATTAAGGCGCTGCAAATACTCGACAAAGGTTATATCAAATCACTATAGGCAATAAGCCTACATTATAGGGGCCATATATTTGTTAAACGTTGTTAGTTAGACTGTTATCTGTAATTTGGCGAAATATTTGTTGCGTTTTACCGTTGACTGCAGGGAAAATTAACATATCATGAATTCAAACTGTGTATTACTAGGTGCGAAGCAAATGACTGGGTAAAACACATAGCCTGGATCATTTAGACAGGACTAAATGTCTCAACGGACGTTGGTGACTGAATGGATTGCCCCTAGTTAGTTTGAGCGAAATATTATCTCTCCTAGAAATCAATGATTTTGGTCTCGTTTCAAATAAAAATACCTCATCTTTCCGAAAATATCAAAATATCAACCCCCTTACCGAACTATTTACCGAGATATTTGACGAATAATACCAGACCTTTTACATGGGGAATGGTAAATGTTTAGACTACAGAGAAATATTATGCAAAAATATGAGAAATTTCTGTCACCTAGATCTCGTAAAGTGTATAATTTGTATATTTCCGAAACTATTTTTGTAAATAAATCATATTGTCACCGCTAACTTTTCCAGCATCACAAGACAACTTCCGATGTGAAGGAGGTTCAAACGTACCGAACGAAAAAAAATGAGTCAAATCAAATACTTTTCTGGTTATTTTTATTTATTTACTTAGAATTTCAGTCATATCAAAGTACATTATTGCGCCATTAATAAGTCAATATTTTATTCATGCTTCCTACAGCTGCAGGAATAAAAACGTATAATGTGAATATGGTCTCCATTATGAATGAGGAGCTATCTCGGCCAAACTACCTTAAGCCCAGACACATACTCTTTGAGGTGACTTGATGGGGTACCACATAGACGTAGATATGTTCTGTACATTAATACACGGACGATCTGAGAGCGATAGCCTTCCAGGTGGCAGCATTGATCCCAGACTCAACCTTCCCCCTTTTAACTTACTCTTTCCTCGAGGGTGTGAAATAAAGGACGGGTAGACGGAGAGAGGGAGTTTCCATCCCTTAAGTGGCTCCCTTCTATTCTCTCCTCGGATTCGTCCTATTCCCATCCAGTTCCTTTTTTTTATTAGAGTGCCGTTGACGCGGGAGAGGACACGGGTCCGCCGCCAGAGGGCGCCGAAGATGAGAGCAAAGTGGGAGGGATAGAAGGAAGGGGTTTCTTCTTTTTTATTATTTTTACTGAGGAAAGCTGGGATTTCCGGGGTTATTGGGAGGCGGAGGAGAGTGGTTCCCGGCCACTTCACAGGGAAAGAAGTGCTGCTCCTCTTGTCGTCCCCTTTGTCGCCGTGGCGACGACGGTGGGGGGTGCAGGTGGCGGGACTCGTGACGGAGCGGAGATATCGATGTTGGAGACGTCTTTGTGGGGATGCGGTGGGAGCTCGGGTGACGGAAGGGAGATTATATCAAAGTTCAATGCACGGGGTGAATACGTCAACCTACGGGACGGTTGCACTACACAACCTTGGGCACAGGCACGAGCCTTACCAGGATCCAAAGGCACTTAACACTGGACTGCTCGCGTTCTGATTAGTAGCGTGAGTGACCGCATGGGATACCATAGTATTCCACAACTTCAATTTCACTTAAGGTAGTTTTAGCGAAATATCATTTCATCTAGAAATCGATGAATTTGGTCTCATTTTAAATAAAAATATATCACCATTCTAATGACATCAAAAATTCAACCCCTCAACACATTGCTTTCGAAGTTATTTACCAAAATATACCAGCCCTTTTACATGGGAAATGGTACTTGTACGCACTCCAGAGAGATTTTATTTACAAAATGAGGAATTTCTAACACTTAGATGTCGCAAAAAAACTAACAGCGTGTATTTTGTATGTTCTCTCAATTATTTTTGAGAAATTAATCGTATTGTCTCCGCGGTAAATTCTTCGGAATCACAATAAACCTTACGTTTAGATGGAGTTTCAAATGTACCGCGTGAAAAATAATAGGGCAATTCAAAGACTTATTTAGATATATTCATTTGATTACTTACAATTTCTGCCATTTAAAACTACATTATTGCGCCATTAATAATGCAATATTTAATTCGTGTATCTCACAGCTGTTCAAATTAAAACGTATATTGTTGAATATGGTTTCTGTAATGATTATGGAACTATCTCGCTCGCACTGTCTTAAATTATTTAAAACTTTAAAAATTCTTATCTCAAGTGTTTAATAACCATTTAAAATACAATTTATCATATAAATGCAGAATGATCTTTGTTTTTACGTATATAGTATTTCACAATCATTGTCACATCTTGAATTGTCACTGTTCGTAACCATCCGATCCAGCATCCTCTTTATTGTTGTTTTGCTTGTATCATTGTCCGATTCAGTTCTAAGATTTATAGACTGGAGCCCCCCATGGTCTCCTGTCCCCTGTTAACTAATTTATGCCTTTGTAGCCTTTTGGTTCAATATCAAGTTCTTTTGGGCCCTTATTTCAGAGCGACATAGATATTATTTTCATGACTCCTCACTACATCTCTATATATTTCAACTGTTGACGGCCCTACCTGGTGGAATAACATATCGTGGGAAAATGTAAAACACTTAGTAATATTCCACAACGATTTATTTTCCCCAACAGGTATCAACGCTAACGCGTCATTTTCAAGGGTACAATTCTCAAAGTTTTTGTGTGTACATTTTCAAGGGTACAATTCTCAGTGTGTGGCGCACCTCCCAAAAACTTTGAGAATTGTACCCTTGAAAATGACACGTTAGCGTTGAAACCGGTGGGGGAAAATAAATCGTTGTGGAATATTGCTTAGTGTTTTAAATTCTCCCCCTACATCACTATAGCAGTTCTGACAGATGTAATAAAATAAGAGATATACACTGCCGAACATATTGGTACAAAAAATCGTTCTTTCCGAGAACAATAGGCGACCGCAACAAAAACTGGGCTCCACCAAATACACTCCTATAATACATGTCACCATTTCATCTCCAAAAACTTACACCTTTACACGGCTGGTGACCTAACACCCCCTGCCACACGCCCATGCGGCGGCTCGCAGGGTATTATGTAGATGAAATTCTCCAATGCACAGAAACTCTGCGAGCACTATAGTCATGATGGGGACCGTATTCCAATTATACACAGTAAATTTTAAAATCAGCAGCTAAAGGAAGAATGAAATAAATATTAAATTGCTAATGGTGCAATATTATACTTTTAAATGACTGAAATTCTAAGTAATCAAATACAAATATCAACATAAGTCTTCAATCTAACTAAATTTTTGCGCGCCGTACGCTTGAAACTCCTTCACAATCGAGGAATTTTTTGTGATCCTAAAAAAATTACTGCGGTGATAATATGATTCATATTCAAATATGGTTGATAAAACATGCAAACTACCAGCTGTTAGTTTTTTTTACGATATCTAGGCGCGAGAAATTCCTCATTTTTTTTAGTAACGTGTCTCTGGAGTGCATACATGTACCATTTCCCTCTCAAAATGGCTGGTTTTTTTTACGGCAAATATCTCGGAAAGTAGTGCGGTAAGGGGCTGATATTTTGATATCTTTGGAATGTGATATTTTTTCAAGAATGAGACTGAACTCATGAAATTCTTGGAGAAATAAATTTCGCTCAAATTATGTTAACAGACCGGGCCCCACTTTTCGGTGATTTATCGTACAAAGTGTGATACAAAAATATGCGGATATTTTTTTTCAATTTCGATGGATAAGCAAGTCTAACTGCCCAATAAATCCATTCATTGCACTTAAAGTTCCTTGAATAGCTATAATATATCATACCGTACATGACTCTGTTGGTTCAGAATATATTCACTGTATACCTGCCAGTTCTAAAAATTGTCAAGGAAAGAATGTTAAATGTATTTCATTTTGCAGGTTGCGCAAGCCCATCTACCCAATAACTCCCGTTATTGAAATTAAACTTCCCAGAATTGTGAAAATATTTTATACTGCTTATAAATCTGGACATTCAGTCGGTCGTCGCGGTATACCTGCCAGCCCTATGAGGTGTTGAGGACAAAATGCTAAATTTATTCAATTAAATAACATCAAGAATTACGTCTTTAGCATTTCTATATTTATAGCGGTGCCTGTAAATATTGCAGTTATACTGACGCGATTTTCCGTGAGGTATATTGCCATTAGTTGTCTTATTCCTTGTTCACATTTATTGTTGGCAATCAAAAATCTGGCCTGTGTTCTGCTGAACTCGGAGAATTTTTATCCGTGGAAAATAATAGCACAAATACTTTGCATCAGTTCCACTAGGGACTGAACCACTAATAGTTAAATAACGACAAGTTGTTAAATTTCTAAGCTGCTAAATGTCGATAGTGCACCTCCCCTCACCCATTGCCTTTTCGTGATTTTTTGGCGGTAAGCAAAGCTCAAATGATTCTTTAAAATCTCTTCATTCGCCGGACATGGCCCCATACGACTTATATCTATTCTTGAAAGATAAGAAAAAGGTGAAATGACGACGTTTTTCGTACATTGAGGAGAGAGTTACGGAATCGCGGAAGGAGCTAAGTCCAAACCAAATATTGCGATGAAAAAGCGCTATGAAGAATGAAAAAAGCGCTGGAAAATGTCATATATCTGATGGGGATTAAATTGAAGGGGCCCAACTGTTTGTGACAATTGAATAATACATTTTTGAGAACAAAATAACAGTCCGTGTATTTTTTTAAATCAAACCTTGGGAATACCTATCTCGGATTTTCTTGTGGGGCGGGAAAAGTCGAAGAACTTGGTTATTCATATTAGGACTAGGATGATGGATTTCCCTTTACAAAATTCCTCAATAATGGCCTACCCTAGCATACCTTTATCAATTCACATACACTCATGCACTGCTTCATTCACGCCCTTCCTTTTTATGATTAAATGCCTTTATTGCATATAAGAATTCTTGGTCCTTGTGAGCCACATGGCTTGTCAGAAGGTTCCATAATATTCATACGAAGCGGTATGTTACAAACACACTATTATTAAGAGACCTAACAAACCATCTCTTTGGATTCATCAATGGTTTTATGTTAATTGGACATTGTCTACTACATGAGAACGCCTCAAATAGGTGATATAACACTGGGATATATAAAAGAATTCAAACACGGCCTTCTGAAGGAAGATACCTCTTGAGGATTCAGAATTTCTCGAAAGGCAAAGATGTTGCCTTCGGCGAACGCGCGGAGAAAGTTAATGCAGGCGAAAGAAGAATAAGAAAAGTCTTAACACTCTACTCCTTCCCAGCCTCCTCCTTCTTCACCCTTTTTCTCTCTTTCGCTGAGAGGGAACGCAATTCCCAAGGGCGTCGTTTAAACGGGCATGGAGTGTCTTGTCACCAGTTCGTGTGGAAAAAAACAGTTTGTCTCCCGAGAGCGAACGCGTCTCCGAATTAAATTGATGCAGAAAAAGCCCCGCGGCGCCTGTTCAATTGTTTTGAATTTTTCATGTCGTAAAAAGGGAGGGATTAGATGCGTCTGCGAAATGTATGTTCCTTCTCTCAAAGGGGAGAAAAAGATTATACGACAGTTAAAATGTCTTTACGAATCCGCGGGGAAGAGTTAGTTTCAGCTTCCTGGAATGCTTCCAAGTATTAATTTTCATTTGAGTCATTAGCCAGAACGAATTCGTTGGGGAAGAAATCTTAGCAATGAATTCTCTGCTATTCTCAGTGGGTCAAGGAACTTTTTCTTCAAAGATAGACTCATAAAGAAGCAGAGATTGGAGCGGACCACTGAAGTGTTTTAGACTTTAACCGGTTTTCTTAACACGACGCATGGACTCTGATGCTTCCTCCTACAGGAAGAAATAATGCAAGAGACGAAGAATATAGTTTAGTAATTCATAAAAATCCCGGTATCAGCGGTTACCAACAATTTCAACAAATTCAGGCGCCCTTCTCTCACTTTTAGACGCCCCCCCAACCTCTCCGCCCTCTTTAAAATCACTAAACCTCTTTCTAAATCAATCATTAGCTCTTCTAAATCCCTTCTGACGCCTTGAAATCGCCCACGTTGCGAACTTGCGGCATCCTCATCACCCAGCCTCTGCCTGATAAATTCCTTGCTGTTCATCTTCCGTCCGTCCCCCCTCTCTCCTGCATTCCCCCTAATGTTGTTTATATCCTCTTTTGTCAACTATGCCCTAGCTGTTACATTGGTTTGACCACGACTTAATCCCCGCGATAGATCAGATTAGTTAATTCCAAGATTCCTTACTGTACAGTTTTTAACGAATCAAGCAACTTTTCTTTATATTTCATTATTTTTTTGGCTAAATCTATTTGACCCGTGTCCCAAATGTTCGCGGTGTGTTCGATGTATGACCTAACCAGAGCGAAGCAGTATCTCTCTTTGACTTTTTTCATCCGAGGACCTTCCTATTATACGTTTAACAAAACCTAGTTTCTTTAATGCTGCGCCACATATGTTCTATATGTGTAATCCCCACGATATATCAGATTTCAAGGTAATTCCAAGATTCCTCATTGCTCTTGAGAAATTTCGCTCCAAACTCGGGTCACACCAATTATGAAATGGTTTGCAGTAGGCAGTCGAGGCCCGCAGCGGCGAGATTAAGGGAGACGAGTGAATAACTAACCCGCGGGTGAGGAGGCAGACAGGGCCACGCGGTCCTGTTTCTCCGATTCTCGCTTCTGAAACCCTTCTTAGGCCCTAGTGGGGGAGAGGGGAAGGGTATGGTATGGAGGAAGGACCCCAATAGAACATTACGTAGCAACTACGTGGATATTACGTAGTTTTTAGAGTTCAGTTACGTATACCAGCCCACCGCCTACGTAACGGTGGGCAGCAAATGGTCCCTTAGATTACGTACCAGCAACGTAACCCTGCTGCATAGCTTATCTAATCGCTGTCTTCGGCATTTATCCTCTCGACGGGCAATCATCTTATTAGTCAGTACATCTCCTAAGTTTTGCGAAGGGATAAAAGGAGACGTTGCAGAAATTAGTGTTTTTATTTGGTAATAAGGTTAGGTAGTGGATACATTGTTGTTAGGTAGAACACTGATGAGGTATTATCTGCCCCTATATATGAAGGTAATCCGCTACAACTTTACTGTCTTCGGATAATTATATTTTTGACTATTTTGCAACTTTTTCGGATGAAATATTAGTTGAAAATAGCAGTTCATGAGCACTTCTAAGTGTAGCGTGGCTGCCTAACTTCGACGTAGAATATACCACCTCGTTGACACCTTCAATTTTTAATTTTACGTGCCTCTGCAGGTCCTTGTTTCTTTATCAGCCTTGAAAGCTCGTTTTTCACGTAATTGGACATATTTAATTCCATTTCAGCTCTTAAAATGAGACACCAAGACTTCTTATGCAGCCCAGCTACGTAACATCGATGAACACACTACGTATATGGGCGACGCTGCTCACCGCATTCCCTATGTCTACCTAGACTACCCAATTTCTGCGTAACGTACGCGTTGGGGGATAAGATTCGGCTGCTCCTTCCACAGGCTGAGGCGTGGGAGGGGAGAAGGGTGAGTAAGAAACGGAGGAGAGGGGAACTGAGAAAGTGAGAATCCGTGTCAGATAAGTTTTGAAATGAATCCTCGAGAGGAGGACGGACGAATGGATGGTTGTACGCGGCGGGGGAGGGAACAACTCCTTTAACCGGAGTCTCCTCCACCATGTTCCGAAGGAACCAACATCGCCGCCTCGTTCATTACTACGTTCTGGGGCAAAAGAGACTCCCTTGGGGCACCTGTCAAGCACTTTCCTTACGACTTCAACCCTTATGTGCACACCCGGGTTCCCTGGTCCCCATCCTGTCATATTTTGGATTTTAAATTAGGTAATAATTAAAATTTTCAACTGAGCCTCAGGATTACTTAACTGTGTTCAAAGCAAAATAACCACTGACAATTAATTTTCATTTTTTATAGGTAAACAAAAATGGCGTCGAAGTGCATGTGCTCAGCGGACACACCCGGGTGCCCACTGCCTGAAAAATGAAGATTTAAAAAAACAGATAAAAAAGCCGGGAAATTGATTTATGACATCTTTTAATGAGTTTCTGACATTACAGAGCTTATTAAGGTAGTGCGGGTGAGATAGTTCCCTAATCATAATAGAGACCATATTCGAATGATACGTTTTAATTTCACCAGCTGTGAGACACAAGAATTAAATATTGCATTATTAATGGTGCAATAATATAGTTTTACATGACAGAAATTGTAAGTAATCAAATGAAAATATCCAAATAAGTCTTTAGCTTGACTCATTTTTATCAAGCGGTACGTTTGAAACTCCATCAAAACGGAAGGTTTATTGTGGTCCCGAAAAATTTACTGCAGTGAAAATATGACCAATTTTCAACAATAGTTGAGAAAACATACAAACTACACGCTGTAGATTTTTGACGAGATCTTAGTGTAGGAAATGCCTTTCTTTTAATGTATGATCTCTCTGGAGTGCATAGACGTACCGTTTCCCTTATAAAAGGGCTGGTATTTTCTGGTAAATATCTCGGAAAGTAATGCGGTAAGGGGTTAAATTTTTATTTCAATGGAAGGGTGATTCATTTTTCCTTCAAATGAGACCAAATAATTGATTTATAGGTAAAAATGACATTTCGCTCAAACTACCTTAAATGAATAATTACAACAATTTTATGGCAAATTAGTTAGTACTACACACAGTGACAGATCCAGGGGGGGAAAGGGGGAAATTTTCCTCCCCAAATCCAAGAGAATATTTTTTTCCGAGGCCAATAATTTAATACTTATAAACCGAGCGTCATCTATAGATGACGCTTGACGGTTGTCGGTGTTATTATTGCTGCCGCATACTCTTGGTGTCCCATCACACGAGGCCAATCTGTGGTGCTACCGAGTCGCGTCACTCATAGCTGAACATGGTTTCAAATGGAGAAGTTCACACAAGTAGCGGGCACTAAATTAGACACGGCCGTAGCCGCCACTCAGTCGCAAGCGGTGGCGATGCGGACTCTACCCCTGATGTCAGTGAAAAACAAGATCCCTTATTATTATTTATAATATTATTATATTATAGAATACCAAGTTCCCTGTAAGAATACACATTGTATGTCTAAAAGAAATACTCACATGCTGATAACTTATAATTATCAAAATTTATATGGAAAAAGGTTGCCTACATATATTATACCATATACTTTTAATTGTATGCCTAAGCAATTGAGAAATTTAAAAAGAATGGCAGAAATTAAAAAAGTATCAAGGAGTGGTTAATTAATGATATTGTGAATCTGTAATCCCTTAAAACTAAGCACTATATTTATGAATATGTTACATTTCTGTGATCATTTGTGAATTTTTTTTAACTTATATCATTGCAATATTATGTTACACTATGTCAAATGTATTCATGTTACAGGTTTTTGAAGTTTTTCTTTTTTTTTTCTTCTCCAATGAGATGTGTTTTGAGTTCTGTTTTATGTATGTTAATATTATTTTCCACTATGTAACATGCCGCTGGTATGAATACTATGGAACCTTCTGACAAGCCATGTGGCTTAAAAGGTCCTGATTTAAAAAAATGCAATAAAGGCAAATTGAATTTAAAAAAAAAATTATTTTCGGGAGGTTCACTTTAGACTGTACCCCCAAAATTTGGGGGGGACGGTTGAACCCCTTGACCCCCTCCACTCGCTACGGCCGTTCCCGGAAGTTCCTCCCCCAAAATTTATACCTGGATCCGCCCCTGACTACACAACGGTCCAAACGGGTGAAAACGCTCCATTCGCGACTTGCGTGGCCTTATTTCTGTCTCTCTTAATGGAAGCTGTAGAGGGCATGGGAACTTCAAAGTGATTACGTACCTACGAGGCCTAGTCTAAATGTTCCTGGACTGAGTGAATTACACCAACATATGTCATTGCAGCGGACAGTCGATAGAAATATTTAGTAGAAGACCTCAGAAGTAACCGTTCATGAATGTGCTTGAGACAGGAATAGCTCAAGTGACGAGTAACCTCAACCCCCGCCAAACACCGTGTAGGTAATATTGTGGTGTCCCAATGAGAGGAAACAGAGGTATCATAACTCAGGTAGAATCGCCATGTCGCACAAGGATCAAGGAAATTCAATGAATACTCCGTTATGTTAGATCATTTACTTATAAGAAGTAAGACCCCTTCATATAAAGTGACCCCTTGTTTATTCGTGCACTGCGCCGTCGGGACGGCCAGGGACATGACAATATGTACATGTTTATGCAGCCTCGTTCTTGTATATTGCTGACACAACAACTTGTAGAGCTCCAGATAGTTTTGTGAAGTTATTTTTTTCGTGTTCAACGATTTTTTGACCAGACTTTGTTTGTGACGAAAGAGAAAAAACATTTTCAATTTGATGAAGGCAGCCAGAATCTTCGTGACCACGTATTTCTCCGGAAAATCGATCATACTTATCATTGGAATCACCCCGTGCCACACACTCTTGTGATAACTTGCATGGTACATCGTAGATGTAGATCGTTACATATTACAAAACATTTGTACGCGGATACGACCAGTTGGAAACCAACAAAATATCTATCATCACAGTGGAAAACCAAAAGTGTGTAAAACTTGTCCCAAACGGAAGCATTAGAAGAATTAAAATCGATTTTTTACCAGAGAAGCCTAAAATCTTTCACCAACAGTCATAGTTTCGAATAAATTTATAGAATATACAATATATCATGTTTCTTTTTTCGAAAAAAATTACCCCGCCATATTCCCTTGAGGTGGCTTGTAGGGTACCAGAATTCATATAAAGGTTTTCCTAAAAATGATGTACCTCTATACATTGCACGTATGTAACACCAATTGGTAGAAGTAATACTTTCACTTTATTCTGAAAGTGAGTTTGTCTTCTCGTGCCGGTGCCTATCAAAGGGGTGCGAGCCGGTCACATGAATTGAATTGACGTGTGGCCATTGGAATGAGCAAACATATTGAGGAGAGAGGGAATGGAATGTTGAGAGCAAGGCTCTGATGATTATCATTCGATAGCCATACTTTCAAGAGTCTTTAAGACAATAGTTGGGTCGGGATGAACTTTTCAACCGAACCAATGCTTGCGGTAGCCTTGCAATCCTCGGTGTTTTACGCGCCTAAAATTGTTGGCAGTTAATTTCTGAACGGCCAAGAGGAATTCCTTAATCAGCCAACTGCCGGGAAATATCTGAGTGCATTATTTTGATTGCGGATTAAATATAAGATACCCTTTGAGGGTAAGTGATGCGCAATCGGTTTATCTAATGGTCACTTCCTATTGACTCACTTTTTTTGCGATTGAAGGACGCGATGCACTACGAATCGTATATGTGAGTCCTCGTCCAAATGGGCAATGCTTCAGATGTTACCGCCCTCACGGTGAAAGGGATAAATTGCTTCGCCTTGAAAAAAATATTTAAAAAAACTTAAAGGCCTCTTCTTTGGTAGCGCACGTCGCCCATATCCTGGTGGAGATATGCGACCCTGGATTTTTAGAAGGATGAATTGGGGCTCCTAACATTTCCTAAGGACTTCGAAACTTGATAACATACTCCATCAAAAGTTCGTTTTGCGGACATGAACGATCAATTTGCTTCCCCAGAGACTAGTTAATCTGTGCCTCAAGATACATTCACCTCACATCTTCTGCGCTGTGCAATATTTCTTCAGAGATATTTATGCTAATCTGTCTCATCATTTCCTTGGGCCTTTTCTCTTTCCTTCTGCCCAACATAATTTCATTCTCTAAAGCATAACATTTACTCTTCTATTCGCATTTATTCACCTCTGTTATGCTCAACTATCTAGCAATTGGATACAGCCTTTTTTGCTGTTGTCCAGAAAAAATGTTTATTATATTTCATCTAATATGATGTAGTTCTTCGTTGGTATTTCTCTGTTCAATAATGTCTCATCGTTGCTTAATTGCATAGTTTCTGTTCACGGAATTGAAATTCCATTCATTTAAACACAAGTTATTTCTTAAAATTATGCATTTATACACAGTGCACATATGTAAAACCAATAGGAATGTATGACTGATGTAATTTTAACTCTTTCTTAGCACTTGAGTTGAATTGAAATTATGGCTTTTTTATAGTGGTACGAATATTCTCCACTGCCTCACTTTTTTTGCCAGGGGCTCCAAAATCTCCTTCGATGTCGGCATTTCTACAGATTCTGAATTTTATTCCCACTCCCTTGTTGTAACATTATCAATGATTTCCAAAATCATTAGAGTAAGTAGTTCTCCTAGTAATGACACTTGCATTTATATTAATTCTCTGCGTTTACACAGGTTCTCCTGGGTTACTTGATTCCCTTCATGAACCGGCTCTATTTTTACCGTCGGCATTCTATATGTTATTTATGTATTTAAGTATTCAATTTTTTATCATGGTATCCCCCCTTTCACTAAAATTTTAGACCAAGTCAATATTATCATTAGTTACCAGAAGATTATGGATTAAATCATGAGATTTACCCTCTAATGAGGACAAAAATAATGGAAAATCTGTAATGCAGAAAATTGCGAGTTTTTACAAAGTGATATATCAGAAGTATCCTTGAAATAGAATCTCTTTTTCAGTTACCTTTAAATTCAGGTAGTTCAATAGATATTTAGAAGTATAATTGGAGGATTGTTATGCTACCTACTATCAACTGAGCCACTTGCAGAAGACAGATCCGCAAAATTATCCCTTGCTGATTGAAGAAGTCTAAGATAAAATTCTTGCCCTGTATAGAGCTGTCCTTCAAATGCCACCATATCTTCCGTATTATCTTAATCAATGTTTTCAAGTTGCAATAGTTTTAAAATTTCACATAATTTTTATAAATCTCCGGCAATCTTTCACGTCTGACCCTCATTTTGAATAGCCGTTGGTTTCATTGAAATGGTCCTGGGAAATTCATTAACGCCGGCCGGTTACGTTGGTCATAGCACGGAGGCCTAAGAAGGACTGCCATCATATTATCTTGTAAAATCCCCGAATAATCAGGGTTGAATGAACAACAGCCTTTTCTTGGTGCGACATCCAGTCACTCCTCCACCACGGTTCTGATCTCTTATTTCGGAAAATTTCATGCAATCCTCTACGGATAAAGATATCGTAAAACAATTGATTGGACTTATTAATGATTCGAGACGGGCTCCTCGGAATGAAGTAAAAGAGTGAATATGGCCGTAAAGCTTGATCGTCAAGTTAAGTATTTTGTGTGGTCACTGAGCACTTTCGGTTTTCCACTGTGATGGTTGATTTTTTTGGTTTCCAACACGTCGTATCTGTGTACAAATGTTTTGTAACCTGTTACGACTTTCCGAAGGTGGACTTTTTGATCATTTCCAAAGCTCCACAAGCTGCCATGGAGACAATGTAAAAGTCTTCGATCGTAACTGTGGCAGAGATGAAAATATCACGGTCAAAATCCCAAAAATAAATAAGAACCATTGATTTATTAGCAAAAGCCTATAAATACCTCTCAAAATGTAAACTGTCTCAAACATGAACTTCTATAATTACAGTGATATTCATGCATACTCTAAATCAAGTACTTCTCAAATACTCAGATATGTGAGGGTTATACAGAAAAAACATGTAAGACTTGCTGTCAGATTGTACAATAAAGAAAGTGGGGAAAAAGCGCGAGAGAGCATATCTACATCTACATAACACCCTGCTAGCCGCCGCATAGGCATCTGGCAGGGGGTGTTGGGTCAACAGCCGTGTAAAGATATAAGTTTTTTGGAGATGAAATGGTGACATATATTATAGGAGTGTATTTTGTGGAGCTCAGTTTTTATTGTGGTCGCTTTTTGTGCGCGGAAAGAACGAGTTTTTGTACCTATCTGTCCGGCAATGTAATTCTCTTATTTTGTCCATCAATCAGACCTCGAGATGAAGTGAGGAATCATGATAATATTCTCTATGTCGCTCTGAAAAATATCAGTTCTGAATTTCTCAATCAACCTAATCCTAGCGTGTAGCCTCTGAGTCTCTATGGGCTCCCACATTAATCCCTCTGAAAGTTGTGAGACAGTGTATGGTACGTTCCTAGAAGTTTTTAGCGGAACGCGCTGCTTTCCTTTGTATTTTATTAATTTGTTTGTTTAAATCTTTATGACCAGGGTTCCATATGGTCGTGGCATTTTGGAGGTACGGCCTAACCAGAGCAAAGTAGCATCTCTCTTTGACTTTTTCAACCGAGGACCTTCCTATTATACGTTTAACAAAACCTAGTTTTTTTGATGCTGGGTCACACGTTTTATGTGTATTTAGTAACAATATCAAGTAATAATAAGGCTTCCATAGAAGACATTGAAATCTATGTGAATGACTCCTGTCATTAAATTCACATCCAGCGTTGAAAGAAAAAATATTGTGAAGGCAATACTTGGCAGTTTGGTTTCAACTCTGGAAATAATAAGGAATCTTTCGGATATGTTTCTCTAAGCTGTCGTAAATGTTTCTCTTTAAATTCTGCCACAGGGGCCGCTCGAGAAACTCTACATGTACGCCGCATAATGTCTGGGGATTGGCCAAGTAAACCTTACTTTTTCATGGTTTCCTGAAGATCAGTCATGAGGTATCTTTATCATGGCTGTCTCTTGTAGGTTTGATGCCCAATGAGCACACAATTTTCATTTTCCCCATTGTACTATTAGCGAGATGCGTTGCTCTAGCCGTTGACGATCTACATTTTACATACTATCTACCCATTAAGGGATCCCAAAAATGAAAGGGGAGATATTTTCACCCAAAATGTCTACCTAGTAGAGAACTTTTATGATAGGCAATAAGTTTATCGTGATTAACAAACATGAATTGGTTATAAAGCATTCGTAAATGAGCAAAGATATTTTTGCCTTTTTAAATAAAAATCTAGAAAGCCAGAAAGTTCATTCAAAGGAAGCAATGATTTAGGTTACATAGATATGGAGTGTTAATACTGTTTAGTACACCTGCAATCACATAGGTTACTTCAGGTGAATTTTTTTGGCGATGTCTTACTTCTTACCAGAGATTACTAGCATTTCCAGACGGTAAACTAGAAATCGTGTGAAATCAAGAAAGAAAAAGCTGCCGGGTTAACTATCATTCAATCGAAGCAACGTGAACGAGTCAATACGAGGTGGTCCGTTTACAGATGTTACCATGGTAAAGGAAATCCCAGGAGACCAGGATTGTTGGATATTACGTTAGCAAAAGGAGGAGGGGAATCGCATAGCTTATCCAAGTGGCTCAAATCACTCAAATCCAGTAGGAATCCAGGATCACAAACCACCGTTCCGTCTCTGTAGTCTCGCCTCTTTAGATTCAAAACACACAGTGCAAACACATTGCCTCTCAGCGTTTGGAAGCTCAGGCTGTGCTTAATACCCTATTCTGTGAACTCTCGCTATTCGTAGCCGTGTTTGATTTCACCGGAGGGACCCGGTTGTTACGGACGCTTCATTCTATTTCGCTTGACGATCTTCAGCTGTGCGGATAAGCTCACAGCGTCGTGTGGCCTCGTCCGCCACTTCGAATTTTCCGCGGGGTCAAATATCACCAGGCTCATCCTTTCGCTGGTACTGTCCTCATCCCGTCCTTTTTCCTCCATTGTCTCACTCAGTACTACAAGCAGGGCTTACTGGACGTTTCAATGCCCAGCCAGCGACAACCGAGTTAATAATTCACAAGTTCCCACTCGCGGAAAATCAAGCTAACAAGAGCGGAGCCTCCGGGAAGTGCCTTGCATAATAGATTAACAAGGCACTCGTCCTTTTAAAACAAAGGAGCCTCGTCACTTTTCAGTTTGTTTTTTTTTTCAAACGTTCATTCACTATCATTAAGAGTCCCATTGGAATGGACATGAACCTACCTCATAAATTTTCCATCCCCTCTCTTTTCTACGGACTTTCCCTCATTCTCGTTCGTCTAGTATTTCGGTTATAATGTCCACGACGGATGAATCCAAAACATTGGGGTCAAGATGCAGTATGCACTTTAATTGTTCGGACGTGACTGCCCTCTGGGCAAATACCACCAAAGCTTCTCGCTTGACGTGGTGCATATTCCTTTGGCAAATATTTTGCATGTTCTGCCTTTTTTTAAAGTGAGCTACGTCCTTTTTTTGTCTTCCTCAAGGCAGTGCGAGCGAGATAGTTTCCTAATCATAATAGAGACCTTATACGATACACACGGTTTAGTTTCACCAACTGTGAGACACAAGAATAAATTATTGCATTATTAATGATGCAATAAAATAGTTTTACATGACAGAAATTGTGAGTAATCAAATTAAAATACCTAAATAAGTCTTTTACTTGACTCATTGCTTTCACACGGTACGTTTGAAACTCCATCAAAACGGAGGGTTTATTGTGATTCCGAAGTATGTACTGCGGTGACAATATGATAAATTTTCAAAAAAAGTTGAGATAACACACAAACTATACACTGTTGATTTTTTGACGAGATCAAAGGGTAGGAAATGCCTCATTTTTAATATAAGGTAACTCTGGAGTGCATGAACGTACCATTTCCCATGTAAAAGGGGCTTGTATTTTCTGGCAAATATCTCGGAAAGTAATGTGGTAAGGAATTGCATTTTCGGTGTCATTGGATGGGTGGGATATTTTTCTTTAAAATGAGACCAAATTCATTGACTTCCAGATAAAATGATATTTCGCTCAAACTACCTTTAGTAGTTCAGTTTATTTTCACCGATAAAACTAACAATTAGCCTACAAGGACGATATTTCATTGCATGCGGGACGACGTTAGTCATTGTTCCACTTCCGCCTTTCAAGTCCGAAAACCGTCCAAATTGTTTCCTTGCGATATAATGTGTATTTTTTAAAATTATGCTAACATTAATCATTTTTTCCTGGTTGCTTTGTTTATTATACATAATACAACATTTAAGTGTTTGGTCCAAAGGGATTAATGCCTTTCTGTGGTCAAGGAATTCAAAGAATTCGTTAATATTTTTAATATAAATAAAATTTTATCCAAAGTCACTTTTTGAAGCAATTACAAATCAACTAACACCGTGGGTGTTACCTGGAAAAATAATTTGATCCATGCAGAAGGGAATAAAAACTCGCAGAACATGTAATCCATACTAATTTGTACAAGGAAACCGTCCAAGATTTTGACACATTTTGTCATCTTCAATGTAAATTTCTTAGAAGATGCGATAACTTAGTTTTTCTTAACAATTACGCCATTTTTCGAAACCTGTAATTATTTTCTTGTATTAAATAGCATATGTTATGTAGTCGGCGAGTTTTTTCATTACGAAAATACTTATAGAATTATTTTCATGCCGTTTTACCAAGCATATTAAATTCTCAAAGAGTTGAGGAAGTTTTTCCACCTTTGTTTAAAGTCCCAAGTAACTAATATGTGTGCAAAAATAATAAAACCAAATATCTCCGAAAATTATCATTAGATCGTGTCCTATCACAACAGATTTCTACTTACAGTACACTGGCAATTGTTCAAACGATAATTCACTCGCACTAAAATACTGTGCACAACCATTTATTGACTTAAATCATTTAAATCTATACAGAATTGGCTGATATTATTTCACTGTCTTCAAATCTTGAATTAAAATTGCCTAAACTTGACTAAATTTTGTTTTCTTTGACATGCTGGATAATTTAATGAGGCCAAGTACACATTTAGAACTGATTTTAGGTTTATAATGTTCCCAGTGTACCGGCTTCATAAATCGTGATCTATTCTTGGTCGCAGCAGAATTCCCAGTGTTATTCCGGTACCTACTCGAGTTGAAAGCGCTTTAAGTGAATCATCTCTTCCATTAAGTTAGATAAAAATTGGCAGATTTATGAGTTTTTTCTCGAAATAGATTTCGTATCAGTTCCTTGTCTTTTGAATCTAGCAGGATGGCTTAAATAAACTCTTTGCCGACCTCCCACGTCACTTTACTGGTCTAAAGAAAAACGTCACCTTGAAATAAGAACGGATTTTCATGAGTTTTAACGTTTTGCAATCAAGATTTAATATTTTTTGGCCAGAATTCATGTAATAGTTGCACGTGTCATTTAAGGAAAATAATTTAAATTTATTTTTTTTCATTAAAAAAAAAAAGTTTTCATGACAGTTCAAAAATTATGGATTTAGTTCGAATGAAATAACTTAAGAGGAAAGGCATAAATGATTAAGAAATCTCACCTATGAATGGAAGATCAAATTCTCTACCTGATTACCCAATATGGCATGGAATCTACTAGAGCAACATTGCACAATTTTTTAAGGTAAGTTCATCTTCTGGCCTTTTGGAGCGTTTTGCAAATATTTGTTTGAGAAAAGTCTCACAGTCTTCGCTATGGATGAGCAGTTTTTGTATCAGATTTGATGGGACTTGAAGATTTTTTCTCGCTCTTGACTTCACTGTTACTACTTAGGGCGGAGTAAATGGAGTTAATCACGTGATGCACATGAAGGATGAAGGCTAAATGTGAGGTTATTCACTACAGAGAGATTGGAATGCGCAAAATTCTAAACTCGCTCAGGAGAATATGATGGCTGGAAATGAAATTTATTATATTGTACATCACATAAATCCGTTCCAGCAGCAAATTCAAAAGCCCTCGAACGTGGAAAGGAGTTTTATTTTTCCAAATAAAAGAATCATCATTTATAGGATCAATCTGCTACGGAGCCAATTGAAATATATATTTGACTTTTTACATACATCCTACATCTAATTATTAAAATGATTTTGGGCAAAATGGACAACGACTGGAAAAAGGAGGAATTCCAGGAGAATGAAGATGATGAACAGGTTTTGAAACTGGAAAACTTTTGACAATTTTTGAACAAACATCTTAAAAATGAAAATTTTTTCATGACTCGACATTTTTCCTGATAAATAAAACTTCGAAATCGCCTAGATGTAATATAGCCATTGAAGGTATGACTTACCATAAATATATTCAGAGGGTAACAGTTACTATATTAACATGTGGAATTGCAGTGTTAATTCTTCTATTGAAATATATTCAGGCCATGTAGACGAAGTTAAAGAAACAGTAGGGAAAAAGTTGAATCCTGTAAACAACCTAGTAGTGTCGCAAATAATTGTTGCCACGTTCCATTTCAAATCTCTTCAGTTTCTTCCGATAAGATCGTCCCCTTTAACATTGACGATAAACCTGAAGGCAGTGCAAAAAAACTGAACAAAACAATATACTTAAACAAAAACTGAACAAAATTATAAATATATTCCGATGGTAACAGTTACCATGTAAAATTGCGGTGTTAATTCTTTTATCACAAATATATTCAGGTTAAGCAGACTAAATTAAAGAAAAAGTAGGGAAGAAGTTGAATCCTATAGATGTCCTGGTAGTATTGCAAATCATTATCACCAAGTTCCATTTAAAATCTCTTCAGATTCTTTAAACAAGTTCGTCCCTCTCAAGATTGACGACAAATGTCTGTATAACTGAAAGCAGTAAAAAACACTGAAGATAAATTAAAACAGAACAAAACTGAATATAAATAAAATCTGAACAAAATTATACATATATTCAGACGGTAACAGCTACCATGTGGAATTTTAGTGTTAATTCATCTATCCAAAATATATTCATGTTATGTAGATAACATTAAAGAAATTGTAGAGAAAAAGTTGAATATAAATATATATGTCCTGGTAGTATTGCAAATAATTTTCACCACGTTCCATTTCAAATCTCTTCAGTTCCTTCAGACAAGTTCTTCCCCTTGAAGATTGTCGAAATAACTGAAGGCAGTACCAAAAACTGAACATATCAGCAATTTTATACCGAGTACAAGTGTTTCCAAACTATTTTTTCCGGGACAGTAATGGAGAGGCTTAGACGCTTATTTTCCTCGTACCATTATCTAAAGGACAAGACGTCGGAAATGGGTCTTGGCTCACCCCAGGGGGGAGGGGGGGGGGGCCTTCCGCGTTTCACCCCTGCCCTACTCCGCGCCTTCCTCCACTCCAGCGGTCTCGTCGACGAGAAAGTGGAAAACTTTTGCGATTTAAGTGGGAAGCGAAGAAGGTCTAAGGGATGAAGTGAATCCTGGAACAGAGCGAGAACACTCAACTTCATCGAATGGTGGGAAAAAAATGATTTTAAAAATCGCGGAAACTCCAGGAGAGGATTCCCTCATGAGCGCCGACGGAGTGAAATACTAAAACATGAAAACAAATCAAGGTTTTTTTACCCCTTAACTCTTCTCGGATCTCTTTTCCTTCTTTTCCATCATCATTTCTGATGAATTAAGTTAAATCCTGTTTGGGTGTGGCTGTATGGTCATCTGTGGCAGTACATTTTTAGTAATACTCCCAAGTATTTAGTATACTTGGAAATTGCGACGATTGAGTTAGAAGAATCAGCTACTTCTCCCCTTTTATTAATGAAACTTGGAAATTTTCCACAATATTAACTTTAATATGACCGGTTTCGATGTACTACATCATCATCAGGTGCATCATCGATCGGTTTCGATGTACTACATCATCATCAGGTGCATCATCGATCGGTTTCGATGTACTACATCATCATCAGGTACATCATCGATCGATTTTGATGAACAGTCACTTCATAAAGTAACATGACACTCTATTTTAGCGGTTTGTATAGGTCGGCTTTCGAAGCTGGAAGTACGTTGGCTATCCTGAGCCATCTCTGTTGACTATGAGCATTTACAGGTACAGTATGACATTTATTGAAAGTCAAGAAGGACATAGCCACCAGAGATAGTTCAGGATAGCCAACTTATTTCGAGCTTCGACATCCGACCTATACGAACCGCTAGCGTAGTGTGTCGCGATACTTTATGAAGTGACTGTACATCATCATCAGGTGCATCATCGATCGGTTTCGATGTACTACATCATCATCGACCTGATGATGATGTAGTACATGGAAACCGGTCGTATTAAAATTTACATTGCGGAAAATTGCCAACTTTCATTAATTATGTCATTCCACCAGATTACGCCTGAAACGTCTCTTTTTACTTCTTCCTTGTTATACGCCACTTAGAATACGCTGCCAGTATTTGGGATCCTCATGTGGTAGGCTTAAAAACAGAGTTGGAACGCGTGGAGAGAAGATCAGCAAGATACGTTAAAGGCCGTTATGATAGTCTCGTTAGTGATACTGACCTCATTCAACCACTTGGATGGAAATCGCTTTCAGAAATAAGATTGAAAATTAGACTCAATATTTTAAATTTAAAACCGACTTTTTTCAGACGAAGTTTTCAACAGCCTACGAACTCCAACATACTACGGTAGATCTTATCACGACAATAAAATTAAGGAAGTAGATTGTAGTACAGAGAGGTTTAAAATGTCGTTTTCCCCGCGATCTACAAGAGATCATAATGTTAAGACTTTGAATTAGGTTAGCTGAGAGGCAGTGAAGCTGGTTAATTCAGATGCACCCTAATGCATGTTTCTAAATCTGCCGAGTAGTGCTAACACCATCTTTGCATGTTCCCTGCTTGAATCTTGTGTTACTTGTTCATAGTTACATTATGGATTATTTTAGTAGTTTCTGTAGCATTTGTAACATACAGTGTGGTGCTTGTATATGAAAGTAAATTTCTTCACTGTAGCTCATATTGGTGATAAGTCACACTCTGCCAAACACCCTTGTGGTAGCTAGCAGGGTAATAGGTTGGTGTAGATGTAGATGAAGATAAACGAAGTCTTTGACCAACTGACACTGAGTCATCAAAATAATATTCCTATGACAGACAAGATATAAGAAGTAACTTGAAGCGTCCCCTTGTAAGCGTCTGTCGTTCATAATATACAATCAGCGTAGCACAATTTTCACATTTTTTTGTGATAACCAACCTGCCGGCGCCTAAGTGTCTTAAATACGTAGCTTTAGAGTAGAAACCTTTGTACACACACATATCAGTCATGAGGTCCTTTTCCGCAAAAAATATTGTCGGTTAAGCTTAGCTATCACAGATTGACTAAAAAAACACCTATTTGGATTTAATTTCATCCACAAGATAGAGCGAGGCAATCCCGTTCACTTCCATTAGGAAGCATCATTATGTAACTCTAATTTTATTTGTCTCATAATCTACACAACACTCGCTTAATTTTTCACTGAATACTTTTTAATACACTATAAAACTCGCTTCTCTTCACAGAATATTTTACTACTCACTTTCACAAAGTACGACTAATGTAACACTCAACCGTCTCTCGTCTCCCATCACTCGCGGCCATCTCCCCCGTTTTCATTGTTCAATATTTATTTTTCTTCCGCGTCCTTGGTTACGCATTCTTGGGCCATGGTTTACCTTTCAATATACAAATAAATAAAAAAATAAATTACTTCATAGCATAGTTGTTTTGTTACAAGTCCGACCGCCAGTAATAGTATTATCATAATCACTTACATTGTGTGGGTAGGTCAAAACATTAATTCCACAAAATGAGCAGATTTTTTGTAAAAAAATTGAAAGCTATGCTTTCTTCACATTTTTCGAGTGAAACGGCAAAATTAAAATTTCCAAAAACATTAAAATTACCCTGGAGCTACTCCCACCAGTGGCGGGGTATTTTTCGAAAGACGTGCTTACCAATGATTGATTTCCTCTGCTACTTGTAAATCTCATCCTAGCAAAGTCGGACTTCGGACGTTGGCTTGCCGTGCTAATACGTAAACAACTATGCGGCCCAGGCTTCCGGATTCCTGGGTAAATGTTTTGATAGAATTGAAGTGAACGTAGTGTTTAGCCTCTTAGGTCGATCAAGTAAATCACTCTCTTGGGGAAATATTGATTTCCATTAAGCTAACATCTGCTAGGATATATCCTGTAACATCACTTACGCTGTGATCAGCTAAGTTTGAAGACATTTTTTTCCGAAACCAGCGATGAAAATACTCATAAATTCAGAGTGACACAGAATATTATCATGACGCTTCACTACATCTCTAGGCGTGACCGAAGCAATAAAATAAGAGAGGTATATTGCCGAAAAGATAGGTACAAAAACTCGTTCTTTCCGCGCACAATAAGCGACCGCAATAAAAATCGAGCTCCATTAAATACACTCCCATAATACATGTCACTATTTCACCTCCCAAAACTTATCCCTTGCATCTTTACACGGCCTATCACCCCCTGCCACACGCCCATGCGGCGGCTCGCAGGGTAGTATGTAAATGTTGTCTTTGGGAAAAAAAGCCACCGAGACCTAGAATGGAACCAAAAACCTTTTGATTGCTCGGTAGGAGAGTACATAGAAGGATGTAAGGCAAAGGCGCATGGTTCGAATCCAGGTCGACTGGGTTTTTCATTAATCAATCTCTTATGGGAGAGCTTTGTTCTGACATTTGCTAATTTTTATTCCCGGTTCGTTCATCTTATAAACTTTTCAATGAAACACACATATTAATTTCTTGAAGCAATAGCCGTCAGAATTCTGCGGATTATTTGTACTCCGATTACATCATACTACTTTAGGCGTCTTGTGACGAGAAAGTAAATATGAGATGTTATTTTTCTCCCGTGAGACCTCACTTGTGGTACGCCCCTAGTATCTTGGACCTTTACGGAGTACGACTTCTTTCAAATATTGATCGAATACAGTGGAGGGCAGCTAGATTAAAAAAAATATTACGATAAGCATAGCAGTCCCTTTGCAAAAAATCTGTTGGATTTCAACAGTTACCGTTGGATTTCAACAGTTGCTGTTGGATTTTGACAGTCACTGTTGGATTTTAACAATTACTGTCGAACTTTTCAACAGTAACTGTTGGATTTAACGGTAACTGGTGAAATGCAACAGTTACAACTATATTTACTACTAACCCTCTTCATCATGAGAGTGAATTAAGCTGCATCCATATTTTTAGCGATCTGATGCGCATCTTCACTTCCACTAGATAACTCTAGTCTTGAAGATTTTGACAGTTATTTTCCTCCTTATTTGGGGAAAATAGCGCTCACTTGAATTTAATTATGCAATTTTTAAATGGTTGATTTTTAGTTGGGCTTACTCATACGTTATGCAGCTTAAAAATTGATTTTTCAGCACATACAAGGGTGGATTTAACAGCAATTATCTGGTTTACCAACGGTTGTTGAATTCTAGTCTAACAATTGGATTGTACAGCAATTGTTGGAATGTAAGTACAGTAACTGTTGGATGCAACAATTGTCCCAATTAAATGCTAAAATTTTTCAACAGTTGTTTTGCTAAGGGGTGTTACTAAATTGTTGAGTTAATTACAATTGATCTAAGTGAAAGGTCTGATCGAAGAGAAAAGCATAGATTACATCTTTTTAGAAAGTTTGATGCAGACTATTTTTTGCCGGACGTTCAATATATTTTGCTAGAGCCAAAATATGATGGCAGAAACGATCACAGGCATAAGCTGAAGGATATATACTCACAATAGATTTAAAATGTCATTTTTTCACTCACAATAAGGGATCATAATTGTTGCGATGGATCAGTTCTAGGATAAATAAACCCTTGAAAGGCAAAATAGGATTTTGAACTTGTGCTAAACACCGTATCTTAACATCATTATTAGCCACTAACCTCGAATGCAATTTCCGGCATGATATAGCTCTTGGATGATTCGGTACCTTGTTCAACTATTTATCTGTCGCAGTAATGTTAACAAGGAGTAGTTGTGTACTGCATGGCACCATGTTCTTGTGCGTAGCACTCCTAGTTTCTGGTCTGACCGCGTACCGTCTTCCTGACTGCTTTTGGCCTGCACTAGGCATTCCAGGGGAACGTGCGCGGTTCGGATTTCAGCTGGGATGAGGACTTCATGCCTGGTGTTGAATCACCCCGTGCCACACACCCTAGTGGTGGCTTGCACGGTATTTCGTAGGTGTAGGCAGCTTTTCGTAACCGTTTTGGACTCTGTCTGCAAAAACGGTCTACAGTTGGCGCTGACACCGTCGTCCATTGCAATAGACCCCAAGTTAGCCGTGAAGGTCATGGGAATACTAAAGTAAAACCGCTCTAAGAAACAAAGGTGCAAATCTCTTGGAAATTTAATCACATTTACACTTTTCGATCGACTAAAAACTCCCACCAAATCTACATGAGATGCTGCTCCGTCGCAGTACAGATTAGTTTGGAATGTGGGTGAAAGTCTCTCCGTAACTTGCCCCCTAAGGTGACATAATTCCCTAGTAAGGGCTAGAAAGGAAGGCTTTCAAAGGGGTGTGAAAATTCTATTTAAGGTAGTCCGAGCGAGATAGTTCCCTAGTCATAATAGAGACCATATTCGAATTATTTTAATTTCACCAGCTGTGAGACACACGAATTAAATATTGCATTATTAATGGTGCAATAATATAGTTTAATATAACAGAAATTGTAACAAATTATATGAAAACATCTAAATAAGTCTGAGAAAGTTGTGGTTTGATGTGGTTGAGGAAATTCTTAGGAGGAGGAATGTTAGGAGTCTTAAAAACAGGAGGGCGTGTACGGAGCAGTGTATGGGGGTAAATGAGGAAAAAGAGGTTTGCAAGGATAGATCAGTATGGAAGAAATTATTGAAGCAGAGTTAGGTGTACAAATATGTATTTATGAGTGAAATTTTGTGACTCTGCCTACCCCGGAAGGGAACGGCGTGATTGGTATGTATGTGTATGCATGTAACTCGACTCATTTTTTTCGCGCGGTGAGATTCCTTCAAAACTGAAGGATTTTTATGGCACCCAAGAACCTACTGCGGTGACAATATGATTAATTCTCAAATAAAGTTGAGAAAATATACAAAATACATGCTGTTAGTTTTTTAAGACATCTAAGTGTTAGAAATACCACATTTTGTAAAAAATGTCTCTCAGGAGTGCATAAACGTACCATTTCCCATGTAAAAGGGCTGGTATGTTTCGTCAAAAATCTCGGAAATTAATGTGATAAGGGGTTGAATTTTTGGTGTAATTAGAAGGTCGATATATTTTCTTTTAAAATGAGACCAAATTCATTGATTTCTAGGGAGAATGATATTTCGCTCAAGCTACCTTAAACCCCACCCCGCTCGCCTTACCCTTCAGGACGGGAGGAGGGAATCCTCGAATCCTCGAATCCTCGTGGCGGCGACGCACCCGATTCAACTCCCTACTCGCTGGGACTGGATGAAGGTCTCGGCCGTCAACTCCCAGCTGATGCCTCTCAGGAGACGGAGAAAATGCCCGAGATAGGATCTTTAAAAACAACTCAAGGACACTCTTTTGTTGACGCACGGAGAGGATTGAACGAGATGTATTGAAGCATGTGTGTAAAGCTACGTTTTCATGGACGCGTCAGACGCGCACGCGCGCGACGAGACGCGTCATTTCTTCGCGTGAACCGTTTGCATGCAAGCGAACCTACGCGTAGGAAGTACCTACGCGCCATCTACAGCAGAGAAGATATGGTAAAAAAAGAAGCGTGATGACCGTGTGTACTTATTACTCTACAACCTATTGTTGTTAATTGTGTGTTGATAGTTATCTCGCTCCATCCAAGTGCAATGGTTATTGTTCTTCTTTTTCCTCTACAACTTAATTCCTCTCATCCGCACGCCAACTTCCTGCGAGCTAATTAACGTGCAGTTTTTTAAAGAGAGAAATGGATGCAGTGGCACCACTGAATACCTTTCCCCCACGCCTTCTCCCTTAGGTTTCCATCCCTGTATCGATAGTCCTTATAATTGTACAAGAATGTGTACTTCTCTCGAATTTCGGGGATGATCATTTCATCCATGGAACCTACACTTCGCGGGTCAGCCATGTTTGCGATTCTACGCGTTCCACGCGTCGAAAGTTGAAAGTATTTCAACTCGGGCGACGCGACTCTATGCGAACATACTTGAACTCACGCGAAGAAATCCGGGCTTTTGATTGGCTGAGGATCTCGCTTTCGCCTCTCTTCGTCTGAAACAGGGTAAATTTTTGAAGCCTCCAGCATGCTGACGATAGAACACAGGCATATCTGGTAATCTTTGGGTTCTGCGAGTGTTTTTTGTATTATTTTTGCGACAGTTTCGCCGTGCTCTGCTTCCGGCTTCGTCGAGATTTCTAAAAAACAAGTCTTCTTTTTTATAAATAAATAAATTCGGCACTCAATGAATTAAGAATTAATAAAAATAAAAATTAATTCCAAATAAGTGATTTTCATATGTAAGGGAGTTTATAGCCATCATCCCTATTTATATTTCGGGGTCTCTTTTCAATTTCAATTGCCTCCCATCAAAGCCGCGGAAAGTAACTGTTTTCTTTGTGTAACACTTTTGAAGGATCGATGTTAATGTCGTGGCCTTCCACTGACGCAGTGTGCTCGGCCACAGCAGAGTGATACCAGTCTTTCTTCCGTATTACTCGTTCATGTTCTTTTAATCTGCATCCTATAGATCTTTCAGTTTGGCCCGCGTATGTTCTACCGCAGCTGCAGAAAAGTTCGCACATACCTTCATACATAATGGGAGGTAATGGATCTTTTGCTCCTCGTAGATGGTCTTGAACTCTGGAGGTAGTGTTGTATCTTGTAATGATGTTATGCATTCTCATTATTCTGCCTATGCGATCCGTTGTACCCGCAATGTAAGGCAGCATAGCATATCCCAGAGGTTTAGGAGTCTCTGAGTAGAACACAGGCATTTCGGGAAACTAGTATATTTAACAGAACATAGCGAAAGCGCCTGAGCACACGTTCTCCGTATCAATGCGAACCAACGTCTGCTTTAGTGATATCGCAAGTAGATGTTCGTATGCATGTACATTGTACAGGCATCAAATAGTCCTTTACAATTAGACGTCCAAGGCGGACGAACACTTCAGTAAACGATCAGATGCGTATGCTTCCGCCCGTTATTGCACACTAAACCATATTTATCTAGTTATCATATTGTTTCAGTTCATTAAATGAAACTTCCACAGATTTCAATAATTAGTCTTATGGAAACTATTAAAATTAAATTTATTCCTTCCTATTAAAATCAAAAATAGAATGAATGAGAAAAATGGAATCAAAATCATTTTTCAAGAAGCATCGACTTATTTCTTGATATTTTTACATTCTCATTCTCCTCAAATGTAAAACGTCTTCAGGTAGCACATTCCATTCTTTGGTTCCTTGATTCAAGAGGAATGCACTGAATTATACAAACATATATTATCATATACATAATATACAATCTTGGTTATTTACTCAAGAAAGAATAGAGGATACTTTGTTATATTGTATCGTGATAAACTTGATAATTCCGCTTAAAGTACTGATAACCCCATGTAATATCGTGTATCTATTTCCATGTTCAATTACGTAAAAGACAAACGCATAAGTATTGACCAAATGGTGGTAGTCTTTAATACATGTCCTCCTATTAGGCTACCTAATATTACTCACGTTGTGAAGATTAATGTATGTCTAATTGTGTTGAGTAATAAATATTATTATTAAAATATAATTATTTTTTGATGCCTTCATTCTATTTTTGTCTATAAACTTATTTTCCGAGAAGCACCTTCATTTTCGAATATTTTAGTAATTTCCTCCTCAGTCTTTTCCGGGGTAGTTCATCTCTTTCAGGTGATCTGATTGCGTATTTGATTTCCACTTTTTTATTTTGAAAAACATAGAGCAAATGCAGTAACATAAAAAAGTGAAAAAATTCCGTTTATATTTACTGAAATTACCACCAATTGATAAAATATAATTATTTGAAGCTTAATTTGACGCATTTGCACTACTCCATAAGCTGGAATCGCCCTCGAAACGACAGTTTAATTTCACGACTGTATAAAATAGCTTTGGTGAGCTACACCATGTTTTTCAAGGACTTAGGAAAAACTACACGCCGTTAGATTTCTGAAGCGATCCGTGGGGCCGAATTTTCTCATTTTTTTCAAACGTTTTCACCACGGCGCGACTGGACAAATCATATCCCATCGAAAATTGCTTATATTTTTTTAAAAGACTGTTCTTCAGGGATTACCCGGATTAAGAATTAAGAGGACAACATTTCTTCTCCTAAGCTTGAACAATTTTTTGGACTGATTTAACATCTCCGAGGACATCTCCAGTCTTTATAGCCACGTAATGCAAAAGTTTTCGTAATTGGCTTACATTTGTTTTGGCACATTTCTCAATATGGAGTCAGGTATGGGAATGATGTTTTGACTATCATAGAAAGATGTGATCTTTTTCTTTCCGGTGAGGTGAAATCCTCTGACCTTTAAGGGAAGAGGTATCTCACTTGAGGCATCTTAATCTAGAAGTGAAAGGCGGAACAAAGGAAGATTTAAGCTCTGACGCCCGTGGCGCGGTTAGTCCTTCCCCATATGAGATTAGGAATTCGGCGAATCACGACTCCGCCCCTTCAACCTGTCACGGCTGACAATTAAATTGTAGGCTTGTCTCAAAACACCAGAGTTGGCCCAGAACGATTGGATCTCTATATCCGTGGCGTTTCTTCAATCCTATAATCCCTAGCGAACCGTGTTTTGAAATCAATGCCAAACTGCCGCTCAACTGAAAATGGGAATCAGGGCTTCAAGGCTGTCAGACGTTCGCGGATACTTTTTTTAAACGAATCTGAGAGTGGTTTATGAGTTTTAAATGAGAGTCGGGATTTTGTCTGCTGTTGTAGGGGCAGCAAATTTGCTATGATGATATTTTGTTAATCTTCGGATCAGTGTTGAAAAATAAATTTTGCTTATCACGTCGTAAAACCTTCAATAAATGTAATCCTCAAGTCCCCTTTTCAAAAAGAAGTTACTATCCTCCCCGTTATAACCTCCTCTTCAAAAGTAGTTGCAAAAACTTTCTCTAAATCAGTTAAGTAGTTTGAATAATGTCCCTAGTCATAAAGAGACCGTAGAATAATTTTATTTCAAAATGAAACAATTTCATATTTAGGAGAGAAAAAAATCGCTTTTCGCTGATAATATTATCAGCAATTATGTAGATATACTTAATAAGGCTTTATTTTAATTATATTGATACTCGTGGTACGCTATAATGGACTCTAAAACCAAAAATTTTCTCTGTGCCTTCGTTCTAAGTTGCACAGTGAGTAATATATCAATTTTTTTGAAATGAAGGAAATGGAATACCAAATAATCATCTTAACATTTATGACGTACTTGAGGAGTCAGGACTTGCTTGAATTTAGATAGAGTCTCTTTGTAGACTCATTTTAAGATTTAGTTTGAGATATTTTTGTCTCCTTGGAGATTCAATTAAAAAAACTCTTGAGACTTAAAATACGGAGTTCACATCATACCGCATACCTAAGTGCATATCAGATAGGAATACCATATCCCATGGAAAATGGCTTCCGTTGTTTTTTGGTATATATCTCAAACAGCAGTGGGAATGGTGGTTGGTATATTGGTTGCATTAGAAAAAGGGTAGATTTGCGTATCTGTAAAGTGACCAGATTAATTTAATTAAATTTTATTGGCCGATATATCTGAGGGTAAGGACAATCAAAAAGGGGTATTGAAAGAATGAGAGTGAACATTGCATTCATTTGAAGGTATTCCGCACATTTATCATAGTGTTCACAGACGTGAATTCCTTACTTATGTTCATCATACTACGCAGCAAAGGTTATGAAAGTGAACTGCAGTAGTTTAGAATGTTTGTTTTTGTAACACATGTCATTGGCTGTGAGTGGTGATTCTTTTATGGTAGTCCAACAAGTATTGTTGTGGATAAATGTTTTGCCGGTCTCAACATAAGGCAATGTGATAGCTGTTATGCTGTATAAACAATTAGGTAAATGTCCTCTTCCGTCACACACCTTTCAAATACTCATTCCCGGAAATTGGTGATCTTAAGGATAATGACTGTGACATAGTTTAGTTCTTTAAGAATCACAGTACAAAACAAAAGTTACAGCAAAGTTGTTAAGCCACAGATTTTTGAGATATTCACGTTAGAAAATGACCAATTTTCGCCGTTTTTCCGACTTTTTCGACGCCATTTTCTCAGTTTCGCGAAAGCTCCGACAGAGGGATATTTCTAACTTCACCTCTACAATATACGTTTTATACGTCTCTACATGCCTACACCACCTATTTCCACCCTTCTAATCACCAACCGTCTCGAGGGAGATTTTTTTCTAGAAAATATACGTCTCTACATGCCCACACCTCATATTTCCACCCTTCTCATCACCAACCGTCTCGAGGGAGATTTTTTTCTAGAAAATATACGTCTCTACATGCCTAATCCTCATATTTCCACCCTAGTAATCAACAACCCTCTCGAGGGAGATTTTATTTTAGAAAATATACGTAAATAACATGGAACGGGAGGTGTTAGTAGGTAAACGCAACTCAGCGACTGTCGCGCCACGCTGCGATCAAAAGTGGAAACAGTGCAATGGCGGCCAGGAAAAACGTCACCTCAAGCTTTAAAAATTTCCTATTAATCGTACATTACTTATTCTCCCAAAATAATATTATCACTAGATACCGGCATCTTTCTAGTTTCTGTCACATAAATTTCGCGGCGATACGCTATGTGAAAAGGGTCGAAAACAATTTTCGAAAGGTGTGTGACGGAAGCGGACATTTACCAACAATTATATTTGGAATTCGTTTTTTCTTTATGAATACATATTTTCCCCACAGAGTCATTCACTCAACGTAACGTACTCAACAATTACTGGTGTACCTTTTCCAGGATTCTTTTGTTTTGCTCATAAATTTGATAATCTTGCTCGAAATTATTGAAAATACCATGAGAAATTATTATCCTCAAAATTTTTTCCACATGCAAGGAAGCTTTAACCAACGTATCACTTTGCTCTGGGAAAATTGGTATTCGAGGATTTTCAGTTCTACAAAAAAAAAGTTGTAGAGGAAAATTCCCCATAGTTTAAGAGAGTTACCTTGAGAAAGAAATTTTTTATGGGTAATTTCATTCATTCCCCTATGTTCTAGGGAATACTTTTAGGGAAATTTCTATCAGGGATGGAACAAATATGGCGCACAATGTTTTAGCTTCAGGCATTGACCGCCACAGTGAGCGCTCTCCATCAACCTAAACGGTTAATATCTATTGCCCTCTCCGTCTACCTCAACGGTTAATACCAATTGCCCTCAACCCCATCTTCTTTGTACATCTTCCTCCGTCTCCAGAGGCCGGAATAACGCTCAACTCCATATAACTGTATCCCTAGAATCTCCTCTTCATTCTCTTTTTTTTTTTGTTTGGTCTCCCCAAACCTCTAACCCCGGAATTCCTCTCGGAGCGCCTCCGTTCCTCGCCGCACTATCCCCTTAAAAAAAATAAAAGAGGGGGAAACATTAAAAAAAAAGAAGAACAGAAGGAAGGAGAAGCGTTTACGTTTCGGGAGATTTCAGAACACGTGGAGTAGGGACCTCTCTCTACTTCACTCTCCTTCTGTTCCTCTCTCTTGCTCTCTTCAGAATATTCTTCTCCCACGCTTTGGCGAGCTCGTTCCGAGAGACCCTTGTTTTATTTTCTCCCACGCTTTCTTCTCCGTCCCTTCCTGTCCTTCGTTCTCTCCACTGGAATAAAAGGGTCAAGAAGGGGGAGGGCGAGTGTAGGGAAAGAGCCAAGTAACCTTTCTCCCTCAGCAGTGTCCCTCCCTCAATTCTTCTTGTCTGCGTTTGCCTCGTACAATTCCTCCCTCGGCTTTTATTTTCAATCTTTTTCGGTCGCCTGGGGAACCGCTGAGTCGGCGCGAAACAATGTGGCCGTGTTCGTCGAATCTACTGTTACATCTTTTCTGCTAAGCCGCTCTCAAACTTGCACTTCGAGCACATGCCAGGAACGCTGTCTGCGGATGGAACATCCCCATGCTGTTCGGGCAGAGAAATTAGATAGTACAGAATCCGCTCCAATGATCGAAGAAGAAAGTAGGTGGTGACTTAAACCATGAAGTCGAGGTCCGTTTATTTTTAGGTAAGTGATCCAGGAGCATAAACGTAGGTGAAATAGAAGGGAAAGCCCCCAGAGGAAGACCCAGGAATAAGTTCATGGACCAAATAAAGAGGGAAGTATACATAGGAGGAGATACCAGGAGGTGAGGGAACGAACATTAGAGAGGGAACGGAAGTCAACCAATCTCAGGATTGAACGACCAATAATGATGAAGTGATCCACCTAATTTGGACGAGTTTAAACAATGTTTATTTCCATAAACCGGAACAATATTGATATGGTGACAAGAGTCCTTTATCCGTGAATGCTTTTCATGAATAACGCTATTTTCTCTTGGATATGATTTATATTTTGCATTTACAGAGGTAAATCGTAACATTACCACGAATAATCTCAGACAGCAATACCGATATTTTTGGTGTATTTTTAAAACTATTTGTTGATACTGACCGATTGCGCATTCTAATGATTTCACCGTTCTATCGTGCCGTTTAGGTTCATCTGTTTCTTTCTTTATACATATAAACCCATCACATAGTTACCTTCTAGGGTATGGACAGTCAAAAATTTTTATTTCCCGACGATAGGCTAGTAAAACTAATTCTACCTTAAATATTTACTCCACGAATTAGATTATCCAAAAGAATCATTTACTTAACGTCTACTAATTATGAAGCCACGTTCTCTGTATTTCTTTTGTAAAGTCCCTCGTCCAAAGGATTTAATTGGATATTTGGGGAGGTGACCGACAGCTAAGGTCATTTGCGCCATAGGGGACAGGTAAGGGAGGAAGAGTAGACCCGGCGTTGGGATTAGACTGCTCTTAACGAAAGACGCCAAGGGGACCACGGTTTAACGTCTTATCCGACAGACGGAGTACTGTACTTTAAGTGTCCTCCACAAGACACTCAAGTGGGGATCGGGTTTCCGCTTAAAAAAATCCTCCTCTGCAAGAATCCTCCTGATCCCCCCTCGTCCTAAGATACAAAATAACTCTAAATTCGTATCCAATTATCTGTGTCGTTTTTAAGGGCAATAGAGTTTTCTTCGAGAGAAAAAAGCCCTTTGGTCAGCATCAATTATAGCTGTGAATTTGTTCCATTATTTCAGTTCTTTTAGAATAGCAAGCTTCCTTTTTTACTTCACCATCTATTTCATGCTAAAGTGAGACTTAAGTTCTAACACGTGAAATTGGCAATAGAGTTTTGGTATTAAATGTCATCCCAAGTATAGAAGGTGTGAGGTGGTCCATTGGTAGTCGTTTCACATCCCATCCTGAGGGTCACATGCTCGAAAGTTGTGGAAACTGACAAAATCCGTTTTCCTGAATGTAGAAAACAACTTCATCTACATCTACATCTACATACTACCCCGCAAGCCGCCTCAAAAGGCGTGTTAGGACACCAGCCGTAAAAAAAAATCAAAGTTCCGCCTAGCATTTATTAAATTCCTTAATTGTTCGGGGGAAAAACGAATTCCCATACCTATCCGTTCGGCAAAATATCTCTCTTAATTTTTCGATTCTGTCGGACCTGGAAATATAATGCGGTTCTAATATGATGTTCTCCATGTCGCTCTGAAATATATTCATTCTCAATTGCTCAAGCAATCTAAGCCTAGCGCGTAGCCTCCGAGTCTCTAGCGGCTCCCACCCTAAATCGTTCAAAATATGTGTAACGCTTTCTGTACGGCCGTATCAGTTTTTGACGAATCGCGCAGCTTTCCTTTGTATTTTATTAAGTTCATGGACTAGGTCTTTCTCCGCCGGATCCCATATGCTCGCTGCATATTCAAGGTGAGGCCGGACGAGAGCGAAATAGCACCTCTCCTTCACTTTCTCATCCGAAGATCTTCCCACAACACGCTTGACAAATCCTAGCTTCTTCAGGGCTCTGCCACAAATATTTCTTATATGTGTCCCCCACGATAGGTTCGAAGTTATCGTAACTCCCAGGTATTTCACTTCATCTGTCGCATTTATGCTAACGCCATTCACAGCATATACATGGGGATAGTTGGACGACCTACGCAAGAAATGCACCGCCGTGCATTTGCTCAGATTAAGTTCTAGCTTATGCATGCTACCGCAAATGACTTCACGACTGAGAGGCAGTAGTCTCAGTAGATGGCACTGATTGCGCAGATCAAGAATATCTAACAGGTATCAAGAGGCAGATCTTCGGGTGAATCCACGGAATCGGCCCAGGTACTGCAGTATGGATGGCAACGGTGAAGGGATCAAATAAGATGCAGCCTTGCATTCGATTTATACATGAGATGCTGGAATTCCCCTCGGCCAATTATTCCGAAGGTAAAATAGTTCCCCAATCGGATCTCTGGGTGAAGATTACTGGGAAGGATTCATCAGTCAGAGAGAACAATGCCAAAAAATAACTTCCTCCACTAGCCAATAGATCGAGTGTTAATAATTTCAAACGACTGATCTTGCAATGAAACATCATACAGGGTCTGTCCCAACAGTTCCAGTAACCACAAAAATGGTATTTTTTGACCAAAAATGTGTGATTCAGAGTGAGTTCGTACCTCAAGGACAAACAATAAACAGTCAGTTTTACTGTGAAGTGCTCAAACGGTTGAGAAACAGGATGCGACACGTCCGAGAGGACATTTGTGACAACTGGATCCTGCATTACGACAATCCGTCAAGCAACACCGAGCAACACATTGGTGCCAAATTGCTTGTAAAAATGGGTGTGGCAATGCTGCCTCAGCCGCCGTACAGCCCCGACTTGACAACACCGGACTTCTGTTTATTCCTCAAGATAAAAAGAACTCTGAAAGGACACCGCCACGGGACGCTGGAGGCGTTAAAAGAAGCTTCGACGGCCTATCTACGGAGTCTCCCCATTAAGGCCTTCCAAGAAGCCTAACCAGGCGAGGGTGAAGCGTTGAAAAATGTGCATCGAGTTGGGAGGAGAGTACTTTGAAAAGTTCTTAAGAGATTGTCAAAAACATGATATTTTGAACTTTTGAAAAAAAATACCGGAACTATTGGGACGGATCCTTTTTTTTAAATAACCATCTGATTCGAGAGAGAATTTGAGGTGTACACTCTTTATTCTTAAGGGTAGCTTTGAGAGATTGTATAAAATCCATGACGATGACTTTCGCACAAAGCTTGTAATAATTCTTCCAGATATTTTCAGTTCCGCTGAAGGAAACAAAAAATAAATCAAGGCAAATTTCCAAACATTGCATGTAACAAATGACGTGGTGCGAAGTCACTCGCACGGGTGCATATACACCAGGGTTGAAATTCGCTATGAAAAAATCAATGATTATTTCATAGCAAATTTCAACCCTGGTGTAAATCAAGGCAGTTGAGTTTCCGGCAGTACTCGAGCGCAGAACACAACAGAGCCAAGGAAGGGTTCTCAAATGTAATACTTATCCTCTAAGTGGGCCGTTAGACTCTGAATCCCATGAACTACTCCAATAAAGTGAATGGAGGTCATAGAGCCGCGCTAGCTCTGGAATTCCTGCACTTATTGAGCCTAATCACCTTATTTCACAAAAAGGATTAAATATCCTCTAATAATTAAATAAAAGGGTAGTTATGGTAAACGGCAAAGAAATATGGTACTCACATGTGGAGGAATGTATTTGTAAAATTAAACCATTACTTATATTAAATTATGTCGTCATTTGCCGTGCAATCCTAAGAATTGGTTGGCTGCAGCCCTCCACCCTTCCCCATCTAATGCTAGTTCCCTTACCTCCTGGTATCTCTTCCTATGAACTTCCCTCATTATTTCATCCATGAACTTGTTTCTGGGTCTTCCTCTGGGGACTTTTCCCTCTATTTTGCCTTCAATGATGTTCTTCACAATAGAGGTGGGAATTTTGGTTCATTTTGTGGATTCGGTTCATGGGATTTGATTCGTGGCAATGATTCGATTCTTTAAATCGTTTATAATGAACCGAATGAACCAAATCCACGAGTGAATCTCGAATCCATGTGAATCTCGAATCCGTGTGAATCTCGAATCCATGTGAACCTCGAATCCAAGTGAAACTCGAATCCATGTGAATCTCGAATCCGTGTGAATCTCGAATCCATGTGAACCTCGAATCCAAGTGAAACTCGAATCCATGTGAATCTTGAATCCATGTGAATCCGTCGACTTACTGCATTTTAAATATTAGTGTGCGAAATAACAAAAAAAAGTGAAGTGTGATGTTCCGATTCGGAAACACAAGACCTTTGACAAGGTGTTTCAAGGGTATTTACAGGGTTCTTATTGAACGATTTGGATTTGGCGGATTCGGAGAATTGCTAGCAGAATCTTCTACCCAAAATGTTCATATTGAACGATTTGTGTGGAAATCCAAATCGTTCAAATTGAACGATTTGGATTCGCTGGATTTGAATCTTCCACACAAATCGTTCATATTGAGCGATTTGGATTCGGTGGATTTAAATCTTCCATCAAATCGTTCATTTTGAACGATTCGAGTGGAAAATGTAGATTCAATTCATTCGGTTCATGCCACTGAATCGTTCATTCTGAACGATTCATTCATGAACGACACAGCTCTACTTCACAAGTCCATTGAGTCTCAGGGTGTGTCCAATCCATCTAGTTCTTATTTTCTCTATGGTGCTCCATATGGTCCTTTCCTCTCTACTCTTCGGTACACATCATCATTTCTTATTTCTTCCATCCATTTTACCTACATTCTCCCATTCTACCTCTTACAGCACCAAGCTTCGAAGGATTCTTGTCTTTTCTGGTCAGCTTTTCCAATGGTCCATGTTTCCGATCCATAGGGTGCTACGCTCCACGCGAATGTTTTTACATACTGTTTCCTTGTTTGCATCTCTATCTTCGTTGAGTACAGCAGTTGGCTTTGTGCCATGAACACCTTCTTAGCTTGGGCTATTCTCCGCTTGATATCCCTTGTACTTCTTCCGTCTCACGTGATGGTACTTCCGAGATAGGTGAAGGAATCCACTTGCTCCAATTTCTCCTTCGTCTTATTTGTTTTCATGTTGTATTTTTGATGAATTTCAAGGGGAAAAAACACACTTTCCATAGTTTCTTTTTATCCTTCATTATACTGCTCTAATTTCCCTCCTACCATTAAATTCTTCATCACATCTATAATCATATAACGCGCACTGATGGGGCAAACTTTCCCCGATAGATGGTGTCTTTAAATCTCAGAATTCTGAGCAGTTCCTTTTCCATAAACACTAGAATCACCAGAGTGTCCTCGTCTCCAATGGCCGCCTAAAGGTTCTTTTTGCCTCAGTTCACACTTAATTAAAAACTAACCTCCATTTTCCTGAAAAAAGTGTGAGGAATCAACGGTTTTTGTAAATGTCTAACCCAACATTACTATGCATTGCCATTAATATATAATTTATTGATTTTCTTTGTAAATGATTAGAGGTTCAGTTATGAACAACACTGCATGCAGTTCTGCCCTGCGCCATGTATTTTTCGCAATGTAAGTCAAAGTTGTTGCAGATTAGGGATGCCACATTGACTATATATCATCGAGTAGCCAATTTATAGACGATTCTTAAAGAACTCACCATTCACTCAATTTTCGACTAATTTGACTATCCGATGTTTTCGAAGCCTTGGGTAAGAAACATCGAACAGTCCAATACATCGATATCGATGTGGCATCCCTATTTCACTCATAATAATGGTGTATAGGAATAAAATCAATTGTTATTTTCTAACCATTGCAATTGAGAAAATTATGTGGTGTGTAGTCTCACGAATGGGCGCAAAAGTATGCATCAAACTGAGTGAAATCCAACATGATAAAATAACTGAATTAACTTACACATTAAATAATCGAAAACAAAGTAACAGGCTTCGTCTCAATCCAGTTCAAGTATGATTTTTGTTCCAACTTTGGCACAATATATTTTTTAATGTATTTTTGTAAATCTTCAATTATATACAGGAGAGTAACTTTAACAGGCCGTTTTCACTGGGCACTTTATTGCGCAATCTGATGCGTGTTCGGATGAGCATTGAACATTGCGTCGAGTGTGGTGGAGAATTGCAAGAATGCATGCGTACATGCACAAACGACAGATGAGAAAATAACCCCTGTCATAATTCCATGCCCGCGCCCTTGCAATTTCTGTAATTCAGGCTGCGCAATTAAGTGCATCGCATAAAAAGGCATTTACATCTTTCAATCTGGCATTTTACCGCGTTAAATTCACCTCAAAAATATTATAGGTCACATACTTATCATGGCCCTAAAAAAAAGAATGGAAAACAGTGATAGGCATGTAAAGACAGTTTGGGGTACAAATGATACCTAGGTGGTTCCAATGTTAACCCTCTAAGGGCGAGCGAGAAAAATTTATTTGTTACGTTTCAAAATTATTTAAATATATGCTTTCTAAGAGGCTTTACCATTAAGTTTGCTGCGCTAGACAGAATTGCAACCCCCTCTGAGTGTGCGACACATCCTGACGGAGTGTGATAAATACCGGTCTTCTCGAGATAAACACAAGGTCAACGGTACCTTAGGACACATCCTAGGTGACCCTCCCGATTGCCTCACCCGAGTAATTGCGTTTTTAAAAGAAATCAACGTTTTTAATAAATTATAAATTTTTTATATGTATATGCGTATTATACAACGTTATGCAAATTTTATCTCACATTAGTACTGAAGCGATTTAGCTTCAATTACACAAACCTGGTATTACCTATGGACGAGAGTAGTGCAAAATGACCGCAGTAGTCGACGCACCCTTAAACAATAATTCTACTACTACTACTACTACAGAATTGCAACGCTTCAGATAAAGTGTGTGGAAAATTGCGTCACTTTCGGCGGTTCGTCAAGTAATTTGACAGATGAATGTGTGACGCTATTCACTGACGATGGCGTGCCTGGTGGAGCTCTGCAATTGATAGTTTTAGCCGTCATATGAAGAAAAAGTTGGGACAGTTTAAAAAAGATACGTTATGAAGGTAATGATTAAGTATACCTTGTGTAAATATTAATGTGTAAAGTATTATTTTAAATTAAATATGTAAAATACAAATACGTCACATTTCAAAAATAAATCAATTTCAAAATAAATTATTATCAAATGAACTGCAATTTTTTAATGCTTGAATAGCGCTTTAAAAAACCAATATGGTAGCATTATTTTTTATATAATTACGTGTTTAATTTAATTATGTATTTTTTAAATTTAATTATGTCTATAATTTTTGTATAATTTATATATATATATATATATATATATATATATAATTATGAACATCAGTATTTTTCATGCTGATGTTTCATAATGATATTCATAGAGGGATATAGCATGAGCATTAGTTTACCCCTAACAATAAAAAGCTAAAATTTTTTTCCTGTGGTTTCGGTTCCTTCTCTTGATCCCAACGCTTTCCCACCTTTTTCTCGAACCTCTTCAACTCCTTTCTCTTCTTCCCTCGACTCTTTTTTTTCCACCCTTTCCCCTCTTCACTCTCCTCATTCCGCTAATTTCCCTCAACCTCCCCCTCTCCGCCCTCTCCGCCCCCTCGTTCACCCACCCTTCCGCCCACTTCCACCCTCCCCCTTCCCCCTCGCGACGACTTCCAGAATCCGCAATTGCGTTTAACTGGCTGGCGCGCAAGGGGGGGACGCCCAGGGACCCCCGCGCGCGCAGGGAGAGAATTTTATGTGTTCTAGAATTGCTTCGGAGGGGAAACTGGGGCAAAAAATGTTCCCCAAAATAAAAAGACGAACGTTCCCTTTTTATTCATACCCCTTCTCTCTTTTTCTCCCTCCTAGCCCTTAATTCTTTTTCTCCCGAAAGACTACTTCAGCTCCTCATACACCGGGCTCCCAGCCCCTCCCTTTCACTTTTCGATTGACATCACACCGCCTTGTCCACCCTCACCATTCCCCCCTTTTAGTGAAATGACAACACCAAACATATACATAAAACCGGCAATCTACATTCCCAGCCACTGGTAAAGCTCAAATAAAATTCCTCACCAATCGATAATTTTCCAAATGCTGAAATGCGAACTATTTTATGCCACATACTACCAAACGTTTTCCAGTCACCGACCCCTTGGTTCCAAAAACCTTTGCTCAACGCCCTCCAAATGCTAACACTAAAATCATACACGACGTCTACCAGTCCATCTGACCGGATCTGCTCGGTATGGTGAACGCAAAGGGCTAGTGGGATCGATCTGAGCAGCGGACTGACTCGGCTCGCTTTCTCAGCCAGTCTGAGATTTCAGATAGATCGGAACCAGCGGATCTGCGGCGCTCCACGTTATTCTTTTGGATGTCATACGGAAACAAAATATTACCATTATAATTCAAGGCGTTAGTTGTAACCAATTGTAACAAGAGTGTAGTCATGGCGAGTGGAGTGACGTTGATGATATCGTAGCACATTGATATTCCATCGGTAACTGAGCAATTTTGTTCACTCGGAATGCGACTGAAAATTTGAAACTCTGCGTTTGTTTACACACATAGGGTCAATCGTGCTTCAACTGAGTGATTCGATTGTGCACTATCGAAAACTTTCAGCCCGTGTTGGTGAACCACGCGATCTGAATCGGCTTTCTTGGAATTTTCAGAACGGTCCGAGTTCATATCGATCTGAGATTGATTGGTGAGCGTAGTGATAGACTACATGACTAAATCAGGACTATAGTTAAGATCAAGTGTTTGTCCATTTCGAATACAATTAATAGACACCTTGTTCACCCCAGGGTATGCATTTGTGATACCCTTCGGTCAGATCTCTACCTACGCTATCCCCTTGTTTCTTTTGGTCCATAGCAACACCTCTCGGAGTCGGACGCCCACTTTCGGAATCACTGGTCTAGTCTAGTCGGATCACGTTCCAAAGCATCTGATTTCGCGAAGTGAAACCACCTAAAATCTAATAAAATAGGATGTAGTCCGAATGATAATGCTAATAAACGGCAACTTAAACTCTGCAGAAAAATTGTAGGATAAAACTTCATTCGGCAATCAAGATGAAAATAAGAGGTATTTCTTCTACATCTCTTGGAATAACTTATACCCGATTATTTTCGACTCTTCCGTCAGGAAATTGGAAACCTTAGGCTTGCCATTTGCAAAAAGATGACGATTGATACTCAGACTCTCAGTCCTGCATATCTCGGAGGCTTCAGTTGCTTTCAGAGAAGAAAATTGCTGACAGCTGTTCGAACCTGGAGGCGCTGATTAAATACAGAAGATGGTAAAGTGACTGCAAAAAGTAGCGTGACTGTTTAACAGCGTCTGTAGCTGCGCACCAGGTTTTCAATTCACTAAATTTCCTCATGGAGTTACCCAGCTCATCTACATCTACCTAATGCCCTGCGAGCCACCACGAGGGTGTGTGGCAGGGGGCGAAGATCACCAAACATGCACTATTGCCATGCAAGTAGGATATTTAAGGTAGGCATGCTAGAGAACAGGGTCACATGCAGCTAGGTGGTCAGTATCTACATAATAAGAAAGGGATTATTGGTTGTTATTACATGCATCATGCACTACAGACTACTCTAACTATATTTCACCTACCTATCCCTTTGCTACGCTGCCTATTGTTCTCTCTTATGGTACGCGGGAAAAATGACATTTTAAATCTATCGGTACGACAAACCTAATCTTGTTAATATGATCAAACCTAGCAAAATATGCAGGGGTTCTCAATATATATCTAACGTCACCTTTGAACAAATCGGTTTCGAATTTACTTAAAAGGTTTAACCTATATTTTAACCTGCGTTCTGATAGTAATTCCCATCATAGTTCTTCTATTAAACTCGTAACACTTATACAATTATCATTACGGCCTTTAACAAATCTAGCGGATCTCCTTTGAACACGCTCTAATTCTTTTATCATACCTTCCTCGTACTAGCATATGTATCCTTCCTTACTTTCTCGTACTTCCTCATGTATTAGCATAGAGCATTACAAGAACAGCGTTGCCAGCATATGACATATTTTATCTGTCAAAGCATGAATGGGAAATATTAAATATATAGAGAAAACTTCATCACCATCAATAGCAACTCCAGTGTCGCGGGTGTTGTCTATCAGCCTCTTCCAACTTCTTTTATCTTGGTATGTTTGTTGACATTGAACTTCCTCCCAAGAGCTCCATCTCAGTTGAATGTCTTGTTTTAGTTGGTCGATCCACTTCCATCTTGGTCTGCCCACTCTTCTCTTCCCTGGCATTTCCTTTTCCAACCATACCTTAGCTGTTCTGGTCTGTTCCATCCTCATCACATGACCATACCATCCCAGCCCGGATCTCCTGACTTTTTCAATTAATGGTATTTTGCATCCAACCAGTTTTCTTATGCCTTCATTTTTCTGCCTGTCAAGTCTTGTCTTTTGTACCACCGTCCTTAGGAATATCATTTCGTTGGCTTGTAATCTGCCGATGTCTCTACTTGATAGTATAGAAGTTTCTAAGCAAAATGATATGATATGTAACAAAGTAAGACTTATTAATGGTCATTTTTGCAGCTCTTGGCACATTTTTGTCCCAAAGAAGACTCCTTACTTGGTGGTTAAAAACTTGACGCTTTGTTCAATCTGTTTGTAATTTCCAAAGAATCTAAGCCAATAGAGAAAACATCTCCTCTCAAAAGTAGCAAAAATTGTTAAATATATATTCTACACTTGGAGTTCTAAATGTCATCGTTGATGAATAAATGGCTAGAACAAATACCATCCTTTAGCTACTTCTGAAGTGTTACAAACGGAATGGAAGCTTTAGAGAGGAAATAAGAAGTAGAATATCACAGGAATAGGCTGCCTTCTTTCAAGTCAACCAACTCCTTTCAGAAAAAGTAATCAATATAAGCCTAATGTAAATATTTGCTAAATGTTTTTTTTGGAGTGATGTGCTTTATGGAGCAGAAACTTGAACAGCTCGGAGGAAAGAGAAGAAATATGCTGAGGATTTTGAAATGTGGCAGTGGAGAAGAATCGGAATATTAAAATGGAGTCTTATAGTGAGAAACGAGGAAGTGCAGGCGAGGATGAAAAAGGATTTTTTAAGATCAATAAGAAAGAGGAAGGCAAACTAGATGGGGCACATACTGAGGAAAGATTGCCTGCTAAAAAGAATCTTAGGAGAAAACATCGAGGGAAGAGAGAAAGAGGAAGATGTTGACCGATATTATGAATGGAAGCAGTTACGAAGAGCTGAGGGAGGCATGAGGACAGATTCACCTTAGAGGAAGAAGATTCTAAACTGCTAGTTTATCATTTGTATGACTTGTCTCGGGGCAGGATGATGGGGAAGGCAGAGAGAGATATGGAATCGCATAGAGGTGGCATCATTGAAATCCATAAGTACTGTGATGAACTAAAAACATGTAACGCGCTATGGATCCTGCTGGATCTAATAGCCGTTGGCCGACCATGAATCAAGCAGCTGTCGATTGGATTTCATTTTTTTACAAGAGGATTAAACAGGGTCAAGTTTCAAGGGAAAGGTCCGTCGGAGGAAAAGCTTTTGTATCTGCTGAGGCATGAAATGGAAATAATTTGAAGAAATGATTTCTTCGAGAAAGACAAGAGGACCCTCGATTTGGTGGAAATGAGGAAAGGACTGGTGATCGGTGACGCGAGGAGGGACCGTGAAATATGAGCGGAAGATAATTCACAAACTTCTCAAATAAATAAAATTTTAAAATGAACGGTTTTGAAAAAGAAGGGTCTAGAAGGAGGAAATGAGATTTTCGGGTTGAGCTGACTTCCGATGAGATCAGATTTTTTTCCAAAAGCATATAATAGCTAAATTATCAGGGTTGGTGATTTGAGATAATATAATCATTTTCGACATTATAAACGGATGGCTGAGTAGAAAGGGGTGTAAATAGCATTGATCAGAAGGGGTATAGGGATAAGTTTTGAAAACGGTGTAGAAGAGAGTGATATATATATGTTAATCGATCAATCCTAAGATTGGTTGACTGTAGCTCTCCACTCTTCCCCATCTAATGCTAGTCCCCTTACTTCCTGGTCGTTTTTTTCTACGTTCTTTCCTCTTTATTTGGTCCATGAACTTATTACTGGGTCTTCCTCCGGGGACTTATGCCTCTATTTATCCTTCAATTATGTTCTTCACAATTGTGCCTCAGGGGTGTCAAATACATCTCGTTGTTCTTTTTTTGTACTCTTACTTCTTCCTATATCGGGATGGCCGAAATAATAAGCCGGTTCACTTGGTTGAGGGTTTACTGTAACACACACAGTGGTGGTTTGTCTCATCCGCTACACTTCCCTCTTCTACTCTTCTGTAAACTTGATAATTTCTTATTTTGCCCGTCCATTGCCCGAAATAAAAACTAATAAGTTTTTATTTCAAGCATATTACGCCAGACATTTTGCATAAATATCTTCGCTGCTCTAGGTCCAACTCAGTAGGTGTCGATGATGTTTCTTCTGAATTTCTTCTGAATTTCTTATTAGAGCAGGTGATGTACTATCTCCGGCGTTATTGGAAATATTTAACTATTCCCTATCATCATCCACCTTTCCATCATTATGGAAATCATCAATAATCCTCCCTATAGGTAAAACAAAAAATCCGACCTCTCGGTGATTATCGCCCGATTTAACTGCTATGCACCGTCTCCAAAATCCTCGAAAGAATTACATTTGACCAGGTCACTGACTACCTCACAAAGAACGATAAACTCAACAATTATCAATCAGGTTTCCAGAAAAATTTTAGCACTCAATCCGCACTCATCAAGGTCACGGATGACATACGCTTGGCTATTGATCGTTCCATGGTGACCATCCTTGTATTATTTGACTTCAGCAAAGCTTTTGACCCAGTAAACCACGGGTTTTTTGCTCCGTAAAATGAAAATCTCAATTTTTCGTCATCGTCCCTGAACTGGTTTCTCTCGTACTTAAATGGACGAAAACAGGCAGTGAAAAATTATCAAGGAAACCTATCCTCATGGCAACCAACAAAGCAAGGCGTCCCCCAAGGGTCTGTTTTGGGCCCGGATTTGTTTTCTTTATTCATGTCAGACCTAACTGAAAGATTCAAAAATAGTAAATATACGTTATATGCGGACGACCTTCAGATATATCTTCACTGCCGATTGAAAGGTCATAATGAGTCCATTTTAAGGGTCCAGAGCGATGTCGATGTTATCTCGGACTGGGCCAAGCAACATACTTATTTTATAACAATTCAAAATGTTACATACATTATATTTTTTGTTGCTTTTAGGGGTATGTACGCAGAGCATTGAATAAATCCATTCATTCATTTATCTTCAGTGTCCGCCTCGGGCACCAGGTTTTGAAGGCTTCTAGTCTGTTTGGGTCTGCTTTTCCAATGGTTCACGTTTCCAATCCATAGGTTATCACGCTCCACATGATTGTTTTCAATTGTTGTTTCCTGGTTTGTAGTCCTATCTCCTTTAAACACAGCCGTTGTCGTTATGCCATAAACGCCTTCTTAACTTGAGCTAATATTGGCTTGTTATCCAGCTTTGGATATCAAGCCAAGATTCCCATATTCCCTGATATTAACATGGCCAAATCTCAAACATGAAATGTGAATCAAAAGATTTCGAACACGAAGCGATTGGCAGTCAGTCTTATATTATGTAACCGATGTTAGGATACAATGTATTAAACCCATTTTTACGTTGATTTACGCACCTCATAGGTGAAAACCCAATAGCTTTAGGAGGGTTTCTATTTAATTTTCTTCTACCAAAAGGAATTTACATGACTAAAACAAAAAACAAAGATAAAATTCAACGTCAGCTGACACCTTAGCTGATTTCATTGAGTACCTACAATCAATCAAAAGGAGAAAATTTAATATAGTCCTTGATTCTACAAGAACTTTAGATTGGAGGAGCATACATTGTAATAGGCCAGATCTAGACAGATCATGTATAAAACATCACCTCTTGTAACGCAATGTACTTCGGCCGTTTATTTTTCTCAAATGTCTCCCACTTGCGGCGATTAGTTGAAAAACTATTTCTATGAAGCACTTTTTATTGTATAAGAGAGTATAAGGTGACGTCTGGCGGAAAAATTCATGGTGACATCGCTCGGGATCAATTTAATGAACGAAATGAGGTGTCACCTGATGGCGAAACAGATCGTCCCATCACTCGCATTCAAACTATTGTTACATGGCGGCTAGATAAAACAAAAAAATAGCTTTAAACTAATGGAGTTTGACTGGTATAGAAGGCACTAGTTCCAATTTAATCATCTACTTTCTGGGGTAGTGAATAGTCAGTTTTGTTCAATTTAGAGTATATTTATTTTTGAACCGATTGTTCTCGAACAACCAATCTCTTGTATCTAAATTTGTCACATATGGTAACTAATTTCCTATATATCAATGAAAGGGATATCGTTAATACTTTTCCTATGACTTACACCTCTTGCCTTCCTTCTTAAACTACTTCTCTTACGCATTGGGCCCTTCCAAACATTTATATAATTTCATAAGAAAATCTTTCTTCATTTGGTCCCGATTACGTTTTCTGATCGTTCACATTTAATTTAACTTCGCCTGATGAAAAATAGTTTTGCCGGAATAAGTCGGCGTATTCTTCTAGTGTGTTAATCCCTCTTAAGAATACATGACAACTGACCTCACAAAGCTTTAGTGATTACGAACGTTGACTTTCTCCGTTTCTGCAGGAAGAAATAAATTCATCAATACAGGATTTCGTGCATCCCCGGCATGTCATACTGTGACTGACTCCTCTACGGGTTTTCTAGCGGGTGAGTAGTCGAGACGGAAATTTCCAAGAGGCCAACGCTAATTGTGACTAATTGAGTGCTAATTTCGAATAACTTTCCGAGTAAGTCGACAGAAAATCCTTGCACCACATCTCATACAAGGAGCAAAGTGATTGGTAGGACGAAAGGTAGAAATATGTGAACTCGAAAGAGCTGAGCTGGTTTTGATTAGTAGTTAGCCCTGCTCGATGAGTTAAAATGTATATAAGTTGCTAATATAGCTTCTAGGAGCCACCTGCTGATGGAAAATATTTTTTATATAAAGGCATGCTTTTCAATAACAATGATATACGTCTTTAAAATGTGAATGGCGGAGTTCGGATGGAATTCATTATGATGTTGTATGTTCTATATCCTGTGATTTACATTATATGTGGCATAGAAACTAAAATAAGGAGGTTAAAAATATTGTTACGGGTTTGGGTAACACAAAATAAATCATTACGATTCTCAATTCTGCAACAATCCACTCCAACCTTTATTTTCTCATTTTTCATCCAGTAACTTTCTTAATTCCTCGCTGCCGCCTTGCACCTCGAATAAGAATTTCCCCGGATCTTCTCCCGCACTTTCCACCGCTCGCATCAAGTGCTGTATCAACACGGCTTTCGTACCAATAGGTATCTTTGTCCCGTTCTTTTAACTCTTTCTTTAAATCCGCCACTTTTAAGTCCTTTATTGTCACTAGTTTCGTCGCCACCGTTCTCCCACAAAAATACTCACGTAATTTGCAATCAGATCCCACTTCTTACACCAATTTGTTACGGGTTTGGGTAAAACAAAAGAAATTGTTACGGCTCTTAATTCTGCTACAAACACAATCCACTCCAACCTTCATTTTCTAATTTTCCATCCAGTAACTTTCGTAATTCCAGGCCGGGAATTCCTTGTCGGGCTGAGACAGGAGATTCAACGGGACCAAGAAAGAAGATTGGAGAAACTCAAGAGTAACAAATTAATTCGAGTAGCGAACTTAACAATACACAGGAGGGTCGCAGACAAGATAATGTGTAATGTCAAGCGTTTCGAGGACAAACCGACGAATCGTTACAATATTGATTGTGACGCAATTGACTTTTTGGCGAGTTATCATACAACATAAATATGGCGGGGCCTTGGAGTCGTTCTCCAAGTGTTTTATGATGGGCTACGTAGGAGAAAAAGGGCAGTCAACAGGTGGCCAACAAGGTGTTGCGTAATTTATTGACTTCCGTGCATGCATTTCGTATCGTCAATGTGGCCCAAAATTTCTCTTCAGATAGTCCGAGCGAAATAGTTCCCTAGTCATAACTGATACCATATTCGGATTACTTATGCGTTTTCATTTCACCAGCTGTGGGATACGTGAATTAAATATTGCATCACTAATGGAGCAATAGTATGGTTTTATTTGATCGAAATAGTAAGTTATTAAGTGAGAATATCTAAATAAGTCGTTAACTTGACTCGTTTATTTAGCGCGGTGCGTTTGAAACCCCTTCAAAACGGAAGGTCTTTTGTGATCCCCAAGAACTTACTGCGGTGACAATATGATTATTTTTCAAACAGAGTTGGGAAAACATACAAACTACACGTTGTTAGTTTTTTTACGACATCTAAGGGTTAGAAATTCCTCATTTGGTAACTAATGTCTCTCTGGAGTGAATATACGTACCATTTCCCATGTAAAAGGGCTGGTATTTTTTGGCAAATATCTCCGAAAGTAATGTTATAAGGGGTTAAATTTTTGGTGTCATTAGAAGGGTGATACATTTTTATTTAAAATGAGAGCAAATTCATTGATTTATAGGCAAAATGATATTTCTCTCAAACTACCTTAAAGGATTGTCTTTGTTTGAGTGTATTTTTGAAATCCTTATTCCACACTTTGACTGATTCAAGGTAAAGATTTGGAAAGTAATGACATAATATAAACAAACATTATAAAATTATATCCTTTGAACATAATATTATGCCTAATAAATCAATGTATCAGCAAGAAACTCCTGAATAACTGCTTTGTGTCTTTTAAATGTGAAATAGGTTGAAAATGAAAGAAATGGATAACTAAATTCTCAATATAAAGACAGAATTATTTAGTTTCACACTCAGTCGTCACTCTTTAAAAGATCGTTAATGGTGAGCTATGGATTTCAACTACGGTAAATCATGAAACATGAAAGAAAACACAAGTAATTGGGCTCACACTGTTTTATTGCTCCTTTCAAATCAACTGGGTATTCTTATTGAATTAGAATTTTTCAGGTTCTTCCCACGTTGCAGTATTTAAATAGTGGATCGTTTTTCCTTTACTTTTTTATCGAATTTTCAAACATTCAAGATCGTCCGACTCCTCAGCCAATCAGATAACTCCAATCTTGAACCCAACGGGTATTTAACGGACCAGAGCTGAGAACACTCCTGAATATCAGGACCTAATGGTGCCGAGTGAATTGCTGACGAAACGGTGGTCCATCAAAATGCTGCACCGCGGGAATAACACGAAAAATTCTAATTTACCAGCAATCAGCGAAAGCCTCCGTTAATTTTTTTTAAATCTTCTTATTGTCGTGATTTCAAGTGCACACATTTTTCTGCCCTAGCGGCTGAAGTGTATCAGATCGAAGCTGTTGATTTGTACGGCTCTGCACAAACGTTTATGACCACCGACTTATTAGTTCTTCTGCCTAATTCGTATTTTTCCGATTATAATTCAAACGCGATTGTATTTGTAAATCTAAAACCATTTAAAACACTTACATACATACATATATACCAATCACGCCGTTCCCTTACGGGGTAGGCACAGTTACAGAGTTTCACTCATAAATACATATGTGTACACCTAACTATGCTTCAATAATTTCCTCCATACTGACCAATCCTTGCAAACCTCTTTAGCCTCAAATACCCCCATACACTGCTTCATACTCGCCCTCCTGTTTTTAAGACTCCTAATATTCCTCCTCTTAAGAATTTCCTCAACCACATTCAACCACAACTTTCTCGGCCTACCTCTACCTCTCGCACCATTCATTTCACTCTTGTATATCTGTTTCGCTATTCGACTCTCATCCATTCTCTCAACATGGCCAGACCAACGAAGCACACTCCTTTCACATATGTCCATTACTGGAGCATCTAACCCACATTCATTTATTAACCACTCACTCCTGACCCTATCCATCCTACTTTTTCTGCAAAAACACCTCACATAACTCATACCCACGGCGTTTAGTCTACTCTTATGCTTAACATGACATACTCATGTTTCACTACCATACACAAAGTACACTTTTGTACACGGCGATTTTCGCTTCCTTAGACAACAACCCATTCCTTTATATGCTCCACATACTGCTACTTCTACTGCCTACCACTTTCCTTCCAGCATTCGCACATCTCTTGATCTCCCCATCTAACCGTCCATCTTTCGTAAACATCTTACCTAAGTAGGAATGAATTTTCATGGCGAGTCATGTTTCAGTCATTAAAATCCTTGTTGCCTGATTTTCACCGGAGCTTGATTAGAGTTTCCGAATCTCGCAGGGCTTTCAGCTGGGTGTTCATCTAATTCCTATTGATCTCCACTCATCGTGGTTGTTCTGGGTGTTCCTGTTGGTCTCCGCCCATGGCGATTGTTATCTCTTGCAAAGCGGGGCAGTCAATCGCTCAATTCTACCAAAGTTAGCCTCCAAGGATCTCACCTATCGATTTACCTCCGCTCTCTTGTCCAACTGAATGCATATTTATGTTCTTTGTGTTCCTAAATAATGCTCGCGATCACTCTCACTCTCCATACTTGTGCTATTCTCTATAGTCTTTGGGAGTGCGTTGTTTTAACCTCCCCTTAAGGTGATTGAAGCGCCAATCCTGAGTCGTTGATTGTACATTTTAATAACGTTCCGAGGAGGTCAAATAAAGAATGAAAAATCATCCTCACATAGGCTTTTATTCTGAATGAAATAGCTTGAACGCTATATGCTATAAATAGCTTTCGTTACGCTTTTTTTTCGAAAAATAGCATGCTATTCTTCGGAAAAAATGCTTAACGAAAGATATTTATAGCATATAGCGTTCAAGCTATTTCATTCAGAAAAGCAGCCATAGGATGAAGGTTTGATTATATATATGAAAACAAGAGAATTTGATAAGAGTTTTCTCATCACTAATAATTAATTATACTGGTCCAAATAAGTCTCTAAGTAGATGGGTGAATTTTATAGCTATATGCCACATTTACCAAGGGGCCTTTGGCAATTAAGGACCATATATGCATACAAATATACTTAAAATACGTAATATTACCTTTTCATTTTCAAAAGAGAAAGTGACTTTGTGATATCCCATTTATTTACTAAAACAAAAGATCGAATCTTACATTCAGATGGGCAGGAAATTTATGTGGAATTGCTTATAAATATATTTATCAGACTTCCAAATATATATATAATCCCACAGCGAGACGCCTAAGGCAAAGGAGCTCTTTTTTTATTGTATCTTCTAAACTTAAAAAATACAATTCGGCCGTTTTACTCTTCAGCTCAGGTCAAAGACTCCTTCCCAGCTTTTATCCAACCTTTATTGCTAAGATCTCAATCCCACTCGTTATTTAAGGCAGTTTGAACGAAATATCATTTTACTTAGATTTCAAGGAATTAGTTCTCATCTTAAAGAAAAATATATCACTCTTCCATTGACATAAAAATTCAACCCCTTACCGCATTACTTTCCTAGATATTTGCCAAAAAATACCAGCCCTTTTACATGAGAAATTTTACATCAAAGAGAGAGATCTTATATTATAAATGAGGCATTTCCTACGCTTTGATCACGTCAAAAAATCAAGTGTTTAGTTTGTGTGTTTTCTCAACTATTTTGAAAATTGATCATGCTGTCACCGTAGTAAATTCTTCGGGATTGCAATAAACCTTAAGTTTTGATGGAGTTTCAAACGTACTGCGTGAAAAAATGAGTCAAGTATAGGACTTATTTACTTATTTTCATTTTATTACTTACAATTTCTGCCATGTAAAACTATTTTATTGCACCATTAATAATGCAAAATTTAATTTGTGTGTCTCGCAGTTGGTGAAATTAAAACGTATAAGTTTATCGAATATGGTCTCTATTATGATTTGGGAACTATCTCGCTCGCACTACCTTAAGGCACATCGACAACCTTAAAATGGAATCGTGTCACATCATGAACAGTTAGATGACCCTTAATTAGCTTTTAAACAGTTGGAGCCTGGTGCTTGTATCTCGGAGCACTTGGGCTCTTAAGTGCTCTCCTTGCTCGTCCTGATTCTGCTAACTCTACCTCGGATAGCCCTACGGTACGCCAATAGACGCATGCACGAAGCAATCACTCCCTATCGTCTTAATTACACCGGCTCTTGCGCTCCCATCTCTGGCAATTATCCCCGTTCACTTCCTCTCTCTGTCTCTCTTCCCTCTCTCTCCCTACGTCGGAGTGAAGCGGTCGCTGATCCTCTGTTCCACCCGCTCAGGTGATCGTACGCACGACGACATTAAGTCACTCGCCGCAATGCGCTCGTTCATTACCGATGCGTTTGCAGTTACTCAACTGTCTCTCCACGTTGCTACGATAATTGAAGGATTTGTTGATTCAGTACTGGTTCATTCAAATCTTTCTTTGAGTGTTCTCCTGAGTGAAATCCTCTTTCCCTCTGCATTATTATCTCATGTTAACGGGGTCAGTGTTTACTTCATTTATTTTCGTTTCTCCTATCCAGGCTTTCTATCGACCTAGTTATTTTTTCTCAACAGTTACATATTTTTCGTAAATCCACTGATAAAAATCAGTTCCTCGGCATAGTTGTTTTTGTTTAAAAACCTTACTTTACATGTTAAACGATCGTACAATTGTTTAGCAATCATACACTTGTTTTGCAAAGTAATATTTCAATGGTTCAATTACCTTAAATTCCCAGCTTGACTTTGACTACAGTCCGTAATATTTTCATTCAAGAAGTACATCTGATATTCAAGAACCCATGTAGCAAAGCCCGATGCCCAACGGGGACACCCGATCGCCCATTCCAGGCCCTCTCTATCCCTGTCCATATATGCGTGTCTCAAGGGTATCTGTCTTCCATCTGTGGACCATCTTTGTGATGGCTTTCCATCTATTCAGAGGAGCTCAATTTTTATTGTGGTCGCTTATTGTACGCGGAAAGAACGAGTTCTTGTACCTATCTGTTTGGCAGAGTACCTCTCTTATTTTATCGCATCTGTCAGACCTCGAAATGTAGTGAGGCGTCATGATAATATTCTATGTGTCGCTCTGAAACACACCAGTTCTGAATATCTCAAGCAGCGTAAGCCTAGCGTGTAGCATCCGTGTCTCTAGGGGTTCCCACCTTCCAACAGTTGTGTAACACTATATGTTCGTTCGTAGCAGTGTTTAACAAAGCGTGCTGCTTTTCTTTGTATTTTACTAATTTTTTTGGTTAAATCTTCACGAACAGGAAAATGTATACTTCCCGCTCTCCTCTCCTCAACCACTCTCTCTTTCATCAATCTTAATTAACCTTCCTAACCTCTCCGCTTCCATTATCTTTCAACCCTTCAGCCGATACACCGTATCCCATCCACCAACAACGTAGGTATTCAGCTCGAAAGGACTACCTCTACCAGCCTCCCCCAGCCTCTGCCTCCCACATTCCAGACACGAGAATACATGCCAATCTTATTAGGACAGAGTTTATTAATATAAATTTTTTTATATGTGTTTTGTGGACAATCTGGGAACAGTATGTGAAAACATTCGTGTGGGGCGTGGCACTCTACGGATCGGAAGCATGGACCATTGGAAAAGCTGACCAGAGGAGTATAGAAGCCTTCAAAACCAGGCGCTGAAGGAGGATGCTGAGAATGAAATGGACGGACAAAATAAGAAATTATGGAATGTACAGAATATTAGAAGAGGAATGGACCATATGGAATACCACACAGTAAAATAGAACAAGAGGGATTGGACACACCCTGAGGCACAATGGATTAGTGATCAAGAACATAATTGAAGGCAAAATAGAGTGAAAAATCCTTAGAGAAAGACCCAGGAAGAATTTCATGGATATAATAAAGAGGAAAGTACATACATAGGAAGAGATACCATGAGGTAAGGGAACTAGCATTGGATAGGGAAGGATGGAGGGCTGTAGTCAACCAATCCTAGGATTGAACGACCAATGAATGTGTTTTTTTATTTATTTCTATGCAAATAGTATAACAGTTGGAGGCCATAAACATTTTTGCCATCGGCGAATACAGTAGCAGCGTGGTTGCTCTGCAAATTTTTACATGGGGCTTACGAATTGGAGTAAAATACGTGCATAATGTTTAAATTTACACTTTATGTAAGTTGAAACGGAAATTGTGCATAAATATGTGATTCTATTTGCACGAAATATCTCCAAAGCCAAGGGAAAGGACCGAGTTTTGAGAAATGGACCTCCGAAGTTGTGAATCGCTGGGTTGAACGAATTAAGTTTGCAGATCGAGGACCGACTGCCATCGAAATTGCCTTTTTGACAGAAAAACAAAATAAATTATGTAAGCAACGGTATGAGTCGTCACCCTGGTGGAACTCCTTTGCATTGAGAAAATGGATCGAAAGACAAACGTTTCTTGAAAGTCACAATTTATATGTTAATGGGCGACCGGTTTCGTTCGACTGGTTCAGTGGTGACGCCTTTTTTCCAAATCCACATCTGCCCCTCCCACCTGGACCACGCCTCTCTGGACTCCTCAATCTCTCTCCCACTTATGCTAACCCAACCTTTAGCCGCACTTAACTGTAGGTTTGCCACCAATGTCGAAGAAAATATTTATGTAGTTATTAAATGGTTATCCATTAACATTTATTTGGAAATAAACCCTCAATGGACGAGAGTGTCAAATTTGTTACGTTACAAAATAATTGTAACATAAGAAAGAGAAGATAAATTACAAATGGCGGTTCACAAATTTCATCAACTGAGTAAAATATAGAACATAAAAATTTCAATAGCAAAATAAAAAACATGGACATTGTTAGGAAACAATTCAATAAGAACAAAAATTGTTATAGAAGATAAAATACTCGAACAGGTATCCCACTTCCAATATTTAGGATGTGATATAACTTATGAAGATGATAAAGGTATCAAAAATAAAATAATCAATTTTCAGAGGATAATCGGGACAATAATAAGAACTTTCAAAGGCAAAACAAGAAAAGAAACCCCATATTAAGTTCTATAAAGCTATGGCAGTCAAGTTTTGGGCAGCACGACAAAAAGAGCTTAAACAAATAGAGTAATCTGAAATGAAATTTCTTCGAGCAGTGAAGGGGTGTACAAGAAGAGATAAATTAAGAAGTAAATCTATAAGAGAGGAACTAGGTGTTCGAGCGATCTCAGATAGGTTAGTGGAGTACAAAAATAAGTGGAAAGAGAATGTACAGCGAATGTCTAAAGAGAGGTTTCCAAAGCAGGCTTTTGGAGTATAAGCCATTGCGGAAAAGGAGTGTTGGGAGGCTAAGGATGAAGTGGTGATGTGAGGCCAGAACAGGCTGAAAGCCTAACCCTTGAAGGAATAAGAAGAAGATCTGCTTTCTAATAGGCTTTTCCATTTAGCTGCTGCGCCAGAAAGAATTGTGACACTTCGGAATAAGTAAGTGGAAAATTACGTCTCTTTCGGTGGCATGTCAAACAATTCGAACAGATGAATGTGTGATGCTATTCGCTGACAGTGGCGTGCCTGGTGGTGCTCTGAAATAAATTGTTACAGCTGCCATATGAAGAAAAAAATGGGAAATCTTTAAAAAGGTACGTAATAGGTATGAAGGTAATGTTGAAGTACATGGAGGTAATGGTGAAGTACCTTGCGTCAATATTATTGTGTAAAGTATAATTTTTATTTAAATATACACAGTACAAATACGTCAAGTTTATAAATAATTGATATTTTCAAATAAGTTTTTTAAAATGCTTAAATGGCACTTTTAAAAAACAAATATAAGAGCAATATATTTTCATGCTGTTATTTTATAATCCTCTTTGTTCAACCTGCCTACTCAGAATTCGGAATTTACACTCAATATATATGCATAACTTAGTAACTCTCATCATCCAGACCTTGGTTGCATATTCTCCTCCGGTCTTTTTCTCAAAGGCAATTTTTGGACTAGTGTTACTGATTGCCGAGGTTTTCTAAGAAAATTAAAGTTATTATCCACAGGAAAATTTGTTGCCTCGTTGTATTAACGTCAGTTAAGTTACCATATCTTCCGAATTTTAGGAGAAAGAGGTGTCATTTTTGTTGCAATGAATGACGAAATAAATTTACTAAAAGTTTTACTCCTACATATTTTTGGATATCTCTGAAATTAAGAGTGCTATCGTGTGCATTATTTGTTTTTGTGGAATTAAATTTCGACGAATATTCGAGAGCCATCTTGAAAATAAGATATCGTTAGTATTGATGATAGCAGAACTAGAACAATACATATCTTATGCACCACTGTGAAAAGTTTCAAATCTCCTCAAATGATACCTCCCCTACCTCCTCCAGAAGTTTCGAACTATCCTTCTGAAACACCCTCTATAAACCAGGGGGGTCTGTCACTGTCTTCTGTCGACAAACGCTATTTGTCTTCCATGCAGCCTAAATCTACATCTATGTAATACCCTGCAAGCGACCTTGAGGGTGCGTGGCAGAAGGTGATCGTTCCCCGACATGCACCGCATTATAGCCTTCTCAATTTCAAAGATTTCCTTAATGTTTTTAATAACAATAATAATAATAATAAGTAAACAAACACGGTCCCTCTGAGCCATATGGCTAGTCAGAAGGATCCAAAACATATACATACAATGCGGAAAATAAAAAAATGGAGTATACAAAAAACACACAAAAAACAAGTTACAACAATTTATAATATTACAACTTGAGAACATTAAACATAGCCAGATTTAGGCATTCCACATTTTTGAATACACAGGTATTCATGCCAAATATATAGAACATAACCAATAAAAAATGTTTAATTTCATCAAGTAATCATGCAAGTACCTTTTTCTTCACTACTGCCATACCTTTAAGATCATCAAGGTGTTTTGGAATGCAATTAAAAGTGTGTGGTACATAGTATTTTGTTAACCTTTTACCGTATGAATTGCAATATCTGTACGTTTCCAATACAGGGGAATTTCTTTTTGACATGCAATGTGTGTTTTTACATGGAATTTTATACTCTTTTTTGTAATAATTGTCCAATATAATTACCCATTTTATTAATTGGTCTGCGGTTAACACTTTATATTTTCTATATAAATAATTTAATTCAGAATTAGCACAATATTTACCTCTATCTTCATCAACCAATTTTAATATTCTCTTCTGGTTCCTGATTATTGAGTTCAGCAAGGTATTAGAAGCCATTCCCCAGACTGTTATTGCATATCTCAAAATACTTTGTGCCATTGCGTTGTACATGAAAAACTTTATGGATGGAGGTACTATATCTTTGAGCATGTAAATTTGATATGCAACAATTCTCATTTTTTTATTTAGTTGACCAATATGGTGTGGAAATTTAAAATGTTCTTCTATTACAATACCAAGGTAACAATATTTAGGGACAATATTCAGGTACAACTGACACAATGGCTGTTAATACACTGAAAAAAACCTTTAAAACTATCTGATAGGAGGTGGAATTTCAGCAATAGGGACTTAACTCTAGATATTCAACCAATGTAATAGAAATTATGGAAATACTTACGATATGATTGAATTTTTTAAAATTTAGTCATTGTGATCTTTAATTTTATCTTATCTGACATTTGCGCGAGTATTCTTTTAATGGTTACATTTTTTGCTACCAGGTCTTAAGTTAAATGATGGTTCCTCAGATAAAAACCAACCGTCTGGGGTATCTATAGCTATACATGGTGTTTTATAATTTTATATTAATTTTAAGCGGTTCCATTAATCATATGCAAATTTTAAAATTTGTATCAAAATGTGGACTTCCTTTACTCAACGAGATTAAAATTTTGTATTGAAGCCATCCATTTCGGTGTTGTTTTGTGAATTATGCAAAAGTGGTTGGGCTCGTGAAGTAGGCGCCTCAATAACCATCTGGTGAAGTATGGCGTACTTGAAGTAAGCTGCTCGCCGGCGAGGGATTGATTTCTCACTATTACCCTGACTTTATTGTCACCTGTTGCTGCTGTTCCCTGACGGGGAAGCAACAAATACTCGACCGAGATACCCTAACAGGTTAGCATGAGTGCCCGCAGTTATAATTTTCCGTACTTTGACTTTATTTTAATTCTGCGTAACGTCGCTCGTTTGTGCGGTTTGACCCCATTTCCATATTGGAAATCATGCAACGGCATTACGGCTCTGGGGGATTAAGAAAGCTCTTTGTTGAAGAAAATTGACTTTGAGTGCAGATCGGAAGACATCAGCGCACTTCAGTGCACGCAAACGACGAATACTGTGAAATATGTGCGCTCGCGAAACGTTCGGTTATCTCCCCGTAAGAAGCACTGGGGCTACGCAATAGACACGATCATTTTCATGCAAATATATAACAAACTTACAAATTTCACTTACTCAAAGAAAAAGGTTTAATAGCTAATTAATAAAAAAAACTTTACAGCATTTGCATTCCATACATGCGCTGAAATAGCTTTGACAAACCGATTTCCAAGTTGATGTTTCACATGTCTATGACTAAGGAGAATAGCAATGAAAGGAGGACCAAATATTTTGAATAAAGGATCCTTAACAGCCTGTTACTATTCATTGGTTCATCTTTTTTCCTTTCACCGGACGCCAATCCCAAAAAGTAATTTCGTTTGATCGACCAATAATTCATTCATAGCCATACCACACTACAGAAATACACGGTCGCGACAACGATTGCAGAAAACTTGAAGCTTAGTGGCGTCGTGCGGTGTCGAGCAATTAAAAAGCTCACTTCAAATGGCTACTTAATGGCCAACTTATAAACATTTTTTCCGAGAATCTTAAGAGGTATCATTTTTATATCCATTTAGCAAGAGAGAACGGTTTCTGGAGGTGGATATTGCAGTGTTATGTAAGAAAATCATATCCTTCTCTAAGTACATCCAGAGTGAAATACCAATATCTTGGAGAAATAAAATCATTTCCAGCCGAGTAACTCAAAATATAGGTACCCTAATAGATAGACAAAAGAAAATCATACTAAGAGCATTGGCCTTGAGATAAATGCATCAAAAACCAAAATTCTACTACAGAAAAGAGGGAACAGTGGCTCACAGATAATGCTTGGTGACCCCATTGAGTCAGTGGACCGATTTATACACTTAGGATAGACATAAGAGTAGACTAAATGCCGTGGGTATGAGTTATCTGAGGAGTATTTGTGGCAAAAGTAGGATGGATAGGGTCAGGAATGAGTGGGTCATGAATGAATGTGGGTTAAATGCTCCAGTAATGGACGTGTATGAAAGGAGTGTGCTTCGTTGGTTTGGCCATATTGAGAGAATGGATGAGAGTAGAATAACGAAACAGATATATGAGAGTAGAATGAATGGTGTGAGAGGTAGAGGTAGGCCGAGAAAGTTGTGGTTGAATGTGATTGAGGAAATTCTTAGGAGGAGGAATATTAGGAGTCTTAAAAACAGGAGGGCGTGTATGAAACAGTGTATGGGGGTGAATGAGGCAAAAGAGGTTTGCAAGGATAGGTCAGTATGGAGGAAATTATTGAACCAGAGTTAGGTGTACAATTATGTATCAACGAGTGAAACATTTTGACTGTGCCTACCCCGGAAGGGAACGGCGTGATGGGTATGTATGTATGTAAGGGTGGAATTAAATACAGATGGCACAGAAGAGGGAGAAGTCCGGAGAAGAATGACGCTAGCCAATAAAGCGTACTTTGCGATGTCACATGTAATTAGATCAAAAAATGCCCATCGTAATAGCAAGCTAAAAATATACAAGTCAATTATAAGACCCATTGCAACTTATGGATGTGAAGCATGGAGTGTGACAGAGAAGACGAAAAGCATACTTGATCGATTTGAAAGGAAAGTGCTTAGAAAAATTTTAGGACCCATTCAGGAAAACAATATCTGGAGAATCAGATTCAACCATGAATTATATGGTATTTTTAGAGTACGCCCTCTGTCAAAATACATCCGACTACAGCGATTGCAGTGGGCCGGGCATTTGGCTAGAATGGATGACAATAGGATACCAAAGAGAACGTTAGACAGCCGAATGCACGGTAAAAGACCAGTAGGAAGACCACGCAAACGCTGGGAAGATGAAGTACAGGCTGACACACGGAATCTCCTAGGACTACGACTCTGGAGGAGAGCGGCAACTGACAAAAAAGCATGGAGGCAGAAGTTGAAGGAGGCCAGGGCCCAAACTGGGGCTGTAGCGCCATAGGAGATAGAGAGAATAGATAAGACATAGTTTCCGGCTACACCTGGTGGAAATTTATGGTGTCACTCGTAATAAAAATATGTACTTGGTTTTATTCCCCACTATTTAATATAACTCAACTCGACCATGGTTTCGACACCGCGTGTCATCCTCAAGTAATCCACTTTGTATTTTTCTATCTAATATCAATCAAATACCTTGTTCCTTGAGTTATTGTTTGTTTTATATAAGTTTATTGTTTATTTTGTGCGTTTTATCTTAGTTATTCTTTCTGTGTTTTAATGTTTAATTTGTTTATTTTGTTATGGTCATTGTTGGTTGTGAGGGAGTTGTTGAATTTTGGAGAGGTGGGATTGTTGGAGAGGAGGGAGAGCTGATAGAAGGTGTACTACAAAACCGAACATAAAGCGCTACCAAAAGAAAACACCAAGGCGTTACAACTTCTTTCCCCGTGTTACGCAGAAACATTCTAAACAATGTTGTTTCAGGTTCATTTTTAGAAATGTAGCTTGGGAAGGTAACATTGCGTTGTTCATTACAGAGGACCTGTTCTCATAGAAGTACGAAGACATGAAAAAAATGTCATGTTGCGGTCGGAACCACCTTTGCGTATATTACATCCGTTTATAGCTGCCCACGTTGTCCATTCACTCTCTCTTCCTGAATAAAAACTTGACATGCATAGAGAGTGTGGGAAGGTGTCCAACTTGTTTATTTTTTTTTCGGAAAGCGCCTTTGTTCGTTCCATCGTCCATCCGCCCACGCACCACAGAGATCCGCTCGCGAAAATTTTGCACGCCCTCCATTCGATCATATGATGATAATGATGACCATGATAATGATTCGTTTCTTTCGCGGTGGGGCCAATGATTTAAGAGCGCCGGGCCGACGCGCGCCCGCACGACTGTGGGGGCCGAGGGACGATCGAGGTTACGCGGAGGGGATATTTTTTGGAGGCCAAGGTGGACGGAACGAGAAAGGAGGCTTTTTCACGGCCACTTCTCTCGTGTTGAGTGCGTTCGTGTCCTGCCCTCCCACTCCGTCTACCCCTTCCCCAACACCCCCCCACCCTTCAGCAACCTTCCCTAACCCTCCGGCCAATCCCCTCAAGTCCCCTCAACCAAGTAGGTTGAAATCATAGATAAAGATAAAAAGCGAAAACTTAGAAATATACTGAAACGTGAAAACCTTCGTGTGGAGCGTAGGACTCAATGAATCAGAAGCATGGAACATTGGTGAAGCTGATCAGAAAAATTTCCAATCATCGCATTTAACAAATGACGTGGTGCGAAGACGCTCGCACGAGTGCATATACGCCAGGGTTGAAACTCGCCATGAAAAAAATAATTTGATTTCACCGGGATTCGAACCCGAATCTCACATTTGCCGGTAAGCTGTGTTGTTGTTCCTATGATTTTATTTTATAACAATATCATATTACAGTACATTCATTAGCATACAGGGCAAAAAAAAAGATCCGCTCCAAAGACACCTACATTTATAATACATTTCTGTTTCAAGTATTTTTTAGACACATACATGAATATATTTTACTTTTTTATCTCTTTTTAATATAAAAAAACTATTAAAAAACGTTGAGCAGCCATGCCTTTTCATGCTCTGAGGAGGGTAACTGTTTATTTACTATTTTAATTTTATCGATTAAAGCCGATCGTATATCTTTCTGACCTGCTTGACTTTCCACGAAAGTTGCTATTAGTTCTGATAAGATTATATTTTTCTTGGCAGGAAATAATTTAAAATTTAGTGTTAACAGATTCTTTTCTCCAATATCTCCATCTCCGAATGTGTCGAAGTCTCTAAAAATGTTTTTAATTATTTCCCATTCCCTGTTTGGTCCTTTACAACCTAGTATTTTGTGAACTACATTGTCTATCCTTCTGCATTTAGGACATACTGGGCCATTGCTAAGTCCATGTCTGTATTTCATTTCTCCCGTTACCATACAATCACTGCAAATTTCGTACATTCTACTTTTTTCCTTGATACAGTGTTTTAATTTTGCATGATTTGTCCAAATGGTTTTTTGTGTTAGCCAGTTACTCCACCAAGCCAAGCCTCGAAATTCGCCTTGAAGGAAGATGGCTTGGTGGTGTAACTGGCTAACACACCTGACCGGCAATTGGGAGATCCGCGTTCGAATCCAGGTCAAGCCCAATGGTTTGATCATGGAAAATTTCAACCCTGCTGACCAGAAAAAATTAGAAGCCATGGAAACCAGGTGCAGGAGGAAAATACGAATGATGAAATAGACGGAAAAAGAAATAAGAAATGATGAAGTGTACAGAAGAGTAGAGGAGGAAAGGACCATATGAAACATCAAACAGAAAAGAAGAACCAGATAAATTGGACACACCCAGAGAGACAATTAATTTGTGAAGGACATGATTGAAGGAGGGAAGAGTCCCCAGAGAAAGACCCAGGAATAAGTTCATGTACCAAATAAAGGGAAAAGTACATAGGAATAGATACCAGGAGGTAAGGGAATTGGAATTAGACACGCAAGGATTAAAGTGCTGCAGTCATGATTGCTGAACAACCAATGAATGATTCCAATTGAGCTCAGCCTATCTATTCCTACCCTGCTAAAAATTCCTTAGAAGCTGTTCTCTAGAATGTAAGGAATTCTACAGAAATTGACTCTTTTTCCTTAGAACTAGTTCCTTTTCTGAGGATCTGTACGGAACATGAGAGCCTGACTCTACGGAACGTTCGTTCCGTAGAGTTATTTTCTGCAGAGCAAAATAACTCCTTACAAGCTGTTCTGTAGAACTTAAGCAACTCTACAGAAATATGTGAGGTTTCCTTGAGCTTGTAAGGAGTTCTTCAGCGCGTCAAAGGACTTCTGTGGAACGTCGTAGGGAATTCTGCAGAGCGTCCTAAGGAATTCCGCAGAACGTCCTAAGGTATTCTGCAGAACATCCTAAGGTATTCTGCAGAATGTCGTAGGGAATTCCGTAAAATGGCGTTTCAATACTTTAAGGAATATCTACAGAACTTTAAAAAATTCTGTAGAAGTATTTAAAAGGAAACTATACAGAATTTTTTAGCAGGGTAGCATAGCAACCCTTACTCACACCTCACTCTCTCTCCGCTCATTGGACGAGCGGGTTCCTCAGTTAATGCATCTCAAACCACTTTCCTTGTTCACAAACCCCACCTCGCAGAAGAACCAGAAAAGGAACCATTACCATACCTCAGTCCATTAAGGCTGCCGCCCGGTTCGGAATCCTTCGAGAGCACATTCGCCCTCTACTCTTGCGAGATCGAGCTTCAAGATGAATGGCATCGAAAGAGCACTTCAGAAGTGATGAATGATTTGGACATATATGGATTAAATAGCACTCAAAGGTAATACGTCCGGCATTTAACTCGAGAGCCAAGCTCAAGACGGTGAGATTGAATCATGTTCAAGGGCAGGTTTGCTTGCCGCGTGGTCGCATGATTGATTTTTTAGGAAGGAGAAGAAATTGTAATGTACTCTCAATCACGATGAAGACACCTTAAAAATAGACAAATGACAATGTGCTGCAGACAGTTCTCGGCGTATCTATTCAAGATATAAGTTAACAAATGTCAAGCACTGATTTAAACCGAAGTCCTCATTGTGAGGAAGAATTTTAAGAATTATCAGCATTAAACTCTACTATACTTGACTATCAAGAAGTAACAATGGACTAAATCAAAATGTAAAACTCGTAACTGAAATAGAGAAACAAAGAAGATAATTATATTTTCATCTACATCTAAAGCTACGAAATACCGTGTAATCCACTACTAGGGTGTGTGGCACGGGGTGGTTCTACACCAGGCATGAAGCACTCATCCCAGCTAAAAGCAGATCCGCGCGCGTTCCCCCGAATGCCAGTCGCAGACCAAAAGCAGTCAGGACAACAGAGCGCAGTCAGACCACAAACTAGGAGAGAGATACGGAGAAGAACATGATACCATGCAGTACACTACTCAAGATATAACTACTGGTGAGTATTTTTAATGTGACAAATAAATAGAACTACAAGGTACTCAGACAAGCAGGAGTATATCATGCCGGATATTGCATGCGAGGTTAATATCTAAAATACATGTTAAGATTTTTAGCACTACTGAAAAAAACATATTTAACCTAGTCAGTATTCTAGAACTGATCTATCACAACTATATGGTCCCTTATTGTACGAGGAAAAAGTGACATATTAAATCTATCGGTTCTGCTGTCTATTTCCTTAATCTTATTCCTGTGATCGTTCCTACCATAATAGCTTGGCTCTAGCAAAATATCTTCAACGTCTGGAAAAAAACAGTCTGCATCAAACTTTCGTAAAAAATTATGGAGGTTTTGGAGGTTTATAAATGGTACGAAGGATGAATGAAGGAACGTGGTGGAATGGTGACGAATAAATTTACGAAGGTTTTGGAGATTGATAAATGATAAATGAAAACAGGTTTACATGGTAGACTCTAAAATGTCTTCGAGGAAAGACGTAAACACCTAATTGCATTCAACAAGTTAATAAAGGTATAGAAAGAAACGACTTTAAAGAATACGCAATATAAAGGGAGGTTTTTAGTTATGCAAAGGGTGAAAAAATGCCAAGTAAAAAGGGAATTAAAGATCTCTCCGTGGTCCGAAGGAAGAAAAAGAAGAGTTTTTGCGAGAAGATGAAAGAATATTACTGGAAACGAAAGCAACAAATGATGAGAAATGGAATTTGGACTTGTTCCTGAAGATGAACGAAATGAAACTTTAAAAAGGCAACATTTAATCAGAAAAACGTAAGAAAAATGAGTCTTGTGATTGGATTACACCCAACCTCATGGGGTAATAGTTCAGACAAAGGCACATAAGTAGATGATCAATTATAACACGTACACCCACATTGTATCCCGATTGCCGGCATTAAGGGAAGCCGCTAGGTACGCTGGAAGACGAATTTGCATTTAAATGTACTTAAAATATTGACCTTTATCCGCTGTTCCGTTACAGTTCCCTGAACAAATCGGAAAGAAACAGGCTCAGAAAGAGACTCAGTGTTGTTTCCTGGTTGAGTCTTTGTGTTTAGCAATTGGCAAGGAAATTTTCCATTCAGCCACCACAAGAAGGCTTTTCTTTCTTCATTTGTTCCGAATTGTGCCTATGACGAGTGGTGGTATTTTTTTTCCACATAATACATGCACAATTTATATGGTGCGAAGTTACTCGCACTGGTGCATGTACTCAATGGGATGAAATTCGACATTGAAAAAAATCATCTGATTTGACCGGGATTCGAAGCTGGATATCTCAATTACCGGTCAGGTTTTCTGGCCAGTTATAACGCCAAGCCATCTTTATTTAAGGCTAATTTCGACGTTTCGGAAGATCCGGGTTCGAATCCCAGTCATGTCAAATGAGTTTTTTTTTCATGGCGAATTTCATACTTCGGGTTTTGTCTTTTATTAATAATCCCAAAGGAAATATTTCTTTAACATGTTACTCAGGAGGCCATAGAGCTCAAACTTTCCTTGTAAATATGATGTAGTTTGAGAATTCTTGTTTCCGTTGAAAACCCTCGCAAGAATTTATTTACAAAAGAAAAATAGAGCTGATAAAATTTTCAGCATAAAAGTTGTCGTCTCCGAAAAACCCGAGTCTGCTACGTCGAAATCCAAATTTAATTACAGCATTGATTGTTAGGGAAATTCTTATAAAAATGCAATACTTATTGCGATTTTTATAGAAGAGAATATTCCGAAACGTAACATAAAAAAGTCTTCTTCCTCTCTTATCCATTACACATTAACCTGAACCATGTCACTACTGACACTTCTACAAACTACTAAAGAATTGTTACCTCGGAAGTTGCAACGAAGCAAGCAAGTACTCAAAATATAATTGATATAGAATATGTTGTATAGGTTTCCGAAGCCGTACATATCAATATTCCAAAGGAATTTACTATATTTACCAAAAAATTCTTTTATTTCCTTCCGGATGATTTGAAAAAAAAGAAAAGAAAACCTAGTAAACACTCGAAAGAAATTTTAGTACGTACGATAGTGAAAAGAATCGAATTTTTTCCATAAAATTGGTGAAATCAAAATTAATTTGAACTTGGGTATAAAAACGTTAATGCAGTGATGAAATGTCTTGTGATAGCAGTTATTCCACGTAGCTGTATTTTTAAAATATTAAAACCTATATATTTGTTTGCGACTCTTAACAGTCATATGTATTTTTATTCATGTATGTTGGTGTAAAATTATGTAGAAAATACAAAACGATGTGAATATTTGAATGTGAAAATTGTAACCTTGTCCTATTCAGAAATGTACCTTTTTATTCCTATTGTACCCCTACAGTAAAGTTCCCTGTAAAGTAAATTGCTGTACTCCTACTGTAAAGTTTTACTATAAAGTAAATTTCTTTGTATTCCTACTGTTAAGGCATGTATAAACTTACCAGAGTCCGAGTTATGTCATTTGTTTAGATGGTATGTCAAAATATGATTAAAGGAAACACCTGCAGAGGTCAGCTTTAGGGGTCTTCAAAATGTATACGTATTCATCATGTTCTGTCATGTTATGTAATTAGATCAGCTATCTTTCTGAAATTCCTTTATTCCACACCCACCATTTGCAATCAAAAGAGAAACAACGTGAAAAACTAAGGCAGTGATGAAATATCTTGTGATAGCAGTTATTCCACGTAGCTGTATTTTTAAAATATTAAAACCTATATATACAACATACAACTAACATTTCCCCATTTTCCTCTACAAATTCCTTTTTCATTTTTCTCTTTCATCCATGTACGACATACTCCGGAGGTGGCTGCAGCGTATTGCAAAGATTCATCAGCGTCGTATTATGATGACGCGTACAGGTTCCTTCCATCTTCGAGCAGCACTAGCGGAAGAACCGGAAAATGAGCCATTATTCAGAGGCATACGCCATGCTCCCGCTGGGAGCACAAAAGCTGCCAGCCAGTTATATTTTCTCCCAGGGTTTTTTTCAGCTAATTTTATTCTTCAAGATTGGGGATCGAGACTAATAGCATTGCGAAAGTGCATTATCGGAGGTGATGAATACCTGTGACACGCTTGGAGTAGATGACAGCCCGTGTTAATATACTGGGCTCTTTGCTCGATTGCTAGCTTCAGAAGATTGAGATTGAATCAAGGGCAGGTACGCTGTACCGTGGCTTTACAGTTTTTTTTGGCGTGGAGGTTAAAGGCGCGATACCATCTCACAATCGGCAGCGACTGAGGCATTTCAATGAAACCCAAAGCGGTGGAAGTCCTCACGAGGAATTGCCAATGAATCAATCCCACCGAGCAACCTGCGGAAACAAAGGACAACCAAAAAGAACTCAATTCATTGAATGACAACTAACAGCATAAGTCACTTCCATCGCAAAATAACTTTAATGGCATTCAATTTACTTTCTGAATTCATATTAAACATCACGCCTTTTGTTTGATAATAAAAATGGAATCCTGATATTCCAGCTTTTTTCAGCTAGATATTGAAATGAAAATGTGTTAAACGGAATTTGAATGAAACATGGGGATCAATTGTAGTTTTCTATGAATCTTACTCCGTTCTAAGGTAAGAATTTAGCAAGAAAGGCGAGGCCGTTGAGTTTGCGGCCAAGGTCTTGGGATTTTATTCTGTCGATTTAGCTATTTTGGACTTAGGGTAGTCCAAGCGAGATAGTTCCCTAGTCATGAGAGAGACCATATTCGAATTATACGTTTTAATTTCATCTGCTGTAGGACACATCGATTAAATATTGCATTATTAATGGTGCAGTAATATAGTTTTATATGACGGATATTGCAAGTAATTAAATGAAAATATCTAAGTAAGTCTTTAGTTTGACTCATTTTTTTCGCGCGGTGCGTTTTAAACTCCTTCAAAACGGAAGATTTTTTGTGATCCCCAAGAACTTACTGCGGTGGAAATATGATTAATTTTCAAAAATAGTTGAGAAAACGAACAGACTACACGATGTTAGTTTTTTGACGACGTCTAAGTGTTATAAATACCTCATTTTGTAAATAATGTATCTCTGGAGTGCATACACGCACCATTTCCAATGTAAAAGGACTCCAATTACTTCCAATTTTCAATTACTTTCCAATGTAAAAAAAAATTAATAGAAAAAATATCCAAGAAAGTGTTAAGTCTAACGAGAACAGTAAGAGGCCAGTTTCAAAAAATAGCAGTAATTTAACTTGAAATATACCTAAGAAAGCTAGTTATGAGAATACACTTTCCGGGAATACGCTCATTGATAAATCCTTTTCTGTCGTGGTAGTAAACTGCCGTAGCTTAAGAAATAAAGTAGCTGACTTCTACCATCTAACTGAAACTACTGACGCAGACTTAATTATAGGGACGGAAAGTCGGTTGTGTAACGAAATCGCAGATAATGAAGTATTCCCGAAAAATTTCACAGTTTATAGAAAAGATAGAGTCGAAAGAACCGGGGGAGGAGTTTTTGTTGCCGTGAAGGATTGTTATATTAGTAGGAGGGAGTCATTTTCCGACGACCAGGTAGAAAGCGTATGGTGCTCGATTCAAAATCCTAAAGCAAAAACAATCTATGTGTGTGCATATTATAGACCACCAGATACCCAGGTAAGCTCAATATTAGGACTAGAAAGTCAACTCAGTAAGTTAACCACTCAAAAAAACGACTGTCATATAATAATCGGTGGGGATTTCAATCTTCCGTCCATAGACTGGGACACGTACAGTTTTATCATTGGGGGAAAGACAAAGACCTTTGTGAGTCACTTCTGTATACATTCACATCTCACTCACTACATCAATTAGTCACTGCTCCAACTAGAGGGAAAAATACACTTGATTTTTTAGTGACAAATATTCCACACATGGTTGTAAACATAGGTACGGATAAGGGAATAAGCGACCACAAGATAGTTAAAGCTAATTTTCCGTGAGCATGATTAAAAAACAATCCACAAAGAAAAATCTACTTGTTTAATAAGGCTGACTACAAAGGTATGAAACGAGAATATCATTTTTCCCAATAATAAACAGGAATCACTTTAGTGCTTCAATACTCCATGCACTCTCTTCTTCAATCTATAGGCTTTATAAAAATATTTTTTTCCTAAAAATGCAGCAGCATAATTGTTTGCCTACCATGTATCTAGTTCTAATTTCCTAACAAGATCCCATTTTTAGAGATCCCACTTTTTGAATTTTTACGTTATCTAATACATTTTACTTTGGCTTTTCGTTTGCCTACATCTGATAACTTACCCATATGTACTATGTATGTTAGACCATTGATGCGGAGAGAAACATTTGCTTGAATTAAGAAGCCATTGACCCACATTTCTGTTGAGGAATGTTTTAGTCTTAACAATAATTTGCCAGTTCTCTCACATGCACCCCAAGGGTTGAAATTCGTCATGAATAAACCATTTTACTTTACCGGGATTCGAACCAGGATCTCCCAATTGCTGATCACAGTGGCTATTCTGTTCCTACATATGCTTCCTTCATAACGCGGTGATATAATAGCGTTTGCCTGCGCCTGTGAAGCACCATTCGCGATTCTGTTTCTTCTGGCGTTACAACAATGGTGACAACACGATGGATAAGCGTTGGGCAAGCTACAATGGCGTGTGACTCGAAAAACAGAATTGCATTGTCGAGAAGCTCCGTACTGTTTTACCGTATGGTCGCGGCGCTATGGCGGTATGGAGAAACAGAGTCGCACCCCAGGTGTGTTAGCCAGTTACACCACAAAATGATGTTTTCATTGCGAATTTCAACCCATGATGTATATACACCCGTGCGAGTGACTTCGTATCACATCATTATTCAACACAATGACTGGAATTTCATCCTCTCATATGCAGTCAATCGAAAGGCGAGTGGGCCGATGGAGGCTCATTCAGAGCAATTTATATATAGTATCATGAGCAGGGTATTATTTCATGTTATTAATTCGGAGAATAAAATTTATTTATGTTCTCATTAAAGATTTGTGTTCAAGTCTGAAAGAATTTAGAATGATGGAAATTATTAACTGTAGCAGAAAAAATTCTTTATTTGTCTATTTCTATCGAAATATTTGACTCGTATTTACAAAGTCACCAAAATTATTTCTATCTCAAATTCTCTCCACCAATATAATTAGTTAGGTGCTTAAAATACACTGGAATTGGGACATTTTATTGACATCATTATGATGATTTATGTGGATTTTTATCGGTGATTTACCTAGATATTAATGGATCCTAAACAAATATTTGAGAAATGAACCAAATGTGTTGCATTTGTGTGCAATTGTTTTTTTACTAATTGCACTTTTGTCATCTGAGATCAGTCATGCAGTTTATTTTCCATTTTAATGATGAGTGAAGAAAATATTTTGTTAAATGAATTTTATAATCAATTTGGTTTAACAGGATCTTCAGCTTGTTTCACCTTTTTGTATAATGGGTTTGAAAAACCTATTTCGCGGGTGGCATGAGATTGAAGATAGATGAGCCGTTGAAAACCAAATTTTAGGTAAGAAATATGCAGATAATTCTGCGAACATATTTTCATGAAAACCATGTTACAGCCAAATGAAGCGCTGTTTCTATGGGATTACCACATTTTAAATTCAAACGATTCCACAAATTACCTCATAACTGAAAAGCTAGATGGCGAAACGCATGTATTTCATTTTTTTTGTCAATTTTCCGAGAGCTTAGATTTTTACGTCAAAACAAAATTACATTGAAAACGACTATTTTTTAGTAGTTTTTTTCCTTTGGCGTATAACAAACAATACATATTTCAAGTTCAGTTTACGTGCAAGATAGCGTGAATAGGCTACATTAATGTTGTCTACATCAGTTAAAAAAATATGAACCTCCACTACGTATCCAGATTTAGAATATAATGACATGAGGTCGTTTTACGGTGGAACCACTTTAAGGTAGTTTGAGCAAAATATCATTTCACCTAGAACTCAATGAATTTCATCTCATTTTTAAAGAAAAAATATTCTACCTTTCCGAAATTATCAAAATGTCAGCCCCTTACCGTACTACTTTGCGATACTTTTCACGAATAACACCAGCCCTTAAACACGGGAAACGGTAGAATACGTTCTCCAGTGAGACTTTACTAAAAAAATGAGACATTTCTAACACCAAGGTCTCAGTAAAAAATTAACAGGGCGTAGTGTGTATGTTTCCTCGACTATTTTTGAAAATAAATCATGTTGTCACCGCAGTAATTTTTTCAGAATCACAAAAAAACTTTCCGTTGTGAAGGAGTTTTGAACGTACCGCGTGAAAAAAATTAGTCAAATCAAAGACTTATGTGGATATTTTCATTTGACTACTTAGAATTTCAGTCATATAAAGGTATAATATAGCACTGTCAATAATGTACCATTTGATTTGTGCTGATTTGTGATTATTTGATTCCTATAGCTGCTTGAATTGAAACGTATAATTTTAATGTGGTCTCTATTATGACTAGGGAACCATCTCGCTCAAACTACCTTAAGCGATCTTGTGTTACCATCCATGTTACGATATCACTGAAATTGTTTACCTTATGCAACTCATTTTTTTCTTTTGCCAGTTGATTTGTCTTCTTTTATCAATGGAAAGAAACATTTGAATTCTGTCCAGTAGATCTTCTTTGGTAGGTTAGTCGGAGAAAGTTGTCATTGTGTCCCCGTTACAGTTGTAGGATGAAAATGACTTAATTCCTGATATTTTAATTCGGCGCATCTTTGTCCTTGTGGACATATTTCTCAAAATATATTTTATGTTCTGTAAGATAACCATGCCGTATCATCTTTTGGAGTCCATTTTATTAAAACTTGGTTTTTCTATTCTTTATTTTCGAATTTTTGACCAGTTGATAAATTTAAGTCTCGTTTTAAACTTTGAACTGTCCTACTTCATTCTGGTTCTCAAGGTAAGAGTATCTTCTTTCTTGGGTGAAGAAGTCGCAGATTTAAACCAGACCCAATATGCTGAAAATAATGGATATAACTAAAAATTGTTGCTGAAAATTCTGTATTAATGAGATTAAGGTTTGAAAATAAATAAATAATGATTTTTTTGCACACTTTTTAAATGTAGCAACTGGTGGAAGTCATGACTTACCAGAAGAAGTTTATGACCCATTTTCTCATAGTTCCAAGTCATGTATTAATACATATATCTTGAATTTCGTTACGTGACATAACACATTATGTGCTACTGTAATATGCTTGTATATATGATTTGCAAACGTGTGGTGTGATACGCTGATTTGTTTTATATTTTACATTGTATCCTATTTCGTTAATTACACTGCAATAGAGTGGATTTGAATGCTTTGGGAAACGTGGTTGTGAATTGTTTTTACCACTACTCCTACTTAACTACGCAGGTTAATTAGATCAAATCAGTCACGCCATTACTTTTTACTTATTGTGTTTTTTTGTGATTGCGTCGTCATGGGGCCGACTAAATGACGATTTCACACACGGAACGTTCTCAGTCACGATGGTAATGGAATTTGTAAGGTATTCCAACGGCAGAGATTGTATCGCACCATAACCTCTACGGATGAAAAAATCAATTAAGTGACAAGTCAGGAGTCCCGTCCTTGGAGGCTTATTCTCCGAAGGCTAGCGATATGCTACGCAGATTATGGGTAGCTATTCATTCCAGACAATCACGCCTGGTATAGCAACAAGTATGATTTTGTTAGGCTAAGGAACTTGCGAATCAATTTCAACAACCAAATGGTCCTTTAAGGTGGTTCGTGCGAAAAATAATTTTACTTAGAAATCAATGAATTTGGTCTCATTTTAAAGAGAAATATTTCACCTATCCAATGAGACAACAAATTCTACCCCTTACCATATTGCTTTCCAAGATATTTGCCAGAAAATACATCTAAATCTACACCTACGTCATACCCTGCAAGCCACCCAAAGGGTGTGTGGCAGGGGGTGCTTCCACACCAGGCATGCATGAATGATACGGTAGAACACCGAAATTACATCGAAACCCGCGTACCACACATGCAAAGCGCCAATCAAAAATCTACTAACCAAGAAACATCCTATCGTCAATCGTTCCAACATGCAAGGGATACAAAGACTACTACTACATATTCTAAATATCATGCATAAATAAGAACATCAATATTTACATCATGCATAAATAAGAATGTAGAGAATATAAAGAGAAAGATTTACTGTCTGCCTATGGTCACAATTCGTACTATTCATGACGACGATCACAGCTGTTATGGTCCCGAATGGCACGCGGAAAAAAATGACATTTTATACCTATCGGTTCTACAATCTAGCTCTCTAATTTTATTGGAGCGATCTAATGTGCCGTAGCACGAGGGGGTTAATAGTATGTTTTTTACGTCGTCAGTAAAATGATTTTCCTGAAATTTAGTTAGGAGGTTAAGCCTATAATTTAATCTACGCTGTGATAGCGATTCCCATCCTAATTCTTCCAACAGTCCAGACACACGAGTCAACTTATCGTAGCATCGTTTCACAAACCTAGCTCCTCTTCGCTGCACGCGATCTAACTCTGATATCAACCCCGTTTCGTATGGATCCCATACGCCAACAGCATATTCCAGGTGAGGCCTAAAGATTGGAAAATAACAACGTTCTTTCACTTTCTCATCACATTTTCCGAGTACTCTCTCGATAAAGCCTAGCTTCCTGTATGCTTGACCGCATATTTCCCGAATATGTTTTTTAGATGATTGGGATATGGCTTCCGATTGTACATTCCCGTAATTTTATTCACTCGTGCCGTAACCTTTTGTAAATATTGCCATTTTTCATTTTCATATATGAATCATTACATAACAGAAGCGGTAACAGGGTGTTACATAACAGAAACAGGGTGACATAGAGAATATTATCCTGACTCCTCACTTTATCTCTAGGTCTGATAGATGCGATAAAATAAGAAAGATACACTGCCGAACTGAAAAATGCAAAAACTCGTTCTTTCCGCGAAAAATTAGCGACCACAATAAAAACTGAGCTCCACTAAATACACTCCTATAATACATGTCACCATTTCATCTCCAAAAAACTTAACCTTTCCACGGCTGGTGACCTAACGCCCCCTGCCACACGCCCATGTGGCGGCTCGCGGGGTATCATTTAGATGTAGATGTTATGTAGGGTGCCGTATGTTTCTTTCATCATTGGTCGTTTAATCCTAAGATTGATTGACTGCAGCCCTCCTCCCTTCCCTTTCTAATGCTAGGTCCTTTACCTCCTGGTGTCACTTTCCTCTTTATTTGGTCCATGAACTTATTCCTGGGTCTTCCTCTGGGGACATTTCCCTCTATTTTACCTTCAATAATGTTCTTCGAAAACCCATTGTGTCTCAGGGTGTGTCCAAACCATCTGGTTCTTCTTTCCTCTACCGTATTCCATATGGTCCTTTCCTCTTCTACTCTTAAGTACACTTCATCATTTCTTATTTTGTCCGTCCAATTTGTTTCAGCATCCTCCTCCAGCACCAGGTTTCGAAGGCTTCTATTCTCATCTGGTCAGCTTTTCCAATGGTCCATTCTTCCGATCCATAGAGTGCCAAGCTCTACATGAAGGTTTTCACAAGTTTTAAGTTTCATATATTCCTCATTCAATCTATGACGCCCCTAGTAGGACCCTGCGAAGGCATCTTAGAACAAATAACTAACGAAAAAGGGTTACGTCCCCAGTGGTATCTAATTAAATATCCCATTCGTCGAGGGTGGCGGGCTACAGTTAACCAATCTTAGGATTGAATGACCAATTATGATGAATGAAATGAACAAATAAGTATGTCAGAACTTAAGATTGCAAATATCTAGTTGACATCATTCTGTCACGGCTCAAAATTGAATTTTTCGAGATTTCCTCCCTTATTCTTATGCTAATTCTCGAGGCGTCGACTGCTCGCGTCATCTGGATGATGTATTGCGCAAAAATAATGGATTTTGGTCGCGGTAACGTCCGGCCTTATTCTGTCATGCGCCCAGCGAATCTGTCACGGTAGGACGACACAGTGGCCTGCAACCTTCAAGCTTTAGGACCCACACGATACGACGCGTTGGAGGGGGGGGGGACGGGATGCTGGAGTGTGGGCTGACCAGCTGGACCCCTCCCATACCCATGGCCACTTTTCCTCCGCCTCCCCACGCCAAGGAGGCAACAATAGACGTTAACTGGCGACCCGCGTAAATTTATCGAGGCTCGCGGTGGTAATACGTACAATTGTTGTTCTCGAAATAGCAGGTGTTCCACCATTACGTATTCAAACCTGCACCTGCATCTACGCGGTACACTGCAAGCCTTCCCAATGGAGTGTGGCGGGTGGTAAATGCACACAAGGCATGCGCTAACCGTCAAACAGGCTATTATTGTGTTTACTATTCTAAGAAATTATCAGAAACTCACAACTCACAACTCAAACCAATCTTCACCAAGAAGTATAAAATTGTCTGTCTTTTTTGGTCGCAGGACATGTTTTTTTATCAGAGCCATCTCCTGACGGACCTAGGCGGTTTTCATTAAGCAAATGGACCTAGATATCTCAGCGTAACAAATTCAATGAATAATTTCTGCCTACGGAAAGTTATCAACTTTTAAACGAGACCAAATTTGATACTTCTCACGTCATCTATGGGAGTACTTGCCAAAATATACAAGACGTATTCAATGGGATATTGGAGGGTTTTATGTTCAACAGGATTTTAATTTAAAAGTGAGGAAGTCCAGGGGGTTTGATCGTGCCATAAATCTAAACCAGAATAGTTCGCATTATATCTCAACTACTTTTAAGTGCGTCCCGGAAGGTATTAATTAAAAATATATAAAAATCTTGGCGTACAGTTAGAAATGTAACGTTTGTAGTTCATATAATTTTTTTAATTTCAGGTAGGTATTTACAGGTAACATTTTTACTCACGGTGATTTTTTTTATAGAAAATATAAAAATTTTTATAGAAAAACAAAAAACTGTCGGACATCTGCAGTTATTAACATCCGAATTGGAAAAATAGTCAAAAGTCAAGTAGAAACTTCAACTGTGCCGATTCAGTTAAATAATGAGAGGTTTACTCAAGCAATACGAAACCTTTGAGTCAAAAAAATACTATTTACTTCATAAAAGTAGCAAAAATTATATTTTACTTCATTTTTACAGCAGCGATTGTGATTTTTAACTGGTTTCAAACATGGACTCAATGATGACTAGAGGAAAATGTTGCTTGAGCTATCTTAAATCCTCCAGCAGCGTGGAAATCACGTCCCGTCGGTGAATCATCCAGCTCGTCACTTAACCTCTTGCAATTGTAATTTGCCCGACAGATTGACACTCCGAAACCACAAATATTTCCTTCAAGGCCGAACGTGGCCGATAGCGAGGCTGTTTATTTTGGGCAACCACGACCCACCGCTGGAAAAACGAAAACGAAAGTCTCCCACGGGCGTCGCCCCGGCAGGCTGAAACAAAAACGAAACGGATGAAACTAAAAAAAAAGCGCGCGCCAAAAATCAAACAAACGAAACACCATTTCCGCCACCCGATTTCTGTGTCGTGCTCCGTGTTGGGTCGGCGCGTAACAACGCTCGTCGAACGAAAACGAGAGCGCGCTCGGAGAAAAAAACTTCGGAAAGCCTTCCTCAACGACTCTCTTGAGATTTTTTATTTCGCCTTGTTATGCGTACGAGACCCGCCGGGCGCGAAATTTTTCGGACCACACCCTTAACCATCTCAGCTCAAGGTCTCGCCGGTCGGAAGGTATCAACCAATGGTGGGGGATGAGGGGGGAGGAGTTGGGTTGGGGGGAGGTAGGAGTGCTTTAAAGCGGCCACATACGTATAATCTTTCCCTTTCCGAAGCGTAGCAGGTGACAAAATAATTCCATCACTCTCTCGTTCGTGAGCCGCCCGTTGTCTCACGGATGTTGTCAGCGCCAGATGGATCTCATTCGCCGGGAGGCGGAGAATCGCCCGCTCACGCAAGCATCAGAGGAGAGGTCCAGCCACGCCTTAACCATCCCTTCAGGCCTCTCCCCCCTTTATGGCATGCGTTTGCCTGAAAACGCCCGTCTACGGGATCCTGGTGTATCATTGAGCGGTGGCGAAACTTGGAGGCGGCCGCTTGTGCGAGGCGCGACCATAGAGTTATTAAGCAAGGTCCTTATACCCCTTGTACAGGGTGTTTCAGGAGGAAAGTTCGAAACTTCTGGAGGAGCTGATGAGTACATCTGTTGATTTTGAATACTAATGAATTGTGAAAGATAAAAATTCATTCAAGTTGTGCGGATAAATCACCGATTATCAACACATGTAACAATGATTTTGGAATTGGGAGAAACTTTTCGTTCATATTGTTAACCCCACCGACGAGTATTTGTTGTCTTTGTGACTATTAACTTCGTAAATCTCAGCAACCAGGGCATGGCCTTGGTCTCTTTCTCAAAGGCAAGTTTTGATTAGTGCCACTAATGGTCGAGGTTTTCCAAGCAAATTAAAGCTCTTACTCAAAAGAACATTTGTTGCCTCGTCGTAATATCATCGGTAAAATTACCATATCTTCCGTATTTTAAAAGAAAGAGATGTGATATTTGCTGCCATGAATTGAAAAATAAATTTACTAAAACTTTTATTCTTGCACATTTTTTTGATATCTCTGAAATTAAGAGCGCTATCGTACATTATTTGTGTTTGAGGAATTAAATTTCTACGGATATTCGAGAGCCATCTTGAAAATAAAATACCGTTAGCATTGATGATAGCAGAAAAACAACAACACACATCTCATGCACCACTTGAAAAGTTTCGAATCTCCTCAATTGATACTAGTTATTGAAACTGGATGTTTTCATTGTGATTGCAAAATATTTCTGAAAAAATGTTTACGTTGCCATAGCTCAGTAACCAAGGAGTTGCGACCCCACGTTGCTATGATAAAAAGTGCTTAAAATCACCTCCCTTACCTCCTCCAGAAGTTTCGAACTTTCCTCCTGAAACACCCTGAATATATCTGGAGGAAACTAGCTCAAAATTCGTAAATTACCTTAAATACTTACGGACGGTGTCCCCTTCTTGCCTGGTAAGTTTTTGAGTAAAATTTATCCGTTAAGTTCTTATTTAGCTAACAATTGACGCTTAATTATAACTAAGCACCATATTAGTGATTAATCAGCATGCGTACATAATTACTGTGCGCCAAAATACACTGGTAATCCTAAAATACGAGGTGAGATATAGTTCTTGTTTTGTCGTGAAAAATATTTTATCTTTAATGAACAATAAACATACCTCTTAGAGCTTACGTAGTCCTTTGTAATTTAAAGATCAAATTCAATTTCATGTTTAAAGGAGAGTTTATAACATTGATCAAGGCTAAACACTTTTGGTTACTCAATGAAGAGTAACAGTGCTATTGAACATCGAGCCCGATCCAAAATGAAGAAATCAGAGTGCATTATGGGATCGTGTCATGACCTGGGTATAAGGACCTTGTTTTTAAGGTACAAGAGGTGGCCATGCCTGTACTCGGCCGTAAGCGAAGGTGAAGCCGGGCAGGAGTAACCGTCCGTCATATTGAGTGTCCCTGATTTGCTATTAGCGTAATAGGCCTAAACCTATCTATTTACACCTTTCTTGTTCATAAAATGCTGAATTATGAGAAATGGGGATAGTATCGGTTCGGCAGATGATACAGAATATATTGTCAACTCCTCCAACGCATTTCATGGATAAACAGGCTGGTAGGAGCAATGAAAAGCATGTCGTCTGCTCTTGATGGTGTGGGTTCAGTGTCTCCCAAAAAAAAAGAATGAAACATCGGAAGAGGTAAGGAAATATATCAAAAATAATAATTAATGCAAATGGTTTTCATATAAAATTTAATGGCCGTTAGGGAAAAACGCGTAAATTACTGCTTTTTAGTTAGCTATACCTATCAAATAGCAAAAGAGGCTGACTTACGAAAGAGTTTCGTCATTTTGGACAGCTAAAAAGTAAATAATAGCAATAAACGTTGATGAGTGATGATTTATAATTCACAACAGGGTCACTGACGCATCGTTATGCGCGTACTATGATGTGCTTACTTCAACTATATACTCTAAGGGCGCGACGCCCAGGAAAAGAGGCTCACGTGGATGAGGTCGGTAAAAGAGCGGAAGGCAGCATACGGTAGGGCGCATCCAAGACGATTGATGGAAATTCGGGCAATTTGAAAATTGCCCAATGCCGTTTGGGGAGAGAAATGGGTTGAGAAAACTATGGCCTGATGAAAAAAAATCTTAGTATATCTTAGTATCTTATCTTGATATCTTAGTAATGCCACAATTTAAATGTTTATTGTCAACCCAGGTTTCGACTGCACAGCAATCATTAACAAGATGAGATATATACCTTGAGAATTATTGCTTTGCAGTCGAAACCTGCAGCATGTGAAAACATTCGTGTGGAGCACTATATGGATTGGAAGCACGGACCATTGGTAAAGCTGACCAGAATAGACTAGAAGCCTTTGAAACCTGGCGCTGGAGGAGGATGCTGCAGATAAAATGGACGGACAAAATAAGAAATAATGAAGTGTTCAGAAGAGTAGAAGAGGAAAGGACCATACAGAACACCATAGAGGAAAGAAGAACCAGATGGATGGGACAAACCCTGAGACACAATGGATTTGTGAAGAACATAAGTGAAGGCAAAATAGAGGGAAAAGTCCCCAGAGGAAGACCCAGGAATAAGTTCATGGGCCAAACAAAAAGGAAAGTACTTGGGAAGAGAATCCAGGAGGTAAGGGAACTAGCATTAGATAGGGAAGGGTGGAGTGCTGCAGTCAACCAATGTTAGGATTGAGCGACCAATAGGTCGAAACCTGGGTGTGCAATAAACATTCAAAGTATGGAATATACTAAGATATTTGTTCACCATGTCTGTGACTATGTTATACAAAGTTACGCCTTCAACCATTAATATTATTTGGGAAAACTAATGACCCATGATGGCGCCCTATGTTTAAGGTGGTAATAGTGATTTTCGTTCAGATGTGCATATTTGCCTAATACTTTGCATACGTTTACTAATTAGCAATATATATAGGTTATATTGAAAGAAATCTGATGTCACTTGGTTTCTTGGAAATTTAATGCTATTTTCTCTCCCTTTTCGTTCTCGATGTGTATTTGCAATTAATTCGTTGAGATGTGTACAGATTTTTTCTTATACGCTGAATTATGCATTTCTCATTATTATAATGATGCACAGTAAATGTTAAGTTTATATTCCTAGGCTAAAACATGCATTTACATACGAGTTTTGCTTAAATTTCGCATTCGCCAAACCCCAGTCATAAACCCGATGGCTTCATGCATGACCTTGTGGAAATTAATCATGATGCAAAGAAAACTTAACACACTTTGTACTTTTCCACAGTTTATTTTCAATTGTGTGACTAGTTTCGACATGGTGTTATTTGAACCCAGTCGTCATGTGATTTCACGAAGAAGTTTTTAAAAAAATATCATGCTTATATAAAATTACATCACCACATTTATTCATTCGTATAAACAGATGCACTTCAGACATGTGTGACCCAAAAAGTTTTTTTTCCGACGTTTATCGAAAGTTATAAAAATGTTCACCCGATGACCCAATATGTATCGCTCCTGCTAACCAAGCTGGTTCCGCCGTGAAATGATGTAAATGTCACATAATTCGTATTTTAAGCATTTCTAGAAAGACAATTCCTCTTTTTTATGTGAAAAACAAAATGCACCGTGGCTGGTTTATCCAAAAAGCGGAATAGTCTCTATCATACAGAAATTAAAACAAAATGTCCTATTTTTTAAAAATTCTGGCAGGGACATACAATTTTGGTACCCGTTTAATGAAAAAGAAGACCAGACACAATCATTCCCTCATAGTGTTATTTAGAACTGCCATCTTGACTTCGGCTAGTCGTTCTCATCGCACAACAAATTCGGCCACATCGAATATCTCGGACGAGAGCAGTGATTATGAAGAGTGAAAGGCGGACTGTAAAGCTCTCGGCCATTCTATGCCGTGGGCGATTCCCCGTTCTTGCCGTTCAACTTATCCGTGGCCATAAATTCCTGTTACCCTGATTGCCCGCCAATAAATAAAAACGTGGCACAGCCCGATCACTTCCGTCTATTCTTCATGTTCCGGATTTTTAAGTGCTGACCGCGGATCTAAAACGTTGTAAAACTGCCCACATTTCAAGCGAATCGGGGGAAGGCGGCCAATCGGAATAAAGTTTGGTTTTAAAACGAGACTGCCAAACGCGGAAGATGATATTGTCAAGGCCAACGAAGTATGAGTGGGTGATTTCGCTCGCTATTATCAACTGAGCTAACAAAGAATATACCTACAAACTGATCCTGTGACTAAGTGATACAAGTCACACATGATAGGCATGTTATTTGATGTCTGTACAAGAGATCTTTACGATTTTGACCTTGGTACCAAATGATTGTTGGGAAATGTAGAACTGTAAAGGTACACTTTAGCTCAGCGTAAGTTTTTAACTAGTGGCGTTAGAGTTCACGTAACAAACATGATTAATTCATTGTTACAGTATGAGTAACTAACCAATTTCCGTCCACCATAACCATATGGCTAGAAAAAGTTCTATGAAGCTCTGTCGGAAACAACCGCGAGCTTTTAGAAAACATTCATGCTTCAGCTACAAATACAATACATAGCTTTCACAGGGAAAACTACCTATATTTACAATTTGCATTGAAAACTAAAGAGAAACCTCTCACTCTTATAAATTATGTTTGGCACCCTTGCAGCATAATTTTTCGATGGTTGACTGCCCCTAAATCCTTTCAAATCAAAGGTCATTTTTGCACCATGAGGAAAAAAATTCATGCTTTAACACTCGAAGTACCGCAGGGGTCATTTTGAGCCCCTTTTATTTTTGACAGTCCATAACACCTGACAGAATCGTCTCAGTTGTTGCATATTTCTTGACATTTATCTTTCAAGAATATATTGTGTGAAAAGAGAACCTCTTTTCACATAATATATTCTTATAAGAGAAGGGACAATTACTACAAGAATAAATACTTTTACAAATACAATAGATATAAATTCAAATAAGTCTTACATGTAGAAAGGCTTCTCGGGATTCCGTCCGGGTTGGAAGGTCCATGACCGACGTCGGTCATGGACCTTCCAACCCGGATGGAATCCCGAGAAGCCTTTCTACATTCTATTCACCGGGAAAACCTGAAATCTTTCAAGTTTTATATGTTCCATAAATATAGTGCTACAATAGTTGGTGGTTAACAATTAATGTAATGATTCTGGTGTTACTAATAAAGCTGTTTAGACTGATGAGAGGGATTGAGTCTAAAGATAAAAAGTTTACAGATTCAATTTTAGTAATTAACTAGGATTCAAGTTGGTTACGATTCAAATTATATTCAAAATATAATATGAACTATGCATTTAACTGTGATTTTTATGAATTCTGTTTCGGGTAACCAAGATTTGTCAATTACTCGAGCGTAGCTAAAGTAAAGTCTGGTATAATAATTAATCTGCCGTCAAGGGAGTGCAGTGCAATAATGGGCTACTTATGCCACGGAAAAACGTGACTCAAGGTAGTTTGAGCGAAAGATCACTTTACCTAGAAATCAATAAATTTGGTCTCATTTTATAGAAAAATATATCCCACCCTTCCAATGACACCAAAAATGGAACCCCTTACCACATTACGTTCCGAGATATTTGACGAAAAATACCAGCCCATTTACATGGGAAATGGTACGTGTATGCACTCCAGAGAGAGATTATTTTTAAAAAATGAGGAATTTCTAACTCTTAGATGTCCTAAAAAAACTATCAGCGTGTAGTTTGTATGTTTTCTCATTTATTTTTTAAAATAAATCATATTGTCACCGCAATAGGCTCTTGGGTATCACAAAAATCCTTCCGTTTTGAAGGAGTTTCAAACGCACCGCGTGAAGCAAAATGAGTAAAGTTAAAGACTTATTTAGATATTTTCATTTAATTACCTACCATTTCTGTCATATAAAAGTATATTATTGCACCATAATAATGCAATATTTAATTCATGTGTCCCACAGCTGATGAAATTAAAACGTATAATTCAAATATGGTCTCTATTATGACTAGGGAACTGTCTCGCTCGGACTACCTTAAGTGAGAAATAAGTACGCAGTGCCTTAAAAAATTATGCTTTAACCTCTTTAATTTTTTCAATTAAGAAGTTTTGGCCCATCTAATGGTGGTAAAGTGGTGGAAAATATTAACACAAAACTCATTGACGTCTGAATGTGGCGTACGCGGCAACAAATTGAAATCGCTTTTCCTTGGACAACTTGACAACACTGAGACAGCCAACGGAAACCGGGAATATTCAAACTCTCCATGAATGGATATCGATTTTGCACGTCACGTAAATAGGAATACTAGTTAGGTTCACGTTCGCGAGATCGTCTTGGAGTTATAAACGTGATGAATTTTCTTTGACCCGCAGGCAGTCGAGGTTCCGAAGTCGTAGTCAATTATTTGAAGATACTTACCATATTGCTGTAGAACTTTGGACCCATTATAAAAAAATTTCCTAGATGAAAACTTAAGAAAATTTACGATGAGAGAATTATTAGTAGGGAGACAAAATGCTTTTTTCTCCAGATTAAATCTGCTAACAATAAATAGTTCTTCCGCGTGTAGGAATAGGCTGTGGATGAACTTTGTGAAAATAGGCCTCAAACTACTTCCGAGAAATACCATACATTGCAGTTAACATTTTGGATTAACATCCTGTGAATTTCAAGTTAAAATATGGGAAATCTGGCAGAATAGAATGGTTTCTATGTGGAGAAAATATTTTTTTACTTCCGAAACCTTAATACCCTACGTAAAATTCCGCCCTCGTGAATTCAGGTCGTCTAAAACACTTAAATTTCTTTTTTCCTCTTGATGTTATTTTATTTCCTTTCTGAAAGCTACTTTCAAAAGTCCAGGACATCTTACTTGGTTGGAGTTTCCTTTTTCGGTGTATAGTTAGAACAACTGGACGCAGACTTATCTTGATCGATGCAGTAGCCTAGAGGGAGAGCGCTCGTCTGTTGCCAAGAAAGTCTGGGGTTCAAATCTTGGCGAGGCCTCTTCTAGTGCCCTTATAATTATTCTAAGCGATGCGACTTTACTGTTGCTAAAATTTAGCAGGAATCCGCGGAAGGCCAAGCGAATGGATTTTGACCTCAACCATGAGCAAGCGAGTTTTACATATATTCGGGCTTAAAGAAATCAGAGCGGTTTTTTTTATCTTCAAATGAGATGTTTACTCCCCATTCTCGGGTACTCGGCCCCACTTGATTTCCACGTCCTGCCTGTCATCTAATGTGCATATTCACCCATTCGCCAATTTATCAATCGATGAAAAGCTATTCATGAACGAGGGAATAGAACGGATCTCTGATAGCGTCAATTAGTCGATTTAGTGAACTTACCTGAGGCTACTTTCACTTGAAAATTACTTTGAAACCATTTAGTAAAGAGGAAAGTTATTTTTATTAGGAATTAGAGTTTGGTTCTATCTGCCAAATTTGTTATCTGAGGGAGAGACCAAATACGTGTCGAATTTTCTGGGAAATATATTTAAAACGGTTTTTTGAAGTTTTCTCAGCACTATTTTCCAGGTTTGCTATGAGCAATACATTAGCCGTGTAGTTAAACAGTTCAACTTAGCGGGTGGAGGATAATACTTAGAGGAGAAGGTACATTATTGAATCATTTAAACAGCTTTTTACATAATCGTAGTGACAAAATTTTCGCTAAAAATACGCAATTAAATTTTATGAGGAGCATTCTTACACTCACATATAAGTATACTCTGACAACGATGCATCGCGTACCTTTCCATGTGAAAGTGATAAAATACTAAAATCCATCTTATTCATTTAGCGACTAAGAAGTAATTAGGTATCTTCTTTAAGCTCATTAGTATTATCCTCATGAATCCGCTGAGTAGTCAACGGAGTATAAATTAGGAATGTGCACCATCAAAGATTACATGTTTGCTACGTCCCTAAAGAATATATTCCTCTTCAAATATGTCGTAATAATATTGCTTCTACGGAGATGAAAGTTGTGGGTGCCCCACATGACGATATTGATAGACTTTTTACAGGGTCATGAATTTCATCTCTTAGTGTTAAAGAATTTTCATGGATTTTGGAAAGGGACACTATAAATCTCTAAATAAGAACTAGTGGAAAAGGTTGAAATGCATGCATAATTCTCTCAACCTGAGTTGTGTGTGCAAGTTAACACAGTAATTGATCATTGAGAATTAAGGTGGTATTTACATTAAATATGAGGATGTTTATTAGCCTAATAATCAATCCATCCCCCTTCATTTTCGATTTCCTGACCATGTCTCTGTGACATGGAGTTAACCACATTTTGGCATCATCTTACTGAGTTGCTTTCCCATTCTTCCTCCACCATCATCCGTATAGCATCTAAATTTGGGGTCGTTTCGTATGAGTGGGTGGAAAAACTGTTTCTCACCTTTTCCTCATAATAAGCGTCCTAATACTTCCTCTGGGGTAAAGGTCTGGGCTCCGTGCAGCCCGCTCCATCTGCGTCACATGGTTTGTTTTGAACCATCTCCTAGAATTTAGTCCTTTGTGAACCTATATTCCTAGTTCCGGGTGAAAAATTAATATTGATAAACATTTGAATAAAAACAGTTCTCATTATATTGGAAAAAGTGATGAGTTTCAATTAATGGTAGTGAGAAATAGGATGTATTCATTTAATTATCAAATAAAAGTTCAATGGGTCGAAGGTGCAACACCTATTTCGGGTAAATTTTCGACAGATATATTTGTCTTTAACAAACACACTACCCGATTCCTCCTCCTTGGAGAAATATGAGGCATACTTAAAGGCTAATAAGATCTTATTTTCCTCCAAGAATTTACGGAGAGGCCACTATATACTTTGAAAAATATTTCTTCTTGCGCTGTCTGCTCTACCTGTCCGTCTATCGACGCTCGTCTCAATGAAGTAGTCATCAGTAAACCTTAGCGAAGCTCCGGGTGGTGGTGGTCGGGATGGTTTGCTGCTCTGAATGACGCACAGGTTTCAAATACTAGCTGCAGCAGAAGGAAATGCTCGTCGCCCTTCGAAAAATTTGGAGGAACCCGTCGAATACTTTTCAGGGGGGGGGGAAGAATTCAAATACCACCTCTTTCCAGTAGTTAAACTACAGGCGTCCGAAAAATGATCTTTGGCAGAAAAGGTATCGCCCGCAACATAAGGGGAAAATAAGCTCTTTTTAAAGGCATACTTCGTCCTATATCAATGTCATGAGCCCTTCATACATTCCGAGTTTGGATGGATTAGTATCGGTGTAGCTTTGTATCGATACTGGGAAACCTTTAGGGATCCTCAAGAGTCTCATAGGATTACTCGTTGCTTTAACTCAGACTTAAGTTATTTGGTCTCAAAGCCTATGCACCATGGGACCTAATGGCGATTAATTGGAATAGTCTAGGCTGATGAGATGAAATCCGCGAACTACTACTTTCTGTTTGTATGCCAGAGATAGCAGTATGCTTTTTCCTTTCCTTATAATTCCATTAAACGTTCGCAGACTATGTCACCTCGCACAGTAAAAGTAACTCAGCTCACAGTATGGTCTACGGACGCAAATTGCGAAAGGAAACGTGACTCGATCTAAAATTCGCCTTGAAATAAGACAGCTCGGTAGTTATAACTGGGCAACAAGCCTGAATATCGATCATAGTTTTGCATAATACTATTATTCAATTGCGCTCATGATTTCAAAAACGCGATCGTCATCAAGAAAGATCAGGTGCTTCATAGCAGTGTAGTGCGCTCCCAGGACTTTGAGCATTGCTCTACCAATGCGGCTTGCCTTATAGACGACAATAACGACCACGAGAAGGGAATAACCGTAATCCCACCCCTAGTAGAGACATTTTTGAGTTTTAAATTCAAGTAAAATTATTTTTACGTGGCGAATTTTATCTCATTTATCAATTTATCTCATTTATATTTTTTTAATATCATCATCCAGTCATTGCAACTACATATTACATTCATTCATTTCGCCAAAATGAAAAATTGACATAAAAACTCATTTGCGTTCATTGAAAATCGAACACGGTCTACTCTTTTGCTGGCCAAATACATCTGACAGCTGCAACACTAACCCTTACCTATTTATTCATATCATTCATGGAATTTTACTCCAAACTAAAGTCTTTAAAAGGCTTTTTTGTCGATGTCATATGTGCGGCGAATTTTTAGCTAATACCTATAAGAACACATTATGCAGTCAGAAGTAAACATTTGCTTATCTGTGACTATACCTAATTTGGGTTAAATTTTTCTGAATGTTTATCCGTATGTTCTGCATTTACTAGTAAAAGTTTTACAGTGACCAGCTCGTCACCAAGCTTCCTGTGATAAGATGAAAGATACGTTGGAAAAATATGCCTAGATTATTCGGTATCGAAGCAGGCATATTTATTTTAAATTCATGAAGCTATATATTTACTTATGTTTCCATAGTTTAACCCCATTCTGACGAACTAAGGACGGATTTATGTTGGGTCATGAACGATTAATTAATTAATATCCGTATTGAGATCTGAACTTCATCAACCTACAAAATGAAATTCGTGGAAAATTACATCACGTAGGCTGTACTTATTTAACTTAAATCTTTATTGTGTCAACACTTGGTGCGAATAAATCTCCATTTATATTATTTCGGTGAAAGAGATACATGATGGGTCATTCAAAAAGATCCTCGGAAATTCGACTAAAATAAATATCCCTTGGTTGTAGCAGGTGAAGATTTCAGCATATATTCCAAGTGGGGTGAGAAAGTGAATATGTTTTATAATGTCTTTCTGTAAAAATGATATTATTCGACGTAAGAAACATGCGGAAATAAAAAAATCGATACACCGCGACTGAATGCGCGAATAATATAAGAAGAAACCTCGAAAAAGAGGCGATTTATGAGTAAGTTCCTGGCACCAGCAATCGTTGAGTTCCAATGCGGATTTCAAATATTTGCAGTAGACGATGTCTTCCTCACTGTTGCCAGTCTTTCAAAGTGTGTGCTGCTCCTAGTAGTTCCCAATAATACCGCATTCTGGCGCGCGAAAAATTTTGCATTAATTTCTTCCGCCACTGTGCATGTTTGGTGGAATAAATTCTGTCTATTTTCGAGATGTAGGCGACACGGAAAGAAGTATGTCCATTTTTCGATTCACTCGACACACTCTCCTGTCTTCCCCTTGTCGTGAGGTGCGCAATCTCGGCATCATTTTTTTTCCTTCCGAAGCGAAATATGGAGGAGGGCATCGCTTCTCATCGTTTCTCGTCTCGCCGCTCTCTCCTTGCATTGCTATATTGCTCTTCCACTCCCTCTCTTTCTCTCCTGAGAGGAGACGTGGTGGTCTCCCCAAGACGTCCCTTCTCTCCGATGCGCGCGTCTGAAAAAATCTGCCATGAATCTTTACCCTTCTCCCTTGTGCCATCGCTCGAGTTAGTTTTTTTTTAGTCTTCCGTCTCCTGTAGAGAGAAAGCTTCCTTTCACCATTCTCCACATTTTCAGGCAACTGCAGTTATATTACATTTAAGTAATTCTCGGAGACGACCGACAGCGTTGATAATATTTTTTTTTTTCCGAGGACAGGTTGGCAGGATTCTAAGGACCGTATTTATAGTCGTTGCCCACGAGGTTTCCCAGCCTCCGCCAGGCTCCTTCGGCAAAAATGGAATTTATTGTCACATTTTCAGCCCCTCGAGACGACCATTCACTCCCCTAATATCTGAGAGTTGATGGATGCCCTCTGGGGGTCTTCAAATAAAAAAATGTAAGATGATATAATGTAATATTTGATGAGTCGCTGTAGCGAAATAATTTTCATAAATTATCTAATAATTCAGAACGATTTGATGTTTTGATTGATAGCTTTTGATAGTTTACAGTTCACTTTCAAACTTCAGCCTGGCCTGAGGACGCCTACAGCAGAGTAGGCGAAACGTCGCCATCTTTCAATATGTCAACGCGGACGAATCCTGGAAACCTGCTCAATGGAATACTTAATCGCCGCGAAAACCCTTGGGTACCTTCCGCTAGTTTATAATAAAAATGACACTTTAAACCTGCAAGCTACCTCAAGGGTGTGTGGCAGGGAGTAATTACTCTCCAACATGCACAATGACGTACGACTGACTGTCACTAATATTTACGACATTATAGGTATGATACCAATACAACGGAAACCATTTGTAATAATAAAGTTTGGTATTCACAGAGGAAAAAAATGATACTCATGAAGTGGTGATAGGTCTCAGACCCCTAGAATTTTGCGCCGAGTGCTTTAACTAATTAAACTACCCTGACATCCTCTTCAATGTGGACCTATTAGGGGCCTTGAGAAGCATGTTGTCCTCACATGACGTACATCTACATACTACCCTGCGAACCACCGCATGGGCGTGTGGCAAGGGGTGTTAGGAAAGCAGCCGTGTAAAGCTGTAAGGATTTGGGAGGTGAAATGGTGACGTGTATTATGGGAGTGTATTTAGAGGAGCTCATTTTTTATTAAGGTAGCTTATTGTGCGCGCAATGAACGAGTTTTTGTACCTATCTGCTTGGAAATGTAACTCTCGTATTTTATGGCTTCTGTCAGACATATTTGTATAAATCTATAATGTTTGATTTATTTATCGTGCATCTAATGCCAGAAAAGTTCTCTATGCGAGCGCTCAGCGCTACAGTCTGCGAGGTGAAGTCCAGCTATAAACACAATGATGTCTACTTAGGACATTGTCAAAGAACTGCGGTACTGGCAGAGCATTAACTTTAAGGGAATGAATCGCTAATGGACACATCACTGTTTGAAATTTCACTGTGATTTATGATTTTTCCGCAGCGAATTTCACATAATTGTGTGGCAACAAGAGAGTGACCCGTAAAATTTACTTCACAGCCAATTCCAATAGTTATTTTTCACGAATGTCGCAACTACGTGGACGAGTTACAAGAGGCATGCAGGAATCGTGCAAAACGTGGCAGATCAGGAAACAAGCATTGGGAAGCAAATCAACTTATCAGCTGCACTATATGTCGACCAACTTACTTAAAAGTGTCATTGTCATCCATCATGGCTCTTTATCAATCGCGGGAAGAACGACATTTTTAACCTGCTTGTACAGGGTGGCGATCGTCAGGGAAAACCCGGAATTGTCGGGGAATTTTGAATTTCTGGAAAAGTCAGGGAATTCTCGTAACAGTCAGGGAAAAACTGGGACATTAATCCTCATTATTTTTCTACCTTTACGTTTATCGGCCAATCTTCTCGCCCGTTATTCCACCAACTGAAACTGAAGTCCGTCTCTGACGTGCATGGAATAATACCCATCAAATCGTGGAATATTCAGTGGTGAATCTTATAAGTTGCTGCAATATTTGCCAAGTAGTGTTAAAAAATCATGATCACAATGTATAACGCTCAACACAATGAATCCGAGGCTATGTTGTTCGGAAAATGTTACCTCGAGTTTTATATTAACTTCCAAAACTCAGGTCGAGAGGTAGCTGGAGCACACTAGCTTATAGTAAATACATGCTTGCAGTTATAAAAATATGGTTATACAAAAAAAATAAAAAAATTTAAAAAAACGATGATTAGAAAACTTAAAGCTGCTGTAGAATATTTAATTCAGCAGAAAAAAATATTCCAATAATAGGTGGTCTTTTAGCGATTGGGAAATTGGTTAATTCATCAGGGTAAAGTCAGGGATAAATCAGGGACTTTAAAAAATTGGATATCGGTAGCCACCCTATTGTACAGTAGTCTATTTCCAAAATTTTTTTCTCATGATATGATCTACCGTAGTATAGTGGAATCCGTAAGATGTTCATAGCGTCGTCAGAAAATATAATAGTTTTGAATTTAGGTAAACCATAAAAGGTTGAGTCTGGTTTTTAATCGACGGTCTGAATGCAAGTCTCATCCCATTTGATACAATAGGTCAGTGAAATTAAGGATACAATAAAACCGACCTTTTATGTATATTGTTTTTTTCTCTGTGCGTGTTCTAACTCTGTTCATAAGGCTAACCCATAAAGGTGCCAAATGCCGGCAGCGTAGTACAAATTGGGCCTAACAACGGAGAAGTTACCTCATTAGTATTTTTTATATTGAAGACGTATTAATTTTTAATCGACGGTCAGAGGGCGATTGCCATTTCAGTTGTTGCAGTATGTCAGTGGCACTAAAAAGATTAATGTATTGTAATGGGTCGAAGTTTTTAAGGTGCAATCGACGCCGTCAGGAAATTGGACTTACATGACCGATTGTCTAAATTTCAACCGACGCATAGTTTTCTGAGAACCCACTTCAGCATTCCACAATCGATTTATTCAAAAAGTTGAATTTATGTCATAAATTTTCTTATAATCATGATAAATGATCAGATCATCGATTGATTTAACGTCTAATTGATGCCGGTAGTGTTCAGCGTAGCACCATTTAAGAATATCTGGCCGATATCACTTAAGGTAGTCCGAGCGGGATAGTTCCCTAGTCATAATAGAGACCATATTCTAATCATACGTTTAAATTTCGCCAGCTGAAGGACACATCAACAAAATATTGCATTATTAATGGTGCATATAGTTTTATTTTTTAAACATAGTTTTATATGGCGGAAATGATAAGTAACTTAATGAAAATATCTAAATAAGTATTTAACTTGACTCATTATTTTCGCGCGGTGCGACTGAAACTCCTTCAAAATGGAAGGTTTTTTGTGATACCCAGGAACCTACTGTGGTAAATATATAATTAATTTTCAAAAATAGTTGACAAAACATAAAAATTACACGCTTTTAGTTTTTATACGACATCTAAGTGTTAGAAATACCACATTTTGTAAATAATATCTCTCTGGAGTGCATACACGTACCATTTTCCATGTAAAAGGTTGGTATTTTTGGGTAAATATCTCCAAAAGTAATGTGGTAAGCGGTTAAATTTTTGGTGTCATTGAAAGGGTGAGAAATTTTCTTCAAAATGAGATCAAACTCATTGATTTCTAAGTAAAATGATATTTCGCTCAAGCTACCTTAAAAACGACGAGACACAATTTGGCAGATTTGAAATGTAGTATAGGTTTCACGATGAGTGAGTCATGTAATAATATGGTGTAAAATGTGTATCTACATCGAATTATATTTGGCTTCCTTTTTGAGCACGAGGAAATAAAATCTTTAAGGGATAGCGCTTATCTCCCAGATGTCCGTCTGTACTAGTCGGACATGGGTCATCATAGGATGAAATATCATTCGGTTCATAGTGAGTTAATCACTTGTCTTACTTATAAAAAAATTTACGACACACATTCAACTTTTTGAAAAAATCGATTTTTGACCGCTGAAGTGGGTTCTCAGAAAATTGCATAACGGTTTGAAAGCGAGGACAAACCGCGAATCAGTCTCATTCAACCAAGATCTACTTCCCAGGGAGCCAATCAGGTAGAGCAATGAGCATACGATATTCCCAAGTGGAATTCATGTAATTGAAATGCACGAATATCGTAGCGGAGCATCATTTTACTCCACGCTTCAATAAGCCAATCCCAAAAAGAGATAAAAATAAATTACGATGATGTGTCGGCATGGAGACGAGAATAAAGGCATCGAGTCTCGTTGTCTTGACGACCTTGATCCCGCTGCCTTCGTCGCTCCGCCGTGATAAAAAAAATGAAGCAAATCGCAGAGAAAAGGGATTTCTGTCCAAGTGGAAACCGGGAGACAGACTCTAATTTTCGTCCAGCATAAAAGATTTATGCCTTTCGGGTCCACGATTCCTGCATGCATAAGATATTGCGTGGTGGAGGCAGATTTTTCGGATTATGCGCCTCCTCGAGGCGGTTTTTTTTGTGGAAAAACCGAGGTTTTTACGTCCCATATTTGAATATAGTCCCGTTTTGGATAATGCTGAGGTATGTAAAAAAAAACCCGAAATCATTTTTCCTTTTCTGCTTGCTTTTCGAACCTTGATTGATAGATGAATTTAGTTGCAAACGCGAATGAGCGATGATTTCTTGATCGAAGGACGGACTTTGAGAAAAAGGATACCTTTCCTTCGACTCGAGCGAGCCGTGAGGTATTTAAGAACACCCTCCTTCCAATGTCACTTTGAGAATAGAACTTTTCCTCGTTGTAAAGCCTGGAGAAAGATGGCGCCAACAGTAAAACGGCGCTGTGGGCACTGTTATAAATTAATTGCGGCGAAAAATTATGGTAGGAAACGGATGATTATACAATGACTTATCCATCATAAATACGAACAACTTCCACCAGGTTCAGGGTGAAAACTAATGTAGGAAACGGAAGATTATTGACCGTTTTATCCATCATGAATACCAAAAATATCCACCCTTATTCGGCTATATTAGCTCTTCTACGAGGTCAGTAAATTGTATTGACAATCAACTCACAAAACAATCTATCCATTGAAGTTCGTAACAGTATTAATCCATCCAACTGGAGTTTTACGCAGGAATCAAAATATTAACATTACAATATGAAGTCGCACAAAGCCAAATTAAATATCTACATTCTACAAGACCATTAGCTGACCCGTACATGGAGCGGAAACTTGAATAATGGAAAAGCATACAAATTAGTATTCATCCAAAGCATCACGTAAGATGTTTTTCGGGATGGCGGTCTTGGAATCATCTTACATTGTCTTATGCAGGAGGTTCAGGGGATCTGGAACCAATTTACGTAAGATTTTTGTCCGTCTTGCAACAAATTTAAGGTTTCCGAATAAAATTCAGCAGTGACATGGAGCATCCGCTCGTTAATGGCGTATTTTCCGCAATCCCACCGTTACAACAATGCTCCTATTTTGTCGCCTGACCGGCTAGCTCCATGCTCATCAAAAGCCAGCAGCAACGAAGAGTAGATCTATAATATATACAGCCCTTTGTGTAATTGACTGACTCATTCACGTATACAAATTCCCGACCAATTCTTGACGAGCTAGGGTCTTTAAATTTGGCATGAGCCTTCTATGAAAGAATTGATCGGCGGAAAAATTCATAAAACTGAGAATTTCAAACCGAACCCTACCGAAAGAAAATAAAAATGGCGGTTTTTCGACGTTTTCAAAAATTATACTTTCGGTTCTCGCTTCATAACTTTTGAACAATTGTTTAGATCTCAAATTTGACAAATAAATAGCAGGAAATTGATTTATCTACACAATGAGGCACTTTTTGTCTTTCTAAGCCTCGTAGTTTTCTCACCAGAGGTCTCTAAACACGAAATTTAGTCAAGAATATTCCGGTTTTCGCTGTTTTTGCGCTGTAGCGTCTAAACGGTTGATCTGATCGGAATTTGGAAGGCAGGTTTTTTGTAGGCAACTTAACGTTCTAAACAATGACGCAAACTGTTTGTTTATATGTTCGTTAGTTTCAGAGTTAGATGGCGCGAAGTTGGAATTCGTCGGAATTTTGTAAATTAAAAAATATTTCGTGCCATCACGTCTCCAATAGTAGAGATATGACCTTAAAATTTAACAGACGTATGGAGAATTACATGTATCTTATGAATATTTAGTGAAAATACCGAATTTCTATTAAAAAAGTGCCGACAAAAATTAAAAATGGCGGATTTTTCGCTCAGTTGCGGCGTAGGTCTCAGGTATTTAGTGCGTTGCCTCTGAACGGTAAGACACTTTACCAATGTTATGAATTGATATTTTAGCTATTAAAATGGTGTAAGTGTGAATACCATTAATTTTTTCCTATTTTTCTAGAGTATCTCACAACAATCCTCCAAAATCTGACTGAATAAAAATATTACCCCATTTAATCACGGTAAAATGCCCGTCACGTCTCTACTATTTAATATATGGCCTTGAAAGTTGGCATACATAAGCTGGATTAAATGAAATTGAAGGATGTTAAATAAAAACATCGACTTTATATCTAAAAATGGCCGAAAAAAAATTAAAAATGGCGGATTTTTCGCTCAGTTGTGACGCCGGCTTCTGACTTACGGCGTGTTGCCCCAGAAAGGTAAAACATTTTACCAATGTTATAAATTTTTATTGTAGACAATAAAATGACGTAAATGTCAATACTATTTTTCCCCTATTTCCTATGATTATCTCACAGCAATCCCCCAAAGTCTGACTTTATGAAAATGAATACCCTAATCATCCCTATGAAATGCCTGTTTTGTCACTATTAGTGCGTATTTGATCTTGCAATTTGGCATGCATGTGCTACTTGACATGTCCATTATGGACTTTTAGTGAAAACACCGACTTTTAAACTAACAACTGCCAAAAAAATTAAAAATGGCGGATTTTTTTCTAGGTTGCTGCGTAAGCATCTGTTTTTTAGTGTGTTGCTTCTGTAGGGTTAAATATTTAACCGAAATTCTTGTTATTGCTATTAAAATAATGATTATGATCACATTATTACCATTTCCCTATCCCTGATGCTTTTCGCACAACAATCCCCCAAAATGGGACTTTATGAAAATGGTAACCCATTTAATCCCTGTGAAATGCCGGTCATGTCTTTACTAGTGAATATATAGCCTTGAACGATGACACTGATATGTGCCTTTACATGCACATTGCGGATAAGTATTGAAAATTAGGACTTTTTATATAAAAGCCTCAGAAAAAATTAATAATGCGTACAATTTGAGAAATAACCGACGGCGCAGGCCTGTGTTTTTCCGTCTAATACTTTTAAACGGCTAATATCTGTTCTTGTTTGACGATTTCATTTTATTACTATTGAAAATGAATGCCTAAAGAACAATACCTTTCGCATCTTCCAAACCCTTACAGTTAACTCACAGCTATCGCTTAAACTCAGAATTTCGAAAAAATCAGATGAAAGCCATTTAAACCCAGTACACTGCCGTCACCACCAACCGAGCGGTGGACGAGAGGTAAGGTGCTGGGCTGGGATTTGGAAGGTTGAAAGTTCCACACCTTGTCATGGAATGTTATTTTTTTCTTTTTCCATAGTTTTTTTTCACTTATATCTTTCAAATTTTGTTTTCATCATTTTAACTTGCTTTAAAAATATTTTCCCCCCAAAAAAATAAAAATGGCGGATTTACCCGTTTTCCGTCGTTTTTTTATTCTGGCTCCTTGGTTGACCGCCTGAAACGACTGCATATCTCAAGTTAAGCTAACGAATGAATGTTATTTATTACATCGTTGCCTTTATTGTCGTTATCTTTGTTGTTCGGTTCGATACGAGCCCTAGAAATCGAAATTTAGGTGAAATTTGGGAGTTTTCGGCGGTTTTCCAGCTTTAGCGTATGAACAGTCGATCTGATCGTTATTCTTATGCAGAATTGTATGTAGGCAACAAAATTTTTAACATTTACTCACGTTGTATGTTTCTATGCTTCGTAGTTTCGGCGTTACATGCCGTAAAAATCGGTATATTTTTTTAATTTTCTGGCATTTCACCATATTTATTTCGCAGTTTTATTAGACAGGTCCCCTAGTCTACTGCCCTGTACTTTTGTACGCTTCACAATTGCACATTTCAACGCGGGGGACTTTTCTTTCAGCAGTTCCCCTGGCCTACTGCGTAGTCGAAGGAAGACGGGTTGTTTTGTTTCCCAAAACATTACGAATATAACCCCTAGAACCACCTATTATATCAAGCTAGGAATCACACGCCCTGCGATTGACTATGGAGCTTTCAACGCCCCGTAGTTTCGGAGTTACATGTGGTCCAACTCGGAAAGTTCGTTTTCACAGTCCGCACTCAAAATGTTATAACCATGACGCCTAGGTTTTTCAAAATGGCGGATGCCCAAACGTAACACCAACATACAACTCTTCAAAATGGATTTCGACGACTATAACAAAGTTTTTTCAGGAAATTTTTTCATACCCAACACAATTTTTGTAAATACGCATTCAAACGGCGAAGCCGTTCCGGGGGTGTAGGGAGCGGAGCCCCCTACCGAGCGAAGCGATTTCAAATATCTAACGTCTTACGTAAGACTGAGAGGGGAGGGGGGGGGGCGGAGGAAATCTTGCATTGTCTAAAGCCTGAATCACACGATACTTGACCTTGTATAAGTCCGAGGATGCTAGCGAGTACTGGATTTCAAGTACGAAACCTAGCCTGCTTGAAACCTTCCTAGGAGATATCAAACGATACTTGAACTTGCACAATGACTTTCTTATAAAGCCTTTGCCATTACGGCCTTATTATGGAATGCAGGTGATTTGGTATTATAAAGGCACGAGTGCCTACCCTAATTATCGATTAATAACCTCAATTGCCTCAGGTGCCCAAGCCATTGTGTATTGTTGTGAGGTTTGAGTCGTTTATTTGATCGCGGGAAATTGTAATTGTCACGAGGGACTATGGAGAGCTGGCATAAAAAATTGACGACCGCATTGCAGAGAGCAAAGGTGATTGGTCGCCGGCTACTAGATCCTACTAGGAGCAAGTATCAAACTAGTACCGCACCAATTACGAAAACAAGGATACGAGCTAATATGCTAGCGATCATGCAGTATTTTCAGTATGCTTGGTCTGTATCACACGATACTTGGCCTTGCACAAGTCCTAGTATGCTAGCTAGCATCCCCGGACTTGTACAAGGTCAAGTATCGTGTGATTCAGGGTTTACATAGGTGGAGGGGGTGGGGCGAAAATGGCATAAATCGTCTTACGCAATACTTGAAAAGCCCAAAAGAAAGAACTATTCGAAAATAAGCACTTGAGGAAGATTTTTGGATCGATGAAGGAAGTAGATGCTCGGAGGATCAGTCACAATCGAGAAATACAGGAGCTCTTCACAGAACCCAATGTGGTTGCCATAGTGATGAGCAGGTGAAGGAGAAGGACCGGCCACGTCATCAGAAGGGGAGAAGATGAAATCTGAAACAAATATGGAAAGGTAAGCCGACAGGAAGGCGCATGAAACGCTGGAAAGACCAAGTAAGTAGTTGGAACGGCCTAGCTGAGAGCAACGAAAGAGGATGCCGTGGAGCAAGAGAAGAGGAGGCAATTGTTTGAGAGACTAAATACCATTTGGGGTATACATGGTCATGAAAGGAAGTAAAACATGTGAAGTTACGCTGGGATATTGTGAGTTAATGACCTTACTAAGTTCAAAAATTTCATTTATATACGCAGGTTTGTTAAAAAAATCTTGCATTCAATCTGATGAGATTCTTTTATACAAAAAATTAACATTAGCCCTTCGAGTGCGGCATGACGTGATAACATGTCATGGTTGTCTTAACGCTGGTGCTGATCACGCGATATCACGTCATGGGTACCGTGAGTATTTCAGCTATCACTGGGGGGCCTAGTGAAAGATCCCGAGTGAAAGCTAGAGCTCTTACGGTACCTTTGACGTCATATCACGTCAAGAAAATACTATTTTCCTCCAATCTTCATGGATTCTTGCATTTAACCAAACGTGAAATATTTTCCAATTTATGAAGGAAATTGGGTGATGTCATTGGATTTTTGCTGAAAACTCCTCTGGGAAAACATATCCATGACTAACCAGAATATGAATTTAATATAATTTAGGCTATCCCACAGTAAAGAAACCTGTGTAACGCTTGGTAGAAGATATCGTAAAGAAGTGGGTTTGATGCAATCATTAAAAAGCACGCACGTCGATAATTGACGAACTGGGCTTTATATTATAGCTCCACACTTGAAAAATACTCAAACAGTACAATAAATAAACACAAAATAAACTCAATATTATATCGTAGGAAACTAAAAACAATTGAAATACGAAAAGAAACGTTACGTATTTTGTGAACGTTCAAAGAAAATAGTTACTTATCTATCTTCAACATAAGATAATTATGATCCCAGTAATCGTATTTTGAAACCAGTGAGTGACTTTCACTACCAATTATAATTAGATATATAAAATTATATAAAATATAATTACAATAAGAAAATAGTTACTTATCTATCTTCAATATAAAATAATTATGATCCCAGTAATCATATGTCGACACCAGTGAGTGACTTTCACTACCAAGTGATCCGTAACGTCCTTATTTGGTATGCAGAATTAAGGAAACTCCACAATCACCCGTGGGCGTCCTTATTTTAATTGATGGAATCTGTCCTTCAAACTCCCTCGGAATTCTCTTTTAACGTCCCTAATAAGGCATTCAAATGAAAGCCTAGAGAGCACCTAATTATTTTTTTTCCTCTTCCTGTTTCCGATCAAGTCATTCAAATTAGCTGTTATGAATCGAGCTTTATTTTTCGAATAAATTTGGTGAAATAATTAGGAGAGTTTAGCAATGATTAACTATTTCCGCTCAAGTCATCTTAATCAGCCATTATGAATCCAACTCTATTTTTCGAAACGCTTGGTGCAACTGGCAACAACGCGTAGTCCTGGTATTCCACATTTTGACCCCTCGTCCATGAGACTTAAAACTGTGGTTTTTTTTTAAATTGCAAAAGCGAATTATTTCTTACAAAAATATTTAATTTTTATAGAATTAAAAGATAATGCTCCAAATAGCTGGAGTTAAATAGGGGAGGACCGGAAAATTTTTTGTAACACTGTCTATGCTTGCTTAAAATGGCAGGTTACGGAAGACTAAGAATTTTGATTCCGTAATTTTGAATTCATTACGAGCCTAAATTTTTTTTGGCCACCACTGACCCTCGGTGGCACCTCGTTCGAGCAGTCAGTCCTGTGCTGGCGCCCGCCTTTTTAAGGCCGAATACGACAGAGAGTCGAGGTGAATCTCCTTCGTAATGGCCGCTTTACACTGTACAGTCACTTCATAAAGTATCGCGACACACTACGCTAGCAGTTCGTATAGGTCGGCTGCCGAAGTACAAAGTACGTTGGCCATCCTGGGTCGTCTTCGGTAACTATGAGAATCGTCGGGTACACTTCGATATATGTATATTCTAAGTCAAGTGGGACAAAACTCCAACAGTGCTATCGACTTCGTCCGCGTTGGAAAGCTGACTTTGAAAAGAATAAACTGCGGGAAGGAAGGGTATTCGCAACCCAGAGGAATCGTAATCATACTCGGCAGATCTCTTACGAAGACGAAAATGGAAAGAGCTCCTCTTCGCGAAACCAGCCCAACCCAGCGCGCTCTAATGGTGGGATTGGTGAGAGGCGGGCGCCGAGTCAAGAGTCAATAGATATCATAATTTTCCATTAGGCGGGCAACTTAAAATATCAGCCTGTAATGCACGAAAGGCTCACCAGTTCGCATAGCCTAGTCGATAGCAGTGCCCATTCTCCTTCATGCATAGGTTGAAGCTCGTATTTACGTGCATTTGGCTCTTCTTCGTTGTACCTTCCCCCGATTTCACTCGCATAATCACTTAACTCCATTCAATATTGCCTTTTCACCACATTCCCCTTCTTACTTCTTTAACCGAATCCATCCTCAAGGCTACTCTAGGAGCAAGTCTGTCCTCTCCTCTGAACGAGAGCTCTCCCATAATGCAGTCCCACTTAACCTGGCGCTTAGTCTCATGGACAATGAAAAGTGTACCTGCAAATTCTCATAGCCACCAGAGACGGCCCAGGATAGCCAACGTAATTCGAGCTTCGACAGCCGACCTATAAGATCCGCTAGTCTAGTGTGTCGCGATACTTTTTGAAGTGACTGTACATTTAATTGGACAAACGAATTAACCCTCTATCACGCGGTGTGACCTGGAGGTAACATATCGAAGAGTTTTATTTGTCTCTGATTAGGTGTTTCTACCTTTATATGCCTTTGTGACTTCAATTGTACAACTTAGCAAAGAAAGTATATCTCTCATTTGTAACTTTTAGTTCCTGATTCTCTCATGTGTAGGGTAACATGTAGAATGACTGCACACGGTGGACAAAAAATAGGTGTATAGATGGTTAATGAACTCTTTTGTGAGAAAAATTGTACCGTGTAAAGCGGGAAATTGTATGATTGTCTGAATGACTGAACGGGAAACAGAATATGCTTTAATTCCATTTATTTTCTTGTGCAATATATGATGCATTCGTTTGTGCAATTCAATGTACCGTGTTAAGCGCATTTACGAAGAAGATTCACAACAACTCTCTTTTGTATTGGGCCTTAAAAAAGTCGGGTTCCAGTACAGGACTGACTGCCCAAACGAGGTGGATAATGGTCGAGGCCGCGAGCGCGACCTCCTAAGCATATTCCTGGAACTACTATGGAGCATAGAACATGACCTTTCTTCCCTCCCAAGTATCCTATTCCCAAGCGAAACACAATGTCACGGCAGCTATGCTTCTCGGTAGTTAAACTGGCTTTTTGTCCGACAACAGAGGATCATATTACTGATTTTGATATATATATAATATTATTCAGTTGTCAGAGTCGCTTAAAAAGGAGTAAGCTTTACAGGAAATCTCCTCACTTTCCATTTTCAAAGAACCACGGAACTAGCCGCGCAGTTACTTGAACGGAGTCACCCGCTAGTGATCACACAATCGTGTGAAATTCACAGTGGAAAAATCGTTCGTCTGGACTGGGAATCGAACCCAGATCCCTAGATTTCGCGCCGAGTGCTCTAACCATGAGATTCACAGTGGAAGAGGACGCCAGGGCAGATTAAGGTAGTTTGAGCGAAATATCATTTTATTTAGAAAACAATGAATTTGGTCTCGTTTTAAAGAAAAATATCTCACCCTTCTAATTACACAAAAAATGTAACCCCTTACCCCATTACTTTCCGAGATATTTCACAAAATATACCAGCCATTTTACATGGAAATTGGTACGTGTATGCACTCCAGAGAGACATTATTTACAAAGTGAGGAATTTCTAACACTTGGATGTCGTAAAAACACTTAGCGTGTAGTTTGTGTGTTTTCTCAACTATTTTTGAAAATTAATCATATTGTCACCGCAATAGTTTCTTGGGTATCACAAAAAACCTTCCGTTTAGAAGGAGTTTCCGACGCACCGTGCAAAAAAATGGGTCAAGTTACAGACTTATTTAGATATTTTCATTTAATTACTTACAACTTTTGTCATAAACAACTTTATCATTGCACCATTAATAATGCAATATTTAATTGATGTGTCCTACAGTTGGTGAAGTTAAAACATATAATTCGAATATGGTCTCTATTATGACTAGGAAACTATCTCGCTCGGACTATCCTAATTGGTTAGAGCACTCAGCGCAAGATCTTGGGATCTGGGTTCGATTCCCAGTCCATGCGAATGATTTTTCCACTGTGAATTTCACACAATTGTCCTCACTTTCCTCTTAAACATGAGAATTCATCTGCTTATCTAGGCTAGGTTTGAAATGAGCGTGTTACGAAAGGATGTGAATCGGATGCTCCAGTGATGTATACGTAGGAAAGGGTGCTTTAATGTGGTTTAGACCTTGCCGAGATGATAGATGAGAGTCGAAAAATGAAACCAATACAGAAAGAATGGAGTGGAAGGTGCAAGGAAGATTTTAATATTTTGTATTCCATTTCAGCAACTGATAGATTCAAGCGCTACGTGGTGGAAACTCGTTATGACAGGAATAACAATCGCACTTCTACTTAAGAGATTTCGAATACAAGTGTTATACGTTTCGACCAACTAGTTCCTGGGGGGTAAGTCTGTAACTTTTGTCCACCGTAGACAAACGTTTTTTGTCTCCTCTGTGGGCTTTTATCGACGTTTGCAAGTCTGTAAATTTTATCTACCTCTACGGTCGACAATTTTAGCTACGGTCGACAATTTTGACGACGTCGACAATATAAGCGCTTGGCTTGAGTCTGTAAAGTGAATAATCGACTTCCGGGGCGACAATTAAGCGACTACGGTCGTTTATTTTACGTACAACCGGATTGGCGTCGGTAACATTAACCTATAGGCGATAAAGAATCGCTAGGCGATAGTCATTTGTTGATTTTTGAAATGGCGCGGTTCATTCGTGACCATCAGAGAATAATTCTTCTTCGGGAGATATATTTAGAAGAAGTTACGCGAATTAGAGTGGAACGAAAACGTTTGAGAGACACTTATAATGCTTTTGACTTGCCAGATCCAGTGTTTGTTAAACTTTTCCGAATAAATAAAGACATTGCTCGTTATCTATGCGATGTCCTTGAACTTTCTTTGAAAAGAAAGTGTAGGTCTGGGTTAAGTAACCTCAAATAAATATATTATACTTACAAAAGACTAGCAATAGCCTCCATTATTTCAATAATTTCACTATTATTTGGAGCAATTTGAAACAACTGGCCTCGACCACGTTCGTACTTCGCTCTTTATTTTCCAGCATTCAATTGTTTGTATACACGTTGCATCGTTGTCATTGCGGTCGATTTGTTTAAAAAACGAGAGCTTGACGCGGGGAAAAGAAACGACGAATTTCATTAGCTCCGGATCATTATCGCCAACTGTTCCGAAAGTTCTCATACTTTGACTTGTCGACGTTTGCAGTCAGTCGACAATTTTATCGCCCATTAGTTACGGACTTGCCAACGTCGTCAAAACCGGTCGAGTAATTTATCGACAAAAATAAGCGACAAAGGTTACAGACTAACCCCCCTGATGGTGGTTCCGCGAGTCAACACGCGTTGTGATTGTATTAAAAATCAGCAGTAAAGTGTGATTGTTTTTCTTTTTAAAAATAACCATCCATTACCTAACGCTGCACGGCTCAAATACCGGATACCACGTGCTTTCAAGGGGTTGAGTGACGGGATAAAATTGTCTTTTACCAAGTCGTATAGTCAAGAACAGAATGTCTTTTTGTCTTCTTCTGGATGGATTTAAAGTTAATATTGCTGATACTTCCAAATTTTTCCATGTAAACCTTAGGGCAGCGATTTGGAGTCAAATACGAACGGTAGTGGGATTCCCCACGGGATATTATCAAGTGATGAGACATCTCTATCTTCTGAAAATTACCGACTCTCATTTTTGCAGATGGTGCGAGGAAGTGGATGGAATCGTTTCCCATATTCTCTGTAAATGTCCAGCCATACCTTGAACCCTTAATAGGTATCTGAGCTCATCATTTCTAAGCCTCAACGAAGAAGGGGAATTCCTGTAGGGGACATGCTCGCCTTTATCAAGGCATTCGGACTCTACGGATAACCACAGAGGCTGACACAATGGACCAACCCGGTCTAAGTACCTTAGAGACTCTCAGCAGTAACTCCTCCGAAGTCTAATCTAAAGCGATTCACTTGGGTAGACAAAGTAATTTTTAACGAGCGATGAAATCGCTACATCTTACGTTTCTGCATACGCTGCAGAGGAACAAATACGTAGATTGGGCTGAATACCACTTCAAAACGACATCATGAAGGTGATCGATAAACTTATTTTTTAATGAACAATTATATACTTGCGACTGAAAATCTTGCTACAAATTTCTGTCCCATCATCTGTCAAGTTCTACCCTTCAAATGTCTTCCGTTCCGTCTTCCGAATTGACTCCGCTCGTATTGGAGCTTGAATTAGCAGCAAATCAGTGGTGAATCATTGTACAAATAACTAGTGAGTTACATTATAAAATGTCTAACAAAGCCAATCAGACTGCTCCAAAATATTTCAAATTCAACTTGTTATGAGATTCTAAGTCATGGCACAAAAAAATCGAAGTATCTTATCTTTAGTGTTTCCTTCCAAAGTTGCCTCCATTAGAAAAAGCAGCATTAAAATGGTGAAAAAGGAGACATTAGGCGAACACTATCGTGAGCAAAAGAGAATGTTGGAGGAAAAATTACGCGCTCTGAGATCTCCTCGCATTTTTATGTTGCATTGACCCAGTTTTAGAACCATGCTACGCTCCTCACCAAGTTATTGACTAATTTTTTTTAACTGCCTTTACCAACGTTTTCCCTCAAATATCTACTTTATTGCTAAAAGCCCCCTTTGCTGACGCAATGCGTCATTTAATATCGCCATTACAAAATCGAATTTCCATCCAAAGCACGCCTCAGTCATATAAACTGTTACACTCGCACAAGTTTCTGCCCTTCGATATTTAAAAAAAAGTGCCCTTATCGACTACGCTTTCTCCATGGGAAAAACTCACTATTGTAGCATTTTGCTGCAGGCTGGTAGAGGTACAGCCAATAAGATTTGAGGATTCAATTTTGAGAATCAAAGATAAATTAATGAAATAACATACGTGCATACCAATCACACTGTTCCCTTCCGAGGTAGGCAGGGTTACAGAGTTTCACTCGTAAATACATATTTGCACACCTAACTCCGCTTCAATAATTTGCTACATACTGATCTATCCTTGCAAACCTCATTTGCTTCATTTATCCCCATACACTGCTTCATGCACGCCCTCCTGTTTTTAAGACTCCTAATATTCCTCCTCCTAAGAATTTCCTTTAACCACATTCAACCGCAACTTTCTCGCCCTACCTCTACCTCTCGCACCATTCATTTCACTCTTGTATATCTGTTTCGTTATTCGACTCTCATCCATTCTCTCAACATGGGCAAACCAACGAAGCTCACTCCTTTCATATATGTCCATTACTGTAGTATCTAACCCACATTCATTTATTACGCACTCGTTCCAGACCCTATCCATCCTAGATTTGCCGCAAACACTCCTCAGATAACTCATTCCCACGGCCTTTAGTCTACTCCTACGTCTATCCTGACATACCCATGTTTCACTACCATACAACAAAGTGGGGAGAAGTACACTTTTGTACACGGCGATTTTCGCTTCCTTAGACATTCCTTGATATGCTCCACATGCTACCTATCACTTTCCTTCCAGCATTCGCACGTCTCTCTATCTCCTCATCCATCCGTCCATCTTTCGTAAACATCTTACCTAAGAACACAAAATCATCCACTTGTTCAATTACTTCACCATTCACCCTCATCATACAGTTATTTTCCCATTCTCCTAATTAATGAAGTAAAGTGTATTAAAATCAGTTTGAGTCATTAACGTTTATTAACAAAGGCAGGAGACGTTCTAATAAGTACAACTGGCCATTGTTGACTAGAATCACCATAGCAACTGTTCAGCAAAGTCTATTACAATTATTGGAAATAACATTAAATTTGGTGTCCCTTAAAAAAATGACTATCATGGATGGCCAAATGATATGATCATCTGATTCTTTTGGTAACTCATAATTATTGGATGAAACAATACATTCGTTAAAAATTGTTGGTATACGAGCAGTGTTACTAAATTGTTGAGGGAATTAAGGTTGGAACCTCTATCCGATCGAAGGGAAGAATATAGATTAAATCTTTTACGAATGGTTGATGGCGTTTTAGATTTTCTAGATGATGATTTTTGTTGAACTAGATTTTCTTGCCGATGTTTTCAGGATTATTTTCTTCTTCCGGAGGAAATTTGCCAGAAACCAGATAGCGTCGTACTCTGCGGATGCAAAATTCCCCCTCTGGACCAAGGCAGGAGGACAAGACTCGGGAATTAAGACTGATGACATGTGGAAGCGATCTGGGACTGCTGACAGCTCACATTTGTGACCGTGGATTAATTAGAACAAAATTTAAGCGTTAAATTCTTTAAAAATACACCATGTCTAACTCTAAATGTTATGTTCCAAGTTAAGTTTTGGGGTCACGGAGGACGATGGGGATCATTTCTCGCGGCATCCATGTCCTATGACAATATGTCTGGGACATTTTTACTCTAAGTGATCCTGCAAAGAAAAGAATAAGTGCAAAACGCATAACATGAAGCAATCGTCAACTGACTGAGTCGCGTGGGTGGATGGCCACTCGGGAGGGTGGACTCGTCCACAGTGACTATCCGGGTCTTTTTGAATCGGCCCTACCTACTGGGCACGCCTAGGATTGCTTGCAGCAGTCGCGCATAAGAAACAGACTTAGGAGACCTGAAAAATAGAGAAAACGGCCTTAAAGACTAATGCCCGTATTCATAGTCGTATTCCTGGGGGTTACCTGGGTATCCTATTAAGCTGTTAAGTTAAGCCCCTAAGCTGAGCGATTCATAAACCTTACCTGGGTAACACCCAGCCAGGGGACGCTTGGGTAAGAGATTTGGTAACAATCCCGCGGAAAAATAATATAAACGGTTCTGGATGTAATCGATGCTCATTTTTCATAGTAACCAAGCGCGCTATAGACAATAATATACTATACTGTATATCGAATGTATTATATACTGTATACTGTGATCACGATGTTGATGAAAAATGATTGAAGGAATATGTGAGAATGTTTATGATATTACTTAAATATATATGTAATTTGAATGATGAGGAATACGAGGGTGGTTCATTTAGTACCCGTGTTTTTGAACAGTAGACGTTGCTATGGAACGTTGTTGATATTATTATGTACTGCCTTTAGTACAGTAGTATCAATTCGACCCGCGCGGGGGCAGCAGTCCTGCGACGACCTGGGGGAGGGTAAGGGGACGGCAGTCCCCTGGCAGTCCCCATTTCTGAGCCAAGGGGTTTCCCTACACCTAGGGGACACCCAGCTTACGTCTATGAATACGGCTGTAAGGTTTTCAAACGGGTCAACCGCGAAGAATCCTCACACAAAATCTGAAGAAGTTCGACGAGAGAGGTCCAAATGCCTCGATTCAAAAGTTTTTTTTGGCATTCATAGATAATTTTTGCAGCACAGGTAAGAGCTGAGAAAGTAAGTGATTGGAGGAGACCATTAACTTTCTAGTAATGCCTTCGGATTGACACCGTTTGATTGGGCGACTCCCTACCTTTGAAGAGGCTGCGTCTCCCGTGACGACCAAGGCGTTGGACGCAGTCCACCGGTGGGAGATTCCCTACCTGCAATGAAGAGCAACCAGCGTGAACCACGACGCATGGATTGAAATACAAATCTCATGAAGTCCTGAACCCAATTCTGGCACTTTTATACATATTTGTACGCCATGAAAAAGGCAACACTGTTCAAACTTCCTTGTAATTTTACACGTTAAACACGGTCTTCAATCTACATTTTAGTCATAAGTGAGAAAACAACTCAGCAAGAATCAAAGTACTAAGATCAACCGTAAAGCGTCTTATTACAACAATATGGTCATTAAGGAGAAATGAATTAATAATTAAGATTGTGTAACTTACTCATATCATCACCACAGAAGGACTAAGATAAATAGTTAAGGATACCTATAGGAAATAAAACGTGAGACATAACCCAGATAACATTTAAATTCATTTTCATTAGTCCGACAGTCCATCTTGCTTTATACCGATCCCTACCAACCCCGAGAACAATTTTTATAGTTTTTTGATTCATATGTAGCAATATTACACCCAATTTCCTTAATATGTAGTTAGATTTAATTGTACGCAGTTCGCCATATTCCTTGGGAATTTCCCATTACAAAGAGACCACGTGGGCCACAACAATTAACCAGAAACCAGAACACGTTCCCGCATAGATGCGGAAATAAACAAAATTGGGAACATTCTAGAAGCTTCGAGAATCACCAACAATCGGCTGGGCAGTAACATGTAAATAGGGGACGCTGAACGCCGAGGCAGTCATTAACAGAGTCGGGGAGTTCATTAAGAGTCAGCCAGTCATTCGGATTGCATTGAAAGCCAGTGTTGTCTTAGTCCCATGTGCAGCCGGTGCAAAATGAATAAAAAATTAGTAATTTATAGTAAAGTGTCCCAATAAGTGAAAGATAATTTTTAGATGACACATTAGTGGTGTTGTTAGCCGTAATTAAACAAACAATCAATGGAAACTAGTAAAGAAATTATCTTCGATCTTGCCGCAGCTTAAATACCCTACATCACTTTTTATTTTGTTGTTAAAAAAAGTCGTGGTTTTGGTTCGATCCAACCCATTTGAGAACTGTACCGTCTGTGGACTACTAGAGGCTTATGGCCGAAATTTCAGCTCGACATCTCAACTTTTACGGCAGTTATTTTGCGAAGAGACAGACAGACGGACATAGCTAGATGGTAGTGCTGTGCGAACCAGAGATTTTCATTTTGAATCGAACCGAATCGAATCTCCCTAAAGATATTTCGAATCAAATCGAAACGAACTTTTTTTTAAAATTTTGGTATCGAATCGAATCACCCTAAAAAATTCGCTTGCGAATCAAATTCGAATCTACATAAAATGCGAAAGCTTATGCCCAGTTAAAGTAATAAAGATTTTCTCAATGTTTCAGGGCCTTACATTAGTTTATATAACTATAGTGGCACAAAGAATAGCACAGAATAACATGCTGTCGACTAAATTTTTGTTTCGCGTGAGGAAAACATCTCCTAAACGGACGGCGCACGATTTTTGGAATGAGCGCCATGTTTGAATGCATGCAACGATTCGAAGATGAATCTATCAGATTCGAATATTTCGAATCATTCGGTTTTGAAGCATCCCGATTCGCATCGAATCAAGCAAGCAAGCCTGAATAGCGAATCGAATCAAGCCTGAATCGAGTCGATTCGATTCAATTTCGACGCATTCGCTCAGCTCTACTAGATGGTACACTCAATGGTATCTGGCGAGAAGTTTTGGAACATACTTCTGAATAATGAAAGAAATTTTGCAATGTCCACTTACTTTTTTATTAGTACTACGCGTTTCAACGCTTACATCGTCAGCATTCATCGTCGTCGATTTCTTTCATTATTCAAGCTAGATGGACTCGTAAGGTGATTCCTATCATTTCTAAATATACTTTTCCATACCTGCCACGCCTCCTTCGATGCGTAACATTTCTGCTGTGACGTAATAAATATACCCTACCAACGTAATGGTGTAGGGTATAATAAGATATCACAATTGAGCCATAAGAAATTTAATGGTAAACGTCAACAAAAGCTAGACTGATAACCAGTGTAGCTAGGCTTTTGATGGAGATTTGAGCTAACTTATTCAAGCACGAGAGATGCAAAAATTACCACTTGATGAGTTTTGTGGTGGTAATTTCTGTTCCTGATGTATTCATCCATTTCTTTCGCTTCCAAAATTTTGGAAAGAATTTTTCCGAAAAACCACCAAAGAACCAAATCAACATTTGAAGTTAAGTGTGCGTTCATGTAACATACACTACGTTTACCAATCGAACTTAGATCGATTTAGCCGGTTCACCTCGGTATGGTGAACGCAACGGGCCAGTGGGACCGATATGAGAAGGGGGATAACTCGGCCCGCTTTCTCTTCCGCTGTGAGATTTGAAATCGATATGAACCGATTCAAATCAATATTTCAATCTATTTCGCATTGATAAACCAGGCGATCCGAGTCGGCCAGCTTAAACTGTTTAGATCGGTCCGAGGTCATACAGTTCTGAGTTCGACTGGTAAACGAAGTGATAGTTAACGGAATATGGACTGCGATATCAACGAATGTGGCCAGTGTCTCACCTTAAGAATCTGGATCTCCGAAGTCAATTTCGAGGCACCATCCAACAAACGGATCTTCCACACGAATATCGATTTATCAGGAAACTTTCTTAACTTTCACTAAATCACACACACACACAATGAAACGCTCGAGACAAGCACTATAGCGTCAGTAATGAATCACGAGGGAAACACTAAAAAAAGATGAGTTCACAAACAAAGAAAAGCTGTAAACTTCGTTAAAAACTGCTACGAGCGTACGTATAGTGTCTTACAACTTCTACAGGAATTAAGGTGGGAGCCCCTAGAGACTCGGAGGCTACACGCTAGACTTATACTGCTTGAGATATTCAGAACTGTTGTGTTTCAGAGCGATACAGAGAATATTATCATGACGCTTCACTACATCTCTAGGTCTGACAGAGGCGATAAAATAATAGAGATACATTTCCGAACATACTGGCACAAAAACTCATTCTTTCCGCGCACAATTAGCGACCACAATAAAATCTGAGCTACTCTAAATACACTCCCAAAATACACGTCACCATTTCACCACCCATGAATCTTATCCCTTACTTCTTTACATGGCTGGTGTCATAACACCCCCTGCCACACGCCTATGCAGCGGCTCGCAGGGTAGTATGTAGATCTACATATATATGAAGCATTGGCTAGGAAAAAATTATGAAGAGACTTGATGTTAACTAGTCGGATGCCTAATGTAAAAATTGTGTGATATCAAGGGTAGCGAAAATAGAGGAATCAGTACACTAGCTAATAATGAGATAAGCATGTAGTACAAAAAGTAAGTGAGCAGTGAACAATTAATAAGAGACACTAAGTTACTGTAATGTACTAGACACGAAATGTACGGAAAATAACATGACCTTGAGCATGATGAAAACAAAAGACTTTGGTAAGAAAGAGGACGTGACTTACTAAAATAAGGTGGTTCGAGGAGACATATTGTAAGGTAACGGAAAGCTAAAGAATGCCAATGTCCCATTATTATTCCACTGCAATTGGTCGTTCAATCCTAATACTTGTTGACTGCAGCCCTCCACCGTTCCCTATCTAGTTCCCATAACTCCTGGTATCTCTTGCAATATACACTTTCCTCTTTGTTTGGTCCATGAACTTATTCTTGAGTCTTCCTCTGGGCACTTTTCCCTCTATTTTACCATCAATTAGTATCTTCTTCACAAACCCATTGTGTCTCAGAGTGTGTCCAATCCATCTCGTTCTGCTTTTCTCTATGGTGTTCCATGTGGTTCTTTCCTCTTCTACTCTTCTGTACACTCCATCATTTCTTATTTTGTCCGTCCATTTTATCTTCAGCATCTTCCTCCAGGACCAGGTTTCGAAGGCTTCTAGTCTGTTCTGATCACCTTTACAATGGTCCATGCATGCAATCGATAGAATTCTTCCCTCCACCCGAATGCTTTCACATACTGTTTCCTGGTTTGTAGTCCTGTCTCCTCTGAGCATAGCATTTGGCTTTTTCCCATGAACGCCTTCTTAGCTTGGACTATTCTCCGCTTGATGTCCGTTGTACTTATTCTGTCCCACGTGACGGTGATTATTCCACTGTAATAACACAAAAATAGTTCTATGAGATCCTTAGATGTTACTCAAGACGTTTCGCGGCACCAGTGCGAGTCAAAGGCAGTAGGCAGTCCTTGGCGGCAGCCGGATGAGGTCGTCGCCTTCTAACTATTGGGGTCGCTTCCTTTGGAGCGGTTCCTTTTGCTCCCGTGGGAATTTAAACCAATCCTGGTTGACTAGTTCACAATTCTGAGAATTTTACAACAGTGATCAACATTTGTTACGAGTTCTCGATGTTGAAGAGCTCGGGAACATCTCTGGGACACACTTCGGGAAACCATTACACATCACACGTCAACCTGAAAATGGAAGAGAAAGGCGAAAATCAGTAATCACGGCAGAGATATCACACTACAAGTAAATTATAAAGAGGAAGGAACTTCACGCATTATTTCGAATGGCCTATGCTTCAGAGAGGGAAGGATTTGATCTTGAAATTGGTGCTAAATGGCATATGTGGAACAATCCCTAGCCTGTTGGTGATTTAAACAGTATTTCGCACGTGCAGATTCTTGCTTACATCTGATGTCAACAAGAAAAGAAAATGATTTACAGAACCAAACGTTTACCTAATTATAATTTGATTTGATTTTATTCTAGTATGGTCGAAGTCTCATCCGGAGTTCCTCAAGGAAGTGTGATCGGCCCCCTTTTATTCATTTTTTATATTGATGATCTAAGTTCTAGAGTTAGCAGTAAATAAAGATTATTTACAGACGATACAGTTACCTTCCGTGAAATGGGCAAAGACGCGGACTTTGAAGCTCTGTCATCGGACCTTGGCAACGTTCATTCCTGGTGTCAGGAATGGGAGTTAGAATTAAATATCAGCAAATGCACCACAGTTCACTTCCCACGAAAGTCATCATAAAACTTCCATATCTATACTGTGGTTGGAATAAACATATAATCTTCAGTTACAGTAAAATGTCTTGGAATTCCTTTAACTTCTGATACATCGTGGGGATTACACATAGAAAACATATGTGGTACAGCATTTAAGAAACTAGGGCTTCTTAAACGTATTATAGGAAGCTCCTCAGATGAAGAACTCAAAGAGAGATGCTACTTCGCTCTGGTTTGGCCATATCTCGCACACGCCGCGAGCATTTGAGACTCTGGTCATAAAGATTTCAACAAAAAAATTAATAAAATACAAAGGAAAGCTGTACGGTTCGTTAAAAATTGCTACGAGCGTACATACAGTGTCTCACAAGTTTAGAGAGATTAAGGTGGGAGCCCCTAGAGACTTGGGGGCTAAACGCTAGGCTTAGGATGCTTAAGATATTCAGAACTGATATTTTTAGAGCGACACAGATAATATTATCATGACTCCTCACTACATCTCTAGATCTGACAGACCGGACAAAATAAGAGAGATAAACTGCCAAACAGATAGGTACAAGAACTCATTATTTCCGCGCACAATTAGCTACAGCAATAAAAATTAAGCTCCAATAAATACACTCCTATAATTCATGTCACCATTTCATCTCCAAAACTTAACAGCTTTACATGGCTGGTGACCTAACACTCCCTGCCACACGCCCATGTAGCGGCTCGCAGGTTATTATGTAAATGTAGATGTAAAAAGAAAACAGTACACATGCAGTAACACTGCCAATTTAATGTGTACTTGTAACAAACAAAAAAAGTAAGTACACAATGTATACAACAAAAGAAGCTCGACTTAGATGACCTGGAGGATTCATTTAATTTCATTGCTGTCTAGCTTCGAAGTTTATTTCAGAAAATGTGTTGCATCCAAGTTGGCAAAATTTCTTTTGGAAGCAGAGAGAAGGGATCGTTATCAGTAGGGAGTGTATTTATTATGGAGAGATGAAAGAAGAGTGAACGTTTAATAAGTGATAATCATTGAGTTGGGATGTGAAGTATGAAGTTAGCTTTGGTAGGACATAAAGGCACTCTGATATTGAAGAATTTGATTATATTACTTGTTCAGAACTGGTGTGTTCAGAGCGACACACACAATATTATCATGACGCCTCACTACATCTCTAGGTCTAACTGAAGCGATAAATTAAGAGAGACACATAGTCGAACGGATGGGTACAAGGACTATGTTTATTGTAACAATTTTTTTAACAAATCTAACTGCCTTCCGCTGCATTCGATACTCCACTTACTGGTGCCTACACGTGACTTAAATGTGTCAGCCACTTCGAATGAAAAATGAGGCCGTTTGCCTCAAGTATCCAAGCAATCGCAGTCTATTATTTCGGCGGCGTATGAACGTAGCGAATCCTCGTGGGACCATTATTCACATCAAAACAGGGCCGAATGAACGAGGAGCGAAATGCCGAAAATACGGGCGACAAATATGGGCGCCTATTGCACCGCTGATGTCAGCGTCCCTCGGATTTCGGCGCTCCTTCTCCGACCTACTTCCACCTTTTGTGCTCCCACCAATCCTGCGCGAAAGGTGGCTGAATCCTTCGATTCGGCCTTCCATGCACTAGGAATATTTCATTCTTTTCATTAATAAAGCAGAGGACTGGGACGAAAAAAGTGTTTCTGATACGTTCAAATCAAAACAGAGATGTTTTCATTCAGTACAGATAACGGATAATTATGAAAAATTTGAGGGAATTTGTGGGAGATTTGATGAAAACTCGCATATGAAAACTTTTTTCTGAGTAGAGGTACTCATACATAAATTTAGGAAACATGCTCTTATGCATTGGGCATATTTAATGTTTTCAATGTACCAGTTCTGATATCAGTAAAATTACAAACCGATTGTTTTCGTTCACCATGTGCAGTCATTTCACATGTTACCCCACTTCTGAGAGAATCTGGAAGTAAAAGTTGCGAATGAGAGATATTTTCGTTGCCAAACCGTACAATTTACGTCACATAGGCATATATACGTTAAGGAACCTAACCAGAGACAAAAAATAAACTCTTTTCCATGCTACCTTTAGGTCACTCTGCGTGATAGAGGATCACGCGTACTTTTGTATGAACTATTTTCCAAATAAAATATTTCAATAACGCCATTGCTTATTTAATGCAATGATTACTTAATAACACCTAGTAATTTTCCCTCTTTAATTGAATTTCATTGATATCCGTTTATTAACTCGTTTTTCTAGCCTTTCTCTTCGTTTGTCCAGATAAATTTCATTATGTTGGTCAACCAGTAGACTTGCTTATCTATTTCCCTTCAGCTTAGACTTATCCCATTGTTTTCCCTAAGTTTGATTCTTCGCAGACCCATTGCGCATTGGAAAGTTCCCAATAAAAGTTTTTATTTTCTTCCCATGCTGGAAAATAATTTGTTACCTTCTTCTTGTTATGCTTTTACGTTTTTGTCCTTTTTCGTTTATTATACGTTCATCGTAGCCTAACATTATATCACAAATTATATTTAAAGTTTAAATGGTGGAAAATGGTGTGCTTTATGCCCTATGTGATCTATTTTCCAAATAAATAAACAAAAATAAATTTGTTTCGTCATTGCTGTCTTTTTCTTCACATGGTCCTTTCATGTTCCACGCTTCAATGAACTCCTTAATGACTTCACTACTAGGACCATAATGAAATAGAGGTATTAGTTCTACCTGTCTGTATCCTTCCTAGTTCTCGACTCTATCCGCCCATTTCACATTCAGCATCCACCTGTATCAAATTTCGAGACCCTTCAGCCTCTTCTTTTACACCATTTCAATGGTCCGTGTCTCTGAGTCATTTACTCAACTCTCCACGCCAACGTTTTCCAAATTAGAGATGGAATTTTTTGGGGAAAAATCAAAGTGGAGCTGGAAAATCAGGAACGAAAGGATTTTAGAGGAACTTGAGACAAGGATGAAGGAAAACCATGAGCCTTTGCCCTAACAGAAGCCACAACACAGAATTACTTGGAAATTCCCATGAGAAAAAAATTCGGAAATTTCGTCTCAGTGGGTTGTTTTCTCGTATCAATTTCTAAGGAGGATTATACATCTCTGAAGTACGCTATGCACGAAACTTTTTATTTCACTACATTAGCGCAAAAACGGCTGATGTGGCCTTACGACCCTCGTCACTCACAATTGTATAGCCTGGCAGATTACAATGTAGATGGGTCGAATTTCCATGAATTTGCCCCTCCAATTTTTCCCACCCACATTTCCTCCCCACTCCTTCATGTCTATCACTCCGTCCCACCACCCCTCACCGCGCGCAGTTTTTTGACAGTCCCCAGAATGCCATTCGCTGTTCGCCGAGAATCTCGCTTTAATTACGAAGTTGACAACGAGAGGCGCGTGTCGGTTCTCTGCTGCACAGACACACACACACACACACTTGGTTCCATTCCGAGAGACGAGGAAACAATGGAACGCTTCGCGGAACGACTAAAAATAACATTTTTGAAAAAAGAAACAGAGAGGTCGTTTACTCCAGTGCCTCGGCAATTAAGGGCCAAATAGGAATGGATAAGGCAGAATATTCACACGCACGATAATAGCGTCCGCCGCGATAAAGTGTGATAAATTATCGCGACAGCTCTGCTATAGATGGCCATTTGTTCACATGATTCCAGGAAGCTACAAATATCAAGCTTGTTTGTCATCGCTCAGTTAAAACGAAAATAAAAACATAGGGACCTGTAACCAGACGAGGGGATCCATTTTCCATAAAAGATTGAGAAAAATTCACGTCATTCAGTGACGTCTAACCAAGAATTCTACATCTACATCTGCATAGTTTCCTGCGAGCCGCCGCATGGGCATGCGGCAGGGGGTGTTAGATCACCAGCCGTGTAAAGATGTAATTTTTTGGAGATAAAATAGTGGTATGTATTATAGGAGTGTGTTCAGTGGAGGTCAATTTTTTGTGGTCGTTTATTGTGCGCGGAAAGAACGAGTTTTCGTACCTATATGTTCGGCAGGGTATCTATCTTATTTTGTCGCATCTGTCAGACCTAGAGATATAGTGAGGAGTCATGATAATACTCTCTGAGTCGCTCTGAAAACTATCAGTTCTGAGTTTCTCAAGCAACCTCAGACTAGTGTCTAGCCTACAAGTCTCTAGGGGCTCCCTTCTAATCCCTCTAAAAGTTGTGAGACACCATATGTAAGCTCGCAGCGGTTTTTAATTAAACGCGCTGCTTTTCTTTGTATTTTTTAAAATTTTTTATTAAAATCTTCATGACCAGGGTCCCAAATGGTCGTGGCGTATTCGAGGTGTGGCCTAACCAGAGCGAAGAAGCATCTCTCTCTGACTTTTTCATCCGAGGACCTTCCTATTATACGTTTAACAAAATCTAGTTTTTTTCAATGCTTTGCCATATATGCTAATCGAACGCAGTTGTTTAATTATTCCATAGCGTTAAATTGTTAATTCAGTCAGAATTCTGCCGATGTTAGGGTATTCTCAAAAACTACGCCAAATATAATGGGATTTTCCATTGATTCACGATCGGTTCTACATTCATCCTTAGTTCCTACGCTTGGGGCTCCGTCTTGCAAAACTAAAGTTCTTATTTCAAGTCAAAAACCTAAAAATAAACGCAAATATTTAAATGGTTGCGCACCAAGAGCTCATAAATTTTATTTTTGAACCCTGACCCCTATTGTCACGAATACTACATTCTCTGAAGGTAAAAAAAATTCAACCAAATTGGACATTCATAGGAATTATCCACACAGAAACATTAAGTAGAGACATTCCATCACAATTCAGCCGTTAAAAACCCTTGATGTCTGCAATTTTGATAAAACTCAGACAAATAACCCATTATGTGTACTAGATAAATCATACGTACCTGATTGGGACCCCGGTAGTAACGCGGTTCCGGTACGGCCGGGCTCGGAAGTTGAAAGTACGCGTCGTGCACAGGTTTAATAAAACTATCCTATCTCACACAATATATTTAATAAATGCAAGATTATTTCCGTAAGATTTTTTACTCTCTAATTCAACATCGCTAAAGATTGTGACAAAGTTGAAACACTATATTTCTTAAGAACACTATATTGAAATTTTCTCAGCCTTTAAAAGGTGTAGCCGTTGGGTTTAGGGTAGTTTGAGCGAAATATCATTTTACCTAAAAATCAATGAATTTGGTCTCATATTAAAGAGAAATATTTCACCCTTCTAATGACACCAAAAGTTTAAGCCCTTACCATATTACTTTCGGAGATATTTGCCTAAATATACCAGCCCTTTTACATGGGATATGGTACGTGTAGGCACTTCAGAGAGACATTATTTACAAAATAAGGTATTTCTAACACTTAGATGTCGTAAAAAAACTAATAGCGTGTAGTTTGTATGCTTTCTCAACTATATTTGAAAATTAATCATATTGTCATCGCATTAGGTTCTCGGGTATCACAAAAATCCTTCCGTTTTGAAGGAGTTTCAAACGCACCGCGCGAAAAAAATGAGTCAAGTTAAAGACTTATTTAGATATTTTCATTTAATTACTTAACATTTCCATCATAAAAACTACACTATGCATCATTATTAATGCAATATTAAATTGATGTGTCCTATAGCTGGTAAAATTAAAACGTATAATTCGAATATGGTCTCTATCATAACCAGGGAACTATCTTGCTCGGATTACCTTAAAAATGATTTTATTCTGGATAAAGTTTCCCCTCTTTTTTCTGTGCCTCTCCCCTTAGCTTAGAATCTGTTACACTGTCGTTTTTATGCTTTCCTGAGGTATGATGACAACAGATGTGCAAACTTTTTCATTTTTGGGAACTCACGTACTCTGGTCCGGTCCATTTTGAGACCCATTCCTTTTCACTCGTTTGCCGTTCCTCTTTTATTGTTGGTCTCATACTTTCATTTTTTATATGTTTTTGTGGTTTTGAGAAAGTATAAAAATATAGAAATTCGTGATACACATTATTGATGACTATGAAGGATGCTTTGGGGCAATGCTGCGTTTCGTTCATTTTTATTAACTCAACATTTCGCACCTCGTACTGGAAGCTTCTTCGAGAGAAGATCTTGCACCTAGTTTTTCAAGAGTTTTATGCACCTGACTTCATAACCCTGGCCCATGAATTTCATTCCAATTACATGACGAGACCAATGGACCACTGCCCTTTTTCTGAGTGGCATAACATACCATTGCTAGCCGCTAGTTGACTCCTTCAACGCCCAAACCTCTGGTCAATAGCCTTTACGGAAGAACTAATTATGTTTCTAACTACTGATATATTGAGAGAGAGAAAATAAAGTTTTAAATGATTCCAGATAAAAAAAGGTTCAAATATATCCGAATGAAATGAATACATAAATATTGTAGTGAAGAAAAAACAATACATAAGTCAACGGTTTGTAACAACGACGTCAGTTTACTTAACAATGTTAAATCACGGTGAAAGGTTTAACCGAGTGCTATGTCCCCGTTGCTATTCGAAACGCGTATTCCTTATCCAGTACACAATTTGCCAACACATTTAGAGCGGCCTTCCCATGATTTGCCGACGGCTATTTAAAGTAAAAGGCAAAATTGAATGGAAGGTCATCGCGTTTGAACAACTTTCAGCGCTAAAAAAAATTAATAACGCGTTAGACAGCAAGGCTTCTATTTTACGAAAAAAATTAAACGCCATGTTTCACTCAAGAGATGTAGAGATGAGAAAAGTTTCAAGTAAGCAACACTTGATTGGAGCGCATACGAAACACGTGTTTCGACAGGGAAAGACCCAGGATGCTTACAGCGGGAAAGAAATTAAGTTTTTACTTCGAAAGGAATACATATCAAATAGTGCGTGATTGCGCGGTTTCAGCCAGGTATGTAACATACACGTGTGTCACCTACAGAGGCGTAGGTCGCATTTAAACGCCTCTCTTTGAAAGTCGCAATTTTCAGAAGCGAGGGAAAATTAATTTTGATGCAGCTAAATAGTTTCCTGACATGTGCGGGGCACCGTTGGAGGCTAAATAAACCTCTTTAGATACACGAATATATTAAATTTACTACGTAAGCGTTATTCGCCATGAGTGTAATTCATTGTGAACGAGGACATCTGCGTGGCTTACTAGGGTAATGATGAATGTACGTTTGATACGCCACAATATTTTGTACAGTAAAATTTTTTGTGCCTCACGCTCGCATACGACTGGGGATGTTATTTTAATAGGAACAATAATGGCTGCAAACAACGATGTCGTCAAAAACATTCATAGCCATTATGGGTAACATTACCGTATGCCATTTTATATATAATTTTTGTTCATCGTTCTGAGCGGGATGATAATTAATTTTGTCTCTGTTATTTCGTCAGAGTCAATTAGAGTTTGGATGGCCATAACTAACTGCACTGTGTTTATGAAATCCTTTTCAATACAAGCGTAACTGAAAGGCAAATAATGGTTTCCTCTGATGCAAGAGTACAAAAAAACCAGTGTCTATCCTGAATCAGTTAAAATCAATAGTTATACACTGCACTTTCAGCAAAATTTAGTTACAGTCACGTTCATTAACAGTATGATATTTTTAAAAATAATGAATAGCATTATGACGCTGTGCTTGATGGCTTGTGCATACTTAGTGAAGAATCATCCCATGCCCAACACACTTGGGGTGGCTTGCAGAGTATCACTTAGTTATAGATTTAGCGTATTTCTTCAAGAACTCTTCAAGAACTTCTGTAATCACATACAATGAGGTATACGAAGACATAAATCAGATATCACCGGAAGTAAGACGTTTTTATTATAACAATTAGTTTCTTCACAGAACCCTGCTAAAATTCTGTATAGTTTCCTTATAAATACTTCCACAGAAATTCTTAAAAAGTTCTGTAGATATTCCTTAAAGTATTGAAACGCTATTTTACAGAATTCCCTACGAATTTCTGCAGAATACCTTAGGATGTTCTGTAGAACACCTTAGGACGTTCTATAGGAATTCCTTAGGACGATCTGTGGAAATCCCAACGACGTTCTGCAGAGTTTCCGTATTTCCGTATATTTCCGTAGAGTTGCTGGAGTTCTACAGAACATCTTGTAAGGAGTTAAGTTTCTCTGCAGAAAATAACTCCACAGAACACTAGTTCTGTAGAGTCAGGCTATCATACTCCGTACAGATCCTAAGAAAAGGAACTAGTTCTGAAGAAAAAGAGTCAATTTCTGTAGAATTCCTTACGTTCTACAGAACAGCTTCTAAGGAATTTTTAGCAGGTAATTTATTTTTTTAACATATCATGACCTTTTTAAATTAATAGCTGTTCGTGAACCAACTATTAGAACTCGTAATACCAAGATATTCCACAGGGTTTTTTATAAGAAAAACTATATGTGCAATGACCCTTTGACTAGTGAAATTAGAGGCCATTAGGCTCCCTACATCTATAGATTTTTTTCATTTCTCACTGGAAGGTTTTAACAATAAATTGAAGAAATCATAATGAAAAACCTATGATCACTGTAATTTTATCACTTTTGATAGTTGCATTTCATTTATACGTACATGCATACATACATACCAACCACGCCGTTCCCTTCCGGGGTAGGCACAGTCACAAAGTTTCACTCATAAATACATATTTATACACCTAACTCTGCTTCAATAATTTCCTCCATACTGACCTAACCTTGCAAACCTCTTTTGTCTCATTTACCCCCATAAATTTACCCCCACCCCTTCATACACGCCCTCCTGTTTTTAAGATCCTCTTAAGAATGTCCTCATCCACATTCAACCACAACTTTCTCGGCCTATCTCTACCTCTCGCACCATTCATTTCACTCTTATATATATCTGTTTCGTTATTCTACTCTCACCCATTCTCTCAACATGGCCAAATCAACGAAGCACACTCCTTTCGTATATGTCCATTACTGGAGCATCTAACCCACATTAATTTAATATCCACTCATTCCTGACCCTATCCATCCTACTTTTGCCGCAAATACTCCTCACATAACTCATACCCACGGCGTTTAGTCTACTCTTACGTCTATTCTGACATACCCATGTTTCACTTCAATATAACAAATTAATTTATGTGTATGGATAATATATTAATGTAGAGTTATTTTTATTTAAAAATTTGTATTGTTGCGTGCCTGCCTGTAATCTGAAATAAATAACTAAGCTCAGCATGAAATCGGAGGAACCCAGCCATGGCAATGTTTTTCATTATTTTTTAACTTTGCTCGTTCGTAATCTCCGAGGCGGGTGACAAAAATCGTACTCAAGTTAATTTGAATTTTCCCAAATAGAAAATCTGATAGATCGGCTTCACCACAAAATTATCGTTATATTGTAATGGAAGAGAAATAAAGTTTTTTACACATCTTGTAACTTTCATCGGATGGGCTGACTAACAAAAAGTCACGCGACAAAGACGAGAAATTTTCCGTTGACTGAGAACCAAAATTGGAGCTTTGGAATCTTTTATGGCAACGGTATCAGAGCAGTTTTCCCTTGGCCTCCTCGTCAAAAAGGCTAGGGGGGGAAAAAGAAACATTTTCAGTAAAGCTTGCAGATGCCGTGGCTCGAGATCATCAATCAAGTGTCGTCAGCTTTAGGCATACTTGTGCCTTGCATCTTATCTCACGTCTGCATGAGAACGTATATTTTAAACGCAAGTTTCACAGTCAGTTAAGCCATTAGTCTTCATTTTAAACGCCATCTATTGTTGAACAGGAGGACAGGGAGACGAGGGGAAAAGTTTGGATATCGATTGTGAATAAAGAAAAAAAAGTTTTTTTTTTCACCGCCATACAATGTCGCGCGCTGCAAAAAAAAACATTTTGCGGCTAAAAGATTATATCCCCTTTAATCTCAATGAAAGTCTTGAAATGTTTTGAAATCTTAACTTAAAATCAGAGTTTTATGTACGCATTACATATTAGACGAGGAATAATTCATTGAAATACAGCGAAATAATAGAGGAAATACCATAAGCAGTCACGTGTGCGGATGCAGACTTGGACACCAAATTGAGGAAATCGACAATGAAAGATGAATGATTTATTTATTTATTTACTTAATTTGTCCACATACAGCATACTTGCCAATTTACAGTGGCCCAATATAACAAACACAGAAGATAGACACATACAATTCAAACAAAACTAAGATCAATAACAATTTATTAACTTTTTTTTTAAAGGGTCCTGCGGGAGAGAAGCGATTAAGTATTGCTAGCGAAACGAGAAAGAGCGCATTGCGTGAAAGTGTTGGATGAAAGCAAAAACGGATCAATGTTGGTAGGAAGAGAATTTATCAGGGAGGAGAGGCGGAAGTGGAGGGAGCGTTTGGTCAAGGATAACCTGGGAATGGGCAGGTGGAGTAGAGAGTGCGTGCGGGTGGGTCCAGATGGGATTCAAAAACTGACGCTAGAGATCAGTCCAGGGCAGTCTATAGTTGAGTTGAGAATGCTATGAATGAGCTTAAGGTCAGTTTTGAGCATTAGTTTCGGCAGATCAGGTAAGGAGACTGTAGACAAAATGGTATCAGTTGCCATATTGTTAAAATGGGGCACTCTGTATTTTACTATCTTGCTGAAAAAATTAGTTACACTCTTGAGAGTTGAATTATTAGACGTAGCCGAGATGGACCATATGGAGGAGCAATAATTGATGAGTGTAAGGACAATAGTTGAAAAGTATGAGCGTAACGCAAGTGGATCTGTAATTTCTGTGTGGCGGTAGAGGCGGCCAAGGAGAGACATAGCATAGGATTTCACTGTGATTCAACCCCATACTACCCGATTTTGAGTACCCCGAGACTAACCGTGGATAACATTACGGGGTCACCCGCTATCCATAAATGTGCGAAACTTCACAGAGGAAAAATCATCCCCCTTGACCGGAACTCGAATCCGGATCCCTCGATTTCCGGCCGAAAGTTCCCCCGGCATCTTCTTCCCATATGGATGCTTGTGGGCTCTCTGGGACTATTTCTTCCAGACTGCCGGAAAAACTATACAACAAGCAGGTCGGCCATTAATGCCTCACCCCGAAAAGTAAATCCCGAACTTAAAACACTCAGAGGTGTGCCGGCAAGTTCAACCTAGTCCCTTAAGGTGGTTTGAGCGAAATATCATTTCATCTAGAAATCAATGAATTTGGTCTCATTTTAAATAAAAATATATCACCCTTCCCTTGACACCAAAAAGTCAACCCCTTACCCCATTACTTTCCAAGAAATTTTCTAAATATACCAGCCCTTATACATGGGAATAGGTACGTGTATGCACTCCAGAGAGACCTTATATTAAAAAAGAGGCATTCCTTACACTTAAATCTCGTCAAAAAATCAAATAGTGTGTAGTTTGTATGTTTCCTCAACTATTTTTTGAAAATTAATCATATTGTTACCGCAGCTAATTCTTCGGGATCACAGTATACCTTCCGTTTTTATACAGATTCTAACGTACCGGGTGAAAAAAATGAGTCAAGTTAAAAACTTATTTAGATATTTTCATTTGATTACATACTTACAATTTCTGTCATGTAAAACTATTTTATTGCACCATTAATAGTGCAATATTTGTGTGTCCTACAGCTGGTGAAATTAAAACTTATACGTCGATAATGGTCTCTATTCTGATTATGGAACTATCTCGCTCGCACTACCTTAAAGACCACAAACATCCACAAAGGAAGGAGACGCGTTGATAAGTTAATTATTATTATTATAATTAAACCGTTACAAGTATGCCATTGTCCAGGTGGTAACAATTAAAACAGCTGAGTAAAAAGAATAAACCATGATAGAATGCTACTTTTTTAGCCTATTGTTTAAAATTATTAATTTCCTTTGGTTGGGGCTAAAATAGTTTCGCTGTTTGATCGTTCCAATTCCTTACGGTCTTGATCAAGAAGGATAACTGTTTCGCATTTGTCCTTTGTTATCGGCACTTTATCTTGAACTGGTGATCTTTTCCCACAAAGTTTGGCTTTACTATGTCCTTCCCAAATTCATCCGATGCTTTTTCCTGACTCACTATTTTGTACATTCCACATAGCCTGCTTCTTTTCCTCCTCACCTGTAAACTCTCCTATCCCAGTACTCTTATGCATTTATGTAACTCTCTCTGTTTTATTGTGTTTCCCTAGCACATACCTAGCCGCTTTTCTTTGAACCTTCTCCAAGTTCATCACCTCTTCTTTCTTTTAAGGGTCCCAGAGAAGAGATGCGTACTCCAGTGTTGGTCGAACCAGGGTTTTACAGGCCTTCTCTTTAAAGGTCACGGCTAAAGCACTCGGCTGGAAATCGAGTGATCCGGGTTCGAGCTCCGCAAGTAAAGCAGATGGTTTTTCCTCTGTGATATTTCGCCGATAATACCCGATATCCTGCCAGGTAAGAGCTTCCAATCTACATAACACTACATTTAAAAATCTTGTTTATGTTTTTTCTTGTAAAAATTCAGATCCAGGCTTCACTTAGAGGAGGTTAATAGTTTCTATATTTAAATAATATACCTTGTACTTCACCTATGATTTTGACCCAAGTGGTACAACGCGTTTCACTGGAGGGCGGCCTTTGTATCTGAAGACACTAAAAGTTTCTGAAACACACTGTGCCATTAAGAAAAAATCTGTGGAAAAGTACAATTTGTATTCTTTAAGTATAGTCATATTTTGCTGTGTACTGCATAATAGTAAGGTGTTGCACATGAATATGCCATTAGTTTTGTTTCCATGTATCGATAATTTTCGATAAATTTTCACATTGATTTGCTTAATCAAAATTTTGGAGCGTATGTTGAGGAACACGATGAACGGATTCATCAGAAAATTCACCATATGGAAAGGAGGTATCAGCCATGTTGGGACCGTGCCGAGACGGGAGACAACACACGGGTTGTAGTGTGAGCAGAAGAGTCAAAGGAAAATTAGAGACGAACCCGTTCTGATATAAATTTATGAATTAAACCAATGTTGCATGAAAAGCAAGTTTTTTTATATTCTTGCGCTTTTCCTATTAGTTTCAGAAATAATGATTCTTTCATTTATCTTTTTCACCTTAGTTGCATGGGGAAAGTAATAATAACAGCCCTTAAGAGGACGCATCATACCCTTCGGTAAGGAAAAGTTCTATCGAAAATCCACAAGATGGCGTTACTCGCACCCGATCGAGGCGTTTTGGTGTTAGGAGTCTTATACTCCAGGATAACTCTCGCTCAAGGCACCAGTCGTCGGTAAGTTGTAGCCAAGTCTCCGGCGCGTAAGTACAGGCAGCGCTTATATTAGATATGTGAAAGAAGACTGAACTAATTGCATCACCGTCCGAGCATATTATGACCGAAAACCATTCAGGTAGCTTGTCGAAATATACCAATTACAGATTCTATCTTACAACCGTGACGGCTGTTACTTAGCATTCGGATAGAGGAGGAATTGATACATCTACATTAGTTTTAGATATGTCAATAATAATAATAGTTTTTATAAAAATATACCCTACATCTTGCCGTTTTCCCGATGGTTTAATTATGCTCCGAGATAAAATTTTCATATTTCAGATACGAGCCTCCCTTGGCAAAGATCTATCCTTTATACTATAAAAATTTCAAGTTGATTACGTAAGACATTAACAAAAAATCTGGGGTCAGAAATCATCACAAATCCGACCTGTCGAGCAGGTGTGATGCGTCACCTTAATAAAATAGAAAAAGCCATTAAAACCATAAAGTTATTGTCATTGAAAAAGAAGTAATTTTACATGCATATACAGTATCATCAAACTAAACTAAAAACGCCAAAAATATCAGAGATTCACAAAAGCTAAGGTAAATTTTGTTTCACAGGGTATTGCGTTTTGTGTCTTTGTGTTGTCTATCTCTTTCACCTGGTTACACACAGTATCCAGGCCTGCCGCGAATCCGGCAGTGAAATAATATCAAAAAGCCATGAGAAAAAATCGTATCCTTCTCAATTGGCATGAGGATAGTAGGTAGCATAGTGGTCTGCGCATCGACCCGGAAAGCCAAAAGTCCGCGGTTCAATTCCCGGTCCAGATCGATTTTTTTCACATGGCAATTTCATTGTCTTCTACCTGATGTTCGATTTAATTCTCATGTGTGCGCTGTTAAGTGGTTTGTGTGAATGAAAGGTTGATTTTATGTGTACTCAGATATTTACAGGGTGTTTCAATAGAAATTCATTCAATATTTTAGTGTCTTCTCGCGACGACCACTTATTTATGTGCTATGTCTTGGGGTTTAAAGGAAATTATTACATCGCGGGAACAACTGATCGCATCGGTAAAATAATGAAGAAGCATAACCTCATTTCAAGATTTAGCACTACCTCCAAAGTTCATGATCATCTTCGAGGAGCTAAAGATCCATTATCTCCCACAATGTTCGAAGGCATATACGAAACTTTCTGTAGTTGCGGAAAATCATATGTTGGCCAGACAAAGAGGGCCATAGGATGCAGACTAAAGGAAAACGAACGGCCTATCCGAAAGAAAGATTGGTATCACTCTGCCGTGGCTGAGCAAACACTTTTAGAAGGTCACAGTGCAGACATCAAAAGGCTGAAAGTTTTATATAAAGAAAGCAGCTAATATCCGCGGGTCATCAGGGAAGCCATTGAAATAAAAGGAAGGCCAAAAAACTTAAACAGAGAGGATGGCTACAAACTCCCTTATACTTGGAAAATACTTTTGCGAAATTCAAGTATAAGAAATTCTGTTACATAGTGTAACACAACGCGGGCCTCCATATTCTTTTCCCACCGCGTGGGAGAAATAACAATTAAACACCCACCATGTTTAACTTTTCGCGGTGAAACAATAGGGAAACGGAGGGCAGAGCCAAAGCCGACAATGTTGAATTGGGGAAGGGGACGAATAGAAAAGCACGAGCGGGTATTGACAGCAGAGTTCTTGAAGGGAACGGACGTGTGGTGTGGGTTCTGTGTCATATTCCGGAGGAAGCGGACATTCAGCCGCGATACTGGGGCGAGAGAGAGAGAGAGACACTGATACAGGACTACCATTCATGCAGATGCTGTGATCACATTACGCCACGACTACGGGTTCCGGAGGCTGTAAAGCTAGAGTGACACCAGCCACGTATCAACCTGTATTGTCAACAAGAGCGTAAATATGGACTTTAATTCTGTATTTTGAATAAGCCATACAACCCAGTTGGGTACAACCCGGATTAGAGGTTGACGATAGTTTTATTTTATTTACATTGGAGTAATGAATGTTTAAAGAAGATATATGGCTTAATTCAAAGAAGTTGATTATCATAAAATGTTTAAAGATAAGTAAATCATTTGAAGTAACTGTATGAGGTGCAGAATATTACAATTGTCTGGGTCATGACCTTAAGTTAAAGGTAAAGATATTATATACTTTGTTTTTGTGTGTCTTGATTCAATGATATGATTTTGTCTGATCGATTAAATTGCTAGTTATCACGTATCGCATGTTGTTTTGTGTTTCTCATGTTATCTACCGCAGAGAAGGCTGGGGCATTGAAAAAGGTAGGAGACCGTGGTTAATTTATCTCACATTTATTTTCCATTTTTGATACTCACCACGTGGGCATTTTGAGTTAACGATAATAGAGATTGTTTCCATTTCTGACCCACAACGTGGGGCTGTCGGGTTGCATTGTTAATATTTTACAATAGTAACCGCCGTAGTTTGTTTGTTTATTTATTTATTTATGATTGTTGTCTCAGAAAGCCTGACGAAGCCAGAAGAATAGCTAGGCGAACTGCTGCTGAAAAACGAGTAATTATAACCCAGTAAATCCAAAAGACCAGTTTTATCCAAATTCCAAGACTAGTTGAGTTGCACCCGCTTTCCTTCGGCTCACATCGCTACTTTCCACACAAGCTTCTCTACCTCCGCGTCCACCTCCCTTACTCATCTTCAAGGAAACGTTCCGTCTCGCCCTCTATATTATGTTTGTTCTTCCCTCTCCGTTTCCGCTCTTGAGGCGGAGGAGGACACAAACTCAAGAGGACGCACCATTATTGCGTGTTTGGCCGAACCCCATATTTGGTCTTTCTCGGAAGTCCGCAAGCGTTTTCAGAGGGAATCCACTGCCTCCCTTGCCAAGGACTGACTTTGAGAGACCTCCTAAGCGTGTTCCGGAGGCGGGCAAGTGAAATATTATGAGCCCGCAGACAACTTTACTTTTTTTTTAGAAAAATTACTTCCGTGACTTTTCATCTCGTGAAATGAAAGAGAAAGGAAATTTTCTCATCCGCTAGCAGTGGACGAAAAGTGACTTTCCGCATGCCTCAACCGACAATGGTGATCCTCGAAGATGGTTTCCGTCAAGATAACCCATCCGATACGCGTTTACGACATATGGCCCGCAGGGTTAAACGGTGCGTAAGAAGTGCATGCACTCACAGAATTCATTTCCCAGTAAAATTTATTTATTACAAGTCTCGGCAAAGCAAAATAAAAAGATGGAATTCACCCAGTGCTTCTTGGTCAATGTTCTTCTTGATCATATACCGAGCGTCTAAAAGTTTGTCCATGCTTCCTGTAAACTCCAAATTCGGTGAACAAAAGAATCACAATTCTATCCATATTTTATAATATTTATTCGATTCTGTGGAGGAATGATACTATTATTAAATTTATTTTATTTTCAACCTTGGGAAATTTGTAAATATACACCTCGGAATAACTACCTTTAATGTATTATTCATTCATTCGTCATAAAAAAAGTCAAGCAAAATTATTACATAAACATTTTCTTGACCATGATTCGCTTTTCTCGCTTTCCTTAGTTGAGAGTGTAAAGAAACACGTAAACGTGTGCTATCGTGTGACATCACGTTAGGGGAAGTCTTTTATTTGATGGTGATTTGGAAAAATTCAGCCGCTCTATGTTTTTTTCACCGGTACCCGAGTGCAAAGTACTTCTCCTGTCCGACAAGTGAAGTCGAGTTGAGTTGACTCTTTCACTGATATCGTGCGCTCCATCCTTCATACACTCCTTCGAAGGTTCGGTGGGCGTTCGGAAATCTAGAGAGTAGGATGAAGCCTTGAAAATCCGTACACACGGTCAAGGTGCCATATTAATAACTAATTCAGATCACCTGAAAACATACTCAGTCGATGCGTAAGGTGTCACTTTGTTGAATAATTTGACCCCCAAAATTAACAACAAAAACTCAGTCTTCATCCCTTCCCCTCCTAATCATGGCAATATCACCTATGACAAGTATATAATATAAGGCTCAAGGACTTGAAGAAATTTAAAGGCCTGTACACACGGCGCCTTAGATTGTGTGGTCTGTGGCGCATATTCTGGCGCCAGATCCGGTATGATTGGACGGCGACATTTATGGTAGCAATATCTTTCGCTTCTGTGTTCACACGGTGCCACGAGACGGTGTTGAAACAATTGAACGTAAATATACGTTCGAAAATGAAATGGAATCACACCTGACTCACTGAGAGTATATATAAATAATTCATCAAAACTAGAAAATCATATCCAAAATCTACTACTCTGCTCCTTTCTAAATATACTTCACCAATGTCATAAACCCAATACGGTGGCTAAAAGTTTTCTAAACTAAATCACACACTTCTAGTTCAAGAGATCCGACACGACTGCTCGCTGTTTATAGCTGCACTTTCACGACCGGTTTCGATATTGGTTACTCTTTCAAGAGAACCCGCCAAGTTATAAGTATATTTAGACATATACTCACTCTCTGCCTCTCACTCTGTAAATAATATGTTCAGGTGGATGAAAATCGCTGGTATTTTGCTTTCTCTCGCGGCTGTTTACTTTTTCAAGTGGTGGTTGCTATGGATGTAGGTAGCGATATGGCAGGGAAAATGGTACACGCTCTATCGCTGGCAACTTGCTTGCGATTGCCTTGCATGCCACCAGATGTCTTGCGATATGGGCATACACACGGCGACATCTGTCGCCGACAGTATCGTAAGCAATGCCCGGCAACAGAAATCTCTTCGTGTGTACAGGCCTTAACATGTGTGTAATACAACTTGTAGAAACCAAGTTCGGGTTTCTTCTATTGAATGGTGTAGGTTATACATATTCACTTTGAGTTTTTTATCATGGAAAACTTTTGTTCAGTATTCTACCGGTTAAGGTAGGTTTTAATGAATGTCAGAGAGTCTCCTCCCGGTCCTCTACACATTCAGGGGCCCATCCCCGTCCAGTATATCCTATTTTCGCCTCAGCATACGATCTACCCTTCTACATCCTGTCCATGATACATATTTCCATTCTTTCTCTTCCGCGCTTGCCAAATATCCTTTCCTGTATCACACTCTTGAGAAACCCATCGCCCTTCATTATATCCTTCAGCCATCTACCCTGTCTATCCCGGATTTCATTCAGAAGTTTCCTTTCCTCGCCCACCATCCCAAGCACTTCCTCGTTAGTCTCCCTTTCCGTCCACCTAACCTTCTCCATCCTTCTCCAAAACCCACAACTCAAATGCCTGCAGCCTATTCTCGTCTTCCCTTCTGAGGGTCCACGTTTCTGCCCCGTACAACACTACGCTTCATATCAAGCCTTCGACCCATAACGTTGGCTGACGGAAATATTTTGCTTATTTTCGATTTATAAAAAAATAATACTACTTCCCCTTGATTTGTTCGTATTTTCTTTAAAAAATCAGTATTTTATTGTAAACTCCATTTTTTAAAAAAATCATAGGTTTTTATTGTAGGTAAAACGTTAATATTTTTAAAAAATTGACCAGAACTTCAACTACGGCGTAAATTCCCGGATTATCAATCGTGTCTTCTCCGTGAAAGACGTAGGTGTTTTGATGGACCAAAAACTCAACTACTGCGACCATATTCTGGCAGATATGTCTCTCCTTGGCCGCCTCTACCGCTACACAGAATTACAGATCCACCGGCGTTACGGTATAAATTGGCAGTATGCTGTAAAAGGACAAAAAAAATTTAAAAAATAAATAAATAAATGGTTGAGATTTCCGATAATTAGCCATGAGCTTTTTAAGAGTGAAAGGGGACAATATTAATGGAGAAAATCGTCCATTTCGCAACAAATTAATAGCTGACTCCAAACCCCAAAAGCATGCCCGAAATCATTTCCGCACCTGACATCCCCAAAACACGCCCTTGCGGTAGAAATTTATCTCGCCAGCCAGACGGTAATATTCATCTCCCCGTCTATATTTCTCATAGCCTCTCTCAGTCGTGTACACACATATATGAGAGGGAATTCCCATGAGTCCCTCATATAGACACACACCTCCTCGCGCAATAATCCCCTCATATTTCCCCTCCGGCCTATTCCTTTCCCCCGGCATCCCTTTCTTCGACGGAGAGAGATGCCTGGGAAGTAAGGAAGGACGGGGAGGAGGTTAAGGCCCTCGACAAAGGCGGGAAAGACGGAAAGGATCGTTCAACTTTCTTTTCAAGAGCAGACGGGAGCCTGCGGGGGATTGGATCCTCTCCCACCACCCCCCTCTGCCCGTAGGAAGACGAACAATAAGAATTCGCCACAATCCTCTTCCGCCCTATCCTTCTCCCATCTATCTTTTGCCCACTCAGGGCCTAAGGGTATTACCTGCACCACGTTAGGGTTTAGGGAAGTGGGGGGGGGCGGAATGAGGAATGGGGTGTGGTCTACTATGAGGATCCTTATAATAGGTTGGATGGAATACCGAGTTATAGCGCGGGCAGCGAAGGTTGTAAAGATTTGATAAGACGCGTCCAAATCGGAGCCGAATGCGAACGCGAATGCGAATATTTTCGGTGCAAAATGAAAATTATTTTCACGCAAACATTTTGCGTCGTGAGATGTGTGTCGGGTGATCTAGTGAGTTTACTAGTCTTCTAGTCTTACAGGGCATACCGTTTAGGTAGATGGAGAGGGCACTTGCTATGCTATGTCTAATGCCAGAACCGGAAGCCAGTCCGCCATATTCGTAAACCCTTATTTCCTAATAGCGCTAACGGGCTAACTCACAAATTTTACAATTTTACTCAGTTTTATATCAATAACTTACTTAAAATCAGCTTGCACATCTTCCATGAGGATCCTCCTTACGTATCTTGTTCATTTATTTAAATTAATAATTATCCACATTATCGATGAAAACTATTGTAAAATTGAGAAGAATTCATAGCACTAAGTACTTTATTTGTGTTTCTAGCGTTGTTTGCGGTAAATTTCTAGTAGATGGTTGATATTCTACATCTACATCTACATACTACCCCGCGAACCGCCACATGGGCGTATGGCAGGTGGTGGTAGGTCACCAGCAGTGTAAAGACGTAAAATTTTTGGAGGTGAAATGGTGACATGTCTTATGGGAGTGCATTTAGTGGAGCTCAGTTTTTATTGTGGTCGCTTTTCATTCGCGGAAAGAACGAGTTTTTTTTACCTATCTGTTCGGCAGAGTATCTCTCTTATTTTATCGCATCTGTCAGACCTAGAAATGTAGTGAGAAGTCATGATAATATTCTCCGAATCGCTCTGAAACCCACCAGTTCTGAATATCTCAAGCAGCCTAAGTCTAGCGTGCAGCCTCCGAGTCTCTAGGGGCTCCCACCTTGTTCTCTCTAACAGCTGTGTAAAACTATATGTTCGTTCGTAGCATTTTTTAACGAAACATGCTGCTTTTCTTTGTATTTTATTTATGTTTTTGGTTAAATCTTTATGACCAGGGTCCCAAATGCTCGCGGCGCATTCGATGTGTGGCCTAACCAGAGTGAAGTAGCATCTCTCTTTGAATTTTTCATCCGAGGACCTTCCTATTATACGCTTAACAAAACCTAGTTTCTTTAATTCTGTGCCGCATATGTTTTTTATGGTTTCCCCACGATATATCTTTAAGTTAAGATAATTCCAAGATATTTTACAGTATTTGAAGATTTTATGTTTACTCAACCCACGGTGTAGGCATGGCTTTTGTGTGATGACTTGTTTTATCTTGTGTTATTATGTAATATTTGTTTTTTATTCTTGTTTTAAATCCGCTAATTCGTCCATTTTGTCGCGCTGCCCATAGAAAAAGTAAGGAGAGAGCAGGGTTAAACAATATGGTTGTTATTTCGGTTGTCAGGTTTCAGTTCGATGCTGTAGTGCCCTCTCCATGCACCTCAATGGGGTAGACAAGCAATCAGTCAGAAGCGTCCACATTGAAAACCTGAAGGCTGAATTCAAATACATATTTGTTCATCGAAAAACTGACTCTGTCCTGAGCGTGGGCGTTGAAATTGGAATACATTCTTTCATGCGTTTCCGCGTCCACTTTACCCAAATACCCACCCACATACAAAAATGTATGCCATGTATCACGATCGCTTTGAGTTATTTTCTATATCATGGATAAGTATCGGTGCCAAAATATTGGCTGACGGAAGTATTTTGCTTATTTTCGATTCATAAAAAAATTAATACTTCATCATTTTATTAATTCCACTTTGCTAAAAAAATCAGTATTTTTATATAAACTTCTTTAAAAAAAAGGCATAGGTTCCTATTACAAGTAAAACCTTACACTAACAAAATATATTTGAATGAATAGTTGAGATCTCCTGTAATTAGCCGTGAGCTTTTTATGAGTGAAAGAGGAAAATGCCATGAGAGTGAATTGGCTAATTCACAACAAATTAATATCCCTCTCCAATTCCCCGAGCGGGCCCGCAATCACTTCCGCATCCGACATCCCCAAAATAAAGTTAAAATAAGGTGTGCACTTGGAATGGTGTGAGGGGAAATCCTCAATGTGAACAAAATTGGGGCCGCCGCATACCTCTTCCACACGTGCCCATCTCCTACCGCGCGCCCTGGCACAGTGAAACAATCAATTGATCAGGGTCACGAAATCATTAATAATTGCACTCTAAGATATCCTTTAGGACGAAATATAAATTGCTCAGCTCATCTTTCTTCGAGTTCATTGTAAGAAAAACCCTCGCTAACATGAAATCAAGCAAAAATAAATGCATAGCCAATGTATAGGTAATTGGATTCAAACCTCAAATCATCACGCCTACTAATACAGATCGGAAAAAATTATAAAAAATGCATTAAAAAATGAAAAGAAAGAATGCATAAAACAATTCTTACGTTATATTCAATGCCAGAGTATCCCAAATAGGGGTTTTTATATCCTTTGGGGGGCCGAAAATCCAATTCCAGGGCGTGCGAGGTTGCATGTCAGTTTTTTTATACTTAGGATAAATTCTTGTGGGATTAATGACATTTTTATTTGCGCAGTGTTTTTGATTTTTTTAACGTTTCATTTCTTTTTTTATTTTATTTAAAATTTTCAATACGAATTTGCTATGGCTGCTTCCGCTTAACTTCATCAAATTTCTAATTGGAGGAGTGCGACAAAATATTAACCGCATCGTCAGGTATGACCGAACGATGAAGCAAGCTGCGAAACGCGTTGAACTCCATATATCTTTGTGGAAAAGTACGAAGCATCTTTTAATAGGAGTTCTAATATAACATTATCCCACGAGGTGACGCACATAGGGGGCCAAAGCCCCCTCTCGGCGGACAATAGCCCAAAAATAAAGAGTTCAAAATTCAGGATTTGAAAGAGTAGGTTGGGTAACCTGATAGCCTTGAACAGCAAAGTAATTCATTAAACAGGCAGGTAAGTACGCACCTGCGTGCACAAACCTTTGTGAAAGTGACAGGTGAGCGGAGCACTCGTGCTACGGGCGCCGAGCCTGAATTTCACCGTGTACCTGAAACGGCTACCACGGTACTCTGATGAAACCGATTTAAATGTGAAATGTGGAATCAAATTATGAAAGTAAGTATTATTTGAATTCGTTATTTGAATTTTTTAATCATATGGAGCATAATGATAATCAATAAATAATCATAAGACTTTGGAAATTGTATTTAAAGGTAATGTGTAGATATGTAATGAAAAGTTACATTTCCAAACGAGTTCGAGTCGCGATATTCTAAGCACATTATAGGTAAAACTTTAGCTAAGTATCGATTGTTTTGAAAAATCCGCTGCATAAGAGCTGCAAAAAGTGTTTAAAAATCGAATTGTTGTAGCTAATTCAGCAGGAAATTTACTTGACTTTTATATCTGGGTCCGTGTAATTGCTAGGGTAATGTCTATGCAAATTTATATATTTTTTAAGCAGGCCAAAATTTTAGCTTCCTCAAATTAACATTTGACTGGGAAAATAACACGCGAATTTTCGCAAAATTTGGTACTGAAAAGACGAATCAAGAGGTCTTGATGGGCGCTGACGTAAACCTGGTAAACATTCTCGGACCATGGAAACGAATGCAATTAACTCGCCAATCGTCGACTTCGCCCTACCACATCAGACATTATGTTTTCCATAGTTTTGGCGTATAATTCGCATTCAGCAACCTTTAAAACCTATGTGTACCAATTTTCATGGCGAAACAATAAAATTTCCGAATTTTTGGCAGTGTTTTTGGTATTCCGCCCCACTGTGTGACGCCTGGAGTCGTAATACGCATGATAACATATTTGGGAGTGTGGAGCAATAAAAACTTGGGAATCGCTGTCCTATGCTTATGCCTTTTAGAGGTTGATTTTACACCGGATAAGTACCAGAGATGCAGTGATAATGCGGAACAGAATGGATGATCTGGGCACAAAAGCTCACTCTCCTGGTCGTTAAAAAAATAGAGAAAACCATATTTTATATTATAAGATAAAAATAGCGGATACCTCTTCAGTATGAAAAGAATTTGAGGGCAAAGACCTGCGCTGCCATCGCAGACTACCTCACCTCTGTTACCCTCCCTCCCCCCCCTCAATATGAACCCATCCCACTCCAATTCCCTCCTTGTGTATCCTTGTAGCCATAGTGCCCCTGCCCCTTTCGTCAACCCTCCTCCTTACCACCCTCGACACCCCTACGGCCATTGTTATTAGCGTCGTCTTCCCTCGGGGCGGGCAAGGGGGTCGGGGGGGGGGGGGGGAAAGACACGGCGAACATCAACCCCCATTGATTGCGAACACTCGCGCGCGTCACAAGGAACAAACCCCCTCATGATACACACACACAAATGAAAAGGGAGGAACACTGGGATAGGGGGGTGGAGGTCAACCAACCGTCACGTGGTAGTTCAGATAGGGGTCAGACCCCCACGTTTAAAGGGGGTGCGTTGGAGACAGGGTACAGATACTAAGGAGCAGAGGATGCGATGACGGATAGTAAGGGTTAGATGGATAAGAAGACGGATATAGATTGACGCATATACAAATAAATGGACTAGATAGAAGCCATTAACACTCCAGAGTTCGCTTGGGATACCACGGTATCCCAAGGTCATATGTTTTGGAATTTCTGCTTTGTAATAGAACTGTCATAGGACCTCAACAACGTCAACGGACCTTAAATCGAGACGAGAAAACAACACAAAGAGACTTGCTCAGTGATCGAAAATAAACAGTAGTTATTGACGGTTTTAGCTCTCATATGGTCGATGTCACATCCGGTGTTCCTCGAATTCGGGCAGCGTGCAAGAGTTGGTCGGCAAGCCAGTAAATTTTTTTCCGTCGCTTGGTCTCGAACTTATGACCCTTAGGATGAGATTCGAGCACACTACCACTGGTCTTAACCGGACCGGATGACTCTCGTATAATTTGTAAGACGGATAATTATATCATTGCAAGTAACCGCCGGATATTACATCGTGGAAGATTCATCGTAGAACGGTAACATTCGATATATCGTACGTTCAAGTGAGCGAGTATATCGCCGTATCGAAAACCACTACTGAGGAGTCAAGGAGGGGGCGAGGACGAAAGTTTGGTGATGTCACTATGGCATGAGAAGAGATGGGGTTGAGAGGTGGTTGACTCCGGGATTGAATGAAAGCGCCACTTGTGATGAGAAAACAGCGACAAATAAATGACAAAGGCCTCGCGAGCTCAATTGCAAAGTCTTCGTGAAAGCTTTTTTTTAGAATATCTCATTCCTGAAAGGCTTCACACTGGAAATGTTTTGTTGACTCAATCTTGTCTTTCCCATGGGTAATAATGGGGCGTGCTCCCAAAACAGGGCGTCGCATGGAATATTAAGCGTTCAATTTCAGCGTCAGGCATCAACACCCAAGTCAATTTGATGTCCTGTAAAACGAGCTGGGCGTACACGGGGCAGTTCCCAAGAGAAGCCGGTAACTAGAGGGGCTTTAATTTATGTAAGCATGAGATTAATTTCGAAAAATAAATATAAGCAGGATGTGGTTTCCCAATTCAGCCAAGTATGGAATAATAAAATAAACGGTTATGATGTAAAAGAGTTTAATTATGACATATGGATGATTTAGAAATTAAGACAAATATCAGAGAACCAAAATTACCCCACGGTCTAGAGGTGGACTGACATGAATGCAGTGAGGTTGTGAACACTTTTATTTGTAGTATCTTCTGCCCCGGGTTTGCATGATTTGCAGTTTGCATGGTTTAAGAACTACTTGATAATCAGACAAATGTTCACCAAAATGAATAACCTAAAGAGTGATGAGTACGATATAGTTATGGAAGTACCTCAAGAAGACATGTCCATTCTGTGAGTATTGAGTTCACTAGGCCGCCAAATCCAGCTGTCACTTCATTTCGATATTAATTAATATTCTATTTTACGCTTTAAAATAAAACATATCATCATCTCAATGAATTTTACATCAAAGCGAATACTGTATAATAACAATACTAACCGTGTTAAAATCCACAGAGTTCTTTATTGGTTCAATAGTCATTATTTAAGGCAGGGACACAATCAACGTGTACGTGTGACGCGAGACGTAAACGGGACAACGGGAGACGGGGAACGCAAGTCAGCCGACACAATCGACGTTAACGCGGCCCGGAGTAACAATTGACTAACGCAGGCGCAGCTAAGAGATCCGGTGTAAACGAGTGTGGAAGTAAATAAGTTGTCTTCGCCAAGAGCTATCCTCAGTAGTTGGATGAATCTGCCGACAGATGGCTCCCATTCCCGGATTCTCAGGACTATTCTGATTGGTTTTCCGCGTACGGGACACGGGAAGAGATGAAAGTTGCCCATCTCTTGCGTACACGTACTCCCCGTACACGTTGATTGTGTCCGTTCGCTATACTTTCCCGTCAGCCATCTTTTCGCGTATTCCCGTTATCGGCTCACGTTACACGTACACGTTGATTGTGTTCCAGCCTTAACTCAATAATGGACTTCCACAAGATTACCCCTGAAAGGATTGAATTCATGGAAGCGAACATTTTGGCTGATTCAATCTCTTTCTTTTGTCATCTTTCGGCCATTGAGTTTGAATTGGATTATATCTTTGAATCTATACTCATAACTGCAAACTATGTACTTCATTGTTAAATATTGGGTTAAAACAGGCATACACTCCTTGTCACTGCTATATTTGCAGCCTGTTCGCAGGATTTGGTTGTACACTGGTCGAGTTGTTAGCCGTAAAGGATCTATCGGTTGTCCAGAAATCTTAGAAACATAGCACTACTCATTTGACCATTTCATACCCCTATAACTAAAAGCCTAAATTTTATGTTATCTGGTAAGAACAAAGGTTGACATATTTTAAGGTAGATTAGAGTTTTATCATACATTCTGTGCGTTTTTGAATCAAAATAATTATGGAGTTAGCCAAAATATGGTGGTAGGTAAAAGGAAATATAGATTCAGGAAAACATTTCTCCATTAAAAGGAAAAATTTTGTCTCCAAACCTCTCAAAATGCAAAATTATGCACATGGATTGTCAAGATTTTCATGGAGGAGACCCCTGGACCCCCCAGGGTAAACGAGGGGTATTCCATGACGCAGATCCGCTAGTTGGAGGCAACTAGTGTATCTGGGTTCGGATCGGAGTTGGGAGTCTCGTCCATAAAAATCTTAACAAGCCATGTGCAAAATGTTGCATTTTAAGTGGTTTGAAAACAAAATTATACCTTTCCATTGGAGAAATTCTTTACTAACTATATATTTCCTTTATACTTACCACCATGTTTTGGCTAATTCCAAATTAATTTTGATTCATAAAGGCACAAATTTTATCAAAAAACTCTAATCTACCATTAGAAATATGACTACCATCGTACTTCTCGGAAAACATAATTTAGGCTTTTATTTATGGGTCTAAATCTCTACAAAAACCAAAAGTACGGAAATAAAAATCTGTGGCACCAAGAGAGAAGCTAAAATAAGAAGAGGTGTTACACAAGGTTGCCCAATATCGCCTTACTTGGTTAACCTATACATAGAAGAAGCAATGTCTGAAATGAAAACAAAGACAAGAGGAATTAAAATAAATGGCCAACAAATTCATTGCGTTCGACTTGCAGACGACATAGCTCAAGTAGCTGACTCAGAGAAGGAATTAAGTCGAATGGTTAAGATTCTAAATAATATTATATTAAAACTGGAACTTAAAATAAACACCAAAAAAACAAAAATTATGGCGTTAGACAGAAAGAGAAGTGAAAAGATTACGAATATACGTATAGACAGAGTGAGAATGGAGGAAGTGACAGAGTTCTGCTACTTAGGTAGCATATTAGAGAATCATGACAACTGCTCCTCTGAGGTCAAAAGAAGAATAACGTTAGCCAAGAAAGTATTTCAATTAAAAAGAGTCTCCTCGTAAATAAAAGCATCAGTACTTAGACTAGGAACAAATTCTTGAAAAGCTTTGTATGGAGTGAGCTAACATATGGATGCGAGACATGGACACTAAGGAAGAGTGAAATGACCAAACTTGGAGCTGCAGAAATTTGGTTTTGAAGGAGGGTTACAAGAACTAGGTGGACCGACAGAAAAACTAATGAGCAAGTACTAAATGAAGTCCATACTGAAAGAGAAATATTGGAAACAGTTAAAACAATATAAGCTAAGCTCATCGGACACATACTCAGGCACCACAACTTCATACAAAATATTATGGAAGGAAATATTCTTGGCAAAAGACAGAGAGGACGACCGAGAACTTCGTACCTAGAAGTATTGGCGAAGGAAATGGGATGCATCTCGTACAATGAAATAAAGAGGAAGGCTGAAAAAAGAGATTGTTGGAAGTCGTGGCTGCAGAAACAAGGATAACCTTTAGAAGAGGTATTCTTTCTGGGAGTATCGCCTTCATCACGCTCCCACCGCCTTGTGCATGCATTATTCATAAACGTTCACGTTAATTTTGTTATGATTTTAGTTTGATAGCTCAAAAAACATTACCGTGATTTTTCATTAAACATTACCGCGATAAGCACCAATTCACCCTAAATTGCGAGACGGGGTTACGAGGTTTCTTACTCCGATACGAAAAGTCCAGAAGTTATTTGTCCTGCGCAAGTCCATAGAGGCCTTTCATCTCCGCGGATGGTATGTGGTGGATACAGAAGGAGGAGGTCGATATCGAGTCATTTCACGCCAAGTGGCCCGACGTCCCGACTCGAGTTCACGGACAGAATTATTTTTATTCTTCTCAGTTCATTGGTTATTTCTGAGATAACCTCCATTATCTCCCTCCGTTTCTCGATATAATCAGAGCAAAAACTTCAAAGAAATCGGAGGCGGAGGAAATGAGGGCGAAGAATAGAAAATGATCGTCTGCGCACGTCCTGAATCTCCAACACCGTAAAATGCGCAAAATGTGCACACGAAAATGAAGATTTTCCTCAGACATTGAAGATTTTGTGGCCAAGATGTATCGCATTGAAATCGCGTTGTTTTTATATCACTCAAGTTTAACACGCCCATCACGCCATTTCCTTTCTGGATTGACAAAGTCAAAGGATTAATTACTTCCGTTAGCCCCAGAAAGCTGGCTCCCTATACAGGGTGTCCCATAAATGTCACGCCGCAGTGACACTGGAGCTAGGGCAGCCTAAGAGGAACCGAACCAGCCTAATATGACCTCAGTAAAAGTTGCACGGTTTTCGAGATATTGCCAAATTAAAGCTTTTTCAAAAATTTTACTTTTTTTACATTTCTAGTCCCAGAATTCACTTGAATAGCTCTAAAATTAAGTTTTCTTTATTGTACGATACCATCAACCGGTTATTAAGCTGACAAAAGGGTTATTTTATTGATAACTAATGTAAAATGAGGAAAAATACTGCATTCATCTTGACTTAACTTAGCAGCAAAAAAAACCAACTTCGCTTTAACCGCCTGCCGTGAAAAAAAATACTAGAAAGTAAATGAGATAGTAACTTCAAAAACTTGCGTATGTTATGCCGAGTTTAAAATGGTATGAGTAGGAAAAGTAGCGTTATTTTATTTAGTAAGATACATGTATCATACCATTTTAAAATTGGCATAACATACGCAAGTTTTTGAAGACATTTATGGGACACCCTGTATATATTTTCCTACATCATTCGTCAGCCTGACAAACCACTTTTACTTCTCTTTCGCCGTCTTCCTCCTCCCCGCACGCCATTATGTTCTCCTCTCATATTTTCTTTGTATTGTACCGTCCTTCGGCCCTTTTTCTGATCTTCCGACATGGCCAATGCAATGAGGCACACTTCTTCCGTGTATGCCCATTACAGGAGTTTCATACCCACATTCTCTTATCGCCTACTCATTTGTTTATTAAATAAGTGAGCCCTTGCGGCTTGATATACATAATATAGGTAGTGACTCGTAAAGCAGTAAACAATACTTTTCAGGGAAAAAAGGGGGAGGTTGGTTGTTGGATAATTTATGGAGAATGGACCAGCCCAAGGGATTCACTAAACATGATCCCCTAAAGAAAGTCTTTCGACAATGTTAAGTAGAGCAAAATGTTTAGATTGCTGGAAAACCTCGGAAAGGATTACAACGACAGAAAAATAATATATCAACTATTCAAAAAGTAATTCGTCGCAATACGAATGAGAGACGGAACTCAGACAAGCATAAATTGACAAAGGAGTAAGACAAGAATGCAATCTCTCACCAGCATTGTTCAACATATACTTGGAGGAGGCCATACGAGAAGCTCAAGAAACTGGACTGAGCGGAATAAAGATACTCCGCTTCGCAGATGATATTGCAGTCACAGCAGGAAATCGCGAGGATATTCAAAGGTCACTAATCGTCATTGACCAAGTTCTCCAAGAATACAATATGAAAATAAATAAGACGAAGAATTAAATCCTAGTGTGCGGAAGAGAGAAGCTTCGAAACCTGTTGCTGGAGGAGGATGCTGAAGATATAATGGGTGGAAAAGATAAGAAATGACGAAATGCACAGAAAAGTAGAAGAGAAAAGGACCATATGGAACAACATTCAGAAAAGAAGAACCAGATAGATTGGACACACCTTGAGAGACAATGGGATCGTGAAGAACATCAATGGAGGTAAATTAGAGGGAAAAGTCCCCTGAGGAAGACCCAGGAATAAGTTCATGGACCAAATAAAGAGGAAATTACATAGGAAGAGATACCAGGAGGAAATGGAGCTAGCATTAGGTCGGAAATGGTGGAGGGCTTCAGTCAACCAACCTTAAGCCTGATTCACACTAGGCTAGTAATTTAGTTTAGTGGAGAGTATTTTAGTAGCTAAATTACTCGCTACCCTCCAAAAATCATTCGCACTACGGTCGAGTACAGTTGACAAGTGAGTCGTGTTTTTCAAGATTAAGGGGCTGCAACGAAATAAAAAGAATAAGCTTATAAGGCTCGGCAATGGCTATTTTGGAAGAGCTGGATAAAGAAATTTGTGCGACAGAGAAAAAAAAGCTATGGGTACGAAAATGGATTAATAGAAGAGATGAATTAGGAACTGCGTATTGTCCTCTGAAGAAGTTTGCATTAGAAGATCCCAAAGAATACTTCGACAGTTTGAGGATATCTAAAAGTTGTGTAAATTTTCTGGTAATGAAAATGCAGTCGCAAATTCAGCGTCAAGATACGCAGATTCGCTCCAGCGAAACAGCATGTTTGTGGCAGCTAACGAACTCGACTAAAACGACCAGTTCGGACTTGTTCAGTCGATGAACGAGTGAGCAGTGACGCGTGGTGGGGGGCGCTACTCGTTCGACAAAAATACAACGAAATGGATCGACTCGATTAAATAACTTGCTAATCCACTCGACTAAATTTTTGTTGTTCAGACACATTCAGTTAATAAATTACTCGGTACTCAACTAAATTACTAGCTCAGTGTGAACAAGCCTATAGGATTGAACGACCAATGATGAAATCACCCAATGACTAACTCCCACACTTTTTTGTCCCTGAAAAGTAGTGTACAGGGTTTTAGAAGTCAGTAACTTTATTATAACTCATTCCTAACCCCACCCATGCTACTTTTTCTGCAAACACTTCTCCAGCACCAGATTTATATTGTATTAAGCCAACTCTAATGTTTATACTGACATACCCAGATAACTTTAGGAGAAGAATACCTGTGTACAAAGCGATTTTCGCTTCCCAAACAAATACTCATTTTAAATATACTCTACATATTATCTAAGAAATTCTCACCGGAATTCGTACGCCTTCATTCGTACGTCATATATCCTTCTATCTTTAGAAAATATTCGGCCTAGATTCACAATATCATAATTACTCAATAACCTCATCATTTACCGTCATTTAACAATCATCGTTATCACTCTCCCTATCACAAAGTTACTCATCATCTCTTCGCGCGGCTGGATGGGTAACTGGTGGTAAAAGAGCAGTCGTTTTCACGCATTTATTTTGCGTTGGACTGTTCTTCCTTCATATTTCTCATAAGTTAATAAAACGATAATAATAATTCCTCTTAATTGGGGCAAGATTGAGGGTAAGGCATTCCCTTCTTCCGTCTAATCCCTCGTCAGAAAAATACATGAAATAAGTATGATGAATGATACATATATTTGTGAAAAAACATAAGGTAGTATGGAGGTGATATCCTTGACGAAAAAACTCACTGCACGAAAGCACCCACACATGAAGGGGAGTGTGATAAACCTCCGAAAACCTACGGACAGATTAAGCCGTAACACGGTTGGTTTCGAATCGACGTGACGGAATTCAAATTAGAATGATTACCCCCAACTCGTACCATAGTTTTCTCAACCAATATTCACGGTAGTAAGGCTCGCTTCTGTTGAAATTCAAAATGTAACCAATACACTAAGAAGATAGATAATTCCTCAGGAAGTGTTAAAAAACAATTAATGGCTGAAAGCTTCGTTTTTCTTCCCCTGCCGCAGCTCCAACAACGCAGGCATGGCAGGTCTCGCTTCTTATTGGCAACTCATTGTGCGAATGCAGGTGATCCCGACTTGAAGACTTGATAAGTAATTTTCATAGGCCAATAACTGATGTCACTCCGGCTTTTGTTGGTTGATTCGGGTGGCTTGGGGAATAAATTGGGGAGCTTGGTCATTAAATATTCACTTTAATCAATTTCCAAATGTGAGACGACAATTCTACAATGACCTTTACTTAAAGTACATATCTGAATGCGGTGGAGTTCACCATACATGTGATAGTGATACAAGAGTTAAAATTTTAATTTTTTTTGGCCTTCATTAAAGCTTGTTATGACTTTGGTTTTCGGCGTGCTATTCAAAATTTAGGTGAAAACTATATGTGAATACGTTTTTTCGAATCTTTGACTCAGCGTGAGACCTTGATAACAGTTGGCGACCGATGAAATTCGGGATGCATCAATTATTTCGCATTGAGAAGAGAAAAATGTACGCCTCTAAACAATACACTACGAAATATAACTCCTGTGCCAAGAAGTGACATGTGAACGTAGCACTGAAGTGCCGAAAAACCAAATTGATCAGATGAATTTTTGTCACTTGGGTATATCAGGAGTTATCACTAGTTAGAACAACTTATAAAATTTTCACACAAATCTTACAAAAAATTAAAATGGCTCCAATTATCTTCATTGTTTCGTTGAAAGAGATAGGTTAGCTTTGATTGGTGATATTACATTTTTTTTTATAAATAATTTTCTTCCCAGCTCATGACACAGTTGTTACTTAAAACTGAGAATTTCCACCAAAAAATAAAGTTGAAATAAATTTTGCTGAGTAGAGAGAAAATTAAGCTACATTTTTGAACAAAAAAAAACCATTTTATTATCCCTGATAATCAAAGATTTTATTTCATGGATAACTTTTTAAATTAAGAAATTTCTTGCCAGTTTCAGTTATCATCATGAAAACTGTGAGCAGTAAGTTTAACTAATGGCGAGAGAAAGAAATCTACAAATATGAAGTACGACTTAGACATGCTTAACTTAATTCCTATAAGTGCATGTCACTGCTTGTTAGCGTTTTCATGGCGACTTCAATATACTCCTGGCAAGACGTTTGTAATGAATTAACTCATTTACCATGAAGGTGTACCCCCATGCTCGTGGAACAAAGAATGCTTAAAATCACTTGCAGGTACCTGGTGAACGGCCCTGTATATTACACAAAACAAGTATAGCCGGAATAAGGAAGTGAATATTTTAAACTGTTGAAAATTTACCTCGGACCGCAACCTTTAAAATAAAACTTCTTTCGTTGTATGAGAGAGAGTTTCAACAGAGCCATCTGTAATCTCTAGCATAATTTATTTTCAAATTTTCAGTAGATAAGGGGTCAGTTCGCAATGGACAATAACCTGATTCTATAGGAAAGGCATACTAGCAACAAAGAAAATACAAAACATTTATTCCCCATAACATAAAAAAGTGAAACCAATAAGACATTTTTTTGCGAGTAAACCGAAAAACTGACATTGTCTCTATTGTATCCTCACGTGAGTATTCTTCTCACTTAATAGTAGAGGTATGCATCCCTATCTCAAGATAGCTGGATTCGGTCTCAAAGTAGTAAGGTAAACTATGCCTCAAGTGTCTGGTTCCAATCAACATTAGTTTTGTCAATAAATGAGCATTTTTTGTTCCTTATGTGAACCACTCTTGAATACTCTCTCTGTCACTCTCACTGTCTTTACCGATAAATACTGGCTTTCAAATCTCCCTTGAGAAGCTTCGTTTTTCACTACATTGAGCAAACCTCAGAGGCTGCTCCTGTTTCTTCTCTACCACGAACTCTTCTTCCCCAAAATATCCAGTATCTCCGTCGCGCTGTCAATCTCTTTAAAACACCACAGAACATACTTGGTTTTCTTTCTCTAAACGTGGTCCAGCTAATTAAAATATCTGTCTTCATATAAATTTCTAGAAACATATTCAAGAATTCACCGAAATGAGGGGTACCAGTGATTGAAAGCTTTGCTATTTGTGGCTACGTGGATTTTTTCAAATCCCTAACAACCTAGTGTAGTACATTAAAAACACTTCCTAACAAATATTCTCCACCCGGGACAGTTATCGGGTAGGATGCTTCCACCGAGCACAGAATAATTTCTATCAGCTGAACTTTATAAACGTGAAAAATCAATGGGATTACTCTCTTTTATATTTATTTAAATCTCATTGCAACAAGTATATTCTTTCAAATTATCAATTATAGATACATCTAGAAGATATTATTGCTACTTAGCCTCGGCGCAATAATAGTTATTAATGAGCCGCGTCAATTCATTAAATTTCCACTCATTAAGCCATCGATGAATATAATTAATTGCAAGAAGAATAATTTTTAAAGTATAAGAATAAACTCTTACAGGGGTCAGGCATTACTATCATTTTTTTCACACGGAGAATAATTTGATCATGAATGTCGAGTGAGACGTTCACAGGAGGGTCAGCTGGGTTCCTTCCTCGCAGAAGAAGTCATAAACTTGACTCAAGAGTTCCATTTAAGTTCAGCACTGTCTTGCGTTTTACTCCAAAATTTATACAATAGGAACCATTAAAATCACTCTATTAAGAGCAGGTATGATTTTTGGCGGATTGTAGCGAGGTGAAAATCGCATCGAGAGGATTTTCATTGGCAGCACGAAAAGATACTACATCATTAGGATGAGCACACGCAACTCTGCGGTCCATAACAGAAAAAACTCCATGGAGAAGAATGAATGCCTTCTCATGCATTCTAGTATTAGAGACAATATAAGGATTGCAGCCTCATTTTCCGACCCAAATTGGCTGTGCTTTGCTTTGATGAGATGAATCGTTATAGATTTAAAGTTACATTTTTATCTCGGGATAATGCTTATAGCAATCAATGGGAATAATTGTGATGACAGCTCTTGAGTTTTCATTGTCAGCCCTGAGAGCGAACAAATTCCTTCACACAGATTCTAATAACCTTACGATGGGTTATTATACTGTCATAATACTTCCTAGATAAGAACACCCACTTAATAGCCATGAATAATAGTTGTTTCTAAACATACTTTTTCCATATGTTAAAAAAAGATTCGTCTAAATTCGTTTCAAATTTTCAAAATGCATTTCTTTCCATTAATTAAGACCTATTATTCTTGTAATAATTAGTATTTGAGGCTCCGCCTTTGAAAGAGTCTATGCCCTATGTTTTTCCTGACTTTCTAAAAGAACGATCAACAGTTAAATTAAATTAATGCATAGAAAGTGCTACAAAAGATTAAAATAATTTTTTAACGACTTTCAAATGTGTATATTCAAATCACCCAATCATGACTGAGGTTGAGTATCAATGAAAAAGAGTTTTTTACGTACTGCTATCGAAAAACTATGGGCCATTTTAGAAAACATGATGAATATTGAAAAAATGGCCTTTGATTCCCCTCGTCATGACAGAAGTATAGCAAAAATTTCGGTTGGCAATGTTGGATAAAGCAAATCCTCTTTCGATATTAAAAATTCCACACGTTATTCGAGAATTTTCATATATCTTGTTTTATAAATTTTGGAGTAAAGAGCAAGACAATTCTGAACTTACAACGGAACACTTGAGTTAAGTTTATGGCTTCCTCATCGAGGGAGGAACCGAGCCAATTTCGTCTGTTTAATTTTTCGATACCCTCTTCTCGAACCAACTTATCCCGGGAGAAGCAGGAGCGAGAGGGCACATGCTCCCAGTAGAATTCGCACATGCTCTCCGCTTCATTAGAGGGAAAGAGGCTTAGGTCCGGGCGTACATGCATGCATATGCCTTTTTTTTAAAAAAAAAAGGAAAATATTCCATCCCTCGACTCCGAGAAGGGAGGAATAGTGGGGAAGAAAGGAGAGAGAGGGGGTTTAGATAGATAGAGAGAGAGAGAGGTAACGGTGAACTGGAAAACATCGAAGGGGAATGAATGAAAATGCGAGCCCTTCATTCGTTATTTTTTCCTTCTCTTTTGGGCGACGCTCAACGAGGAGGGCCCTTCTTCGATGAGTACCCTGTGGGACTCTCGGGTGAGGAGATGGAAAAGAAGTGAAGGAGAAAGGAGTTTCCAAGTTTTCCGCAAGAGCTCTCCAATTCCTTTTTTCCTTCCTTCCAACCCATCCATTTTCATAACTTACCTCCCCCTTTCGTTTCCCTCCCCCTTCTCTCGTAACCACTTCCCTTTCTCCCAAGGAAATCCTCCCCTCAGCACCGTACTACGGAACGTTTCTGCCCTCCTCACTTCCGTTCTCGTGCCATCTGCTTTCCTACCGATACGCAAGAGAACCCGACTGCTTTCTTAATTTTTTTCTTCTATTTCTCCGGTTGATATTTCGCGAAACGAGGAGGGCCATCACGCGCAATATTTGTTCCTTGGTCCGTTTGTTTGTTTGTTTTTATGTATCTCTTGCAAACGAAGGAATTCAAAATGTGTATATATATATATATTAAAATTCGCTCTGCCATGCAAATTTTTGTCTGATAAAAGTTAACAAAAAACTCGACGGCTGTCCGGGGCAAAATGAAAAATTTTCGCAAGAATCATCCCTTTTAGACCCTGTTGAAGACACTGATTCGCAGCATATCGACCCGACAATTGCGAAAGCGATGATTTAATCGAGACAGAAACCTCATGGGGACTAAACCATACACTTTTTCAGCGTCTCGAGGAAATTTGATGAAAAAACCTGATGATGGCGTGTCAGCCGAAACCGGTCGAAAGCTATCAATAAATTGTGGAAGTCACAAATTTTGTCTTGACTATCATGACGTTCTTCCACCACGTGAAAGCTTCGAGTTTTCACTTTATTTCAAAATCCAGCATTTAAAAAGCGGGCAGGTCTTTGAAATCTTCCTCTAGGGAAATAAAAGTCAAGAAATTTATCCATTAAATAGCACATATTAGAACAATCTATCAATAGTTATCACAATTTAAAGGAATTTTCACATTCAGTTGCAACAATCAGTTAAGAATTCCGAAATAAATGTATATTGAACAAGGCTGTTAAAAAACAGCTGACACGCGAAAATGATAAGGATGACAGACAAGTGATAATATACTATTTGAATTGCGCTTCGGATGTCAATCCGTCTTTTTCAGTAATATATATAGCAATAAAAACTTTAAAATACTATCAACAGAGTGTGGCGTAACAGCTCGCCACCATCGTGATCATTTTGCAGGTGGGCAGTTCTGCCTCGCGCGGAGTGTCTGAACTGGGAGGATATTGTTGGGGGATAGGATTGTTGACGAACATTACTGGAAGTTATTGGAGAGTTTTGTTGGGACAAGGTCAGAACGTGTGGAGAGGAGTGAAAAGGTGTGCGTATAAGTGGTGTGTGCGGAGATGCGTGGAAAAATAAATAAATTAAATACGAGTGTCGGGAAGAGGAGAGGGTGGACAATTCAAGGAGGACCAGGACTATACTCAGAAGGAAACATGAGTGGGACATGATTTGGAGTGAGGTGAGGAATGAGGAAGATTCATGAATGAAAGTTGAATTACATTTGATACGGCTGGTGGAAAGCATTGTTTAATATGAGTGATAAAGTGATTGATGTATACACATTTGTATTATGTACCACTCGGGTAAAGAAAGCGTTGATCGATATAAAATAAGCGAGTTACAAGAGGCTCCTTTCCAGTGTATATCTCCACAACATCGGAAGTGCGACGATGTCAAAAGCTAAAGGAAAGTGAACATAGCGCTATGTAGCACACTAACTGAACCCTTAGGACAGATTCTGAAGATTCCGGCGATATTCTGTGGAACCTGTGCATAATTAACAAATCACATAACTAGCGAGTTCCAAAGGGACAAATTTATTTCAACCTAAGTTTCGCTAATTACAGCATCATCAGTTGAATCAGCATCATTATCATCAGGTATCAGGCCTGATGTTGTTGTTATACGTGAAACCTAGGTTGTAATAACTTTATACTTGTGGGATTTGCTCATTAGGTTTGTGAGTTGTCAAAACACTTAACACTTTCCCCATTTGCCAAAGTTACGATCTTAAGTATTTTCCCTAATTTAAGCGCTTAGTTGGAAACTGTTGGGTAAGCAGTATCGAGATGAGCAATAGGATGGTAACTTTGGCAAAAGTTTTTTCCATAATACTGATACTTTCAACATAGTGTGGAACGGAATACAGGTAAAGAATAGGCCTAAATTTTTTTTTGGCTAAATCTGTATGGCCAGGGTCCCAAATTATCGCGGCGTATTCGAGGTGTGGCCTAACTAGAGCTGGCATCTCTCTAATACGAATTTATCCTAGGACCTTCCTATTACACGCTTTTAAAAACCAAGTTTCTTAAATGCTTGTCGCATATGTTTGGTATGTTTGTTCCCCACGAAATAACAGAAGTTAAGGTAATTCCAAGATATTTAACTGTATCTGATTATATTATGTGTACTCCACCCACAAAGAAGGCACGGTTAATGAGTGATGATTTCGAAGGAAGAGAACTGTGGTGCTTTTACTAAGATTTAATTCTAGCGGTCACTCCTGGCACCACGAAAGACCGTTGCTAAGGGGTGACGGCAGAACCTCTTTGTTACTACGAAACGTACGATAGAAAGGCATAAGGTTTGACAGTGAATGATCTTTATCCCAAAAATATGCGAGATTTACTTGGAGTTTACAGAAGTTTTGAAAAGACCTTCCTTCAAGTACGTTGTTGCCTACATACATAATGCAAGTTTATAAGCAAAGTAATCAATCAGTACAACCGTTTCCAAAATATGGTGCCAAGTTACCCAGGAGTTGTTCCGAGTACCCTCTAATCACTTTTTAATGACCAACCTCCGTCCTTTACTGCAGTTTTTTGTTTCTAAAAAGATTTTTCTACACAGTATCTTCAAACACAATGAGTCAACTTGAATGGCCCGTCAAAACTTTAATTATTGTATCGTCTCGAAAGGGATTTTTTTAGATTTTAAAATTTCCAGAATTTCATACCAGATTAAGTTCATTCCGATTTTTACGGTGATGGAGAGTGAAAAACTAACCCCTTTAATAGCAAATAGTACTCTGCCACCTTAAGTTATCCTATAGCAGGGGTGACGAACCTTTTGGCGAGTGCCAAAATTTATGTAATAATAGTATACTCGCTCGACTCGCGTCCCAACCCATCGAGTGAGATAGAGGTATCCCTTAGCTCCCTCCCAGCTCCGCGTGCCACTTTGGGCACGCGTGCCATAGGTTCGCTACCCCCGTCCTGTAGTCTCCTAACGCTCTTACCGATTTCATTTATAGCTATACGAAGAGAGGAAGCTCGATGTTCAATTAAGTTCACCACCACATATTCTCTTCATCATGCTTTCCTTTTTGGTGTAAAAATATTGCAATTAGCAAACGCAGTCAATTATAAGAAAAAAGAGAATATTATGGGCCTTATAATGAAAGAGATACAATATTTGATGAAATATCTCTCTCGTTTAAAATCTCTCTCGTCTAAATACACTCCTATGATACATGTCACCATTTCATCACCCAAAAACTTACATATTTGCACGGCTGGTGACCTAACACCCCCTGCCACACGCCCATTCGGTGGCTCGCAGGGTATTATGTAGATGTAGATTTGTGTACCGGCATGTAAAGTACGCCTCAACAATGCCTCGAACATATTTTTTGTAAAATCATCTATTGTGATACATTTCGGATTAGTGAGCTATGTGACCCTTTGGGAGCAAGTCCATAGAGGTAGAACCGCAGAAACTCCTACCCTTTTGCATGGACCTGATTTGCCAGTTTTCTTTAAATCTCTAGTTTTGGCTCATAAATATGTATCAAATTACATTTAGGCGAGATATAGTGCTTTTGTGAAAGAGATGGTATTAACCCGAATATTTGTTTTGTGAATTTGATTGCATTTTTTAGTGCGAAAGAAAAAAAAGAAATGGGGGAATTATTGTTGTTCTGCTTGAAATAGCATTTTTGATAAATTATATTCCAGCGATAATTATAATGTTATTTGCAGGTTATTCCTACAATCACCCACGTATTTTCATCTACATCTATGTCTACATACTGCCCCGCGAGCCGCCGTATGGGCGCTTGGAGGGGGTGGTAGGTCACCAGTCGTGTAAAGATATACATTTTTGGACGTGAAATGGTGACATGTACTATGGGAGTGTATTTAGAGGAGCTCAGTTTTTATTGTGGTCGATTATTGTGCGTGGAAAGAGCGAGTATTTGCACCTATCTGTTCAGCAGAGTATCTCTCTTATTTTATCGCATCTGTCAGACCTAGATATGTAGTGAGAAGTCATGATAATATTCCCTGTGTAGCTCTGAAAATATCAGTTCTGAATTTATCAAGGAATTTAAGCCTAGCGTGTAGCCTCCCACATTAATCCCTCCAAAAGTTGTGAGACACTATGTGTACGCTTGTAGAAGTTTTTAACGAAGCGTGCTGCTTTCCTTTGTATTTTATTACTTGTTTTTGTTAAGTCTATTTGACCAGGGTCCAAAATGCACGCGACGTATTCGAGGTGTGGCCAAACCAGAGCAAAGCAGCATCTCTTTTTGACTTTTTCATCCGAGGACCTTTCTGTTATACGTTTAACAAAACCTAGTTTCTTCAATGCTTTGCCGCATATGTCCTGTATGTGTGTTTCCCACATAATAACTGAAGTAAAGGTAATTCCAAGATATTTTACTGTATCTGAAGATGTTATGTTTACTCCACTCACAGTGTAGGTATGGATGGCATTTTTTAAATTGAGGTAAAATAATAATTAGGATTTCCTGGAAAGTTTTACTGCAATTCTGCCTTGAAAATAAAAGTTATAACAAAGGAGCTAAGACTAAGTTAGACTCTAAATCTTTACTCGTAGCAGATTTTAAAGAAGCGTGCAGCTTTCCTTTGTATTTTATTAATTTTTAATGGTTAAATTTTTATGACCAAGTTCCCAAATGCTCGCGGCGTATTCGAGGAGTGGCCTGACCAGAGCGAAGTAGCATCTCTGTTTGACTTTGTCATCCGAGAACCTCCCTTTTATACGTTTGACGCAACCTAGTTTTTTTAATGCAATTGTTTTGCTAAAATATTATAATGATACCACACCCTCCCTCTTTCCCTTATACGCAAACCGTCTCTGACCCTCTTCACATGTTCCGATGCCTCAAACACCCTTCTCCCTCCTCTTTCAGCGCCCGGTCCAAGGTAGTGCAGTTGCTATTCCTAAACCACTCTGATACCTTCCCCTCCCTTTCCCGTCAACATGTTGTCTCAAACCTAAAACTTTCGTTTTTTACGTCTTTATCTCCTTGGTCCTCTAAAAAAAAACCTTTTGCACCCTCGCTCCACCCAATTCGCTTACCTACCCTCCCTTTTCCATCACCTCTTTTAACGCCTAGGTCAAGGGCTATAGAACTACGACCCCAAGCGAAGACCGTCTTATATGAATATGCTACAGTGTGATGAAACGCGTTGTGGCTGTCAATAAATCTGAGAAAGATTACTAGGTGTTTTTATTCATCATATCATACTTTCATATCTTTGCATCTGCGAGGTCCCTGGAATCGATTCCTTTACAGCTTTCAGTGATTCATGCCTCAACGAGATTCTCTTATTCTTAGATTCTCTCATTCGAAGATTGGTCTTATTCAACGAGATATGTTAGGGGAAGGTTTAAGGAGACTAACATCATGACGGAGATGCTGGATATTTTGTGACCGGCGTTGTCCATGTCCAGTGTAGAGCATAATTCAAGACTTGCGCTTTAATGCAACGCATTCACATATGCTTCCTCTTCACATAGACCGAGATACATGTCCCTGCAGTGATCGGCGCCTTAAAAAAGTACGTTAGTGTTCGCGTGGCTTACTTACGTTGCCCGATTTTAAAATAAGAATTAAACAGTGATATTATAATCAAATTCTGTGTATTTAGCTTTTCAATGCGAGAACTTGTGTATTATTTATTGTATACAATGAACAAAAAATGAAAGTTCTGTCCAAATTCTTCATAATCAACGTAAAAATATTTCCTGTCATTCTTAGAATAAAGAGGCCGGCACACAGGTTTCAAAAAGAGATCACAAATCAAGTTCTTGTAAATCTAATCGTTGATTTTTTAAACTAATTGGCTTACTCTTATTTAGAGATTTTGAGTGCGAAATACAGGTAGAGAATATTTGAGATGAAGTGATTTTAATTTCCTAAACAAGATAATGAGAAATTTGAAAGAAAGCAGCGTAGCCATACATAACTAAGCATTTAATCACTGGTATCCATCATTTTTTTGAAGACTTAAATAGATTTTTTAGAAATTAATATGAGGACAGATATTTTGATAAGCTGAGCCAAGTTAAGAGAAAGAAAACGAGATATGTTCGGGGATGGTTTAAGGAGACAGACATCGCGACGGAGATGCTGGATATTTTGGGAAGGAGTGTCTATGGTAGAGAAGGAACAGGAGATTAGCTCAATATAAAGAAAAACTAATTATCTCAAGAGAGCTTTGAAATAGGATAACATCATCTCCATAAGTCCTCTTCATCATGCTACCTTTTTGGTTTAGAAAGCTTACATAATTAGCAAATGCAGAATATTCTAAGAAAATTGAGAATATTATGAGCCTAATAGTAAAAAAATATACAATATTTATGTATCAACATGTTTAAGAGCGCCGTAACAATTTCTCGAGCATAATTTTTTATTGTAAAAAAGTCTATTGTGATACTTTCCGGATAATTGATGGTGAGCGGTGGTACTGAGCTACCATTTCAGGTTTAGGATTTTTAAAATATTTCATAAAAAACGAAAAATACAATAAAAATAAAAAAAGGGATGACTAAAATACTCATATAGTAAGTCGCCCAGATTACAATAGTAATCCGCGGATTTCACGGGGCTCTCTTAAAAGCACCAAATACGACCGGCTCACCTGCGGCGGTGATCGCGCTTCACTTGAGCGCACTCGCTAACTACTCAGCATTAAGTACTTAAGAGTAGGATTCAAAAGATTCGCGCCAGTGACTTTTCGGCAAATTTCAATTTCCCAACCAGGGATTACTATTGTAATCGACGCGAACTCTGCAGGCTTAAACACCCTTTTTTTTTAGGAGATGACTTTAGAGATGAAAATTTAACTGAAATTAGTATGCTAAACATGCGCCATATAACGAATCACATCACATCCGATGAGAGAATTGGATTCGATAATCAGGTCCGGAAATAGAAATAATTGCTTCAATCCAATGGTCAATCACAGCCAATGCATCATTTTGAAATCAGCAACGCGTAATTAAATGACCCAAGGAATGGAGTTTATTTTTTTTCTGTTTCAATTCAAGTTTCGAATTTGTTTCCAATTTTTAGGGACTGTTTTACATACCATTAACTAGACAAGCTGAGTGTTTCCAGAGAATACCGTTGACGGAGCTGAAACCCGCAATTTTTTATATATCGCATTTTAAATCGACCAAATAACCGTTGTTGGTAATGACAGGTCAAGAGAAAGTTTTTACAGGATCTTGTTAAAAATGTTTTGCAAACCATACAGAAAATATGCCAAAACAATATAGCACATTTTACTTAGGTCGCGTAGTTCAGCCAATGCCCGACAAGCGTCACCACTAATCGCTATCGCTAATAAGTCTGCATATATCATTGACTCTTTGAAATTAGCAAGGTGGAAACAAATTTGCCTAGGAACCATATTCAATTTAAGCTCCGGCTTTGTTTCCGAGTTAAAGGCGCTGTTTTCATTTTATTTTTCTCAGCCGACGACAGTTTTGGGTATATCAGCGTAAGCGGCGATCCAAAATAACTTCATGACCCTATCCTTTTCGCAATAAGATTCTAAATTTTTTCCCAGCTCAACTGAAAGTTTACAACGCCATGATCTTTGACTCTTTCAGCTCATTTAGTAATATCTATTTAAACCCTGAAAGCCCTGGTAGCCCAAGATACTTAGCTTAACCTGCAGTGGTCACCCAGGGTCCATAAGGCCCCAGACCAAGTTTACGGCTTCATAGCTCTGTAGCTACACCTCAGAATCCAAGGTCGTTCGATATCTGTGTTCCTTCGATATAGGTCTTCGCAATGAAAACAAATCCACCACAAATGTACTTATTTTGGTGTATAATTCAGAAGTGTAGTATGGGTAGTTTAACGATTTTGTTGATTCATCTGCGCATTCGTATTCGAAATGACAGCTTGGACCGCAAATTCGCAGGTATTCTTAGGCGTGCTACGGCAGTAAATGTTCAAATAGCACATTTATGGCGGCTGTGTGGTGGAAATGGTTGCAAAGACCCGTATCAATAGAGCAACCGATATATCCAATCGAACAACCCTGCTCAAAATCAAACTTGCTCTCCCATCTGTAGTCAATAGTGAACACTACTAAATTTCCTCTGATAATCCCACTATGGTTTTACAATATTCGCTTAAAATTCAACACTTCTATCTTCAGAATAAATTTTTTTTCAACATCGGCTTGTGAGCTCATATTTCTTTAAAGGGAAGTATCTAGGGAGTGTAACCCTAATATTTCAAGGAAATATATTGAAATTTGAAGATTTTTTATTTTATAATAAAGTGAATTTTTGCATTTTCTTTTTATATTGTAAATTGGTAACATTAAAAATACATTTTGCAATACTACACAACGGTATAATAGAAAATACATATTTTAGTATACCCAGTTAAATTTTTAAGGCTCTATCTCAAGTCACAAAGTAATAACAGCTATTTTTCTCCGCGGGGTCCAAAGGATCCCGAGTGAGTATTATGTTATGGCTGGGAAGTGTGACCATAAAGGGTTAAAAAAAGGGTTTAGCTGTCAAAAAGTGATGATGGAATGATTATTGCTACCTATGCGTATTTTGGCTGATAAATACAATTCAGATGTTTGCCAAAAAATTCTGACTAAAGAATCCTTTCACTGATGGAAATATCTAAACTTTTCCGACTTGTTCGAATTTTCATCATAACTATTTCTTGGAAGGAGTGGCGGAAACGCCAATTTAAAATTGGAAAAATCGATAGCTATCGATAATAAATTAATTCTAACAATTTTTTTGAGGACGTATGTTTTGTTCCCGATCTTTCTATAAAAATCGGGATTATACCCACATTTCTCTCCTCGACCTTTCGCTCTGCGGATGTCAAATGTGCAGACGCATTCGCGCGGAATCCCAGGCGGCTCCCGAGACTGTTTCCAACTCCCTCCCATCATAACAATTTTCTCCCTCACCACGCACACCTCCAACAGACCTCATTCGGAGGGTTTTCCTCCTTAATGCTCCGACCCTTCCGCATCCTTTTACTTCCTCCTCCTCGTCGTCAACTTCCACCCATATCTCTCCCTCCCTTTAAATCCTCCTCGATGAGTTGCCGGATCCTTAAGACTCGAGGCACCGAAGCGATCGCTTCGCTCTCAAGCAACCTCAAGAGATAAGGAGAAAAATTTATCATCTTTATCACGTCGGCAGTCCTACGTTCTTAGCAATGACACTGCCAGATGGGGAAGGTGGTACTAGACGTCCGGACCGCCCGCATCAAAAATTTTGAAGTGATCTGATAAAAGGGTACTTAAAGAGAAAATCATATAGATTTTTCAGCTAAAAATTATGAATTCATTGGTGAATAATTTATTTAAAAATTTAATAGTTCTTTTATTAGTTTGGAATGATTCAATCTTTAAACGTTGGCTGTAAAATCTCGGTAACAATTACATCCTTAATTTCTCTAAACACATAAATTTGCTCGTAATTTCAATCAGTTCTAGAGTTACAATGAGGGATCAAAACGATATCCTCTGCGTCGATCTGAAACTTGCCTAGATCAAATTTTTCAATTTGACAAAATCTAGCGTACCAAAGCATTGTGAAAAAAGTCAAACCGCTGATAAAACGGTGTGACTTTTTTGTTAGTTTATAGCAGATGTTAACGAAGTGTTTTACAATTCTTTGAGTATTTTTTTTATACTTCGCGAGTTAAACCCAAAATGCTCGCGGAGCATTTGAGATGTGGAATATCAGAAGTTAAGAGGAATTTCTCTTTTACTATCTCCGAGGATCTTACTCTTTACTTTCAGCTTGAAAAACCCCAGCATTTTGTCATTCATTCTGCATCACAACTGATTGTTCCAAGCATTTTTGTCCCATTTCAGTGTAACAACCCACTTTTATTTCATCTTCAGAAGTGTTCACATTTTAACACTGCGAATATTTCCAGCAAAAAAAAAGTTTTTCACCAAAGAATCATCATCATAGGACCTAGGGATTTTAAAAATCGATTTCGATTTTAATCGAAAATCGATAATCACACTCCGATTTTCGATTTAATCGTAGTCGACTTTTTGTTTTGAAAAATCGTTCAAAATCGATTCTAGCCGATCGATTTTCGATTTTTAGCTTGCTACAGTATTTGAATTTTGCCGCCTTGCTTTACACCGCTGCGCGCTATTTCACTCTGCATCGCTGGTGGGGGAACCTCGGTGGGGAGGCAAAGTGCTTCGGACACCGGCAGGTTGGAGTTGCCAACTGTGGGGCTGCGGATTTTTATTACAATGATTCTAGTCTAGGCGGGGACTCACGCTCGGAAGTAATACACTGTAGACCGCGAGACGAAGATTTGAAATGATAATACGCGTTGACATTGTGCCTTTTTTGTAAACGTTTTCTCAATAAATCGCTTCAGAGAACTCGTCTTCAAAATAGATTCGCCCAGTCCGAATATCGTCTTCTGCGCATGGGCTACTAAATTATATATAATTTGCTTGTTATATTACCTATATGCATATAAGTATCTGGTATGGATTATTACTTTCCTGCATACCTTATTAATATCTTTAAAATAATAAATTGTATTAATAAATTTAACCGTATTCAGTTCTTATCCTTAGTTCTTCCATTAACCCATATTACGAATTTTGTTAGAACAGCACATCCGTATTTCAGCAGACAATTAATTTACTATTGAAAAATTTCGATTTCGATTATTCGATTATTTTGGACAAAAAAATCGAATTTTGAGACAATCGATTTTTAAAACCGAAATCGAAATTCGATTAATCGAAAATCGATTCTGGATTTATATTTCCAATCCCTAATAGGACCTCTCCATTTTCCAATTTCCTCATGAGATACAAAAACGTTGAGATAATATGCCGCTAGCCTCGTTCCCGTTGTTGTATTCAATATAAGAATATAAAGTTATGCTTCGTCTTTTTTTATTTGTCTGTGCGCATCTGTGAGGAAATGAAATTGATTCCACGTTGTTCATTTATCTCACTCAGTCCAATTATCATAATATCAATATGAAGTTGATTCCACGCTGTTAATCTATCTCAATCAGTTCAATTATCATAATATCAACGCTGATACCATTCCCGGGAAGGGTATAGTGCAAAAAGCCTCAGGGCAGGAAAGTCTGAGTGAGTCGTATTGCCTTTCACCGCCTAGTTCCCATTTAGGCGATCCCTGAAAACTTTCACCTCTCTCCCAGCCAGCAATCAAAAAGAGTGAGGGATGGAGTCCAGGAGAAGGGATTATCCTGGTGACAGACAGCTGTGATCTAGGGAAAGAATGTCGCAATCTAATCCCGGTCCACCCTCCGTATCCATCTCCATCTTCGCCTATAATACCCTTCTAGGAATGACACGGTTGCTGGATATCACGGTAAAAGAGACGAGAGGGTTCCGGGGCACATAAGCCTCACAGAGAACGTTGGATATTCAAGTGCTTATCATTTGATTGAAGTATTGAGGAGGCAGGATGTTAAGAGTGACCGAAAAAAAATGATGGTTGAGAACAAGCACAAACATTCAATAGGGGTAAGGTTGGAAACTATTTTCTGGTGGAAATATACGAATGCAGGATTGTTATGTTTTAAGGAAGAGGGAACTTTCAAATAATATTGTTTTAAGTATACAATCACCATACAGAACACACCATACAGAAAAGAAGAACCAGATGGATTGGACACACCCTGAGACACAATGGGTTTTCGAAGAACATAATTGAAGGTAAAATAGAGGGAAAAGTCTCCAGGTGAAGACCCAGGAATAAGTTCGAGGACCAAATAAAGAGTAAAGTACATAGAAAGAGATAACAGGAGGTAAGGGAACTTGCATTACACATTAAAGGGTTGAGGACTGCAGTCAATGAACATGCAATGAAATAATCCAACAATTGATGAAGTACACAATTATTAAAAAGCAGAATGACGGTGTTTGAATACTGCGGGAAACATTTAAATCGAGATTTAATTATTAATCAGTAAAATCCCAACTTAAATTTCGAATTTAAATTAATGTTACAATAAATGATTCTAATGCCTACTTTGGAAACTCTTACAACGATTGAAAGAGTAGGTACGCTGAATTATTAAGTGGATTCTCTTTGCGTTTTTTGCTAAGGTGTTAAGTTTCCAGCAGGATTTTCACTACTTTCGTAATAAAATCCGTTAACACCTGAATACGTTTCTCGATTGGAATGCAAAGGCTTACTAAACAACCCTCCTGAGTCGCCATCTGCCGAGTAAAAAGTCTTGAGTTGTACAAATGATGTGCACGCAGTACCGCTCTTTGAGCCGGGCAAGCGAATCAATTGCCCCGGGCCCCAAATTTTGGAGGATCACCGATGGAAAATCTGGTGCGCTCGCCATATTACCTCGTCTGATATTGGTCGCTGCGCGCCTCAATTGTCTCTCTTTACGTCCAGATAACGAAACGTGTGGGTTACTTGGGACTCGCACTCTGTTTTTGAAACTTAAAATACATTACTTTATTGCACTTCGTACCTTAAATTTGCACTAAAGTGTCTTCGTACCTTAAATTGCACTAAAGTGTCTTTGTACCTTAAATTTGCACTAAAGTGTCTTCGTACCTTAAATTTGCACTAAAGTGTCTTCGTACCTTAAATTTGCACTAAAGTGTCTTCGTACCTTAAATTCGCACTAAAGTGTCTTCGTACCTTAAATTTGCACTAAAGTGTCTTCGTACCTTAAATTTGCACTAAAGTGTCTTCGTACCTTAAATTTGCACTAAAGTGTCTTCGTACCTTAAATTCGCACTAAAGTGTCTTTGTACCTTAAATTTGCACTAAAGTGTCTTCGTACCTTAAATTTGCACTAAAGTGTCTTCGTACCTTAAATTTGCACTAAAGTGTCTTCGTACCTTAAATTTGCACTAAAGTGTCTTCGTACCTTAAATTCGCACTAAAGTGTCTTCGTACCTTAAATTCGCACTAAAGTGTCTTCGTACCTTAAATTCGCACTAAAGTGTCTTCGTACCTTAAATTCGCGCGAAAGCTTTTGTGTCGTAAATAGCCCACTGTTTCACTGTGCTGACGACAATTTCAGTATTACACATGACTTCATTTGAGTCACGCCCGATTAATTGCCAACAATTGATTACCAGAGGCATAATTTATTGTAATCACAGTTAAGCGTTTAATACATATTATATTTATGCATCCAAACATACACGAAATCATAACTTGAATTATTGCTAGTAACTAAAATTGAAATTGTCAACTTCTTACCCTTATACTCAATCCTTACCTTAAGCATACACAGCTTTGTTAGTAATATCAGAATAATCAAATATTAACTTATGATTTCAACATTTCTCGGGTTGCATCCGCGTCAGTTGTCATTCAGTGCAACAGTTTCGCCAGCTATCCTGCTGGCGTCCTCAGGTGAAGGACAGCGAGGCGACGCCAGCAGGACAGCTGGCGATCACAATATTTATAGAGCATAGGAGACTTATTTGATTTCATATCTATTGTATCTCGTAACTATAAGCCAAAATCTGGATTATTAAAAAAATTGTGATCTTAGTACTGGTGATATTAATTTTTAATTTCATTAGAATTAAACGAATTTTCGATAATGGGATTCTTATGTTAGTGATGGCTATATTTTCATTCGATTCGTGTAATTGGATGTGAATAATGTGATCGAAAATAGATAAAGTTGACACTTGGATCATTGTATCTTCTGACAAAACCTAAACAACGTTTTCAATTTTGACTTGTTTATTTAAAAGAGTTCCGGAACTAGTTGGAAGACTGTCTTGCAATAGATAGCTCAAATTATCTCATCCATTGTAAGACAATCTTCTGACGCAAAAAAAAGCTCAAATTCTTCCATCTTTAGAATAGTATTCATAAAGGTCTAAAAAAAATGTGAAAATGAAGGGTAAACAAAGGAAACTCTGCATAGTTGGTTTAAAATTGATATTTACGATACTCTTACTCACGACATTCCCATACCGCAGAGGACGGCGAACTTTAGTCACACAATCTATAAATTAGTATACGATAATCGTGACTTCAGAGGCTCTTATCACACATGGTGTTATCGCTAACTACACGCCGTGTTATCATGTTCCTTTTAAGTCATTAGTATCGTAATGTACCATTTCATCAAAAATGTACGTACATATGAAGTACCAAATAAATTTAAAGTAAATATAAATCAAATTATAAATTGTTTATTTTATTTAGGGCTCGAATAAATGTATTTGTCGGGCCTGTAATCCAAGGTATTATATCGTAATGTACCATTTATTAAAAATTTACGCACATATAAACTACCTAATAAATTTAAAATGATTATATCCCAAACTACAAATTGTTTTTGTTTATTTAGGGCTCGAATAAATGTATTTTTCGGGCCTGTAATCCAAGGTTGCCTTGGACCGCGAACATTATACTTGTATGAGGCCCCGCAAGCCCCAGAGGCGACCCTGTGTGCAGTTGAATAAAGCTAACACACAGCGTACAAGAGAGTTGCCGCATGTCATCGTAAGCCAGTGAATTCGATGATCGAATCACCTGTGAATCACCTCGTCAATATCGCCTCAGCGTACGGGCAACCGTTCAGCTATCTTCTCGTCGCAAAGCTTCCACTACATATCTCTTCTGGAATGGCTTGACGGCGAAATCTTCTTGACAACAAAGCGCCGGATGTCAGGTGCAAGATACGACTTTGCTCATTAGCACAATGGCATCACCTCGCCCGAATGGAATTGCTGACAGGGAAATACTGAGGGTGAGGTGTGAGGGGAGGAAGGTCATGAGAGTGTTTTTCATTGATAAACTCACCTCAAGAGAAGGCCAAGAGTGAATTGCATAAAGCTCTTGATGGAAAAGGCCAATTTAAAAAGCCATTAATTAATGAATAAATTGGCAGAAGACGAAACAGCTTAAATTTCTCTTATGAGTCAATTGGCAGTGGTCAGTCAATTGCGAATGGTCAGGGTGATCCAAGGTTGATATATTGATCACAATTAACCGTGGAAAAGACGGTAATGTTTTCGTGAAGCTAGCCTTCATAAATCATTCAAATAAGAGAAAATATATTCAAATTTTATAATTGATACAACTCAGGGCGTACATAAGAAAAACATCCAAGGTCACGTGTGCCTCAGGAGAAAGGTTTTATCTCGCTTATAAACAGAAAAGTACGGACAAAATAATAAATGTTAAAGTGCACAGAAGAGTAGAAGACCATATGGAACACCATACAGAACAGAAGAACGAGATGGATTGAACACACTCTGAGGCACAATGGGTTTGTTAAGAACATACTTGAACGCCAAATAGAGGAAAAATCCCCAAAAGGAAGACCAAGAAATACGTTCATGCGCCAAATATAGAGAAAAGTACATGGAAAGAGATACCAGGAGGTAAGGAAACTATTCAACCAATCCTAGGATCGAACGACCAATGATGAAAGAGAGAAGTAAAATTTAATTCAGTAATATAATGAATTACCAAAACTTCTCAAAATCTTACGTTAAGAAAAAATTGACAATATTACTAAATTTATTCCGTGATGGAATGGGTTTCCGCGGTGATTTACTGAGTTCAGTCTATTCGGGTTTTCCCGCGTTGCTTCATTTTAACGGACAACAGTTTAGAACCATCACGGAATAACGGACATGGGAAACTGTTGTTTTCGCTTGCAGCCTACTGTAAAAAGTGCTTAAAGGAGAAAACACTGGGGAGAATTACCGAGAAGGACGAAAAGTGGAGATAATTAGGTGGATGATGGCAAGGAGTATGATGGTGGATGATGGAGGGCATCTAGGTGAAGACCCGTTTGTCAAAGAAACGGTTAGCTTAAAATAAAAAGAAAAAGGAGAGCGGCAGGAAACCAATTTGAGTGATCACAGATGGTACTTGATGGTCTCCGCGTGATGCTAGTATTCTTCCGTTTAGGAAACGTTACCCGTATATGAGTGAAGAAGTATTTTATTTCCCTCGTTTCTTCTTCAGTTTTCTCAACAGAGGATGGCGTTTTCTTTAGATTTGAAAGTATTAGTATTGAGAATGCAAAAGTGAACCATGCTAAAATTAGGGTTTGAAAAGGGGGCTGAACTGCAATACGAAAAATGCTTTCTACACTGTGGCAACACTTAAATAAAAGTGTCCGACCCATCCAATAAAAATATATTCGCCAATTAAACACTATTTTGTTCGGTAAGGCACATTCAAAATGGTGTCTGTCAAAGACGGGAATCTGTGTTTCATCAATGGACAAGACACAGGATTAATCAACACTAATATGTGCCCGTGTTCTACTGCCTTTGTTAGCATATTTTTCAGGAGATACCATTTTAATTTTCTTCAGAATGTAAATGTGTATTTCTATGCCTACGTTTTTTACGATGTGACCTAGATTTTTACAAGTGAAAATGATATTAATTTTAAACTGAATTTCTGATTCGTGAAATTAAAAATATTTGCAATGAAATTTTTTTTACAAAATTGGAAGTTCAAAATAATTACGTATTATTACTTTCTGCATTTTGAAGATTATTGTCAAAGACAGGAATAAGAGCTTTCCTACGACCCATCATTCACTATCACATTGTATTTTGGTCAAAAAGGGTTAAAAATCAACTGAAAATAAGGTGAATTACTTAAAATAAACAAAAAAATAATTGCCTAGTATGTTATTCGGGAAACTGAGATGATTAACAAACCTTATCTCAGGAAAATAAAATGGAAATTAGAACTGATTGCGATCTTTTTTCGCTGCACCTGAGCGGTAATCGTCCCCTTGGGACAAGTAATGCGCTTACTAACGCAAACATTCCACAGTGAATTTTTGTTAATCTCTAGTAACGAGATACAAATCCAGCTCCCCAGACGTAGCACCGAATCGTCGTTTAACCACCCAGATGCCCTATTTCATCATTCTACATTTCAGTACTTTTAGGATCGAGACATTCACAAGTGGTATCGTGTACACAATGCATAACAGTAATCTCACAATTAGAATCATCCCCACGTACGAGGTTCAAGTCATTTTTAGGGATGCATTTTCGCCTTGGAATAAAATGTTGCGATACTCGCTGCAGCTTCAACGGAAATTCCCCCAATTAAAATAAAAAAAACAGAATGTAAAAATTTACCAGTGCATACACAATGGTGAAAATTTCCACCAATATAAACTGCATCAGTTCACTAATCTTCATCCAAAGCATCTTGCCTTAAGGAATTCCCCAGCTCGATACTACCGACCGTGAACGCAATATTTTTTAATGACTTCCATAAAGAATGCGAAATCGCACTGGTTTTTCCCTGACCAAGTCGCGAGCCAGAATTCTCAAAGGCCATCATCACTATAACTTCGAAAACAAAACAAGACTCAATGGATTTGAAATATTTGCCGAGGCGTTGAAGTTTCAATTCTCCAAGTCGAGAATGCTGACACATGATCACGCAGGTAAGCTATGCACGCCAAGGTCCGGCGTCGTCTGCGTTTCGGAATCAATTTAAGTGTCCGTGCGTTCGCGGTCGCCAAAAGTCGGCATTGCAGGAGGAATATTAAGTGTTCGGTTGAGCTACGGGTCGGCTTGCTAGAGGGGAGGACTTTTAAAGGGAAGCCTCGGGAGTTGGATGAAGGTACAGAGATGGAGAGAGGGGAGAAATTCGCATCACCAATCTCACCAAGATTGCGCGACTTCATCAGCATCAAATGTGTATTTAAGCACCTTTGGGGAGGAGCTCTCTTGATCTTGATGTAGCTCCACCTCAATAAGTCTGATAAAAATCAACTGGATGACCTTCTCTCCTTCAGTGCTTGAAAAAAAATAACCTGGAAAGTAGATTGTTTTGGTAGCCCGTGAAACCTCCTTATGCAAAGTGATTCGACTGTAATGCAGAAAGGCTTAATCTATTTACAATGCGGAATGTATCCACCGTAAAGACTAAAAATTTGAACAAGGTAAAAATAAAAGGCATTCTGCTGTCACACCCTTAAAAAAGATTTTTATGCGTAGGGCCATAGATAAAGATATTTTTTTTCAAAAATTTTAACTTGATTCTGAAAGTTTTTATCTATTAATTAAATCTCATAAAAATTTCGAAGTATTTATTTATTCTATACAATTTCTTTGTGTTAAGTAAATGCATTAAGTAATATTTACATTAAAATATTCTGTGTGACCTCTTATAAATTATGAGACTATGAGATATCTGAGAATGAGCAATCTAAAAATTATCCAGGCAGTTATTAGTTCAAGATCACAAAAGGGGTCAGCATACGGCATAATTAGCTTCTGACTAATAATTTTATTTATCAATTTCGTCATCTCCTAATGTTGTGCGTGAAGTTAGTACTCAGTTAAAATTTTGGCATTCCGTTCATATCCTGATTTACTACTAACTCACTGTTTAGTGATATTACTCGTTCTTTGAAGTCAGAGTAGATCATTATAGCCGAAAATTGGTCAAATAAATATCGTGGATGATGTTGGAAAAAAATGTGCTTTGTTTTTTCCGATTGTGATGTAAGTTTTCGAGTTGATTCCTTACAATAGTCAATGAAAATTATTTCCCAGAATAATAAAGTACTTGTCCTCATTTTGTTCCTACTTATTTAACTAGTTCTGCGTCACCATACATTTTTGGTTCGCTCTTAGGAAAATCTAAAAAGTTATTCACTCTAATCCTCTCTAGCGATGTCAATTTCCAACGTAGGATGAACTAGAAACCGGCAGTTTCATCTTGAAGATTTATTTAAACGGTGTATTAAAATAATTTAACCTTTTAAAAATTAACTGGCACAAATATTACATTTAAAAAACCCACTACCGAGAATACATTGGACGACTCAGCGTTTAAGCGAAGCAGTATTTGCCCTAGAGGCATAAATTTCTAATGGTCGTTCAATCGTTTCCATGCAGCGAGTATTCCGCGCACTCTTCAATATTGCTGCTAAATCGAGCTGGTGTCCCTGGCCAATTGTTACGTGGGCAATGCTTTAATGTTCCAATTTAAATGGCGAATGAAATTGAAATTCCCGCCCTTGAGGGATACTAACCAGAGATATTGTTGTGATTCATGACAATGCCCGCCATCACTCTGCGCATGTAACACAACAACATTTACGGAACTTTGGTTTGGAGCAAATCAACCACACTCAATATAGCTCGGACCTCGCTCGTACTGACTTCCGTCTTTATTTGCATCTGAAATCTACATCTATATTTTATCCTGCGAGCCGCCGCACGGGCGTGTGGCAAGGGGTGTTAGGTCACCAGGCGTGTAAAGATGTAAGTTTTTTGAAGATGAAATGGTGACATGTATTATAGGCGTGCATTTAGTGGAGCTCAAATTCATTGTGGTCGCAAATGTTGGCGGTAAGAACGAGTTTTTGTGCCTATCTGTTCGACAGTGTATCTCTCTTATTTTTTCGCATCTTTCAGACCTAGAGATGTAGTGAGGAGGTCATTATAACATTCTCTGTGTCGCTCTGAAAAATATCAGTTCTAAATTTCTCACAAACCTAAGCCTAGAATGTAGCCTCCGAGTCTCTAGGGGCTCCCACCTTAATCCATCTAAAAGTTGGGAGACACTATACGTACGCTCGTAGCAGTTTTTAACGTAGCGTGCTGCTTTCCTTTGTATTTAATTAATTTTTTTGGATAAATCTTTATGACCAGGGTTCCAAATGCTCTCACGGCGCGTTCGAGGTGTAGCCTAACCAGAGCGAAGTAGCATCTCTCTTTGACTTTTTCATCCGAGGACCTTCCTATTATACGTTCAACAAAACCTAGTTTTTGTAATGCTGTGCCACATATGTTTTGTATGTGTAATCCCCACGGTATATAAGAAGTTTTTGATCGAGTGTCGAAATCAAGTATTGGTGACCAAAAGTTCAACAATGACGGAATCGATGAACGTGTTGTCTCTAGGTTCGCATTAGAGGCGGCACATTTTAATGAAAAAGGAATGCAAAAACTCGTGCCCCGCTACGACAATTTCCTACAAAATGGAGAGGAGAGATAAATAGTTTATAGTCTAAAGATTTTTTCACAGTACATTTTTTCTCCTAAATATATATTCTTGTTTTCTTCGGCCTGTGAAACGGAACTTACATTCTGGATGTACCTCTTATATGTTTCAATTTTTTAAATAAATTATATCCCGCATACATGGCGAAAACTATGTTAAAATCGAGTATAACTGAGTAATTAATTACGTTTCAAGATTACATGCCTTCAGTTTCAAGCAGATGGTTGATATTCTTGCTTAACATTCGCTAATTCGTCCATTCCGTCGTACAATCTATAGGAAAGTCAGGAAAGTGCGGGAATATCCAATGCGGTTGTTATTTCGGTTGCCAGGTTACAGGTTGATGACTTAATGCCCTCTATATCCACCTCAATGGCTCCAATCGTTATTTAGTTCTTTCATCATCGGTTTTCCCCTCGCCATGAACAGTTATTTTTATTATTAAAAAAAAATTATCTACTGGTCACGCACTCTATCCTGAGGCATGCTAGCGGCCTCACTTTTAAAGATCCTCCTCAAGTGACTACCGCACTTTGAATGGCGGTGACGCATTCTCACGTGACCGATCGTCGAATCGTTCTGGCACAGAGCGCCCGCTCTCGTCCGACAACGAAAATAAAAACTTTTATGCGCTGTCGCGATGTTCCCCCTCTTCCGTCCGTTGCATCCGGATGACGGCCAACGCAAGACTCCTGTGGAAATCCCCAGTTCCTCGGCATCCGGGTCGCTTTTGTGTGTCCCGGCGTAAAAAAAAAGAATGCATTCCTAGGGCGTCGGATTTTCAAATGGGATGAAGAAGCCCGGGCGGGATGCAGTGTGACGAGTGACGCGCACTATTCGGAGGGGTGGATGAGAATATCGAGCCAAGGTTAATGCCGGCGCATTCCGGCCTTCACCTTACTTATAAGAGTGATCCTTGAGGGAAGAAAAGGGTGCACCTGAAGGAGGGTAAAAGTGCATAATTCGTCCATTCGAGGGGTTTTTAAGGTAACACAAGAATAAATATTTCTTCGCAGGGGCTGGATTCGGTTCGATCGTCCGCCTCAAGCTATAAAAATTCTACTTCCCCGTCTGGAGAGGGCAGAGTAAAATACGTCCGGCTAAATATTAGTGAGTACCCCTCGTAAAGAAAAGCTTTGAGGCAGAATTTTTATATTCCTCGTAAAAAAAACGTCAACTTTCAGTGTAAAGAGTTAAGGCCAGCAATAGAAGAGGCAGTGTTGGAGGGCGGAAGAGAGTAATACACTGCTGTAACCAACGTAGCTCTCAAGGAACAGTGGTAAATACGCTTTTCTTTACTTTCATATTAAAACCAAACCGCTCTTCTATCTATGACCAGTCCGCCATAATTTTAAATCTCCCAAAAGATAGAATATTTAAGTGTAGAGCAAGAATTTTAGCTTTAAAATATTATAATGATAATTTATATTTAGTCTTCGGGTAGTAAATAAAAATTAATTTAATTTCAGATTTGCTCGGTCTGTATATTATATTATATCTCTTTCATTTAGGATGTTATGGTAATTTCTCCTAGAAAAATGTCGAAGCAAAGTCGTACTTTTATTAAACTTTCTACAACACGAAGTAATGTTCAACACATATATATTAACAACATAAATAAATTGAATAGATTTTACAAGAGAAAACAAGCACAAAGGTTGAGTAAATATCTCTAATATCCGAAATGCAAGAAAAAATATTATTGAACGACGACAGAGAGATATATTTAACCTATCCCCCTTTATTAAGACGTACAATAAGACGGAAAAAACGGATACAAAACATTTGTGGCACTGAATTAAAGAAACTAGACGTTGTTAAGCGTTAAATAGAAACGTAATCGGATAAAAAGTGAATGAGAGATGCTACTTTGCTCTGGTTAGGCCACACCTCAAATACGCCGCGAGCATTTGGGACTCTGGTCTTGAAGATTTAGACAAAAAATTGATAAAATGCATAGAAAAGTTGCTTGATTCGTTAAAAACTGCTACAAGCGTACACATAGTGTCTTACAACTTGCAGAGGGATTAAGGTGGGAGCCCCTAGAGACTCAGTGGCTACTTGCTAGTCTTAAGCTGCTTGAGATATTCAGAACTGGGGTGTTTCAGAGTGACACAGAGGATATCATCATAACGTTTGACTACATCTCTAGGTCTGACAGAAGCGACAAAATCAGAGAAATACATCACCGAACAGATTCCTCTACATCTAAATAATACCCTGAGAGCCGCCGCATGGACGTATGGCAGGGGGTGGTAGGTCACCAGCCGTGTAAAGATGTAAGATTTTGGGAGATGAAATGGTGACATGAATTATAGGTGTGTATTTAGTGGAGCTCAAATTCATTGTGGTCGTTTATGTTTGCGGTAAGAAGGAGTTTTTGTGCCTATCTGTTTGACAGTGTCTCTCTTTTATTTTTTCGCATCTTTCAGACCTAGAGATGTAGTGAGGAGTCATGATAATATTCTCTGTGTCGCTCTGAAAAATATCAGTTCTGAATTTCTCACAAACCTAACCCTAAAATGTAGCCTCCGAGTCTCTAGGGGCGCCTCAATCCCTCTAAAAGTTGTGAGATACTATATGTACGTTCGCAGCAGTTTGAAACGAAGCGCTCTGCTTTCCTCAGTATTTAATCAACTTTTATGGCTAAATCGATTTGACCAGGGTCCGAAATGCTCGCGGCGTATTTGAGGTGTGGCCTAACCTGAGCGAAGTAGCATCTCTCTTGGACTTTTTCATCGGAGGACCTTCCTAATATACGTTTATCAAAACCGGGTTTCTTTAATGCTGCGCCACATGTGTTCTGTATGTGTAGTCCCCACAATATAGCCGCCTTAATGATTCGCGGTGACTTTGTTCATGGAAAGATGACGCTCTCGGAAAGGACCCTCCGAATTGAAAAATCGATTGCCTCGTACCTACACCACCGCTCGATTGAGATCCTTTGAGAACCTTTCTCAAGAGAGTTCAAAGCCTCGCCGAGAGTTAAGAGCTCTGCCCTTGATTGCGCTTAAAGGTAATAAAGGTGATGAGTAGAGGTGTGTCGTTCATGAATGAATCGTTCAGAATGAACGATTCAATGGCATGAACCGAATGAATTGAATCTACGCTTTCCACTCGAATCGTCCAAAATGAACGATTTGATGGAAGATTCAAATCCGCCGAATCCAAATCGTTCAATATGAACGATTTGTGTGGAAGATTCTGCTAGCAAATCTCCGAATCCGCCAAATCCAAATCGTTCAATAAGAACCCTGTAAATACCCTTGAAACACCTTGTCAAATAATAATAATAATAAAAATAATATTTATTTGTCCAGAGATTATACATACGATATATACATAATATAATATAGGACACGTCATTATCTTAAGTCATATATGTAAGTTGAGCATTGAGACATGTAATCATACAAAACAAAAAAGTAATTCAAAAACACAGGAACAGGTAATACACACAAGCTTACATTTTTATCCTTCAGTAAATTCATTGATAGAGTAAAATAGTGAGGCCTGCAAATGTTGCTTTAATTTCATTTTGAAGATAGGCAACTTTTTTATACCTTTGAGTTCCTCACTCAGCTTATTGTATAGCACCAATCCCATGGGATTTGGACCCATTGCTGTTGCGTGGGTACGCACAAATCTTCTGTGTAAATTATTACAACGCCTAGTGTCATATGCATAAACAGAAGAGTTTTTTACATTGACTGATAAATTACTTTTAATATGCAATAGGCAATTTAGAATATATAGACAGGGTACAGGAAGCAGGTTAAGTCTCTTAAAAAGGGGTACTCTTACAAGGTGCTCTTATGTGTTCGAAGGCAATTAATCGTATAACCCTTTTTTGAATTTTAAATATAGTTTCTGCATGGGTAGAGGTACCCCAGAACAAAATACTATACATAATGTGGGAGTAAAATTCCCCATAATAAATGTTGAGTAAAACATCCAATGACACTGTGGATCGAATATTGAATGTCTTGTGTTTCCGAATTAGAGTATCACATTTCACCTTTTTGTTTGTTATTTCGCACACTAATATTTGAAATGCAATAAGTCGACAGATTCACATGGATTCGAGATTCACTTGGATTCGAGATTCAGTTGGATTCGAGGTTCACATGGATTCGAGATTCACACGGATTCGAGATTCACATGGATTCGAGATTCACTCGTGGATTTGGTTCATTCGGTTCATTATGAACGATTTAAAGAACCGAATCATTGCCACGAATCAAATCCCATGAACCGAATCCACAAAATGAACCGAAATTCCCACCTCTAGTGATGAGTGCCGGGAAAAAATAATATCCTCAAGCAAAACTCCTCGGATCATTGAGGATAGCTGGTAATGTGTATTCCTCTCTTGATTGATGGGATATGATGGTAATATTTTTCAAATTTGTCGATTTTCTTTCATTTTGCGTCATCAACGGAGATAGATGATACATATCCCACTGCTGTCATTTGATCCTGACAATTACTGCAAAGTTTTCATCATCTACATTTACATACTACCCTGCAAGCCACCACATGGGCTTGTGGCAGGGGGTGTTGGGACACCAGCCATGTAAAGATGTTAGGATTTAGGTTTTAGGAGGTGAAAAGGTGACTCATATCTTGGAAGTGGATTTCAATGAGATCAGTGTTTATTGTGGTCGCTTATTGCGCTCGGAATGAACTAGTTCTTGTACCAATCTGTAATCCTACTATCAATCTACCCATCTTGTAAAATACCTTGGAATTACTTATACTTCTGATGCATCGTGGGCACTACACATAGATATCCTACTCCGTGCCGTAAACAAACAACTTTGCCGATTGTGGCGCCGCCTAGTGATGAAAGACGGCAGTTCAAATGTAATAACAGTCAACAGATCGTATATAAACACATCTTACTGGCCTCACTTACCATTGTTATTTTTCAGATCAAGTCTCCCATCTTGGGTCCTCATAGACTCATACCCTGTTTTGCAGCCTGGTACAAAGCAAGTTCTGATTGAACAAGGCATTCTAAATTCTTTAATTATGCCGAATACACGCCCGCCGAATATACGGGCCTAATGCATTCAAATTACAATCAGAACCTGGCAACCATTGGCGTCTGCTCACAATTTTCATATGCCTCATACATACTTCCTCTAGTAGATATTTCGTCTCTAGCATTTACAAAGTACCTGTTAGGTATCAAAAATAGATATGCCAGCTATTATTCACAGCGTCAATTAGTTCTTATCTCCTCGATCGTTCTTGAATATCCAACACAGTCTCTCGTTAACAACAATCAACAACGGCCATTTTACAAGTCGAATGAAAAGACTTTTTTCTGAGTAGCGCCAAGGACTGGGTGAACTAAATGTGGAAATTTAGGCAACACGTCGCCTAGGCGACGACTCCAAACATTTGAATCCATGATGTATGTTCATGATATTAGTTGTTTATATTTTTGATCTCCGTTTGATGTCATGTGATCAAGATTTCACCGCATTCGATTCGATTTTTCGCAGAATCGATATGTTACTTGCAGGCAATATAGAAGACAGTCTCTTTTCCTTGCAAATGAGAATCACGGTCGATTACTATCATCAATACCACACTGGAAATCCGTGATTACTCATCGGAAATTAGAAATGAAGAGGACAGTCAGTCTTTAGCTAAGGATTTAGATACGATTGATGATTGGTGTGATACTTGGCAGCTAGAATTAAATTTGAAGAAATGCGCGATAATGAACTTTTGGAAAAAGAATGGCTTTCCCCGGAATACTTATTGCATCAAAGAAAAGAAAATATCTAACGTAGAATCTATTAAATACTTAGGCGTCACCATCACTGAAGACATATGATAGGGGAAACACATCAGGGAAATAACTAGTGTAGCAAACCGTAGATTAGGATTCGTAAAAAGGGTTCTAGGCAAATGCGATGAGAGAGTACGAGAAAGAAGCTATTTTACACTTGTCAGGCCTCATTTAGAATATGCCGCTAGTATATGGGATCAGTACGAGGAAGGTATGATAAAAGAATTAGAGCGCGTGCAAAGGAGATCTGCTAGGTTTGTTAAAGGCCGTTATGATGATTTTACAAGTGTTACGAGTTTAATAGAAGAGCTAGGATGGGAATTACTATTAGAACGCAGGTTCAAATATAGGTTAAACCTTTTAAGTAAATTCTAAACCGATTTGTTCACAGATGACGTTAGATATATATTAAGAACCCCTGCGTATTATGCTAGGTTTGATCATATTAACAAGATTAGAGAGATAGATTGTCGTACCGATAGATTTAAAATGTCATTTTTCCCGCGTACCATAAGAGAGAACAATAGGCAGCGTAGCAAAGGGATAGGTAGGTGAAATATAGTTAGAGAAGTCTGTAGTGCATGATGCATGCAATAACAACCAATAATCCCTTTCTTATTATGTAGATACTGACCACCTAGCTGCATGTGACCCTGTTCTCTAGCATGCCTCCCTTAAACATCCCACTTGCATGTCAATAGTGCATGTTTGGTGATCTTCACCCCCTGCCACACACCCTCGTGGTGGCTCGCAGGGTATTACGTAGATGTTACGTAGATGTAGATCGGAGTATCGATGGCAAAGGACTAGCAAGGCTACTGCTAAGGAAGTAATCTCCAACTGTTAATTCATTTAAACTCCTTAAAATTGCGTCCTCCTCGTGGCGAGGCCTTAATTATCCAATAAGCAAGCTCTTCCCGAGGGAAAGAGAGATTCGGTTGAATGAAGAGAGCTTAGCCAGGAAAGCAATATTTTTTTATTTTCATTCAGATAGCCTCACCTCTTGGTTCTTATTCCAAGGATACAATTTTTTCTGTCAATTAATCTCTTGGGCGTTTTAATTTCTCACAATACGTTTAACTACAAAAGTCGTCATCAGAAATAGCATAGTTCAATCCGACATATCGTTCACACAATCTCTCGACTCCAATTTGCCTCGCCTAACGAAAATCCTGAGACAAACGTCATTCATAGTTTACTTTGCTTGATATCATAGAGCATCCTTGATTGATTCTTCCATTCTCCGCTTATATTTGTTACAGCGCCGAATGGTCTCAATCTAATGTCAAGTAAACAATCAATTATGTTCAGTTATATTCTTCATTTTATAAGCACCCACAATACCTTCATCCAAAATAATGGTCCGTTCTTATTTTATGTGCAATGATCAAGTATAAATAGAATGGTTTCAGAACTAAATATCTAGAACGCAACCGTCAGGAAAAAATTGATAGCATACTTTTAAAAACTGCATTACAAATCAATGTAATCACAATATGAATAACCAATAAGGTGTTTGAAAACCAGGTTGAGGATACACATAATAATATCTGCACTTCAAAAGAGTAAAAAAAATTTATTTCGATGTCTACCTACTGGCTACCTTTACGTCAAGTTTAATTTCAGGAAGTTCATGAACCGTGGAATAAGTATCCTTACCTCAGCTTTCATGGAGCCTACAAAATTTTAAAGGAGCCATGGTTAGTGTATGAAGTATTACTTTCATGCCTCTTTCTCCCTTCTTTCTGAGTGCATAATGTAGGCCATAAAAGAGTCTGACTCACTTTTCAGAAAAACTGAAATTAAATGGACTCAGCAAAAATTGAATTACATCTAATACCAAAGATAAGTAATTTTTGGTGTGGTCTTTACTCTCATTTATATCCTAATTACCTCAAATCGATCCCAAAATGATGTTTGATAACAACGTCCTTTATATCTCACTTCATGCACAGAAAAATAAATACCACCTTGCATAGACTAAATATTTGTAACCATGGCATGACATTCACCAGACATACATACATACGAATTACGCCGTTCCCTTCCGGGGTAGACACAGTCATAAAGTTTCACTCATAAATGCATATTTGTACACCTAACTCTGCTTCAATAATTTCCTCAATACTGCCCTCACCTTGCAAACCTCTTTTGCCTCATTTACCCCCACACACAGCTTCATACACGCCCTCCTGTTTTTATGACTCCTAATATTCCTCCTCCTAAGAATTTACTCAACCACATTATACCACAACTTTCTCTGCCTACCCCTACCTCTCGCACCATTCATTTCACTCATATATCTGTTTCGTTACTCGACTCTCATCCATTCTCTCAACATGGCCAGGCCAACGAAGCACACTCCTTCCACATACATATTTCCATTACTGGAGCATATAACCCGCACTAATTTATTACCCACTCATTCCTGACCCTATCCGTTCTAAGTTTGCCGCAAATACTGCTCAGATAACTCATAGCCACAGCGTTTAGTCTACTCTTATGGCTACCTTGACGTATCCATGTTTCACTACCATACAACTAAGTGGAGAGAAGTTCACTTTTGTACACGGCAATTTTCGCTTCCTTAGACAAACACTCATTCCTTGATATGTTCCACATGCTACGTTTGATGCACTTTCCTTCCAGCATTCGCACGTCTCTTTATCTCCTCATATATTCTTCCATCTTTCGCATACATCTTACCTAAGTACACAAAATCATCCACCTGTTCAATTACTTCACCATTCGCCCTCATCACACAGTTATTTTCCCAATTCTCCTCATCAAAAACTACTACTTTTGTCTTGCACGCATTTACCTTCAATTCTCTGCGTTGATTCACAAAACTTATCTAGGAGCTTCTGTAATCCCTGTTGGCTCTCTTAGATCAAATCAGCATCATCCGCATGTAGCGTAACTCACAAGTTTACATATCCAACCAAAACACGGTCGTTTTCATTACAAGCATATCTAACACATTTATCCATAACCAGACATATATTTCCCATCATTTCCCCTTCCTCCACTTTCCACAGGACTAATGGAATCCTTTCGTATTCTCAGTTTTCGGCTTCTCTTTATTTTTGTCAATAATTAAGGATCCTTCAGATAAGGCATACGACCAATGGGAATATTAAGAGGAACCTCATGAAACAGCGTAGCTCCAGAGAAACTTAATTTAAAAAAAAGGGGGAATTCGTGACACATATCTCGTCAGATATTTAACATTGTGTAGTTTGCATTATTTCTTTAATATTTAAAAAAATCAATTACTCTTTGCAGTAACCTTCACAGAAATGCAAAAAATATTCGCCAGAGAACGTGTATTCAGCGTATAGCATGAAAAAAGTTACTTAAGCATTTGTATTCACACTTCAGTTTTTGTGAGACAAAACGTGTATAGTCCAGATGGCGACTCCATCATGGTATATATAGTGTCACCTTAGAATCACATTTTGCTGTGTATTTTGCTTCGGTGAGTGCCGTGCGAAGGCTGAAAAATATCCTAACTTTCACTTTTCCCGACAAAAAGTAAGGACAAATAATCCTTTTCTACATAATAAGGACTCCTCTATTTCTCTAGTTGCCCCTCATATCTCATAAATGTTCTCTCTCCCTGCTGTTTATTCTCATCCCATACAATTTATCTGACCGAGCGAATTGAAATATTGAGGTCATCACTCGAGTCAGAGAAAGACATAAGAAAGCCCATCTTCAGGACAGAGAAGAATTTACACACCCTCCTAACCCTACCAACACAACTACATTACTCTCCTCACCCTGTTCCGCACATATCCCCATTTGTCTGCCCCTTTTTAAGTAAGTTTGAGAGTGATGTCGCTTTTAAATAAAATTCGGCAAATTGGACTCGTCATTTTGAGATAGGTCTAATGTTTCCAATGACAAAAAATATTATACACTGAACATAGTGCTTTTCGATAATTTTTCCAAAAAATACTAGCCGTTTTCCCGGGGAAGTGGTTCGTTAGTAGTAGTAGAAAAGATAGTAGTAGTAGAAGTAGTAGTAGAAGTAATAGTTGTAGAAGAAGTAGGGTTTATGAGGTACGTCGACGGCCGGGGTCATTTGCACCGCAGTGTATTTTGTGGTCTAAAGTAATATTACTCCTCACTATCTAAAATAACCGTCAGAGATCTTTATTTGAAATGACTAACATTTTACACTTATATTAAGTGGTTAAGTCCAGCTTCTTTTATATACCTATGACTATATTAATCTTATTGTAATTGTCCCATCGCATTTCCGCAAAGCTACCACTTAAATTCTTCATCCTCCGAAGGTCATCGTACTAAGGAAATTCAAAATCGTGCTTCATCATGATTTTGGAACCGTAGCGATTGCACAGAGGAGGCTCTATTCTTTTTTTTTTAATAATAGGAGTGCGTTAGATCAGTGTGCCCTATTCTAAGCTTTGTTAATACTATTTCTTCTCTCCGGAAGTGGTTCGGATACTCACTCCTGAGAGACTGATTTTTAAAAAATGGGGAGTTAGTAACACACTGATCTCGTCAGAAATTTAAAAGAGTGTAGTTTTCATGCTCTCTCAATTATCTACGAAAACAAATCAATTACTCACTATGGTCCTTTCCTCTTCCACTCTTCTGTACACTTCATCATTTCTCACGTTTTCCTTCCATTTTATCTTCAGCATCCTCCTCCAGCACTAGGTTTCGAAGACCTCTAGTCTTTTCTGGTCACCTTCTCCAATATTCCACGCTTCCGATCCACACAGTGCTACCTTCCACACGAATGTTTTCTCATACTGTTTCCTGGTTTGTAGTCCTATCATCTTTGAGCACAGCAGTTGTCTTCTTCCCATGAACGCCTTCTTAGCTTGGGCTATTCTCTGCTTGACGTGCGTTGTATTTCTTCCGTCCCACACGACGGTGCTTCCGAGATAGGTGAAGGAAGGGTTACCATGCGTCCCCATTTATGCGGACATGTCCGTTTTTCCCACTGTAAACGTAGCGTCCGCGTACATTTTTATGATTTCAGCTAATGTCCGCATTTATAATTTTTGGGAAGTAAAATTGTTTGATTTCTGTTTTCATCTCGTATCACCAAATAGTTGTATATATTTTCATATAGATTGTTGAATGAGGGTGCTTTCGATCTAGGGCTATAGCCGGCGTTAGACGGCGATCCTCAAGCCGCGGTGATTTTGATGAAGCTGAATCCAGGTGCTGGCATCATTTAAGGCGACGCATCACACCCGCTCGACAGGTCGGATTTGTGATGCTTTCCGACCCCAGATTTTTTGTTCAAGTCTTACGTCATCAACTTGAAATTTTTATAGTATAAATAATAGACCTTTTCCAAGGGAGACTCGTATCTGAAACATGAAAATTTTATCCCGGAGCATAATTAAACCATCGGGAAAACGGCAATATGTAGGGTATATTTTTATTAAAACTATTATTATTATTGACATATCTAAAACTAATGGAGATGTATCAATCCCTCCTCTATCGGAATGCTAAGTAACAGCCGTCACGGTTGTAAGATAGAATCTGTAATTGGTATATTTCGACAAGCTACCTGAATGGTTTTCTGCCATGATGTGCTCGGACGGTAATGCAATTAGTTCAATCTTCTTTCACAGATCTTATATAAGCGCTGCCCGTACTTACGCGCCGGAGACTTGGCTACAACTTACCAATGACTGTTGCCTTGTGCGAGAGTTATCCTGGAGTAAGAGACTCCTGACGCTAAAACTCCTCGATCGGGTGCGAGTGACGCCATCTTGTGGATTTTCGACAGAACCTTTCCCTTACCGAAGGGTATGATGCGTCCTCTTAAGGCGCTTCGTGATATGCTATTTTCTCTGTAGAAAAACTAGAAGGAATGGTTGATAGATGGCACCACTAGTCTAACATGGGTTGGAAATAGTTCATAGTTTGGCCACCAGATATTTTACTAAAGGTATTTGCGATGTGCATCATACTTTTTATTTTGTTTGTTTCAAATATGTAATACAGCTATTTCACAGTATATAATTGAAAAAATAATGTTTCATTTGGCAGTCCTAAGAGCGTGTTGATCAATCTTGTTCCGAGGTTCCCATTTTGGGGTTAACCCTAGGTTCCCATGGCAACCCTAGGTGAAGGGATAGGGAAGGGAAGTTTGGATACGGTCTCTAATTTTGACTATGGACAAAGTTCGCTCAAACTGCCATAACAATTGTTTATCTAGCAAGTCCCACCCCATCTACGCCCACGGCTGTCTCCTCTCATACAACCGTAATTTTTTCCCTCTCTCGGCTCCTCCCTCCCCCCCCCCCACCCATCCCCCGACACTCTCATTCCCTTTCACTCTTCATTTCCCCCCCCCACCCCTCATCTTCTCCCACTTTTATTCGCCCTAATGCCCGCCATCCATTCCTCACCCACTCCGCCCTTAATGCCTGCCCCTCGCGGGCCTCAACGAGATTCGTCCTTCAACCTGATTCTCCCGTCATTCATATAATCCCATCTCTCGTGTCCAATGCCTTATATTCTTCTCTCTCTCTCTCTCTCTCGCATTTTCTCCTGTCCCGGAGTTCTTTTTTTTTCATTCTCGCCGTGATTGCCTTACACGCCCCCTCCCTCCAGCTGTGACCTCCTCCACACCCACTCCCTCCTCTCCCTTCCCCCAGCCTCAAACTCCCCACACCTACCGACCATCTCCAAACCTTGCCCTTGGGTTCCAGGACCTCCCCGCACATACCCCTTGTTCTCTTTTTTCACCCCCTCCTCCCATTTCATCTCCAAAAAAATCTTGCCTCGATTATTTGGGAGGGCGGACATCAACCGAGATAATTTGCACTTGTGTTGCATAAATGTGGGTTTTCGACAGCGTCTGGAGTTTCAGAACTTTTGAAAGCCCGTGTTGGTGACACTTAGAGATTAAAAACAGTATTATTGCGACAATTTGTGAAATTACAGAGAGAAAAAATCATTTGCCATGACCGGGAATCGAATTCGCATTTTCCTACGTCGTGCCGATTGATTCAGCCACAGGGGCTTATACTTCTAATATATCGTGGGGATTACGCTTACAAAACATATGTGGCACAGCATTACAAAAACTAGGCGTTGTTAAGCGTATAATAGGATGGTCCTCGGATGAAAAAGTCAAGAGAGATGCTACTTCGCTCTGGTTAGGCCACACCTCGAATACGCCGCGAGCATTTGGGACCCTGGTCATAAAGATTTAACAAAAAAATTGATAAATTACAAAGGAAAACAGCGCGTTTCGTTAAAAACTGGTACGAGCGTACATATAGTGTCTCACAACTATTAGAGGGATTAAGGTGGGAGACCCTAGAGACTCGCAGGCTACACGCTAAGCTTAGCTTGCTTGAGAAATTTAAAAATGATATTTTTCAATGGGAGACAATATTATCTTGACTCCTACTACTCTCTCTCTACATCTCTAGGTCTGACAGATGTGACAAAATAAGAGAGATACACTGCCGAACAGATAGGTACTAAAACTTTCTCTTTCCGCGCACAATAAGTGACCACAATAAAAATTGAGCTCTACTGAATACACTCCTATAATACATGTTACCATTATACCTCCCAAAAACATCTTAACTCGGCTGGTGTCCTAACACCCCCTGCCACACGGCCATGCGGCGGCTCGCAGGGTATTATGCAGATGAAGATGTAGAGGCGTCCTTCTGCCGCAGAGGAGGTATCATTCAGTGGTAATGCATACAGAGATATACGGGTTCGAGTCTCGTTCAAGGCCAATGGTTTTTTCTCTTTGGAATTTCGCACATGTGAGCACTTCCGGGTGACTCCGAATAGGTAATACCAGTCTCAATTTCTCAAAATTTGCCTATTTTAGTTTTCTCGCATCCGAAACAGTTAACAGCGAAAGTTCATTGAAACAGCCTGATGTAAACAATGGCTGAAGTCACGCAAAACAACGGCTGACCAATCGGCGCCGTTAGAACAACGTGGTAGTCCCGATTTCTGACATGGATATTACGGGCAGCCGACACTGCGCAGTCACGCGTTCAGTAGAATTAAAACAGGATAGAAGATGAGTCAGTTTCTTACACAATGAATTTATTCAAAATTGTGAGAAGAAAAAGCAATAAAATAGAATTGAACTAGATATCTTATACTTTACAATACGTATTAATAAATCTCTAGATCGAAAGCCAAAACGTAAATATTATACGTGCGTAGCCTAGCTGGGTAGAAGTAGAAAAAATTTTCTTCATCTTCGTCTGAATAAAGGAAGGTTAGAACATTATAAATTCATTTTAAAAAAACTGAACATTGTGCATGGTTTTTCAGAGTAGCTGAAAATTTTCATACTTTCGAGAAAATAGCCATAAATTTCTTTTTGGAACCGAATGGAAACTAATATCGTCTGTCTACAAGTGTTTAGGGCGTAACTGTTGGCTAAGTAATCAGATTGAAACGATTAAATTCATCAAGCTAATTCATGGAATATGCTTGAGACTTCATTTTGAGTCAAAACTATGCTCGAGAAATTCAGAACTGATGTGTTTCAGAGCGAACCAGAGAATATTATCATGACGCCTCACCATATATCTAGCTCTGACAGAAGCGATAAAATAAGACAGACACATAGCCGAACAGATAGGCACAAAAATTAATTCTTTCCGCGTACAATAAGCCATTACAATAAACACTGAGATCAAATAAATACACTCCCATAATACGCCTCACCATTTCACCTCCCAAACATTACATCTTTTCACAGCTGGTTACCAAACAACCCATGCCACACGCCAATGCGGCGTCTCGCAATTTTAAAAATATATGTAGATATATCCTAGACCTCACTTGAGTATACGATGTACAGGTATATCGTGAGGACTCCAATGCGGGAAAATATATAATTATCATTTCGTTTAAACTAGCCTACATCATCTCTCTTGCTAAGGTGTTGTGTCTGTAACCTAAGGTATCTGTGTGTAACCATGTTTATTTATATCGGCCTGAAAGGAGTTCTGCAAACTGTACATTAATTTTATCATTGTTGCAAGTGCTTTAAGCACGACGATGAATACCGCATACGATTCCGAGTGTCAGAAAATGCCAAGAAAGAGAAGATTAAGGAGTGGAATTGGAGTTTTAAAGGGGAAAAGCCGGTGAAATAAAAAGAGGGAGCTGAAATCGAAAGCGGCGAAGAGCTGATAGTGCAGAACGAAGAGCCTTAATTTACCTTCAATGTGGCTATCCATCATCATGATTTCTCAATTCCATTACGCAAGCGATAACATTACCCCTGGGGCTTAATTTAGCTGAGAGGAAACTTCCGCAAACTCAACGACCTTTTACGCTATTTAACGCTTGAGAATGACAAAAAAAATGATGCTATCATCGGTAAGTTGAAGAGAGGGTGGAGGATTAGGCAGTAACCATAAGGTTCCACGAAAAAATTAAGATGTTTGCTCTGGAGAACTCTCTCCAAAATTCTCATCTCCACTTCTTCAAGGGAGAATTTTAAGGATATAAGCAAGATGTTCCTACCACTTGTTTTTAACGATTCATCTGGAACACGAGTCCATGCTAAGGCTTCTACATCTAAATACTCTCTTATTATACATGTCACCATTTCACCTCCCAAAACCTTACATCTTTACACGGTTGGTAACCTACCACCCCCTGCCACACGCCCATGCGGCGGCTCGCGGGGTAGTATGTAGATGTAGGTTTACATGCTACCCTGTGAACCGCCGCATGGACGTGTGGCAGGGGTTCTTAGGACACCAGCCATTAAATATGTAAGGGATATGGGCTTGGGAGGTGAAATGGTGATTTTTATTATGGGAGTGTATTTAGTGGAGCTCAGTTTATATTGTGGTCGCTTATTGTGCGTGGAAAGAATGATCTACTATCTTACATACCTATCTATTCGGGAGTGTATCTCTCTGATTTTATCGCCTCTTACGGACCTAGAAGTGTAGTGTGGCGTCAAAATTATATTCTCTGTGATGCTCTGAAACACGCCTATACAGAATTTCTGAAACAAAAAGCTTAGGCCTATGCAACGATAGAAATTACAGCAACAGTTTTGTTAAACGTATGATAGGAAGGTCCTCGGATGAAGAAATAAAAGAGAGAAGCTACTTCGCTCTGATTAGGCAACACCTCGAATACGCCGCGAGCATTAGGGACCCTGGTCAAATAGATTTAACCAAAAAAATTAATGAAATACAAAGGAAAGCAGCGCGCTTCGTTAAAAACTGCTATTGGCATACATATAGTGTCTCACAAATTTTAGAGGGAGCCCATAGAGACTCGGAGGCTACATTCTAGGCTTAGGTTTGTGAGAAATTCAGAACTGATATTATTCAGAGGGACACAGAGAATATTATCATGACTCCTCACTACATCTCTAGGTCTGACGGATTCGATAAAATAAGAGAGATACACTGCCGAACAGATAGGAACAATAACTCGTCCTTTCCGCGCACAGTAAGCGACCACAATATAAACTAACCTCCACTAAATACACTCCTATAATTCATGTCACCATTTCATATCCAGAAAACTTACACCCTTACACGGCTGTTGACCTAACACCCCCTGCAACACGCCAATGAGGTGGCTCGCAGAGTGTTTGCAGATGTAGATGAATAAGTTCATGGCTATCAGACGGACTGAAAACACCACGTTTCCTGATGCCTTTGAACGGAACTGTATAATGGAACGCACCCCTACAAGGAAGAGAATAAGAGGTCGAACAAGGCTTGGATGGGGAAGCGGAACAAGCAGAAATGCTTAACATGGCAAATATACCAGCGAAAATAATTTATCGGATAACACACTTTGGGCGATAATATATTCAATCGATACTGCTTACACTCATTATTTTGAGGTCAGAATATCGGTTTAGAAAGGATAAACGATATCATGATTACGTGCTAATTTATTTTCATGCAGAATCATTCGCACCAATAGAATATTAGTAGGCTGACCGAATGAACGAATGTAGCTATTGACTGCCATGGGTTGCAGAAAGTGGCTGTCTTGGATAGATAGACTCTTTCCCAGCGAATTCCAGGATTGAATGCGGCTCGCAAAATCCTTCCTCCCAGTCGCCTCACAAGGCTGCAACCTCTGAGATCTTATTCCGAAAAAAAACAATTGAACGGTTGGTGGCGCGAGCAACACCTTTTCTGGGAAATCATAAAGGTTCATAAATGTCACAAAAGAAACAAAATCCCTCCATTAGTTTCGCAAGCCCCTAAAATTCGGGCCCAGTGAGTTAAATTCGCAGATCTTTTTTAAAAACTCCCTCTTTGTTCCTAATTGGGCACTATCCCAACACAGTATAAGTAACTACAATTGCCGGTGTCAGCTTTTTTTATCGTACAGAAAAATCACTTCCCGATTACATTATCACTCATCCACCGTGAGATGAAGGCTCAAGTCGAGTGTCACAACGCATTAAACATAGAGCCAGGAGAAAATTGAGCAACAGGTACTCAAAGATAGCACCACGAAAACGATACTTAGGAGTTTAAACACGGATTCATAATGTGTATTAAAACTCATTTTTAGTTATTTAAGCTGATAATCATAGTTTTCGACTTCGTGGCACCATTGTTTCACTGACTACACAAATTCAAGTCGAATGGCGTATCAAATAGTGCAAATGTTAAAAACTCCACTTCACCTTTCAAACACGAATCGTATAACCATATACAATGCTTCCAAGTTTGTATGCCTTCTTGGCTTAAGTTATTCTGTAACCGAGTCTCATTGCGCGACAATTGAAGGGTATGCGTCGATTAAAGCAACTTTCAAATGTTTGAATTATGCCTGTTATGAGCTTCGAAATTCTTAAGCTACCTTTTTTCCACATCTCTTTGCCACGTTCTATTCTTGTCGCTTCCTGGCGTATGTTCCAAAAAAAGTGGATCTTAATGTCTGGAACTCTACATTTCTCAAATTTTAAGGTATATCAGGAATTTTTCGTTTTCGCAACTTTTTAACCTAATTTTTCATTCCGCAACTCTCGAGGCTCAAAAATTCCGAAGCCTTCTTAAATAGGGTACCTGATTTTTTTTTTACCAGATAATATTGAATTACTTGCCATTTATTAAGTGCATTGCAAGAAACAATACACCGGGAGATAACAAAATTACTCATATTATGCCATTGCGTTTAGCATCTTAGGAGAAACGGATTTTTTCTAACCCCTATTAACATAGATAGTATTGAAGAACTACTTAAGCAGTGATTAGATCCATCAAAACAATCAAGTAACTGGGGAAAATTTTAGATATAAAATTATCATAATAAATACAAAGAGTAAAATGAAATAAAAACTCGGTTACTAATATTATTTAATCTCATTGTTTATGAAGACTTTCAATGTTTCAACGACTTTCAACGACCATGTTTCAATTTGAATTTCTGCCTAGAAGTGTATTTTGCACTTCTTGTGACTGAGGAAGTCAAATTTTTCTGTTTGAATAGACTCATGTTCCGGTGCCATGTCTCCTAATCAGTCAGCAGTGAGACGTCGGCCCGAACAGTTGAGATCATTGATGTTATACTGCTATATAAATCATATCATAAAAGTTTGAGTTATCATTATCGGAATCCGCCAGGTCCTTCAGAATCTTAATCTAGTGCATTTTTCGCACACTCTTGAAAAAAAGGGCAGAAGAGTTTCTCAATTAGACTGCTCCACTCCTCGAGTCCCTGTTACAAAATTTGCAGGGCTCGTCCCATGTGACCAAAATATATATTTTGAAAAGGTGATCGTTTTGATTTCTACATCAACATACTACCCCACGAGCCGCTGCATGGAGGTGTGGCAGGGAGTGGTAGGTCACCAGCCGTGGAAAGATGTAAAATTTTGGGAGGTGTAATGGTTACACGTACTATGGGAGTGTATTTAGAGGAGATTAGTTTTTATTGTGGTCGCTTATTGTGCGCGGAAAGAACGAGTTTTTTTACCTTTCTGTTCGGCAGAGTATTTCTCGAGGTGTGGCCTAACCAGAGCGAAGTAGCATCCCTCTTTGACCTCTCCATCCGAGGACCTTCCTATTGTAGGCTTAACAAAGACCAGCTTCTTTAATGCTGTGCCGAATGTGTTTTGTATGTGTGTTCCCCGCGATATATCTGAAGTTAAGGTAATTCCAAGATATTTTATTGTATTTGAAGATTTTATTTTTACTCCACCCACGGTGCAGGTATGGATTTTGTGTGATGGCTTTCGAAGGAAGTGAACTGTGGTGCATTTACCAATATTCAGCTCTAAACACCACTCCTGGCACCACGAATGAACGTTCTTTAGGCCAGATGACAGAACTTCAAAGTCCGCGTCTTCGCTTATTTCACGGTAGAATACTGTATCGTCTGCAAATAATCTTATTTTACTGCTAGTTCGTGAACTAAGGTGCTTGATATAAATAATGTATAAAAGAGTGCCAAACACGCTTCCTTGAAGAACACCGGATGTGACGTCAACCATAACAGAGCTAAAACCGTCAATAACTACTTTTTGTTTTCGATCACTGAGAAAGTCCCTTATTCATTTCACTATTTTTTTATTAACTCCGCATAAATAAAATTAATAAATTATTTTTTTGCGAGACACCTTGTCGAATGCCTTCTTAAAATCAAGGAATATCGCGTCGATTTGCTTATTCGATTCACCTGATTTTAGAATATTATGAAGGAAGAGCGCAAGCTGAGTTTCGCACGACCTGCCCTTTTGGAAGCCAAGCTGACTGCTGTGTAAGAGGTTACAATTATCCAAAAATGCCATAATATTGCTAACTAAAATGTGTTCGAGGATCTTGCATAAAATTGATGTTAACTTTACAGGCCTATAATTTCCTGGGTCACTTCTATTTCCTTTTTTAAATATCGGTGTGACATTGGCTATTTTCCAGTCTCGGGGCACCCTACCTTTGGATAATGATTTGCTAAATATAATTTCTAAGAATGGTGCAATCTGTGGCGCTAACTCCTTAGCTTATAAACTTAGCCGGTCGAGTTTGACTGCACATAGTGCTAGTCTTACTTTGTGGTTGTGAGACATGAACGGCTTTGAAAAAGGATATAAAACGGATTGAGGTATTGGAGATGAGGATATGGCGAAGAACGATGGATATTAGTTGGACAGACAGAGTGGGAAATGAAGGGTATTGACCAGAGTGGGGGAGATAGATGGCTGATAAAGACAATTAAAACAAGGAAGCGAAACTGGCTGGGACATATATTGAGAAGAGATTGTTTTATGAAGGAGGTATTAATTAGAAGGGATGTTGGAAGGAAAGGGTAAGCGACGAAGAAGAAGAAAGAAAATGACTGATGATTTAGAAGAGGAGACAGGCTACGCGGGGCTGAAGAGGAAGGCACAAGACAGAGTTATCTGGTGGAGAGGCTACTGAGGACCTGATAAACAGCAGTCTACCAATGATGATGATGAGAGCTAGTCGGGCGTTTCTATTCTGGACTACTCTCCTAGCGTTTACTTTCGCTTGTCGGACACACTATCGCCTCCCCACTGAGGCTGTAAGGCAGACAACAGACTCGGCACATCGAAAAAATAAATTCACCCCATTCTCTACCATTCAGGGCGTCCTCCTCCACACATTCATCAGAAACACATTCAATTCTTTCAGGGGCGCGAATTCAGAGTTGCGAATGAAATTTGCAAAGTCATGTTCTCATTGCCCAGAGGGTTCCATCCGACTTCTCTCTCACCCTCTCTCTCTCTCGAAAAATTAATCGATTTGTGCCGAAGTGACTGTGGTGAGCAAAAGGTAGAGAGAAGTTCATTGTTTTTCCTGTGTGGCAGGTCAGTTCATCTGTGACGCGGAGGGTGTGATTGACGTGCATGGCTAAAGGAAATAGAGGCTGAAAGTGTAAGTGTCACCATAGCCGCCATAGATAAGTCGAAGGACGACGTCATTCAACGAAATTCAAAATAATAATTCGGAAATTGCACTGATGGAAATTTAAAATGTTTGATTTGCTAAAATTCGACTTATTTTTCCGATTTATTTTTTTCCGGTGCCTCCAGGGTAATTTTTTCAATATACATTCTCAAAGTCGCATGTAGAATTCAACCTGTGGAGATGATTAAACAAGTACGTACTTAGCAAAATTACGTATATGCACTATGAACACCATCAACACCTATATAACACTTCTATTTATCTTCCAACATCCCCTACCACACGTTCATTCGGCGGCACTCAGGGTAGTATGGAGATGCAGATGTAGTTGTAGAAATATTTAAATCATAAATCAAACTGGACATTCAAATAGTTCTGTCTCCGTCCGCGAAGATAGAGTCTAAAATTAAAGGAAGGAACAATTATTTTTTAACCTTGAGAAATCGAAATATGGTAACGATACAAGAGTATAACATACATACATTCCAATCACGCCGTTCCCTTCCAGGGTAGGCACAGCCACTAAATTTCACTCATAAATACATGTTTGTACACCTAACTCTGCGTCAACAATTTCCTCCATACTGACCTCTCCTTGCAAACCTCTTTTGTCTCATTTACCCCTATACACTGTTTCATACACGCCATCCTGTTTTTTAAACTCCTCATATTCCTCCTCCTAAGAATTTCCTCAACCAAATTCAACCACAACTTTCTCGGCCTACCTCTACCTCGCACACCGTTCATTTCATTTTCATATATCTGTTTCGTTATTTGACTCTCATCCATTCTCTCAACATGGCCAAGCCAACGAAGCACGCTCCTTTCATACACGTCCATTACTGGAGCATTTAACTCACATTTATTCATGATCCTCTCATTCCTGACCCTATCCATCCTACTTTTGCCGCAAATACTCCTCAGATAACTCATACCCACGATGTTTAGTCTACTCTTATGGCTATTCTGACATACCCGTTTCACTACCATAAAACAAAGTGGGGAGAAGTACACTTTTGTACACGGCAATTTTTGCTTCCTTAGACAGGCACTCATTTCTTGATATGCTTCACATACTACCTACCAATTTCTTTCAACTCCTAAATATGGAAAGCAAATTAGTTGGTTCAAACCCAAGCTTTTTAGTCTATTTAAATCATGTTTTATAATTAAAACTGAATATTTTTAAAAATATTAATAACTAATGGGATTCCTGAGTGAAATCTGTAAAAAAAACAGGCGAATCGCCGTCCCTTTAATCCAGGTCAAAGTATAGCCAGCAGGCGAAAAGATGTCTCCTTATGTTATTGAGCAAAACTTGCCAAGGAATACAGTAAAACCGTCCACCCGACGGACTGGGTACTTCGTATTCAGCACTCTCCACATTATACCCAAGAAACGAACAGGATTCCCATAAAAGAAACTTGGTACTCTTTTCGAGGATTTGAACCCACGTATTAACCATGCATAGTCACATGGGTAGGGATCCATTATTTAAGCTACCACATCAACCAAAACCTCTGAGGAAAAGGATGAAAAAGCAGAAAATAACCTACCATGGGTTCCTGAGCCGTATCTTTGGTGTCCACACTTGGAGGAGATAACAACTTCTGGGCTGTGACGAAACGTGCAACGAAAAGTTACTCTCGGAACAGATGTTAAGACGAAGCCAGAGGGTGACTCCGCCACGGTTCCCAGTACGACCCATAAACGGTTTCATCGCTCTTTGAACGGTCGAAGGGACCGTGTGACGACCGCATCCAGCGAACAACGTCCACCTTTTGGACCCTCATAAAGGGTTTATAAATGACGCTGGTCTCAAGCTGTAAGCCTCCGTTGTCATCTTCCAGGCTTAAGCCGACACTGCGCGCCTTGCATCCACGGCCCCCAGACATCTCCTCCTTCCTCAACGTAATGCTCTAGGTGTTCTGTACTAATACTACCACAAATTTCATCCCACCTGCATCAAATAACACCACTGAAGGTTAAAAGTGTCACCCCTCTGTTGTCATCTTCCTGGCTTTAGCCGACACTGCACGCTCTACTCCCACGGCCTCCAGACATATTCTCCTTCTCCAATGGTATACTAAGTGTTCTGTTCTAATATTTCCACAAATATTACCCCATTGGCATCTAATATCACCACTGAAGAATAAAAGCGTCGCCAGTGATTTCAACCTCATAATCAGCGAGGGATTTCAACTAATTGCACATCTATCTGAAGACTTAATGCCTCACGCAGGCTTACCGCATTGGTCGAGTCGAGGGTTATATGCGCGATCAAATTTCAATCATCTTTGCTCGTCACAGTTTGGGCGATTTTACAAACTACTTGTGTGCTTTATGGGCGATTGTCATTTGGATAGTGAAAAAAATTGAAGGATGGAGCTTGCTTTAGAAAGACATTTACAGTGCTAATAGCTAAAGGGATGGCTAAGGATGTTTTTGTAAACTATTGCAACCAAACTAGTAAGTGTAGATCCATTGAGATAAAAGCCACCTGGGGTTTTTCATTCGCTACGGAGGGTTAAAGAAAAAGGTGAAATGTTACAATAGAAATTCGGTGGGCATATGTTGAAAAGTTGCGATTCCATCATTGAAAATTACAGCAAGTAGTGGTTAAGTTTTATTGCCTTTTCATGCCATATTTATTTACTCAAAGCCTGATGAAACACTCAAATGCTGCTGTCCTGAAATCTGTGCGATGGAAAGTCAAGGGCGGGAATTTTAAGTTCGCCTTACTTGTGATTTGGGCCCAACTCATTCGGCAATCCTGACCCCACGTAAGGTGTGGAGATCATCATTATTATTACATTCGGGGCATTTAATGTTACAAAAATAATATTTATTAGAACAAATACTTCAAAATTTATTTTTTATAGATAATAAACTGAAATGCAATGAATGACATTGATGATTTAATATTTTACAGTCAAAATTAAAGCACCATATTTTATCACCAGCGATGAATTTGGGAGTTTCCCAGAAACATCCTCAGGCACCTAGCGCTAAAGACTAAGGAAGTAGACGCGTCACTGTGACCAACCTGATTTTTACGATAATTCACATTTAGCAGAGAGAATGCATATAAATAGGGGCTAACTTTGTAAATTCGCCAGAATACTTATATTAACTTGCCAACAAAATTTTTCGACTCGTTAAATCATTTTCCTTTTGTAAAGATTGGCCAGCGAGTTAACCTCTGGAAATTTATTTCAGACTTAGCAAGGCTTATCTCATTTTATATAATAAATGAAGTACGCCAGATACCAGAAAACGTCAAGTAGGTATATGAATTTTTGAGACGTTTAAAAAGAAAACTTTTACTTAAGAATAGACATTGAAGTTTTATGATGCCATGGGTGCACCATTTAATTTACGATACAATAATGAATTAAGTAAAAATTAAAGGTAACGTTGTTTCAAAAAGTATTTGTTATACCATAAAAGATATCTCCTGTAAGATGTAATGATAGCTTTAAAAATTGGGAAAATTTTTCGTAGTGCAAACTTGTACATTAGGAATGAGTTACTAAGGCATTTCCTTGAAATATTCATGTTTAAAAACCATGCGTTAACTAAGAATTGAAATGTTGATCAATATGAACTTGCATACAATAACTGTCTCCAATCAAACAGAGTCATGGCCTTTCTTGCCCATACACCATCTATATTAGTTAGCTCTGTATATACTCAGTTCATATCTGTACATATACTGGTTTCAGGCTTGATGGAGAGGAATCGGAACATAACTAAGTATGAAAAAATAGGCAACTTCCACTGTGATAAATTTATTCCGACCGGTTTCGCCTTTTACAGCATCTTCAGGTCTCCCTAAAAAGCAAAACCGGTCGGAATAAATGTTATCACAGTGGAAGTTGCCTATTTTTTCATACTTAGTTATCTCTGAATTAATAATGTACAAAATGCTTATTTTGCACCATTCAAACGTACGATTTATCAAATAATCACTGGTCATAATTTACGCCGAAGGCTCTCAGCTTTGCGTCTAATGAACTTGCTAAGAATATAATTTTCACGTGCCAAAATAATCACATAAAATAGTGTAAGGAACAACCAATTTTGTCTCTACGCGTTATAGCCTCCGAAAAAAATACCGGAACTATTTCTCTACGACTTGCATAATGTTAGTTTAATCGCTGAAAATGGAGAGCTACGTCAAATTTGAGTAAAAGGTCCGAACCATGTTTCAATACAACTAACTTCCGACGTGTTATCAATTTTCTCCCCCAAACTTAAAAAAATTCATATCCGTTTTCAACTGAATGGATAGTTTGCTAGGTATTAGAAGCGTTTCAAAATAACCCTATTGTGCAACATTTGCAGGGTGATCTCTGTACCATTACCATCCTACGTCCACTGGCTAAAACTCCGTTAAGTGGTCGATCCCCTTTCCATACAGCCAGCCAAAAGTTGAGGAGCGGAGCATTATCTCTTAAGGTAGAACGAGCGATATACTATTTCACCTCAAAATCAATATTTTTTTATTTAAAAGAAATAAACCTTATTATACCCAAATATCAGGTACCTAACGCACTACTTTCAGAGATGATTGCGAAAAAATAACTAGCCGTTTTAGGTGGGAAATAACACCAGTGTGCACTCATGACATAATTTAAATAATTATTAATTCCTGGCTTCAAGGTATCGTTCAACAATAAACAGTATATTATTTTTTTATGTTTGCTCCCCTAAATTAAAAAATAAATCAAATAGTCAACTCAGTAATTTTTTCAGTACCACAAAAATACCTTCCGTTGGGGAGTAGTCAAAATGTACTGCGTGAAAAAAATCAGTCAAATAAATAATAGAGCATATGTTTATTTAGTCACTGAGAAAATCAGTCGCGTAATAGTATATTATCACTCTTGCAACATTTATTTCATGCCTCTCGCAGCTGCTGAAATTAACACGTGAAATTTGAAGATGGTCTCTGTTATGAATAGGTAATACCTCCCTCAAACTACCTTAAGCCCAAGGCCACAGCAATCTGGTTTGATTCTTGTCCAGCTCTCCTCTAGAACATCATATTGACCCCTCCTATATGATAAAACATCAGGGAAGTTACTCCTCCCACGCTCCATCACATAAAGAGATCATTGTATCCTAGATACAGTAACTCTGCCAACGACTTCGACTCAATTACGTCACTCGGTGTCGTTTTCCCTCTTCCGTCGGAAGCTGGGCTATTATGCGTTACGCGATACGACCACCACCCGTTGCCCTTGCCAACCGATAAAGCAGCGACTGCTAGCTACCGACCGTCGCTCCAGCATCCCTCTCTTACCTTCCGCCCACTTAGTCATCATCTCTCTTTCCTTCTCTTTTGATTGATCTGCCTCTCTCTGAGTAAGGGTCCTTTTGCTCACTGATTCGCGTGGCCTTTCCGCAATCGGAAATACGAAGACACAGAGCAACAGGGGGGTGGGGGGAGGGAGGCGAGTCACTGGAACCTCTGGCCTCTGGAGAGGGACCGCAAGAGCCGGGAAGACATTCTCTTTTTGAATCCTCCCTTTATGAATGTCTCAATCATTCCCGGGTTTACTTTTGGCCTTTTCGTAATTCGAATTCCAATATCAAATCGAGACACTTTTACTTCGTGTCGCGAAAGATGCGATGCATCGTACATCGTACCTTGGAATTACCTTTACTTCTGATATAGCGTGGGGAATACATATACAAAACATATGCAGCAGTACAGCATTAAAGAAACTAGGTTTTTAAGCGCATAATAGGAAGGTCCTCGGATGAAAAAGTCTAAGAGATGATACTTCACTCTGGTTAGGCCACACCTCAAGGACGCCGCGAGCATTTGGAATCCTGGTTATACAGATTTAACCAAAAAAATTAATATAATATTAAGGAAAGCTGCACGCTTCATTGAAAACTGCTACGGGCGAACATACAATGTTTCACAAATTTAAAGGGATTAAGGTGGGACTCCATAGAGACTCGTAGGCTACACGCTAGGCTTGGATTGCTCGAGAAATTCAGAACTGGTGTGTTTCACAGCGACGAAGAGAATATTATCATGACTCCTCACTACGTCTCTAGGTCTGACAGAAGCGATAAAAATATGAAACATACACTGTCGAACAGATAGGTACAAAAACTCGTTCTTTCCGCGCATTATAAGCGACCATAATAAAAACTGAGATCCACTGAATACATTCCCATAATATACGTCACCATCCTCCTCCCAGAACCTAATCCCTTATGTCTCTACACGGGTGGTGTCCTAACACCCACAAAGTAAGGGAGAGAAACAAAGAAATAATATGTCTGCGGACATAAAGAGTGTCAGGAGTTACGAAGAGCTGAGAAAGTAGCACAGGACAGTGTGACATGTAGAGAACAGTTCAGTTGAATCCTATCAGAGGACAGATTCACCGTTGAAGAATAATTTGCATTAATAAAATGATCATACGAATGCGAACGGAACGACATAGGAAAGCATCGATTGCAGAATTTTGACGATTTTCGAAATAGCTTGGTGCATTCTTTACTTACGTTATTCATTATAATTTTAATTAATTTATTATAATTTTAATGTGAAAGCAGAACCATCATCTACAGGTATTGATACAAATCAAAACATGACTACACATCTCTAGAAGATAGAAGTTAACACATCGATAGAAGTTAACTCCCGAGAGTAAATCTGCCTAAAACTGGAAATGTCGTTTAATATATGCACTCTGCTGGGCGTACACCCCTTTTTCCTCTGCCTCTGTAGAATATTCCACCAGCATCTTCTCTCAACATTTGAACGCCCAGCCCCACTCTTCTTTCAATAGTCACACAAACCACCTCTGCATATTCAGATCCCCGACACGAATATCCTTATCTAGCTTCAGGCTAGGCTGCTGTTATTACGGCAATCTCCGTAAGTGGTACCTAACCGCCTGGACCTTACCGCCTGCGTGTCCAAACAGTGATACAAATTAGTTCGAGACCATCTGAATTTCTACCAAACATGGTTTAATTGCACAGAGATTTTATTTTATAATTGCACACTCTTTGCAGATATCCCAACTAGCAGGCTAATATATTTCCGCGAATATGAAACCTCAATTCTGATCCTTGAAATTCTAGATTAATTTTTCAACGAAAAGTACCATTAAACGCTGTAGCATGAAAATAATTTAATTTTTTAAATTCATTAGCACATATCATTAATCCTGTTCCAATTTTTATCTTAGAAATTTTTTTTAAAGATCAAGGTATTATGGAATTAAAAAAACTGAAATTATTTTCATAACGTAATATTGATCCTTCAAGTTAAGCCTGATACTGTCACTCGTAACTTTTTTTTTATGATTAGATGATATTTTTATTTTTTTATTGACTAATATAATACTGTGAAGTAAGGCAATCAACCAATTATAGGTTCACTGGAGTTTTCTAATAGGTAACAAATGTAACTTAGTTGTATGATCATCTGCGACAGGCATGATGCAGAAGCAATATAAGATGTCCAAGGACTGGAACCCACGACTATTAGTGAGCTAGGCTGGTACTTTATCAACGAGGTGAATATGTTTGCCCGTTTACTTCAATATCCTGGTCATATTCCCGCCCCACAAATATGGAACACCTATGGGAACATTTTTTAATTTTGGGTGGTTTAATAATGACGAGAGGAGATGACTCGTGGGATTACTACAGTTCATCCGTGAAAAATGAGTCAAGGATAAAAGGAAAATAATACGGGAAATAAGCGGCGTAAGACGAAATCCAGAGATTACCACTTATCCATTCATAGCGAGAGGCTGCAAAGCTTCAAATATTTTTTTGCGTAGGCGTAACTATTCATTCAACATTTTCTGCGGAGGCGTTGCCATTCATTCGACGTCGAGGGTGGTTTGAATTCATCCCTCCTACGAACCGTTATAAGATAATGGATATTAAATATCGGAATATCCTTCCTGGAAACACCAACAATATCCTCCGGATATTGAAAAAATTAAATTTCAATCTTAATATCAGGTGTCAAGCGAGGACAAAAATATTAAATATCTCTTCTTTCAATTAAGACCCTATTTTAGAGACCCTACCTTAGAGTTACATTCAAGATAGTATCTATGAATTTGGCACCAATTTTTGGGTGTTGGCCGACAGCATGCGTCACTTACGCCATAAAGAAATGGGTAACATTATGAGAGTAGGGTTAGGAGCAAAATGTAAAACGACTGATAAATCGTCATTTATTTCATATTTCGTCCACTTAAGTAAATGCATGCACAAAGTATCATTTAACCGTAAGATAAACCTGAAGTTAAATAGAGTTAAATCGAAGGATGTGCAACACTTGGAAAAATAGTATTTTCCACTTTATATAAATGCCATTTTCGTAAAAAAAAAGGATTTACATTGGGCTCATTTTCTAAGGAAATTTAATAATACATCTTATATTCCTGCTTATTAACTGAGTAATTCTTCGTCCGCTTCACTAGTTTGTTAACATAGGAAACAAAGTGCATGCAATTTCTACTCGAATTTGAATTTGTCTTTCACAGCTACGCTACAACTGTTATATACCATCTTAAACGAGCACCATTTATCTTTATCATCACACACAGGGAACTTGAAAATGATGAAAATTGATCACGTGACTATTTTACTAATATATATATATATATATATATACACACACACACTTTAATGGCAGAAAAAAACAAATGCAGATGGATAAAAATGTAAAGCTTGAAAGGAAAAAACACCATGGTCCAAGTGGGTGTTCGTATCACTGATTTTTCCTTGTAATGAATTACCATGGTAAATGACTAGTAATCCAAGCGGGAGATAATCAATAGAACTGCGGTTATAACTAAAGTGAAACTGCACTAACTCGAAAGGGCGAAGTAGTCTGCTACTACACCAGGGTTGAAATTCGCTATGAAAAAATCATTTGACTTGACCGGGATTCGAACCCGGATCTCCCAGTTGCCGGTCAGGTGTGTTAGCCAGTTCCACAACAAGCCATCTTCCTTCAAGGCGAATTTCGAGGGGGGTTTATGCGAACTAGATGTTCAGGCCTCAAGTCTACATTGCAGCACATGAGACGAAGTCGTGCTTACAAAGCCACTGTCGCGGTGGATAAACCCAACATTGTCGTTATTAAAACGACGAAATTGACAAATTTCCAAACATTGCATGTAACAAATGATGTGGTAGGAAGTCACTCGCACGGGTGCATATACACCAGGGTTGAAATTCGCTATGAATAAAATCATTTGACTTGACCGGGATTCGAACCCGGATCTCCCAATTGCCGTTCAGGTGTGATAGTCAGTTACACCACCAAGCCATCTTCCTTCACGGCGAATTTCGAGGGGGGTTTATTTGTTACATGCAATGTTTGGAAATTTGTCAATTTCGTCGTTTTAATAACGACAATGTTGGGTTTATCCACCGCGACAGTGGCTTTGTAAGCACGACTTCGTCTCATGTGCTACAATGTAGACATGAGGCCTGAACATCTAGTTCGCATAAACCCCCCTCGAAATTCGCCTTGAAGGAAGATGGCTTGGTGGTGTAAGAACACACCTGACCGGCAATTGGGAGATCCGGGTTCGAATCCCGGTCAAGTCAGATGATTTTTTCATAGCGAATTTCAACCCTGGTGTATATGCACCCGTGCGAGTGACTTCGTACCACATCATTTGTTACATGCAATGTTTGGAAATTAGTCTGCTACTGTTACTGGAAATTTAATGGAGTATAATATTGGTGTAAGTATCGAATAAAGAGCATTTATCCTCCTAACGACGCTTATGCCAGCAGGAAAAACGATGTTTTAACAAATATATTCAAAGGAAAAAGTAGAATTCAGTATCTGTGTTGACTCAAAAAGTAGAGATAAAGCATCCTTGAGGGATTGGAGGAAGTTAAGGACAAACTATGGGGCTCTTAACATACGGCGTAATGGGGTTAGTAATTTTTATGGACCATTCAGTAGCTTGCGTACATTTCCTTTGCTGACTGCAACAAAAATGTGACACGTGCATTTGAAATTGACATTCCATCGAAAAATATTCACCAATACTGGGATTCAAATCCTGGTTCCACGTATTGGAAGCCTATGGTGAAGTCACCTCGCCAACCAGGTCCCTTCCCTTAGAATTGTGACTGTGTTCCTTCAGAAGTTTCAAAAACTGTGATTCATCCAAAATTCAATACAACGGTAATCGTTCCTATCGTAAATTCAGTTTTCATGGAGGTAAGGCTCACCAATAGAATATTATATGTACAATTATTTTATCAAGAGAAATCAATTCTCTAACGGTAACAGTAAATTCACCCATACCTATTGACTTGTCAGCTTATCAAGTTTTCATTTTTATAAATACATTTGTAGTTTTCTCCTGGGAATGAGAGATCTTCGAATAACTTCCATTCATCATGTCCGTTTATCTGGATTGACATGATTTCAACTTCTCAGCTTTTAACCGGGCGATAGACAAGACAACACTGAGATGTTTTGATTCATATCGAATGACTTGTGTCAAAACGATCTCCTCACATGTGAACTCTTGAATGTTTCGTGAGTGGTAACACTTCATCGGGATAAGAATGGAAAAGTCACGGTCATCAATATGTAGGTTAGATTCGCGAGATAATCCAGGAGAAAAATTTCAGCGCTTGTTAAACCAGGCATTCACAAAAAATGTAACCCGTATTATGTTGCTCACGGTTCATATGACGAAAACTAAAGGAAAATGCTTACATAAAATTGTCAGGAGCATCTCTCGGGGTGCTTCGACAAAAATAGGTCGAATGGGTATGAGAACTATTAGCTGCAGACCCAAGATTGGTTCAATAAACAGCAAGAAAATTGTTTACCAAAGAGCAGGACAGTTAATACAAGCAAAAAATGAATTCAGGTGAAAAGATAGAACATCATCAACCCTTGCGTACAGTTGTCTGGCCGTTTAACACACAAGTGTTAAAAAATCCGAAATTTTTTCTTCTACCAGAAATCAGCAATCCCAGGAATTAGCCCATTTATGCTAGGCTAAAAGATCCCCATTACGCCTACTCGGTTTCCACACTCCCCTTAAGTGAGTGAGACTAGGATTTTATCCCAATTTTTTTATGCTTTGCATTTTTTCAAAAATGGACATTATTGAAAGTGTTTGGAACCGGTAGCCGTATTAAATAAGTTCACCGGAGCAAAGATTCCTCTCGGGATTCATGGAAATATAGTCGAAATTTCCTGATCGCAGTTATACTCTCTTTACATAATTGTAGTACTATGCATTCATATAAGGCTAGCGGATATCGTAAGTATACAAGAGAGGGTTTTTATCCCAATTTTTTATATCTTTCGCGTTTTTTCTGCAGTTTTTGTAATTTCGTAATCGTCGCATTCCAGCGTAGTATGGATATCCGAAGTAAAAGCAAGTGGGATACTATCCCATTTTTTTAAAACTCGATTTTCGTACTCCCCTTAAAAATCACGTTTGGGTCAAAATGACCCGTCTGGGCGTTAAGGCGGTTTTACACGATGCTTCATTGCATATTGACAATCAAACTGAACTGAGCACACATAAAATCACCTACATCTACATCTACATCTACGTGATACCCTGCGAGCCACCACGAGGGTGTGTGGTAGGGGGTGAAGATCACTAAACATGCACTATTGACATGCAAGTAGGATATTTAAGGGAGATTTAAGGGAGATATCATATCGTGTTAAGGGCGTGATCGTATAAAATTGCGGAATTGAACTGGATAATTAGTTATTAAAAGAGAAATTAGTATAATTAAGTCAGCAGTAAGGAGTATTAATAATTGAAATAAGTACGATACTTATTTTTCATCAGATTCTTGGCTCCAACCACTAATCTTAAACCAGGCGTGTTGAGTTTTTTGAAAGAAGATTATCCTCGGGGGAGCTTTGTTTTGAGAAAACATTTTCCAGAGACCTTCAGAACAGGTTTTCTATAGATTTTTCACAAATTATATGCAAAAAACACAATGATTATGTTAAAACAAAATGATCTAATTTATTTACATATCGTAGTACGGCGAATTCCCAGACACCGCTCCTGCGCAAACACAGGCTCCGAGGAATCTTATCCGATTTAAGTTCCAATATTGGCTCCGAATTTTTCGCACTGGTTTCAGAACTGAATTCAGTGCTGAGCCAAGCGTCGTGCAAAGCGGTCTTTAGAGTACAAGATATCTAAAGCAAATAAAATCACGGAGAAAAGATTGATCGTGTAAAGTGGCCTCTACTCCTGACCTCCCAACGCCCACTACACCCTCTTAGACGACATAAAATCCCTCATCCCACGCAACTGAAAATACCCACGAACCCTCTCTCCTTCATTCTCGCTCCCTCCCCCTCCTCCTCTGACGAAAATCCACCCCCTCCCCCACATCTTCCAGAGATCTCCGCCCCAGCCCGCTCCGCCCGCTTCCAGAGATCTCTCTTCATTTCGGACACACCCTAGCCAAGGGCGAACCGCTGCCCACCTCCTTCCTCCAACGCCCCTCTTCTTCGCGTGACGCTACATCCGTTCAAGAAGCTCCCACCGCTACTGCGTGAGTCAAAGCAAATACTATCATTCCCACTTTCTTTCCAAATTACTCTTTTTTTAATCATCCCTTTGCTGATGGAATGCGTTGGCTATTGAACACTAAAACTAAGTTAGTTTGAGAGGAATATAATTTTACTTAGAACTCAATGAATTTGGTTTCATTATAAATGAAAATATATCACCCTCCCATTGGCATAAAAAATTCAAGCCCTAACCACATTACTTTCCGAGATATTTGCCAAAATATACCAGCCACTTTTACATGGGAAATAGTACGTGTATGCACTCCAGAGAGTGCCTTATATTATAAATGAGGCATTTCCTACACTCAGATCTCGTAAAAAAATCAAGTGTGTAGTTTGTGTGTTTTCTCAACTATTTTTGAAAACTAATCATATTGTCACCGCAGTAAATTCTTCGTGATCAAAAAAAACCTTTCGCTTTGATGAAGTTTAAAACGTACCGCGCGAAAAAAATTAGTAACGTTGAATAATTATTTAGATTTTTTTTTCATTTCATTACTTATAATTACTGCCATATAAAACTACATTATTGCACCGTTAATAATGCAATATTTAATTCGTGTGTCTCACAGTTGGAGAAATCAAAACGTGTATATCGAATATGGTGTCTGTTATGATTTAGGGAACTATTTCGCTCGCACTATCTTAATAGTTACCCCAACGGAGAAAATCAAGTCCAAAAATCGTGCATTTCGAGTGGAAAGCTAGTTTGCAACTATCATATTTCTCTAACGAGTAGACTCTCAAACTCTAATTCTTTCAAATCCTTCACAGTACTTTTAAGTATCTTCATATTCTCTTAGCACCATTTTCTTTACGGCTCCCTCAACGGAGAAAATGAAGTCCAACTATGTTTGACTTAGAGCGCGGAGGAATTTTTATTACCTCCTAGAAAATGCATGTTAGGTTCAACTCGCATACCAATAGCTAAGATTATTCTTCTACTTTTCTAATTTACATATCTATCAAAACATAAATGAATTCATTTCTGTATGCAGTTTTCTCGAGTCGAAACCGGTTTTTTGGAAGGAAAAAATGTCGATTTCAAGGTATATTCCAACAATAAAGAGATGTAAAACGGATAAATAAGAATAAAAATATTTTTTTTCTATTACGTTTAAAATAGTATTCAGTATCTCTCTTGGTTAGTTCTTGAGATATTACGAGTAACGTAAGCATCAACATTGTCAAAAACTGGCAAGCGGCTCCTTGGGAAAATGGCTGCCGCGAGAAAACAGAGTGGGATAAATTTTAGAAGATGAAGCATTCAACTGCCATTAAATGTAAGTATTCGTCGGCAAAAATTGGATTTTTAAATATAGGCCAAACAACCAATTAATTTTTTATTGGATCATATATTGGCATTGAATTGTCCTTTGTTTACATCTCCTTTTTGTTTACTTGTTCGATGCGTTGCCACCTTGGTTACCCATTAACCCCATGTAAAACATTTTGACGTTTTAGAGTAAATCAAGGGAAATTGAGCTCTACGGCCTCTCTACATAACAAAATAAAAAGTCTCTCCAATGGCCGTAAAAACTTGACTCATTTTACTTTTGTCGTAGATTCTCGCAGTTTATTTTAATTTAAATAAAAAGTGTCTTTTGGATTTTCTGCGTTGTAATTACTATTTCAGCAGCAACAGAAAGCCTGACGAAGCGGGCAGAATAGCCAGGCAAAACTGTATCTGAAATAGTAATTATAATGCTGATTATGATCTTATTTTCTTGCCCCAATTTAACATATCCCAACATCTCGCTAAAATCTTTGGATCCGTTTTTGAGGAAAAAAATCCAGATTGACGCATAGAATGGCTCGTTCAACAGTATATAATAAACGCCATTAAATAAACGCCAATAAACGCCATAAAATAAACGCCAATAAACGCATTTCCATTAAGGTTCCGCCGAAGCCACCAGTCTGACGAAGACGACCGCTACTTGGAATTTGCCCTTTAAACGTCCATTCTCATAATGACTGCAGAAGTCGCATTCGCGGTGGGAAATAAAAGAGAGATTCAAGACACACAGGATGGAAAACGCGGGTTTCCTTCTTTCGCCACTCACGGCTCCCTCGGCGCGCCTTCCGCTGCTGCGACTGACAGCTATGGGAGTCCTTGACCCACTTGCCAGCTGAATGGAGCGATACCCTGCCGCGACACAATCTTTCTTACGGAGCGTGCCCTTCGTGACACCATCTCCTTCCCGCCACTGCGGTGTTCGCTAGTGTTCGCAATTCTACGCGAAGGCGGAGGACGCTTCCGCTATTTTCGCGCGCCGTCAAATAGGTGCAGTCAAATGGCGCTCCCTTTTCAGTCAAATGCACATACATCCAGGAAATCGTCCCATCTTCAGATTGAATCGCGCCGATAGATCACGCTGGATCGGGCACTTCCTTTTAAGGGAGGCTAGGAACTGCTTCCTTCAGTAAAGCAGATTTGGGGCTTATGATGCCAAAGAGCTAAATAAGCAGGTTTCTTGGTTCAATACGCGGTCAAATTAATTGTGACCGGGTTTTGAATCAACCCATCCCAAAACCCCGTCCTCATCTTTTTTCTCGATGGTTCGGAGCCACTGCCTCTTTCACTTATGGTCTCTCACGGGATTAAGTGCTCAGCACAGGTGCCCGGGGATTCGTCCGGTGAATCCTTTTCTACTTACTACACCCTTACGACAGCAAATTTCAATTATATCACCTCATATGATGTAACCCTCACGATAGCTGGTGGCACAGGCGCAGGGAACACACTTAAAGACATTGGGGGTTACTTAAATCAGTCCACTGGGTGAGGGTCCATTCAGCGTTTGGGTCTAATTTCTTATAACTGGTCCCTTCAGGTGAACACCTGGTAGGTGAATTAAGTTTCGAGTATTCGGCGATATTTTGTGGAAATGCACCACAGATATCATGATCTCAAAAAGTAAAAGGTTATTGTTCACCCTTCACAGAAATGATTTTATTTTCCGACCTAGTTTCGACATTAGTTATGTAGTGACCTTGAAAAATGACAGCTAATGTCGAAACAGGTTGGAAAATAAAATTATTTCTGTGGAAAGTGAACAAAAACCTTTTCATTTCTGAGATCATGATATATGTAGTGGGGTAGGTACGTGCCCTTGTTTATTTTTTTTTACATCCCCGCGAGCGTTTCGCCTCACTAACACCACCGCTCTTTCTCCGTAGAAACCAAAAATGCCACAGTTCCCACCTTTTCCAAGCACAACTCCACAAAAAATAGCTCTATGAAATAATAAGTTACACTGCAATTTAGCTTGCTTGGAAACAGCTTGGGTGTATACAAATTTCAAGCTCACCTGAGAAGTATACTGAAAGTACAAATGATTTTCGATTGTATTAAAAGAAACAGGTTTCAATTACACATTTTTCACATGGAGAACATACTTTTGAGGAGATAACACTGACTATGTGGATATTTTAAACAGATGATTTGGGGCTGAAAGAGGCACAAACAGCACCGCAGGCTGAATGAGATTCCGCGGTCAATTTTGCATTAGGGTTCTGTGGTCCATATAAGTTCTTAATGTTGTACTGATAAACAAAATGAAATATGGCTAAGCTTGAAAGACATTTGGGGAATAAAGAAGGTTCAAATCATCAAATAATTGTTAATAGTAAGAGTAATATGCAGAGACTAAATTTCATATCGCAAATCTCGATAATCGAACACGAAAAATGAACGCTGGCTTTCTATGGCCATGTGACAGGATTTTCTCCATAACAATGATGAACCGGCTATTCTTCCCAACGAGATGTTGACGAATAATTACGCGGAAAGTCATCATGCCCGTAATGTGGAAGTCTGCGAAACCATTTTCAGTACTTCAGGGATACATCAGGACATCGGGGATTCAATGTGACGGCGCATGGATCGCATGACGCATGGATCCATGCTAAAGGAGAGCATTATATAGGTACAGTCGGATTCAAATGTATTGCAAAGAATCGAGCGGCGCCACTTACGCTTCTCAAGGAAATCGAGTTGCACTTATGGCGCTGCTATTCTTTGCTATGCAACGCTATCTATTCAGCTGTTTATTTGCACGTATTTAAATTGTAACAGTTGAGCAATTGCTTGTTTTGTGCTAACTTGTTATAACATAATATGATCAGCTCGAATAACAATGACATGCTGCGACGTATTGATTATTTGAAAACCCAAACTTTATTATTAAACACAGACCGTTCCTGGCACACAATATACCTACGGCAAATACTACATAATGTATCATTTAGAGTGACAGTTGTGATTAATAAATAACAATTATCCATACTCAAATCGTAAATCCAAACCGAAACGAAAGTGTAATAACAAATTAGCACAAAGTATGCAATTGATCAACTGTTATCATTTGAATACGTGCAAATAAACAGCTGAATAGATAGCGTTGCGTAGCAAAGAATAACAGCGCCGTAAGTGAAACTAAATTTCCTTGAGAAGCGTAAGTGGCGCCGCTCGATTCTTTGCAATACATTTGAATCCGACCGTACAGTTCACGTAGGAAAGATTTTAACAAGGTACGCTCACACGTTCCCTTCCTGTGTTAATCATGAAAAATATGCTATAATTAATAATTGTGGGAAATTATTTCTAACATGGAAATGAAGCGAAACTGGACCTGTACCCATGGAACACTCTTCTTCTACATGTAAGGAATATATCCTGAAAGTTTGATCTCACCATATTGTTACACCGTGTATAAGAACTGGGAATTGTAGGTCTAAAATGGAAAAAAAGATAAGAGACAGATTTTGAAGTAAATGCATGTTTGTTTAAAAAGACCTCCAAAGAGGTGAAGGAACTGATTAGAGGGAAGGAACGGGATTCACGGGAAGTTAATACCAAAATACTTGCAAATGGTAAATGCCAAAATACTGGGCAATGATTGTGCAAGCGTGGTCCCATGTAAGTCCATTTGAATGTATAAGGGCAGTGAGTGTCTTTAAAAGACGTCATGATGCGTATACTATGCAGTTCAAGTCTATACTACTTGAAGATGCGCCAAATACAAGTAGGAAAGGTCAGAGAACATTTGAAGTTAGAAACGTAAAAATCAGCCTTTACCCGACGCTGGGAATATTTGGCGTTCCAACAGGTTTTTATCTGTAACGCTAAGTGATTAAGGCATCTAACAGACTCTGGCTGAGTTTCTCCAAGTTTCACAAACATTTGTCGACAGATTCGATAAATACGATGTCCACTTATTCATGGACCTCATGATCGGATTTGGGTGGTGGGAAAACTGCTTTTGTAATATTTACCCCACCGTTAAACAAGCTTCGAATGTTTGGTCTACTCTTCTATCACCTTATAAAATTTCTATATGATTATTCAAAGCAAAAAATTAGTTTTTTTATGAACGTAAATAGTCAGCATTAAAAATTCAACTCGTCTTTCGTCACATAAAAACTCATTTATCAAGAATGGTTAGTCTTGGCCAATTATGCATCTCATACGCATCACATTTCATTCTCTCAGTCCTAATAGGTAAAAAGAACATTAAAGAAAGGGATGAATTCATCAAATATTTCTGCCACGCATAACAAACGAATACTTTAAGAGACAGATTTTAAAAATCTTTTGCCTAAAGAGATTTCTTTTTTGTAACCGGCCTTAAAGAACTTATACATAGTTCCAATCATTTTCCTATCTCTCTTTATATTTTCCTATCATTTTCCTATCTTTCTTTATATTTTCCTATCATTTTCCTATCTTTCTTTTTACTTTCCTATCATTTTCCTCTCCCTTTTTATATTTTCCTATCATTTTCCTCTCCCTTTTTATATTTTCCTATCATTTTCCTATCTCTTTTTATATTTTCCTATCATTTTCCTATCTCTCTTTATATTTTCCTATCATTTTCCTATCCCTTTTTATATTTTCATATCTCTCTTTATATTTTCCTATCATTTTCCTATCCCTTTTTATATTTTCATATCTCTCTTTATATTTTCCTATCATTTTCCTATCCCTTTTTATATTTTCCTATCATTTTCCTCTCCCTTCTTATATTTTCCTATCATTTTCCTATCTCTTTTTATATTTTCCTATCATTTTCCTATCCCTTTTTATATTTTCCTATCATTTTCCTCTCCCTTTTTACATTTTCCTATCATTTTCCTATCTCTTTTTATATTTTCCTATCATTTTCCTATCCCTTTTTATATTTTCCTATCATTTTCCTCTCCCTTTTTATATTTTCCTATCATTTTCCTATCTCTCTTTATATTTTCCTATCATTTTCCTATCCCTTTTTATATTTTCATATCTCTCTTTATATTTTCTTATCATTTTCCTATCCCTTTTTATATTTTCCTATCATTTTCCTATCTCTCTTAATATTTTCCTATCATTTTCCTATCCCTTTTAATATTTTCATATCTCTCTTTATATTTTCCTATCATTTTCCTATCCCTTTTTATATTTTCCTATCATTTTCCGACTCTCTTTATATTTTCCTATCATTTTCCTATCTCTCCTTATTTTTTTCCTATCATTTTCCTATCTCTCGCATAGGGTGTTTAAGACTCTATATCAGTTAAAACAATTTAGACACCTTATCCCTGTCCCCCTTCGCAAAAAACTTGTTTACCCATACATAGACTATTGCTGTGTGGTATATTCTGACCTTACAAACGAACTAAATCTAAAACTCCAGAGGATTCAGAACTCATGCGTGAGATATATCTTTGACATCACATATTATGAACATGAGACACCATATTTTGAAAAACTAAGATGGCTAAAAATACAAGATAGGCGCTTACTTTATAAGGCAACATTCATGTACAAGCAAATAAGGACAGAACTTCCCACATACTTACACCAAAATGTACAATATAATGCTAGAATAAATAAACGTCCAACACGTCGCATGGAAGAACTTTATATACCACACTATCGAATATCTCTCTACGCTAGGCCTTTCCATGTCACCTCTTGCGAAGTATGGAATCAATTGTCAAACGACGTAAAAAATCTGAAAATGCAAGTCAATTCAAAAAGAAATACCATGCAATATTACTACAAGTGAACTAAGTATTGTAAATGAATTAAATATTGTGCTACACTGTACAAAATCAGATGTTTTTTATGTGTACTCATACATTTGCCTTCTTGTTAAATTTTTTGTTAAATATTATGTCGGATTCTGTGACATTGATGCATCATGTAAATCTTCCTATTGTATGTACTACCTGTTGACTCTAAGATATGTATGTTCCTAAGGGACACACTTGTCCTGGAATAATAAATTTCATTTTTGGTCTTTCATTTTTACATTATTATATTTTTCACTAGAGGTAACAATTATCTACATACACGCAATTAACACGGAGGACACGGGTATCTCTGGGCGTACGCATTTAACGCAATGTGTCACTCACTTTATTCAGTCTTACTTGGTGGTATTCCATCATTAAAAAGTACAAATTGTCATCTTAAATTTTTTAATAACGTAATGTGGATTAGGGAAAGGTGGTTTGGTATTTTGTGAGGCACTTTGGGCGAGGGGTGAAGTATTGGCGAGGTACCGTTTCGCTTGAAATGTAATCAATGTGGATTCATTTTAAATAAATACATCTCGTCTTTCCAAATATATCAAAATATCAACTTTTAATAAACTACTCTCTGAAATATATATTATGATAATTAAGAACCATTTTTCATAGGATACGCGCAAATACGCACACCATTTAAAAGAAAGAGAGGAATTTCAAGAGCGATGGCATTCTTAGGAAACAATCCAATAAGAGAAAAAATTGTTGTAGAAGATAGAATACTCAAGCAAGTATCCCACTTCCAATATTTAGGATGCGATATAACTTATGAAGATGATAAAGATATCACAAATTAAATAAATAATTTTCAGAGGATAAGTGGGGCAATAAGAATCACTTTAAAAGGAAAGACAAGAAAAGAAACCCCATATTAAGTTCTATAAGGTGATGGCAATCCCTGTTATGTTGGGCGACAAAACAAAAAGATCTCAAACAAATAGTCATCTGAAATAAAATTTCTTCGATCAGTGAAGGGGTGTACAAGAAGAGATAAATTAAGAAGTGCATCTATAAGAGAGGAACTAGGTATTCGGGCGATCTCAGATAGGTTGGTGGAGTACAAAAATAAGTGTAAAGAGCATGTACAGCGTATGCCAAAAGAGAGGTTTCCAATGCAGGCTTTGGAATATAAGCCATTGGGGAAAAGTAGTACTGGAAGGCTAAGGTTGAGATGGCGATGTGAAGCCGGAACAGGCTGAAAGCCTGACCCTGGAAGGAAGAAGAAGAAGTATATTTTGATTTCTGCGTGAACTCCAGTTGGATGGATTAATTCTGTTACGAATTTAAATATTTTTATTGTCTTGCAAGTTATGGATAAAACAGTCTATAATCTTCCGTTTCCTACATTGGTTTCCGCCTTGAACCTAGTGGAAGTTGTCCATATTTATGATGGATAAATCTTTGTATAATCATCCGTTTTCTACATTAATTTTTCGCCGCAATTCATTCATAACAGTGCATAATAACAGGGAGTGTTGGAAGGCCAAGGTTGAGATGGCGATGAGAAGCCGGAACAGCCTGGAAACCTAACCCTGGGAGGAAGAAGATTTCAAAAGCATAGTTCTCGCCAGAAATTTTACAGCGTAAAGCTTACGTTAATTATCAATAAATTAAAAAAATTGAAAACCTAGGTGGTCTTTACAGATTCGCAAAAATATCTTCGACTCTGAGTGTTCTGCAGCGGACGGCGAGAAAAATTATGAGTCAAGTTGGTGATGCATAAGCATATAAATTAAATTACTCAGAATTTCCGTCATGTCAAACAGTATCTGTACAGAGTTATTATTGCAATATTTATTTAATGCTCCCCACAGCTGTTGAAATTAAAAAAATAACTATTTGGAAAATGGTCTCTCATCTGACTAGTTAAAAAAAACTAGGTTTCGTTAAGCGTATCATAGGAAGCTCCTCGGATGAAAAAGTAAAAGAGAGATGTTGCTTCGACTTGATTAGGCCACACCTCGAATACACCGCCAGCATTTGGGACCCTGGTCATAAAGATTTAACCAAAAAATTAATAAAATACAAAGAAAAGCAGCACGTTTCGTCAAAAACTGCTACGAGTGAACATATAGTTTTTCACAAATGTTAGAGGGATTGATGTGGGAACCCCTAGAGACTCGGAGGCTGCACGCAAGGCTTAGGCTGCTTGAGAAATTCAGAACTGGTGTGTTTCAGAACAACACAGGATATTATCATTACGCCTCAATACATTTCAAGGTCTAACAGATGCGATATAATAAAAGTGATGCACTGCCGAACAGAGAGGTATGCAAAACCTCGTTCTTTCCGCGCACAATAAGCGAACACATTAAAAATTGAGCTCCACTAAATACACTCCTATAATACACGTCACTCTTTCAACTCCCAAAAACTTACATCTTTACACAGCTGGTGACCTACAACCCCATGCCACACGCCCAAACGGTGGCTTACAGGGTAGCGTGTAGATGTTAAAATCTCGTTCATAACATCGAAGTTTATGGAAGCGACATTCACCTGCAAAATTCACCTGTCTCGGGTCTTGAACCTTGACTGTTTCGCACGAGAACCGCTGCGACCCCACTGAGATGTGGCACTTAAGATAAGAAAGATAAAAACGCTTGTGGTTGCTTGCAGGATAATAAGCAGATGTAGATGAATCTCTAGATACAGGTGCACCCTAACTCTGACTCCTCCCCCATAAATATGCTCCCCTCCATTGACTTCTCGAATGAAGATCGGCAAAAATCACTTCGATGCCCAAGGTTTATGGGACGGGTGTGGCAGTTGGGGGGGAATGGGGGAGATAGGAATAAGAGGGTCGGGCGTGCGTGAATAGGGGTTCAAGTGCGTGCGTTCAAACACAAGTGAGAGCCCATACCATCAATTAGTCCCGCCAAGCAATGCTCTCAATCTTTCGCACACCTGCAGCGCCATAGGGCGGGCCATGCCCGAAAACTACGCTCGCCTCCCGCAGCGTCCGTCAACTGTTCGAAGCCATCCGTCAAATAGATAGCGATCTGCACTGCGTCATCCGAACCGGGGAACACAAAAGGGACCCATTTCATGGAATCCACTGCAATGCTCAGGGGGTGGAAGACATAAATCAACAGCCGTTTGTCTCTTTAAGTCCGTTTTTAGCGGTTTTTGTTTACGCAAAGATTTTCCTGAACCTTTGCACACGAGTCCTTGCAAGGGTTAAGTCAATCGCGACCCGCGTAATGAGGTGGAACAGAATTTAAGTCCTAAAAAATGTATACAACGTGATCACATGAGTTGGGCATATTTTTACAAGAGGTGTCATTCATTCGATGATGAATGATGAATTAATTTAAATTCCAAGGAGCTTGTAGCTCAAAGAGGAACAAAATTGAACCATGATTTAATGCATAATTTAGTAAAGATTAATGGGAAGTAACACAAAATTAATAGATCATGATAGAAGACAATCCCACTATTTTTTTATATTTCTTTAAAAAAATTTTCAGAGAAGGAACACTTTTTATATTATGAGGTAGATCATTGTATACTCTTATTGCTTGATACCAAATGAACCAGGTGCCATATCTTACTGATTTACAACTTGTGGCTAAACTAATGTAGGAAACAGAAGATTATAGACTGCTTTATCCATAACTTGCAAGACAATCAAAATATTTAAATTCGTAACAGAATTAATCGATCCAAATGGAGTTCACGCAGAAATCAAAATATACTTCTTCTTCTTCTTCCTTCCAGGGTTAGGCTTTGAGCCTGTTCCGGCTTCACATCACCATCTCAACCTCGGACTTCCAACACTACTTTTCCCTAATGGCTTATATTCCAAAGCCTGCATTGGAAACCTCTCTTTTGGCATTCGCTGTACATCCTCTTTCCTCTTATTTTTGTACTTCACATGGAATAAATTTATTCAGTGGACAATTACTAGAATGTTTTGAATTCCGATATGGAGAGGTTCCACAAAGTCAAGCCTGAATTTATTAGTTATATTAAGCAGATTTGATTTGTCTGGCGAAAGTTGTAGAACTTGCTTAAAATTAAGAAATGAAAGCTGTAACTTAGTAATTCCTCATAAACTTTATAAACAACCTACGTTTCGACTTATGAAGTCATTAACAAATACATTCATAACGAAACTGCTCAAAGTCAAAGCCTAGGTCGTTGGTAAAGTTCATGTGAAATTATCAAGTCATAGCTTTCATTTCACAAAGAGCAACTTAAGTTTTACAAGGTTGTATTGACGTTCGACACCAAATTATTGTTCTCAATCTATGATTTAAAGAATCCAATTATCAATTGATTACTTACTACTAAAAATTATGAGTTCTGCGAGGTAGATAGCATAGAAAATTGTCGACACATCCTTTAAGGTATCCTTTATTTTTATGATTGACTTACCTACGAGACGAAAACGAAAGGCATTATGCAAATGCGAGGCGACTATTAGCGGAGAGCAACGCTTAGAGACCTGCTGTAAACCATTCTCCGGGTCGATAACAGATGACGATCCCAAATGACGACGCATTACATCCTGAATTATTACCCGTACCCTTGGGAGTCGTGAACAGGTCGGAGTTAGTGCCTTCGTGGAAATAACTGTGCTAGGGCACAGCACCTCGGTCTTATTTTTTTTTACTAGGGAAAAAACGTATTCTAATGACGTAGGCGCGATTTTTCTTCTTACTGGAAGAACAGAATTGGTTTTGCTCGAATGAACAGGAGCGGAATTTTTAAGATACAATGAAAGCACGAATGAATGAATAAAATAACGAATGAGAGATGGTATTTGAATTATGAATGCGCGAAAGTTTAATAATTCACCTGCGTAGGCAGTTTAAAGGAAAACTTTTATTTCCTTCTAGCGGCCTACGCTGAGCTGATATGGGCTAATTTCCACCACACCTCACTCGAGAAATAAGGAAGATACTCCGAATACGATCACTTCTGGAAGTGCGTCATAAGTTTGATGCGATAGGTGGGCGTATTCAAAACGCACAAAATGAATAGTAAACGTGAATATTAGGTGCACTTAATCAGTACAAAGTAAGGGAAATTCCATTGTCGTTTAAGTTTTCTTCCGAATGGAATAATCTTCCAATTCGAAGTCGACAGTGGTTTCTGACAGCAATACGGGACACCTTTACTACGACACATAAACTCATATTTTTTTAAAGAATGAATGAAATATATTTGTTAACTCCGTTGGCATAATTTTTAGACATGACCGGGTTCCGACCAATTGTGTCATCTTCAAGTGAACTGATCTGATGATAACTGAAAGTGTTTAAATCCAGGTCGCTTCAATACAATACAAACGGAGTTGACTAAGTTATTCTGTTCGCCCACATAGATTAACTTTCAACAAGCTACAACTGTTTTTTTTTGGCTATATATTTTTATGAATATAGTTTTTTCAGCATAATTTTTATGGAGAACCCTACCGCGTCGTTAATAGAGATAATACTCAGCTATTTCTTTTTTCATCTTATCTTGGAAGAGATTGCTAACTTTTTACGGCATGGTTTGAGGTTTTATAAAAATAGGGACGTTATTTTAGCTTTCTACGGACTTTTTCATCCAAAGAAAGCCAATTACAGCATTAAAACTGTTTGACGAAACCATTTTTGTAAAAAGCGAACCGCTGAGTTATCACGAAGAGTTGAATTTTCGAAGCTATTTCGAGAGACTTTGATATTAAGTATTTTTCAGTCATTCCTTTACCGTGGCTGTTATTATTATTATTATTATTATTATTATATCAATAATGTTACAAGTGGGCAATTGGCCCGGTGGTAACAGATAAACATGGTATGAACAATATATATCTTAACCCTGGTTAACAATACCCTACAGTTAGATTATAAAAACATCCTTCTTCAACTTATTCTTAAATATGTTTATATTTTTTGGGAAGGGTTCGAGAAGCTTTGCTGGTAGATCGTTCCAGTCAAGTATCGTTCTATTCAGGTACGAAAACTTCTTAACGTTTGTCCTTTGTGGTCGGCACTTAATCTTAAATTGGTGGTCATTCTTCCCCACAAAATTGGGATTTAATATTTCCTTCCCTAGATCTTCCCATGCTCTTTCCCCGGTAACTATTCTATACATCCCACATAACCTACTCCTTTTCCTCCTTTGTTTTATGCCATCCCATCCTAGTTCGTGGATCATTTTCTTAACACTTTCCTCTTTCTTATGTCTTCCTAACACATACCTGGCTGCTTTCCTTTGCACTTTCTCCAATTTAACCCTTAATTTACAGACGGGACTCTTAAGTCCCACAGTAAAGCATTGCTATTATTGACAAAGTATATTAATTCATATGTAGGTATATTAAGTTATTATTTATTTGAAGCAATGATTGCAGTAATAGAAACTGCCATTAGTTTTTAATTTTATCTCACAAGTAATTTTTGATATTTGGTTAAAGATATTTGATCCATATTTGAAAGACTTGCGTCATTTCGCTACCCATCATGAAAATCTGCTTTTCAGCCCTGATGGGACTTTAAAGTCCCTTGACATGATTTTTGCAATAATAACAACAATATTGAAATTTTCTGCAAAAAATTTATTGATTCGTCATATTCTTGATACAGGACCGCAGAAAAAATATTCTGCAACAGTTAAATAGAAAAATCATAATTCAGTAAACAAAGGGTTAATATCTTGACCTATCTTATGTGGATTCCATACTAGAGAGGCGTACTCTAAGATAGGCCGTTATGAATAAATCTGAATTACAGGCGGTAATCCTTCTTGGTTTTAATGTGCACGTTCGTAAGTAATTGATGTCGACTCGAATTTTGTTAAATTTTCTCAACGACACAACGTTAGACCTAACATTTTTCCCGTCAAGACCCGTTTCCCAAGAGAATTTCAACCGCGGTTACCGAAAAGCTGTTCTTAATGCATTACAAACATTTTCGGTGACAAATTAAAATATTTTATTAGAATTTAATATTTTTGTACAACAAGGTGTATCTTTTAAGCATAAAACAAATGACATTGAGCCAGATGGCCTAAATATAAACTGCTACGGGCGACCATACAGTGTTTCACAGCATATAGAGGGATTAAGGTGGGAAATTGAGTTGCCTGAGAAATTAAGACCTGGTGTGTTTCAGAGCGACAGAGACACTTTATTTTTTCGCCCGGTCAAGAACATCGCACATGTACTCGGTTCCTAAAAACCAGTGCCTTTCTGAATCGTCGCCCATTTATTCAATATTTTCTCTCATACCCTTCATTACTTGATAAATTCAGAACTGGTGTGTTTCAGAGCGACACAGGGGATATTATCATGACACCTCGTAAACATCTCAAGACCTGACAGAAGCGATAAAGTAGGAGAGATACATTGCCAAACAAAGAAGTACAAAAACTCGTTCCATCCGCGCACAATAAGCGACCACAATAAAATCTAAGCTCCTTTAATTAAACTCATAATGCACGTCACCTACCAAAACCTTATCTATTACATCTTTACACGGCTGAGGTTCTAACACCCCCTGCCAAACGCCCATGCGGCGTCCCGCAGGGTATCACGTAGATATAGATGTAGAATTATTTCATTTCGATTTAGGAAGGTTTCTTGGGAGTTCAACAAGGTTATGTGCTCTATCTTCACAGTCACTCATTCATTCACAACCCACAACAGGGTGGTGAAGATGGAGCTCTTCCTCGATGCGTCAGGATTGATGGAGCCCACTCCCCTAATGGAATATCCGAAGAACCTTCCTTCCCAATATAAGTCGGGAAAACTATAGATCATCAACTGAAATTGCGTAGCAACGACTGTATTTCTTATTGACTAAACGAACAACACTTCATCATACATTTTTTTAGTTTTTCCACATGAAAAAAATGGTCATATTTTAAAACTTCAATCGGTATAGCATCCGATAATTGATAAATGAATACAGGCATAAATTAGAATTCCATAGAGTAAATTCCACCTGAATTTAAGAGTTCCACCTGATATTTATAAGTAATAATAATTTTTCCTATTTTGGTTTCAATATTCCTTATAAATTTAAATGTTATGTTATTGTCATTAAATTATTTTTATGAAATTAAAATTATAATGTAATATAAATGTAATGTAAGCAATATACCAGTAGGGTAATTTTTATTTAGACTATTAAATGTTATGACTGTAATATGCCACTATGTAATATAATAATGGAACCTTCTGCCAAGCCCTATAGCTTAGAAGAACCAAGTTTTTTTAATGCAAATAAAGGCATTCATACACTTAAAATAAAACCCTTAAGATTTTGAAAGGCTAATGGTTCCATCTATCTATTTACATACTTTCCTGCGAGCCGCTACATGGGCGTGCGGCTGGGAGTTTTAGGACAAGAGCCGTGAAAAGATTAAAGGCTTCGAGAGGTGAAATAGTGAAGAGTATTTTGGGTGTGTTTTAAGTGGAGCTAAGTTTTTATTGTGGTCGCTTTTAGTGCGTGGAAAGAAAGAGTTTTTTTTACCTATCTGTTCGGAAATTTATCTCTCTTCTTTTATCACTTCTGTCAAACCTAAAGAATGTGGTGAGGCGTCATGATAATATTCTCTGTGTCGCTCTGAAACATGTGCGATACGGCATGCATTTCCCTTTTACAAATACGCATACGATTTATACCCATGTTATCTAACACAATGGCCCGGATATAAGGGATGTCCCAAAAAGAATTCAAGAAAAACAATTTACTTAAAAATAGGGACAACCCTGACGCTACAGTCCATATTAACCTCTTCATCGACCTGTTGCTTATATTTTCAGACAGTCTAATTCATCATCTCTTTCTCTCTCATCTGGACTCTCCTTTCGCTAGTGCCATTTTCCTCGTCAATTTTCCCCTGATAGTAAATATGTTGATAGTAAATGTTGTTAAAGATGTTTACGAAAGATGGACGGATAGAAGAGGAGATAAAGAGACGAGGAAATGCTGGAAGGAAAGTGGTAGGTAGCAGGTAGAGCATATCAAGGAATGAGTGCCTGTCTAAGGAGGCGAAAATCGCCGTGAACAAAAGTGTACTTCTCTCCAATTGGTTGTATGGTAGTGAAACATGGGTATGTCAGGATGGATAGAAGAGTAGACTAAACGCCGTGGGTATAAGTTATCTGAGGAGAGTTTGCGGCAAAAGTAAGATGAATAAGGTCAGGAATGAGTGGGTAATGAATGAATGTGGGTTCGATGCTCCAGTAATGGACATATATGATAGGAGTGCGCTTTGTTTGTTTGGCCATGTTGAGAGAATGGATGAGAATCGAATAACGAAACAGATATATAAGAGTGAAATGAATGGTGCGAGAGGGAGAGGTAGGCCGAGAAAGTTGTGGTTGAATATCGTTGAGGACATTCTTAGGAGGAGGAATATTAGGAGTGATAAAAACAGGAGGGCGTGTATGAAGCAGTTTATGGGGTTAAATGAGGCAAAAGTGGTTTGCAAGTATAGGTCTGTGTGGAGGAAATTATTGAAAAAGAGTTAGGTATACAAATATATGAGTGAAACTTTGTGACTGTGCTTACCCCGAAAGGGAACGGCGTGATTGGTATGTACGTATGCATGTATTTTCCCCCAATGTGTAACCCATTTCTCAATCGAGTCATATTTTTTTCGCGAAAAGTTGGATTTTTTCACATTTTTTTGTATGACCTTTCACATATGAGGATGTAATTTCGTCTAGATGACTGCAATTATACCCCGAGTTTTACAGCAGATATCCATGTCATTGGGGAATCGCGCGTTCATAAATTTTGGATGCCAATAGTCGAGGAGGGAAGGTTCGGATAGGGACGTTGGGAATTGCGGGAGAGATATCGTCCGTTCCCATATCCTTTCGTCCCATCATGTCATCATCCCATTCATTGCTCCAATCGGAAGAGGGTCGAGGGTACAGGGTAAGGGTAAGGGAAGGGCCTTGAAGAGATCGGGAAAAAACCGGAGTTTAAGGGCTTCCACTTGACTAGACACGTCCCCTAAAATGGGATTCCATTCAGCAGCTTTGCGAACGTTTCGGATAAATATCTAACAGATAAAAAAATAAGGAAATAGTGAACCGCTACGAGTTTTGCGATACAATCCGATACCGATATCCTGACGTTATCACATCCGATACTGGTGCTGTGCATGCACAGACTTCATTCCATAGGCAGTTCGATAGACGAGTTTTACCTCAACACGCCCGTTTCGAACAAATTTTCTGGATTTATTACGTTTCATTACAATTGTGGCCATATTGAATAGTTTCGCAAAATATAAACCCGTTGCCCAGTAGCGATATTATGAAACATAGAAGATTTGATGTATTTGTGTTTCATCCATGAATATACATTATGGATTGTTGACTCGTCACCAAAAGCTGTTGTCCAGAATTCTGTAAACAAACAACTTTTTGGATTGTGGCGCCGTCAAGAGATGAAAGACGGCATTTCAAGTGTAAATACAGTCGACAGTCTGTAAATAAACACGTCTTACCGGTTTTACTTACCAGTAATCATAATGCAGTGGATACAAATGTAGTACTATACGCGGGATGTAATTACACACTTTCTCGCGTCAACAACAATTAACAACGGCCATTTACGATTCAACTGAAAAGACTTTTTTCTAAGTAGCGCCAAGGACGGGGTGAACTAAATGTGGAAATTTAGGCAACACGTAGCCTAGGCAACAAGTCCAAACATTTAAATCCATTATGTATATTCATGGTTCCATCTCTCGTCGATATCTTCGAGCAAATGATCACTTAGTCATTGCGTAAATGAACGTTTGGAAGATAGATAAACAGTCTACAATATTTTCACGTCAATAATGAAAGCAAATGACAATTTAGGGCATAAATTTTGTTTCTTGGAAACCTCGAAGACATTTTCCTTAGAATATCTACCTGTCAGTTTTTACTCATGATTTAAAATTATTTTGTCGCAAGAGACGGTATCTACGTATAGTTAAAATTTTGCGTTCGTTATATATCTTTTGAGGAAGTACTTAATTCTTTAGCGTTGGCCTCCTTGTTTTTGTCCTTGTTTTGCGATATCTTAGTCATATGTCCGTATCTAACGGGGAAATTTTCAGTATAATACAAATAAAAATTTTTAAAAAACTTTTTTATCATATTTTATTAACGTACGTGCTTTCTCACAGTAAAACTATTCATGAATATGCTTGCAACCAGGTATGGCGGTGTATGAGAGAGAATGGAGCACCAAAAAAGTCCACTTGTAGCAAACTCCATACAGTACCCAAGTCAACGAAATGCCAATTAGTCTATAACAAGTCAGCAGCGGTAATCGAACATAGGCACATACTCCAGTGAACACACCCCAACCTGTTTGAAAACTAATTTGAGACTAATCACCGACATAAAGATTGATTTCTTGGAATATTCGATCCACCGATACCACGAATCATCGGAAGTGTCGGGCGATATGTATCTAGAACGTCTTAAAATATTTGAATCGAAGGGGGAAAGGTCAACACGGGAAGCACCAGAAAGGGCTTTTTCCTTAGTAACCAAGAAACGCGGTCTTCTTTTCCCCTAAGTTCCTTCCGCCTCCAAAAGATGGCGGGGCGATGGGAAAAAATATAAAAAGCAAAGGAACGACAAGGAAATGAATATTTAAAAAAAACAAGAGATTTCCAAACTACGCATCTGTCTCGGCCGGTCTCTACCCCCCAACACCTCACCCACGCCATCCGTTCCTCAACCCTCTCTTCGCCCGAACACGTGTACCCCAGGGTCTTTTTCTTATTCCGCTGGCATCATCACGAAGCCATCCTCCCTATGACTTCCCCAACGCAACCCCTCCCCGTTTCCCCTAAGCCCTTCTCCCAAACCCAAACCTTAGGGTCCGCTTCCTCGAGTGGAATAAATCCCCTTAATTAATTCCTCATGCCGTGCTTCCTGTACCCGGAAAACGTATGCAGTGACAGCAGGTTGCGTTTCTGCGGCTACTCTTATAATTTTTATTATTTTCCCTCGTCGCAGATTTCCAAAAAAATTTTGGAGCATCAGTTTTGTTTTTCCATTTAAGAACTTTTCTCACGGATTCAGCGTTAAGTGTTCTAAACGTCTGTCACTTCAATTATACAGTTGCTCCGCCTTCTAATGAATGCAAAATTTAATGCATGTATGACGTTTAGCCTGACAATCTGTGTCGTGTCAACTGTTACACTAAAATATTTAACAATGGTTAAACTAAATTTGATTTTACGTTGCGTAAAAACCATTTTATATTTAAATTATTTACAGCAATAGTGTCTGCATATGCCACCATAAAAATGCCTCCGCCTCCTAATGAATGCAAAGTTTAATACATGTATGACGTGTAGCCAGGCAATCTGTGTTGTGTCAACTGTTCAATTAAAATATTCAACAATGGTTAAACTAAACTGGATTTTACGTTGCGTAAAAACCATTTTTTATTTAAATTATTTACAGCAATAGTATCTGCAAATACCATTATAAAAATGCTATAAAAATCCACGTTATCACTTCTATATCAGTGCATTATCATCTTCAACAGTGGTCAAGTTGTTCAGTACGTCAAAAGACGGTTTTTTATATTTGTATTTCGTGGAATGATACAAATCTAACGATATCCGTTGAAAACTAAAAGTTCCTTGTTTGCACGTATTTCCTTTCTTAAATAAACGTCACTTGAATTTGCAGACTACTCATTTCTCAGAAGGTTGTCATTTTCCTCCATCTCCCCAACATTGCTCTTCTCCCCATCATCAGCTCGCCGAATGGGATGTCTTTGTTATTTTATTTTGAAATTATTCCAAGAGAAACAAAAATTCCAAGTTAATGCACACATTCTAGCAACTACTTCCCACCTACTAAATGTGTTCTTATGGGCAAATGTTTTTGATCATTGTTAAAATAAAAAAAAATGGCTTAATCCAACTAGATTTTACGTTGTGAATGATAACCATTTTCATTTTAAAATTGTCTAATTGACATCAATAGTATTTACTTACTATCACTTCTTGCACGTCCTTTCTATCTTCCTCAGTTTATTTTAGCGATAATTATCCTTTCTATTTAATTTCCATTCTGATTGATCACTCATTCAATTCCCTGACTTTGAAAACTTTAACTCAGACTGCTTCACCGGGTAGTTCAAATGTTTCACATTACTTCTAATATCAAAGCTCGTTTCATGCGGTTTGTTGATGCTTCTAACAATATTAGCATAGGTATTTGAGTAAACCGATGTTTAGCCAGATTCGTACGAAAACGAGCGAAAGAAATATTTTAATACACAGATCGAGAAAACTAATTAGATAAAAAAATTTACCGTTCAAATTTCTACATAAATGTGTTTTATATACAAACTCAAAAGTAGCTCCCACAATAAAAAAAATCAATAAGATGGTTTTATTTTGCAAAAAAATAGTTCAGTAACTTCAAAGCAATTGATCGAATGATTTTTCTTACGCGCGTCAGTCCAGTTAGTGAATTTCTGTTTTACAATTTCTACAAGAGAGTAGATTCGCGAGGTCTAGATGTTTCCTTAATCCATTTGGTGCCTCTCCATACGACGCAGGGATTTCTTCTCATTTCAAATAAAACCACCAAAAACTCAAGTTTACTTTCATTAAATATTCTCCTCATTTGGCTTGGTGTACACTGCATTACTTATTAGCTTTCAAAGCTGAGAGAAGCGTTGAACGAGAAAAGGATTCTTGGATTTCAACGGTTCCAGTTTGGGTCACAAAATTTATTCCGCCCGGTCTTTCATCCACTCTTCCGTGACTTAAGCAGAATGAAGGTTCTCCGCTGTCACCGATTGGAAGGGAAATACCTTCGTTCATATTGAGGAAATTATTCCTTCAAATTCACGGCCAGGTAGCAAGGGCCCTTCTGGGTTTTATAATTTTTTTCTGCGGAGGGAATTTAAGACGAGATAAGAACACTAAATCCCGAATCACATAAATCTCCGGCAAATTCTCACTCCTTCGTCGCTAACGACCTGAATCCAAACAGTTACAAGAGATTCTTGGATTCAGCGTCTTTAAGAAATCCCTTTCCCAAAACAGTCTGCAGCAGTCTGGGGGTTCATTCTTAATTCTCTTAATCCTTTAAATAATTTTATTCCAGCAAGGGCGGAACGAACTTAAGAGCCTCTCGAAGGAAATTGTAAACGGGACGCAAACGAGGATGCTCACCAAATATTTACCTTCAACTTTAATTTAAATAAATTCCTAATTAATTGCAGCAGACATAAAAGAAATGAGCTTTAATTTTCTAATTGGTTCTTTTCACCTCATTAAAAAAGCATTATGATGTCAAAGCTAACGCGTTAAGGTTTCTGAGAATCATCTAAATTTGATTAATTTCTTGACGCCAAGGCAGACCTATTTGATGCACTGATTTTTTTACTTAATTGTCCGTATGGCTTTCTAATATTTACCATTTGCAGTCGTGGGAAAATGCATCGTAAACTGGGCTGAAGACGACAAGGTTTTTTATGTTTTGGATGTGTCCTGTATTAAACTTTCCATTTTTCTAATTGAAATATTTACAGAAATAACTCAATCAGTAAAGTAATTGTTTTTGTTTAAAATTTGGGAAGTCGACCTCCACGAGCTCGGAAAAAATTGCTAAATTCACTCCGCCTGCACCCCGAGAAGTGCGGTAAAGATGACACACCAAAGTTTTACGTTGAAAACTCGTGGGAATAGGTTTCTATTTCAACTTTATCCCCTAAGTTTCATACTGGGACTCGCACAGGCTTTAGACTTGGAATACGCCTTACGAGCCATCTTCATTTATTTTATTTTCTACAGCAAAATGCTAATCTCTTATTAAAAACATTGAAATCTTCATTGCATCATTTGAGGCATTGTTTTTATCTCCTCTAAGTAGATTTTCTGTTTCAAAATTTTTCTTCGTATCAGTGCTCGATAACTATCACAAAATTAATGATACTTTTAATATTTCCACACAGGTTTATACACCAACCTTGGTTTCAACAAACTTATGCCATTGAAAAGATAGTTTAATTTCTACTAGATCATACATGCATACTCATATTTATCAAAACGTTCCATGCTTAAATATACACAAGCCCGCCAAAACGAATCTAAGAACCTCGTTCATGCATTTAGTTCGTCCAAACCTAGGACAGCGTGATAAACCTGAGAAGAAATTCACAAAGTATTTTTCATTTTGTTATAATGTTAGCGATGATCATTTCCACTGGATGTTGCCTGATAAGTTCAATTTTTATTTTCATTGGTTAGTTCGTCGCATGCAGGAAAAATGTGACTAGACCGGTGATACGCATGATAAACATAAATTTTGAGATACCTTATCAACCCCTCTGGTTGCACCTTTTAGACATTTTGGGGAATAAATAAAAGTTTTAAAGTGTATATTCAAGTTTTCTCAACGGATTATTCTCCTCAAATATAGTCTCTTGAGCAAGTTAAAATGTTTATTTGGCGGTATTGCAACCAGGCCGGCACAGCAACTGAGGTTTGGCAATGTTTTAGTGATAACAAAGACGACAAAGATAGTGTAACCAACAGGAGATGAAACTCTGAATCGTAGTTTCACCACTCTCAAATAATGGAAAAAAGTATTCAGTGCATGGATGGATGTCCAGCCGTCATCTACCACCTTCTTCCGATAGTCCGCCATCTAGATTCGAAATTTTCGAGTTCGTACCATCTTCATCCTGATTGCATACTTCTGGTTTACGGAGAGACATACCGCGGCAACAAGCAAGGAAATAATACATTAAAGGTCTCGGATTTCGACGAAAGCCAGTAGTCAGGTAGGCAGTTATAGAATGATAACCTAAAAGTCACCCCCTATTGAGATTATATAACCAGTAGTTCAAACAAACTTCGAGGTTATTTAGCAGGCTGCTATCGCGCCTTTTGTAAAACTGTTGTGAAACACAGGCAGGTTGTTATCGCGCCTGTCATGAAAAATACTGAAAAATTGTTTACGCATTTACAATGAATCAATGAAAACTATTTACCATTTGAGCAGGTCAATTGACTGAACGGATGATTAAAAATATAGCATTCAGATCTGGCGTCTGAAACAATCGCACTCCAGTTAAGTCTATCCCCGTCACTTTTTTATATAGTTACATTTTATCCAATTAGCCCGGGGGTAAAAACAATCTAGAAAAATATTTCTATCAATCAATAAAATGATTAAATATATCCTCACAGAAATGTACCGCATAAAGAGGAATAAACCTCTCTCATTTTTCTAATTCAAAACTGCATGCTTTGGCATATTTGAATCTAAATTGAATATTTTTTTTTAACCATTAATTAAAAATATTTAAATTTTTTTGGAAAGGACAAAAATAGTTTTGCTGGCATATCATTCGCGTCCAGTATTTTAAAAAGAGATAAAAAATGTTAATAAATATTGAATATAATAGTGAAATGTTTAGATTCGTATAGCTCAAAACTCCACACTATCGGCCTATTCGGCCGTTGCATGTCCAGAGTGTTATAATATTTTTTGACGTTGCTTGGATAAATAAAAACTAGGCCCCGATCATCGAGGTAAATGGTGAGGGCTATAACAATGGTGGTCAATTCTAGAGGCTGTGACGTGGGATTGGCATGCCCGCCATTTTTGTTAACCCCGATTTTCCTTCAGCGCTTACGAGCTGTCTCACATATTTTGCTATTGTACGATATAATATTTTCCATAGGATTACTAACAAGAGAAATCAGCATGCCCTAACTTCTGTAATATTCAATAACTTAGCGAATACTTCATTTTAATTCATAGTAATTAATACACCAGTTGAAAACTATGGTAAAATCGAGAACAAAGCATCTACATCAACATCTATATAATACTCTGCGAGCCGCCTCATGGGCATGTGGCAGGGGGTGTTAGGACATCAGCTGTGTAAAGATGTAAGGGATGAGGTTTTTGGAGGAGAAATGGTGACGTGTATTATGGGAGTGTATTTAGTGGAGCTCAGTTTTTTTTGTGATCGCTTATTGTGTGCAAAAGGAAGGAGTTTCTGCATACCTAGCCGTTCGGAAATGTACCTCTCTTATTTTATCTCAGACCTAGAGATGTAGTGAGGCGTCATGATAACATTCTCTGTGTCGCTCTGAAACACAGCAGTTCTGAATTTCTCAATCAGCCTAAGCTTAGCATGTAGTCTCCGAGTCTCTAGGGGCTCACACCTCAATCCCTCTAACAGTTGTGTACCACTATATGTTCGCTCGTAGCAGTTTTTAACGAAGCGCGCTACTTTCCTTTGTATTTTTTTAATTTTTTGGTGAAATCTATTTTACCAGGGTCCTCTATTCGAGTTGTGGCCTAAACAGAGCGAAGTAGTATCTCTCTCTGAATCTTTCATCCGAGGAACTTCCTATTATACGCTTAACAAAACAATTAATAAGTATCTATACTAAAATCTGAAGTAAGTTCCAAAAAATCTAATTAAAGCTAAGCACTAAAAATCCATAGTGCTTAGTAACTAACATATGTTTAATAGTTATTTGCCTTATGTTTCAAACACATGATGGATACTCGAGCTTTAAGGTAGTTTGAGCGAAATATCATTTTACCAAGAAATCAATGAATGCGGTCTCATTGTAAAGAAAAATATCTCACCCTTCTAATGACACAACTAATTCAACCCCTTACCACGTTACTTTCGGATGTATTTGCCAAAAAATACCAGCCCTTTTACATGGGAAATGGTACGTGTATGCACTCCAGGGAAGTCTTATGTTAAAAAATGAGGCATTTCCTACACTTAGATCTCGTCAAAAAATCAACAGTGAGTAGTTTGTATGTTTTCTCAACTATTTTTGAAAATGCATCATACTGTCACCGCAGTAAATTCTTCGGAATCACAATAAACCTTTCGTATTGATGGAGTAAACGTGGAGTAAGTCCGTTTTGATGGAGTAAACGTACCACGTGAAAAAAATGAGTTAAGTTAAAGACTTATTTAGATATTTTGATTTGATTACTCACAGTTTCTGTCATGTAATACTATCTTATTGTACCATTTATAGTGCAATATTTAATTTGTTTGTCTCACAGTTACAGTTGGTTAAATTAATACGTATAATTCGAATATAGTCTCTATTATGACTATCGAACTATCTTACTAGCACTACCTTAAACCCACTAAATCGTCCATCCCGTCGTGCTCTCCAAAGAAAAGTGAGGAAAAAAAACAGAGATAACCAATATGGTGGTTATTTTGGTTGCCGGGCAACATTTGGATGACGTAATGGCCTCTCCATCTACCTAAATGGCTTCGATCTATCTTTAGCAATTTCTTCATTATAACCCGAGTTCTACATGCTTGACTGGTAAGCTGCCAAGGTTAAGACAGAAGGCTCGTGACCTTAGACGAGGTCAATGAAGCGAGTGTAATCATTATGCCGAGGATTCAAAATAAGTCGTGCGAGACGGATTCAGTTTCGTTTCGTTAAAACTCGAGCGCCGCCCACGCCAACGCGGTCGATCTGATAAAGGCGAGGGCGGGGCTCGCCGAATCCCTTACCCTTCGCGTCGTTTCAAATTCACACATTCATAAGGGTTGGCCTAACATTCATCCAAATGCCCGCTGATTGTGCAATCTCAGGATGATCTGATTCCCATAAAAAAATCACCCTATTTGGTTTCAACAGGTAGTGTTTACCATTTGGCTACCGCACTCAGGAAATATAATTCAAAATTCAAGGATACCTCGAATCGCCATGGTATTATCTTCACGGAGTCTCCTGCTGATGAACATGAGTTCGAAAATTCCACAGATAAACATTTATCGCCCCTACTTGTAACTCGAAAGGGTTGTCATGGAATTAACTTCTGAACAAAAATCTTCAAAGGATGTCCTATCCTCAACATAAATCGTTCATTTGATGCAATTAATTTAGTGTAAAATTTAAAATAAAACCTTTTTCATTTCCATTTTTCTCTAATCAAGATGAAAATTTTTACTTAACTTCTTGTAAATATTCCATGGAAAATTAATATAAGATATCCATTTAAAGCAAGTGTCTGGGAACAATTAATTTGTTAAAATAAATATTGGGTAATCAAAGGATTAGTAAATAAGGAGTAGGGTGCTGGAAACTTTACACGTAATTGTATAATATATTATGGTTTTTTTTAAGTGGCACGGAGTCTCTAAAATAATATTTTTTTTCTTCTAAGCAGCAGCCCTTAAACAAGTAGTTGCCATTCAAAAAAATATGAAAATCGGGAAAAATGAAATTGTAATATTTTATGATGTATTTGATCAAATATTTTCATTTTATTTAAAAATTGAACATAATCAATAATTAATATTTTTTAAATTAAAAAATGTACTTCAAAAGAACAAAAAAACAGTGGAATTTTAGAAAAAAATCCAATTAAAGTTCTGCAGCACTGAAAATTCTGTTATAATTTGTTTCGTAAAAAATTATATTTGCTAGAGTGAGACACTTTCGATATTATTTTTGGTCATAAATGCGGGTTGTGGTTCAAAGACAGACTTGCAAAATTCATTTTTTGAAAGGAGTTTCCATAGGAACCAATGCCTTTTTACTTGAGAACTAATACAAGCCTTCCATAAAACTACATACTTCATCAATGTGCGTCCAGCATCAAATGATGAAGATTTCGTAAATGTTTTAACTAAACAATATTTAGAGATTTATATTTATTTATTACAACCATTGTTATTCCTACAGTTAATGTTTTTTTCTATCAGCAATTACTGATGTTATGCTGAGTTAAACCGCACACATTACTGTCCTTATCTCTCTTTGTTCTAATGTCATGATTATCAAAGTTAATAAGCTGATGTTTGATGTTTTTGCCATATGCGCATTAATCAATTATTATGTATGTAACAATTCCATACGCAAAATCAATCTCTTTCATTGTTTCTTCATGAGAAATCTACTCTGAACAAAATGTCTTGCCATTGAAAGACTGCGCATTCTTTGTCCGCGTAAGTCACTACTTTGACTGTGTCCTTCGACAAATAGCAGCAACATTTAAGTCTATAACTCTGGCGGATGGGAATCTGACTGAGAATGATAAGTAAATGCCGACCAAGGGCGGTTATCGTGAGCATGCGGCAAAACAAGGACGCTGATTCCTTGACCTTCATCGCCGTTGAATACGTGTTCACGGCTTCTGGGCTCGTGTCATCTGCGAAGTCGTTCGACATTCGAATTGTTACCGGCTGAAATGAATTTTTTGTACCCTTGGGCTAGGTCTTCAGGCAGGCTTGAGGTAGATCGTCTGCCGTTTTACATGTTTCCGGCACCCATTAAAAGTGTCATTTTTTTGCAGAGCTTAGGTGTTAATCTCGGCAAATTTATTCGGATAATATTGAAATTAAAGTGAAATCAATAGAAAGAATAAATCTAGTACTCTTACACATAATTCAATTTTCACTTGGTACCACCCGTTTCTCTCACTTGTGGTTTTATCAGCCAGTTGCGTGAGTCACAACATAACCGCCTCCTCCCTTAACCACACCACCACCGTCTCTCCCTCAAACGTCCTTCCACTCCTTTGCCGATTCACTCCGAGCTGTGCAGACGGGTGTAACAAAAAAGGAACGTCCATACCTTCAGGGCACATTCTTCACGCGTGGAAGAGAAAAATATGTAACAAAGATGTCTCCGGAGTAGCTTCATTTCCATGTTAGTGCTCATTATCTACAATTCTTCATTGTACATTATAATTAACCCTTTGAGTGCGGCATGACGTGATATCACGTAATGTTGGTCTTCACGCTGGTGCTGATGACGTGATATAACGTCAGGGGTACTGTGAGTGTGTCAGCTTACACTGGAGAACTTACACTAGTGAAAGCAGGAGCACTAACGGTACCCATGACGTGATATCACGTCATCAGCGCCGGCGTCAAGACAACCATGACGTGACATCACGTCATGACGCACTCAAAGGATTAATCATAAGAAATACGTAGGAGCGGAACAGAGCAGCGTTCCGCATGAAACTATTTCTTACATGAAATGCTCAAAAGCTCTCCAAAAGCAATGATTGACGTATCAAATTCCGGATGTGTCAAAGAAGACTCTCTTCATCCTGTACCGCAGATCTATACAAAAGAGCTTTCAAATGACCTAACTAATTAAGGTATGGTGGGTTTAGGCTCGGAGAGACCTAAGAATCACTCTATTTCTACCAATTAACTCTTAATGGAATCTGTCATTTTAAAATAAGCTATAACATAGAAATGATGAGTTTGCAGACTAATATCCATGCAGCATACTTTCTTCTTCAACGAGTTGGGAATGTATCATGAAAGTATGGCCGAACCATACAATGAATTATTTCACCATGAAATGAATTATTACACAATTCAAATATCAGGTTATAATTTGCTATAATTAAAACCTGATGATGCTTCAAGTCAGTGAAGTGCGTTGGACACTGTAAAAATAAATTTCTATGGACAGAGGCGGATTGGATATTTGGGGAGGCGACCGACGGCTAAGGTCATTTGCGCCATTGGGGACAGGTAAGGGAGGAGGAGTGGATAGAAACCCGGCGTCGGCATTAGCCTGCTCTTAACGAAAGGCCCCAGGGGGACCACGGTTTAACGTCTCATCCGACAGACGGAGTACTCCACTTGAAGTGCCCTCCACAAGACACTCAGATAGTGATCAGGCTCCTCTGAAAAACATCCGCATCTGCAGGGATTTGAACTCTGGCCGCCCATGTGGTAGGCGAGTACTCTAGTTACCATATCAACCCGATGGCAGAGGTGGATTGAAGTCGGTAGAGGCCCCGGGCGCCGAAGAAAATATTGGCCCACTTAATAAAATGCAGATGCGGTATATCAAAATACATGTTAACCAAATATATTTGCAGGAGAACCTTTGGAAGGATAAAGTAACAAATACGATTCCATTGCTCCGATGAGTGACAGCTCTGTGCATCGCAGTTATGAAATAATGAAAAGAAGCAAATACAAACATACCATTCTGTTTTTTCGCAGATTGTGAACTTTTACGTGATTTAAATGGCAAATATGTAACCAAAGTTGATATAATTAGAAAACAATATTTAGCGAGGCCCTTCAAAAGTTGGGTCCTAGAGTGTGCTGCAGGTACGTCCGTCGTTAAATTCGATTCTTTCAGAGTGAAATACTAGATTTATTCTAAAGTATGGATACTGAACACTTCTGCAAAGTGAAGCCTGCAACAGAAGAGTGTATATGAAAGCAAAAATTTTGATTGGATTGGATATTTGGGGAGGCGACCGACAGCTAAGGTCATTTGCGCCATATAGGATAGGTAAGGGAGGAAGGGTGGATAGAAACTCGGCGTCGGCATTAGCCTGTTCTTAACGAATGGCGCCAAGGGGGCCACGGCTTAACGTCTCATCCGACAGACGGAGTACTGTACTTGAAGTGCCCTCCACAAGACACTCAAGTAGGGATCGGGTTTCCTCTGAAAAACATCCTCCTCTGCAGGGATTTGAACACGGCCGCCCGTGTGGTTGGCGAGTACTCTAGCCACCACGCCAACCCGATCCCCCAAAAATTATGAATTCCGCAAACTTTTTATATATTTCTATTTCGTTCTTAAACCCTAAATAGAATGGTTTGATAATGACATCTACATCTAATTGATTATCAAGTAAAAAATGTATAAATATTGAAAAATAATTTATTTGTGAGCTTTGTGAGCAAATATTATGAGACATACTGCTAAATAGGGATGCGCCAATCGTATCAACTCACTGGTGTTTGAATACTCGGATGAACACCTGGGTACCTTGACGATTACATTAGTACTCGGATTTATATGTACGTACTCAGATGAATACCTAGATGACTACCCGAGTGCCATTATGAAGACCCATAACCTGGGTATTGGGTGAATACCACTGAATAAGAGCATCCGAATTTGAAAGAGAGTGCTTTGACGAGTAGGTGAGTATCTAGCGGATGAATTCCACTTGATGTGGAAAAACCCACTGTGAGTTTTTACACACCAAGAACTATGGGAACATTTTTCAACAATGCCAAAGATATTTTTGACCCATGTTAAAATCTGGTGTTTATGAACTTCGGTGTGACACATGTGGTAGTGTTTATGTTGGTCAAACTGGGAGAAATTTTGTAAGTAGGGTGTCTGAACACAAAAGGTGTTCGGCGAACAGCGACCCCAAATCTTATTTCGCCAAACATTTAATGAAAGAATCCCAACACTCCACATTTAATTTGAAAATCCTCCGTTCCCTGGATAAAGGACACCGTCTAGATGTGTCGGAGCAGCAGGAAATAAATTCAACAGCGTCAGGCGAAACATGGGGAATAGTAAAAGGGAAACAAAAGAAAATGAACCTGTTAAATGAGAATGAATTTGTTTGTCATTCCCTTATTTTTGACACCATTTTAACTAAACCTTACCTCCTCCAACAAACCACCCCTCCCTTTCCATTTTCTCCCACCTGTCATTCTTTATCCTTCCTCAGTGTGATGCAGGTCTGGAGTTTTGACGTAATTTGTTTTGGACGAACAAAGGATCGTATTCCAATTATGATTTTAGCCTTCCCCTCCAATCCTTCCTCCTTACCCCCACCACAACCAACCTCCCCCCACTACTGTGTTTTGGCCAATGTATCGCTCAATATATATGCTCATATCTGGTTATGAGTAAGATTAGTCGTACCTGAGGATGACTGCATGACAGTCGAAACACGTGTAGTACGAGTTTGTAATTCAAGGTAGACATCTTTTGCGAGACAGCGATATCTTTTGTGTACCATTGAGTCTCTAGCGGTCCTCATTCGACTACACGCAGCATTAACTCTCACGTAACTAAGTACGAATTTAAGTCAAGAAGTGCTATAAATCAGGTATACAGCCTGTTTTATTCCCTTTCGCTCGCGCCATTTATTCCCCTAACATAAATGTGTTTCACTACTCGACCCTCTTTCTATATCTCGTTCGCGGTCAAATGGCCATTGCTGGAGCATCCAAACTACATCATTTCACGGGCCACTCATTCCCGCAATTACAACCCCTCCATCATAGCAATATTTGAGAGAAGTCTGATGGTAATCCCACAGCTTTATGAGACAAATTCAATTCGATTTCTCTCAAATCCATACATGGTTGCCGTCAGTACTAGGGGGAGGGAGGGTCGAGAATAATGGAGGCTTTCAGCGTGGGCCATCCAGTTGGGACAAATGACGAGACGGGGGAGAGAAGGAAGGAAAGAGGACAAGATTTATGCGCGATTTCGCGGTGCAGTCCAAGTCCCCCAGACTTCCCAAACAATTCTGGGTCGAGTGAAGGACGCCAGAGTGACCAACCTGCCCGCGCGCTGTTCATTCGAAGGACTTCGAGCGCTGACCATTGTTGCGAACCGCCCCCTTGGGATAATCTTGGAGGTTGCGTCACTGCGCCCGCCTGAAAGGACTATATTAATCAATCGTTTATACTTACTGTAAAACTATTATACGTTTTGTTAAACCAGTAATAGTTTTATTGTGAGATTCTACTTCGCCCCGGTTAGGCCACGCCTCGAATACGCCGCGAGCATTTGGGACCCTGGTCAAATAGATTTAACCAAAAAAATTAATAAAATACAACGGAAAGCAGCGCGCTTCCTTAAAAAATACTAGGAGCGTGCATATAGTGTCTCACAACTTTTAGAGGGATTAAGGTGGGAGCCCCTAGAGACTCGGAGGCTACACGTTAGGCTTAGATTACTTGATAAATTCAGAACTGCTGTGTTTTAGAGCGACACAGAGAATATTAATCTGACGTCTCACTACATCGCTAGGTCTGACAGAAGAGATAAAATAAGAGAGGTACATTGCCGAACAGCTAGGTATACAGAAACTCGTTCTTTCCGCGCACAATAACCGACCACAATAAAAATTAAGCTCCACTAAATACACTCCTATAATTCATGTCACCATTTCATCTCTAAAACATTTACACCTTTACAAGGCTGGTGACCTAATACCCTCTGCCATTCGCCCATGCGGCGGCTCGCGGGGTATTATGTAGATGTAGAATCATTCCTTTGCTAACCAATATGGTCAACAATACTCGTAATCAAACCGAAAAAGTCTTGCTCTTGAGATGGCATCAAGGATCCTTCCTTAGCGTAGTTGTTTATCGTTATTTTGAGCGCAATAACCGATATATGAATTTTTAGAATCACTTATCCTGGCTTCCAAATTCTCATGGCAATGTTTTGGTGGATACAAGTAAACTAGATCTTAGGCCCTTGCGGTCCCATCAAAGATGGCAACGCAAAAGAGAAGAGGTTCTTCTTCAAAGCTTCAAAGAAGCACAACCAAGAGGCAGTATCCTTCACCAGTATTTACACCGTGCTTAGCCATTTGAAAATTTTAAACATGGCAGAAGAATACCTTGAATACATGTGCAAAATTCCATAGAGGATTTACACCATTCAATATCGTGCCAAATGCTTTAGCCGCATTAGCAACAAAGGTGTCCTCCCACCTTGTGGAATTTTTGTGGGCTTTTCCTAAAAATTTCCTGCTTTCTAATCCCACTTGAATCCACACGGGAGGACGACAACTCTTGTTGCTTAGCTGCCCAAAGCTTTCGGCAATATCGAGGGATCTCGATCCTATGTGGAATTTTACGCATCTATTTATGTCGTTAAAAAGTTTTTTTAAAATGAAAAATATATTTAATAGGTTTGAGTATGGTTCAAATACACCTAATGTGGGCCATAGGGAAACTTGGGATAGGTATGTGGTAGATTAAACACTATCCCCCGCAAAATTTCATGAAAGAATCTCAGGAGGGCAACCGATTGACCGATCAAAGTGTTTGCTTGAAAATATAGAAGTCTCATACGGGTACACGCTTGCTCTACTCATAATTCCTTCGGTATTAGAAAAAGCATTATTACCGCCTGCCAAAATGTTTGGCAAATAAATTTATCATTTGCTGCATCAAGACTGTGAAATTTAGTCCTCTCTCTGTAAGTAAGTATAATAGTTCCATTTTTAACTAAAGTTGGCAGTGTTCCACAATTTAAACTTCAATACGACCGGTTTCGATTTACTACATAAAAAAAACCGGTCGTATTGAAGATAATATTGTAGAAAATTGCCAACTTTCATTAATTATGTCATTCCACCAGACTACGCCTGAAACGTCTCTTTATTTATAATAGTTCCATTTACATGAGTATATTTTCAAGTGTGGTTTTGAGAGCGGTTCAATTTCTCGACAACTCTTCAGTGAGACAAATGATTGGCTGGGATGAAAAGAGATGATCTCATTAAGGTCGAACGAGTGTGGCTGCGGCGAAGCCTGAGAATATGTCGTAAAAAATCTTTAATGATGCCGGCAGATTCAATGCGGATTTAGAAGAACGGTACAAGTAGATGAGTTCTTTTTCTTGCCACTGAATTGGATCCGCTGATGATTAAAGCAGCCAAACGACTGCCAGAGAGAAAACTGCAGCGTAATCACAGATAAGAGTCATGTCTGGATAAAAAGGGCCAGCAAATACGAGGGGACAACATTGAATCTTTGACGTATTCGCAATATTTCATCCCTTGTGATGAAAAAGCGCAGGGTATAGTCAAAAATTACATGGCGGTGAATGTATTTAGCACTTAAAATAGCTTAATGCGAGGGAAATAAAACCTATTCTAATCTGATTTAGCCAACCCTGTTTCCACTATATTCAATAAATATTTCACTTTGAGGCGTTATCCTAAAAAAATAAGTATTTTGTTTTATTATGGGAAAGAGAGAGTGAACACTGTTTTTGGTCAATGTCATATCTCTAAAGTTACAGCAACATTCAGGCTTTATTTGACTGGGAAATCATAAGAGGATACCCTCAAAAGAAAAAGCGTAACAATTAAGCTCGATCTTTAAAACTCTGGTGAAATTGTTTCTCAGAACTTAAGCCGAAGAGATTTTATCATGAAAAGGCCATGTGAAAACTAACTGACAGTCTGACATCATGTTTAGGACCAGAATTCTCGGTCAGCATCAAGTTTATCAAAAGACTACTTCATCTAGCGGTTAACGTTAACTAAATACTAAAAAAGTGGAACTTTGTGTAGTCTACTAGTGTTCTTAATTCACGTAATATAAAGGAAACTTCAAAATTGTTCCCTTATGACATCATAGGCATCGGATGACATCAGAGGCATAGACCTGACTCCTCACTAAATCTCTAGCTCTGATAGATGCGAAAAAATAAGATAGGTACACTGCCGAACAGATAGGTACAAAAACTCGTTCATTCCGCGAACAATAAGCGACCACAATAAAAATTAGGCTCCACTAAATAAACTCCTATAATAGATGTCACTATTTCATCTCCAAAAACCTTACAACTTTACACGGCTGGTGACCTAACACCCCCCGCCACACGCCCATGCGGCGGCTAGCAGGGTAGTATGTAGATGTAGATAGGCCTCTGAATTGGATTTTATTCGCCCATTTGTGCAAAAATGATACTTTCCAGCTATAATTTTCCATTTCCTCCACTAAAAAGTGTCCAAATAGACCACACATTCTGTTTTAACAGTGGGCAACGCGATAAGAGTTTTTATTGTTCATTTTTGCACAATAAGTTGCAAGCGGCACTTTTCAGTTTTTCTTGATAATTTTTGTAGTGAAATAATAAAATCACAATATATAATTTTCAGAGAGTAAATAAACTTATTAAAACTTTAAGAGAAAGCGAAAATCATAATTGTAATTTTGCAAGTATGCTCAGTAACAGCTTTGAAAATAATCTACCACAGATATCGTATGAGAATAATCTTTGACGCGCTTCTACCATGTCATTTATGTGAGAGGTACTTTGACACCTACAAATTTTATGGTAAACGACTCTGTTTAGTGAAAACAAGAGTTTACACCTGTAATATGAGAGATATCATCACCTTTGACACCTACAAATTTAATCTTAAACGACCCTGTTTATTGAAAAACAGACTTTAGACCTGTAATATGAGAGATATCATCACCAAAATATGTGACAAAAAACGCAATTAAAAAAATTACATGACTAAGAGAAAATTCTGGGTCATGTCAAGCTAAAAATAAACGATGGTGGGGGAGGTGAAGCCGCTGATTTGAACGTTCGTCAGAAGTCCGAAAGCATCCGTCAAATAAAGAGTAATCAAATTTTTTTTCAGGTTTAACTATGACGGATTCTCATTCGGTATAAACAACTATCAATAAATATTTTTGTCGATTTTAGACATTTCCTAGCTCTCTCCGTGCTCAAAGCAAGATAACCAATCCCCAAGCAAGAATAACTTCGCTAATGAGAACTTGTTATCAAAAATAAATTTTAACTAAGTGGACACTAATGAACTGTCAAAGATGACGTAATGAAATTAAACGTATTCAAGTCATAAAAATACCATCTCTATTGAAGAAAATTGCCAAGAGCTGGAGAGAAAAAAAGAATAATGACAACTAACCAAAATATTACTAGCAAAATAATAATGACAGATAAACCTAATGGACACATTTTGCGACAGAGCAGCCTCATGAAACCAGTATTGGAGAGATATAAATGGAAACAATAATAGTGGAAGATCAAGAATAGTATTTATCTATCAAATCATGTAAACGTAAATTATTTTACAGGAATTGATGGGGTTGATAGAGAGACCAGGAGAATGGGTAACTGCAGCAAATTAATCTTCGAATTGATGACTTCTGATGATAAGTAAAGGTCATCATTTGGTACAGGTCTTATGATAATAGCTCATTCATTGGTAAGAGATTTTCATTATTACCGCTCTATTTTTACGAACACACACAACCATGACATCGAGGGTGAGCAATCATCTGGAGCGGAATATGAACCCGCGACCTACATGGCGAGAACGTTGGCCTCAGAGTCGCCCCATGAACTCGTAGGGCCCCGGACAACCATGCCTGATAAGACCTCAGCCAACTAAAATTTGTGTGAACCTGCGTAACTACTGTTTACAGCCTCTTGGAATATAGTTCTCTAACCACTACATTCAAAAACCAATTCGCAGCAAGATTCAGTATTATTTTCATTTCGTTAATTGATTTCATATGTACCTCACTTCTCGAAAAATTATAAATTTTAGATGGAAGAAATAGAGCATGAATCCTGAATAGCACATACATTTCCATGTCAGATACAAAGAGCAAAATACACGGTATTATATTAAGGCAACCAGTGGCCAGTATCAGGTTTGGTTATGCGGCAGTCTAACGACATATATATTCATACTTTTCCATTCTGCGAATATGAAGTTCCCCCAAAATATGGGGCCCTGGAGGCGCAAGGCCCGGGGCAGTTGTCCCGCTTGCTCCAAGGGCGGTATTTTTGGCTCTATAGTTATAATTAAAATAATTTATTCTTCCATAAACTAATAGATTGATACATTCATTAACAAATTCGGAAGTTTGGAACCGTAATAGGCAATAGGCCCGTATTTAGGGTACCCTCAGTTTTAATTAACATGCATTGCTGAGTAAAACATTAAAAACATGATATATATACTATGCGAATAGATACTTGAGCGCATATGAGAGAAACGATTTTTTTATCAGAAAGACAAACTTTTTATTATTACAGACAGACCACTTTGACTTTGGCTGGAAATGAAAGCATTAATCGCAACGAAGCAAAATTTCAATATTGTTACAAGACATAAACCATTGTTTAATTAATCTTACAATTAGGAAATATTTACGATTTGCTACCTCTTTTATTTTGTTCGATAATTGATTATATAATTTCGGTCCCATGTATGAAATAGATATTTTAAATAGAGTTTTATTTTAGCTTTTTTAAGCTTCAGGCACAGGGACGAACCGGAAGGGCCGACAGATTTTCTCTCTAATTATCTTCCTCAACTAATGGCGGGATATGCTCGAAGTAGGCTCAAAAACTACGCCTTCACACATGAAATATACATAAAATTGAATTCGGTGAGACGATGAGGGAATTTGGACGGGCGAGATGCCGCACGCTTATCAAAAATGTACCTGTATGCAGTGCTGAGCATCAATCTCAAATGTTCCGTACGAGATAGAGGTTTACACAAGTTAAAACAAATATCCGTTGCGTTCATTGTTGAGGTAGTGTGAGCGAAATAGTTTCCTAGTCATAACAGGGCCATATTCGAAATATATGTTTGGAATTAACCAACAGTAGGGTACATGAATTAAATATAACCTTATTTATGGTGCAAAAATATATTTTTTTATCACTAGAATCATAAGTAATTATAAAAATTACAGTATAAGTCTTTAACTAGACTCACTTTTGTCGCGCGGAACGTTTGAAACACCTTGAAAACGGAAGGTTTTTTTTTGTGATCTCGAAGAACTTATTGCTGTGACAATATGATTAATTATCATAAATAGTTTAGAAAACATGCAAACTACACACTTTTCATTTTTTGAAAAGATCTAGGAGTAAGAAATTCCTCATTTTTTAAATAAGCTCTCTCTAGAGTAAAAACACGTGCCAGTTCTCGTGTAAAAGGGCTGGTATTTTTTTAGAAAATATCTCAAAAAACAATGTGTTAAGGGTTTGAATTCTTGGAGTCATTGGAAGGGTGAGATATTTTTCTTTAAAATGCGACCACATCCATTGATTTCTATGTGAAATGATATTTCACTCAAACTACCTTGAGAGCTCTGATAATTGATGACCATGCTTCGCTCCCGGATGTCTCAAGAATAGCGACGCAATCAAATTGATATCGGCACTTGATAGGTGGAGGCCGCCGAAGTCAACTTACTTACACATGGACGGGAAAAAAATTTGGCGATGTCTGTGGACAGCACAACAATTAAATTTACGATCTGAATAAAATATCAATTCGAGCATTTATATATTTCACAAATTTAAGTAATAGCTGCTGCATCAAAAGTGCGGAATATTCTATAACAATTACGACAGAGGTATCTTTGTGTCAACCATGGACATGGGGCATGTACCTCGAGGGCCTGGCATCCCTAAGTTATTGTAGTAAAAATCCTTCTCTATCGTGCATTCACGCCTTAAGATCAAGATTTCCAGTGACACCCGGTGAATATAAACTTCGGAGTGTCTTAATTCCAAGGCCAATGGCTACTTGTGACTCAATCAACGAGACGTAGCTTTAGAAGTGAACAGAGAACAATACGCACTGAATCAAATCGTAAATTGAGCAATTTTATGTATTATTGAGACCATGTTTGAAATTAATGTAAAAATTCAAGCAAGCTCTAATCTTACGAAGAGAATATATATAACTTGAAGACAACAATATTTATTTCATACCTGAACTTCTTAGTGATTAAACCTCGATTCTTTTTACTGACGCCATACGCTAAACAACAAGCTGAAATTTTTTCCCGATTTTACAGAAAGTACTACGAAGCCATCACTTGCGTTTGCTGAGGCGATACCCTGGATAATGGAATTCAAGAAAGTACATAAACTCTGGCAACGGAAAGCGGCTATCTAGATTCCCCGCAGAGTCAAGGAGTCTTTGGAGAACACACGGATGATGGTGACGAAAATTTTCCTTTCTTAAAATATTTATTCATTCTCAACAATGATTCAGTTTTTGTTATAAAAATTGATCCGACTGAAAGCAAGTAGAGAACTGGCGTGATGAGAACATCGAGAAGAGGAAGCTGTTGTGTACGGATCGGTGATATTACCAAAATGACCCATTCCTACACTACATAATACACAATCACCTCCTTGGAAAAACCCGCTTTCTACGGCAAATCGGTTTATAATTACATGGTTACCTAGGTAAATATCCATCAAATATTTTGGAGAACATATATTTATGTATCTATACTTTTAAGAGAGAGAACAGAGAGAATGGAATTGAGGGTAAATGCGTGCAAAACTAATGTAGCAGTTTTTTATAAGGAGAATGGGGAGAATAACTGTAAGATGAGGACAAATGGTGAAGTAATTCAACAAGTGGATGATTTTGTGTACTTAGGTAAGATTTTTGCGAAAGATGGATGTAATGACAAGGCGATAAAGAGACGTGCTAATGCTGATAGGAAAGTGGTAGGTGGCAGGTGGAGCATATCAAGGAATTAGTGCCCGTCTAAGGAAGCGAAAATCGCCGTGTACAAAATTGCACTTTTCCCCACTTTGTTGTATGGTAGTGAAACTTGGGTAAGACAGGATTGACATAAGAATAGACTAAACGCCGTGGGCATGAGTTATCTGAGGAGTGATTGCGGCAAAAGTAGGATGGATATGGTCAGGAATGAGTGGATAATACATGAATAAGGGTTAGATACTCCAGTAATGGTCATATGTGAAAGGAGTGTGCTTCGTTGGTCTGGCCATGTTGAGAGAATGGATGAGAGTCGAATAACGAAACAGACACATAAGAGTGAAATGAATGGTGCGAGAGGTAGAGGTAGGCCGAGAAAGGTGTGGTTGAATGTGGTTGAGGAAATCCTTGGGAGGAGGAATATTAGGAGTCATAAAAACAGGAGGGCGTGTATGAAGCAGTGTATGGGGATAAATGAGACAACAGAGGTTTGCAAGGATAGGTCAGTATGGAGGAAGTTATTGAAGCAGAGTTAGGTGTACAAATATGTATTTACGAGTGAAACTTTGTGGCTGTGCCTACCCCGGAAGGGAACTGCGTGATTGTTATGTATGTTTACTTTTAAAACTCTGAGTTAAAAGTAATTGGATTTAATATATAGAAGAGTTCTAACCCGAATATTTCGGGATTGGATCTACGATACGAATAAGATTTATTAAAACAATATGAATCCAGTATTCACTTTCAATACAAATTCTAAATTGCAGCGGCACCAACAGCAGTACAGACTGACTGATAAATACCAAGGTAATGATTTAGTTCAATTATTCCGGGTTTGGAATAAAATCTGTACACATATAATCTTAATAATACGAAATATATATAATATACTAAGCGGCAGTATGTTTTAAATGTTGTGGATTGCTAAAATTAGGAAAAACAGTGCAATACAATATCTTCAATGGTTTTCGAGCTAACTTTGGGGAATTTAGAATTCATACTGAGATGAAATAAATACATATTTTATAATCCAAACTTTAAAGGTATGAGACCGACCGGTTTCAATACTTTTGCGTCATTCTCAAGTATTTCAAGAAGTATTCTCAAGTAGTACAAGTAAGTCATTATTTTTTAGTCTCTTGAGATTGACACGAAAGTGTTGAAGCCGGTCGGGCTCATACCGTAAAAGTTTTGTTTGTATTATACAAAGTGTATTTATTTCATCTCAATACAGTAGTATACAATATTGTTAACTCTATAGCTATCACTAATGAGTATACGCATGCAAAGATGTAAACCGGAGGGGATAAAATTCGCCGAGGAAAAAATGATTTGACCTGACCGGGATGGCAAACCAGATACTCTGCGGTACCGAAATTGTTTAATATCGACATACCATTGCAAAGTTTCGCCTAAATTTGCGCATGGACAAAAATCTCACCAAACGTTTTAAGCCTTCCCTACAGCACATCACTTCATTGGCTGAAGGGCAAACATTTGACGCCGGGCTCGGACGACGTGAGATGACAGCGACGAGGAAGGACGAGAGGTGAAGAAGAAGAAAAAAATTCGATACCACACGTGGACACTTCTGGTTAGCCTCATCCACCCCTCCCTCCCACTCCCACGCGTCTGCCGGCGGGAGAACCCTCCTCCACCCCTCACCCCCCTTCGCCCACCTCCTTGTCATCCCCTTGTGACCACCCCTTTCCACCCCCGGATCCGCGCCGTCACCTGCGTCTGTTTGGGATATCACCTTGGGAGACCCACCCGCTCGTCGAACACGCCCACAATCGCCGGCGAACTATAAAACGCCACCGCGGACCAGAGGGAAGCATCAGTTCGAAAGTTAAACCGAACAGCTCTCCAAATCAACCATGTACAAGCTGGTAAGTGCACGCCGACCATTTAGATCTTTAAGAGTGCTCCCTCAATTCCAAGCCTTCCTTCGTGTTTGAAAGGGAAGAGGCTTTTGCCACGAGGGGGGTGGGAGGCAAGATTCTAAGTACCATTGCTATGAATAAGTTAGATTGGACTTCATCCAGGCTCTCCTCTCGAAATGCCTTAAGAATTGCGCACCATTCAAGGGGGGGTATTTTCCCCCTGCTTTGCTGTTTGAAATACAACAAGCGCTAGAACTGAAGGTTGGAATGGACTTTTTACTACCTCACAAGTGAAAGTTTCGTAACCCAAATGAGAAAGTGTAAACCTTTAGCAAGTTGCTCGTAAGCGGTTAATTCTTTTTAGTTCATGTATCCTATCAATTAAAACTTCTATTTCACATAAGCTCCCCCTCAGAATACGTTGGTTTCGTGATATTTAAGTGCTTCAACAGACTTATAATTGGTATTTTTTATCTCATTAATTAAACCGAATTAAATTCCATTCTATTCTGTGATTAAATTTGTCTCAGTTCCAAATAATTATTCTAGTAATGGGACCGAAATAAAAATTTCGCCATGTATTCAGTAAGTAAATATTAATCTGAATTACGTACTGTAACCTGTACACATTACAATCTTAGGAGAAAGCAATAAATCATAAGGATTAATTTCAATATGAAATTCAAATGAGTTTGTATCTGACTCGTCATAAAAGCGAAATTCAAAGATCTATAGATATGAAAGAAATTAGTCTAGGACAGAAGCTCCAGACAAACGCTTGGGAAAACGAGGTCCTTTACCGTGAAATAACTTGGGAAACGAGAGGAGCTCAAACGTCAGTTTTGATTTATGTATCAAAAAGATGGGAAGGTGAGAAAAGCCTTCTAGCGCAAGGGAACAAAAATTCTCAAAGGCGTTCATTGGCCTGGCTAGTACTAGCGTTTCCCTTGCAAATAAATCCCTATGGCGAACACTTGAAGTAATATTCCTTACAGTATCCACCTCTTTGATGTTGGAAAAGCAAATCGCAGTACCGTGTAACACTAGAGGAAAGGTTTTTTGCAAAACTTAACCTGCTTTTTCAACCCAAAGATCAATTTTATTAGCGAAAGAGTAGAGTTGACTGTGTGCCATGTAGTGAAACGGTATCCGGAGTCTCTTTCTAGAACTTGAACGCGAGACCTTCAGTCAGTCCATAAACCGACTGAACGGCAATGCTCACATAATCCGTAAATATTTGCGCGGGACATTTGACATGCATTTTGTAATCCCAGTTACAGTATTTCCAACAGATATATATGATGGATTACATTTTCCACTCAAGATAATTTAGAATAAGGTAAAAAGCGAAATACACGTTAGCAACAGCTCCTAATTTTGCAGTATCGATCCGATAAACGCAAGTAATTTTCGCAATACTAACAATATGAAACATAAAAAATGCAATCGTCTCAAACTTTTCTGTCTCAAGTGTTTACTCGTTGCTGATGCTGCTTCGCATTTAAACTGTAATGCAGATCACGTACTATGTATACAGAAGTACATTGGCCCATACAGACAGCAAAGCATGCAGGGAAAATATCATAGATCGCGTCTGTAAAAATCAAGCGAGCTAACCATCTGTGAACCCCTTGGAATGAGCCACAAAATTCTCCAACATTAGGACTCCTAACAAGCAATCAGTCAAGAATAGTCGTATCGTGTTAACCTGAGTAAATGCAATTGATTGCATTTCAGGGAAATTTTAAGTGGAGTGAGAATAACACTTAACAATTTTGCACTTCTTTTTACCGTCAAAAACCCTTTGGCCTAATCCTCAGCTAATCAGGATCAATACACTATAGTTTTAGGCTTCACTTCGTGGAAGTTAATGGTATCCACATTTCAAGAATACAATTTCCACGGAATTCCATGGAAAAGTACAAAATTGTATTCTTTAAATATGGATATAATCAGGATCAATGTTTACTTTACTCACCCGTTTTTTTCCCCGATCTTTCTTCCACAGGTTCTTCTCCTGGTCGTGGCCATCTTGGCCGTCGCCTCCGCACAGGTCCTCGTCAACCCTTACGTAAACACCGTTGGAGTCAGGACCCCGTATGTCAACAGCTATACCGCTCCAGTCGTCAGCACTGGATATGGTGCCTATCCCTACAACGCCTATGGATATAGCGGCTACCGTTACTACTAAGAACCGACCACACGCACCGTCTTTCCAACCATGAATGAGGCTATCTGCATTTCAACGATCAAGGTAAGAGGCTAAGCGATTCGTGTGTAATGGAAGCGATCGGATGGGACTCTTGGCGTATTCGTGTTTGTTTTTCAAACGCAACTGCGCTAACCTGGAGGAGCTTTGCCCAAGGGTATTTGCTTACCTTCACCGATCAAGATCGTGATTTGAGTGTTTTGGAAAACAGAAACCGAAGGTAAATACGGTGGACTTTTGCCGTACGAGTCAAATTCGGTTTTGCAGCAATTAAGATGGATGTCTCTCTTGGATTGCTCTTAGCCAAACTTTGTTGCGGTTTCAAATGATTGATTTTTATAATAGCATAATATTAAAACGTGCGTGTATTTCTATCAGAGATACCGCCAACCGTTTCCCTATGACAAGTACTCCACCAATGTATGATTAAAAGATTACACTCAAACCCAAATCGTCGCGATACTTCATAGATTTGGGATTTCGATAGGCAGGTAAAGCCAGAGTAATCAGGTAGACAGGATAGAAGTTCAGATGAACATGTACAAAGGAAGGTTATATTACTATCAAAAGTAAAAGCACAATGGTGTAGCCATAAAATATCACAGTTTCATTAACATTTAGCAATTAGTTCACTTGCACAAAGGAGATTCAATTAGTTATAAAAGTCTACCTAGTTAAAAAATTAGGAGTCAAAGACTTATGTTCTGGATCGTGTGCGTATTAATGAGCGTTTTTTCATTTGGGTTAGATGCAATTTCTCTGTTCTCACCTTCAAGGGTTGCATAGGCTCCATGTAGACGGCTCTCGCAACTCGACGGCAAGAAAATTGTTTCCCGACTTCATAATAGAACCCTATCAAACTTCATGTACCCTAGGCTGTCCATGTGATCAGCAAACGCCTCAGTTCCCTTCTCTTCATTTTTACTTCTACTCCGACTCCTGACGTCTCTTCTGCCTTCATATATTGGTCGCATTCATTGATTCTCGCATAAAACAGTTAAATATCCTCTCTGTATCCGAAAAATACAGCACCAATATTCTCAGCCATTCTACTTCCTCTGAAATATGACAAAGCTTTTCTGATATTATTAGAGATGTTTTACAGGAAGCACTTAATTACAGAGTTTGATGCCCGACGTTTGCGAGAACGCGAGCGCGGAATTCAAGCGGGAGCAATTTTCCAATCTATTGGTCATGTATTCGTGCTGTGATTTGATCAAGTCCCCGCATTACACCACGCAATTCTCACAGCATTTTCAGCGATCCATATAATTTTGTAATGAAAATCTCGTATGAAACAGTCTCAGTGAACTTTAGAGCCAACTTTTGAAATCCAAGGCAATTTTTCAGAACTAGAATATCATGAGTATATTTAAAGTGAAAGAATAGATTGCAGTAGGTCGAAGGATTCGCGCATTTGAAAATTATACTGGTAGAGAAAGGCATCATATTAGGGTTCAGGAGTACGTTTACTTCGGAGTCATTTACAAAAGGAAAGAATTCCATGAGAGCGAAGCCAAGTAAAAAAGTTATAAGAATACCCACGCCTCTTAATGCGTTCATAGCGTTGCGTGGTGCGTAAAACCTACGGCTCTGTGAAGATAAAAATATGAACAGGTCGGAGTCCTTTAAGATTTGGACGCCGAGATGAATCGATGAAGTGAGCCAGGCTGCGAGAAATAGTAACATAGCGATAGCTTGGTAAAAAAGTAGAGAAACTCGGAGAAGGATGATGAGAAGAGAGGTCCAAATGGCAAAATGTTTGATTGAAAAGGAGATAACAATTTATAAGCACGATGATACGAGGGAGAAAATAGTAGTTTCCAGCGTCATAAAAAAGAAAGAGGAAATAAAAAGCTTACTTATGGAACATATCTAAATAAGGAAAAAATTATTAATATGTAGCAAAGGACGTTTTATTACCAAAGTAGGGTAAAGGAAAGATGATTAGGCAAAGGACAGATTTCCCTAAAACCAAACAATAACTTGTTGGCTGTTCACTGACTGAACGAATTCTATATGTGTGATAGTATTACGTATATATTAAAAGGGATTTTTAAGAACGAAGCTTTAATTTTCTTTAAAAGTGAATGTGTACTAATCTCTAACTTATTTCTTTCTCTTTTCCAGTTGCTCCAACCATGAATTCGGCCAGGGGATCCAATCATAAATTACAGTTGTGTATTTTGGGAAAATAAAATCTTTAGTATTTTTATAATGCATACAGAATTTTTTACTTCTTCTTTATCACGAAATATGAAAAAAGTTCTCCTTTATGAAACATCGTGCTACAAATAAAAAAAAGCAATATTATCTCCATGTTCCAAAGGTTTTCCAATGAAACCGTTAAGTGTAAAAATACCACAGCATGAGGCATTCGTTTTGGAGTCAGCCTTCGACAAAGTTAGCTCTACAAAAGTTTAAGTTGCTCCTTCTATGAAGGCATTATCGCATCGCTCAACCTGAGGCTTTATATACGAGTAACACACCGCAATATGTGCATCCGAAGCACTAAATCAAGTTTGCCAGTACGAAGCTATGCCAATCTTGCTTCTGCTGCCGGCAAAAATGTTGTCGATAACATTACTGACAATATAAGTGAATCATAAAGAGTAAAGTTAATCGGGAGCCAAAAGAGTGAACTGAGATATGCCTTCTGGGTACAAGGACTTACATAAAAATGAACTATTAACTCTTGGATGAATATTTTAAAGTAAACTATAACTAATTTAATGGAAACTAATGCACAATATCATGACATTCAACTATGATAATGACCACCGATAATAACGTTGAACCCTTTCATTATCGTTTAATTCATACATATTGCGTAGATTTTCATATTACACGGTCTTTACAGAGAACCAAACAACCAAGTGAATGAACCAAAATCACTACATAGCACTCAATTTTACTCCTGGAAGAAAACATTGGCAGTTTTGTAATGAAGTCTTCTTGAAAAGTCAACCATAAAACATTTAGAAAATTCCAGCGGTACACCTGAAAATAAAGGTTAAATTTTTGAATCAGAAATTTGAAAAATAAATGATTAACAACATCAAGATAACAAATGGAAAAGTAAAACATTCGATGTGTGTTTAAATCAAGAAATATCTTTAAAACCTTTCATAAGACAAAAGCAGGAAAATACCATCCAGAGAAACAGGGATTTCTTTCATACTTATCTAAAAGTAAGGGAATGGAGTTAAAGAATCAACTCTGTCCGGTGCCGGAAACGTTTTTATGCTTAAAAAAAGTTTAGAGAGAGATTTGGCAAGTGGATGTTTATAATATTTTTCTTGAAGACGGCGGATATCCTTCATATTTATTATTCAAAAGAAAATCCTAACTTTGAAAGGCTAAGAAAGGTGCATAAAGATTGCACGATGGTATGTATACATAGTTATAGCGCACGGACGAAACTGAAAATGAAAATAACTCGGGGGATAGAGGTTCTAGAGTCGTCGGTGAAATCAATAAAAAACTGCATAAGAGCGTACGTCATGAGAACCGACAAGAATACCCTCTCAATTATCCATACTTTTCTTTCTACATATTACCCTGCAAGCCACCTCAGGGGGAACTTGGCAGGGGCTGATTTATCATCAACTAGCACCACAGTGTAAAAATTAACATTCATACAAATGAACCATCAATATAATGAATAGAATAGAAGCTTATGAAATGTGGGTGTGGAAAAGGATGGAAAAAGTAAGATGGGTAGATAAGATGAGAAATGAAGAGGTTTTGAGCAAAGTAAAAGGAGGAAGATCGCTCCTAAAGGAAATAAGGAAAAGGAAAGGAAACTGGTTGGGCCATATGATGAGAGAGAAAAGTATAATAACTGTGGCACTTGAGGGTTTCATTGAAGGAAAGAAAAAGAGAGGAAGGAGAAGAATTAAATTGGTGGATCAGGTGAAGAACATCAGCTATGATGAAGCAAAAAAAGGAAGCTCGGGACAGAAGCGGATGGAGACAGCAGTGGTGTACGGGACCTGCCAGCAGGCAGAACACCAGATGATGACAAATGAACTAAACAACTGGTATGTTACCAATGCTACAGAAAATGTTGCATTAATCTATAATGAAACTATATTAACGGGATACAAAAGTCATGCCGGGAACATGCAAAACATGATGTTAGTCCTACGTGGCAGATTAAGAAACAAGCATGAGGGAGCAAATAAAAAAATCGGCTACACTACCAGTTGACTAACCTACATGTCTCATTCACTGCCATTATGGTCCGTTAAAATTCAACGCGTATAAACCATGCCTAGTCATATCAGTAAATGGTGATGATCTTCAAAGATCTCTATGTGCAATGGACCAAGTTCTCCAGGAATACAACATGAGAATAAACGATGTCGAAAATCCTTGTATGCGGAATAGAGAAGAGGTTACGGTATTTACCCCAATATAAGACCCCCCGACATATAAACCCCCCCCCCACTTTTGAGGTTCAAATTCCAGGAAAAATATTAAACAGGCAGGAGAGCCCTCAGGGAAGTACCCAGCCAGTTTTGAAAGAATTTATGATGCTTTGCGTGTTTTGTAATTGAGCAGTAAGTGTTTCTAAATGTTGTTTGAATGCTAAAGGAAATTAATCATTCAAAGTTTTCAAATAATTTCGAATAGTCATGTTATATGACTTTAAATATCAGTATGGGTACCCTCTCTGGCTTATCCTCCCCGTATAAGAGCCCCCCCCCACTTTTGAAACATATTTTTCGGGAAAAAAGGGGGGGTCTTATATTCTGGTAAATACAGTATTATCCCGCGGTATTATATTATCGGTACCTATTTTTAAATAGTGAAATCATATTAGAATCCATTTATGGAAGAAAAGGCACAACAATTTTGCCCAATTTAGAGCAATTCTAATTGAACTCTTCGAATAAAATACTTTTGTAATGGCATCCAAAGTAGTGTTGCGGCGGTGAATGAATGTGAGCGGGGGTACTAATATATCCTTCGTAGGATACATTTTTAACCTTTGATGGGGAAACATTTTCGTAAGCTTTACAATGGCATATTTAAAAGAAAATTTGTTGTATTTGGATACAAAATAAGCACAAATATGCAATGTCATCTTTCCAAAAAATTTTATAATATTTATAATACGGTGGTCCGCTCAAGGACGACTGACCATTTGAGGGCAAATTTCTTTATTATTTTTTTTCATCATTTTGATGTTGTCAAGTAATTCATGTGGCCAATTGGACCTCAAAAATATGTCGTCATTGATTTACTTGAATCAATGAGGACATCTGAGTTCATGAGCGGAGCCAGGGGGAAGCAAGGGGCAGCTGTCCCCCCTGGATGAGACATTTCATACCTGACCCCCTTACATTCCTCCGTAGCATTAATCCTGGCTACGCCCACATCTGTGTTCCAATATGACTTAAACCCTTTAAGTGTTTGCAGCGGTCCGTGGTTTTATGAGTTTACTATAATGGTGCATATGTGTCTATTTGAGTATTTGCTATCATTTTTTATGCTCATTCCGTAAAGCAATTTTCCCATAAGGTATTTTTTTAAATACCAATAAACTAGAATTCGGGAGCACCGGCAAACTTTTATTCATATGGTAATGCAAAGATTTCAGATCGGCTCTTCTTTCCAGGAAAGAATTTCTACCCCACGAGTGTCTAGTGTCTAAATGCACACATTCCCTGCCCGTTTTGGGGGCCTTGAACATTTTTGTAGAGAAAAGTGTACCGACATTTTTTATTTTGATACCTGCGTTGCGGTAGTCGAGACATAGGCTGCGGAAATCCGCTTCGAAGGTCATAGACCAACAAGTCTGCGGAGAGAGACTAAAAGATAAACAGACGGCGCCTAAGCGCTCCACCCGGGATGGTGCTTCCAACTGGTAGCCACTCCGGCCAATAAAATGAAAGTTCTCCCTCTTATGATGCTTTCACACTTTTGACTTGGTACTCATTCATAACTTTCAAGCACTGTTCCCTTACTGCTATGATATCGATGAAATTACATGCAATGCCTGCTTACGTGCATAAAATATTTACAAATATGCATATGATAATGAAAATAGTTCTTAAAATTTGGATAAAATATTCTTTAGTACACAATCATAAACAATACAATTGAAATGTACTTATAAAACCTTTAAATTTTCCAGTTTCCAGGTCATTCTAGTCTAGATTATTGTTCATTGTACATACTTTTACATATTCATGGTATTTTACTCAATATATTGTGGAAAATTAACTCGCTTAAAATATTTCAGAAGATATATTAGGATATAGAAAAACGTCAACGCCGATATAGAGTAAAGCAAGCACAAGGAATTTAATAATACACTCCGGCGAAGTAATACTGGTTGAAAAGGCAATGCGATGAAATGGAAAAGTTGCACAAATAAGGGGACTTGGGTGCGTTATTCGCTAAATTTAAATAGCTATCAAGCTAAAAGAGACGGAAAACTCTACCAAAGGCTACAGACAAAGCAGATAGGATATAAATTTAGTAAGAAACCATTCATTTGTGACAAGTCGAGAGAATCCGTAAAGGAACTTCAGGACAGGGAATCTAGATCAATTAACCTAGACATAGAGGGTGAGAGTACACTAGATGAGGATAACCTAGGACCAAATTTATTTGATGGTAAAATAGCAAATGTACCAAAAGGGATGAAGCCAGAATAAGCAGTGGAAGTAAGTTATCTACCTCTTGAGTCTCTAAGGAATTTAGACAATAAAGGTGGACAAGCTTTTTTCGAGTTTATTTGCAGGATTCGTAGGAAGGAATTTGGCCACAGGACTCCGGAGAAACAGTCCTGCTTCCTGTCCCGATGAACAAGAAAGCATCAGAATGCGAGAAAAAGAGAACAATGACCTTTATATCACATGCATCCTAAGCTTTGCTAAGAATATTCAATGGAAGATTGGAGGGTAGGGCAAAATACTACTCGGGAGATGACCATTTTGTCTCTGAAAGGGATGATCAACTCAGGATGCAATCGCGCGGAGAGAAGACTATTAGAAAGAAACATATAGTTTAATCAGGATGTTTTCGCTTGCTTTTTGGATTTCGGATAAGGTTTTCCATACACTTAGGAAAATAGAATAAGACGGGCTACACAGGAGATGTATTCTTAACATATTCATGGCTCAAAGGGCGCAGGTGAGGGTGGCTTACTTACTGGTGTTACTTATGTTTGTGGCCTTCCCGCATAGGTAGTCAAGGTGATGATCCCACCACGTTAAGTTTGTAATCGTATGCAAATTTTTTTCATTGACAAAATTGTAAAAAGTGTTCTCCGATTTCAACAAAAGGATATTTTCTTGGCAATCTCAGCAATGGCTGTATACGGAAAATTTGCCCCGGGCATTTCACGTCTTATCCTATACATTAGAGAAAACTACGGAATCTGAGAGTGAGTGTTTAGGAAAGTACGGCACAAAAAATCCATTGAGTAAGTTTTTACTACCAGAAAAGCGCTGTTGGCTTAGAAATTACCAATTGCGCAGGGATTCATTAGCAAAGAAAACATAAGCTATTAACACTAAAACGGGTCCATTATCACAAAGAAGCTATTATGGTCGTAATGTAAACTATTCGGATAATGAATCCAGCGTTTTGCACGGAACGGAAGGGGATCGGGTTTGTGTCGTACTGGCTAATCATAATGGTGGCCAGCGTTCAAATCCCTGCAGAAGAGGATATTTTTCTGAGGAAACCCGATCCCTACTCCAGTGTCTTGTGGAGGCCACTGAAGTACAATACTCCGTCCGTCGGATGAGACGTTAAACCATGGACCCCTTGTCACCTTTTGTGGTTTCCATCCACCCTTCCTCCCTTGTCTGTCCCATACGGCGAAAATAATCTTAGCTGTCGGCCTCCCCAAAAATCCAATCCATCCTTCCAACACGGAGATAGCCATTAAAGACATCCGTGTAAATGATGAAGAGAAACAATCGAGACTAGATACGATTTGTAATATTGCTGGACGACTGTGCTCTAACTACTGGGCAGATAAACTGTGTACTGAGTACGGGCGAGGCCACCTTCATACACGTTCCTAGAGACGACTTCGGGAGAGGCGGGGATATGTATCGACGTAGATTTCTTTCACAACTTTTTCTTCAAGCACACATTTTTCTTCGCATGTGTTCGATTGCATTTCGGCTAGAACAATTTTTGATTAATACCATAGTTATTCATTCTTCTTCTGCCATCTGTACCAACAATTTCCACCTTTCCCGACGAATAAATCTTTGTTATCTGTCCCCCACTCTCGCTACTGAGCAACAATGCATGACAGGAGTGAGATGAAGACACAGAATGGTGACGTAGATCGCCGGTTTGGGTCGAGTCGGTAACGTGTGAAGCTGTGACTTTAAGTAAATAAAACCGGAGTAACAGAATTAATCGTACACATCTATTCCGGTTATATTCAAAGGCCGTTTGAGCAATTCCAGTTATGACGCAATTCTCTCCATCTCACGTTGAGTTTTTTGTCCTTAAACTTAAGAGATATTTCATATGTGCGCGACAGGTATGACATATTTATCCAAATATGTATCAACGAATAATGCAAGACCAATTTCGCATTCCATTTTGGCCATCTACGTTACAAAGGTTCAAAAAAAAAAATAGTCATACTGCATTTGACTTTACGAAAAATACCTTTCGAGTCGTGATGATCCTCAGTTTTTAACTGCTTTTGCGATGAGTGCGCACTGGGCACTGTTAAAATATTAGAATTGGCTGATTTATCTCACCTCTTCAAATTAACTAGTATACTGGAAAGATTGGTTCAAATCTTGCGTTAACAGAATCCTTGAAATCAAGATCGGATGTGTAGCACCGAAAAAAATTTCGACAGTCAAACTTATGAAAGGCACATCCTGGCACCTGGCAATCCTTGCATAGCCTGTAAATCTCAAATCCACCGTTTAGGACATAGCTCTTTAAGAAATAAAACAAGCATCTACAATTTATACATCGAAGCGTGTTTTTTTTGTAGTTGAGCTTCCTAATCGACTGTCTCAAGCGTGAAAATGCCCTGAAATTGACGTCGGCTCCAGATTCGCGGAATCGCGGTGGGCAAAAATGAAAGCGAAAAGGACGGGAACAAATATTAACCCCACTAGTGGGCAGCTTTACAGTTTAATAATGAATTTGAATCTAATTGTATTTTAAATTTAAATACTTTACAATTTTCTACATTAGTTCAACATCGAAAGGAAAAATGAAAACGGACCTTTAAAAACAAGTAATAGCAGAGGTAAGCATGCTTGCTGGTATTGTTCAATCCAGAGTTGGGGCCGAGCGCGCTCATTTCAACGCTCATGAGCATGCTCAATTTTTATGAGTTTTGCAGTTGAGCGCGCTCACATTTAAGAAATTGAGTTTTAGCGTGAGCGCGCTCCAATTTTTTTTAGTTTGAGTTTAAATTGGCGCTCATTTTTTCGCTCATTTTGAAAATTCCAAAAATTGTTCATAATTCTGGTACATATTTAGATAAAAAATTTTGTGCGGTTCACGCAGGTAAAAATGCTGATCCCCAGTTTCGGTTTTTCCCCTGCTTCGACCCCTTGGCACTTGGAAAATCCCAACCACGCCAGGGATAATCTGTTAAGGAACCCGAATAGTGGTCTGAGGACCGCCGATTTGCCCCCTCCTGTGAATCCTTTTCGCGAGAGGCCTACCAATACAATTGTTTTCGAGTGTTTGTGACTCCCTACAATTCCACGAATCCCAGTTTTAGGAACATGGACACAGTCTAAATAACAGTAATCTCGGCTAGCTGAAAAATGGAAATCAGCAGGCTGAAAGGACGCAAGTCAATATTAGTGTTGTCATTGAATAGAAAGTCAGTCAAAGAGACATTTACTATGGAAGTATATTTATTTTTTTATTTTTAAAGAATGAGTGATGTTATTTAATTGTAATACGCACGAATAAATAAGTAAACACACTCTTGTTTGACTAATGTGGTCGCAATGGTATGACTCAAGGCAGGAGGCACTCGTAGGTAACGGGAATTGTTTATGCGTGAAGTACATAACTACCAAGTAACTTTAGCATAGTTACATCCAAATATAACACATAAACAAATACAATACCGCTCCTGTTTCGAGTTTTATTAGATAAAGGCGTTGGATTCGCTTGAAAAGAAGCCAAAAAAAGGCGGCGATAATTTTGACTGTGCAGTGCGATGGAAAAATTTGACCTGGATGAACAGTTTACGATTTTATCGCATTCCATCCGATCCACAACGAGGGAGGCTGTGGTTTGAGCGCGCCGGCCGAATGGACTTTCTGCATCACGATCCGGTGAAGTGGAATAAATGTTACAGACTTTGTAATGTATTGATTTTTTACAAGAGCATTATCAATGCTACTTCTTGTGTTTGCTCATCCTAGATTCCACAATTATGCACGAGAAAGGTATTGTTAAGTCTAATGGATGTGCTTATGATAACTTATGTATAAGTTTTTTGCAATATTTTGAATGATAATGCATACTATTTATGAAATAATTCGATAAATTGTTTAGATTAACATCATATCAACATAAACGTACAAAGGTTATTAATGTTCCTTAGAAAAAAATAAAAGAAATATTCAACTTTAATCTCACAAAAATATATATTTTGTGAATCACCATTAACTTCATCCTTACGAAGCCTATTCAGAGTTTTAATAAAGAGGAATCTTAAATATATCGAATATACACACACTTTGGTTGGAAAAAGCAGCATTTATTTCTTCTTCTCGAGTAATAAATGCGGGGTAATTATTAATATTACACTTAAGCGTAGTTTCCACGCTTCTTGCCGTGATAAGGTCAATTTGGCATCGTTGAAGCGCTGCTTGAGGGGGTCGTGGCTGGGGAAAGCGATTTCCCATGGGGCTTATGGGAGTGAGGTGAATGTTTATTTAGACTGTGACATGGATAACCAGTGCTTCATATTCAAAATCAAGCGTGCATTCTTCTAATACTCAATGGAATAGACATTGGCAGCATTCGGAAAAACGAACCGTCAGTCAACAGAAAGTAACATGAATACATCTACATCTACGTCATACCCTGCAAGCCACCCAAAGGGTGTGTGGCCGTGGGTGCTTCCACACCAGGCATGCATGAATGATACGGTAGAATATCGAAGCTACATTGAAACCAGCGTACCACACATGCAAAGCGCCAATTAAAAATCTAATAACCAAGAAACATTCTATCGTCAATCGTTCCAACGTGCAAGGGGTACAAAGACTACTACTACATATTCAAAATATCATGCATAAATAAGAACATCAATATTTACATCATGCATAAATAAGAACGTAGAGAATATAAAGAAAAAGATTTACTGTCTGCGTATTATCACAATTCGAACTATTCATGACGACGATCATAGCTGTTATGGTCCCGAATGGTACGCGGAAAAAATGACATTTTATACCTATCGGTTCTACAATCTAGCTCTCTAATTTTATTGGCGCGATCTAATCTGCCGTAGTACGAGGGGGTTAATAGTATGTTTTTTTACGTCGTCAGAGAAATGATTTTCCTGAAATTAGTTAGGAGGTTAAGCCTATAATTTAATCTATGCTGTGATAGCGAGTAATACATCTACATTCTAATGTTGAATAATGTTGATGATGACTTAGGAATTTTTTTAGTTTTGAATCCCTTGAAAACAAGGATAAAATTGTGGAACGCTGGTTGTCAGAACCGACAAACGGCACCTTATTATTTCCATCAGATGAAATAAAGAAGCATTTATAACATTTAACACCTCGCTACCTTCAAGTGGTGCTGCAGAGAAGTTGTTTAGTGCAGCGGAGAATGTATTAACTGTAAAAATAACTAAAATGGCAGATGCTAATTTTGAAAAGCAATTACTTTTGAAAGTTAACAAAATCATTGTAAATGTGAATTCGTTGCTAGCATGATTTCTTCAATTTTAGAGGCGGTGACATTTAAAGTTATCCGAAGATCTTAGTGTGTTATTGAACAAAAGGAAGACTCTAATTACAAAACTTAATATTATTTCTTCTCTCTAATTATTGAACTTTTTTGGGAATTGAGCTAGTTTTGAGCTTTGAGTTGAGCGCAACTCATTTTTTGAAAAGTGAGTTTGAGTTGAGCTGAGCTCATATTTTGATGAATGAATTTGAGTTGAGCTGAGCTCATTTTAAACCTGAGTTTCCCCAACACTGGTTCAGTCATTGATATGTCCGTGCTTCCATACAACTATCACGGAAGGACGGTTGGTTATCCATGGCCTGGGAGCCTAAAGTTCTTGGTTTTAAAACCCTTTTTTGTCATGAAATGTTTGCCGTAAGAAAGTCAAATTGTTTTAGGTCAAAAAGTAGGGGATTAGCCTACAAGTGTAAAAACCTGAGTCTATTGCTACTCGAGTTTCCATATCAGAGATTTCCACCACACCAACCCGTTCCCCCGATTAGTCTGGAGTCTGGTGCCGTAACGTGAGAATACATTCAAAAATACTTTATAGAATATTAAGCCAGAGAATTGAAAGGAAAATTGAAGACTATCTCGAGGAAAATTAATCAAGATATTGAATGGACAGAGGAATAAGGGCGGATGAAATCTACCAGAGGGTTGAGGTAGAGAAAACGATATCTGTGAACAGGCCACAGCATGGGGCATTGGTATTGTTGGATAAAGCCTTAGGATTTGATTGGATATTTGGGGAGGCGACCGACGTCCAAGAGGATAGTGGATAGGTAAGGGATGAAGGGTAGATAGAAACCCAGCGTCGGCATTAGCCTGCTCTTTACGAAAGGCGCCAAGGGACCCACGGTTTAACGTCTCATCCGACAGACGGAGTACGGCTCTTGAAGTGCCCTCCAAAAGACACTGAAGTAGGGATCGAGTTCCTTCTGAAAACATCTGCCTCTGCAGGGATTTGAACCCTGGCCGCCCGTGCGGTAGACAAGTATTCTAGCCACCACACCAATCCAATCCCCCGAAAGCCATAGACAACGCTAGTACTACAATTTTATTATTAGTCAAAGGGTATTCTGATATGAAGGAATTATTGTACCTTAGCCAAACGCTTTGTTCCTGATTGGACAACTGGATTGGACACGGATTGTGGAATCCGAAGCAATATATTTAATTTGACCAGTCGGCGCGATGTAATTTTTATAACTGCTACCGGCACTATTTAGCACATCGCCCAAATCATGGATAGTGTTAGTAATATTTTATGTGACCAACTAATGAAAGTGGTTCCAGAAAAAAAGGCATGACTTCAGCATGAGTACAGCTAATTGAAAGTCCTCTAAAATATGACTCTTTAACTCGAAGAGACTTGTTCAAAACATTACCACTAAATAGTAAATTACATTAAATAATACGCCAGAGTTAACTCAGAAATGTATTAGTATTACGGTAGGAGGTCTTACTTTAAAATGAACTTTAAATATTTAAATGGATAATTCTAAGAGATAACTAAGAACTTTTCGGAGGTAAAATAGAACACAAAATCAATGAATGAAGTTAAAAAATTACTATGAATTGGAATAGTTAGTTTAACATTGACAGCATAAAACATTTTAAATCACACAAGAGGTACATTTTAGAAATACTCGCATTATTCGTTACTCATACAGAGCGTAACAACGATCGATTGAAGAAAATTAATACAAATGACGTTATTTTATTCTTGATTGAAAATATTGGAAAGTTAGTTGAGGAGGTTCCTCGAAATGTCAGTTATAATACATTCCTTAACTTTTGATGGTATACAAGAAATAACTAAGGAATGAGGAATAGAAGCTTAATGATATCCATAAAAGAAACGGACAAGCTACAAATTCGCTATGGGATTGAATCAAGAATTTTAATTTGCATACTTCTAGAGACAAAAAATGTCATTCAAAGAGTCGGGAACTTCTTTCCATACTTTCTCTGAATGTTAAAGAATTAATTAAAAAAGATCAACTTTTCCAAAGCTTAAATAAGCTTAATGATTAAAAAAGTTTATAGGACGGTATATTAGATATTTACTTATGATATATTTCTTGAATATCACGGATACCTTTCATTTTAATTATTCAGAAGAATATCCAAATTTGAAGACATTACAGAGGTACATATACAGCTCTAAATGGCATTCATGCAAGAAAGATAACTCACTTTATTACGGCCAATATATGTCTCCTATCAATAATAACTCTAAGAAGTAATTACTTTTGATAAAATTAGTCTAAATCAAACAGCGTAAGCCTTTGTACTTAGAAGTAATATTTGATTTAAAGTATGTCATGCAAAAATCAAACGTTATTACATTGAACGAGCATTGGTGACATCAAAACATGCATTATTTATCTGAAAGTGAAAGAAGAACTTAGAGTTTTGAAAAAAGAATAGCTTTCTTAGGAACCGCATCTTTTGGGCTTTCATTTTCTTTTGAAATCCTTAAACTAAAATAATATTAAAAATGTGATAGCCACAGGTTAGAATCATGCATACTTATATGATTTTCTTTGTTAAATGTCGAATGAGTATTAAAGGAATTTTCATTTCATTCCCATGGCTCAGAAAGAGGTTTATGAAATGTCAATACAATTGAGCATAGAGCTTAAGAAAGATTACCCACAAGGATATAGATTGCTAGATATAGTATTTCTATCTGAGTTTACTTGCACGTCAAACTTCTACCTAAATCTCAACAAACGATTTTACCATAGTTCTTATACTCATATCTATAATTAGTGTACGAGAGTATGCCTGACAATTCTAGGAATTTTTTTACATACGAGGAAATAGAATATGAAATTTTATAGAAATGCCAAATGCATCTTCGTCATAAAAACTCATGAATAGATTGGCTGATGACATTGACGCTTTAGATGCAAGAGTGTTCCTTTAATGCTCCAGTCATTTCTTACTCATGTGACTTTGACAGTGCCTTCCAAACTACTTTCAGATATGTCACCTACTCATGTAAAATTGGGTGAATGGTTCAAAGCCATGTCAAGAAACGAATGGTAGCTTTTCACGGCTCAAGTTGTGTGATAACGGAAAGATCCTATTCCCTCAGTTTTTTCTTCAACAGAATCCGTCGGGGGAGTCTACAAGTCAAGAAAGTTCATTTTGACATTTTCAAAAGCCGCACATAGCAAAACACGATTGACTTGCAATAGAAAATAGGTATTGCTGATGTCTTTCAATCTTTTCCCGAAAATAGAAACAGTTTACTTCACTTGTTGGATAACTTTGCTCTGTAAAGAAGAAACGTGAAGGGTATTAAATAGCAGGTGATGATACGTCCGAAATAGAATATTAAAACGACTAACAAGCACGTACGCATAAAAATCTTGAGACCTTAAGGATAAATATATGTTGGATATAAAAAAGGCAATCACATGGTAATCACATTTGTGGCTTGCGATATATCCATAGAACATAAATTCACCTCAGTCGATGGGGGAAGTTGATGGCGGGATTACGATTGACGTTCTCTGACGTGATATTAAACGACTGCCGTTCAGTTTACCGTAGCATTTCCTTCAGGAAAGAGTACATTGCGTTAGACGATATCATGGAACATTTGGAGCAAGTATAAGGAGTAAGAGTAAAAGTAAAAAAACAATATGGACAGTCGGGAAATTAAATTTAGTAAATAGTGAACAAAGTCTCTACACCAATTGGCTGCCAGTAAAAAAGTTTAACAAAAATGTCATATTTTAACATTGTTCATTGTTCGTTGATGACGATGACGATAACGCCTAGCCAACATAATAAGTTCCACTACATCACAATCACCAAGCTCCGCGATCGCCACCGTTTGTAACCACCACGTCAGGAGACGTCGATCGTAATCCCACCCTTAGTCGGTGGTTATGGTTTGAGCCGTAATGGAAATTTTAACGAGAAAAAAAAAACAAATAAAATATTTGTTCCGCGCAAATACAGACGATGAATATCTTTGAATGAAAATTCATCGCACACAAGACTTATCTATAAACTGAAAACAAGATTTTCGATGTTTCTTGAAGGGACGAAAGATTTATTTTAGAAAAATCTTTATGATATTTAGAGTTCCATAAGAATTAAAAGAGCGATAAAAGTACGAAACTTGGTCAATCTGTAGGTCTTTCTTTTACTGTAGATCCAATTTTCTAAATTTGTGATCTAAAAAGTATCAAAAATCATAAGCTTAAGAGATCAGTATCTAAGTATACGTACTAAGGAAGTATTCCTTCTCTCAAATCATCAGTACACATTATTTACTATTTGAGAACTTTTATTACGGACGGACTCCTACGGACGAACGTATTACTGACGCAATTTGTATAAAACGTATATTTAGTATCCTTAATGTAAATATTTAATAAAACTCTTTGGTGAAAACAGAGGGAGAGAGACAACAAAGACAGTTTTGACTTTCAATTAAAAATGTGGTCCAATATCAGAGTATGTATTGATACTAAAAATTTCATAAAAATTTATTATCTTAAATATTTAATTTAATAAATATTTAAAATTTAATTTATCGATTTTTTAAAGGTTATTTCAGTATTCTATTATTTGTCAATGTAACTTACTTCTAACAAAAAACTACAATGCATTTAAATGCAAAAGTTGCCAACTGTCCTTGTTAGCTATCATCTTGAGTCAATTCTGTGTATCTTTGGCGGTGACATATCTCTTGGGAATGCATCAATCAAAGGTTAAAATAATCACGTTTCTGGAAGTTGCTTGATCAATAATTAAATGAGCAATATATTTGCAAACAATAAAAAAATCATCGAAATTATAGTTACAAAAATTTATCAAACAATATTAATACTTCTAATAATGATTTAAAAAATAAAAAGTTATATGACGACTCACTAACGGTAAAAAAATACATTCTATACAAAGATATGGTTTCAATTTGTTCAAAATATAAATAAAAGATATGATATCTCTATTTTATGCCTGTGACGTTTATAAATCCTATTAATTACTCTTCGCTTTACATCTATGCAACGTATTATCTTTTCAAATTAGTTCAGTAAGCCTCTAGGATTTTTAAATGCATCAAATTCTATCATCGTCCGAATGTTATGGCCGGGTATCTGGCCTCATATTTAACTCAAGCGTTTACCTCCGGCCCCCCAATTCCCGGGCATTCAGAGCATCAAGGAGCGATCCACTGAGGATGGCCGACAAATCGATGGAAATTGAGGACAAAATAAAGGCAACATGAAAACAGCAGTGTGAGGCGAGTTCATTCAACCCAGTTAAGTGCAAAATCGCCGGCGTGAGGCATTAAAAAGGATATTTATCCAAGAGTGAATATCATACCACAGTAATGAATACCGATATTGGGATTTGTATTACAACATAACATTGTTCCATTTAAGCCAAGAAGTTCATAAACGTTTAAAATTTTAGTCGTTAATTGGTTTTTAAATCAAAATTTAATATTTTTCAACTTATCATTCGTTTAGCAATCAATTTGTTCAACCAATTCAGGCTTTCTTTGGCGAAAAGAATTATTCACGCGCATAGTTGCACTTACCACACGATATTTTAATATTACATTGCTTTTCAGCTCACAGAGTCATCTTATGATACAAGGTCCTCGATGATAACTCTATGAGTTGAAATGTTTCGTGATATTTAAAAATATATTGTTTAAAAGTGCACCAAAGTGTAATTTAGCAGTTATTATATCATTAAAATTTCTCAAATCCATTAAATAATAGGTAAAAAAAACATTCTACTATACCAAAACTCGGTAGTACACTCGGCTACTCGGTAGTAATAAAGTAAACTTATGGTTTACCACAATTAAAGGACATTACTGATCTTCTAATTTATAATATGCCTATATCTTAGCATGTTGTTTTTTTCTTAAAAATACATTAAAATTTATTGGCGTACATACATTATTGCGATGGACGATTTTCACTTCGAACCCGATTCTAGAGAAAGATTTCTTGTAACTTTTTTGAAACTACAGAACCGCCATTGATGAATACACTTCAGCCAAGTGGATAGGTTTTTCAGTTCATAACGGAAATTTTATAGTTACAAAGATGTAATGAGGACTGGTTGAGAAGTTTTTCAGATTACAGCTCGTAGTTTCAGGCCTTTAGTGCTCAAAATTACCTTACAAACATTATTTACAACACTTACAAAATTGTAGACAATTAATTTTAGTGAAATCTCACCGACCATAGACCGTGGTAATTCGATTCATTTAACACAAGATTCCACGTAGCAAGAAGTACAGTTTATAAGCATGCTAAATTTAATCTCAGTTTCTTCTTTTGCCAAATCCTACCAGTGCTAACAGCCTGGGGCTTTGAATCGATAATTATGCTACTGTTTAAAAGAAAAATTTTAAAGAAAATAAAAATCAAGATGACCATTCACTAACGGTAAAAAAAACTAAGGAAAGACTCTTTAGAGCCAGCATGTTGTGCAGATATTCACGACCCGAGAATTGCGGTTTATAATACAGAGAAAAATGAACCCAGGATGGCAGTTTTACCTAGATACACTATAGGTGGAAAATTCTGGAACCCTCAATAAAAAGTATCCTACAAGTTATGTGATTATAGAATCATTAATGTGTGGCGGGTTGCCTACAAACAATTCCACGTTGTGAGGATGCCCTCGAAATGACGGGATAATTGAACTGTTATCAATATCTTCAGTGAATAAATTAACGTATAAGAAATTAATTTCACTAACCGTATTTGTCGAAGCATATTACAATTGCCTCGCTAAAATACCCAAGTATTCAGGATATGCGCACCAAAACCTCGAACACCAAGTTTTCTGCTTCTGATGATAATTCATCAATATGCCTTACCCCTTGTTAGACGTCTATTATTCTTCTTCAGATCTTCAATTCCATTTCCCAAATAAATTTAAGAATTCCTTGGTGAATGATCCAGCGGAGTTTTCAAGATTAAGAAGCTAGATTTATGGAACCTCTACCACATATTACTGTCTGATTTGAGGATTGTTTCGCAGGTGCTGCAGATGGCATCTTCAAGTCCGTGCACCAAAGACTTCGATTCAAGCCTCTGAGGACACCAACGCTTCACAATTTTCTAGGCGTAATAACACTGAGGACAAAAACTTCTAAGGAAACCGCAGTAGATCCTGGGAACAGGAACGTACCAATTTCGTGAATCTCTGCACTGCACTCGTGAAAAATGTAACGTGTATTTTCTATCGCTACTTCTACTACGATTCCAAAAATTCACTTTTTTAGAAAAAAGAGGACTTAAAAAGGTTGAGTGAGATTAATTATCGAAGAGAAATGACTGAATAACGTAACCTAAACTTGAAAGAGAAGATATAAACGGAGAAAATCGTTCCCGAAGTTTCGTCTAAGTACAAGGGTATTTTTAGGAACACTGGGCAATCTTCGAAAACTGTAAAATCATAACAAGCCATATAGAATCATTGAATGAATCATCAACATTTAAATGAAAAAAATACCGACGGTTTTCTATGAATATTGATTACAGTAAAAGGTGGAGAATATCCCACAGAGCACGTAAAAAAACTAGAAAATAGAAAAAAACAGAGTCGTTTTAAGAATAATTTACATGGTAAAACCATCCACTAAAGATATTCGAATTATAGAGTGGCATTAATTAAAAGTTAAAGATAGATTGCTTGCAAAGTCGAATTATTTTTCCTTCAAGAAATATATCCACTCCAATCCCATGATGCTAATTATTTTGCTACATATGTCATAGGAGTTATATTGCAGAGCGAATTTTTAAGAAAATGTCGGCATTCCCTTTTTAAGTCTCAATTTAAAAAAGAATGTCCATGAGTGGTTAAAATCATCACAGGGAAAGCGTTTGTGAGCTCCATAGTTACAGAAATAAACGAGGCCCTCACATCAAAGGAAAAAAATGATATAATAAACGCGGAAAACACGAGTGCAAACGCTAGGCAGCGCTGATGAAATAACAATATAAATTCAGATGTGGAAGGAATATCGCGAGGGTGCTTTCCGAGGCTATTTTTATTTTCCCCCTCTTTTGCTCTTCCTTTTCCCCCAGCGTTCCGCCTTGTCATTTTCCTTTTTCGTTCTTCCAGCTCGTAACTTTTATTCGTCAGCGCCTCTCGAGCGAGGTCTTTTCATGCGAGACCCTCGTCGACGTAAGTCCTTCCCTTTCCCTTCGTCCCTTCATGCTCCAGCGGGTCCTGGTCACACGTATCCTTTCCCCTGGCCAAATGTTTCAGGAAGTAGAAGGTCCCTTTGGCGAGGTTAACTCGCCTGACGTGAATGAGGAAGGGCGTGTACCTGTCAGCCGGATGGTTGACCTGCAGTATTCTCCTATATTTTCTATGTTTTTATTTTCCTTCAAAGGAATCACTCAAGGTAAGAGATTGAGAAAATAATATGGAACTCCAAATAAATAGAAAATATGCGTTTTCTAAATGAATTTCCCTCCCATACCAAAGCATTATACAATAAAATATATTTTGTTCACTATACTTTTCATTAACCCTCGATAAAATATCAGCTTAAAAAAATACTGCTGCTATATTAGTTTTTTTTTTAAGTGCTATTTAAACTTTTTTTAATTCAACTGATTTGATTATAACATTTATTTTGAAATTTGGTGTATTTGTATTGTATGTATTTAATTTAAAATAATAATTCACACAATAACATTTACACAAGGTACACTTCAACATTACCGTCATAACGTACCTTTTTTAAAATTTCCCAAATTTTTCATTACATAATACCTGAAACTTATTTATTTCAGAGATTTACCAGGCACGTCATCATCAGTGAACAGTGTCACGCATTCACCTATTCAAATTGTTTGACAAACCGCCGAAATATACGCAACTTTCCACACACTGAATCCGCAATTAGCGGTACAATTCTGTTCAACGCAGCAACTAAATGGAAAAACCTCAGCAGGCAGATATTTCAATAATTTCGAAAATAAACAACTTTGACTCGTTCGTCCATAGAGGGTTAATTTATCACCTACACAACGAATGAGAAGTAAAGTAACGTTAAATTTCAAGAAATGTAAAATAATTGTATAGCGACATTGACTTCGCGAAAAATTGCAGCCGTATTAGAAATTAAATGATCAAATTATATCAGATAGGGAAAATTTCTCAACTTTCAAAACGCTGATTCTAGGTTTAGTGTGTGCATCTAGAATTATTTCAGTAAAAACTCGAATTATAACAGCTTAAGGTTGTCACGATGAATTGTTTTATAAGAATGTGATATTTATGTTTCAACATGAGGATGGTTTGTTGGAAAAAAATAGGCAAACCAAGATGTTTACATGTCTGAATGTCAGGGCTGCATTATTTTCCTATTGTATAAGTCTCTTCATATCCTCGAATAAATTAACAAATGAAATAGAGTAACGTGTAAGCATACTTTGCAAGTGTCGTATATTAACTGGACAGTTGGAGGAGATATTATATGACACTCATCAATTGTGCACATAAAATAGCATTTTCTATGAATTCACATTGCATTGTACTTAACTATGGTGGTAAAGAATATCATAAAGAAATCTTAGCATACTTTAGAGAACACAACACATACCGCATAATCCTAATTTAAAGTGAAAAATTTCCATAAAATTCAGTAAAAATCGGAAAGTATACGTTGACAGGATCATTTTATCCATTTAATAATCCAAACTTTCTATAAAAAGTGGACCAAACATCATGTAATATTACAATATTTTTGCGATGAACTTAAAAGGTTGACTAATTACATGAAAAATTAAACCTAAACTAGTAAGTCGGATAGTTTGACAACAATTTTTTTCCGTTTGAAGGATTATTCAACTGCATGCGAATTATGGATATTTTCTATTCAAGACGGCACAGATTTTTTAATTAAAATTCAACAATTTATTAATCAGAGACTCGGATTTTGAAATAAATCTGCTTCGTTCGTCGTATATGGAGTACTCCCACTGATGATAGAGTGACGTTTATAAGTGGACGATAGATGAGCCCTCTTTTGCGGCCACATACTATCAACTTTCTGGGTAAGAGACCCTAGGCATGACTATTCATGAAGACTATCTTCCGAGATGCAAAACAGATTTTGCACACGTTGTCCTTCCCGCTAGGCATCATTATTCTATTTCTGCGCACATTTTTATATAATTAAGTACGAAAAAACCAAAATATTAGAGTACTCAACTGTACTTTTCCCAAAAGTGAACAAGTGCTGACAAAATAATATTATAACTAAGGCTTGTGCACTATTTTCTAACTTTGATAACATTCATTTAGGGGGTAAAAAATCAAGACCTGCACCACGATTGAGAGGAATATCCAAAGCTTATAATTTGAATAACTTTTTACACACCTAATCCTTAAAATCATTTCCGCATGAATTTTTTTAAATTCAATCCATGCATCCATAATAGTATTTGGGCGTTGGCTGTGCGCAGACTTGAGATTTAGCGAATGAGTCAACTTTTATAGTAATTATTTTGAAAGGTGTGTTAGTTTTGAGCCGTAGGGTGGACATTTTTTGGAATTTCACTTACAAAGTTGCAGGCGACCGATATCTTGCAACACCTGATCAATACATAGAGAATTATAATTTGAGCAAGAGTGAGATGGTGTGGAAATTAGACAACTTGCAACCAGGTTATTTAAAAGCGAATAAGTAATGAAAAGGGAAAATAATGCGAACCTTTATTTGAGAGTAAAATACAATCGCGGGCTTAACTGCCACCGAAAATATTAATATATATTATCATATCACCGAATTGTTGATATACATTGAAATAGAGCCATGCATATATCCTTTGGAATCCACGAATGATATAGGCACTCACTATTTCCTTTGCAAGAATAGATGCTCTGAGCATCTTAATATTTTCTACCGAGAAAAAGCTGATATAATGTTTCAAAAATCTACTCTGTGGTTTCAGGCTTGATGGTGTGGAATCGGAACATAACTAAGCATGAAAAAAGGCAACTTCCACTGTGATAAATTTATTCCTTCCGGTTTCGCTTTTTACAGGACCTGAAGATGCTGTAAAAAGTGAAACCGGTCGGAATAAATTTATCACAGTGGAAGTGGCCTATTTTTTCATGCTTACAATTAGTTACTTCAAAAATTGATAAAATTTGTTATAAAAAATATTAGACTTGATTGATTCATATTGATTCCCAATTCTTTATGTAATTTTATGTGTATTAATAAAAAAGCAATGAAATGGAGATGATAGAGATAGATAAGTAAAGCTAGTTTGCTGGTAAAAGAATGAATCGTATCCCGAATCGAATCCGATAATAAAGTACATAACTATCCTAATTGAGGCGGTTTACAAATTTCTCCCCGATATAGGAGTGAAACTTGAGAGTTAAATGGGCTAAACAGGGCGTGGTTATCCTGGGCAGGTAAAACAGATGTCCGGGCGGCGACCTCGCCCTACTCTCCTCCTCCCTCTGGTCCCTCGCTCGCTCGCCGGGGAAAAGGCCGCGCACGCGTGGGACTCAACGCTCGCTGGACTTGGAAAAATAAGGGATCGTCTGGTAGCGGGAGTGTGTTTCCGGGAATCGTGGGGGCGTCGGCGGCGACTGCGGGGGCAGACGGCTGGGGCCGATCCCGTCTCCCTCCGATGCCCCACCCCCATCCGCGGGAGTCCCGACAGACGGGAAAGGGAAGCAGAGGGGTTGAGGGAGGAAAAAGGGAGAGGGGGTGCGATGTGACCCATTTCTTCTGACCCACTTCTAACCCCTTTAAACGCGACTGACTACAACTATCGATCTCCTAAACTCGACTGGCTCGGCTTGTAAAAAAGAGGTCAATTACACCCGTTCCCCGACTGCTTTAATCCCGTTCACGCGCAGGAGAAGGGGGAGGACAAACTCGTTCCAAATATTCCTTTGCTCCTTTCTTTTTTTTTTATATATCGCTATTTTTGCGCCTCCGTTTTGCCGATGCCTGTAGCGCCGCATTCCGCGGATATTCCGAAAGCCTCCTATCCCTTACTTTTTTGTCTTTCTCTTGCGCTCACACACAATCACGCAGAAATTTATCTTTTCTATTTTTTTCTTCGTTCCGCTTTTTCGCTCTTCTGTGCTCAAAGGGATCTCGATTTTCGGAAAAAGATTGAACTGCTTTTGTACCTCCACCTTCGTTCAGGATTCGCAGCCAGATTGAAAATTATGCTCTGTTGTTATTGTTTTTTTTCGTGATGAAATCTTCCAAAATATTATTTGAAATAGTTTTTTTTCATAACACAGCTGCCACGTTGCTATCCTGAAAGAATTTTATCATAGACGATAAGTGACGCGAATAGTAGACGTAAGGTATGGAATTAATCAGCAAGCTTGATAAGACATATTTTCCAGTTATTGTCTGGCATTTACGTTTTCAAGTTCTAAAAAGTAAGGTTTTTGGGACGTTAGAGTACTTGCATTCCAGGTTCAATAAGTTTGTATTACTCAATCAATTGAAGGAAATTTCATAATTAATTTACCCTCTAGGTATGGAGTCTCATTTAAAATAATAGTTAATTTATTTTAGTGCCATTTGTAATGAAACTAACGGCTGAGAATACATTTTTCTCTCAGTGGCAGCCTTGCTGCTGTTCGAAATACATAAATCTACTCTCTAATAGTGTATAACACATTTATTTCCGTTTTTTCATTTAATATTTGATCTAAGATTGAAATTTTCTATATTTTGCTGCTTTATATTTCCTTGGAGGCTAAATAATATCCAATCAAAGAATCGACAGGAGAAGGAATCGGAGGTAAAACCATTTTTCTAATTAAAACATCCTAAAAATGATAGTAACAAAGATATGTTAAAATGCTAATAAGATAAATTACCTTCGCACATTTAATAAATGTTCAACTCTTTTCATTATGAGGTATTGAATCTTTATTGAAACAGTGCCACGCATATATCCTTTGGAATACAAGAATGATAAAGATGATAAATAAATAAATAAAGGGCAATCACTATTTTTGTGCCCGATAGTTGTTTATATTTATTAATGAGTAAAAGCTGACAGAATACTTCAAAATTCGAAAAAAAACATGTCAGAAAATTTCCAGATTTGATTGATTCATATGGATTCTCAATTCATCAGGTATGTTCTTTTGAATTAATAAAAAAGTAATCATGCGGAAGTCAGAGTGATGAATAAGTAAAGCCCATGGCCTCAATTCAGACACACGGAAGACCACGTTACGATATTTTGCACCCGATTTCATAATCCACGCCTGCAAAAGTAGACCATTTGTACACTTTGATCACTGTAAGATGGTTTAATACCATTCCTGGTTGCGAGTTGATCCTTTGAGTTGGCTCATTAACACGCCTTAATGTATCATAGGCTAGTGAAAATTAATTATTTTTTTTTCAGGGGGCTGAAATGAAACTATAGCAAACATGATGCTTATTATTGGAGAGATAAACGCTTTGGTCAAATATTGACCTGAAATGGATTGTTCACTTGAGAATGAGGACAAGCGAAATTGGGTCACTAGTGTTACTCCGAGCGGAGCCTGAGTTTCCAGTAGAGAGACTTCAACCCCACTCATTGTCGCATCGTTCTGAGTCATTTGACAAACCCACTCGCAATGGAATGCATCTAGTAAACGCTAAAGATTTCTTCCCTAAATTATAAACAGGAAAAAAATATAATTTCCACTGCAAAATCCAGGTGCCGTCATCTAACATACAAACATTTTGAGGATCAGTTATCAACACAATATAGTCGACAGGAAAATCCGACTTTTTTACTGGCATGGTCACATCCTAACATTTTGGGAACGTGAGGATGCAAATAATCATATACGCATAGATTGAACTGATGATTGAAGAGTACATACACGAGGAAACTACAATTCTTCGCTCAAATTCGCTAGTTTTACATGTTATCAGTTCTCTTGAATTAAATTGCCTGATGTGATTAAATTCCCTGATATATCTTGAGGATTACACATACAAAACATTTGTGGCACAGCATAAAAGAATTTTTTTTTAGTAAAGAAGAAGAAGAAAAAGAGAAGAACTAGCTTTTGTTAAACGTATAATATAATAGGAAGCTCCTCGGATGAAAAAGTCAATGAGAGATGCTACTTCGCTCATGTTAGGCCACACCTAAAATACGCCGTGAGAATTTGGTCATAAAGATTTAAACAAAAAAATTATAAAATACAAAAGAAAACAGCACACTTCGTTAAAAACTGCTTAGAGTGTACATATAGAGTCTCACAACTTTTAGAGGGATTAAGGTGGGAGCCCCTAGACACTCGGAGGCTACACGCTAGGCTTAGGTTGCTTGAGAAATTCAGAAATGATATTTTTCAGATCGACTTAGAGAATATTATCATGACTCCTCACTAAATCTCTAGGTCTGACAGATGCTATAAAATAAGAGAGATACACAGCCGAATAGATAGGTACAAAAACTTGTTCTTTCTACGCACAATACGCGGCCACAATAAAAATTTAGCTCCACTACCTATATGCACTAAATGCAATAGATTATACATGTCACCATATCATCTCCAAAATACATACACCTTTACACAGCTGGTGAACAAACACCCCCTGACACACGACTATGCGGCTTCTCGCAAGGTATTATGTCAATGTAGATGTAGGTGTGTAAATGCAAAAAAAAATTACTAAAACATCCAACATATCCTAAGGCCCGCACATATTCAATTAACACTATCTCAGGGATCATTTGGATTCACACGTCGTTTGAAAATAACAGAAATGGAAACATATCTGTCATCATTATTGGTGATTATAGAAACCATTAACTAAAACTTGAGTCTGGTGATAATATCTTACGTATCAAACGTCACCACCCTAAAAAATATAAACATATGCACGCATTTGATTTTGTAAGGAGTTACCTAAAAATTGGACAAGCGGGAATGAATGCATAAACAAAATGCATTATGCTCTTTGTAGCGTTAAGTATTCTCATTCATGCTCACAAAGGTACGTTGCATATACAGGCGTTCTTGGACAGGAAATTAAAAGCTGCCAAATATGTTTTGATGAAGTGAATACATTATGTCATTACATAGTGGTAGACGAATTGAATCTAAAATGCTCCCTCTATTTAGGCATTATCATTTCGTCTAACCTGAGAATATAGTTTACATACATAATACAAGCATGCAACTTTTTGTGGCATGTGAAACATGACCATTGGATTATCACGTCGGTGCGAAATAAACCTGTGGAAAATATCAGCTATGTAAATCACTTACATCATAAAAAAAATTTGTGATAAACAGCAAAAAAAACTATATAAGATTTCTTTAGAAATTTATTCATAGATTATTCTTCAAAAAATATAGATTCAAATACAACATATAATGAACTATATAATTATTGATATAAAACCAGCAAGAAAAATCTGATTAGCACAAATATATTGAACGAAAAATAGTGACAATAAATCTCTTCTCAATAACTCAAGATGTGATGTTAAGAAATAACTATCTGAACCCAGTTTTATGATTACAGGTTGTACTGATACAATCAAACAACTGATTCAATGGACCAAGATTTTTAAACCCCCAAAAATATTACTTTTGGGCAAAAATATTGGCAGGTATATTAAGTAGTTTCCTCCATAAGTCAGCTACGGTTATCTTCCACGAAAAGGGATGGTACATCTGGAATTAGAGATAACATTGAAAATGAGAAAATTGTAAACAAAATGTTAAATAATTTTAGAGAAAGAGCAGAAGTTAGAAATCCACCATGAGATAGAATGAAGGAATGCTTATTTACATACTTCAGAAACCGTAGAAGAAAAACATACCATTCAAAAGACCAAGTACTTTTTTAATAGTTGAAATACTAGAAAAAATGAAGTGCAGTTTCATTCAGTGCCAATTTATATTTTAAGCACCGGATACAATTGGTGCGAGGTGTAGTGAACTGCTGCTTCTCAGTGATGTTTTTTCTTGGCAAAGCTAAAATATCTCAGAACTGACCAAGAATATTCCAATTTTACACGATAAATACACGGCACATAAAGAGGGTTGAATGGCATGCATGAAAAAGCAAAAAAAAAACTACTAGACTTGGCGAGACTTCCAAATGCGTCGACGAGCCGACTGCCGGATACTTAATGGAATGAAACGAGGCAATATTTCATCTCAAGTTGTACGGAAAACTCGAGTTATAAATATGAACGCGAGAATAATGATAATCACAGCTATGAAAATCCCGAACAAGGAAGTTTTTAAGATGGACATAACAAATTATCTTCAAGTGACAATACATAATGCAATGACAATTTCCCTATCATTGTACGCACACTTGCATTATTTCCAATTGCATATTATTTGGAGCTGTGCGAATGCTTCGAAATCGAATCGAATCGAATCGACTCAAATCAGGCTTAATTCGATTCGATTCGCCTGCGAATTGGGATGCTTCGAAACCGAATGATTCGAAATATTCGAATCTGATAAATTCGTCTTCGAATCGCTGCTTGCATTCAAACATGGCGCTCATTCGTTTAGACGATGTTTTCCACACTTATATATATATATATATATATATATATATATATATATATATATATATATATATATATATATATAAATGCACTTAGTATCACTTAGGTGACGAATATATAAAAGTTTGCCAGAGGAAGGCAGACGACAAACACAGAAAACAAAAAAATGATGAACACACTTACAAAGTTTCTCATATCTCCCTCAGTAACCTTAAATTCCACACTTCTGTCCATATCAAGCCCACCAACAAGCAACAATATCTCCATTTCAACAGCTGCCACCCCTCTCATACTAAACGTTCCCTCCCCTTTTCCCTCTCTATCCGTGGTCACCGAATATGCAACAATCCCGAATCCCTTGACCTTTTTCTCTCTAATCTCCACCAATCCCTCCTTCGCAGAGGCTACCCTGAGCGTCTTCTTCAGAAAAAAATCCTACAGCGACCCTCTTCTTCTAAATCTCTCTCTCTTAATAAGTTTCCTCATGATCAAATCTCCCTCTGTACCACCTATTTCCCTGGAGCTCACTCCATCCGTCGCTTAATCAAAAACCTTTACCCCATCCTCTCTGACAACCTAACCACTTCCAAAATTTTCCCCCGCTGTCCTTCTCTCACCTTTAGACGCCCTCCCAACCTCTCCACCCTCTTTAAAATCACTAAACCTCTTTCCAAATCAATCTCCCGACCTACTAAGTCCCTTCCGACGCCGTGCAATCGCCCACGTTGCAAAACTTGTGGCATCCTTCTCACCCAGCCTCTGCCTGATAAATTCCTTGCCGCTCATCTTCCTTCCGTCCCCTCACTCTCCTGCGTTTCCCATAATGTTGTCTATATCCTTCTTTGCCAATTATGCCCTAGTTTTTACATCGGTTTGACGACCACTCCCCTTAACATCCGCATGAATGGCCACCGCTCCAGTTGTAATGAACCACCTTCTATTTCTGTTTCCCTCCCTGTTGCCACCCATGTTTCTTCCCACAACTCCACCTTTAATAATATTTTTAAGGTTGGCATTCTCGCCTCCCTTCCCCCTTCCTCCTCCCCACTCCAAATCAAAGATCTTGAGTCCTCTTGCATTTACTTATTCCAGGCTTTCTCTCCGCCAGGACTCAATAAATCCCACTAACTTCTTCTATCACCTCTGCCCATACTACTTCTTCCTTTCGAATTTCTTCCACTTCCCGCCTCCCGCCCCCACCTTTCCTCTCCCTCCCCCTCCTCCCCTTCCCCTGTCCCTCCCCTCCCTCCCTTCCTTCCGCCTCAGTCCTCCCTTCCTACCACCTCAGTCCTCCCTTCCTTCTCAGTCTTCGCTCTTGCGACCAAGGTGCTAGTGGCACCGAAATATCAAGAAACTTTGTAAGTGTGTTCATCATTTTTTTGTTTTCTGTGTTTGTCGTCTGCCTTCCTCTGGCAAACTTTTATATATATATAAGTATATATATATATATATATATATATATATATATATATATATATATATATATATATATATATATAATGTAAGGCCCTGAAATATTGTGAAAATCTTTATTACTTTAACTGCGCATAAGCTTTTGCATTTAATTTAGATGCAAAGTCGATTCGTAAGCGAATTTTTTCCGGTGATTCGATTCTCTACCACTCTACCAAAATTTAAAAAAAGTTCATTTCGATTCGATTAAAAATATCTTCTGGGAGATTCTATTCGGATCGATTCAAAATGAAAATCCCTGATTCGCACAGAACTAATGTTATTGCATTTCCCAATCATTACATCCATTATTGAAGCAGGGTTCGGTGTACAAATATGTATTTATGAGTGAAACTTTGTGACTGTGCCTACCCCGGAAGGGAACGGCGTGATTGGTATGTATGTATTACATGAACAAATGATATGGTACGAATTATTTTCAGAAACAATAATAGGCAATAATAAGAGGAAAACAGATATATCAGAGTAGAATGAATGGTGCGAGAGGGAGAGGTAGGCCGAGAAGGTTGTGGTTGACTGTGGTTCAGTAAATTCTTGGGAGGAGGAATATTAGGAGTCTTAAAAAACAGGAGGCCGTGTTTGAAGCAGTGTATGGGGGTAAATGAGGCAAAAGAGGTTTTATAAGGATAGGTCAGTATGGAGGAAATTATTGAAGCAGAGCTAGGCGTGCAAATATGTATTTATGAGTGAAACTTTGTGACTGTGCCCACCCAGGAAGGGAACGGCGTGATTGGAATGTATGTATGTATTACATGCACAAATGATATGGTACGAAGTCACTTGCACTAAAATAAACTTGTAAAACTGTCAAGTTTGTCGTTTTATGAACGACAATCATTGGTTTATCCTCCATGACAGTGGTTTAATAAACACAACCATCCTCTCCTGTGCCTCAGTGTGGACTTGAGACGCGAAAACTTCGCTTCGCTTAAACCCCAATCTAAAGTCTCCTGGAATGAAGACGGCTCGGAGGTGCAACTGGATAGCACATATCTGATTGGCGCGGTAATTGGATCCTTTTTCGAACCCCGTGCAACTCAAATGATTTTAAAATGGTAAAATTTCATTCCTTGGTGTTTTATTTAACATATATGATGATTTATACCAATAAAATCTAACGTTCCACAATTATATTCAATAATTAAAACCAATAAATAATAGAAAATGTTCATAAATACAATACAGATCAAGGCATACCACCTTAAAATATTCGTTTATACCACTATGTGATGGAAAACTTAGATTTAATGCTTTTTTCAATGTCGGTATGAAAATCTAGTACTATGAACACGAATTAAAGGCAAGTAAAATTGAGTGAAATAAATGAAAAATCCTATAACTGCAAGACTCAATATAGTACACTGAAACAGGATGTCTAAACTTTCAATCCTTCATTCGAATACTTTATGGTAACTTCTGAAATATTTACCTTTGAAAGGCGGAACTACTTTTTAGTGTGCATTCCTTGCTTTTATAAAAGTCTAGCATACGAAATGAAAACCCAAACTCCAAACACCTCTAAGTTTTATCAAGTGACAACATTTCCGCCGTGTAATTCAAATAGCGAATGAAAAAACCAAGCTTCCCGTCCTTGATGCTTATTCTGCACATGAGATACCTCGAAACGGTTTTCAAGCAGCATATATTCATAACTTTGCAACTGTATATCGCCATAAATTGAAAACCGGAGGTAGGGAAACACACTACAGTACTCACAAGCTACACACTAAAAATATGTACATTTCCCCAGTTTGAAAGCAGAACACACTCATTGCAGTTTCCGCGCATTAATTTGTCTCCGCAAATTCCAAACTTCTCTCCCCTAAAGCTTCATGAAATATGACTGAGACACCACGAGCTTTGACTATGAGAAGACTATATTACGCACCTGAAGTGAAGCAGATTCTAATCTTAATGCATCGCATCAGTTAAATGCTTTGCTATGATAAACTGAAAGTAAAAACTTCGAACTTATCATTTATTAGTACTTAAGTATGGTAGTGACACTAAGCAGAGAAAATCAATATATTTTAATCTTTAATGGTGCTAGTTACTGAGTAGGCCACAAGGGGTTGGTAGTTTGTTCATTAGACATGAAAATCGCGCCATTTTTACGGAAATCATGCATATTGATGCCCAACTGTCGCACAAGATATTACAAAAGCTAATAATTGATATTTCCGTGGGAAAGCATTATAATTAATATGTAAAAAAAATAAGTTCTAAAATTGACCCAAAAAGAGCTGGATGGTTAACAGGATACAATAAACTTACAAATAAAATAGAGTCACCGGTTGATATTGGGAGGATTTTTTCTATTAATAATAAGAATTATTATAAATAATTTATTGAGCATTGGAAATATTTAAAATTGGAAAACTTTACATAAGCCATGACAAAATGCGCAAGCGTGCAATTTTATCACAAAATCTGAGCAATGCAATACAACATGTGATATCATTTAAGTATTTATCAGAAATATGATTCAAATGCAAACATTTGGCCCAAAAAACAGTTAAAAATATGGACATTTTGGAAAGCCAGGGATAAATAATTAAATGTCCTCCTTAGCCTGTTTGTGGCTCATTAGAAGATTCTCAAATACAAATTAAAATCACCACATAGTGTTACATAGGACCTTTGCCATCTGCATGCATGAGTGGTTATACATTCTTTAGCATTTTAATTTTAAAAAAATAAATTTGTAAAATACAACATATTCTATGTGAAGCCATAACTACACGCAATGTTAAATGTTCAATAACGCATGTTCAATAATGCAATGTTCAATAACCATCGTTACATTTTTTCTTTGCTTCACCTATTGCACTTAAATTCAGTAAATCAATACGCAAGCTATAAAAAACATTTGAAATAAGGCTAATTTTCTATTTTCTCCGCGATCATCACGCGTTGAATATCGTCGACGGGGAATCTTGAATCTATTCATCCGAGGGAAACGCGAGTAGTCGATTACGGGAAATCCTTATTCCGCTCGCCCAGGCTCACAATGTGTACCACTTTTAGGCCTTAACGTCAAAGCGATGGGAGCAAAACTACACCAGCGCCAACCATTCCAGAAAATTGAGGACACGACGGGTTTTCGATAATCCACCTATTTACCTGGCTAGTTTAACGCATCGGCTGAAGAGGGTTGAATTTTCCCCCTTCCCTTGATGCAGTTTTACGTGAGCCAAAATTCTTCAACTCTCATCTCATTAAAAGAAAACTCACACACATACTTGTAAAAGTTCGCGTGAGATATTCATGCCATTCAAATAGGAGATATAGCAAAAAGTCGGTTCCTTATTCCTACGACCGCCTTGCACAAATGCCGCCTTAAAAGGCTTACACGAACTAAAAATGTTTCCACATAACAGCTAATGCGAGATTAGGATAGCTTCGACTCGCATATAACTTGTCGCATTGTACTTCTTTGCAAGCGTAATTGGCGCTAAGAAAGATCACATTATTACTATGTGTTATTTCTTCGTTTCAGCTACCTATATTTTCCTGAAAGGTAGAAGAGGAAATGACTATATGGAGCACCGTACAGAAAAGAAGAGCAAGGTGGATTGGACACATCCTGAGACACAATGGATTTGTGAAGAACATAAATGAAAAATGGGGGAAAACCCCCAGAGGAAGACCCAGGAATAAGTTCATGGACCAAATAAAGAGGGAAGTACGTAAGAAGAGATACCTGGAGGTAAGGAAACTAGCATTAGACAGGAAAGGGTGGAGGGATGGAGTCAACCAATCATAGGATTTATCAACCGATAAATGTATGAATATTTTCCTGCGAGGTGATTTTTAGGTTATTATATTTATTTTTTCATTTATCAGCATGATTATAATAACACAAACTTGGACCCAGCATCCTCATAGCCCAACCGCCTACCCCCACTCCCACTAAGGCCATCAACATATATAATACCTGTAAATTTGTCTTACATGCCTAAAGACGATACCTTGTATCGAAACCTGTCATGCTGAATAAATCTCTGGGAAATTATGCACGTTCAATTCCTTTTCTAAACAACCATAAAGGAGTTTCGTCATGTTTTGCCTGATTACATTGAATTTTTGGGCACCTGTTGATGATTAGGCACATTATCTCGTGGTTAACTTCACCTAATTTTTTTAAATGAAAATAAAATTAAAAACACTGGACAGATAATGAATGATCGAAGGCTTTCCCGGCGTACGGTGCCGTGTAAGGTTACTTAGGTTTTCCACCGAGACAGGTTCTCCATTTCTGCCGACGTTTCGATGAACGAGTCGTCCATCCAAAGGTCGGCGATACCCTTAGGACGATGGACGACTCGTTCGTCGAAACGTCGGCGGAAACGGAGAACCTGACCAAGTGCAAAACCCGAGTAACCTTCCATGACACTGGACAGATACATAAATACTAGATATAGTCATCACTTTGAACAGATTATTGGGAAGACCAACCTAGAATGAGGATAAGAACCGAGAGTAGACTAATTCTAGTATTGAAGATATGATATTTAAGTCAAAATTAAAAGGAGACCGATGTTTTTCAGATGATATTTTTATTGGGAGAATCCATGAAAAATCAAATGTACAAAATAAATTGATAATGAAAAAATCCTTAAAAGGCATTTCGTAGCAAGTATAGCGATCTCTCACTACACAGATACTCAGTTTCCCCCGCCCGCGGTTAAATTCCCTGCATTACCATAGTGATTATATTTATAGTCAACGTACTTCCAGACACGTCCGTCGAGTTCGATCTCAGAAAAATAAAATTTCATAATTTAATGGGAAAATTCCTCACATCAAAATGACATCTCAAACCTCACATATTTCATTGAAAATAATCCACCAAGGGCACGTATAAAAGTCAATATGTCTCATCCCTGACGATGAGTCACCATTTAATTGCACATTTCTTCAAGGCTGTTATTTTGGAAAATAAATTTTGACATATTGACCTGTTTTAACGATAAAATTATATGCAAACGTAAAATGTTGAACAATTCTATGTTTTAAGTATAAAACTATCGGTATTTCAATTAAATTATAGTGTGGATCATAAATATTTGTTTCGCATTTATCAAGGAACAATACCTTGAATTGAAGCCCTCAACGGTCAATGAAATTAAACTCGGTTTTACTTTGTGGTTTCCTTGTTAATAAGTAAAAATGACTTGTACACTACACTGGTTAGTAAATGGATCCATTAATGGTACAATCCAGATTTCGATGCCTGGCATCATCTTCAGGTGGTCACTTAATACTTATTACATCTTCAGATGTCACTCTCGTGCTTTGCATCTAAAGGTGTCAGTGAGCACCTAAAGACGATGCCAAGCATCGAAATCTGGATTGCACAATAATATGATCTGTGAACTGACCAGTGGAGTTTAAAAGTTACATACATACATACCAATCACGTCGTTCCCTTCCGGGGTAGGCACAGTCACAAAGTTTCACTCATAAATATATATTAGTACACCTAACCCTGCTTCAATAATTTCCTCCATACTGACCTATCCTTAAAAACCTTTTTTGCCTCATTTACCCCCATGCACTGCTTCATACACGCCCTCCTGTTTTTAAGACTCCTAATATTCCTCCTCCTAAGAATTTCCTCAACCACATTCAACCACAACTTTGTCGGCCTACCTCTACCTCTCGCACCATTCATTTCACTCTTATATATCTGTTTCGTTATTCGACTCTCACCCATTCTCTCAACATGGCCAAACAAACGAAGCAAACTTCTTTCACATATGTCCGTTACTGGAGCATCTAACCCACATTCATTAATTACCCACTCATTCCTCACCCTATCTATCCTACTTTTGCCGCAAACATACCTCAGATAACTCATACCCACGGCGTTTAGTCTAATCTTACGTCTATCCTGACATACCAATGTTACACTACCATACAACAAAGTGTGGAGGAGTACACTTTTGCACACGGCAATTTTCAGAGTAGTTTTAACTTTCTAACTTCAACGATCTGTTAAATTAATGCTAATAAGGCGTCTTTATTGAAGCGTGATTGAGACCAAAGCAGTCCCTTCTTCCATCTAACTCTTCGTCAGATAAAGACATGAAATAAGTGTGAAGGAAGATATATACATTTGTGGGAAAAACGTAAGGAAGTAAGAAAGAAAATATCATTTGACGAAAAGACCCACTGCAGGCAAACACCCACACATGAAGGGGAGTGTGAAAAACCGGCGAAAATCCTCAGACAGATTAAGCTAATGCAACACAAACAAAACAAAAAAAGTCCACGAAATATACATGAATGGTAATAATAAGTAAAAGGGTATATAATTTATGCATAACTACAAAGTTTGAAATAACAAAATAAGTTGTAAGAGAAAACAAATAAATAAATTATAAGAAAGTATAAAAATAAATTTTAAAAATATGTAAATGAACAAATGAAGTAAAGATAAATAAATAAAACAAAAATAACTCAAGAAAATAAAATAAATATGAATTAATAAAAATAAGTGAATCATAAACAGTAAAATGACAATTAAAAAGTGAGTCTCCATAAACGAAATAAAATGATAAAATGTTATAATTATAAAAAAAAAGTTTAATCTACATTAAACCTATAGTTATAGACCTATTGGGCAATAGACCTATTGAGAAATTGGACACAACGAGGGTTTTGAAGAGCCAAGTCAGTAGACAGTTATACGGCTGGGCGAAACGTTTACAAATTTTATCCCCTTTCCTTACGGCAGGGCTCGCTCCATCAAAAAGGGGGTCCGGCCGCACGTGTCCGCCGCATTCAAGATGACCTGTATCCTCCACCCCCTCTCTTTTCCCCTCCTTTCCCAAAACTTCCCCGCCTTCCCCTCAGCCCCACCCTCACCTTTTTCCTCCCTCCTCCCCCACCCTCTTCACCCCCTCCGAAAGCGTCTGCCGCAAGGGGATCGAATTACATACTCGGAAGCGGGAGGAGCACCGAGGGAGGGAGACGGAGCGGAGAGTTAAAGCAAGACGCAGCCTGCCGCGCCGCGCCGCCGGCGAAAAAGGGAATATTTGCGTATTAAAGGGTCGTTCTGCGGTTCGCTCCTTAATTCAGTGGCGCCGCCTCCCGCGCGGTGAGTTGTTTGGGGAGGCAAGAGGCCGTTTCCCCAGGAGGGGTTGTGGGACTGAAGAGGGAGCTGGGAGGGGTTGGTTGGAAAGTTTGAAGTAAATAAAGGAAGACGCGAAGCAGAGAGGGTTGTCGGCGTCTTACGATTGAAGAGAGGGCAAGGGGTCAAACAAGTGAGTCGCTCACTAAATGCGGAGGAAATTCAAGGAGTTTATAAGCTACCATGCAACAGGATGTGTTCAAATGTCATCAAACTGAGTGAATTTAGTCGAAAACATAAAAGTGAGGACTAACTGAGAAGAAGAACCAGACAGTTCCACTTTTTTCCAAAAATGTACTACAACATGAATAATACGATACGACACAGGCAGTTCTTTTGGTGTAAGAACCAGACTGTTATGGATATATTGAAATGAGATGAGCCTACTTGAAAACAGAGATCATGCCTGTGCTTGGAGCCAGAATTAGACTAACCCTGCAATTGCCTACTTCATGTACCAAAAGATATGTATGATAAATGGGTGCTATTAACAGACTTGTAAATTAGAGCCGTCAAGTAAGCTTCCACACAATATTTTTCTGCATATTTACATTAACTTCGCATTTATTTGGTAAAGAATATGTTCCGAGTCAAACCACTATTTATGTCATTTAACTTTTTCAGTCCATATCCAATATTATTTATACTTTTTTTTCATCATAACTTTTATAGAAATAATGATCTCTTTCCGGTAAAATTCGAAATTTAAACTGCTAAGTTGAAAAACCAGGTAAGTTCAGATAATAATCTGGTCTATTCCAAAATAAGTATAAATATTTGTTTTCATTCATGTTCATAATTATATGGGACCTAAAAAACATGCATAAATCATACAACAATTTTTATAATTTAATATATACACTCCTCCAACTGCTGAGAAACTTTATTTCTGCATTTGGAAAAAAAAATTCTTTTCTTAACTTTTACGGTTCTTGCGCAAAACCTCTCAACTAAGAAAGAGATTTTTGCTCCTTTTTGCATTTAACCAGACTTTTGCTTACCATTCGTCGTGGCTTTGTCAAGCTCATATTTTTGCTGTGTTTCAGCTTTCAACGAATCGCTAGGCTTCGCCTAGAATTTTTATAGTATAAGCTGCTTTATAAACTCAGTCTAAGCTGGAGCATCTTCATCAATGTATTGCATTGGGGTTAAGGGAGCATGCACATAGCAATTGTCCATTTACTCGAGGAAGCGAGGGAAAGCTGATGCTATCACAAAAGATTTGTGGGCCGGACGACAAAGGAAGAGTGGAGGGAAACGTGGAGGGTAGTTTTTTGTCGCCTCAAAGTTCTCTCTAACTGGTTGAGTCCCATTAGAATCACTAACTTCCTTGGATATCATACCCTACTTAACTTGAATAGTTTCTTGACGGATAATTGCATCGTTGTAAAGATGGACGAAATATACAATTCTTAAATTATCGGCATCGGACCACTAAAAACAATTAAATTTTAAGAAAAACGTTAATCACTAGCCAAAAAAATTCTTTCCAATTAGAAAGTCTCCAGGGGATCTACTGTTTATCTTCTCGTTCGACTGACCATAAGTTGAAAATGGGACAATGATTTTCCAGGGGAGAATTAGTTAAGTAATTGTGAGTAGGTAGACAGAGAAGGAGGAAAACGGTGATCATTTAAAACGAAATGAAAAAGATAAAATTTATAAGGAAATGACGAAATAAATTGTGGAAGCAATTTATCAAAGAGCTAGATAGAGTGGTTGGCAAGTATGAGGATGGGATAGCACATGAAAGGCAACGCTGCCAACATAATTACCCTTAACCCGGGAGGGCTGGATAGTTTCATTTGCGTGTTTCACGACGCCGTTCACGATCAAAAACGAAGCTACGTCAAAATACGGCGATGGGGTTCGTAACTCTTGGAAGTAGCCCATCAAAAATTTGAACTACGAACCATTAAAAGCGCTTTGCTTTACGCGAAAAACAGAGAGGAGCATTTTGAATTTGTCATCAAAGATTTGCGACCGTGATCGAATAGTCATACACGGAAAATAAATTACTAATTGCCATGCAGAGGCAGTTTGTAGGCAAGGAGCCACTATTAAGAGACTCATGCACAACTGCAATCATGTTGCACTACCAAAACATTACGATGAAAACGGAGCATTGGATTAATATAAAAAATATACTAGTTAAAAATTCAGACCTAGTTTCATGAAAACGCGACTTGTAAAATTATTTTTTGGTTTGCACAGGTCACATTATATCGTTATTACCAAACACGGTTTTGATATGTAATGTCGAAATCACCTACTCGTCCCCAGTTACATATAGGCAATTGAAAGCGAGCTAAGTACCTTGATAGTTGTATTATGAGTTTAAACTCATGGTCATCGATGATAAAAAAGTGTAGATTGAACAAATGTAGAAATAATTTCATGTGAAACGTCTACGCTACACGGTAGAACATTATTGCCCAAAGGGTTAGGGAGTTTATGCCCTCGGGGAAAGCGCTCATAAAATGAAGTCTACTATCATCGGCAAACAGGTTTGAATTAAATCGGGATGTGAAGTCAGAAGGAAGGGAGGTCGTTCCCCATAAAGCGCTCGGGACACGGAAGCCGCACCGTCTGCCGCCGCCAAAGCCTGCGGTCCCCCTGACCGCCGACCGCGTGGGAGTGCGAAAGCGGGAGACGAAGGGGCTCTGCCGGCCGCAGATCCCTTCCTCTCCACGGCAAACTCCTTCCTCACTTCAGACGGGAAGCGTTATGGGAAGGGGATCTCAAGGATTCCGTCCCCACAGCGTAAGACCAACCGCACACCTTTCAAGTGTTATCCGACATAATGTGATCCCGTTCGTAGGTAAAAATTCGGTCGGGGGTTAAGGCGACGCATCACACCCGTTCGACCGGTCGAATTTGTGATGATTTCCGACCCCAGATTTTTTTATCAAGTCTAACGTCTTCAACTTGAAATTTTAATAGTATAAAGAATAGACCTTTGCTAAGGGAGATTTGTATCTGAAATATGAAAAATTTATCTCGGAGCTTAATTAAACCATCGGAAAAACGGCAAGATGTAGGGTATATTTTTACAGAAACTAATATTATTATTGAAATATCTTAAACTAACAGAGATGTATTAATCCTCCTCCTGTCAGAATGCTAATTAACAGTTGTCACGGTTGTAAGATGAAATCTGTAATTGGTATCTTTCGAGAAGCCACCCGAATGGTTTTCGGTCATGATGTGCTCGGACGGTGACGCAAATAGTTCATTCTTCTCTCACAGATCTTATGTCAGCGCTGCCTTTTACTTACGTGCGGGACACTGGGCTACAAGTTACCGACAACTTTTGCCTCGTGCGAGGGTTATCCTGGAGTAAGAGACTCCTGACGCCAAAACGCCTCGATCGGGTGCGAGTGACGCCACCTTGTGGATTTTCGACAGAACTATTCCTAACCGAAGGGTATGATGCGTCCTCTTAACATCAAAATACAACGCCATGCTTGGAGAAGCCTTGTAAAAACTGGAAGGAAAACCGTAGCAGGGTGGCTACTGATATCCAAGTTTTAAATTCTCTGATTTTCCCCTGACTTTTCCCTGATAGATTCACCAATTTCCCTGACGAATCGCCAAAAGGTCACCTATTATTGGAATATTTTTTTCTGATGAGTTAAATCTTCTGCAGCATCTTTAAATTTTCTAAATTTTCTAATCATTGTCTCGAAATTTTAGAACTGCAAGCATGTATTTACTATAAGCTAGTGTGTACCAGCTATATCTCGACCTGAAATTTGGAAGTAAAAATAAAATGCGAGGTAATATTTTCCATACAACACAGCCTCGGATTCCTTGTGTTGAGCGTAGTTCAATGTGATCATGAATTTTAAAAAATGAGCTAATATTGCAATAAGGATATACAAAAGAGATACATTGTACGTCTGATTCACAACTAAGTAACTAAGATTCACTACTGAATATAGCACGAATTGATCGGGCTTATTCTACGCACGTCAGCGACGGACTTAAGTTTCAGTTGATGAAATAAAGGGCGGGAAAGACTGGCCGATACACGAAATGGTAGAATAACAATGAGGATTCATATCCCAGTTTCTCCCTGATTGTTATGAGAATTCCCTGAATTTTCCCGGACTTTTCCAGAAATTCAAAATTCCCTGACAATTCCGGGTTCTCCCGGTTTTCCCTTACGATCGCCACCCTGCGTAGATCTGGATGTGAAGTATTTCGAGGAATGAGTGATTATGTCTTAGGAGGTGAAAATCTCAGTGTGCACAAAAGTGCTTTTCTCCTCAATTTCTTGCATTGTAGGAAAGATTGGGTTAACCAGGATAAGCATAAGGATTGGCTAAATGCAGTTGAAATGGGGATCTTGTGAAATGTATGCGGTAAAAGTAGGGAACATATTTATTCATAAATTTTATTACATTTAGGAACCATGGATATTGCTCAACTGCCCCGTCACATCGCATGTTTCGACAAACAAAAAAAGGACAATCACGAAACCTATGGCTTGAGTGGCAAAAAAATCCCGGATAGGTCACATGATTTTTACGTGATGCATAAATGAAATACTTTGCAATTTTTCACAATATAAATTTTACTATGCAATTTATTTAGACTGAACTCTAACCCTTAATGCATGGATTAGCAGTGGGTCATTCAACTCCATTATCATGAATGTTATCAAAACCAGCCTATTGCAAATGATAGTCGTCTGTAACATGATTCTGAGCCTCATCAAAATACACGATAGGAGGTCTGCAAACACCGATCACTCAAATCAAGAAAAATATTCGACTAAAAAAAAGATGAAAATAAAATTATTGCTAATGTAAAAGGAAAAATGACGAATATATATAAGTAAAAAACAGCACTGATGTTCTATTTTGGAGTTTATTAATGAAGACCCTCAGTAATGGCCTCAGAAGGCCCTCAGTAATGGCCTCAGAAGTTTTATGTAATACTGTTCCTAACCTAATCACTTCTAATGAACTGGATTCTATTACGGATATTAGGCAATTAGATAAAGAAAAAAGCATCAAACTTTGGGTTTATCTTCGGCTTCATCTTCTATTAAAAAACTACCACGGCGGGATGAACCCAGCAGACTAAAACTTAAACTAACCTTTGAAAAAATTATTTTATGCCGCTAATCCAAGATAAATCAACTGCTTAAATGATACGCCTTTGAACGGCAGAATCAAATGGTTTTAACTCATGGTTTTGTCTCATTTTGAACAAAGTATCCAATTTAAGGTAGTACGACCAAGATAATTCCCAAGTAATAAAAGAGATCATATCCAACATATACGTTTTAATTTCACCAGCCTTGAGATGGTGCAATAGAATGGTGCAATAAAATAGTTTTACATGACAGAAGTTGTTAGCAATCAAATGATATTTATCTAAATAAGTATTTAACGTGACTCATTTTTTTCAAGCGGCACGTTTGAAACTCCATCAAAACCTAAGGTTTATTGTGATCCCGAAGAATTGACTGCGGTGACAATATGATTAATTTTCAAAAATAGTTGAGAAAACACAGAAAATACACACTGTTGATTTATTAACGAGATCTAAGGCCCGTATTCATAGTTCGAACTTGAGCATTTGCTTGACCAAGATCGCCTCAAGCACAAGCTTAATTACGATTTACGTTTCAGAGTCGTCAAACAAGGCGGTTTCAAGCCATTGTCGAATGAGTCGAACTTGATGAAGATCGTCTTTCTGCAAGAAGATCTTATGCAGTTTCATAGTCGCGTTTCATTGGATATAAGCAAATGCTCAAGCATGAATGGTTTCATAGTCGCCGAAGCTTGCCTTGTTGCTGAAATAAGTCCGCGAATAAGCTCGCCTTAGTCAAGTCGACATCCACCTCGTCTTTCTTTAATTGTGGTATGGTTCTCTGCAACAAATAAGTCATACCATCACAAATAAAATTTAAATAATTTGCGCTGTATTGCTATACCACTAAAATACATCCCAAATATAATCATTCCTTATGATGATATGACCTTACCTCCTGCGTTATATGATGTGAAATATTATAGAGATCAGCGATTTTCCGCCATGTTTCCTCCTTTTGTTTTAAGGACGCCCCATTTCCCTTTTTATCTTCAATTTCTCAGTGTAGTTGCAGGATATCTAGAAATATCTTCTTCTCGACGGGCGTATAATGGCGGCATTTACGTGATGTCGATGCCATGTTTTCGTTTAAAATTACCGCTTCACGGTGACGACAGTTGCCAAGTAAACAAATGTAACAATGTGTGTGATTGGTTGATCCAACAAGCATTTGCTTAGGCACAAGCTCGTCTTACTGCAAATAAGATGATCTTAATCAAGTTCGCCTTCATGAAAACGGTCTTATTCGGTGACTATGAAACCAGAATGAAAATAAGATGGACTTGACCAATAAGGCGATCTCCATCAAGACGGTCTCAAGTAATGACTTGAGACCTGACTATGAATCCGGGCCTAAGTGTAGGAAATGCCTCATTTTTAATATAAGCTCTCTCTGGAATGTATTTCCCGAGTAAAGGGGCTGGTATTTGCTGGTAAATACCTCGGAAAGTAATGTGGTAAGGGGTTGAATTTTTGGAGTCATTAGAAGGGTTACATATTTTTCTATAAAATGAGACCAATTTCATTTCTTTCACGCGGTGCGGGAAATTAACATGAGACCAAATGATATTTTGCTCAAAAAACCTTAAAATGAAACTTGAATACATAAATCCACACTAACTATTCAAAACTTATTTTCTCTCTTATAGGTCAAAGGAAAGAATGGAGATTTGTGAAACTATGTTTAAAGCGAGAGTTGACTCGTTCGCCCTCTCGGGCAGTGGCAACATGATAGAGGATTCATCTTCCAGATGAATAATATTCAAAGGACAATGCGGAGCGGCTGTTTCTCAAAAACAGTGTCACGTCTCGCGTCTCCTCTCAGTCTGTCTTCAACCTCCCTTCCCAGAGCCCCCTCCTTCAGTCCTATATGAGCGGGGCCATTCTTTTTTAAGTGCATTTTCTCGGTAAAGCGAAAGGGCTGGGGACACAGGAAAGATGGGAACCTCTTTCCCTTCAAAACCTATTTAAGCGCGCTGATGTCGTCACAAGGACCGCAACAAAATGCCTACCCCTAAATGACTTTACGCCCCTTCACCCCCAATCCTCTCTACAATTCCCCCTCCCATCATTTCTCCCCATCTCATCCCTTACAGCCTTCAACAATGACCTCTCTCCTGCCTCATCCTGCACTACGCTCATAAAATACGGCTTCCCCATTAGGGCTAAGCGATATTTCCGTGGGTCGACGGCGATACTCGATATTCTTAAAACATTGCGATACGGACCGTCCGTCTTATGAGATAATATTCGATGCCCGATATCTTTGTAATTCATGTGAGATCCGATATCATACAACATGCAACATAAGGTTTATTCTCGTCGCATCTAATATTCCATCCATGGCCTATCTCTCCCATTATACTTTTAAGTACCTGAGGACATAGCATAAATCGGTACACTATTTAATGTTGATTATTTTTAATTTTATTTTTTAAAATTTTTTTCACGATCCCGAAAACATCACAACAAGGCCTTTCGCGTCTTTCGGGATCGGGTGATCAACATTAACAAGACGAAACAATAAAAACCATGTCCTGAGTGGTGAAAAACACTCAGGCAGGAGTTGAACGCTGGACTTTCGAATTGGCGTGCGAGGACTTAACCCCGTCGCCACCTGGGCTGACAAATTTTTACTGTTTAATGGAAATTTATGCGGTTTAATTTAATTTTTATGTCTCTCGACAAATTTTACCGACCATAAAAATCTCATAATTGGTTTTCACTACAAATAAAAAGCTATAGTATGCTCATATAATTGTGATTTCCGGATAAAATTAAAGCCGCGTCTTCTCGGAGGTGCTATGCGGGAATCTTATGAAATAAAGTCAATGAATAAAGATGTAAATCATGGTTGCGAAGACAAACTAAAGTAACCGAAGTAGCTGTCCATGCATGTCCCATCGGAACTTTGGTCCTTTTTTCTGCATCAAACCAGGGTTTTCGTGGATGTGGAATCTATACCAATCGATTTATCATGCCGCAAAACTGTTTTTCTTCCTAATATAGTAGCTATTTTTAAGGGAAACATTTTGCGGGAAGTAAATACTCCCAACACGATGATTGCAATTAAAAAAATCGCTTTTATACTATATTAATGGGCAAATAAGTCTTCCTTTCTCCTCTCCATTTACATACATGTATCATCCAAATTGAATATGTAAGCTAGTGTGTTTTCTTTTCTGTTAAAAAATATTGATTTCATGCTTTAAAAAATTTAAAATTCTATTGTTATTATATTGGAACCTTGCCAAACTGTTTTGTGTTGTTTTTGTTGTACTCCAGGGACAATTTCCCTGTGCAAAATAAATTAACTCTCTATCTATCTGAAATGAATCTTAACGTCCGATTTTTGAAGTTATTAGTGAATTACTGCAATAATTTATCCCTACATAATGTCCTACGAGTCGCCAAATGGGCGTGTGGTAGGGGGTGCTAGGTCACCAGCCGTGTAAAGATGAAAGTTTTTGGGAGATGTTATGGTGACATGTATTATAGGAGTGTATTTAGTGGAGCTCAGTTTGTATTGTGGTCGTATAATGTTCGCGGAAAGAACGAGTTTTTGTGATAATCTGTTCGGCAGTGCATTTCCCTCATTTTATTGCTTAAGTGTGATATTGGTTATGTGGTAATTCCTCAAAAATGGCGCTGAAGACGGCGTCATTGATTTAAAAAAAGGGATTCCCGTTTATGTTAAAAACATATTCCTCAAACAATCGGCGTTCACAGTGAGGACCTTAATTTTCGTTTTTCATTACGGAAGCACGTCACCAGCGTAGGCAGAATTTTATGAAAAAAGATTGAACGAAAATTTTGTTTTCAGTATTATTTCTGACTCACGTAGTCGCGTAAGATGCTTCTTAAATACGAATATCGGAGATGCAAGTATCGCAGCGCCTATCCCAGCCCACTGTCTCCAATGATGACACGGAGTGGGGGGGGAAGGAGTGTGGGGGGGGGAGGGGCGCTAAAGGCAGCGAGTATCACGAAGACGAAAAGCTGTTCCGCCCCTTCCTCCATTCCATCCCTGAATTCCTCCGCTCACAAACTCCCCAATTTCTACGTCATTATCGTCCCCTTCCACCTCTCTTCACACGACCCTCCCTCCCTATGAAGACCCCTGGTCCCACCCCCTGACTCAACCACCTACACCGCCCCCTTTTCCACGAACTTTATCCATCACCCTTTCCACCATTCTCCCCCATTAAAGAACCTCCGCCTCCCAACCTGTCTCCTGCGTCCCTCAATTCTCTCCCCCCTCCTCTCACCCCCATTCCTCCCCCTCCCTATATTCTCATCGACGTACCATATTCACTTTCCCACCCGCAGACAACCACCCAGCTCATCATTCTCCCACTACACCCTATTTCACCTATCTCTCCCTCACTGGAGGGGTCATCCGGCGTCTATTTCGGGAAGGAATCTGAATTTTCGATTGTTGGCGATGACGTAAGCTTGACGTCAAGAGGCGCGGAAAATGCCGAATGCTGCCACTCATTTTCGCCGACTTTGGGATTGTTGACACTGACACTGAGACACTGGTAAAATAATGGACCTCAGAATCAATGAAGAGGAGACCAAATATATGAAAATGTCATCTTCACAGGCCACCCGAGACCTGCAAAACATAAGAATTGGGAGTTGTTACCTTAAGGGGATTAAGGAGTTTACTTACCTGGGAGTACTATTAAATAATGAAAATAAAGTGTCTGATGAGATCAACCACAGAGTGATAGATGGCAACAAAGCCTATTTTGAGAATGTACCTCTCCTCAAATCAACTTTGCTCTCTAGGAACACAAAACTGAAGATTTTTAAAACCCTGATAAGACCAGTAGTAACTTATGGAGCTGAGACGTGGACTCTATCATTACACGATGAAGAAATCCTTAGGAAATTTGAAATAAAGATAATAAGGAGGATCTTTGGCCCAATTAAAGAAGGAGAGAGATGGAGGATTAGAATGAACATGGAGATAAATGGTATTCTAGGAGAGAAGGACATGGTTAGATTCTCCAAAGCACTACGGCTGGTATGGTTGGGTCATGTAGAAAGAATGGGAATCGAAAGAATCCCGAAAATTAATTCTTAATAGCAAGATGGAAGGGGTCAGGAAGAGAGGTAGGCCGCGGAAGAGATGGCTACAGGATGCTGAAGAAGACTTGAAGGCAATGGGAGTCACAGGATGGAGGGAGAAAGCAAAAAGAAGAAATGAATGGAGGCACATGATAGAGGAAGCCAAGTTCCACACCGGGCTGTAGAGATGTGGATGATAATGATGATAGTGATGGGTCCTCAGGAGTTACTTAAATGGAAGCCAGCGTCTCTGTTGAAGGTTTTGGCTGGTCTGAAGGCGGTTCTCAATGGCTTCCTTGGCAAGTCGATCCCAAAAGCCTTGCGTGCGACTGACAACCTTTGTTCTTTGCCACAGTATCGCATGGTCCTCGTAATGCTATGCTCAGCTACGGCCGACTTTGGAATTGTTGCTTTTCAAAAGTTATGGTTTATCGACTCTCCAGTTCGATAATCAATTCAAAACACAATAGTGCACCTGCCTTCCATTACTTTTAGACCTTGCATGTTAGGCTCTCGTCTGATCCTGGGTTGTTCCGTCTCGTGGGAGGTCACTAATGGTTTCTCCTAGTTTCGCCGTACTTTCCTCCAATCTTAACCATACCCAACATTGTATACTTCTTTCTACCTCCTCGTCTCTTCCCTTCTGTCATTTCCTCTAATGCAGTCCTCAGCAAGCGCTCATTCCTCATGCAACATCCTAATCAATTAACCCTTTGAGCATTACAAACGTTCATTTACGTCCTCGTAACTCCTGGCCATCCAGAGTATGATGGTACTTGTACGTCTTTCAAATTTGCGCTGGAGCAAAGTAAAGGAGTACGTTCACGCCAACCATTTAGATGCATTGTGACATGTTGTTCCATCAATCCTGGTGCCTCGTGAGTCCTACTACCACTATAAATTTTATCCGAAGAATCCTGCAAACTTTTCCATTATTCTGCTAACTACGTTCTTCCTTGAGTACCTGTATATCACACGTAGTTGTAGTGGTTCCATTGACAGAAGTTATTGTTATATTAATATTGCATTCAAAGCTGGTTTTAGTCGCGTTCTAATTTTAAAAGCTTTGGGACATGTCCCTTTCTGCTACTCCAACCACTGTACACAAGCGATCTCTTATCTACCTTTACCACTCAAAAATAAAACCTTGATCGCTGAAAACGTTTTATTTCTTTCTCATTTGCCGGCCTCAAGTTATGAAAACCCTCCAGCCTTCTCCGACTCACCCACTAAGCGTATCCAACTCATACACGGATTCAGGGGATAGCTTCAGGTAAAACATGGCTGGTTTGTGGCTGCATTAAAAATAATAATAGTTGTCAGAGTTTAAAAACATGAAAAAACACAGAATAAGTTGCTATTAATTGACTTCTTAAGGCGGGTTTACGCATGAGAGTCACTTTCATGACAGTACCCTTGTAAATCACTTGCAAGCGACACTTCTATATATAAGCGCGCACTTCTATGGTAGTATTGGGGATCGATAGCGGTGGCATTCGACCGCGAATGCCATCTGCAAGGAAAATAGACTGGTTTCCATTTTGCCTGCAAGTAGAATATCGACTCTGTGATCAAATCACATCGCATCCGGTGGAATCTTGGTCACATGACTGCAAAAGGAGAATAACAATGTAAACAACGAATACCTTAGCAGGAGGAGGACTCATTGTTGCTTATGTAAATTTATATTTGTCCTTGAAAATATCTTAAATGCGAAATTACCCCTAAGGTAAGCATAATGACTTATTTCTTATTTGACAATTATAATCATTGTTGTAATTATTATCCTTGATACGATGTAATCTTAACCATAAATGTCAACATTACTGCTGATCGTGTGTGTTTGGATCAATGAGACTACATTGAAAAACTGTTGAACGAGTTAGGAATGATAAACTGTAAAGGGCGAGCATCACCACTTTAAAAGGACAGGGATGATGGAACTGCAGTTTGGGCAAGTGAAAATATCAACAGGCAGAATACAGAGAGTATGTGGGTAGTTTGCTGTATTTGGCTAATACAACAAGGCCCGACATAAGCTTATCAGTATCAAAGCTAAGCCAAATATGTAATAACCCTAGGAAGGTTAAAAAGCTTGATGAGAGTGCACTAAACATATATTTTAGGCAAAAAAATTATTTCCATTTTGAAGTCACCAGCAGCAAACCTTAGAAAAGAGTCGGTGCTGTAGTTGATTTTCGCTCTTTTTGGAAGTTTCATGACATTGATATAGCCATTCAATTGACATTTCAAATATTTTTGTCTCTTGTTGGTTTCGTTTCTCCACGAAAAAGAAAATATTAATATTTTTAACTAAAATATTTTAATAAACTAGTTCTTTGATATTGACTGCATTTAATTGACTTTTCAAAATATTTTTCAACAGCTGATGGTTTTGCTTCCCAACGAACAAAAAATTATAAATTATTTCATTTCAAAAAATTTTAATAAAGTAGTCCATGGAGGACACCGAGATAATCACCTTTCAAATATTTTACAACAGTTAATGGTTTTGCTTCTCAAAGAACAAAAAATTATAAATTATTTCATAACAAAAAATTTTAACAAACTAATTCTCTGAGGACAACGAGAAAAATTCACGGCATTTCCTTAAGGGAGTCACCCGAAAGTGCGCCCAAGTGCGATGTATGACAGAAGATTAATTATTCGCCTTGACCGGGACTCGAACTCAGGTCCCTTCAAATTTAAAACTCCACAAGATAGTAGGATCTCTCTGCAGCTTAGCAAGCCAAAGCACTCGGCGCGATATCAAGGAATTTGGGCTCGAATCCCGAAAGAATTTTCCTCGGTTAAATTTTACTCTTGCGACTAATTACGTCGTCAAATGAATAATTGTGTCGCAGAATTGTTACATTTATCACTAGACGTGAAAATTTATTTTTAGGCCGAAGACTTGTTCGTTAAAGTCGCTAGTTTGGCAACACGGCATTCACCATCCCTGCACTCACCAATCGCGTCGCCTAACAACGAAGGCCGACGACTCACAAAGCGAGGGGTAATTATTTTATCCACCCTCGCAATCTCTCATCGAGTGACTTAAATTCAATGACGGAGGCAGGGATGAATATTGCCCTCGTTGTCACGACAGGCTATCAATCTATTTTTCCGAAAAATTCTCGGAACTCGAGCCGTAGGGTTTGCTGAGTGATTATTTACGGAGAAGCGAACGGAAATCTGACGTGAAGAAGCCTGCTTTTTTTGGGGTTTACCTTCGCGATGGTTTTTTTTTTCTCTGCTGGCCAGAGGTTTTTCAAGTGCTCCAGCGGGCGACATCCAATCAAAGTGTCCGGATAGCGTTAAAAAAATAGAGCGATCCAGTTTATCGCAGATTGCTTGAACTTGCCTGGAGTGCGTACGGGCGTAGAATTAACTTCGTTCTAAGACAAAAATTGATCCTCAATTAAAAGCGATACTAGTCTAAGCTGATTGGAGCATCGAATTCATCCGGATAGCAAAAAATAAATAGAACCTTAATAGACAATATGGTTACTGCCAAGCAAGCATATGTAGGAGGGGCTTGAGAGAAAAATATAGCCAATCAGAGCACAAGAGAGATTGGTGTTGGGCTTCAAAGACATCAAGTTACGTAAATTTAATTACAGAGGTCGAATGTGTATTATACTTGCCGTGACGGGCGATAAATTCATATTTCGAAATATTCCTTGAACTGATGTTTCATTTATTGATTGTCTAAATGGACAATTTCAAGCTGACGTCCAAATGCTCGTCTTTAAGCTTCCATCACGTTCGTTTTATTGTGCTGATTAAAATTCGGCCCGTGTTCCAACGGATTTCTTTGAATCAAAGTGCTCGGGCAAGTATTTTAGTTCCAACTGCTTTTCCTTACTTACTGTAGTTGGCATCTATTGTCGCGTGTGTCAGGTGAGCCAAGTAGCAATGAAATACGGCTCACCGGAAATAAAGGCTCTTCTTCATAATTTAGCCGTCTCGCGCGAACGTTTTACGACAAAGCCAGACTAACGGAGTTTTCCCGAAATTGAACATGAATTATTAGAGGAGATGGGAGATAGCGTGCGCCCAAACTTTAGATGCAGCTGAGGGAAGCTGCGGAGCGATGAAAATAGATCGCATAAGACGCAGGAACTACGAATTCGTAAGCACGTAATGGAAGCATAAATTAGTTTTAGTTTATTAGAAACTTAATGATCACTCAGCTATTGATATATGAAATTTCTCTTTCTTTTAAAAACGGTATGTACACACTTGGTCTTTTGCAGAGGGGTAGATAAAAAATTGCAATCTTGCGATCCTCCAATCCAAAACTGATGGAATAATAAAAAAAAGAATGCAATTTTCTTTCCAATGGTCTTTGACACGACTCTGTTCGATCATTATTTCCCATTGAAATACACAAAAGAAAGGCTTTTACCATCAGGGAAACATATAACAAAATTACCACATAGCCATTAACTTCACGCAATTGGAGAAATCCAATAGGAGTTCTCACTTTGAAAAATATCCAGGATGCAAATTTGAATAGCTAGGTCAAATTTGCAATATCCTCCAGATTTGGCGCAAGAAATCTGCATTCAAATTCGTTATATGAATAATGTGTTCTAATGTATAATGCATTACCATGAATAATGTATTATATTGGATTGTTGGACATCTTTGATCGGACTAAAAAGATAGATCGTATCTTCAGCCTGAATCACTCGATACTTGACCTAGTATAAGTCCGAGTATGCAAGTAGCATACTCGGACTTGTACCATTGCATGGTCAAGAATCGTGTGATACAGACCAAGCATACTGTAAATCCTGCATGATCGCTGGCATACTAACAGGTATCCTTGTTTTCGTAATTGGTGCGGTACTAGTTTGATACTTGCTCCTAGCAGGACCTAGCAGCCGCCGACCAATCACCTTTGCTCTTTGCATTCCGGTCGTCAATTATGGATGTCAGCGCCTCCATAGTCCCTCGTGACAATTACGATTTCCCACGATCAAATAAACAACTCAAACCTCGCAACAAATTGCATTGGCGTTTTGCACATTTTTGAAGCACTCTTGCCCCCCACTCCTGCTATTACGGCAGCTGCAGCTGCTAAAAGGCGTCGCCTTTGTTCGAAATCATCCATTTCGCTCTTAAAATTCCTTCCGCGACTTTACTAGATCAAAGATCTACCAAGCAGACCTTGTGCTAGTTCAAGCATCTTGTGATAGCTCCTAGGAAGGTTTCAAGCATGCTAGGTTTCGTACTAGAAATTCAGTACTCGCTAGCTCGGACTTGTAGAAGGTCAAGTATCGTGTGATTCAGGCTTTATCTTACGAATTGAAACCCTTATACTCATAATAATTATAACATTCACATATTGATCACACATAGCTATCGTATCACCTTTGCATTAAAATCCACAATGGATTTGGCATTGACTTCCAGCAAGGGTATTCTTAATAGCAATAAAATACGAGCGCTCTAGGTGTAAAGTTTATTTTAGTGACGCTAAAGCGTTTTTTAAGTTTTTACCTTGGCTTCAAGGATTCAATTGAGTAGAATTTTATCCTATAACCCCTAGGGGGGACCAAAATATCAAAGTGTCGAAAAGTTCGGGTCTTGGAGCCAAAATATTTTCCTTTCCATGCAATTATAACGTATACAATGTTTGAAGTTAATCAACCCCTGGCTACCCTTACCGCAAGGGTGCCAAACTATCAAATTTTAAAGGTGAGAATTGTTTTTTTTTCTTTCTCACCCAATGAAATTAGTAAATGTTGATAAACTTTCTCTGTGATGGGAAATGGGCTTCCTTTGTGAACGTTTTACGAGACTAAAACAATGCAAAATGACCATTAATAAAACATAAATACCACTCGAGGTCATAATTTTACAAGGACGATAGGATTTTCATCCATTCTAAAACATAAAATTAGAGTGGTATCTTTCTGAGAGGATGTTTGTTACTCTTCTCCTAAAAACTACAAAATTGATTGAGCTGAAATTCTGCATGATTCCAGCGTACATACCAAGGATTACTACAGGATTACTCGTGATTCAAAACTTGTAACCACAGAGGGGCTTTCTATTACAAGGCCTCGAAAACATTAGTGTCAAAGAGACTTCCTTATGCCGACTGGAGTATTCGTATCACCCGTTTTTAAATTAGACTTCAATATTCCTAATTGGCAATGATATTTACATAAATTTTAATTACGAAATGTGCTTGGGGAAATGTGTCTGTTTCGGATGCGTGCGACCTACGCCACCAGCGGATAACTCAAGTACAAAGATGTCGGGCGGACTACGACAATATTGTGTCCACTGAGGGGCGCTTGTTAAGGTGGCCAATGATAGAAGCTGTAAAGTGGGCGTGACTTGTCTGCCATCTACGCAAACCCCGATTTTCCCAAAATTTTTATACCACCCTGCTAGCCGCCGTATAGGCATGTGACAAGGGGTGTTAGATAACCAACCGTGTGAGTATGTAAGGTTTTGGAAGATGAAAATGTGAAATGTATTATGGGAGTGTATTTAGTGGAGCTCAGGGTTTATTCTGGTTGCTAATTATACAAGAAAAGAGCAAGTTTTCGTAACTATCTGTTCGCTAATAAATCTCTCATTTTATCGTTTCTGTCAGACCTAGATATGTATTATGGCATCATGATAATATTCTCTGTGTCGCTCTGAAACACACCAGTTCTGAATTTCTCAAGCAAACTAAGCCAAACGTGTAGCCTCCGAGTCTCTAGGGGCTCCCACCTTAATTCCTCTAAAATTTTTGAGACACTATTAGTAAGCTCGTATCAGTTATTAACGACGTGCGCTGCTTTTCTATGTATTATATTAATTATTTTGGTTAAATCTACTTGACCAGGGTCCCAAATGCTCGCGGTGTATTCGAGGTGTGGCTTAACCAGAGCGAAGTAGCATCTCTCTTTGACTTTTCCATTCAAGGACCTTCCCATTATAAGCTTAACAAAACCTAGTAAAAGAAACCTAGTACAAAACAGCAGGTAAAGGTTGTGTATGATAAGCTATCACTGAAATTTGGCAATATGGACGCGAGCTACGGTGAAAATTGCAAATTTACTCATCACCTCATTATCAAGCAACAATCGGTATGAGAGAAGAGATTGAATAAATATCCTACGAATCAGAAAGGTACCGGTTTTTAGGAACGAGTACATGTGCGGCGTTCTTGTCTGGGCGAAAAAATAAAATGTCTCCGTCGGGAAATCACCGTTTGGAATGCAAACGAGACGAACACGCCGATAAACAACCTTTCATCTTTCTAAAAAAAATAGACGAAAAAACGTCAATAAACAGAAGTGGACATTCGGACATTCTCGTCTGTCCCTGTCTCTTTCGTCCTTCAATCTGGAGCGCCAGTGGGATAAAAGAGAACTCATTAAGGCATTCGACACCGCCCACCGGGTCCTTCCAGTCAACCCCTTCGTTGCTAGGCAATCGCCCGCGCTTGTGAGGCGAATCCGTCGCAATCAGTCACCCGCTGCCTGTCGTCCATCAAAGTCCGGCCACCCACTCACACACAACATCGCTTTATGCACGAAGCTATGGGGCACGGAAGAGCGTCAGATTGACGTCACTTTCCGCGGACAAAGACAACCTGGATTGGTCGTCTCTCTCTTGATGGAGAGAGGGAGACTTACGAAAATAAATAAAATAAATAAAATACAAAGAAAAGCTGCACGCTTCGTTAAAAGCTGCTACGAGCAAACGCATTGTGTCCCACAACTTTTAGAGGGATTAAGGTGGGAGCCCCTAGAGACTCGAAGGCAACACGCTAGGATTAGCTTGCTTGGGAAATTCAGAGCTGGTGCGTTTCAGAGCAACACAGAGAACATTATCATGACGCCTCACTACACCTCTAGGTCTGACAGATGCGATGAAATAAGAGAGATGCAATGCCGAACGGATAGGTACAAAAATTCGTTCTTTCTGAGAAAAGTAAGCGACCACGGTAAAAACTGAGCTCCACTAAATACACTCCCATAATACACGTCGCCATTTCACCTCCCAAAACTTTACATCTTAACACGGCTGGTGACCTAACACCCTATGCCACACGCCCATGCGGAAGCTCGTAGGGTAGTATGTAGATGTAGCTGTAATTAGTTTAACCAATGAACACCACAGTCCTCTTCAAACTCCTCAATTTAAGTCAGCATCAGCGAAATATCATTTCACATCAAGTTCGATTTATTTTACCTTAATCATATTTATATCTACATACTACCCAACGATCCGCCGCATTTGCGTGTGGTAGAAGTTGTTAGGACAACATTCAAGTAAACTGGTGAAGAAGAAGATTATATGATTGTGAAATCGTGTAGTGTATGTTGGGAATGCAGAGTGTAATGAGTGGTGCCCTGTTTTATTATGGTCACTTGTTGTGCGTGGAAAAAGTGAATTTTTGCACTATCAGTTCGGCATCATATCTCTCTATTATCTTATCACTTCTATTGGACTTAGATAAATTATGCGCCGTCAAAATGATGTTCTCTACGTCATACTGGAACACACCTGTTCCAGATGGCTCAAGTAGTCTAAGCCTAGCGTCCAGACTCCGAGTCGCCAGGGGCTCCCAACCCAATGCCTCTTAAGAGCTGTGAAACATTACGTGTTCATTCGAAGCAGTCACGAGGGAAAAATATCTCATCTTCCCAATGGTGAAAAAACATCAGCCAATTGCCAATAGACTTATAAAGTTATAGTGGAACTCCATCAAACAAACCTCCGCTAAACGGAGGCTTAAGTAAACAGAAATACTCAGAAAACACTACAAGAGATGGAGAGATGAGGCTGCCGCAATCTTTGTGAAGAAAAAGTGCAGACAAAAATTTTCGAAGAGTTCAAGAAATAGATTGTTTGTGATGTACCGTTATTGACTTAGAGCATGTAATTAAGGTTAGGTTAAAAAATTAGAGCTACACGGTTTTTCATCAAATTAAGCTTTGGATATCATCATTCAATCATTGTATACCACATTTGACGAATAAATATTTAACGATGACGAATTAGGTCATCTAGGTCAATACTATATAAAAAAAACAGTTTAAATCTCCATCCTGAATGCTATCGTAAACCTGTGATTCGGCATTAAATTTTCAAGCCTGAGTTATGAAATGCAATGGAGGCGTTTCGAATTAAAGCACCTAAGCCATGTCATGAAGACGTCCGTGATGTGTAGTCTTATTGCGGGATATTTCATGAACACGCTATTTACACGGGTAATCAGGTAAGGCCTAATAAGGTGATGAACCCCTGCAGGGTAAGAAAAATCAGCCAAGTTTATTTTTACCTGGTAAATAACATTTCTGAATTAATCCTTCATTTTAAATTATTGAATATTTATAATTTATTACCTTTTTATTGGTGCTGGTGTTCATTACTGCAGTTCAACTATGCCTCAATACTAACCTCAATCGCCGAGTACAAAAAACCTGTAAAACGCTGAACACAAACACAGCAATGAAGAAAATGTCAGAGGATATATAACAGAGGTAAACAAATTGCATCAATCTCGTTAAAATCTTCTTTGATGTCAAGTTTTATTGATCAAATCTTAACAAAGAACGTCATACGAGGGTAATAAGGATGGCCATGAACAAACGCCAACGATTTCGAAATAGGTCATTAAGACACGCCCAGTTCAATTACATTAAAATCAACGTACATGAATATTGATAGCGAGATACGATTACGCAATGCCATGCTTCACGTTCTCTGTTCATCGAAGGAGTGTTTGTGTGAAGATAGGCATTTTGTGAAAAGCTTGGTTACATGCCATCTTCGTTAGACTTCATCCACGAGTAAGAACTTGAATCGAACAAAACTTGGCAACATTTTACGGATTCAAAATCCCCTTAAAATCTCAATGACTAGAGAAAGCGGGCAAAAAATAGTCAGTAATATTTTTGGTGACAGTACTGAACGGATGTGAATAACAAGCAATAATATCTTCATCATGAGGGTTAGGCATACTGAAGGTTGACGTGGAGCTGAAAAAATGCCACCACAAATATAATTTATGGTGAAGCACTGATCGCTAAAATTTTCCATTTGGATATAAGATTTTTAACATCGTGGTAGAAACAAAAAATGGAACTTGAAATAAATTTTAGTGAATATAATCATGCAGCATAAATCGGTGACTTTGTACATGAATTAAAACAGCAACAAACAGAAATTGGTGCCCTTGTATATTCACGAAATTTATCCCCAATGTCTGGTGTGATTGCCAAAAAATAATATCCTAATTGAAGAAAAACATTGTAAGTTAAATTAATGATTATTTGAGGAGACAACCGACAAATAATCATATCATTTCCGTTATGAGGGATAGATGTGTAGTCCGGCAAGGAAATGATCTCTTGGTAGACGAAGAAATGATGAAATTCTGTCGGCATTAGCCTCCTTCAGTAATTCCTGGTGCGATATGTACTTTTGACAGCGACTCATACATATTGTAGACTTTTTTGTCTTCGTAAAAACATCTAGCTTAAATTATATTATAATATTATACATTTTTTGCATTCTGTGATTCTCAAGTAAGTCTTTAAACTTGCTGATGCACACTTTATATGATTCTAGGAGATGCATAACCATTTAAGTACAAAAAGGACATTTTTATTCAGATATAAGTAATATAATTTTCTATCTTTCCTTCGAAATTGAAAAAAATGCATTTTACGTATTTCAGCATTTGCCAGTTCGATACAATTTTAACACTACTCCTGGTGAAACATATTTCGTAAAAATCATACACATGTATGCATGTGGCCTTCTATATGCGAATCAGTACATTTTTATGTATGATACTCCATAAAAAATAATTAAATTACACATAATTCGTTACCTAATATTACTAAATAATGAATGTTATCATACATTTAAGACATATGTCAAATCTGTCAAATATCAGGGTAAAATTAGATGGCGATCATTGTATATCGATTATCCTAATTTCGAAAACCTCGCCAAAATTATCAATAACTTTCGTCCCAATATAATTTAACTAAAGTAAAATGTAAAATATAATTTTTGTGAGATTACCATTACTGTAAGTATAGTAAGCTCCACCACATAAGCATACATGCTCAAAAGAAAAGTGTTCCTCGTATTTTTTACGATTTGCTTGAAAAAATATGAAAACGAGCCATTTCTTCTCCAGACACCCCAAAAAAAAGTCCACATTATACTCAAGAAAGGGTAGGTATTGATAAAACCGCCGATACAAAATCTTCTCCACAGTCGGGATCTGAATCCGGGTACTCGGGTTGGGAAGCCAGTGCCATGCAACCAACAACACAAAACAGATATCCCAAACACAATTCGTATGACCACACGTGGGTCATATGACGATGCCATAGGTATACGACGGAAAAGTGCGGAATATATTGTACAAAAAAATGGTCCGAAAAATTCCACTGCTTGGAACAGACAGGAAACGAGAGGTCAGAACTCACCTGGAGGGTTGAATGGGGCCAGAGACAAGAGGGTAAAAGGGGACGAGTGGTTGAATGCCTCAATCGACAATGAAGGAAAACAGATGGGAAGCTGGACCATAGAGAGAGAGAGCGAGCGGCCGTGTTCGTGGAAAGGGAAGCCAAGCCTGGCCTCCGACCTCGTGTCGTCCCTCTCTCTTTTTATGCATGCACGCATTTTTTATCCTCTCTCGGCTTATTCGGGCTTTTGATTGAGCTCGGAAAGGTCTGCTTGAGCCCCTTCATAATCTCCATGAACACGAGCTAGTACAACGCGCGACAGCGGTAGATTCCACGAGTTGCTTCTCGACTAAACAACATTCTGCAAGTCTTGTTTTCAGAAGCTACACCTCGTCCATACGAAAGCTAGCATATTATTTCATGTATTACCCCCATATCATAATAAAAATCGAAGTCGAAAATAAAATCGAAGGTGACAGGCTTTACTTTGTGAAAATCCATTCCCAATAAATGTCAAAATTACTTGGTGCATTTTCACTGTGTTTTACTCTTAGTAGACCAGTTTCGAGATGAAGTCACCTATGCGACATAACCGGCCGAATAAGAATAAAACACTGTGAAAAAGTACCAAATAATTTTAAAATACACTCATTACGTAGATTTAACATTAGCCGAAATAACTTTTAGTCTTAGATTTACTAAACATTTATAACACACGAAAGGTCATGTCGAAACAGAAACACTGACCATCAGTAGTTATATCTAAAAAGTGATGATACAATTATAACGATTTTGTAGAGCATATTTTGAACCTTAGATAAAAAAAGAGCCGCCACGATTTTTTTCTTTCCATGTAACTTGGCCAGGAAAGACTGTAAGGCAACGCTTAAAAAATTAAACTTTCACCTATGTTACCCAGGACCAGATTCACCATCTACATCTACATCATACCCTGCGAGCCGCCGCATGGACGTGTGGCAGGGGGTGTTAGGTCACCAGCCGTGTAAAGTTGTAAGTTTTTGGAGATGAAATGATGGCATGTATTGTAAGAGTGTATTTAGTGGAGCTCAATTTTAATTGTGGTCACTTATTGTGTGCGGAAAGAACGAGTTTATACCAACCTGTTCGTCAGTGTACCTCTCTTATTTCATCGCATCTGTCAGACCTAGGGATGTAGTGAGGATTCATGATAAAATTCTATGTATTGCTCTGAAAAATATAAGTTCTGAATTTCTCAAGCAAACTAAGCCTAGCGTGTAGCCTCCGAATCTCTAGGGGCTCCCACCTTAATCCCTCTAAAAGTTGTGAGACATTACACTCGTAGCAGTTTTTAACGAAGCGCGCTGCTTTCCTTTGTATTTTATTAATTTTTTGGTTGAATCTATTTGACCAGGGTCCCAAATGCTCGCGGCGTATTCGAGTAGTGGCCTAACCAGAGCGAAGTAGTATCTCTCTTTGACTTTTTCACCCGAGGACCTTCCTATTACACGTTTAACAAAACCTAGTTTTTTCCATGCTGTGACACCTATGATTTTTATGTGTAATCCCTGCGATATATCAGAAGTTAAAGTAATTCCAAGATATTTTGCTGTATCCGAAGATTTTATGTGTACCATGAGGCGGACTAGGCAATTTGCCTAGAGCGCAAGATTTTTGAGTTTGGTCTTTCATGGATTCTTTCGTATACTTATAACAAGGATTGAAGTTATCCTTGTTTCAAAAATGAAAATCTGCGATTGAATTAAAACTCTTTGGGCTAAAGGAGCTAAAATTATGTTTTCCACTGCGAATGGAAATGAGAGGCTTCACTACGAGATAGAAAAGAGGAAGGACGCAGTGATTTGTGCCAGGTTGGCTTCAAAAAGTAAATTCGGGCCTTTTTGTACCCTATCCATGCAACATCACAATCTGCCTCACAAAACAGTTTGCATTGAACCCTAAAATCCTTGCCATGGTAACTGTTGCGCCTTAATTAAGGGGACCGGGTTGGTGTGGTGGCTAGAGTACTCGCCTACCACACGGGCGGCCAGGGTTCAAATCCCTGCAGAGGCGGATGTTTTTCAGAGGAACCCGATCCCTACTTGAGTGTCTTGTGGAGTCTACTTCAAGTGGAGTACTCCGTCTGTCGGATGAGACGTTAAACCGTGGTCCCCTCGGCGCCTTTCGTTAAGAGTAGGCTAATGCCGATGCCGGGTTTCTATCCACCCTTCCTCCCTTACCTATCTCCTATGGCGCAAATGACCTTAGGCGTCGGTCGCCTCCCCAAATATCCAATCCAATCCAATCCGCCTTATTTAAACAACTCCTCAACTCCTTTGAGGTTTACCTTAATATTAATGGATCTGTTTAAACATTTACCTAAATATTACTGAAGTCGTTTAAAGGTTGCGTCCACCGTTTTCCGAGGTTTCTGTCGCGTTGTTTCATCTCGAGGACGACATTTTTCCTCCTATCCTGCAGGCTTCCTCAGATCCAAGTAGGAGACGCCGCTATATATATCGCGTGGTTTTTTCGGCCTTTTTTGGCTCCTCATCCACGACTGGTCCGCTGAGAGTCTTCTTGGAAAAGTGATTTACAGATACCGAAGAATGGGTACACGTCGTCTCTATTGTAGTTGTTGGGGTGTCTCGTGAATTCCACCGCTTCTCTAATGAGACGGGGGAAGTATCTATTTTCTTTACAGAGAACAGTCGCCTCCGGGAATAGAACATTGTGCTGATGAGTTGTTTACAAATTGTAAGCCGTTGAAATGGAACGAGAAGTAGTGCGGCTTCTCTTTAGTTAGTCTCTACAGACTTTACCATCGAGAAATCTCCACTGATGATCAGCATTACTGTTCTGGTTTCAGCTTCCGATTGCAGAACATTTTAACAAGCAGTACTAAACTAAAATACTCCTGTCTAACGATCAACTCAAGTAATGAGAATAAACACGAATTGTTCATCTTCAGCGTTAGAAATTTTCGCTAAGTAACGCCTCAAGCTACTTCTTCTTTTTCTCTGGGGTAGATGATCGTGGACTTGGATGTCATTTTTATTTCTTTCAGCATGTAAGCCATTGGTATGTAGATACTATGAAGATACCAACGGCTTTATGGAGATATCTGGAAATGGAGACGTAGGGAGAGCCGTTGATAGAGTGGGGCTATACTTTAGCAATTATCCCCAACCGCTGTACACGAATTTTCAAGAATTTAATTACTCATCAATTTAGCTCATAACGATTTCGGTTGAGTGCGAACTAAAATGCTTTGGGATTTTCAGGATGAACTACCATAGCAATATATTATTTTCACGCTTACTTAATTGGAAAATCAAAGTTTCAACACACTTTTGCCATCATCGAGATGAGCTCTTTCATGAATCTACACCATTATAGTTATCAAATTACTGTTCACTATACTACCCAGAGACATGGAAATTGAAATAATTATATCGGTTTGTCTTTATCAGGAAAGAATTAAATATTTTCTCCATAAGCGTTTTAATTGCCAGCTTCAATATCTTGAAATTCACAATCTAGAGCTTTCAATTGCAATAAACTTGAGCAATCAAAAAACTCACTAAAATACCTCTGCCTAATTTTTCACCGAGTAAATGAGAAAAAAGCGTGAAATGTTCCTCATGATCGTTTGAAATTTTCGCTAACTGACATTTCAAGTTACTTTTTATGTTTCCTTAGAGTAGACTTACTGAAATCAATAGTTTCGTCACGGTAATGCATATCTGAATGAAATAAAACTTTTTTTAGTCTCAGAAAACATGTAATTGAGTCTTCCGGCCAAGATTGTGACTTATACAGTGATTATCACCCTGCCCGTGGTCGAAACCTTAGTCAGGAAATTCGATAAAATTGCTTCGTGAACTATATCCTCCTAATTTCCAGTACTCCCCACAAGTCACATAAAAAGGCTCATTTCCTTTGCAGAGATGTTCCATTCGTTATTTGTATCACAAGGTATAAATGAAGATATAAATATATAAATGAATTTTTCCTTTACCTTGCAGCCAAAAGATTTAGACCCTTAGACATTTATAAGGTTAAAAGGTACTAAAAAGGTCCTTCTTGAGAAGTGGCAACACTTCTTCCTGGTTTGATAAACCATATAATGGAGTTGGCCGTAGAAATATGCTGCGTCCTCTACAAAAGGTTCGCCTATCTATAGTAGAAAGATATTTTATTCACATTGGACCTAAACTATACAACATGTTACCACCTACTCTAAAAGGTCATAAAAATGAGTTTAAATTCTTAAAAAAAACCCAAGGAATGGCTGCTTGCTCTTTAAAGTTTAGATTTTGATTTCGGGCAAAATAAAAGTAAATTAATTATTGTTTTTCTTTCTTCAAAATTGTAAAAACTTTATATCCAATTTTTTTTTATTTATCAGGTGATTCGTTGTTTAATTCTCGAATTTGGCGTATTTCATCTAAATTTGATGATTATTGAATGATATAAAGCACAAATAATCATAAAATTTAGCCTAACCTCTAAAGTTTAATTGTCTTTGTAGTGTGTGTTGAGCACTTATGTTATGATGGTAGTTTCCCACAGGAAGTCCTGGAAGCTATCTAAGGCTCACTTTTTTTAAATTCAAGTTTTTATGCCTAAAATTGAGAAAATGAATATTAAAAGTTAAATATTGCATAGAAATTTTAGGGCACTGTTTCAGTTTTTAAAGTTTTTTGGTGACAAATCAACTTGGTGTATTCTTGGGATTTCGACAGAAATCCGCCGTACGTGTCCAACAGAGATGACATGTTTCGTGAACTCTCCACAGAAGGAAGGGACACCGTGTACAAGCGCAGCGCGGCTAGCGGACCGCGTCCTTAATGCGAGCTCGAGGCGTCGTTACTTCTTTCTCAAAGATTAGGCTAATGGCGACTCCATGTTCCTATGCCACCGACCTTTTCCCAAGCCGGAGTGACGTATCTTGTATTTTCCTTTCCCTCAACGTCATCGCTGAATTAATGGGGATCGTTCATCTGACACGAAACCTCAATTACAGCCATGACTTCAGTAGATTGACACCATAAAAATGTTTCTCATAGGTGAAAATTCTTCTCATGGTCTCATAAAAATAAGGAATCCAAAAACTTATAACCCTAGACGGCGATATTCTAAGGATTTTACACAATCGTGACACTGCTTGTATTAGCCGTAGTAACATTACAGTAGGACGTTATTGAGTCTCTGTTACACAACACATCTGATCGTTTACGATGATGACGTGTATGACGTGTAGTTTCATCATACAAACTTGTTTACAGGAATAATTTTAATTATTTACTCAGTTTTATGTGTTGCTTCTGACCCAAAAACAGCAAACTTTGCATCTTACTGTGCCTGCATCAACAATGGACGAACACAAATACCCATGCCATGACTAGTAAAAAATTTACTCTAAGTCACGACCCTGGGATCGGAAGGCGATAACTTTACCCAGTGGCCACCTGGGATCAGCAAGCAGTTGAAAAGAAGGAATAATTACCTCAAAAACAGTTATTATACGCATAAAATTTGAACGTTTATGAATTCCAACCTAAAGTTGCCTCTGGCTTTACTAAGTGAGTCAAGATAATTCCTAAGAAACACGATTTCATTTATTCAGTTTACAAAAGTCTGCTTCCATTCATGAAATGGGTTACCTATCGAAAACCAAAATTAAAGTACAAAATATGTAGATTATTGCACGAGTACATTCGTCCGGCCATAGGAGCCGACTGCAGCGCAAATTGCATGGAACTATCGCTTTTGACTTCATAAGTAGCAGTAATTCGCTACCATTGAAAAAAATATCGGCAGTATAACGTAAGCATTTAATTTTTATTGACTTTCCCAGGTCTGTTCGCTTCTTATAAACAGTTTTAATTAAAAGCTCGAAAATGCTTTCTCAACATATGAAATTGACATAGTTCTGCTGTAATCTCGGCAATCTCTGTAAGAGTCCATGTTTAAATAACCATTTTCAAGGATTAATAACAGTAAAAATAGCCAGGAAACCCTGTTATATTTCCACGTTAGTTTGGAAAAAATAAACCTTAAACTGCCACATCAAAGTTTTCAGAAAATCTGGAATGAGTGAACATGGGACCTGAGTCTTCTTAAAGTTCCACTTCGCCCGCATTGATGTATGAATGGAATTTCTTTAAAATTCTCCTCCCACATATGTTTTCTCGCATTACTGTTCTATCCTAATTCCACTCAAGTATCTAACACACAACGCACTTTAGTAGCGTTTGATATGACCCAAGCTTCGTCACATTCTTTTACCCGAACTATGAGCAATGGCATACGTTGTAATAGTGGCACCATTGATGTATATTATAAAAGGGTAAAACCTCAACTACCTGCTACCTGACTACCAAAATATCTGTCGAATCCAGTACTTATCGTGCTTTCCCTGTGATAACACTGGCAAGTGGACGCATTAACGGGTATAAAAAGCGACAATATCCAACTTATGTTGAAAATTGAAGCTTGATTAACTCTATAAATACATTTTATTAACTAGTTAACATTTCAGTAGATTTCATGTTTGAGGTTAATACACATTAAGAAAAACTCTTTTATCAATAATTCATGGTTTATCCAAGAGGGGATAGCTCCTCAGAGCTTCAAAATCACGGTGAAGTATTCCACAGCTCTAGGAGGATTATTCTTTTGAACTATTTAAAATATAAGCAGGGATTATCCAAATAAATGATCTTCTTCAAAAACATGGACCATAAACTGTTTTAATAATTTCCAAAAACGTTGTAATCATCCACCTTGATCACAGCATATTTCTCAAGGAAAATATAAATGATCAAACGAAGAAATCTCTTTTCAGCTGCGGAAACTTTTCACAAAATAACCCTTCGAATTACATTTAAAAGGCTGTCTTGAAGCTTACGTTTATTAATTTCCCAACATATATTGTCATTTGGCAGCTTTAATGGTTTTCAAAACTAAAAGTAATGACTGGGAATAATTATTTCTTTAAGCCTAACATAACTTAGTTGCAATCATAGATTACTTGGTCAAAATAATATTTTCTGGAAGGCTCCCTTAATCAAAAGAAAATTATACCACATCTATGCCGTAAACCGAGGTACTGAATTATTTAGTCTTTTAATTGCTGAAGTTTGGAATTAGGATTGCGATAGAAGGAGCGAGAGGACGCTTTGCCGGATGGCCTTTCGAGCACACGATCCATTCGCCATTCGTTTGTAAGACCGGAACGGGGATGGAAATGCTTCAGACAACCCATTCAATGCGTCCCATCCCTCACCGACACGTCTGACCATAATTCCCCACCCGAAACTACCCTCCAGCTCCATCATAGCTCCTCCTGTCCATTCCCTCCCTCTCAGGTGAGCCATTCCCCACAATGCACCGCCCATAACAGTCTCCGGGCGAGCCCCCCTCAGTCATTATCGGCAGCCACTTGTCATCCATCTCACTATCCCGCGGACAATCATATGTCTGGGATGGGAGGAGGTGGCATTGGTACCCAGAGGAAGTGAGGAGGAGCAGAGAACCTTCATACAATTAAGACTCGAGGCAATGACGAATTTATGACTGCTGTATATGAAGTGTTGTTCCAAAACGCAGTCTATAAAGAGAAAAAACTTTTAAAAAACGGAAGACGCAGTCCGTAACGAGAGGAAACTCTTTAACTCTTTAAAAAAAAGAACAGCTAAGAAGACGTTTACGAAGCATTTCTGTGAGACTTGCAAATAGAATACTGAATCTAGGTGTTTTTTTTAAATAAATTTTTAATATGGTAATAATAAACTTTTTTCTTGGATTATAACAAACATCTACATAATGCCCTGCGAGCCGCCGCATGAGCGTGTGGCAGGGGGTGTTGGGGCACCAGCCGTGTAAAGATGTAGGGTTTTGTGAGGTGCAATGGTGACATGTATTATGAGAGTGTATTTAGTGGAGCTCAGTTTTTATTGTGGTCGCTTATTGTTCGCGGAAAGAACGAGTTTGTACCTATCTGTTCGGCAATGTATTTCTCTCATTTTACCGCTTCTGTGACACCTAGAGATGTAGTTAGGCGTCATAATTATATTCTCTGTGTCTCTCTGATACACATCAGTTCTGAATTTCTCAAGCAACCTAAGCCTAGCGTGTAGCCTCCACGTCTCTAGGGGCTTCCAACTTAATCCCTCTAAAAGTTGTGAGGCACTATAAGTTCGCTCGTAGCAGTTTTTAATATGTATGTTTAACCCACTGTACCAATTAAAATAATTTATTTAGAAAAATATTATTTTCCTTTGATTGAAGTACAACATTGTTAAAAAAAATCTTTCAAAATGTTACATCGGGTAATGAGAAACCTAAGAGGGAACAGCACGACCACTAAAGAGAAGGCCTGTAAAACCCTGGTTCGACCAACACTAGAGTACGCATATCTTGTATGGGACCCACACGAGAAAGGAGAGGTGATGAACTTGGAGACGGCGCAAAGAAAAGCAGCTGGTTAGTGCTAGGGAAATACAATAAAACGGAGAGCGTAACAGAAATGCTTAGAGCACTGGGATGGGAGAGTTTACAGGTGAGGAAGAAAAGGAGCAGGCTACGTGGGATGTATAAAATAGTGAGTGAGGAAAAAGCATCGGATAAATTTGGGAAGGACATAATAAAGCCAAATTTTGTGGGAAAAAATTATCACCAGTTCAAGATAAAGGGCCGATCGCAAAGGACAAATGTAAAAGTGTTCTCCTTCTTGAACAGGACCATACGAGACTGGAACGACCTAACAGCAACAATATTTGAGTCCTTCCCAAAAATATTAAGTATTTTTAAAAATAGGTTAAAGAAATAGATGGTTTCAAGGATTATTCTATTACTCGGCTATTTTTATTGTTACCACCAGTTACAAGTTAAACAGTTAACCAGTTACCATTAAGCAGTAACAGGTAGGCCAATGACCTACTTGTAACTGTTGAATTGTAATAATAATGATTCACAAGAAAGTTAGCCCAAAAAAAATTCTGCAAACGACAGTAATTTCTACTATTAAACTATTGAGAAGAATTCAGCGGGACAAAAAAAATCTATTTAGAATTGAAATAGGCACCATTTACGATGGAAATTGTACGGATTATACCAGTGTCACCAACGACCCTCATTTTCACCGTCCAATATTTAGTTCAGGGGTGCCAACATAAAATGGAGAAATCCGTGGTTAAATACCCCTATAATGATGAATGGGTTCCAACTTCGGACAATGCTATGTCCAATTCAAGACAACTATCGTCCGTTCCAACTTAGCTCGCTTACGCACATTCAACCACACTTACGTAACCCTATCCTTCGTATTGCATGGATTGGATTGGATATTTGGGGAGGCGACCGACAGATAAGGTCATTTGCGCCATAGGAGATAGGTAAGGGAGGAAGGGTGGATAGAAACCCGGCGTCGGCATTAGCCAGCTCTAAACGAAAGGCGCCAAGGGGACCACGGTGTAACGTCTCATCCGACAGACGGAGTACTCCACTTGAAGTGCCCTCCACAAGACACTCAGGTAGGGATCGGGTTTCCTCTGAAAAACATCCTCCTCTACAGGGATTTTATCCGTGGGCGTCCCTATGGTTAGCTAGTAGTCCCGTCACCACACCAACCCGATCCCCGACTCTATTCTTCCCTTACCAGGAATTGCAACCAGTAACGGACGTTACGCAGCTTATTTCGAATGAAATAAGGATTTCCGCATCCATGAGACGATCTTAAACTTTCAAAACTTATGTTTAAAAAGTGGCACTTTTTATGTATATAATATAATTGATGTATTAAATGTCAACTGGATGCATATTTACTTTTACAGATTTGCCGTCCTCGGTGGCGACGGGATATAGTCCTCGCCTACTAAACCGAAGGTCCCGGGTTCGGATCCCGCCTGTGAGGAATTATCACTACTCAGCGCATGGGTGTTTCTGTACGTATATTGTTGTTCTTATTGTCCCGATATATATAGGCCAAATACGCTGTATTATGGGTAGTGAAGATAAAATAATCAATATGTAACCCTTTTTTATTTGTGTATTTGTTTCGACTTCGTAATAGATATGTCTCATTGTTGAAAAACTCAAATAATCGGAACGCTAATTGGCTACATTTTTGCTTAAAAAAACTACATGAAAAATAAAACAACAGCGATTATACATATTTGTGGTCATCAATTGTCGCATAAAAATCAGAATACTTAAAATTAAACCTGATTTTATTGTTGCAGTCGAATCGCAGAGGAGATTTTTAACTGTCCTGTAACTTCATTCGAGTTTAGTCTATCAATTACTCAGCTATGCGCTCGTAAGGTCTTCCTTGGAATAGCATGCGTTGAATGAAAATGTCGCGTAGCTTACGGAGAAAGTGACATCAGAGCTGGTGATGAGTGGCGAAGGGTTGTTTATACATGCGACGGTCGTATACAATCACACTGGCACGCATCGGAACGCGACAAATGCGAGTGGGTGTGCGTATTTATGAGAGCGCCGCAGAATGGAGTGCGGCTGCATCGCGAAGCTCACGCACGTCGTCCGCACTTACGCAAGGTCAACCCATTCTTCTCCCGCGAAAAGATGGCTCTCTTGCCGCTTCCGCCGCACCGCTCGAGGTCACGGATTTCCCTTTTTAAAGAGCGAGACAAGAGAACCACGCCGCCGAAAATACGCGAGCGATAGGAGCGAAATGTGATGCGGCGCGCAGATAGGGGTGGAATGAGATAGATTCAGATGACGATGACCTGTACAGATTAACTGTATTTACTCATGTATGTATTATTTACATGTAATTAGTCATTCATTTCAGACACAGAAATATGTTTCAAATTCTAATGAAAATAATAAAAAGATTACTTACATTAATTTCCGTGGTATACATTGATAAAATTCCTATCCTTACTATATGGAATATTGTATCGATACCGCGTATCGATACATCACGGAAAAGTTGTTCAGGGTAATGTATCGATGTTGCTAACTCATTGATAGTACTTGTAGGAATATTATAAGTATCTTGCATGCAGTTGCTCGACTCGCGCTTTTAATATTTAAAGAAGGGCATTTTACTGTTTCCGCCATATTATTTCAGAGAGGCCCCTGATTGGTCTACAGCAAAAAAAACATTAGATTCGGATTTATAAGGTAAACATCACCAACAATGGAAAAAATCGTGGATCTACGTTAAGTAATAACGGAGATATTAGTTTTTACAAGTTTTTTTCGATTTCCGCCCACTGTGCGGCGTCTTCACCGAGGGCTCTCTATCACTTTTCACAGGGCTCATTATCACTTCGAGTGCAACGGACGTAGATGTACGTGCTCTTATATTTTCTGAGGAGGACGATGGACACAATAGGACGTCCATGGAATATCATTATTGAACGGCAGCTTCACGTAATGGTATGACTGCAGTCTTTCTGGTAGACACACATTAGACCACAAAGTGCCGAAATAAATTTTAAATGTAAATAAACCTTGTTTATCTTTTACCATTTGCCTATATTTAATACCGTCTTCTTTCGCAATCCAGGTAAATGTGTACAATCCTTTGTTTTTCTGAGAGGACCTTCAATTTAAAGCTCTGAACACAAGAGTTTTAGAGGAATTTCTCTCGAGATAGGAATGGAATATTCTCGAGAATACTCTCTCAAGAGGACTTTCGGTGGGAGTGAAGTTATTTTCCTTTAGAAAAAACCGAGCCTGAGGAAGGTCGCTGCACCGTGAGACGAAAAGTTGAAAGTAAAAATGCTCACGACGTAATTATATCAACTCGAGTACCTCCATAATCATCCCCATTGTTGATACATCTGATCAAAACAGTCCTGTGACGAGAAGACCTGCGATTCGAGCGGTTGGTACAAGACGCACTTTTTTCACTCACCGTTGTTTAAACACCTTTAAAGTTGGTTTTCAAGATTCAGAAAATGAGTGTGTAACAAATGAATTGAACTGTATCTGGCTGTACTTGGTGGAAGTTCTTTATATTCATGTTAAATCAAAACACTCGGTATTCCCATTCCTTTGGAATTCCAATTGGGATTATTTTTCCTTCCACAGATTTATTGCTTGCAAATAAATCTGTGGAAGATTACCAAGTGTTCTTATTCAACATAAGTATGTAACTGTTTAAAACCATGATAAGCCAACATAATTTGCGGCGAGTATTAACATAAAAATGGAGAGGTTATTCAAGATCAGACATGAATTATTTTTCCTTTTTTTTATAAAAATGAACAATGAAAATGTGCTTTATAACTTGTTTGGGAGTTGAGCACCCTTGCATCCTCCAAAGTTGCCATGGCAACTGCCAAAGGAAGCCTCGTTAGAGTATTGGTCTGCACATTGTCCATTGGTCCAATCCTGGTGAGGGTTGTGTTTGAAACTTAAGAGATAATTTCGAACACATTAATAAAGGACCACGTGGTACAAAAATGAGGGGTTCGAGATTTTGAAACATTCAAAACGCTCGTAAAAAATCTCACGTAGCGTTCCCATCGAGACATTTTCCCTGGATTATTATTTAAAAAGATGAATATCGCTATTAGAGACGAAATGGACAACATATGAGGCACTGAAGTTATCCATCCGAAGGGTTAGAACTCTCCTAAATCTCAAAATTCTCATTGTACCACGTGTCTCCTTAGTTACGTATTCGGAATCATGCCCTGCATTTCCAAACACAGCCCCGTAGTCCAGGCAGATTTTTTCTCGCGGTAATGTGTACAAATTACATCACCGTGTTCGTCGCAGGTGTTAATATATCTATGTAATAACGATAATGACTAAGCCTTCTCTCTGAATCCACAAATACACAATAAACTGCGACTGTTTAGCGCTGAAACTGGGTATATTTTATGGGAAGAAATCGATCGGATGGCAGAGCGATTCTTTCATTCGGTATTTTGCTCCATTTTTTCTAGAGCTTAAGACTTCCTAAGCCTCAAGATGATTATATCCTACCCTCAGATCGATAAAAAATTAAAATATCAAATCCTTTAGAAAAGCAATAGAGGCTGATATAATTAATCAAGGTGAGCATAGTTACTGGGTTTCGTTACTGGGTACGAGGCTAAAGTTACGGTTAAATCCTTTCTCATGTACGATTTTATCATAGGGAGTATTTGTATGAAATTTTATAAAATGTACCTACAAGGCCTCACAAAGCCTACATTTACTCATTTCAGCAAACTAACAAAGAAAATAGCAGGTACTCGAAGCGCATATTTCTCTTTAAGTGAGTGTTGATAAAAGAGTACATATGCCTTCATATTAATACTCAGCAAGGGGCTGTCCATAATCCACGTAGGTAAATATAGGTCACTTTTTGACCGCCCACCCCCATCGTGGACACTCGTAGACTTCATCCGGACCTCCTCGTCCCCCCTGATGTCCACGTAGACTTAGCTTTTTTTGCGGAAAAAGCTGTGAAACGGATATTTGATGGAATGCCAGTATCTGGATTATGAACTATCTGTAACTTAAGGCTGATTTTAAGGAAAGGTAAGTAAAAAAAATACTCTTGTAAATGTGATAATGTCATTTACGGTAAACTGTATATTTACGATTGTCTACGTAAACATTCCTCCAACCCCCAACGTGGACCTTCGTTGACAAACCTCATGTCCCCCCCTCCCCTGATTGGTATCTACGTGGATTATGGACAGCCCCCAATACACATTCTATTTCACACAAATTCCCATTGACCTTCAGAGTGCAATTTTATGTTTATTTTATTTCATCCAAGAAAACCATTCAAGATACAAAACACACGATGAACTTTTCACCTCTTACCGTATCTTATGATAGTTACCTTCAGTTACTTACACATTGTGGCTTTCTCTCAAAGGCAGTCATGCTGATCACCCCACCACGTAAGGATAGGCGGTGTATGCATAGGGACTGTATGCATACGGAGTGTGGAGAGCATAGGGACTCGTGTAGACACTGTATGGCGTGTAGTAGCTGTAGTAGGTCGGGGACGTGTAGTAAAGAGGTGCCGTCATGACCGTGGCCACCAGAAGGAGAAGTACAGCCTGCGGCGAATAAATTTAGAATATTAATCACTGTGAGCCAGGGTAATATCACCTGAGAAAAGAGATGAAGCGGCAAACAGAAGAGATAAAAACGACAGAGGTCACTCGGATGTGTAAATTTACTCCCTTAAACTAACACTCTATGAATTTCTAATTTTTCTAATGAATTTAATGATGATATGATGATAAGATATTGTTTATTCTTCCATCAACTAATGTACACAACTACATTAAAATCAAATATGGAAGATTTAGGTAGTCTTTAAGGTTATTCCTGAGGTAAGACTACCTTCAAAAACAAAAACTTGCGTTACCCAGACAAAAAATTTAACAAAACACTATGCGTACATGACATTATATAATACAGTCTCTAATGGACAGCAACATAAGACAAAAATACCACTATGCGTTTAGCAGATTATATATACTAGTCTCTAATAAACAGAAGCAGTCGATTTTTAATTCTTAAAATAGAGTATTAATGTTTTTTTTGTGTAAACAGCCAAGTTTTAACTAAACGAAGAAACTTTGTTAAAACATTTTCTCTTTTTATGATTTCATCGTAAGATCGTGAGATTGTACTCGCTGATTTGAACTTTGACGTGAAACGTAAAGCTTTTCGGTATCGATGGGCACTTATTGGCTAGGGGTGATGTAACAAACATTTGTATGTATCAATCCATTCTTCATGCCGTGGTAATAGCAGTTGATATTCGCGGGCCATGAGCTTTAAATATTAGAAGGTTAAATGAGTAAAAAACTATTGGTTATTGTGAAATTGACGACGCAATAATATTAAATAAGGTTGATGCAGAGTGAAAGTTTAAAAAAATACAAGTAACAAGCTTATAATTATTGCATCTCGACATTACATCATGCGAGGAGTTCGCGAGTAAGTTGATTTTCAAGTTCCTAGATGACTCTAAGCGCAATCATAAGATTAAATTTTTTTTAACGAGATTAAAATTAGGAAATATATTGAGAAATGCGAGTTTGAGAGGGAAAATAAAAAAATAATTTAATTTAAAAAAATGAATGAGTTTAGACTGAGGTAAGAGGGTGAAAACAAGTCCAAATGTAAAATCAAAGTGGAACAGAAAGTCTCCATTGGAACGATCTAGAAAATTTTGGGAGGAAATGAAAAACCCATGTCACCGATTCACAAGAAGACGTTTGACTAGACGAAAACCTACGACAGTACGGCGAACTTATCTTGTTAGTCTCTTTCTGCCCAAGCATTATTCATTAAACATCATTTATATTGGATATACTTTTAATTTGGCAATCAATGATTGCTTTCCTTTATCCTACTAATATTATAAATGTGAAAGTATGTAGGTTTGGATGTTTGTTTCTTAATCACGCAAAAACTAATGGACCGATTGAGCTGAAATTTGGCATGTAGGTACAAAATATGCCTGTGGGTAACATAGGCTAGATTAAAAAGCCCTCAGGGTCCCCTCAAACCCTCCAAAGACCCCTCTGGTGGTCCATGCTAATCATTGGGTTCGGTGCACTGGTTTTATTTTTTGCTTTTTAAAAGTACTTTCACTAAAGATAAAGGGCTGAAATTTTTTTCATCGGATGGCTAAATAAATGAAAATTCTAATTCTTTCAATCGATTTTCTTTTGTTTCGTATTCGTGTGAAAGTCATGTTTTTAGCTGAAAAATCGCACATTTTCTCTTATATCAACAATATCATATTTCCTGAGCAACCAGAGATTTAGATGCCTCTACCATTTGAATATCGTATTTTCCTGCATGCCCATGATAGCAAGTAGAAAGAAAATCTGTAAAAGAAGGGCCCGCAGTCCCAAGGGCCCCATGATAGATTGCTTCGAGGGATAATCGATTAATTCTAAGTATATTTACAACAAGTATACTCTTCAATGTCTATTCTCAAAATACCTCTCACAGGGGCACTGAATGTGTATGAAAGATTATTACGTAGTAAACGATGCAAATGAATTAATTAAATAGACTATATGCGCGATTAAGTGTGCAAGAATACTTATGCGCAGCGAATAGTAATGAAGGACATCCGTGCATGAAAATTGGCAATTGCTCTAATAATCACCATAGGTTTTTGATTCAGTAACCAAAACCAATGATTATGGCTACCCTTTACGCCGAAGGTGCCTTCCTGGTGACGTAAGTTTCATGGGTCAAATAAACATGGCTGTTGCAGCAAATGCTCCTTTTGACGTTGTCAACCGCTGGATTGTACCCTACTCTCCGATTCTGATAAAAATACTCAACGTACATATCAACGTTGAATAACGCAACTCAATTAGGTCATTGAATGCCAATATGTGTACCTATGTACACCAGGGAAACGATCAAGCCGTCATTCGCTAAGAAGACGGCTCAAGAGAACCGGGGAACGAGGCGACAATCTATGAACCTGGGTGCTATTTAAGTAGTAATGAGTCTGCTTGGCCTATTTTTTTAGGTTTCCCGTGCATGAAAGAGGACCAGCAGTCACTCATCCCTCCGTGCACCTGAAAAACGGTCAGCGTGTCTACTACAACGTACACAACGTACAAGATATGTTACCAATTTTTTTAAATGAATTTTAAATGTTACGAATTTTAATTTTACATCGTGCAGTTATTGAGTCTATACGATAGTTTATGACCAACAGATTAAGAGAGACTCAAAATATCGTTTATTTAACGAGGCACTGAATTAGTGTAATTACATCTACATACTAATTTGCAAGACGCCGCATGGACCACGCTGACTGTATTCTTCAGGGTTTGTGGTTTTCTTACAAAATATGTTCAATTTTTCTAACACCCGTTGAATTTCAACGGGAAACTTCGGCTATTAGTACATTAATATAAACAAAAAGTTCTGAAACGTATGATAAGTACCGGTAAAGAACCATGCTGACTGATGGTAATATATTTTCATTTCATGAAAATTCTCCTATTTCTACACCATTTGCGCAATTTTTTTAGAGTGTTCGCAGAAAAATGAAAACTGGTATTTTCTTGAAAATTTGGTCATGTTTGATCCTCCCTATCTAAGAAACGGCTGAGACCTTAGGCAAATGATTTACTATTACATGACCGACAATCATTTGAGATGACTTGCGCTAAGCGCCAAGTCCAGTCAAGTCTTTTCCTCAAAAAAGTAATTTTGGATTTTGTCTGGCTTTTCTTGGTCTGCCGACCATTATACGGCGGCCCTATCAGAGGCGCGCCACACATAATCCGTCGATGGCGCACGAGTCTCACTAAATTTTACATCGTGCAGTTATTGAGTCTATACGATAGTTTATAACCAATAGATTAAGAGAGACTCAAAATATCGTTTGTATAACGAGGCACTGAATTAGTGTAATTGCATCTACATACTAATTTTCAAGACGCCGCATGGACGTGTGGCAGGGGGTATTAGGACATCAGACGTGTACCATATTGTAGCAGAGGACACTGTCACAACGTTGCATCAGCGAGCACAAAGTTACATGGCAACGTGAACGTTGCCAGAACGTTACATCAATGTCCACGCACAATGTTAAAGGCAACGTGCGCGCAACATTTATACGTTAGCTGCTTTTAAAATATATCCTTTATTTAGTTGAGAAATAAATAAAACTAATGAATTTTTACGGGTTTCCCTTCAGCTTCGGATTTCCCACTATTGTTGCCAACTTTTTGACGGCTATTTATGCCATCTTCTTCAGCGCAAAGGATGATATCTGAAGACAATAGTAGAGGTATTTGTTGAAATGTGGGCTGCAACAACCTCCATTACCCGTTTAGAAGCCCGAGAAAAATTAATCAGGCTTATTCACTGGGGAAAACGCTGATTCCTTTGACTAAAAATGTAGCCTTCGTTTAATACCTCTATCTAATTATCTTATTTGTCCTAGGAAATTTTATTCGAGTAATGTAGAAGATGCATACGAAAGCTTTAAATTATTAGCATTCGATGCTCTCCAGCTTTCAAGACTGTACTCCACCGTACAAGTTACCTTCTCATCTCCATGACAAAGGTGGCATATAATTCTAAAGCAGAATTTAAACGCGCGATTAAACTACCGTCTCACCAGCCTGACTGATTCGGCTCGCATAAAACTGCAAAGTGCCATTCAGGTGTAAATTTAAGGTAACAAAGACAAAAGTTCAGGTCGAGAGCCACATGTAATGGTCCCTTACCCCTATTCGAATCAAGTAAGCCCTTCATAAATCCATATTTGAAATTTGATATGCCGATTAATTACATTTCAAATTCAAATTATGTCGTTGAGACTTACTAGTTGGCTCTGATTGAGCAAAGTGAAAAGTGGGATGCGTCACAGGTCGTATAAATAACTTAGCGACACGTAGTAAACGTGATTCGATGATCGATACTTGTTCGCATTTGATTTGGGACGCTTCAAATGGAATTGAACAAAGGGATTACATGAATAAAACTGGCTTTTGAATATTTAAAAAGAAAAAAGTCTGAATTCCGCAAAGAAAACCAATTCCTATGGTTAATCAATCTCACACGAATTAATATTCCTTCATCCGAGGGCATTTCAGAAAAGTAATTGAGGTCAGCGCAATCTCCTCCCAATAGATTATTCACCTCATTCGTTCAAATGACGCCCGCCAGTTTAGCCCTGAAATTGAAGTAATGACAATTACAAAAAAATCGATGAGGCTTTTGGCCGATAAAGGTCATTCAATTTTAGGATTTATTTATTTTGAGAGAGACTTTTTTTCTCTATTACTATATATGAAATCAACTTGGAATTTCATTTTTTTATGCGGACATATGTAGGTAATATATCAACCATAGCTACAATATCAAAAACTTGGAATTTTCTCAAAATGGATGTAAAAACATGCCAATCTATTCCTTGTTTCAAAATAAACTTATTTCATTCTGATTTTTCGAACAGATAAATGTTTTGCATCTGAAAGCAGTATGGTACTCAATCGGTCACCGTACCTTTAGTGTGTCCGGCAATTATTGCCATGTAAACATAATCTGTGTTGTGTAGTTATTTTATTTTTATTTTGTCTTGAGTAAGCAATATTTACATGTGCTCATGAGTATGAAAAATGTAGATGTAGAAAAATGCTAATCTGGATCTAAATTTTTTAAAGATAATTATTTAATTCCACATTTTCGAAAACTTTCAACTGTGAGAGTGAAAAGAGAAAGCGTTGTACGTTTGAAATATTAGAAGGGACCAGATCAGCGAAAAGAATTAAAAATTAAACATCCGGCCAAAAGAAAGGCAAATGGGCAAATTTTATTCTCATAGGAAGATGTAAGTTTGAAACAGACGTGAGAGAATGATCAGGGTAACGGAAAGGTCAAGCAAGTAGTCAAAAGAGATCTCTAATTATGCTCCTGCCTTTCGCAAAACCTACACGGTCCTCACAAAGGAGAAATATAAACTCCCGGAGGCAATGTATCCGGAGATGTGAAACTGAGGTGAAAAATACATGAAAATATTTATGATTTATCAAGAGGATAACGATTTTGGAGTCACTTGTAAATGAAAAGGTACATTTTACCTCACCTGTTTTACGTCACATAGCGAGAGACTAATCTTGTCAGACATACTAGTAGTTAACTTAAATTGTATTCAATCAAATACAACTTCAAAAATCGCGTATGGAGGAACTAACTGATTTATATTTTTTTAACTTTCCTTTCTCATACTTTTTTATCATAATTTCCTTTGACTTATGCGTAAAAAATACTTCAGAATGATTAAAGCAAATATAATGCCTAAAAACGTGATATCGGTACAATGAACGAAATTATAAACTTTTAAAAAGATAAAATTGTTTAATTTGGATTTGATCATTTGCTTTATAATTTTACTCTCCTGGAATTTTTTTGGCGAAAGACCTGTCGGAACCTGGATTGAAAATTTTGAATTTGCTCGAGAAGAAGATTTATAGCTTATATATATTACATAGAACAATGTTATAATGAATACAATAGCTAATTAATAAAGGCATATATATGTTTTTAATTATGAAAAATGTTTCACAAAATTCGATAGGTTCAGCTGGATTAATACTGATTTATATTTAACTCTTTCCCTTACTTCGATATGAGTTTCAATGAGTTTCAGCCGATGCGATTTTATGCGCAGGAAAAAGATTTCCGCGTCATTAAATTAAATGCAACGTCTAAACAACGTGCAAGTGGAAGAATGTCCTAAATTATAAGCTATAAGCAAATTAAAAATGTTTAATTTTTATTTTGATACTTTGATTCTAATTTTACCCTCCTGGAATTCTTGTGGCTCGAGAAAAAGATTCGAAGCTTATAAATTACACAGAACAATGTTTTAACGGATACAATAAAGGCATAAATCGGTTTTAACTGATAAAAAATACGTTTTCGCAAAATTCATTAATTTCAGCTGGAATAATTTATTTTTGTTGATTAACCCTTTATGGACAATCATTTTTCTACTTAAGAAAAAATTTTTTCCTTCCAAATACCAATCAAGGGATATAATTTGAAGCACGCCCATCCATTTTTAAAACATTTTTCTCAATATAGCCTAGAATTTAGATACGAGCGTGCCGAAAACATCCCAATGGGCTTCAGTGGAATAACTAACATGGTTACTGAGGCACAACGATTCTGGAAGTATGTACCCAATTGGGCACACCTGATGTTAAAGGGTTAATATATTATTTTATTTTTGTTTAAAGCTCTTTCCTTGACTTCAACGTGAGTTTCTACGAGTTTCAGCCGCCGCGAGCATCAAACTCTGGGACGAGCCCGGAGGGAATATTTAGCGGGGCATGGAATATACGGCTTCCCGTCCGCTGAAATGTTGCGTGCTAAATGTCCGGGAGGCGACGACGTTGATGATGCACCTTCGTGCTTTTTTAGTGTGTTCCCCCGTGCGTGCATGGATGGAGTGGGGTAGGAAGGGATGAACGGCATAGCGAGAGCGAAGAGGCGACTGCCGTGAGGAAATGAAGATTTACGCGCGCGACCCCCTCGCGGCATGTTCCGGAGAAGGCCGAGCCGTTGCCCGTCGTCCATTTCCGGACCACGAGCGGTCCATTCATTCGTGACCCCCTTCATAACGACCCCTGTGGGGACTATGAAGGGTAAAACGGAGGGATGGAGGGGTTGAGGAAGCAAAGGGGTCGCCGGCACACACTTCCCTGCTCCCTCGAGGCGAGCCCGAGGCCGCAATGAGGGTCTCATAAGATCCGTCAAAAGTCCGAAAAGGAAGGCGCCTATTTCCGAGAGTATAATTTTCACGGGGTATACTAAATTTTTCTAGAAAGGACTGCCGAGAATATAAAAAAATTGAACCAGAAGAAATAAGAAACAATAAAAAAGTACCCGACAATAGTTGTAGATCGCTGAATTGAAGGTTCTGACTTAATTACAAATCACTAATTATGAGAGCTAGAGAAATTAATGACAACATTAGACCTATGATAACGGCATAGTACGCTGAAACCATGGCCGGTGGCGGAGAATAAAAGTGAGGGAATTGTACGAATGTTTCTTATCGAATGAGAAAATCCAATTGTACCACAAGGTTCGCTACACCCTGGTGCATTCCCCAGCATCATATGCATCGCATAGAGATGCTACTACGTCCACTGAGTGAATTATAAACAGAATTAGTACTCGCTAACCTTTTTGGAGGTATATAAATTTTACCTGAGAAGTATAGTTACTCAGAACGGCAATTGTACAGAGGAAATTAAAAGTAGAATTGTGCAAGGAAATGTAGCATTTAGCAAGATTGAGGAACTGGTGACATCGAGGAATGTCAGGACAGATATAAGAAAAAGATTTGCAAAATGCTTCATTTGGAGTATTGTACTGTACGGATGCGAGACAAGGACCTTGAAGAAGAGAGAAGTACTTGGAAAGCTTTGAGATGTGGCTGTGGCGACGAATGGAGAGAATTGGATGGAAAGGTAGAGTTGGGAATGACGAGGTGCTGAGGAGGATTGGAGAAGAAAGGAGTATCTTGAGAGAAATTAAAAAGAGGAAGACTTATTGGATATTTATAATTTGGGCATATTTTAAGGAGGAGTAGTGTTCAGAAATTTATTACAGAAGGGAAGAGAGGAAGAGGAAGGAGGAGGCACGGAATGCTGACAGACATCAAATAAGGAAGGAGCTATGTAGAGATGAAGAGAGAGGACCAGGACAGAATGCTGCGGAGGCAGTACCTGTCCAAGGACAGAATCACAATGATGATGATGATAAATTTTGCAAGACAAGACGCAAGTGAATGTGTCCAATTTTTATCTAAAAGTGTTAAAGTTTACGGAAACTTTTAAAAAATATGAAATTTCCAAAAATAACCTTTCCAATAGATAAAAATAAAATTCTCCAATAGCCGTAAAAATGGCACCACTCGTCAAACATGTACCACAAAAATACACTTACTGTGTTGGTTTGCGGGAAAGGGGATTCCACAGCAGGGACCAACCACAGCCTCTCCACCAGAATACCCTCCTCTGATGGTTTACGGGAATGTTACTTCCTCGCCAGTGACCAACACAGACACACACACACTCAACCCAGTTTGGGATCCTTTTCGAGGGCTAATGGGACCCTACTAAGGATGCCTGGTTATTACCACAATCACACACACACACGCACTCAAATCACTCACTCACAACACACAGACGGGCCCAACTTCTGGGAGAAATCGCTCAAAAAGAGCGTGGTCAATAGCCAATGATAGCCAATGCAAGGCAAAAACAGGAAAGATGAAAAAAATGGGGGAGTTAAATTCATCTTTAGCCCACAGTCTTCTGTTGGGTTCAAGATTTTTCCCTATTTTTTTATTTTTTTCTGTCCCATTATTCTCAAATATAAGGATGACATTGATCTTATTCCGTCTAGTTCACGGATTATTAAGAAACTGTGTAAAAAACTTGGCGCATAAAATCACGAGAAGTTTACTTGGGTACTTTTATACATTGCTCTCTTGTCGAAGCTCCACCTATGCCGTGAAATTTCATTTCCCACACGAGGGGGCGAGAAAAAATTTGATATGGCCAGCATTAAACTTTTTCGTTGATAGGTAGTCAATCAAACAGCAAATATTACAACCGAATATGAAATCTACGCTTTGAAACATACAGTGAACCAATAACAGTGGAAAGATATAACGTTTTTCTCTCGCATTTCTGTAAAAGTAAATCCCAGCTTACTCGTACAGAAATCGGTGCTTGTCCAAGGGTAACGCAAATTCCCTAATTCATTTCTAAAACTGTGCTCCGCAGAGCCATTAAGGTTCCACGAGAGATGCTCAGGTGCTCTTACAGAGTAGTTACGAGGATAATAAGCGTTACATAAATAAAATTGCTGATTTCATAGGTATATGAACGATTGTTTTCCATTTAAATAAATACATCTAATTGGAAACTTTTTCAATGATATTTGAGATCGGCAAAGATGGTGCAAAGCTGGAGGAGGTAATAAGGAGCGATGGATTTCTCATCAGAATGTGATAGAGGCAAGGATGTTGGGCAAGCGGGGAAGAGGAAGAAAGAGGATTGGTTTTATGGACGGGATGAAGGGTATTCTAAGGCGAAAAAGGAAATACTAGAGGGAGATAGGACCCTGGATTTGTGGAAAACCGGGAGGAGATTCTCTGACATTCAAAAAAACCTACCTAAACCGGTATAATAATTTTTAAAAATTAATTTTTATGTTCAAGTGTATTATAAAATGTGCATGATATAACATGGGAAGAAATAAACAATAAATATTCCCAGGGGCTCCATGAGAAGCTTTTGCTTCACAAATCCGTGACAGAAATAGTTAGGAGACTGCTGCTCTTTAATGAATCTCTCCGACCAAGAGCGCCACCCTGCTCCACTTCTAAAAGATGGGCAATGTTTACTTTTGCTAGAGCAAAATTTTGGCCGCTATCGGCAAAGCACAATGTTTTTCAACACTTTTCTCGGAAACTAAACATTGCTTTCCTCTAAATAAAAGTCAAACAAGGAGAAAGACGGCAATATTTGAGGCTTGCAAGTGACTGTGCAATCCAAAGCGATTGCTTCCTACACACGATTTTAACCGATGAATGTCGTCACATGGCGTAACATATGGGGAATGTCGATTAGCAACGTCGTGTGGTCACGAAAAATAACAAACTGACGGATGACGTTGCCACTTCTTATCTATTGAAAAAATACCACAAGTTATACACCCATTACGGTGGCAGACATTTTTTGCTGCGGTGCTCTCGCAGAAGGTGGTGGCAGACTAACACACGCATCGCTACATTACGGATGCTGTAAGCCTGGTAGTGGGGGTAAAGATAAGGTAGTAGGAAAACGGGGAAAAAGCAGCGAAAATGATATGTTTCTTATCGTGCGAAAGGTAGTCAGAAGTAAAAATCGACACTCGAATACTACGTCATGTCACCAGCGTTAGAATAATGGCAGTCACTAATGGCACTATTAAATTAATCTACAATCAAAATACTTGCACTGTTAATGTAAACTACAATCTAATAACAATTGTACGCATTTTATTCATATAAACCCCTTCATCATCCTTGGCTCTTCAATCCTAAGACTGATAGACTGTAGCCCTCCATCCTTCCCCACCTAATTCTAGTTCTCTTACTCCCTTGTAGTTCTTCTTGGTACTTTCAACGTGCAAGAGGAAGAACTAAATCATAGACTAAACGCAATTATAAATTTTTTAATTTGGATTTGATAATTTTCTTTATTATTTTACCCTGGAATTCTTTGATTGATCCACGTTTTTATCCCTAGGGCTTCCTCGGAAGGCTTTTCCCTCCATTTTTCCTTGAATTATATTCTTCACAAACCCATTGCGTCTCAGGGCGTGCCTATTCCATCAATTTCTCCTTTTCTCCGTAGTGTTTCATAAGGTCCTTTCCTCTCCAACTCTCGGGCATATCCCTCATTTTGTTTTTAACCCCTCCTACAATTCCCAAAATTGTCCACCGCGACTCTGCCACCAGCTATCTCGAGGCCCCCAAGCATACCTGGATTTCGACCGAAGTCTTTTTATTCCTAAGTACGTCCACTAAGAAATCTGGCCACAGTTTTTGGCAGCCAGTCCTTGATTTTTTTGGCCACTGACCCCCCCATCAAGGAACCCAAGCCGGTTACCCGATGAGCCGCCAGGGCACGGGAAAACCCTGGGCGGGCGATCACGGGCGCGCTTATCGATAATCTACACGTGACTCCCTCTATGTTCGCTCCATTGCTTTGCCAAGCGGATAAGCATACCATCTGACATCACGGTCTACTCAGACTTAGTCCTACACTCACATAGTAATGAACAGGAGAAGTCTCAGGCAGGATAAACTTTAAGTTATATTAGGATTACTGCATTACCTCGACTCACGAACCGTTCAACCCATTAACTTTTCGGGACCAAAACATATTTCATATATTATTTCGGTCTATAGAAATGGCAGGAAATAGCAACATCAATGTTTATACGATGCATCATGTCAAAGGTTATTAATGTAGGCTACATTCTGAAGGTATTCGTTTAAAACCTAACTCTTTATATTTGAGTTTTACCTAAATTTAAGCATCATGAGAATTGTATAATTGCTAAATGGCAAAGTTCTTATTTTCTGCGCAGTGTTACATAGAGTTCTTTCCTCTTCAACTCTGACGCTTACTCCTCATTTCATTTTTTACTCCCCCAACAATTATACAAAACCGCGAAAATTAGGGTAGTTACGAAGATGACAAACATCCCTAAGATAAAAAAAATGCTCTTCCAACGCGATCTTCCAGCTAAAAATATTCTTTCTTGCTGCAATATAGCAATTGAAATCCTGACATCGGACCACAAGAGCGTTCAATCGTGGTGCCAGGAGTAGGGGGTTAGAATTGATATCAACAAATGCACCACAGTTCACTTCCTGCAAAAATCATCACACAAATGTCATACCTATAATACTGTGGGTGAAGTAAACATAAAATATTCAGATACAGTAAAATATCTTGGAAATACCATAACTTCTGATATATCGTGGGGTCTACCCATACAAAACATATTTGGCACAACATTAAAGAAACTTGTTTTTATTAAACGTAGAATAGAAAGGTCCTCGGATGAAAAAGTGAAAGAGAGATACTACTTCGCTCTGGTTAGGCCACACCTTGAGTACGCCGCTTTTGACGTGATATGCATCAGAGCCGCAGTTAATTAGCATCCCATCCGACGGAATAAGTTTTGCTCCTGAGCTCTGAAATTAGGGTTGGGGATTCCCCTCGCAGAAACACCGTCACTTCCCTAATTGGAACCCGGGACTTTCAAGATGGATATCCAAGACTACACAAACCCTCTCATTACTTGAGACATAGTAATTCCAGTCATACACCCTCTCGTGTACAACGATATATTTCGTACATGTTAACGAATCGAAATACAGCCCTCATCCCACTAACGGGGAAAGCCTTGGGCATTCCCAAACTGTTTGCCTTAATACTTCAATATGATGCAATGAGTATATCAATTGCCTTTGCCATAATTATTCAATATGATGCAATGAGTATGTCCGAATGGATTAAAAAGTAAGAATAAACCAGTCATTGATAAGATCTTTCCTAGCATAGAATAAGGTTTAATATGCTCTTGGTTTCCCCATACGAGCAAAAAAAAAGAAAATACATATCAAATTCTGCTTTGAACCAAAAAATAACAAAAAAATATAAATATATACCTGGCCAACATTTCACAGAGATGAAAAACAAATAATTTCACAGTCACAGACAATTAAAACTAAATACAATGGAAAATATAATATCAATCACAGAGAGATTACAAACAAACAATAATTTCTCAGATCACTTTCGAAACATATAATTCTATAACAGGATACAAATTTCAATTATTGGCATATATGCTGCTTATAGTGATAATTAAAAAGTTTTTCTTTAAAAACAGACAGCGAGGAAGAATTTTTTATAGATAATGGCAGGGAATTCCAGAGATTAGAATCACAGATGTGAAATGATTTATGGTATATATTTGTCCGGGGTATATGGCGTAATGGGTAGGAGGGGTCAGTATTAGTGGTTCTAAGAACAGAGACTGATTTGGATTTGAACATGGAAAAAAGATATGATAAGAACTGCATATGCAGGAAAATAAGAAACGATAAAAAAAAGTACCCGAAAGTAGTTGGAGATCGCTGAATTGAAGGTTCTGATTTAATTACAAATCACTAATCATAAGAGCTAGAGAAATTAATGAGAGCATTACAGATGTGATGATGGTATAATACGCTGAAACCATGGCCGGTGGCGGAGAATAAAAGTGTGGAAATTGTACGAGTGTTTCTTTTTGAATGTGGAAATTCATATGTTCCACAAGGTTTGCGCCAATACGCTCTCATATTGAGTCTTGCCAGGCTAAGATAATCATGAATTGAAAAGTTTTACGATGGGGATAAAGATATTTTTTTTAATTTATCTTCATTATCCCGAATACAGCCCAATGGGCCAATTTATGTCGTGTAAAGAACAGGAACAACGGACGAGAGACAAACGCCCATGTCCTGGGCAGAAAATATTCCACCCAGGCGGGACTGGAACCCGCGACCCTCTCGTTAGCAGGCGAGGACTTTATCCCGCCGCCACCGGGGCCGACTATATGATGGTATAAAAAGAAGAGAGGTTTAGTGAGAATAGCAAGAAACGAAACACCGCACGGAAAACAAAGACCTGGAAGACATAGGCGAAGATGGAAGGGTACCCCATAATAGCTCATGGCAAAGATAAGCCATAGGCTTACAAGAAAAAAGAGAGAATGATTATAGAGACAAAGTACTGGATTGAGAAGAACGCTTCCCGAGGGGATCGGGCGGCTAGAGTACTGGATAACCATACGGACGGCCAGGGTTTAAATCCCTGTAGAGGAGGATGTTTTTCAGAGGAAATCCGATCCCTACTTGAGTATCTTGTGGAGGGAACATCAAATACAGTACTCGGTCCGTCGGATGAGACGTTAAACCGTGGTCCCCTAGGCGCCTTTCGTTAAGAGCAGGCTAATTCCGACGCCGGTTTTCTATCCACCCTTCCTCCCTTACCAGTCCCCTTTAGCGCAAATGACCTTAGCTCTCGGTCGCCACCCCAAATATCCATCCATTAATGCTTCCCGAAGGGTCTTAGTCCAATTCTCGGAAGTGGACAGGCAATTCATTGGATCCCGTCCGTAGTTCTGCTGAGGCATATTTTCAAGATCAAGTTTCAAGTTTATTCCTCCGTCCATCGGATGGGGGACGATACCCTGGGTAATCCCTTGGCAATTATACGAGCAGGATAATTCTGCGCCAGGTTTCCATCAATTCTACCTCTCTCCCCACTAATCTTTGACCGTACAAGTGACCTTAGTCGATGGTTAGCTTCTCCAATAACCAACATAATTAGCTCTTTATTACAATTGGAGAAAAGGGCTAAATAAAAATTTAAACACAAAAACTGATGAGGTTCACTGTTTTCGGGGGTCTAAACCACTTCAAACTCATTTTATGGTCGAGAGTCGGAAATGAGTTTTCTTTCTACAGTAAAATAAATAATATCCTCACAAAAACTGTAGGAACTATAAAAGATAGATCAGGATCGTTGTTCTTTTTATATTTTTTAACTATCTCCCCTTAATAATGTCAGTGATAAAAAATGATGGATAGATGTACTTCCTCGAGCGATATAAATTGTTTTTATTTTCATCGTTACGCACCAAAAGAGAATTAATTCCAAGATTACGAACTAAACACAGCAGTCTGGGTGGGAACTTGATTCATTTTCTCGTCAAGGTTGACACTTTTGAAGCTACTATGATTCAACTTTCGCGATTTCACCGTAACCGTTCAGTGGGAAGAAATCGAAAGTGTTTTTAATTTATTTCCCACGCCACCTCGTGTGACCCGCGTGGAGAACCAATCATGTGGATCTCCGTTCACCGAATGGCCCTCCATGGCAGCTCTCCCATTCATCAACGTGAGCAATAACTGCTAAAAATCACAATCCAGCGTGCATGAGCCAGATGTGGGATACATGCACTTCCGGCGCCAGCTTTCAAGGCAGAGAAATCCCCGGTCGGCCGCTGAATCATTCCCATAGTGTCGTTGCATCCATGCAAAACCGAATTGTGAAGTCTAAAACTTATTAAATCTTACACAATTTGCATTTTTTCACAGTATTTTAATCCGAAACTGCGTTTCAACTAACAGAGTAATGTTCATGTCAAAGGGTCTTATACCTTAAGGTCTGATATATCGTGGGGTCTACCCATACAAAACATATTTGGCACAGCATTAAAGAAACTGGGTTTTATTAAGCGTAGAATAGGAAGGTCCTCGGATGAAGAAGTCAAAGAGAGATGCTATTTCGCTCTGATTAGGCCACACCTCGAATACGCCGCTAGCATTTGGGACCATGGTCATAAAGATTTAACCAAAAAAATGTATAAAATACGAAGGAAAGCAGCGCGTTTCGTTATAAACTGCTACGAGCGCGCATATAGTGTCTCACAACTTCTATGGGGATTAAGGTGGGAGCCCCTAGAGACACGGAGGCTACACGCTAGGCTTAGGTGGCCTGAGAAATTTAGAACTGATATTTTTCAGAGAGACACAGAGAATATAACCATGACTCCTCACTACATCTCTAGGTCTGACAAAATCTCTAGGTCGATGAAATATGAGAGATACACTACCGAATGGATATGTACAAATACTCGTTCTTTCCGCGAACAATTAGCGATCACAATAAAAATTGATTCCACTAAATACACTACTATAATACATGTGACCATTTCATCTCCCAAAAGCATTCATCTTCACACGGCTGGTGACCTAAAACCCCCTGCCACACGCCCATGCGGCGGCTTGCAGGGTATTTTGTAGATGTAGATTTGGAAATGATTCCCTGAGTTGCAACGGTAATTACCAGCTGACATAAAATCAATCACTTATGTATACGCTGTGCCCTGTGGTTATTTGATTTTCTTAACCATTGTTGACAGCTTTTCTTATTTTCTTTTTTGACCATTGTTGTCCTAATATATCGTTTGACGATTTCTATGTTACTTGGCAACTATTAGAAATTTAAAAAATGCTTTAAAAAAATGGAAACTGTGCGTGGAATAATGAAATTTGGAAAAGAGTATGACTGTGATTTGAAACGCGTTTTAGTCCGCGTTCCAGTCCTAAGGTTAAGGGCAAATTGTGCGTGGTTTAATAGGAATTCCTTCCATTATATATAGCCTGAATCTGTTGAGCCCAAACCTTAAATCTGCGCATCCGATGGATTACTATGATGACATATATAACATTCTGTTGGAACTGAGCACATCGAATTAATGCAATAAAAATTACTGTAGTGCTCATATATCTAATACTGAATCGTACGGCAGGAGATTATGGTCGCTTTCCGTTAGTTTAACTCATGCTCAAGTCACAGCATTTCAAAACAGATTGGGAGTGCATTTGATGAACACTCGACTACGCTTAAGAAGATATGAACATCACTAAAATGCATCAGCGATTGTTGCTTGGACATATTTCCATAAAGTGTTGAGTGGATGAAATAGAGCTATTCTTCACTTTGTGGTAAAAAGAAGCTTGAATTAAAAGTACGTGTTTTCAAATAATCTGTTCAATATTTACGAAATCATTCGACAATGACCATTACGAAATTACGAAGCGCAGCCTAACCGCCAGCGCTAATCATTTCATTTTTCTGAATCTGAGGTTTTCTAGCGGATTGAGGCATGTATTTTGCCGGCAGTTTCGTCAGAACTTCATCTAGCTTTTTCAGCAGTGAAGGTTTTTAGTTATTTATGTCGTCCATTGAAGAATATTTAATGCAAACGATATGAATCGACGCGGTTCTAACTCAGCAAAACCTCCATTAACTGGACGTCTCCGCGGAAGAATTTACTCCTACCTTCCGCTCATCGTCGTCAACGCTCACTGAAGTTCGCTAATGCGTTCTCATCTGTTCTATTATGAACAAATGGATATGAATCCATGAAATGAATGAAACTTGAACAGAACATTGGCTTAAGGTAGCCCGAGCGAGATAGTTCCCTAATCATAATATAGATCATATTCGATATATACTTACGTTTTAATTCCTCCACCTGTAGGACACATCAATTTCATTTTAATGGTGCTGCCTACAGTTTTATATGACAGAAATTGTAAGTAATCAAATGAAAATATCTAAATTATTCTTTAACTCGACTCATTTTTTCGCGCGATGCGTTTGAAACTCCTTCAAAACGGAAGGTTTTTTGTGATACCCAAGAACCTACTGCGGTGACAATATGATTAATTTAAAAAAAATGTTGACAAAACATACACACTACACGCTGCTAGTGTTTTTTTACGACATCTAAGTGTTAGAAATTTCTTATTTCGTAAATGATGTCTCTCTGGAGTGCATACTTGTACCATTTCCCATATAAAAGGGCTGGTATATTCTGGAAATTTTTTTAGGAAAGTAATGTGGTACGGAGTTGAATATTTGATATCAATGGAAGGGTGATATATATTTCTTTAAAATGAGACCAAATTCATTGATTTATAGATAAAATGATATTTCGCTCCAACTAACATAAATAAAAACCTCCTTGAATCAACCAATTGATAGCCTAATGGATACAGCGCACAGCTGCTGATTGGAAATCTATTGTTTAACTCTAGAAAGTTCTATGAGCATATCCAGATTTTACTCAAGCGGTGGGACTTTCATAGTACTAGATCTTTGTGGGAAACCACAGGTGGCTTAGGGAAATCACTTGCGATTCACTGCCCAGATGCGCGAATTTCACATGCCCCATTAGGTTAAGTATATCCTGAGCTGCACCCTCACGAATCAAACAGGCCTCTGGGTGAAAAAGAGTGCTTTGGTATCGGTTAGAGGTCAAATTTTTGGAAAATTCTCCAGCTGTTTAATGGGTGAAGAAGTCAAGCCTGCAATTCCTTTAATGAATAGAATCAATACGCACACCGTGCGGAAGGCCACAGACCAAGGATACACACAAACACAGACATTCGGATTCACACACTGATTGCTTGTTGAAAAAACCTGCTACATGGGATCCAAAATCAACAACCTCCCTCGACCATCTAACGTCCGGAGGGTATTCAGTCCTATGCAGCCGGAGTGCCATCGAACATAACGGCTAAACACTTTTTCAATCGGTATTGAATGCATTCATAGCAAAAAAGAACACGTAAAGAAACTTTCGGCGAAAGCTTCCTGAGGGAGCAATATTCGCTCAACAAATTTTCATTATGATACACCTAGCGATTATCCAACCTGTTCTCTTGTATGGGTCAGGAGTGTGGACACTGACAAAGTACACACAGAAAAAGTTGTTAACTTTTGAAAACAAGATATTAAGAAGAATATATGGACCAACTCTTGAAGCAGGAACATGAAGAATAAAGAAAAACAGAGAACTCAGAGATTTATACGGAAGACCTGATATTGTGACCGTGGTAAGAAGCAGAAGTATAAGATGGCTTGGTCACGTCAGAAGAAGAGAAGAGGATACAGCCATATGAAGAGTGTTGATGGGGACACCCAGAAGGAAGACGCCCACCAGGACGGCCTAGAATAAGATAGGATGACCAAGTAGCCAATGATGTGAGAAAACTGGGTGGTGACATAGAGATGGCGGATAACAAAAAAAGTCTGGAGGCAACTTATAGGCGACGCCAAAAATCAGCTTGGATTTGAGTGGTCCCTGCAGTAAGAATAAGTAATTTTAATTAAGTGCAATTTCCTGCAGATAGAATAAACCTTATTGCACAGTGTAATAAATTTTATTGATAATCTAACGGCGGAAAATTGCACTTCATTTAAGCTATTTACTAAGGAAAAATTTCACTCAACACCACACGAATCTACGTGCAGTATTGGTTTCTTAGATTACACTCAAAACGTTGAAACGCCGGAGAAAACACTGCCGGCGCTTAAAAAGTGGGCGTGGAGTAGGAATGAGTAGGATCGACGGGAGGAAGCGATGGGAAGTAACGAAGTTGTTGGCATGGCAGCATAAGAAGGAAAGCTGATTGAGTACAAATATTAGTAGGTTGAGGAGGTGTTCTGTGGAACAAGTGTTCTGAGGCCAGTAGATGTTGCAGGAAGCAATTTTTAATAGAATGCTGGGAAATCACGGAAGAAGAAAGAAGAGAAGTGCATATATATTAGACGGAATGGAGAGATGAAGTACGGTAGTTGAAGAGAAAATAAGCCGTAGGAATAAGGCTATTCAAGATATAATGAGTAGATATGATCCTTCCATACTTATCTAAAACCTTGAAATAATATATTAGTATCAATAAAAAGCTAGCGGAGAAGGAATTTCTCGTTTCCTAGGCAACTTCTTGCCCTATGAAAACGTAAGGTATGCTCAAAGCCCGTCAAATGATTTCACATATATGGAGATTGGAATGCCAGGAAAGATGAACAGAGCAATACTCTACCGGCGAGTGAGTTTAAAAAACCGTGATTATTGGTAGAAAATAAAGAATAGTTGAGTAAGGAGGGAAAAAAGAAGGTATGCTTAGCTGAATACAGAATAATGGAAGATAGGAAGTAGTGGCAACTTCGTGACTTTTATGAGTAAGTTAAAATAGAGTATGCAAGGTTACCAGCCTTCGCAGTACCCGCGCCACGTGCAGCTTTCCCTGCTAACGATTACGTCGCTCTACCGGTCAGTTCTGGCACATTTTCGCCAGTATGCCACAAGAGAAACCAAAACATAGCAATACCCTAGGCCCGCTTTCACTATTCTACTCAAGTTAGGATCCCATCTGAAAGGACTACCTTGAGAGCCAGCATACCGTTGCCTGCGACCCACCGCTAGGAGTTATATGCGGTGTACTGACACACCGGGTCACAAAACAATAAATTAATGTGGGTTGGATACTCCATTAATGGACATATATGAAAAGAGTGTGCTTCGTTGGCTTGGCCATGCTGAGAGAATGGATGAGAGTCAAATAAGGAAACAGACGTATAAGAGTGAAATGAATGGTGCGAGAGAGAGAGGTAGGCCGAGAAAGTTATGATTGAATGTGGCTGAGGAAATTCTTAGGAGGAGGAACATTAGGCGTCTTAAAAACAGGAGGGTGTGTATGAAGCAGTGTATGGGGGTAAATGAGGCAAAAGAAGTTTCCAAGGGTAAGTCAGTATGGAAAAAATTATTGAAGCAGAGTTAGGTGTACAAATATGTATTTATGAGTGAAACTTAGTGACTCTGCCTACCCCGGAAGGGAACGGCGTAATTGGTATGTATGTATGTAGGAAGCAGTGAGATAAAAAGCATAGCAGGAAACTTACGTCAACTACCACCCTCCGACTTGTAAAATATTTTAAATGAACTCGAAAGAATGGAAACTTATGACAGAAAACTGAGAAAGAAAAAAAAGACAAAACTCACCGCTCTGAGAAACATGACGATTCGCGCTCTGTTCTCACCTCGTAGCGAGAGGTTTGTGTTGTCTTGGTGACGACTGCCTGGAGACGACTTGCGGAGTAGCGAGGCCGAGGCGGGCCTTTTATATAAATGTATATATTTATGTATGTACAAACACAGCACATGGGAACACAACGATTGAGCGCGCATATTAATGAGCATCCTCACGTATGTTCACATGCCTCGTCGAATGCGTGACGACCTAGGCGCTTCGGTTTGGTGGGGAGGCGGGTGGTAAGGAGAGGGGAGAAATGGGCTGGGACGGATACACATTCAAAAACACATACAAACACATATGCATCTTATATATGTATATATGTAATGAAAAAATGCAGAAGGACGAAGGAGAGGAGGGAATCACATGACTGAGTGTCGGAGGAGGCGGAATCGGCCATTAAAAAAAAAAGGAGAGGCATTGCGTCTCTTACTGGCTTAGCGCGGAATACATATCGACGCGTTTGATTTCTGATAGATGGGTGTGGAGCGCGCGGGAACGGCTCTGGCTGGAATATTACGGATGGTAGAGGTAACGTACATTGTGAGAGGAAGAGGCAATGGGAAATCCCGAGGAGGTGTGTCGGAGGTTGGGTCTCGTGAACCTCTTAAGGTAGGACGAGCGAGATAGCTCCCCAATCATAATAGAGACCATATTCGATATATACGTTTAAATGTCACCAACTGTGAGACAAACGAATTAAATATAGCGTTATTAATGGTGCAATAATATAGTTTTACATGACATAAATTGAGGCGATCGGGTTGGTGTGGTGGCTAGAGTACAGGCTAACCATACGGACAGCCAGGGTTCAAATCCCTGCAGAGGAGGATGTTTTTCAGAGGAAACCCGATCCCTACTTGAGTGTCTTGTGGAGGGCACTTCAAGTACAGTACTCCGTCTGTCGGATGAGACGTTAAGCCGTGGCCCCCTTGGCGCCTATCGTTAAGAGCAGGTTAATGCCCCTGTTTCAAAGAGAATGCTTCGTGAATGTTTCACAGAGATCAAACTGACAACCAATGAACAACTTCAACAATGAATCTCAATCCGTAACTTCACTTTTGCAAGACAACCGATGTCCATAGCAGAATCTGACGCTGATCGACATGTTTAATGCATAAAAAGAGGAATGTCATTTTGTAATGTTTTGATATTAAGTTGGGTGACAGAACGATAGCTTTAATTATTGTACAAATTTCAAGCTATTTTGTTACATTGTATGTCCGGCAGTCGAGAACATCTAGTCCCGTAAAGGTCACAAAAATCCACAGCGAGGACGCCTCGGTAGCTTTACTGGCAAAAGAACTCGGCCGGAAATCGAGGGATCCGGGTTCGAATCCCGGTCAAGGTGGATGATTTAATTATTGTAATCAAGATGCCTGGGGGGATTGGTGTGGTGGCTTGAGTACTGGCTAACTATACTGACGGCCAGGGTTCAAATCCCTGCAGAGGAGGATTTACTTCAAAGGGAACCTGATCCCTACTTGAGTGTCTTGTGGAGGGCACTTCAAGTGCAGTACTCCGTCTGTCGGATGAGACGTTAAACCGTGGTCCCTTTGGCGCCTATCGTTAAGAGCAGGTTAATGCCGACGCCGGGTTTCTATCCACCCTTCCTCCCGTACCTATCCCCAATGGCGAAAATGACCTTAGTTGTCGGTCGCCTCCCCAAATGTCCAATCCATACGACAGAAATTGTAAGTAATCAAATGATATTTATCTAAATAAGTCTTTAACTTGACTCATTTTTTTCACGCGGTACGTTTGAAACGCCATCAAAACGGAAGGTTTTTTTGTGATCCCGAAGAATTTACTGCGGTGGCAATATGATTAATTTTCAAAAATAAGTGAGAAAACACACAACATACACACTGTGGATTATGTGATGAGATCTAAGCGTTGGGAATGCCGCATTTTTAATATATGGCCTCTCTGGAGTGCATACACGTACCATTTCTCATATAAATGGGCTGGTATTTTTTGGCACATATCTCGGAAAGCAATGTAGTAAGAGGTTGAATTTTTATGCCAATGGAAGGTTGATATATTTTTATTTAAAATCAGAACAAATCATTGACGTCTAGGTAAAATGATATTTCGCTCAAATTACCAAGACCACCTCCAATGGGCATTCGTCCATTAGGAAAATGCGTAGTACATATATACATTAAATGGGTACAAATATAAAATTAAAGCCACCTCGAGCGTAAGTGGCAGGTGTCGAGTTATCACCAACATGAATTATTAAGGGCCCTAATGAAGTTAACGAAACTGCGACCAATAATTCATTGATAAAAATCTAGTAAACCAAGAACTAGTCAAAAGGTGAACATTTATCCAAAATTCACTACATTATCGGTATTCCACCAATGCCTAGTAAACTAGTAAAAGAACCTAGTAAACCAAGAACTAGTCAAAAGGTGAACATTTATCCAACATATACTACATTATGGGTATTCCACCAATTCCTAGTAAACTAGTAAAAGAAACTTGTAAACCAAGAACTAGTCAAAAGGTGAACATTTCTCCAACATTCACTACATTATGGGTATTCCACCAATTCCTAGTAAACTAGTAAAAGAAACTTGTAAACCAAGAACTAGTCAAAAGGTGAACATTTCTCCAACATTCACTACATTATCGGTATTCCACCAATGCCTAGTAAACTAGTAAAATAACCTAGTAAACCAAGAACTAGTCAAAAGATGAACATTTCTCCAACATTCACTACATTATCGGTATTCCACCAATGCCTAGTAAACTAGTAAAAGAACCTAGTAAACCAAGAACTAGTCGAAGCACACTCCTGTCGTATATGCCCATTACTGGAGCATCTAACCCATGTTCTTTCATCACGTATAAATGGACGCTGCCCAAGTTGCCGTTGCCATTAGAAATAAGAATATCATGCATTTCTTCTTCTCTCCATACAAATGGCGACTGTCGTCAAGGTCGCTTCGATTGGAGAGTGTGTAACTCATACCTCGATCCCAATTATGTGTTCGTGCAAAGAAGCACGTTTATTCTCTCACCATGAAACGATAGATCTCAGTTTATTTTACTAATTAAAAGATTAGCTTGGAAGGAATAAAAAATATGTCAAAAATTGTGTATTTCGAGCATGACTATGGCAGTTTCTGGACACCTTGACATACCTGCTTGAAGAAGTAATAAGACAGAAGTGGCTTTGTTAGAAGGAGCTGTTTAGGTTAGTTCCATGGGTCCAAACGAGCGGAAGGACACATATTCGATCGTTTACTGACTGTTCGTCCGCCTTGAACGTCTATTTGTGAAGGACTATTTGATGTTTGCAATGTATATAAATTCTACCTGCGATATCACCACAGCAGACGTTGGCCCGCATTAACACGGGGAACGTGTGATCAGGCGCTTCCGCTACATCCAGTTAAATATACTATTTTCCTTAAATGTCTGTGTCCTACCTTCATTATACTCGACGTTTTGAAAATTTACCCTGTCTTCTGGCAAGCTCTCAAGGCTTGATTACTGTAATGACACTAAAACCTGCAAACAATACCTTTCAGGGACAAAAAGGGGAAAGAGTGGATTGGGCGTTGAGCGACTAACATGGAAACAACCCGCGCCACGATTCACTCAACAATTATGAAACAAGCATTCACATTAACAGAAATCTCAATCCAAGCCGGTTTAGCAAGTGGATACCATTTCTGTTCGCATGAATGTGAGTTTTATACTTGTCAAGTGAAAGCATGTCGTTTGTTATTTTCCCGAACAAACTTCAGTATCACCGTAAGCCAGGATTACCTTCAATCTTTCTAAGCATATTGCTTTATTATGTTTATTCTCGGATAAGGGATAGGGTTCTAGAGATCGTGATGGATCAATACATAAAAACTTCATGAATTCCAGTTTTGTTAGAGTGAACGAACAAATAATAGGTACACAATCCTAAACTCATTGAAACTCCAATTGATTATTTCCGTAACTTATCAAGCGGTAGTTTCCATTTCAAAATGAGCAGCTCTTTGCTCTCTCCTTGTTCTCAATTTTTTACCAATTAACAACGGTCCAACCGTGCTTTTCATTATTTAAACCTTCTTGTAGTCCAAAAACATGTCGTAACTACCAAGATCTAAAGTGAACTTATGGTAATTTTCTTTCGTACGTTAGGAAAATATAATGATAGATATACATACATACCAATCACGCCGTTCCCTTCCGGGGTAGGCAGGATCACTAAATTTCTCTCATAAATACATATTTGCACACCTAACTCTGCTTCAATAATTTCCTCCCGACCCGGTGTGTCAGTACACCGCATATAACTCCTAGCGGTGGGTCGCGGGCAACGGTATGCCGGCTCTCAAGGTAGTCCTGACCGGTAGAGCGCCGTAACCGTTAGCAGGGAAACCTGCTCGTGGTGCGGGTACTGCAAAAGCTGGTAACCTTACATACTCTATTACAACTTACTCATAACAGTCACAGAGTAGCCTCACACGGCCGAAGCCACGATGGGCGGCGGAAGCAAAATGATGGATATTCTCAGAAAAATACAATTCAACAATGCAAATAAGAGAAGAATATGAAATTCTAAAGAAATACAGAGAACTTTCCAAGACCATAGAAGCCAACGAGTGGCTTGGCCATTGAAGTCATTAAAAAAACAGTCGCTTAAAAATTAGGAAAAACTAGAGGGAAGTAATTAGACGTTGCTTATTTAGTTCGTAAATGCCAGCCTCAATCCAGACGTACAGAAGTGATATTTTAAAGGACAGGAATAAGGACTTGGAAGTTTTATGAGGAAAAACGGAGGCACTAGAAAATTTTTCTCATTTGTGTTCACGGTTCAAGCCATTAATGCATGAAAGATTAAAAGAATTTACATAAAAGATGAGTGCTCCGCCTCAAGTTTTCAAGCACATTTTTACGATGTTTTCGACGCCAAAATGACCTCCTTTTACGTCATTTCATCCACTTAGTAATGGATATTTTCATGGAGAGTTTTATTTTATTTTTCCCGAAAAGTTCCAGAGAATTGAATAAAAAATATGGGAAGGATGATGAACAAAATGAAAGAAAATATTTAACATTACAGTGTGAATTAAAACCCTTGGGGTACAATTGTTTGGTGAATTTTGACCAAAAACAAATGCATGGACAGAGAAGTAAAATTTATAAGAGCATGATGTAAGCCAAGAGAGTACATTACCAATTGTTTTTTCAGTAATTTGAGCTATTTCTTTTACATATTATTGGAATAGGAATCAGGGAAAATGAGCTTTGTGCCTTTCAGTTGGACTTTCTACTCACGTCTACGATACAAATAGCGAATATCTAGATCTAAGAATGTGCGAATTGATTTGCGATTCTGGGGTATCCTTTTAACCCTTATAATTAAACCGGAATTTATAGAACGGCTCAATATTGTAGAACCTGGATGGCAATTCTCAGAGTTAAAAAAACATTTACTACTTATAAATCAGGGATAACTTGTTACATTTATGAAAATTAAGAAAATTTGCGACAAATACAGGATCCATTTAAGTATACTTAACAGGAAAACAGCACGAAAAAAACTGAAATAAACATTTAGCTTACTCCGGTAAATAATTATGGAGGGTGCAATCTGATATATAAAAATGAATGTTTGTTTGTTCGCCTTCTACGCGTTCCAATACCATTCATCAGATTGCGATGAATCTTTGGTGAATTGTTGTGCGCGCACCCACAAAGATTTATGTATTATTGAATCCATTGTATAATAGGAGGAGCGCGAGTCGTTTCGACAAATGAGTGCTGGCACGCGAAGTTCTCAAACAAGCGAGGAAGCAGATCGTTTGCAAGTTGATCAATCATACTTGCATCAGAATCATATCAGGGAAACTTAATATCGCGTACATTAGAATCATATCAGTGAGACATAATTTGAGTGAAAAGGTACGTAATTCGTTTGCACGTAGAATAAGATTCGGTTGAGCGGTCTCTTTGTTTGAATTTTTTTTATCTTGCTTTCGGCTTTCATGTACACTTCGGTTTTTTCTAAAATTGGATTATTAAGCTCGGAAATCTTAAATGTTTGCGTCACTTCAACATGACTTGGAAATTATTGACTTATATAATAATTGACTTGAATAATTTATTGACTTGGAAACCGCAGCACTGGCATGGAATGGAAACTCATGCTATAATTTGTTCGTTAGGAATTCCTGTGGGGGTAAGAGGAAAGAGGCAATGCAACGCATGCCGGGCACAGCTACTATGGTAATAAAAATGATATAGAATTTCAAATAAACTCATGTTAAGTCATGATCATCCGTTTATATATGTGATTATTCAATACCAAGAATATTCCATTTTATTAAACACAAAACATAGTTAAGGCGCTCCTTTTACAAAACCTTTTGGGATGGCTCGTGCATAAAGAATTGGCACTTGTCTATATGCTGCTCCCTTTCATTACTTGTAATGGAATTTAGGTTACAATAAGATATCTACAGCTACATCTACATACCACCCCCCGAGCCGCCTTATGGGCGTGTGGCAGGGGGTGGTAGGACACAAGCCGTGTAAAGATGTTAAATTTCGGGAGATGAAATGGTGACATGTATTATGGGAGTGTATTTAGTGGGGCTCAATTTTTATTGTGATCGCTTATTGTTCGTGGAAAGAATTAGTTCTTGTACTTATCTGTTCGGCAACGTATCTCCCTTCTTTCATCGCATCTATCAGCCCAAGAAATGTAGTGAGGCGTCATGATAATATTCTGTGCGTCGCTCTGAAACACACCAGTTCTGAATTTCTCAAGCAGCCTAATCCTAGAGTGTAGCCTCCGAGTCTCTATGGGCTCCCATCTTAATCCCTCTAGAAGTTGTGAGACACTATATGTTCGTTCGTAGCAGTTTTTAACAAAGCGTGCTGCTTTTCTTTGTATTTTATCAATTTTGTTGGCTAAATATATATGACCAGGATCTCAAATGCTCGCGGCGTATTCGTTTTCATACGTTATAATTCATTATTAATATTATCATTATTCGCGGCGTGTTAACATAGCGTGAGACTTCTTCGTTTTTTTCTGTTTTTAAATCTCTGGAACGTTTCATGCATGAAACTATGCGCCTTGGACTCACAAATAAATGCTCTCACATCCTATTATCGCCAGAACCAGGCATTCACTTTCAATTTTCAAAGATATTTATAAATTTGTCCCACGGCGTGCAAATGTTCAATATTTGTACCGTCTCAATCTCTCTAAAACATACTTACCGTCATGAATTCTGTTTATTTCACCATCTTATCGTCTGTAACAATCAACACGCATTCAAATTTACCTGCTCACAAACACAACTTTACGTCAGAGCACACAAACTTGACGCTGGTGGCAGCACGAGACATTATGTCTTCATTTTGCGGTTATATTCTTATGCGTGACGACGTCGTAAAGTCCAAATTACACGCATGGCTCCTCTATGGATCTTCTTCTTTCGGATGGCACGTAAAACATTGGGGTACCTCAAATAATTTTCAAGTTATAAATAAATATCTGGTATGCATGATTCTATTTCATCACTGCCGACAGTAGTTGCTGACTTATAAGATATTTCGCGCCAAAAAAAATACGCCTGCATCTAAATTTTGTCATCTCCGGTGATCACACGAGATCGCCTGCTAATGGTTGCATATGAACTATTGGTAACGTTCCCGTGCATTAATGAGACGATGCTGGGACTTTAATTGACTCAGAGATAATGCACATAAATTAGCTCTAGCTGTCAGACTGAATTTATTGCCTGGAAAAGACTATATTCCACCGAGAAGACGTTAAGTCTTTCTTTTTTGCATCACGCTGATGAAGAGGCATGTTCAGTTCAAAGACAAAGGAACAATCCAAGCGACCTTCACGAATGCTTGCAGTTGGTCATTATTGGTGACTCATGAGTTATCAGCTCCGCCTACACGGAATCGATGCAGTTATGCAATTAGCTGAGGACGCGTTCCGGGATGTGGTATGCGGATCCAAGGGCTTGATGATTGGCGATGCTGGGATACATTATCATACAAAACTGCGCCGAATTGGAGTCTCAGCATCAGAGGGCGTTTCCAGGCTGGCTGGCTGCTCTAAATGGACCAAATCTTCTGTCAATGCCCTCACGTCGAGACGACACGGCGACCATGACCTTAAGTTGTCACGTCACTACCTAATCAGCCTATGTTTCACACTAATGTGTTTGTTAGTTCAGAGGTCTGAGTATTCTTTTACGAAAGTGTTGGTACAATTTTATTAGTTTATTTCATTTATTAATTTATTTTAAACTTCGATGGTTTACATTGAATATTCAGTAGCAAACAAAAAGAGATATGAAATAAAGATAACAAATATTCATAACCAATTCAGACCATTATCGACCAGTATACATATACGTAAGGATGCATTTGCAGTGCAATTTCATTGTTGTAAAAGTAAATATATGTAAGATGGGGTTACGACACCAGTAGAAATAAACATTTGGCCTAGAAATTACCAAGTGCAATACAAGAGCTTACAAAGTTACGATTTCCAAAATCAACCAGCATTTCATGTAAAGCAAAGAATCCGTTTGTCTCTACGTATCTCCAATCACCTATATTATTCAATATGAGCGTAAAAGTCGTAAATGCAGAGCGTGACTTTTTAATGAGCACAAGAGTATCTCGGTATGTAACTATAAATAAACTGCTTTTTTGATGACGAAGGTGTGTTGTCAAGTGCAGAAGACAATAATTCACGAAGGGCTCAGGGAGCATGGGTGGTGGAGGAAGAGTGTACCATGAAAATATTCTCAAAGTACAGTAAATACAGGGCACTCAATAAAAAAGAATATTTGAATGCATGAAATGAATTGAGGAAAATGGTTTTCAGGGTCTTCTGCCGCGTCTATCCATTTTTCTGGACGATGTTTCGCCAGCGTTCTAGCTGGCCCTTTCTCTGGCCCGCTGCAGTATCAAAAGGCCAGACCGAACCCTGCATCGATACTCCAGCGGACCTGAAGAAGCCAGCTGGAGATTTGCGAAACATAGTACAGAAAAACAGGTAGAACCTGAAAAAGATCCGGAAAACAATTTTCTTCATCTCGAAGATCCGGGGAATCCTTCACGGAAATAAAATGCACCTGTAAGCGAAACAACTAAACTGGTCAATCTCGTAGATCAACTTAGCTGCAGTGCATCATACTCATTAAAAAAATATGACTAAATAATCAAGCTAGAACGGATTATGGTGTATGCTGGCCTCAATTTAGGGACACCATCAAATGAATTCGGAGAGGAAGTGATATTGAAATTCTAACTGAGATGGAAGCTCATTTGTATAAAGGGTTTCACAGCATTTAGAGGGATTAAGGTGGGAGCCCCTAGAGGATCGGAGGCTACTCGCCAGGCTTAGCTTCCTTGAGAAATTCAAAACTAGTGTGTTTCAGAGCGACACAGAAGATATTATCATGACGCCTAACTAAATCTCTAGGCCTCACAGAAGCAATAAAATAAGATAGATACATTGCCGTGCAGATTGGTACAAAAACTCGTTTTTTCCTGTACAATAAGCGAGAACACTAAAAACAGAGCTCCACTTAATGCACTCCCATAATACACGTCACCATTTCACCGCCCAAAACCTTATCCCTTACATCATTACACTGCTGGTGCCCTAATAGCCCCTGCCATATGCCCATGCGGCGGCTCGCAGGGTAGTTGGTAGATGTACATTTGCAGTTTGGATCATGTTCTTGGGAAGGCGAGTTCCCGGGGTGACTTACAAATTCGCGTCCACTCCTCATTTGATAGACGGAGATTCTTTGAATCAACACATTAGTTCAATTTCTTTTGCTCGTGTTACATCTGTCAGATGGTTTTAATGATAATTTTCAAATATTCAGTTTCATATGTTTTATTCGCGAGTTGCGACCACTACTAGTAAAATGGTGCACAATCACGCCCACTTTCGCTCCGACCTGCGGTAATTGAATAGCTAACCTAAATAACCTAATGCCGCCGTCAAAAGAGTAACGATCTGGAATTTGACATGATCCGCGTGAACACTGACATGATTGATAGGGCATATTATACATCTTTGGAAAGAACATTTCTTTACCGTTAAAATAAAATATATTTTGGAGCTATCGCATTCTGTTCCTTTATGTTAGTCTTTAAAAAAAACTAATAAAAACACGGTAAAATCGCCCAAATTCACGACTGGATTATGTTTACAACATTGAGGAACAACAATGGTTAGCTAAAGATGCACAATATATAACTTTTATCAACAGTAGAGCATATAATTATGAAGCCGATAACATTTTTTGTCATCCTTTCATCGTTACTCAACTGTTTACAAGCGATTAACAAAAAGAACGATTGGAAATAAATGTTCTTTCCAAGGATGTATAATATGCCCTTTTAATCATGCTCAGCAGTCATGTGTAACATGTCCAAGTCGATACTATTTCGACGCCGACATCATGCAGAATTAAACAAGAAAATTCCCATTTTTGTTCAACTAAAGCAGTTATTTAAATGCAACAATAAAAATTAACAGGTTTTTATATTTCATAAATTCCATCCAGTGGTAAAATGTGCTCATTAGAACTTGCCTTAGTGAAAATAGCATTTATATTCCTTTGAAACTCAAATTTCTCCTGTTTTCCCCTCACCCGCTCTCTCACTTGGAACAATCCAATAACAACTGAAATTTGCGCATAAAAAAGCGCGGAATGGTATGATTTTTGTATGTTGGCAGTTGTTGCAGCAAAAAAAGGACGCTTTTTACTTAAAGTGGCCTGAATATAAATTAAAAGACATATATTTTATCGAACGGTTGGAAAACCGGGATTTTTAATTATAAAAAGGTTTTCCATAACCGTAGCGCCATTTGATATGGGCGACATGAGAATTGCGGGAACAATTCTGCATAGACAATCTGGTTCTTGTGCCCACATAATGGGAATATCTTCCTTCAGGTTGTGCACCGGGGGTCGAATGGGATACATGTGGTGATGTTCGAAGCCACAAAGAGTTAATTCCTCCGGGCTACAAAGTTGCATTCTGTGGGCGTAGTAGCTTGAAAGCCAATGAGCTCCAGTAGAAATTCCCTCGGGGAACGAAGTTTCTCATTGAGCATTCACGGGATACCATTTGACCCCTCTGCAGCTAATAGTGCCGATTTCGAATGACTGATTCACGCCAGACAGAACGCTGTATACGGAACCCTACCTACGTCTTCACCAGGGAGTGGTGAAGTAATGCATTTTTGAGACGCCGCAATTTCAAGACCACTGGGAATATAACACGTTTTAAAACCAAGAAGTCCACAAAATGCCTCTGAAAGATGATCATGATGTCTCAATTACCGTTTGACATTGAATTCCAAGCAAATTGACCAAACAACCAACCAACTTTTCGGCGAGTTAGAGAAACGAAGCTTTTTTTTAGTTAGAGAAAGGAACCATTTTATGCTTGTTAGCGTAAAACCAAATAGAGCTGTTATTGATTTTTTTATTTTTTATTTTTTAATGTAACCAGCTGGCATTTAGAGATTAGCTGTTTTTTTTCAAACGTACGAATTACGCAGACTAGTAACGGTATCCACACTTATGTAACCAAACACATAAACGTAGCCAAAACCATGATTGTGTACTAGTGCTTCCCGATGCCATACACTAAGTTATAAATGTATGTTTTTGAGATTTCAAACACCTTCATGCCTTTATATTATGTCAGCAACTATTTCCCTCTATAAGGTTACAGCACATGCATGGCCTTGTTCTTGGAAACGTATATATTGGATGAATCTGTAACGAGATAATGAAATATTATGGTGCAATTGGGAGCCGATAAATTAGTATTCTCATGACCAACGATTCCGAGAACGTTGCAATGTTGGAGCATTTACTTCGGCAGCACCGATATGAAAAACGCCCTCTCTTTTTTAAGTAAAAACTTGATTTTTGAATACGCAAAAGAGTTAGAATCCATTTAACCAGAACGCAATCCAGAGGCATTGTCCTCAGCATTTCCCCGAAGGCAAATTTTAGAGTAGAAGCTGAAAAGGATAATTACGTCTCGTCACGGCCGACCAAAAATGACATATGCCTGGCAAAATCGTTTCCTGTTTTATTTGCGTACAAAGGATTTCATCAATCTGATGGTTATGATAGTGGACGATAAATATATGATTTAGCCACAAAAGTCCTGGCTCATTTATATGTTATGCGCGCAAATCTTACGTCAGTACAGGTAAAGCAAATGGTAGCAAATACGTAGTTGCGACTGACAATATCTAAAGAGAAGTTAAAAACTGTTTCTGTTAAAAGATTTTGCTTTCCAACGATTCTTGTTGGTCCGTATGTCCCTGGTATCCCAATGGGCTGCTAAGCCTGTCATCAGTATTTCCAGGGACCGGACCAACACAACTTGACATACGTTCATGCCCTGGGTGGTGAAAAACCCACCATGGCGGGACTCGAACCCGCGACCCCAGGAAAAGCGGTCGGGGACTTTACCCCTACGCCACTGGGGCCGGTAAATAAATCCACGATTGACAAATTTCAAGCTATCTGGGATTAGCCACGGAGTTCCACTTTTACGGAGTCACCCGCAATGCACACACGTGCGAATTTCCACAGAGAAAAAAATCATCCGCCATCCCGATCAAGGCGGATGATTTTTTTCTGTGGAAATTCGCAAATCCACGATTCATAAAATGGAATTTTTTTGGCATTAAATGTTTAAGGTGAACAAATTGTCCATGAAAAACAGAAACTGGATATTGAATCACAAAAAAAATAAGGAAAAAATCAGTATCGATAAATGAAAGATATACGCCAAAAATATTTATTTTTAATTGATGAGTACAATCAAGATAAATTCTTAATCCATGACTATGACGTCATCAGCATGAAATTTGATAATGACTGATAAATGAAAGGTGGGTTTGACATTTGGGAGCGGTTATTCACTCTCCCGAAGAATTGGCGTTGAGCATATTCTTGACTTACCTTCTTCATGACTGAATAGTATGAAAAATCAGGCCAAAACTGGATGGATGATTTTGAAACCTGGTGCTGGTGGAGGACGCTTAAAACCAAATGAACGATGAGATACAATGAGGAGTGAAGACATTCACTCAGGAATAAAAGGAGAAAGGTGGAAGGATGCGAGAAACCAACGGTTTTCGTTTCCATTCGACGAATTGAGTATTGTACAGGGATCGAACTCTTCCAAGTATTCAAGTAAGTATGAGACCACCATTTAAATATTACTACCACTGCTGGCTAAGAAAAAATTAAAGAAGAAATATAAACTAAGATTGTAGCAGGCTTATTGAGCTTTGTCGAAGGTATTAATTATATCAGCCAGAACTTGAAAACAAAGTGGTATGAAACAGCGGGAAGGCTTTTGATAAACAAAAGTTCAGAAACATGGACCAGCACCAATGCAGAAGAAGACCTACCCAAAATATTGGGTATTACAGAGCTGTGAATGTTATTTGGTGCAGGACGGGAAGATAGCGAGTGGAGAATACGGAGGAAGGGTGAATTGAAGCAACTCTACGAACGATACTATGATAACCTCAAAATTATGTACATCAGGTGAAGATGGGTGGGGCACGCTGGAAGAATGCCTAAAGGTAGGATCTACAACCACATCTACATACTACTCTGCGAGCCACCGTATGGGCATGTGGCAGGGGGTGTTAGGTCACCAGCTGCGTAAAAACGTAAGGTTTTGGGAGGTGAAATGGGGACGTGTATTTAGATAGTGGAGCACTTAGGATTTTTTATCGTGATCGCTTATTGAGCGCGGAAAGAACGAGTTTTTGTACCTATCTCTTCGGCCATTTGTCTTCCTTATCTGGTTGCTTCCGTCAGACCTAGAGACGTAGTGAGGCGTCATGATAATATCTTATGTGTCGCTCTGAAACACACCAGTTCTGAATTTTTCAAGCAGTCGAAGCCTAGCGTGTAGCCTCAGAGTCTCTAGGAGCTCCCATCCTAATCCCTCTAAAATGTTTGAGACACGATATATTCGCATATCCGCTCGTAGCAGCTTTGAACGAAGCGCGCAGCCTTTCATTGTATTTTATTAATTTTTTTGGTTAAATCTTTAAGATCAGGGTCCCAAATGCTCGCAGCGTATTCGAGGTGTGGGCTAACCAGAGCGAAATTGCATCTCTCTTTTACATTTTCATCCGAGGACTTTCCTATTATACGTTTAACAAAACCTAGTTTCTTTAATGCTGTGCCGCATATCATTTGTATGTTTGTTTCCCACAATATATCAGAGGTCAAGGCAATAAGTAAGTACTGCAGTGTTCTCGCTTCGCAACTACTGCAGTCTAGACCCGCGTACCACGTGCATCATTTTCCCCTATATCGTGGTTGAACATCGTAGTTGCGTGTTTAACAAGAGTTTCTAATGTCTGCCTTTCCAGGAGACTTCTATCGTAGATGGTAGAAACTCAAAATCGGAGTTCGGTGCCTCAACCCGTACTCACAAATTAAATATCGTAGAGCTAGTTTTATTTAAATGAGAAGCGATTCTTTTCTCAATTCATCGTGGAGAAAGAAACGTCAGAACAAAATATTCAATGATAACATTTACATAAAATACTTTGCTCTGAGAGGAAGCTCACGGAAAAATTGATAAGATGCTGTGGTTTCAACTGATTCAGGCGAAATATCGTGGAAGTTCGTCACATTATAACAGAAACAAAACTTCCACAGAAATAACAAATTCTGAATATATTCAGACAGAATATATCCTGTGGAAAAGGGCATTTATTGTTCCTGCTGTTGGCTACTGAAATGCTTATATGCCTTCACCATCTTGTTTACGCTTTCTACAACTTCATATTTTCATCTTTATCAGTTCATCCTCTACACCATCTCATATCATAACAGAAAAAAGTGCAATTGTTTTTTCTGTTATAACATGAGATGCTGTTGAGGTTAATCTGAGATAGAGGTGAATATGACGATGCAGAACGCGTAATGAAGACGCGTGAGGGCATATAAACATTTTTGTAGCCAATATTATCATTAAATATTTTGAAATCTCGAATACCACAAAGTAACGAAGGAAAGGGATGGTCACGGATGATCTCGGACAGGGATGGTATTATTTAAACGTAAGTGTTTATGTTCCAAAACTGTTCAATAATATGAATGATGAAATATGATTCTAAAAATTTAGAATCTATAAGTGAAGTAAAGAGAAGGACAAAGGAATGGTTTATAGGGATATAAATTATGTTTGTTTATTTTACAAATTATTTTGTGTTATTTATATATAGAATTTAGGGTAAAACGTATTGCAAGTGATAAATAAAAACACGACTGAAAAATTATAAAAGGCACCTGCTGATAAGCCACGAATGGCTTAGCAGGACCAAATAGCTGTAAAGTTGATGAATAGAGTGCATTTGACAAGATTTTTATTACATTTTACAAGATTTTTATTATATTGCTATTTTATGAGTTTTCTTTAATATTGAAGGTACTTAATTTGTACATTTTTTTGTAAATTACATGCAATTATTCCATTTAATTTAATATACATTAATATATGAAAATAAATGACAAGAACGCTGACCGAACGCTTATGTATTAGTCGAAAATACTACGGCCCCAAAAAAGCCACCGATATTTTTCCGACGCTTCATAAACGCCCATCTTACGCGGATGCAGGCAGTACCTACATGGGTCCAAACGGCAATTTCCTCTAACGGCTAGAGAAAGAAACATTGTAGCTCAGACGTCGTCTCGCCGTATTCTCGAGTATTTGTAAAATGATTAAATAAAAGGTGGCGAGACGAGAAGAGACACTTTAAGACTGACGGCGGTGGTGGAACGCGGAGTAATTTCTTTCTCCCCTCGCTCATTAGTTCCAAATATCCCTCATCATCACGCTTCCTCGCGCGCCGTCGAAAAACTTCAACTCCGGAGGAATTCCTCGTCGGAGACAGGCAGCGGGAGCCAAAAACGCGAATTAGCAGGCGTAACAAATGGCCGTGGAGATAAGGCAGCGAGCGGAGAAGGAGAAGGGATGAGAAGCGGGGAGACACAGGAAGAGAGTTTGGCAAGAATCTTAAAGAGAGGGAGAGGGAGAGCAAGGAAAAGATGGCCGAGTTAACGAGGAAGGAAGGGAGAGAGAGGGAGAATATTTTTTTTGGGGGCGAGGAAAGAAATGAGGAAGTGTAAAGGGTTATATTAGGGTATTATCATTTCGCCAGTTTTCGTGCGATGGTCACCAAATTTAGGATTTATCACTTATTTCACATTATAAACAATACTAGATATGGACGAAAGCGCTGCAACGACAATGAAAATATGATAAATACGGTACTTATCTTGATTAGGGATGGGTGCCTCGTCTGCTTCGGCAGCCATGACAGACGACAATAAACGATCGAATCAACAAGCAGCTAGGCGACAAGAATTCCCCCTTCTATTTTATATTATTTTGCTCCATTTTAAGGGAAAAACTTCCCGCATGTTTATAGTTAGTAGTGCAACTAACTGTTAGATGTCGCCTGGCCGCTTGTTGATTCGATCGTCTTTTGTCGTCTGTTATGGCTGCCGAAGCAGACGAGGTACCCATCCCTAATAAAGATAAGAACCGTATTTGTCTCCTTTTAATTTTAGTTGCAGCGCTTTCGTCCACATCTAGTATTTTTTGCAATGTAAAATAAGTGATAAATCCTGAATTTGGTGACCACAGGACAAAAACTGGCGAAATGATAATACCCTACTGTAACCGTGTAAAGTCGTGTCTTCGTTTTCATGGAGGCGTCAGACGCGCACGCCCGCGACGAGACGCGTCATTTCTTCGAGTGAACCGTTCACATGCAAGCGAACCCACGCAAAGGAGCCTAACCTGAGCCCACATCTGGGCTTCTATTTGTCCCTCGCATACTTATCCCTGAGGGCTTTCCACCGAGCCGACACATTATTTTCTGTAAAAAACACAATGATATAACCACAAATGCAACAACACATGTAAGCTTTGAGAATCATCGGAAATAAAAGTTGTTTATACCTTCATCTACACCAACATACTACCCCGCGAGCCGCCGCATGGGCGTGTGGCAGAGGGTGGTAGACTTCACGAACGAACGAACGAACGAACTTCACATGTTTTTCTTGTGCAAACGCTTTTACTCGTCTGGAGTTGAACTGGTAACCCCAGTAGGTAAACAATAAGTAGCCATAAACCTTCCGATTGACAAAATCTACATCTACATACTACCCCACGAGCCGCCGCATGGGCGTGTGGCAGAGGGTGGTAGGTCACCAGCCGCGTAAAGATATAAAAGTTTTGGAGGTGAAATGGTGGCATGTCCTATGAGAGTGTGTTTGGAGGAGCTCAGATTCTATTGTGATCGCTTATTGTGCGCGGAAAGAACGAGTTCTTGCACCTATCTGTTCGGCAGAGTATTTCTCTTATTTTAATCGCATCTGTCACACCTAGAAATGTAGTGAGGCGTCATGATAATATTCGCTGTGTCGTTCTGAAACACACCAGTTCTGAATTTCTCAAGCAGCCTAAGCCTAGCGCGCAGCCTCCGAGTCTCTATGAGCTCCCATCTTAATCCTTCTAACAGTTGTGTAACACTACTGTCGACGCAGAAATTATGTGCACTCGAGTTTGGGTACAAATAAAAAGTTAACGAAAAGACTTACAGAAAATCTAACGACACCATCATTTTTCTCATTTATTTCTACGTTATTTAATGGCAAATTTTAATTTTTTGATCAATTTTTATATTTTTTACTACAGTTATAACGTAAAAAGTACCGGTTATTTACGGCGCGCGGGAAAAGCTCCAACTTTGACATCTTGTAACTCAAACACAAGTTCTTCAATGACAACTATATTTCTGTAAATGGAGGATAAATATGTTTGCTATAGATTGTGCGAGTTTTAGCTTTTTATGTTTCATAAAATCAAAGTTATTATTATTTATTTAAAATTATTGCATTTCAAAACTGGGGCATTGTAAGGTTTCGTTCTTGGTCTCGTTGCAATTGGCATGCCTTGAACGTTTCCAATATGTAATTGTCCAAAACATCTATAAGCGCGTTTAATTTAAATCGAGTGATATCTATAATGGACGAAGTGAGAGGTCCCGTTAGGCGATCGTATATGTTCGTTCGTAGCAGTTTTTACCTTACCCTCCAATGGATACTCCTATCTCCCTCCACGCCTTCTCACTCAGGTTTTTATCCCTGTATCGTTAGTCCTTATAATAGTACAGGCACGTGTACCTCTCCCGAATTTCGGAGATGATCATTTCATCCATGGAACCTACACTTGGCCGGTCGGCCATGTTTGTGATTCTACTCGTTCCAGGGGTCGAAAGTCGAAAATATTTCAACTCGGACGACGTGACTCCACGCGAACATACGCGAACTCACGCGAAGAAATCCGGGCTTCTGATTGGCTGAAGATCTCGCTTTCGCGTCCCTTCGTCTGAAACGCGTTCATGAAAACGTACCTTAAGGCGCATGGAGTTGTTGGAAAGGGACGAAAGGGACATTCTCGCGAGGTGGAGTGGTGAGGAATTATGGGAGGGGAGAAGATGAATGTAAATTTGACTCGGTGGAATGAGTGAAGATGGTTGAGCACATAAAATAAATGCTATCTCCTAATTTCGATGGTTTTTCCTATAAAATGACTGAAATGTCATTTTATTGAGAGTCTGGCTACTTATAGAAACACTTATCCACTGGTTGGTATGGAAACCATAAGCCTGCATGCAAACGCTACTTTTTTTTAATTTTTAAACTCTAAATCACACGATTTTAAATAAGAGACTGGGTGAAAAATTGGGAAGACATTTTCCTCAAAAATAAATTAAACTTTGCTATACTTTCACGCAATATATTATCACTCACCGACATATATTTCGTCAGCAATTATCTAATTTTCATGGTGACCTTGAAAATGTCTTACGTATTGTCGAAAGTTTGTGACTATATTGAGTATTGTGTATTGCGACTGTATAACAAATTTCTATACTTTTGCGATCATGATATCTGTAACCAATTTCCACAAGATATTTCCACAAGGGGGCGAGAAAAGAAATGATGGAGTGTAAGGCGCATGAAGGTTAAGGTGGGAACGAAATGGACATTGTCGAAAGATGAAGGGGTAAGGAATTATGGGAGAGGGGAGAAGTTGAGTGTAAATTAGACCGGGTGGAGTGGGTGAAAATGCTTATGCATATAAAATGAACGCTAGCTCCTGATTTCGATGGTTCTCCTGTAAAATGACTAAAATGCCATTTTATTGAGAGTATGGCTACTTAAAGAAACACTTGTTCAGAAGTTGGTATGGAAACCATAGGAGTATAGACCAACGCTATTTTTTTACTCCTTAAACTCGAAATAACATAGTTTTAAATACGAGACTGGGAGAAAAATGTGGATAAAATTGAAAAAGGAATTTTTCTAAAAAATTTAAACATTGTCATACTTTCACACAATATATTATCACACACCGACCTATATTTCGACAGCACAATTTTCATGGTGACCTAGAAAATGCCTTACGCATTGTTGAAAGCTAGGTCTAGGATCAGAAGTTAAAGTAATTCCAAGATATTTTACTGTATCTGAAGATTTTATGTTTACTCCACCTTCAGTATAGGTAGGGCATTTTTGTGATGACTTTCGGAGGAAATGAACTGTGGTGCCTTTTTTTATATTTAATTCTAACCCCCACTCCTGGAATCACGAATGAACGGTGTTAAGGTCCGATGAAAGAGCTTCAAAGTCCGCATCTTCGCTTATTTCAAGGTAGATAACTGCATATTCAGCAGATGATCTTAATTTACAGCTTACTCTAGAAAACAAAGTCCACAACATTTCGCAAGGACTTCTAATCTTTATTCTTTTGATCCAAAGTATTCACTACACATTCGAGAGGCCTTGGATATAATGGTAGGAGGCAAGCAATAACGACAGGTTTACACGAAAACCGTTTCGGGGTGGCCCCAATATTCCTCACCACGTAGGACTAATGGTCCCCTCAAGTGTTAGAGAATAATACGATGGCCAGGTTCGGCGACGCGAATTGAGCACAACTGCCGCGGCTTAAAAGGGAGTCATTGTTCGTCTCTTGTTGATGACGATTTGGAGGCAGTTGGGTGTCCAGTTTGGTCAGCGTGGGTACTTCTTAGAATATCCTTGGCCGCCAATCGCGAACGGCGGCACGTCCTTGAGAATCACGTCGTCCATTTCTTCATCAATGATGGCTCTACCTCAATGAGTAATCAACTGAATGGGCGCCTAAACAGGATGTGCATGCATTCCAGTTGACTACTGATTGGCTTCTTTAACGGCTTTTACGCGAGAATGTACCATGATGGAAGAAGAAGGAGAGTGATTTGAAGGATGACTTAACCGAAAACCGAACGTATTCCTTTGATGGATCTTTACTATTTATTCAATGCATTTGCAGTCATGATCCAAAACGTTCTCCCCGGTCTCTGCAGCAGAAGCGATAAAATAAGAAAAATACAGAGCCGAACAGATGGGTAAAAAATTCGTTATTTCCATATATTTCATGTATCATTCATAGGTTTAAAACCTCGTTCTTTCCGCGCACAATAAGCGTCCACAATAGAAACTGAGCTCCACTAAATAAACTTCCATAATACACGTCACCATTTCACCTCCCAAAACCTAATCCCTTACATCTTTACACGGCTGGTGGTTTATCACCCCCTGCCTGCGAGCGGCGGCTCGCAGGGTAGTATGTACATGTTGTTTTTACAATTAATACAATCCAAAACACCATACGGAGACTTCATGCCTCAAACTGATTAACTGACTTTAAATTTAAACTACAAATTGAGACTTCGTTTAAGAGAAAATAGTTTTCCAATACTATGCAATATGTGTTCAATTTGTCACAACTCAATACAATATTTGTCATAAATTTAATGCATTAAAACATGTTTCTTCCTACAATATGTAACAGAGCCTATGGCTTGTCAGATGGTGCTCTTTTTTTATGTTTTTCATCGGATTTCCAATCAAATATTCATACAAAAATCAAAGCAGGTTTAAAAAATACAATTCAATAGATACCGGTATATTAGTCTGAAAACAGATTTTAATAAAATATTAAATAAAACAGATTTAAAACCTAAAATGTAATAAAAACATAAATATACACTAAACAAAATTATAACATTTCTATCAAATCATAATTACCTTACTATAAGTGCCATAAGTTGTTTTCTTTTAACAAATGCACAACATTGATCAGTCAGAAAACAGATTTAACAGCATTCCATCTTAACTCAACTTCATTGCTATTTATACAGCAACCATTTCTCTAAAGAGCATTTTGTCAGTATGTCGCATTTATTGCGGTAATTTATTGAAAATCATGAAACAATGTACATTAATGAACTCTTACCAAGGTTTTTTATGGATTTTGGAACAGAATATTTTTCAATGTTGCGGAGTCGATTATTATGATTTACACTTCCTTGTATGACATGGTTTACATTTGACGTGAGGCCTCGCAGAAAAGACGTAAATTCAGTCCACACAAATTGATGAGCTCTTATTATGACAGATTTTCAAATAAAACTAATATTTTTACGTTAGCTTGAGGTGTGAAAAACCTCCAGTATATTCCGGACCCTTCGAGACAAAAGGTCCTGCGGGAACTCAACCTGTGACTCCCGGTTGAACTCCGATATAAAAAAGGCGCGTCTGTTCTGGTTCCGGTAATGTAAAGACGGGAACAATGCGAGAGGATAATATTCGGGGGAGCGAGGAAATTCCAAGGAAAGTTTACCGGGATTCCGGGGGCGTTTTACGAGAGGGGAATTGCTTTCGGAAGGGCACTACGACGGTCTCCAAGCTTAAGGGATGCGGATGAAATTGGTATCGGAAGAATTGGCGTGGGCGCAATCGATAAAGAGCGGAATTGAGTGTCCAACGAGTTCACATTTCTGGTGGCGCGTAATTAAAGGGGGAGCCATGCCAAAAATTATGTTTCCGCGGAAAAATTTAACGCTCCACCATCGGCACTTCACATACCATCGTGGCATCGGTGATAGTATTTCAAGCGGATGGAATCCAGGGTGTGATACGTATGCCATTTAACGTTCCGAAAATCGTTAGAGGCACTTCATTAGTATTTTTCCCGATAAATGCATTGTACGAAAACCTTTATTCAGAAATGTATGCATGCTCTAAATCCTCCGTCTCCATAGTTAAAAAAAATACATAGGTAGTGTATTTCTTCAGCTTAAAATACCAGGAGTACTGTTCAGAAAAGTCCTCAGTATTTCACTTACTTATGAATGTACTAATTTACTTATATTAATATAAATTTACTAATTAATAATATAATCTATTTAAAATCTAACTATTTTATAAGTTAATTATTTATTCTTCCCTAGAATTATCTAAGAGGCTATCAAGATTTCAAAACACTCGATGGTATTGTGATTGATTTTCTGGTGCTTTTGTTCCGCTCTGTTTCCGCTGGTGTGTTGATTATATGTTTGATTGTTGTTTCCTTATTACTGTGTTCTTGTTGTTTTGTTTTGTGTTTCTGTTTTATTACATTTTGTGTTTCAAAAGGTTATTTCATTTTCTCAAATGTACATGGGCATATGTTCTTATGAGGTCTCATATAAGAGCCATTTTTGCTTTAATATTATTTTGATATGCACTGCCAAGCACTGTCTTATTTTTATTTAATGGCAACCCCTATATAAGAGTTAATCTTTAGGGGTGCCTAATTTCACTGATTAACTATGTATTTTGTGTAATATTATTTGCGGTGAAATAAATGTCTCTATCTCTATCTCTATCTCTATTCAACCGGGAGGACGGATATCATCTCCACAGCTCATGGAAGAGATCGTGGATATACATAACGGATTCAAATGTTTGGAATCGTTGCTTAGGCTACGTGTTTCTTATGTTCCCACTTTTAGTTCACCCAGTCCTTGGCGCTACTTAGAAAAAAGTCTTCTCATCCGACTCGTAAATGGACGTTTCTGATTGTTGCTAAGGGGGCTCACTACTTCTCAGATTCTCCTCGACTGGCTTCTCCCCTCCGAGACCTGAGTGGAATGGGAAAGTCCTAATCTTCTTGTCGAGGGGGGTGAGTAGTTAGAGGAGGGGGTGACGGCAGAGGAGGTGGGGGCAGTCGGCCATATGCCGTGACTAGATCGCGAAAAAACACGAAACATGCGTTAGCATTTTAAAGTCTGAGGCCTTATAGTGACAAGCATAATAAAGTAGATGACACCAAATTAAATACCAAAGACCATTATGTGATCTTACTACGTGACATTGTTTCTTTTAGTGAATAAAAATGGCAATGAAGAGGTCTGAAAAATGACTGAAAAAGGTCACTGAAAACACTAATTATCATTAATATGTCTAGTGAAGTGAACAATGTATCTCAATAAAAGCTCAGATGCATTCTTTCCTAACAAAAATGTGAAAACTTAAACTTCCTACACACAAAAATAATAGGGTGACAATTAAAATAAAAGTGGTCTGCAGAGGCGATTTTAGCTGAGGTAGTGAGCCCCCTTAACGTGCGACTGCGGTGAATATTCAATAGCGATTTAAGAAATATGAACTACTTGATGCTGTGAATAACAGCTGGCTGTTTTTGAGACCTAGCAGTTTCTTTGTAAATGTCTCCAAATTCATTCCACTTTTTTCAGCTCGGATTATAATTAAATTGCTGTAGAGCGATATTCACGAAGTGCTAAGAAGTTGATTGTGCATAATGAAAAGTAAAGAATACTTTGTAATTCCACATAGATATTTATTGTACGACCTAGGTTTCGACGTGGCACGTCATCATATGGTGATCCACCAGATGATGACGTGCCACGTCGAAACCTAGGTCGTACAATAAATATCTATGTGGAATTACAAAGTATTCTTTACTTTTCATTATGTTAAGTCGATTCCATGAAGTCACGCCCGAGACAACGAAGCTGATTGTGCATTTATGTAATTAAATTTGGAGAGGAATAAAATATATCTGTAAACCTGATGATATTAAAAAAGTGTACAATTACGTCCCGCGTGTAGTACTACATTTTTTATCCACTGCATTATAATTACTGGTAAGTAAAACCGGTAAGACGTAATTAGCCACGATCTGCAGACTGTATTTACATGTAAACTGCCGTCTTTCATCGCTCGACGGCGACTCATCCGAAAAAGTTGTTTGTTTACGGAATTCCAGGCAACAGTTTTTGGCAAACGAGTCAACAATCCATATGTATATTTATGGAATAGACTATTCAAACAAACGGACCAATCAACACAACGGGAAATAGTCAGCGCCAAAAATTGAAACGTCGCACAGTGGTCCGAAATCGGAAAAAGCCGGACAAAATTCTAAAATGGCTTTTTTGAGATAGAGACTTGAAAATTATCGTGAATACTCATAAATGATTACCAATTATAGATTTATATTCCATTTTATATAAACACGACCCGTTACTGAGATACAGTAGCCCAAACATGACCAATTTTTCGAAAACACGCGCGATCTCGTTTTTCTTCGAAAATCTTTGAATTTAAGCATGTGGTGTTGCGTTGGTATGATTTTTATGGAATAAAAAACGCAATATTCCTTTGACCGGGTGACGCGTCGCCAGGCCTATATAAAGTCGTCCACTCTCCGGGATCATCACTTCGATTTGACGACGCCTGCTAGAACGCCGGCGAAACTGTTGTCACCGAAAACAACGCAGTGAAAAACTCAAAATTCAGCCTTAAAATTCATTCATATCCGTATATATTATTTGATTACACATATGATAACTTTAAAATCTTCTGAGAAGTGGAACTAACGACAAGGAAGCGTAGGCCCTAAATTATGCTTGTAATAAAATCATCCTCTTGCATCATGCATTTTTAAGCAATAACTACTCTTGAACCATTTCTGGTTTTAAAAAAAAGGAGAATTTTGGTTCTTTAAAGGTTGCAAGAATGATCTTTACGCTAAAGGTCACATCAAGATACTGGTACAGTATGAGTTGAGGAGAAATTGATGATAACACGATAAATAATGCATTTGATGCAAATGACATTTGAGATCGCCCTTCGTGATAGGGCTTGGTTTATTCGACGTGTAAAAATTATCTGTTGAATGATGATTTTTTTTTTAAACCAACTGTAAGATTTGACATGGATCAATGACAGTGGTATCACCCTTTTACTGCTTTATTCATATACAGAAGCATTGCAAGCTAAGGTTACTGATCCTTTGACTGGTAATACTTTTACTAAGCTCGGTACGTGATATAATACTGTCATAATAGCGGGGTTAGTACATGAATATGTATCATGGATTTAACTGTTTGGAATCGTTGCCTAAAAAATGTGTTGCCTCAATTTCCACATTAAGTTCGAATAATAATCCTCGGCGCCACTTAGAATAAAGTCTTCTCAGTCGAATCGTAAATAGCAGTTGTCAATTGCTGTTTACGTGAGACTGTGGTGGATATTCAATAATGATTGAAGAGATATGAACTACTGTGATGCTGTGAATAATAGCTGATTATTAATGAGACCTAACAGTTACTTTGTAAATTCTAGAGAGGAAATATCTAATACAGGAAATGTGTAAGAGGCATATGAAACTTCCATCGTGAGCCTTTTCTCTGCTGTGTGGATCTTTTACTGTTAATTAACAGCTACATTTTTTTTGGTTTATTACCTGTTGAGAGCCTTGGGAATCAGAAGACATATTCTTTCAGATATTCTAGATAGATTGATGTGGATGTCAATGCGTAACCTATTATTCATGTGTGGCCTCGGAGTAGGTTCAACAATCTCTCCTTTATTTGTTATTAAAATGATGGTCATTGGCGCAATTTCTCATCCATCGATGAATTTGTCGGATCTCGGTTTTGAAGTCCTTATAGTACTTGTATCTGTATTCTGATTCATTCCACTTTTTTCAGCTCGTAGCCAAGCTCGTGCTAAGAAGTTGATTGTGCATTTGTGAAATTAAATTTGGAGAGGAATTAAATATATCTGTAGACCGGACAATATTAAAAAAGTGTGTAATTACGTCCCACATGTAGCACTACATTTTTTTATCCACTGCATTATAATTACTGGTAAGTAAAACCGGTAAGACGCAATCAGCTACGATCTGCAGACTGTATTTACATGAGAACTACCGTCTTTCATGACTTGATGGTGACTCTATCGAAAAAGTTGTTTCTTTACGGAATTCTAGGCAACAGTTTTTCGCGACGAGTCGACAATCCATAATTCATATGAATGGGCTAGTATTTTGTCGCTGGGGACAGTCTCATGGTATGACTTCTGATACATAGCGTGATTTTTGAGGATCATTTATTGAACTTCACCGACAGTTTTTTCTGTCATCTCTCTCTGTCAACAGATTTTTACGCAGCAGAGCGTTCATTTTTTTGAAAAGGACATCGATGGGTTGACGGAAAATATTTGCACGATTGCCAGTGTGATAAATAATATACATAAATATGTAATCGTATCATCGTCAAGGGAGCGGAAAATTCGGTACCAAGCTTTTGGAATTTTAATACAACTTGAAAGTATGAACTACTTGTCATGACTGCCACGAGAGCTCGTATTTTTCCGTAAAATCCTTTACAAATAACTATGTGAATCCTTTCGATTTATGAATCTGATATTACCCGGACTGAGAAACTTCACATCTATGTACTTTGGCGACTAAACTTTGCAGCGAAACTTCGTATGGGGAAAAATATTTTATCGAATTCAGCTCGTCCTAAATCTACTTTGTAAACTTGAGCTTATTTAAATAGTCAATGGTGAAAGAAGCAACCAATGGAAAGAAGTTTCAGGGCATAAAATGTTTCAACTGCACTGAAAAATATGAGGAAATGCAGAGAGATAAGCGGTTATTTATAGAGGAAAAATAAGAGAATGGAGCCAAGCAGCTAACTAATCTTCCGAATAAATTGTGCTGGAGGTGATGAAAATGTTTTCACAGTATTTCGCTGAAGAAAGATGTTGTAACTCTTCAAAGGAAAATTTAACAATGAGCGATGGCCAAAATATTTATTTCTGAAATCACTTTTGTTAGCATCTACATCTACATATTACCCTGCGGGCCGCCGCATGGGAGTGTGGCAGATTACTCACACCATCAGTTAGGTCACCATCCGTGTAGAGATGTAAGGTTTTGGGAGGTGAAATGGTGACGTGTATCATGAGAGTGTATTTAGTGGAGCCCAGCTTTTATTGTGGTCGTTTACTGTACAATAGGGTGGATCGGAAAACTGTTTTTTTCGATATCGGTCTGCGGCCAGTGCTTAAATTTTGTAATTGGTGGTCCTCATGACCCAAAAAAAAATTTACTCGATCGGATTATATCTTCAGGCTGCGATTTTTAGTCAATATTTTAAGTTTTTATGAAAATAGTCAAAAATTTGCAAATTTTCCTGATAGTTTCTATATGTTCCCGGAATGATTTTATGGTAATTAATTACATAATTGCTTGTTTGTTGCTTAATATTAGCGATTGAGTGTGTTTGAGTCAGGAAAAATGATTTAATAGCTCGTCAAAAATCGTCACATCGTGATGGAGGATGAGTCCTACCAGTGCACGATATAAGCAACGCACGCTCTGGGGTCATTAATGAATTTGAATCTACCCTTTCATGGGGAGTGTTGGATAGTCAATTAGTCGATAAACTAAAAGCTGCATTTTACTTCCTATCCTATTACCTTATCGTTCTTGGTAAATTAAAGTCGGTGTGCTCGAGTTATTATATTATTTATTATAGCGGGTGATTACTTACCTAACATCCGTAACATTTCTATATATTTGGCGGTTTTTTGACGATTTTTGACGAACTATTAAACCATTTTGCCTGACTCAAACACACTCAATCGCTAATATTAAGCAACAATCTAGCAATTATGTAATTATTTACCATAAAATCATTCCGGGAACATATAGAAACTATTAGGAAAATTTACAATTTTTTTACTATTTTCATAAAAACTTAAAATTTTGACTAAAAAGCGCAGCCTGAAGATCGAGTTAAAATTATTTTTGGGTCATAAAGACCATCAACCACAAACTTTAAGCACTAGCCGCAGACCGATTTCGAAAAAAAAAACGGTTTTTCGATCCACCCCACTATACAAGGAATGAACGAGTTTTTGTACCTATCTGTTCGATTATGAATCTCTCTTATTTTATCGCATCTGTCTGACTTAAAGATGTAGTGAGGTGTCATGATAATATTCTCTGGATCGCTCTGTAACACACCAGTTCTGAATTTCTCAAGCAACCTAAGCCTAGCGTGAGGCCTCCAAGTCTCCAGGGGTTCCCACCTAAATCCCTGTAAAAGATGTGGGACACTATATGTACGCTCTTGTATCAGCGTTTAACGAAGGGTGCAGCTTTCCTTTGTACTTTATAATTTATTTTATATTTTTGTTAATCCTTTATGTTCAGGCACGTTCCATCAAAATTGCGTGAACAACAGGAACACTTGACTTGGAAGAGGTTTTGCAGACGAAAATTAACGCTTGACCGTAGATCATTTATGACTTTTCTACCGTTAAACGACTGACATTAAGTTCAAATTCTGCTTACTCTTAGAAAAATACCTCATCTTATTAATCAAAATAACAAAATCCGACCTTTTCCCGCCACTTTATCGAAAATTCAACCCAAAAATGTCGTGATTTTGCACGCGAAAATGAGTGAAAGATGAGAAAAAATTGAACTTTTCTGTATTTTTTTCAACATGCCATTTTGTTTTCCGGGTCTTAAAGTCCCGCAAAGCGGACATTCACCCCCCGCGTAGGTATCCCGTATTATGGGACGAAGAAAGAGGCAGCGGACTTTCCAGATCTTGCCACGGGTGGATGAACGCACTGTACATATACCCGTGGTGGAATAAATGCGACTGGCGGGAGCTTTGTATGCGACCGTGCGCCATTCGCTTCGATGTCTCCACTCCACACGGCCTCTCCCTCAGCGGCGTGCATGCATGCATATTCGGAGCCTCGGCCGTAAAAAATAAGAGCGTGCCACCGCCGCCTCAAAGAACTTCCAGTCGACGACTTGGAAGAATACGCTCTATTTCTTGCGAGCCACGCCGGCAGGAAGTTCAGCAAACCGAGAGAGAGTAGAGACTCTAGTAGCTCCTCACTTCAAACTTCACTGATCCTAAGTAATTCAAATTATAGCTTCGTTTTGGACCTTAACTATTCTAAATATAAGCCTAATAGATTTAAGGTATTCCGAGCGAGATAGTGCCCTAGTCATAATAGAGACCATATTCGAATTATACTTATTAATTTCACCAGCTGTAGGACATATCAATTAAAAATTGCATTATTAATGGTGCAATAATATAGTTTTATACGAAATAAATGGTAAGTAATTAAATGAAAATATCTAATTAAGTCCTTAACATGACTCACTTTTTTCTCGCAGTATGTTTGAAACTCCTTCAATACGGGAGGTTTTTCGTGTAACCCAAGAACCTACTGCGGTGACAATATGATTAATTTTCAAAAATAGCTGAATAAAAATGCAAACTACACGCTGTTAGTTTTTTTACGACATCTTAGTGTTAGAAATTCTTCATTTTGTAAACAATTTCTCTCTGGAGTGCATACACGCACCATTTCCCATGCAAAAGGGCTGGTATTTTTTTTGGCAAATATCTCCGAAAGTAAAGTGGTAAGGGGTTGAATTTTTGGTGTGATTAGAAGGGTGAGGTATTTTTATTTAAAATGAGACCAAATTAATTGATTTCTGGGTAAAATGATATTTTGCTCGAATTACCTTAAATGATCAATAATAATCCTTACTAATATATAAAAACTTAATAGGTTCTGTCTTTCTGTCTCTTGCTCTGTAACGCAAAAACTACTGGACCGATTAAGCTGAAATTTGTCATGTAGATAGAAAATATATCTGGATGCTGTTTCTCAGGGCTACAAGTCTACAATTTACAAGTCTAATGACCATTTTTACAAGGCGGATGGGTTACTTATACACCAAACCGAACACTTCTACTACCCAAAGCAGTCCAAAAAATGGCGAGCCTAATCAAGACCATGCATTACTCGTATTTTGATGATAACTTTACATTTTGGGCGTGCACCTTGCAATATTTCCAATTCAAAAGTTAGTGCAATGTTTTTGGGTAAATACAAATGATTGAATATGTGCTGGAAAGTAATTTAATGTCCCAACTTACCTCTAAAGACTCAATCCCAAGCGAATGCAAGATTTAGGCCGTGTTCCAATCCGTAGGGTGCACCCTATGCACTTACGCCCTTATGCCCTATCCTGCACTTCACGCACTTTTCTGCTCTTAAGGTAGCCAGCGCCAAGGTCTCCCCGTGTTCAATGTCGGAACTATATCAGAACCGCCTCGGCCCGTAAATTGGTCTGTGTACTTATTCCGCAGGGCGATGAATTGTATTATCCTTACGTCTGTCCCTAGTATATCAGAAGAACATCCATTAGTCACTCAAAATTGTAATTTATCGCAAGACATCGCATTGGAAATTCGCATTATTCATGAAATACCATCTGCGAAATAAAAATAGGACAATCAAGTAGCCAATTTTCATTGCTGCCCTTGAGAATCGCAATGCGTATATTCCGATGAAATAATTTGAAGGTAAATAACACTATAGCTTCCACTAAACCATATTATCAGGAAAATCTTGATAAATCTTGACTTTGTCACTTAATTTTGAGCATTAAATAGAATACACACCAGACATCGTCCGACATTGGAACGGAAGACCACGTGCTTGGAATACATCCCAATAATTAACCTAATAAACTGGCTAAGAAATTTAGCAATCCAGTATCGACATTCATGCCCAAATAATTATCGAGATAGAGTTAATACAAGTTTCATTCCCCTCTAACAACTTGCCGGTTGAAGCCACGCTTCATCACATTTTTGGTTTCCTACTTTAATTGAAGATAAAACTGTTTGCTAGTGCACATTTTAATAGCATGGAATATAAAATAATCACAAAATGGAGAATGAACCATCAATAGGTACTTTCAGAAGACATTGCGACTGATCTTACTTCCCTTTCCAACGTAGAGCGTCTTCACCGCTGACTTCTTAGGGCGCAAAAGGGCGCATCGTCATACACTTACCTTCCTTGTGCACCAGCGCCCTAGTCATGATGCGCTCTTACGGATTGGAACCGCACTATCTGACGTCACATCCGGAAAATGACAATCGAAAAGAGCACATGAGGGTACGAAGGGTGCATAATATCGGATTGGAACACGGCCTTAGGGTTTACCTAGCATCGTCAGATATAATCGTTTATTTCGACGTATTTATTATAGGATGAGCTCTAAATAAGCTCTAATAAGTTCAGGAGTGCGAAACAACAGAATATTTAATAATTTTCTCTCGACTGCTGTGTCGTCGTGAATTTCGACCGATAAACAATTTACCAAGCTCAAAATTCGCGGTAGTCGACTTTCATATGTTTGTTGACTTGTTTTTCGGGCAAAATTCACGACGACACATCAGTCGAGAGATAATAATTAAATATCTTGATGTTTCACACTCTTTAATATATTAATAATTAACAACTACTTACCAATTCGTTTCTGTTGAGTAATATAATCATTTATAACAGGAAATACGAATTGTAAGCTACAATAAATGTTATTAGCGCCAACATGCGGTATGTTACCATGAAGTTTCGTTATGATATTGCGTTGTAGCGCCATTAATAGTGGGTGAATAAAGATAAAACCAACTAAACATGATATCTCGAAATGTAAGGTTTATTAATAACTACCATTTTGAGCTCCTCCTTTAAGAAATACGTCGAAATAAACGATTATATCTAACGATGCTCGGTGAACCCTAAATCTCGCATTCGCTTGGGATTGTTATATCGTAATTATGTAGAAGAATTCGTAAGACGTCTGCTTACTACGAACTATTTATTACAACAATCTGTTAAGGAATCATTCATCGATACCAAATAAACAACCCTGTATCGATGGTATCGATTCAGCCGAATCTCATGAGAAATAAAGTTACAACAGGGATCTTTCGAGGTAAGTTGGGACATTAAATTACTTTCCAGCACATTTTCAATCATTTATATACACCCAAAAACATTGCACTAACTTTTGAATTGGAAATAATGCGTGGTGCACGCCCAAAATGTATCGTAATCATCAAACTACGAGTTATGTATGGTCTAGATTAGGACCGCCATTTTTTTTGGACTAGTAGAAGTCTTAGGTTCGGTATATATGAGTAACCCATCCGCCTTGTGAAAACAGTTACGTGACTTGTAACTTGTAGACTTGTAGCTCTGAGAAACAGCCCCCTGATTGTAACATTGACTATTGTAAAAAGCCCCCCAAGTCTCCTCCTGGTGGTCCTTGCTAATCTATGGGTTCGATACAGTGTTTTAATTTTTTTGGTTTCTAAGATTACTTTCACCCAAGATAGAGGACTGGGATTTTTTTATCGGATGGCTGAATAAATGAAGTTTCTATTTTTCTCAATCGATTTTCTTTTACGCTTCGTATATGTCTGAAAATTATGGTTTTAGCTGAAAAAACCTCACATATTATTCTCTGAAACCAACAATAGCATACTTCCTCGACAACCAGAGATTTGATTTTCAAAGGATATTCACGCCTAAAGGCTCGGACACAATCAACGTGTACGTGTTACGTGAGCCGTTAACGGGAATGAGCGAAAAGATGGCTGACGGGAAAGTATAGCGAAGGGACACAATCAACGTGTACGGGGAGTACGTGTACGCGAGAGATGGGCAACTTTCATCTCTTCCCGTGTCCCGTAAATGAAAAACCAATCAGAATAGTCCTGAGAATCCGGGAATGGGAGCCATCTGTCGGCAGATACATCCAACTGTTGAAGATTGCTCTTGGCTAAGACAACTTATTTACTTCCACACTTGTTCACACCTGATCTCTTAGCTGCGCCTGCGTTAGTCAATTGTTACTCCGGGCCGAGTTAACGTCGATTGTGTCCGCTGACTTGGATTCCCCGTCTCCCGTTGTCCCGTTTACGTCTCGCGTCACACGTACACGTTGATTGTGTCCCTGCCTTAACCCAACCAACACACCTGGAAGAGTATTCTTCAGGCTTTGTGGTTTTCTTATGAAATAAGTTCAATATTTTTCACACCCGTAAAATTTCAACGGGTACCTTCCGCTAGTGATATGATAAAGAAATGAATTTTAAAATGCTGATGTCTTTCCATAAATCTATACCTGAGCTATCTTATGCATCCTCCCTTGAGTATTATTGTATCATATCTTTGAATGTACTTGCAAAGTAAGCTCGATGATAAAAATTTGTAATCGATATGTTATCGTTTCAGTGGCGTAAAATAAATGCCATTATGCCATAAGATATAAATTATTTTCAAGGTTTATTTTAATCAATCGGTAATTCGTGAAATTCACGGAAGGCAGCCGTTCTTCAGGTCTGCGACCTTTGATGCTACATAAAGCTCCAGAAAAATTGCGAAAAAAAGTTTCTCTACTAAAAATTGCGGAGTAATAAACATATAAATATATGTTTAAAAATATCAACAACCAGGGGATATTAATTTATAGCAGGAAATGGAATCAAAACTTTACGAGATATAAACATTTAGTATCAAAATAATCGACAACCAATCGCTCAGTGGCCGGTTAAATTAAAGCAAACAAATTAACGTCCATTAATGAAGGCTAAATGCCAAGGAAGAGATTTCCGGAAAAGTAGGCTGACTAGGGTTTGAAATGAGCGGGTGATGAGAAAATGCGAGCTGGAAGGTCCAGTGATGGTGATATTTAAAAATAGTTTTCTTCTTTGATATGGCGAAGGGTGAGAGAACGGGAGAGAATAAAATAATGAAACCGAAATGCGATAGTTGATTGAACGGTGTGAGTGGAGAAGGTAGACTGGCACTACGTATTGGGTACGTACGTACTGGATTGACGAGGACTATTGAGAGAAGGGATGTACCCACGCTTTGACCAGAATTGGTCCGAATTGACCCTCCATGGGTCCGGTGATCCCCGACTCGAGGACGTACTCCGGCAGACCGCACGGCGTCAACCCATAAAGTGAGCCAGGGAGATACCCAATCCCAAATTATTGGGCAACGGGCTCTTCCGGTCCACAAAGATGTGCGGTAGGTCTTTCGCGAAAGCGAGACCGACGGCTACTCGTCTCAGTTGTTTGGGTAATCAAACTATTACGAGCACTTCTGGGAGGCGGAGGCCCAATTGAGATCCTTTTGACCTCAATCCGCCTCATTGGTTTCGGCCTCGAAGGGGCTGTTGGTTTAACTAACCTTCCCTTCCCATCCTTTCCTCCCACCTCTGCCTTGCCTCGGGCATAAGCGGAAGCTTGAAACCAGGGCGGAAGTTGTAATCCAGCGGCGAGAGCCGAAACACCTGGCACTACGTATACGAATCGTCCTCAGATCGATCTGACCGGATCAGCTCGGTATGGTAAACGCGACGGGCAAGTGGGATCGATCTGGGAAGCGGGCTGACTCGGCCAGTCTGAGATTTCGAAACGATCTGAACCAGTTCTCTCCGGACCAGAGCTCTAATCTCGTCTCATTCACTCCATCTTGTCTATTAGTAAATGTGAATTGAAGTACTATCCGAGTATTATCCGTGATAAGTACAATGAGGAACAATTGAATAATGTTGGCTTCCACAGCTAAGAGGGTAAGTAATCCCATGAGTTAAACGCATGTGAATGATAAAATGAGGTTTTTTTCTCCAAAATTCAAAGCCATTTGCAAGAGATAAAAACTTCAATCTCGCACGTATGAAATCGTTTCAGGCTTAACAGGCTTTGGTTAGAAGTTTTAAAATCAGAGTGAAGGAACATAGAGGAGGTTTTACACATAATGATGGAAAATCTTGTTTTGCGAATCATTTATGCCGGTGTAATCATTTTAGCAACTTTGACATAGATATTTTACATTTTAATGACAAAGGGCTTAAATTGGATTTTATGGAAAAATTTGAAATTGTCAATAGCCCGGATGAAATTTGCAACGATGTTTTATTCTGTTCTGACTCACCTTTGTTAAAGCTAAGCGTCCCTACAATTAAACCCTGACCTTCACCCACAACCCACTTTGTCTCCGTTTTACGTCATCGGCCCCATATGTTCACCCAAATTGTTTTTTTCCCCCACCCACTTCCCCCTGCTTCCCCCCCCCCTCGCCTCTTCCATATACCCCCTCCTCCTACCTTGGCTCTGGTATAAATACATGTGAGAGTGTCTGTCCCATCACCTTGATAATGACATAGTATGTCGAAACCATGGTCGGTGTTGAAGTAGTACATTAAAGTGTGGATATTACTATTGTTGTTATATGGATACTTGAATCTCGTCTTATTCACTCCATCTTGTCTATTAGCAAATTAGTGAATCGAAGTGCTATCCGTGGAATGTATGTAAAAAGAGGATAAATAAGGTTTGCTTCAAGAGTTAAAGAGGGTAATAAGTTATCCTATGAGTAACAGGCATGTGAAAAATGGGTTTAAAATCTTTTTCCCGACGGTACACCTTCTTCCCGTTGCCATGTCCTTGTTCCTCCTCAGCCGAATCTCAGAAAATTTCCCTTCCACCAACGCAACCACTTCCTCCTCCTTGCCGACGAGAGCGATTCCAGGAGACAGAGAGAGAAGCGACATTAAAACGATCTCCTCTCCGGAGTCGATAATCTCCCGATAACCACCTCCGCCCGAACTTCAAGAGAGACGGGTGGAAAATTTGAGCAAAGGCGAAAAGGGAGAGGAGAATGAAAAAGCATGTCTTCAAAGGAATGAGAGAAAGAGAAAAGGAAAAGATTTTGGGCAAACGACCACGACCCTCCCATCTCGCGGGAGATATTCGAGACCGAATAAAAAAAGAAGAAAGGGGTAAATTAAATAAAAAAACAAGAAGGGGAGTAGTGGGTTCCGCCGGTCATTACGAGAGCAAGCGGAGTTGGGCCGCACGACGATGTAAGCCAAAAGGGTTCCGTTGCGGGGAAATCTCCTTTTTTTTATTTTAAGGGAGTCTACAAACCATTTCCGCTCCCTATCTCAGTATTTCCCAAACTTTCTCAAACAACCACTTGGCTCCACAAACCTTTACCCAACGATCCCCGAAAGGAAGCTTTAAAATCATAACTACATCACCAAATCATGACTATAATAAAGATAAGGTTAAACAGTCAGAATCAAATGAATGTTTATTTTAAAGCCAATTGATATGTAGTTTATTCATCCCAGGAAGGATATCTACATCTACATACTTCGCTCGTAGCCACCTCAAGTGTGTATGGCAGGGGTTGAATTATCACAAGCATGCACTATCACGTAACAGTAACTTTCACCAATATTCACTATACTACAGGTATGCTATCAATTCAAATGTTTAACTCTCCACCTAACGCGGCAATAAGCGAGTCTCTGTTAGAAAGCTCAGAGAACCAAGGGGATTTATTCACACGCGTATTTTTATCACTCAAGTAATATTTTTATGTTTAAATTTTTATCTTAGCAGCACCAAGCAATTATAATTAAGATATCTTGTTGGAAAACTCGAAGAAGATATTTGAATAATAGACATGGCATTGTTGAATGATCACTTATTACGAGAAGGAAGTCTATTACTCTCTCACTTTAAAATCTTTATTTACGCTTCGCGTGCCGGCTTACTGGACCATCATCACGTGATTTTCACCTGATAATAAAAAAAATGATGTGGAAAAGTTAACGGAGTGGAATTAGTTCCAATAATGATAAGGTAAGATGATATCATTATGATCAAATCAGAACCATTGTAAGCACCGATTAGAAGGAGGTAATCACTCTACAGCTACCAAATCCAGAATTTTTCAAGGCAAACCCCACCCTATTTCTTACTTACCCTACTTCTCCAAAAATTCGTTTTTGATCTTTCGAGCCAATTGGATCCATCCATACTCTTTCCTACCGATTCTCCTTTTAGGAGGCTGTTATTTCTCATAGTGTTCCCAATAAATTAAGTCTCTTCCACACAAGGAACATTTCGAATAACTTAAGGACCTTATCATTCGCCAGGTGATAAAAACCTACACATCCAAATAAAAGGCTCAGAGATAGAGTAGGAACGGAAACTGCCCCTTAAAAGGGACGGTTGCGGATTCGAACGGAAGGGAGCAGGGAAGACGGGAGTAGAGAAAAAAAAATCCACCTATCTTCGGTCGATCACCGTCTCTAGAGCGGCGGCGAAGACGAGGGATGCCAGACAAAAGTAGGCGTTGGGGAATAAGAGAGGGAAGGCATAATTCATCATTGGTCGTTCAATCCTAAGATTGGTTGACTGCAGCCCTCCACCCTTCCCTATCTCATGCTAGTTCCCTTTGCTCCTGGTATCTCTTCCTATGTACTTTCCTCTTTATTTGGTCCATGAACTTATTCCTGGGTCTTCCTCTGGGGGCTTTTCCCTCTATTTTACCTTCACTTATGTTCTTCACAAACCCATTGTGTCTCAGGGTGTGTCCAATCCATCTGGTTCTATCTTTTCTGTATGGTGTACCATATGGTCCTTTCCTCTTCTACTCTTCTCAACCGTCCATTTTATCTTAAGCATCCTCCTACAGCACCAGATTTCAGAGGCTTCTAGTCTATTCTGGTCAGCTTTTCCAATGGTCCATGCTTCCGATCCCTAGAGTGCAACGCTCCACATAAAGGTTTTACATACTGTTTCACCCACAAACTGTTTCATGGTTTGTAGTCCTATCTTCTTTGAGCACAGCAGTTGTGTTTTAAGCATGAAAGCCTTCTTAGCTTGGGCTATTCTCCGCTTGATGTCCGTTGCATAACCTTCCTCCGTCCCACGTGATGGTACTTCCGGGATGTGTGAGGGAATCCACTTGCTCTAATTTCTCTCCTCTCAAAGTGACTTCTACATTGTCTCTCTCTCCCACATACTAAGATTTAGGTATTCGTCTTATTTATCTCTACGTTGTATTCATATTTAACTTGGTCCACTGAGTTTAGAAGATTATCGCCAAGTTAATTTCCGTATAACTTGATTCCAGTCTGTCCAAGGAGAACTACACAAGGTTTGGAAAATTAGAAGAAGAATCAAGAGACGATTCTAGAAAATTTAAGTCCCGGTTTAATATTGCCAAATGTTAACCGCATGATGAAGTAGCCTTATCTTTAAATTGATATTAACTGAGAGTTATTCCTGCTGAATAAATCAGTCTGTCGGCTTAGTAACGTTTTCAATTAAAAGAACGTATTAATTTCGGTTTATATACCCTGAAATTATTTTACTGTCGATCGTAAAACCGGGCCCCAATAGGAGTAGAAGTTATCCAGCGGGCATGGAGGAGAATATCGCAGCCATCATTGAGAAAAACTTCTTCCACGGCAATTAGTCACAGATACAAGAAGGTTTTTCACACAAAAGGAATTAATTCCACTCCGTTAACTTTTCCACGTCATTTTTTTTATTATCAGGTGAAAATCACGTGATGATGGTCCAGTAAGACTAGCGTAAATAAAGATTTTCAGTGAGAAAATAATAGACTTCCTTCTCGTAATAAGTGGTCATTCAACAATGCCATGTCTATTATTCAAATATCTTCTTCGAGTTTTCCAACAAAATATCTTAATTATAATTGCTTGGTGCCGCTAAGATAAAAATTTAAACAAAAATATTACTTGAGTGATAAAAATACGCGTGTGAATAAATCCCCTTGGTTCTCTGAGCTTTCTAACTGAGACTCGCTTATTGCCGCGTTAGGTGGAGAGTTAAACATTTGAACTTAGAAATAACTAAGAAAGCCTAGGAACAAAAAGGCAATTCCAAGATACATATATAGTTGAAGGGTCTGAAATTATTTTGTAAATCAAAACATGTGCCTACTTACTTGCTTTTACCTAATGCGCCTAAATGGGGGTTCTAGGTGAGCTGCCAAAATACACATCAAACTCAGTTTCTGCAATTTATTTCATATTCAGGCACACCTTACAAAAGCTGTCTTCCGCATGGTTTCGTTAAGTGACTTAAAAAATTAGCAGAATGAGAATAGCTAACCTGTATCACACAAAGGTGTTCCTTAGTTTATATCAGCGAATTCATTTCGTTGTCCAACATACTTGAGTTGTCAAGGAAACGTAGTTCTCGCACTTAACACCCACGCCCGAAAAAAATTAGAACATATATCCTTTTTTTTTAGTGGTTGAATTTTCGGGCCCAATATTTTTCCCCACTAGTAGAAAATGACTGATAAGGTCTAAAATAAATGATCATGAAAATTTTTATCGGCATGAAAGTTAAATAGTAAAGGCATAGAGAAAGTTAATTTAACCTTTAATATATCACTGGTAAATACACCGTTAGAAATATTTTTTTTAATAATAAAATTAATCTTAACAAATTCAGAGCGTCTTCGAAATTTATTTAAGTTTTCTTTGCCAGCTTTGAAAGGAAACTGTACAATTAAAACAAGAATAAAGACTTCTATCAAGTAGAGAGCTTTTGTAATTCATATGGAAAAAAAATTCCACTGAGCTGAGACATAGACAGGTTACTGTTCCTTACCTTTTAATCTTTATTCAGCAGTTAAGCGTAAAACGGGATAGTTGAAAAGGTTAAGAGAAAGGTTGGAGGCAAGACGTTGGAGAAGAATTATTCACAGGATGGGGACGAATAAACAGAAAAGGGGAGGTGCTCGGGAGGATAGAAAGTGAAAGGAAAATACAGAGACAAGAGAAAAAAATACATGCTGGTAGAGGATCATTATTACTTTCAAGAAAAAATAGAGGTAAAGAATAGAGATGGGTCGGTCGCGAACGAACGAATCCATTCGAACGACTCTTTGAAGTGAGTTGACGAACGGAGTCGTTCGCGGCAATGAACCGTCGTTCCTTAGGAATCGTAATGAAAATAGACGCAGCACCCGGCAAAGATGGGAACTAACTGAAAGGCGAGGCCACGAGTCCCCCCCACCCTTGGAAGTTTGGGAATGGAAATGGGCGCACCACTCGGCAAAGCAGAGAATCAAGTGAACGACAGGAAGAAACGAGTCCCCCCACTCTTGAAATTTGAAGTCTGAGGGAGGGGGACCTGTGTTCCCGTAGAGCCCGCGGAGAGGGAGGACTCATGAGTCCTCGAGGAGTCAGATTCGGATTAGGATTCAGATTCAGTTAAGGACTCGGATTCAGATTAGGATTCGGATTCAGATTCAGTTGAGGACTCGGATTCAGATTAGGATTCAGATTCAGTTGAGGACTCGGATTCAGATTAGGACTCAGATTCAGATGAGGACTCGGATTCAGATTAGGACTCAGATTCAGATGAGGACTCGGATTCAGTGATTCCTTGAGGAGTCGCAGGCCTGAGAATCAAATTATACTCAAGGAATTAGTGATCGCGGTGGAATAATGAATTCTTGACTATTAAAATCTTGTCCGTTTGCGTTTGTTCGCAAACTTCTAAAAAATTTCCTCGATCTTTGAATAAATAAATTCATAATTCCTTTATCTGCAAACCTACTGAGGCAAATATTTAATCAAAATTATAAATTTTACCAGAAATATTTTTTTAACATTTTTGAGTTTGTTCCATTAATGACGGAGCAGAAACTTTTTTCAAAAGAATAGCATTGAAAAAATGTTCCAAAAGATTTTCGCTGCATTTTAGGCGTATGCTTCCGCAACTTTCAGGAACAGTAGCCTACGAATATTTCGATGAACGCGCTGTACTTCATCCACCCAAACTTGCATTAGCAGATTTTAGCTCCTCCATTTTTTATATACTTCGATGCATTTCTTACACACTCAAAAAGATGGTGTATAATTAAAAGACTCGATTTCTCGGTTATTTTCGGCGGTGTATACCATTTTTTATAGCGAGTGATATGACTCTGACTTTTTTGTAGGTTTTTCACCATTTTTAGAAGTTGTACATGTTTCAGCAACAAATATACTTGTTCTCGTCAGCAGTAGTTTTTAAGGCATGCTTACAGAAGCACTGCATAGTGAAACCTGCCTCAGAGGCCACCTCACTAGGGCGGTCTCATCTGTGTGCGATAAAAATTTTCGGAAAATGAATTTATGATATTATCAATTAAAATGTTACCTCAAATCAGCGGACACTTTCTCTCTTGCGGAAGTTATTTCAAAGGCCTGCTGTTGGCCGCTAAATACAGGTTTCACTATATGTTTAAATTAAAGTTAAAATTTATTTCAATGAACCACTATAATGAAAAAAATTGAACGAGAACGAGATCCAAGTATCGATTCTATAGATTGAACGACCGATTCAAGACTCGGTCATTGTATTGAACGATGTTGCCCATCTCTAGTAAAGAAGTGAAGGTAACGGAGGAACAGAAAAAAGATTGGCCGGCGCTTGATAGTATAAAAAATGGACGCAATGGAGTGTCTCCAATTGTCTCTGGTGAGAAAACATACTCAAAAGCAGGAGAGATAGTGACGCAGTAATTAATCCGGAACATTTATTTATTCATTTACTTCAACTACCCCGAAAACAGCACACTTGGCCTTATATATCGGGTGTATTAACAATGGGCGAATACAAACACACATGTCCTGAGTGGTGAAAGATCCACCCAGGCGGGACTCGAACCCGCAACCCTCGGACTGACAGGCGAGGACTGTTTCCTGTCGCCACCGGGGCCGACAAGATTGATGCTTGATCACGAAATCTTTGTAAAGGCCGATTTACACGGGGCACGTAATTGCACAAGCTAATGTATGTGCAATCGTGAATTTCAAAATGCACCGTGTGAAGCGGCGAAATTCAAGAACGCATGCACGAATGCATGAATGCGAGACGTCAGAATAGCCCCTTCTCTAATTCGGTGGTCGCATCCTTGCAATTTGTACGAATAGCACTCCATCTGGCGGTCGCAGAATTAACGACATCCAAGTTCACGGGAAGTTGACTGACGAAAAGGTTCGATAACCTGAGCGATGGGTGTTTACAGTTATTCTTTGTGTGGGAGGATATTTACAGTTACTTATATTGTTATTGATTTAGATAGATATTTTATAGCTCGTTAAATTGTTCCTCTGTCATCCGCATAAAACTGCTGTAGCCATTCCTGTCTTCTACAGCCGGCTCCTGTTGGACCATATTAAGAATGCCTGTTCCCTCCTCTCGCCTACGGATCCACTCCTGCATCCAAAGTGCTCTTCTCCTGCGGTTACACCTTTCTGTGAGCTCTGCCCCGATCATAATTCCCACTACTGCTAGCTCTGCAGCAATCAATGCAGCCTCCTCCTGATCCATTATTTTTCTCACAGAGAGAAAGAGTGACTCAATGTCAATATAACAGAATCCCACAATCACCACAACCTCATTTTGCACTGAATGTCAACAACGTCGTGTACAGACTATCGCATCTCTCCTGTTTGAACAAAACACTCGCTCTTAGCGTACTCATCAGACGACTGGAATTCACGAATGAATGCATGCTTACGACCACCGTGTAAAGCAGTCACGCATTCGTTTTCGCAATAATTATTATTGCACGGCAGATTTCGGAATTAATGCAGTGTTAAGTTGTGCAATTTCGTGCCCCGTGTAAAACGGCCTTCATAGAGCATTGTCAATGCAATTATTTCGGAGAATTCATTATCGAGGAGATCTCCGTAGCAACCCTGTATTTTTTTTAAAGAAAACGAGACATTTCATAGCACCATCTATCTTTTAACAAATGAAATAATAACGAAAATCTTTTCAATTTACCTGTCGATGTATGAACATCATCAAAATGCATGAGATAATATTGATCAACACGAGGTGCAATAATTGCTTTTTATCTAAATTTCAATCTGCCCAATTGGTACGTGCTCTAATTGCTTGCATGTACAATTTATAGATGAGTTTTGTACGTACAATTGTTTTTAATTTACCCTCTTCCAGGTCTTGAAAAAGGAGCTCATAATCAATAAAGGGGTTTATGTTTATAATATGTAACCAAACGAAACTATCAGCAAGGAGAGAATGAAAAAGAAAAATGTCGGCGTTTTCTTAGAACTCACGAAATTCACTCGCACAATCAAAACGACGAGCATGCAGTAGTGTACCAACCTAGGGAGGGAGGAAAAATAATGAGATGAGGAAGTGTCATCATTGTAACTGGAAAATGCACATTAATGAGTTGAAATCAGAGCTGATCATCTCCCTGAGAAAATTTTACCTACTAACATATAAATGCCCAGTCTCCGTACTCAGGACTGTGTATTTTGCTCTGGTAAATTCTAGGATTCAATACGGAATATCTTGTTGGGGAGGCACCTATTATTCTAACATTAAAGCAATAAAAATTTTTCAAAACAAAATTCTAAGGGTAATTTTAAGAACCCGCAGAACTGAATCATTCTTCCCACTATTTGCAAGGTTGAATATCCTCCCAGTTCGGCATCTATATGTTTGTAAAACTTTACGCATTTTCCACAATCGTGGTGGACATAAAAACAAACCATGTCCCTATATGAAAAATCTTAGGTGCCACCAAATTGTTAATATTCCGAAACCACATATTGAAGCATACAAACATTTTTTTAATTATTTAGCTCCTAAATTGTATGAGGGTCTATGGACAAAATTGCACTGTTGTAAATGTGAACATGAATTTACCAATAAACTGAGAGGATGGTTGTTTAATCATAGGAAGATTGAGTTTTTGTTTGTGACCGTTGTGTGATTGATTTTCTGGTGAATTTGTTCCGCTTTGTTTCCGCTGGTGTGTTGATTATATGTTTGATTGTTTTTTCCTTATTACTGTGTTCTTGTTGTTTTGTTTTGTGTTTCTGTTTTATTACATTTTGTGTTTCAAAAGGTTATTTTATTTTCTCAAATGTACATGGGCATATGTTCTTATGAGGTCTCATATAAGAGCCATTTTTGCTTTAATATTATTTTGATATGCACTGCCAAGCACTGCCTTATTTTATTTAATGGCAACCCCTATATAAGAGTTAATCTTTAGGGGTGCCTAATTTCACTGATTAATTATGTATTTTGTGTAATATTATTTGCGGAGAAATAAATGTCTCTATCATAAGGATCATGGCTCCGCAAACATTAGTGCGTAATTTATTTGAATTCATGGATTCACACAGAACTTTGGGATGAGCGGAATGAATGAATATTTCATGCGAACGGAGGATCCGTAAATGAAGCGATTTATCCGACTCCGGCGCACAGCGTCGAAATCTCGCAGTTTGAGGGAACTTTCAAAATCAACGCTGACGTTCCCCCGTCTTGCACGACTCAATGGTGGAATCTCGCTCGGCGCATTTCGTATATCCCTAGACGAGAGCGGTGCGTTAGGGGAGAACCCTTTGAAAAGCCACCCCTTTGGAGGCAGCCAACCCTGGTCGCTAGGGGGGGGGGGGGCGGGGCAGATGAGGGGGACGTCGAGCGGAGACGGAGGGAAGGAACGCAATCTGATGAGGTAACGAAGATGGTTTTGGGAGGTCTATGGGATGTAAAAATCCCTAAGGACGTCTAGTAGAAAGGTAGAAAGAACGGGGAAGGAAAACAAGAGGCAAGGATATCAGAGGAATCTATCTGAACATAGAAAAAAAACTCTTACCCCCAGGGAAGAACGGAAAAGAACACGTCTTCCTCTAGCATTCAAAACCTAATCGCACTGAAGAGAATTCAGTGTAAACATGAAAAAAAAAAAACATTATCCCTCCGCAGACGATAACGGAAAGTATACATCTTCCTTTAAGGTAGTGCGATCGAGATAGTTTCCTAATCATAATAGAGACCGTATTCGATATTTATGTTTTAATTTCACCAGCTGTGAGAGACACAAATTAAATATTGCATTATTAATGGTGCAAAAATCTAGTTTTACATGACAGAAATTATAAGTAATCAAATGAAAATATATAAATGAGTCTTTAACTTGACTGATTTTTTTCACGCGGTACGTTGAAAAATTCTTCAAAACAGAAGGTTTCTTGTGATCGCGAAGAATTTACTGACTGGACAATATGATTAATTTTAAAAAATATTTGATAAAACACACAAACTACACACAGTTGATTTTTTTGATGAGGTCTAAGTCTAGGATATGCCTCACTTTTAATATAATGTCTCTCTGGAGTGCATACACGTACCGTTTCCAATGTAAAAGGGCTGGTATTTTCTGGCAAATATCTCGGAAAGTAATGCGGTAAGAGGTTAAATTTTTTGTGTCATTAGAAGGGTGAGATTTTTTTTCTTTAAAATGAGACCAAATTCATTGATTTCTAGGTAAAATGATATTCCGCTGAAACTACCTTAAATACTACATTGTTAAGCCCCGTCATAATAATGACATTCGTAAGATGGCATCAGAGAACCGGGATTTAATAGAAAACACCAACCATTTCTGCTTCATGTACCATTCTCAAGAAAATTTATGCTTACGATTTTTTATTATGTTCGTCAATTGTAATGTTTTCATGTCGGATAAACACAATCATTTCTCTAAAACGCACATTCTCTATTTTTGTTGTGTTTCATCCACAATTGAAGGCAAAGAAACTCTTTATTCACTCAGTGAAAATTATAACTTCAAATTTATCACGATTATCGCTGCCCATTTCCACGTGGAAATTTGCCCGCTCATTGCCGCATCCATCAGTACAAATTGTCCTATTCGCTATTTTTTTTAAATTTATCTACTGTTAATTTTCAGAATGCTTCAAAAGCAAACCAGTGCCATAAAACTTCCCATTAAAAAATGGATAAAATATGCGGTCAAGGCACGATCCTCGCGCCCTCACCCCATACCGATAGGCCAAATGATTTCACTATCGAATAAAAGCAACTAAGTCTTAAAAAATTGTTTAATACCGCTTGTTGACATTCATTTTGCAAGAATCGACGATTAAATGTGAATATCTAGCAGCGAAGAATTTTGTCGTCAGCTTTTAAGAATGATGGGAACATGAACAAGTCACACGTGGTCGGATAAAATGGATTAAACTGCAGTAACCATGTTTTTCTAGTAAGATAAACGAGAGGAAAACTGCACATTAACGCTAAACGCAAATTTCTTCCCCTCTAGTTGTCAATCCATCTGGATTGATTTGCCAAAAATGCAAATCAAGGCAAGCAAACTACGAAAAATAACGCTGTTAACTGCTTTTCTTAGGCTCCTTTTCCCAATGGATGTTGTTCATCAACATTTTATCCTACTCAGGAATTAACAAAAATTTGTAAGTCAACGATTAGAGATGACATATTTAATGAAATGGGAATTTATTTCCTTCCATTTGTAAATATTACTTGGGATACATTCTTCAAAAAAACTTACAAATTTTCGTTAATTCCTGAGGATTATGGAAATGTTTCACAGAGTTAAGACTGAAAACTATTAAATTTTGTGCTACATTTACCTAGCGCGCCAGATGATATAAAAGTAAATAATCCTAAATAGAATATTTGAAACTAGTGCAGAGAATCGCCCTGGGTTCAGTAACTGACAATAAATCTCTTTCTTAGACGTGCAGTGCATTCATCCTGACTTCAGACAAGGCATTGAATGATGCTTTCAAGATAATTGCTCACGAAATAAGCAGAAACGACAAATATTTACCCATCTAAATCCAGCACAATCTTCTTTCCGAGCAATAACGAAATTGAATACACTTTCATAGAGTCGAAAAGATCATACTCATAAAGAAAAGTTAATCTCTCCCTACGACATAATCGAAAATTTAATGAATGGCCATTGTTTTATTGTCTCCTAATGGGCTCCAGAGGAAAAGCCCAAGTTAAGGTCTATTATTAAAGTCTTTCTGAACAAAGTGAATGTTAAATAAAGGCTTCACTCCCGCTTCGTTCCAGGAAACAACTCTGCCTCCCTTCCATTGGCGACTTGACTCTCCGCCTTCAAGGCTCGCATTCGTCAAAATACGAGGCTAAGAGTGCGAGGGCAAGAAAATACGGAGCAAACGAACGGTTAAGAGTGCTCGGTTTGAAAGAAACTTTTAATTTAAGGTTGTCCGAGCGAGATAGTCATAATAGAGACCATATTCGAATTATACGTTTTAACTTCACCAGCCGAAAGACACATCAATTAAATATTGCATTATTAATGGTGCGATAATATAGTTTTATATGACAGAAATGGTAAGTAATTAAATTAAAATATCTAAGTAAGTCTTTAACTTGACTCATTTTTTTCGCGTGGTGCGTTTGAAACTCCTTCAAAACGGAAGATGTTTTATAATACCCAAGAACCTACTGCGGTGACGATATTATGATTACTTTTAAAAAATACGAGGGCTGTTCAAAAAGTAATGATAAAAACTCTCCACAGGTAAAGATATTTATTCAGTCTTCCAAATCTACGTGCCCTTTTTCGGAGTAACCCCCCTCTGTTCTGATTCACTTCTGCCACCGTTCTTGCCACTTTTTAACACGAACGCCAGATCATCTTTCTCGAGCTCCTGGCACTGCGCCTCCACAGCTTTGATAACCTCATGATTGGTCTTGAATTTCCGTCCCCTGGGCGGAAACTTGACTTCGTGGAGGAGCCAAAAGTCGCAAAGGACTAAATCTGAACTGTACAGTGGGTGGGGTACATTTGCGATGCCTCTAGCATTCAAGAAATCTACTACAGTGTGAGGGACGTGGGGCCGCGCACGCACGCCGAGACACAATTTTGAATTTTCTCCGGTGTTATGAGGCACCCATCTGCAAGACCTGTCGCATGGCCAAATCAAATTGCAGAATCGAAAATGTGCTGCTCACTGAGATGCCTAGATATGTGGCGAGCTCCCTAATGGTAATTCGTCGTTCTTCGTGGACGATATAGGCAGCTGTATTCATTACACACTCTGTTCGAGACGTTGAGGGGCGCCCCCTCGCTTAGCTCGTCGGGAATGCTCTCTCTACCATCCTCAAACGCTTAATACCACTTGTAGAAGACCATCTGGTTCGTAACATCTTCACCAGACACCGCGGTTAATAATTCATAATCTTGTTTTCGGTTCTTCCCGAGTTTCACGAAACATTTCACGATACATCGTTGCTCCAACTTTTCATCCATGCTGGACATGGTAGGCGAATGTCTAACACATGTTACGCGAATCGTCACATACGTCCATTCACTGCACAGATCGACGTGAAACTGGTCGTTATTGATGGCAAACAGATTGGCCTACACGATGATATGCAGCATTGCTACTCTTCGCGGCACATTTTCCCTCAAGGTCTCTTTATCTTTACTTTTTGAACGACCCTCGTAGTTGAGAAAACATACAAACTACACGCTGTTAGTTTTGTACGACATCAAAGTGTTATATATTCCTCATTTTGTAAATAATGTCTCTCTGGAGTGCATGCACGTACCGTTTTCCACGTAAAAGGGCTGGTATTTTTTGGCAAACACCTCCGAAAGTAATGTTTTAAGGGGTAGAATATTTTGTGTCATTGGATGGGCGAGATATTTCTCTTTAAAATGAGACCAAATTCATTGATTTTTAAGTATAATGATATGTATTTCGCTCAAACTACCTTAAGTCTTCAAAAGACGAGAATGCAAATCACAGGGCGGCAAATCTAGGCGAGGAGGTCGCATGGGAGAGGGGGCTGGAGAGTGGGGGAAGGGGAGTGGACGAGGGCAGAGAGAATTTCTAGTGCTGCAAAGCGTGATCCGACGCGGGATACGGGGGCGTCGATTCCCTACCGTCACCTCTTGCCTCATAGGTAGTTTGAGCGAAATATCATTTTGCTTAGAAATCAATGAATTTTGTTCATTTCAAATGAAAACATCTCACCTATCCAAGGACACCAAAAATTCTACCCCTTGTCACATTACTTTCGGAGGTATTAGCCAAAAAGTACCAGCCCTTTTACATAGGAAACGGCACGTGCATGCACTCCAAGAGACTTTATTTACAGAATGAGGTATTTCTAACAATTAGATGTAAAGAACAGCTTGTAGTTAGTATGTTTTCTCAACTATATTTTAAAATTAATCATATTGTCACCGCAGTAAATTCTTCGGGAACACAAGACACCATCCGTTTTGATGGAGTTTCAAACCCACCGCGCGAAATAAATGAGTCAAGTTATAGACTTATTTAGAAATTTTCATTTGATTACTTACAATTTCTGTCATATAAAACTATATTATTGCACGTTAATAATGCAATATATGTAATTGGTGTGTCCTAAAGCTGGTGAAATTAAAGCGTATAATTCGAATATGGTCTCTATTATGACTAGGGAACTATCTCGCTCGGAAAACCTTAAATTAAAAGTTTCTTTCAAACCGAGCACTCTTAACCGTTCGTTTGCCCCGTCTTTTCTTTCCCTCGCCCTCTTAGCCTCGTATTTTGACGAATGCGAGCCTTGAAGGCGGAGAGTTAAGTCGCCAATGGAAGGGAGGCAGAGTTGTTTCCTGGAATGAAGCGGGAGCGAAGCCTTTATTTAACATTCGTTTTGATCAGAAAGACTCTAATAATAGACCTTAACTTGGGCACTTCCTCTGGCGCCCACCAGGAGACAATGAAACAATGGACATTCATTAACTTTTCGATTATGTCGTAGGGAGAGATTAAGTATTCTTTATGAGTATGATCTTTTCGACTTTATGAAAGAGTATTCAATTTCATAATTGCTGGGAAAAAAGAATGTACTGAATTAATATGAGTAAATATTTGTCTTATATACATAAATAATTATCTTAAAAGCATCATTCAATGCCTTCTGTTTTGAAGGAGTTTCAAACGCACCGCGCAAAAAAAATGAGTCAAGTTAAAGACTTATTTAGATATTTTCATTTAATTAGTTACAATTTCTGTCATATAAAACTATACTATTGCACCATTAATAATGCAATATTAAATTGATATGTCCCACAGGTGGTGAAATTAATAAGTATAATTTGAATATGGTCTCTATTATGACTAGGGCACTATCTCGCTCGGAATACCTTAAGGCTTCAAATGACGAGAATGCAAATCCTGGGGCGGCAAACCAAGGCGAGGAGGGCGCGTGGGAGAAGGGGCTGGAGAGGGAGGGGAAGGAGAGGGAACGAGGGCCGAAAGAATTTACAGAGGGAAGACGCTAGGGAAACGGGAAGAGAAAGGATTGTTTGAGGAAAGGCTTGCGTCGCGGAAGAACTGTTTCCTCGGAGACGGGGGGGGGGGGTTCGATCCAAGGAGGTGAATTTCGGAGGTAAGCGTCCTAAGATGAGTGGAGGGGGAAGTAGAGAAATGGCTAGGGAGTTCAAGAAGGTCCCACTTTAAAATTTTAATTCATACACATTAATCATATTTCCCCGGTGGCGACAAATAATTTTCACAGGATTTTTAAAAAACTCCAGTTGTGAAGTCGTTTTCACTGCACAGAGTAGAAATAGATCAAGATTTACAGCTTGTAACACGTACTTCCTTCGTTCTTGTTCTACTTTGTATTTTGCCCCAGCTTTCTCGTCGGAAAAGAAAATACATGAAACGTAACAGGTTTAGAGACACGCTTGCAATTTACTTAACAAAATGAAATATTCAATTTACAGACAATTTAAATTATGAAAATAATTACTTATATCCTAAGGTCATGACCAACTGTATACTCTAATTTACACACAAATTTGGCACATGAATAATTATTCCTTCTTTTAAGTATATTGTCCAATTATTTGCCACACTTCTCCGCTTAAACTTTTCACAACATCCAGTCACAAACTTAATTCTTGGCCAATTAAAAACCCTTTGCCTTATGGCTTCTTGTATCTTATATGAAAATCAAAGTTTATAGTTACAACCCAATTATTCGACGACACAGGTTGGCTTGTCCCTCTGTGGTCTGGAAAATCCTCTCAGCGTGCGTAGTGTTCGTCCTTGGCGGGCCCTCAGCTCTTGGGTCTCGTCCTGTTGTAAGATCTCCCGTTCCTCTCCTTGATTTCAGCTCCTTTGTCAATTCTCCTTTTCTACGTGGGCTATGTCTCGCACGATGCCACACTCTGGAACTTTCCTCAGTCAAAACTTGCGTGCTGTCCTGGCACGACCGTACAATCCGACGGTTTTATCTATAAAAATCCCTGCGTGCTGTCCTGGCACGACCGTACACTCCGACGGTTTCCTCTACACTCCCAAGCTCCTTTTGTTGCCGACGCTTCCACTCCCTCGGTCTATTGTTTATTCTCAATTCACAATATGGTGGGCCCCTTATTGTTATAATAAGCCATGAGGTGGTAAAAGAAAAATGGCGAGGCCAGCGTTATGTTACAAGCTTATGTGTCATATTCTGTAAAATTACTGCGAATTTATGTCATTTAAAACTATACATTGGCACCATTTATATTACAATATTTAAACCCTTCTTCTTACAACTTTTGGAGTTAAACAAACAGGAAACAATTAAATTCCAATATGGTCTTCGTATAAATCTCGCTCAAGCCACATTAATTTTTCCACAAAGTCATTAAAAAATCATGTCGTGAAGAAGTAAAATTATTTGGAAAATTGAAAGAATACTCGCTTTTCGCAAGTGTTAGCAAGTAGGCTTCGCTGGTGCGCCCAACTGTTGACCACTAAGTTGGCACCACTCTTTCTACGTCTGCTGCATTACTTTACTCCAGCTGCTCGCTCATTGGTTCTTTTCTCCGATTTCTAAACCCTATAGTAAGATTGCCAACGCACCCACGCAAAAATTTCTTTAGAAATATCATCCCACGTTTAATCCAACGGCAATGACGATACCTGTTCTTTCATAACACCGTCCAATCACCATCAGAGATACAGGCATGAGGAGGAAGAGTTGAAAACATCAAAAGAAATCTCAATGGAGAAGATCGCTATAGAAAATGAAAAATACGGAAGGCCATCTTTTATAAATTATGATCATCACCGCAGAAGCCGGAAGAGGGAAAGACTTACTTCAAAGAATGGGTAATAAAAAGCATACATGCTTCATATCGGAGTAGCTACTGAATAGATTTCTGGAATATTCTTAAGCTTGATATAAAATCAAGTAAACCGGGATTACTTTTTTACAGAATGGACGTATTTTAAACTTTTTCTTCTTTCATATTTTAACTGTTTCAAAAACTCTTAAAATAAATTGAAAACACACATTTCAACTTCAGTACCCCATCCCAACAATTTTAAATAGGTTGAATAAAATTTGATAAATTCGTTCTTATATTTGTACTATTTTTGCCCCGTGTTTCGCGGTTACTTTAGAACACCCTTACTTCTTACTCCTGATAGCTTGATTTGTCTCTTGTACAAATTTAACCCCCAATATGAAAATAGCATTTATTAAAAAATATTTGTTCAGTGTTCTTGGTCCATTAACAGTTACTTTATTGAGTGAAATCTTCCCTCAAACAGCAGAAATTATCTTGACCTAAGTCAAGAAATATCATTAGAAGGATTGAGTTAAAAATAACCTATTTCACACTTCAGAGGACGCATCATACCCTTCGGTTAGGAATAATTCTGTCGAAAATCCACAAGGTGGCGTCACTCGCACCCGATCGAGGCGTTTTGGCGTCAGGTGTCTCTTACTCCAGGATAACCCTCGCACGAGGCAAAAGTTGTCGGTAACTTGTAGCCCAGTGTTCCGCACGTAAGTAAAAGGCAGCGCTGACATAAGGTCTATGAGAGAAGGCTGAACTATTTGCGTCACCGTCCGAGAACATCATGGCCGAAAACCATTCGGGTGGCTTCTCGAAAGATACCAATTACAGATTTCACCTTACAACCGTGACAGCTGTTAATTAGCATTCTGACATTGGGAGGATTGATACATCTCCGTTAGTTTAAGATATTTCAATAATAATATTAGTTTCTGTAAAAATATACCCTACATCTTGCCGTTTTCCCGATGGTTTAATGAAGCTCCGAGATAAATTTTTCATATTTCAGATACGAATCTCCCTTGGCAAAGGTCTATTCTTTATACTGTTAAAATTTCAAGTTGATGACGTAAGACTTGAACAAAAAATCTGGGGTCGGAAATCATCACAAATTCGACCGGTCGAACGGGTGTGACGCGTCGCCTTAAGGGAAATCAGGAAAGACGAATGGCACTCCGAAAATCAAAACTAGAGTTTTATTCTCTATATTGAAAAAAAGTTTCAGGTAATTGGTATCATTTTTTAGGATTAGCTTAAACAGTGTCTCAAGTAATTAAATGAATATCTCAGCGGCGAACGAACTCAGTCACTAAACTTACAGATCAAAAAAAATGAACCAAAATCTTTTTGTATGGTTTTATACCAATAAAACTAAAATAAATACAATATTGCTGAAAATATATTTTCAAATCACAGCCCTTGAAAGTAGGGAATAGAAAAGTTGACAATAAGACTGCACAGATACTTGTTTGAGTGCAAACTAGGACAAATGGAAATATGAAGAGCGAAGAGCTTGAATGAGTAAAAATTAGCTTAAGATCCAAGCATTCACCGTTTCATATCAACGGAACAAAACATTTTCCCCATCTACTGCTGTCAGTTTTTGGATTCTTTTAACAATACATCGTGGTCTAAATCATGGACTATCCTCCTCCTTTGGCCAGGTCCACCACTTCCCAGCTGTAGCCATGCATGTTACTTCATACTCACCCGCATCTTCCTTTATGACTCTCCCTGGACACCCACGTCCACTGTATAGAACTATGACGTACTCCTTTAACAAGGGTTTTATTATCCAAGAGAGGTAAATGTGGAGGGCTTCCGTTGATAACATGGAGCGATGTTCCCTCAGAAGATGCTGGGGACGTTGATGCTGGCTGTTGAAGAATGTCACGTCGGACCATTGGTAGCATGCTATTCTCTTTTTCAGAAAAGTTGAGAAATGTTGGGCTACCTTCACTCTTAGCATTCATCACACCAAAGAATTTTTCAGATCCTGAAAATTTGCTGTCATTTGTGGCAAGTCTGGCAACCTTACGTCTTCCTTTCTTCACTTTGGTTGCCTTACGTTAATTTTTATCCTTATTTTGTGCTGAAGTAACTTCGGCATCTTGAATATCATCTGCTGTTATTCCTTTTCCCGGAGGATTTATAGACTTTCTTTCACGCTCTTTTTGTGCCACAGATTCTGAGCGATTAGTGTTGAGGTGCTCAACGAAGCTGTCGCTTAACGCATTTCTGTAAGTAGGCTGTTGCGCCAACATTGAACCATACAGTCTGTCTTGCACCACATGTGGATTCAAAGGATAAATTCCGCATTTGCGTAATCCTGATTTCAAGTTTTCCGGGATCCTGTCCTGAAGATCGTTCAACACAGATTTGAGAAGTTTTGGGAATTGATCTTTAGGGATACTACCGCATTTTCTGCCCAATGGACTTTTTTTCCACTCAGTTAAAACTTTTCGCCATCGACATTTCGAAGGTCTGAAGGAGGCAACGTCAAGTGGCTGAAGAAGATCCGTTGCATTAGGAGCTAACGCCACAAAGGAGATGTCATTTTCACTACTTCGTAATTAAAATGAGAAGACAGCTTATCCCCCAAGACAACTGTCTTTCCTGGTTTTCTCCTTATCTCTGGCAAAAAGTGGTGATGGAACCAGTCGATGAAAATAAAAGAATCAATCCATCCACTTTTACTCCTATGGTATCTACAACGCGGCGGCCCTCCTTCAGTCCGTGTGTTACACACATTTTCCGCTTTGTAAATGACGCATGGTGGTATCAATTCTCCCCCTGCATTACCACACATCATCAAAATTGTGCTCGCTTTAGTGGCGTTCCTGATTGTTTCTGGATACTTGGTGCCTCTCTTTACTAAAACCTTTGTGTTACCAGGATCGTCGACGAAATTATTTTCATCAGAATTATATATGTTGCTGGGAGTTACCCCCTCCAACTCTCTCTCCAACTTTGAGAAAAACTCTTCAGTTGTGTGCTTGCTTACGCTTGCCCTGCTCAGTGATATGTTTCTTGCAATTCTATTGGATATAACTGCATGCATTTTCAAAAATAGTTCAACCCAGTCATTTCCAGGTGTATTATCTTTGAAAATAGGTACTTTTCGTCCTAGTTTTTGCAGGTAAGACTTCACAATTACCTTCAGGTCCTTTATGGTAACAGGGAAGCCGTACGTAGCAAGGGTAACAATATGAGCGCTGAGCTGATCCACTTCTTAGGGGCAAAAATACTGTTGGGCGGCCTGGCTTCTTTTTACGAGCTGAAATACCTTCTGGGTTTTGACGCCAAGCCTCCATATGGTTTATCAGTGTTTCTATCAGTATGCGGTACCTGAAAAGAACGCAAAATAAGAGTTAGAAACACATATCTAATATTAACTACAAAGTATCGCCTGAAAGTCACGATAGCGACATTGAAAAACTTACTTTTCAGCTGCGACTCGAATGGTTATTTGATTTTTCAAACATCCTTTAACTGACTCTTCAAGTGTTTGTGGGGAATAATTTTGGTAGGGACGTGCCCCTGGTTTGCGAATATATTTCCGTGACATTTTTAGCGTGGTTAGGCTGAAAAATAAAGTATTATTAATCATGTGCTAAAGTTACCCCTCAATCAGCGGTTAAAGAGAGGTGTAACAATGTTACCCCGTCAATGCACTGTATTATAATTACAATTTTTATTTGTAAAAATTATAAAATTTAGTTACATGAATGAAAAAGTCGGGATGACGGTCCTCATTCCGCGCGTAAATAGAATCAACCTCACCTTAGACACCGTCGCTGTCCGTTGTGGTCCGTTGAGTCTCACCAAATGAGGTTAAGACAATGTTTGTCGTCTCGCCAAAATCAGGGATGTGAGAGCGATGCGTGTAAATGTTACCAGTTGGCCACTTGGAAGATTTTATGGGATTTCAACTAAGTCTTCCAGTTCTCCCGGAGTGAAAATCGCCAAAAGAAGTACAGCCGAGCCATAGCCAAGCCCCCGCCAAACTAATTTTTTTTTCTAAAACGTGTTTTTATAAAGTACCCCGTGTTATCAAAGTAACCCCGGATTATCCGGGTATTAAAACCATTGAGGAAGATAAGGGACATGCTACATAATGTAAAAGGTTTAATAGAGACAAATTGAGTGTATGTACGAGTAAGATAAAGTAAACAACGTCTACAAGCAAATTAATTATAATTTTGCCACATTTGCTACATGGGCATAAAATTAGAGGAGAGAAATTCCATTGATAAATATTAGGTTTCGTAGTTTTTCAGCGGGTTTTATTAGTTGCAAGTAAATTTAAATATGTTATTGGGAAATGGAAATTATGATAGGCCTGGGTGTACTTAGAATTCATAGACGAATGGAGAGTACGAATGGATAGGATAAAGTATAGGACGTCCACAAGCTAGTAAATCGCTATTTTTCTACCATTTCTACGTAGGCATAAAATTCGAGATTGGGAATTCCCTTGATAAATGTTAAGTTCCGTATTTTTTCGTATCTTATCTCACCATACTAAGCTGAAGACCTATAAAACTATAATTAGACGCGTCCTCCTTTATGGAGCTGAAACCTGGATTTTAGAAAAAACACAGAGAAAAAATTTATTACCTTTGAGAGCAAAATCCTAAGTTAAATTTTTGGACCAACTAAGGAAGGCGACACATGGAGGATTAAACACAATCAGGAAATCAGAAGGCTTTCTAATGAGCCAGATATCGTGGCGGAAGCTAAAAGCAGAAGGCTAATATGGACCAGCCACATCATCAGAAGGGAAGGTTCAAGCACCCTATACCATATGAGGGAAGGAAACCCGAATGGAATAAGACCACGTGACAGGCCTAAACTGCGGTGGAAGGAGCAGGTGAAGGAAGACACGGCTAAGATAAGAACAACAGAAGAGCATGCGAATGACAGGAGGCAATGGAGGCACTACGTTGGTGAGGCCAAGTACCACCTTGGGTACACATGACCATAGGAGTAAGAGTATTTTTTCAGTAGGTTTTATTAGTTACTAGCTGAACTACCCGGCGTCGCTCGGGATCGGGATCATACTTCCTTCAAAACTCTTTATAAAAGAGGTGAGGAGTTAGTAAGTAGTTGTGATAACAGACTACATTTCAAGTAATTGTTTTATTTAATTAATATTTTCGTCTGCAGAGCATCTATACAATTGTGAGACAATAGGAAGTAAACAATGTGACAATATCTCCCATGAACAATAATAATTATAAGTCAAATGACTGAAATATTGACAGAATGATAAAAAATAACATGGTAAAATAAAAACAATGAAATTTGTAAAACTTGTTTAATATAGAGTAGAGAGACAATTTTTTGAAACCCTTTACTGTAATCATACTACCTGCACAGCCAGGCTAAAAGAACATTATAGTTAAGTACATAATTCGAGTACTTACTTGTTGAGTAGCTATTCAGAATTTCATTTTCGTTAATTAAGATTTGATTTAATGTTTATTTTTGTTTGTTTATTTGGTTGTCAAGGAAAATGCGTAAAAGAAAATCGATTGAAAAAGAGAGAAACTTCATTCTTTCGGGCATGATACCACTAATTTTAGTAGTATCATGCTTTCGGGTATGTGATAAAATAAATTTCAACTCACTATCTTTAGTTAAAGTTGTTTTAAAAAGCGAAATAATTAACCTTTGCTGCGCAAATCCCAATGCTTAGCATTCCTAATCGGCTCAACTAAGCAATATAAAATTCCAACAGCAATGACCGAAATCTGGTTGTCAAGCGAATATGGTATTGTTGATTTTACAGAAAAATATGTGTTTCTGCAGCTAAAAACGCTATTTTCAGTCAATTACGAAGTGAAAAGCATAATTTATTGAAAGAATTAAAAACTTCATTCTTTCAGACATTTCATAAAAAAATTCCAACTCTCTATCTTGAGCGGAAATAATTTAAAAAAGTAAAAAATGAAACCACTGCACAAAACTCGATACGTACCGCGAACCACCTAAGGGCCCCTTTTTGGGACCTTTATGGGCCCTGAGATCATTTTAAAGTAGCCTACAACTTTCCTCCTGCCTTGAGCTATTACTCGGCAAAATTTCAGCACGATAGGATTAAAACTGTAGTAATGCACTTACCCGTCGGGCGTTGTTGCGCGAAAAGTATTCGAAAGATTAAGAGGACCTTGGGGGGGGGGGGGGGCGAAATTTAAAAACATTTTATACCTAAAATCTTTGAAACCTTCGCAAGAGTGTACTCAACAACTTCTTAAAGTTTCTTGGCGATCGGATCAGCAGTGTAGTAATGTATACAGGACAGACAGACATACATTCGTTTATATATATATAGAAGATAAATAAATTAAAAGCTACTTATTGGAAATGGAAATTATGATAGACGTAAGTCTAATTTTGAGTTTTATGAGAGCGCTGTAAAGCTTACATTAAACATTTATCGGAATATTGAAAACGCCTACTTCGAGTTCAATTCTTTTTCCACGCCGCTGAGAGAGCAGAAATCGTTCACCTCTCACGATACTCCCATATTCGTGTTCGGGAAAATTGACGGCAGCGCCCTTAAAGGGGAAGTCTCTCGCCGTCTTATTCGAACAAACCCCTCTTTTCGCTCCCAGACGCTTTCCTGGAAACTAAACTCTTCTACCTTCGTGAGCAGGGAGACATTGCGGTGTTTTGACGGTGGCACATCAGGGAAATGAAATTTCGACATCTACATCTACACAACACCCGGAGAGCCGCCACATGGGCGTGTGGCAGGGGTTGGTAAGTCACCAGCCGTAAAGATGTAACATTTTTGGGAGGTGAAATGGTGACTTGAATTATGGGAGTGTATTTAGAAGAGCTGTTTTTACTATGGTCGGTTATTGTGGGCGGAAAAAACGAGTTTTTGTACCTATCTGTTCGGTAGAGTATCTTTCTTATTTTATCGCATCTGTCAGATCTATAAATTCAGTGAGGCGTCATGATAATATTCTCTGCGTCGCTCTAAAACACACCAGTTCTGAATATTTCAAGCAGCCTAAGCCTAGCGTGCAGCCTCCGAGTCTCTAGGGGTTCCCACTTCAATCCCTCCAACAGTTTGTGTAACACAATATGTTCGTTCGTAGCCGTTTTTGACGGAGTGTGCTGCTTTTCTTTGTACTCTGTTAACTTTGTTGGTTAAATCTTTATGACCAGGGTCCAAAATGCTCGCGGCGTATTCGAGGTGTGAGACATTGATCGACCGGGCTATTCTCTCCAGAACAGCATGAGAGCGATATCATACGGTAACAACTGATACCATGGAGCATGATAAAATATGCGATGTCAGGCTACATCTCGATATATGAAATGCGATACTACTTAAATGCATAATACCCGGTTTTAGAAAGTGCGATTTTCGTTAACTGCAGGATGACACAGCCTTTACGTTAACTCGATGCTAACAGAGAGCTTTAGTTCGACGTTAATTGTGATTTCGGTATTAGTGTACTTCATCAGCCTACTGGTTTACTAACGTGAGCAATTTCGATGGAAAAATGCGCCAATTACAGTTTTCTTACAGGGAAAATGTACTTTAAATATTAAATTAGTGAAAAAATGACTATAATTTATGAAATAGGGTATCAGGGATATTTACGCAATACTTTATCAGCCACCTCAGTGGTTCGTGGCTGCGGGAAGATATATCTACAGCATACCGGCAAAAAGACAACTACTGTGTTCGAAGAAGGTCGGACTACGAAAAAGCAACAGAACGAGAAAACGTTCATGTGGAGACAGGCACTTCATGGAGCGGAAACATGGATCACTGGAAAGGTAGACCTGAAAAGTCAACAAGCCTTCGAAACCTTGGGTTGTAGGAGGATGCTGAAGATCAAATGGACGGATGAAATAAGAATTGAAGGTTGTATGTGAAAGAGTAGGAGAGGAAAGTGGAACACGATACACGTAATTGGTCCCGGATGGATTGGGTACACCTGGAGATAAAATGCGTTTATGAAGAATGCGGGTGAAGATGAAGGGATGAATCCCAAAATGAAGGCCAAGGAATATGAAGGGAAAATATGCATACGTGAAAAGGGAACAATAAGTATATAAGAAAATCAACGAGAAAGTAAGGCAACTATCATTAGACAGCAAAGGAATGCAGGGCTACAGTAATCCAATCTCAGGATTGAACGACCAATAACGATAATGGTTGATCTGACAGGAGGTGAAGTTCCAGAAACATGTATTACAACCATATATATACTTCAAATGATCTAGAAACCATCTTAATGTAGTATGTAACTTCATAAATGTGATGTAAAGATATCCCGGGTATCGGGTTGGTGTGGTGGCTAGAGTACTGGCTAACCACACGGACGGCCAGGGTTCAAATCCCTTGCAGTGGAGGACGTTTTTCAGAGGAAACCCGATCCCTACTCTAGTGTCTTGTGAAGGACGCTTAAGTGCAGTAATCCGTCTGTCGGATGAGACGTTAAACCGTGGTCCCCTTGGCGCCTTTAGCTAGGAGCAGGCTAATGCCGACGCCGGGTTTCTATCCACCCTCCCTCCCTTACCTATCCCCTATGGCGCACATGACCTTAGCCGTTGGTCGCCTCCACAAATATCCAATCCAATCCGATATCCTGTGATGTGCGATATCGCGCAATGTACGATTTCTTCGACAACGATATCACACGATGAACGATATCACCATAATTATAGTGAACTTCGCCTTTGAAAAATATTATCGCACGGCCTAATTGAAATAAAAATATTGGCCAGAGCTACCACAGTACTCTTTTTAAAAAATGAGTATTCCATCGCGCAAAAGGGGAAGTAAGAGAATTTTATTCGGGGAGCATTTCTACGTCTTCTTCCGCCGTCCGCCGTCTCCTTCCGGATAAAAGTGAGCTCTCTGCGTCGCCGCTGCTTCGAGATATTGTGCACCACATTCGCCTGCGACGGAACGAGAGAAAAGAGTCCAAATGGGAGAGAGGAAGAAGGGAAAAGGGAGGGAACATGGCGAGAGCCATGAATAGAGCGGGGGTAGGAGGGGAGACGCGGAGTCGGTTTTCTTGAAAATACTCTCCCAGGGAGCAATATAACTACCACCCTACCTCCCGCCCTACCCTGCCTCACCCCTTACTCCTTAACCTCCCTCCCCCCGTGAGGCTGGATAGCGACGCGGAGTGATAGGGCGCGGAACTATGAGAGCCAGGTTCCATAACATGCTGACCCCTTAAGGTAGCTTGAGCGAAAAATCGTTTTACCTATAAATCAATGAGTTTGATCTCATTATAAAGAAAAATATATCACCTTTCCATTGAAACCAAAAATTCAACCCCTTACCACATTACTTTCCGAGATATTTGCCAAAAAAAATACCATCCCTTATACGTGGGAAATGGTACGGGTAAACACTCCAGAGGGGCCTTTTTTAACAAATGAGGAATTTAAAACACCTAGATTTCATCAAAAAATCAAGCGTTTAGTTTTTTTTATGTTTTATTGCCTATTTTTTTAAATTAATCATATTGTCACCGCATCAAAATTCTTCGAGACCACAAAAAACCTTCCGTTTTGAAGGAGTTTCAAATGTGCCGCGTGAAAAATATGAGTCAAGTTCAAGATTTATTTAATTACTTACAATTTTTGTCATGTAAAACTATATCATTGCACCATTAACAATGCAATATTTAATTCTTGTGTCCCTCATTGGTGAAATTAAAACGTAGGTACAATTCGAATATGGTCTCTTTTATGATTAGGGAACTATCTCACTCCCACTACCTTAAGGTAGCTTGGGCGAAATATCATTTCACTTACCAATCAATATATTTAGTCTGATATTAATGAAAACATGTAACCCTTTAAAAGGTGCCAAAATATTAGCCCCCATAAAACTACTTTCCGAGGTGTTTGCCGAAAAATATCAGCTATTTTACATGGGAAGTGGTACGTTTATGCACTTCAGAGAGACATTATTCAAAAATGAGGAATTTCTAACACCATGACGTCGTCAAAAATACTAACAGCGCGTAGTTTTAATGTCTTCTGAACCAGTTTTGAAAATAAACTATACCGTCACCGCATAAATTAATTCATAAACGCAAAAAAAAACCTTCAGTCGTGAAGGAGTTTTAAATGTACCGCGCGAAAAAAGTAGTCAAGTTAAAGACTTAAAGAGATATTCTTATTTCATGTCTTAGAACTCCAGTCGTATAGATGTATAATATTCACCATTAATAATGCAATCTTTAATTCATGCTTTCTACAGCTACTGAAAATAAAACGCATAATTGGAATACAGTCTCCACAATGACTAAGGAACTACATTGTTCAAACTACCTTAAAGAGTTTACACCAAGACTGGTTGAGCCAAAACCATTGGGGTATATGGAGAGGGCAGTTTCTATGCTGGCCAATTGTATGTAACTGCATAAACATTCGTTTACGCTGAATGTAGGTGAAGGAAAAGGGAAAAATAAAGGGGAAAGTCCCAAAAGAAAGGTCAAAGTATCTATATCTACATAATACCCTGCGAGCCGCCGCATGGCCGTGTGGCAGGGGGTGTTAGGTCACCAGCCGAGTTAAGATGTAAGTTTTTTGGAGATATAATGGTCACATGTATTATATAAGTGTATTTAGTGGAGCTCAATTTTTATTGTGGTCACTTGTTGTGCGCGGGAAGAACGAGTTTTGGTACCTATCTGTTCGGCAGTGTATCTCTCTTATTTTGTCGCATCTGTCAGACCTAGAGATATAGTGAGGAGTCTTGATAATTTTTTTTTTATTTATTTATTTATCTTCACTACCCCAAATACAGCACAATTGGCCAATTTACGTCGGGTGAATAACAGTAACAACGTACGTGACACAGACACCCATGTCCTGGGCAGAAAATATTTTACCCAGGCGGGACTCGAACCCGCGACCCTAGGGTTGGCAGGCGAGGACTTTACCCCGCCGCCACCGGGGCCGACGAGGAATATTCACTGTGTTGCTCTGAAACACACTAGGACTGAATTTCTCAAGCAACCTAAGCCTAGCATGTAGCCTCAGAGTCTCTAGGGGCTCCCACCTTAATCCCTCTAAATGTTGTGAGACATTTATTGTTGTTGTTTTAACGAAGCGGGCACTTTTCTTTGTATTTTATTAATTTTTTTTGATAATTAGGATAGATGCATAGGGCACATATAGAAATAGTTGAATACATAAGAAGAGCTACAAGGAAGTAAGGGAACTTAAATTAGGATTATAATAATTTGTCCGACTATAAATACTGTTCAAAGTAACCACAAATCCCTTTTTGAAAAAGTGATTGCATTCGTCAGGTACTGGAAGAAATAAGGGAACTATCATTAGACAGGGAAGGATGGGGAGCCGCATTTAACCAATCTTAACACTTTGAGTGCGGCATGACGTGATATTACGTCATGGTTTCTTTACGCCGGTACTTATGACGTTATATGACGTCAAGGGTACCGTGAGTATTCTAGCTTTCACTAGGGAACTTTCACTAGGCCCCCTAGTGAAAGCTGGAACACTCACGGTGCCATTGACGTGATATCACGTCATCAGTACCAGCGTAAAGACAACAATGACGAGATATCACGTCATCAGTACCAGCGTAAAGATGACCATGACGAGATATCACGTCATCAGTACCAGAGTAAAGATAACAATGACGAGATATCACGTCATCAGTACCAGCGTAAAGACAACAATGACGAGATATCACGTCATCATTACCAGCGTAAAGACAACAATGACGAGATATCACGTCATCATTACCAGCGTAAAGACAACAATGACGAGATATCACGTCATCATTACCAGCGTAAAGACAACAATGACGAGATATCACGTCATCAGTACCAGCGTAAAGATGACCATGACGAGATATTACTTCATGTCGTACTAAAAGGGTTAGGATTGAACGAATCCCTCCAAATTCGAAGTGTAGGAAGCTGTATATACTGGAGCATAAAAGTTGAAGCCAGTCCGCCATCTTCGTTGACCCTTATTTTCCTGTAGCGCATGCAGGCTAGCGAACTGATTTTCAATTTTACGATATTTTCCACCAATAACTTACTAAAAAATCAGCATGCACCCACTTATTTAATTTGTATTCTCCTTGCGTTTATTGCTCATTTATAATCCGCATTCCCGCTGAAAACTAGGGCGAAATTTAGTAGAATCCATAGCACTAAGAAACCAATGTATATTTGATGAGTTACTTGCCTTAAATTTCAAACAGATTAACTTTACAGCCTCAGGCGTCACTTCGTGGAAGTATTTTATACATAAATCCACATTTAAAGAACCGTTGTACTTTTCAACTAATATTTAAATATGGATACCAACTCACAATTTGCCAAAAAACTGCTCTGGATAATAATCACGTAAGTGATTTTATCCCAAAAATTTAACATGTCCTACCAAAAGGTTTAAAGATGGATGCATTGCAGCAAATGGAAATTGTCGGAGAATCAAGCAACCTTTGCAACGAGTTTCTTTTTCCGCACCCCTCCCTTTCCTTTTCGAAAATATTTCCCTTTTTACAAGCTTCTAATCTATATTCCCCTCCCTTTCCAACCAAAAATTAGTTTGTTCTCCAACCCCCTCCGCCCTCCAGCTTATTAAAGTTGGTTACCATCGTGACTATCAATAAATAACATGTAAACAATTGTACCTGACGATTCAGTAAGCTGCGAAACGCGTAGTACATTAATACATATTAGTGGAAAAATACAAGGATTGTTTTAACCCTTTGAGTGCGGCATGACGTGATATCACGTCATGGTTTTCTAACGCTGGTGCCGATGACGTGGTATCACGTCATGGGTACCGTGAGTGTTGCTGCTTTCACTAGGGGGCCTGGTGAAAGTTCCCGAGTGAAAGCTGGAACACTCACCGTAACCTTGACGTGCTATAACGTCATCAGCACCAGCGTAAAGACATCCATGACGTGATAGCACGTCATGCCGCACTCGAAGGGTTAATGTGGGTTCAAGTTTCGCACAGATGGTTGATATTCTTGCTTTAAATTTGTCCATTTCGTCGTTTTATCTATAGGAAAGTAAGGAAAGAGTAGGATAAAACAATACGGTTGTTATCTCGGTTAAACACCATATTCCCTATTCCCCTCAATTTAACCCCCATCACTTGATATTGGAGGTAAAAAAAATTTTTGAGACGTAAAATTAAAAGGCATCTAACATCTGCACAACTTACTTGAGTGTGTACTTAATAAAATCAGCTCATTGTTGAATTTAAGCGATCCAAAGGGACGGAAAAGTGACAATTTTGCCGGAATTGAGATTTTACCCCTTCTTTATTGCTCTGTACATCCTATGCTATTGGACGTGGAAACAAAGTTAACTGTTAATTCTAGTAGGAAATTTTATCTTCAACAAGAATAAATACTAAGAAAATTTGGCTACAATGCACCGTTTAGGAGTTATAAACGAAAAACTGGAAAATGTTCCGTATTTTGATTGTTTTTTTCAAGATGGTGGAAAACGTAGAGGGGTGGGATTGGCGAAAACTGGGGTTATTTGCACACAAACCATCTCGAACAACATATAAAAAAATTAGAACTACCTGATTTAATGTAGGGTTGGACCTCTCTAGCGACTGGACTACTAGCTCAAAATAAATATTCGACAAATCGTACAGAAATGGCGAGGTTCGCTATAAACGTCTAACTTCTAATAATGTAGATTCTTAGAGGTATGTTGAAGATAACCTTTGTTATAAGAAATTTAGTACTCGAAATTTGCGGTTTCTCACAACGCGTTATGTAATAACGGTCGATTTTTAATGAGTCATATCTCGCCAATCTTGCGGTAATTCGATTCCAAATTGAACTCCAGATCTCTAGTTTTATGAAAAAGTTTATCCCACATTATCATAATTTCTTGAATAGTTAGATTTGACTAAGAAGTAACTTAAACTGCATCATATTTTCGTCGTTTTTCTATGGTTTATTGTGATTTAGAGAGAGTGAAGTTTATAGATTCATCTTGCGTGGAGTATGTGAGTGAACTAACTCGCCCGGAGCGGGGTTAAGGTAGTCCGAGCGAGATAGTTCCCTAGTCATGATAGAGAAAATATTCGAATTATACGTCTCAATTTCACCAGCTGTGGGACACCTCAATTAAATATTGCATTATCAATGGTGCATTAATATAGTTTTATACGACAGAAATTGTAAGTAATTAAATGAAACTATCTAAATAAGTCTTTAACTTGACTCATTTTTTTCGCGCGGTGCGTTTGAAACTTCTTCAAAACATGATGGTTTTTTTTGTGATACCCATGAGCCCTTTGCGGTGAAAATATGATTAATTTTCATAATTAGTTGAGAATACAATCTACACACTGTTCGTTTTTTTACGACACTTAAGTGTTAGAAATTCCTCATTTTGTTAAAATACGTCTCTCTGGAGTGCACACACGTACCATTTCCCTTGTAAAAAAGGCCTGGTATTTTTTGGCAAATATCTCCGAAAGTAATGCCGTAAGGGGTAGAATTTTTAGTATCTAGATGTACGGTGGAGTAATAGGGTCTTTTTGAAGTGAAATAGATGGTCATTTGTGAGGCTATGTTCCACTACCGCCGCCAGGTTAAACACTGTGTAACTTGTTGTGAAGCCCGAGAAAACTTCATTAATACGATTCGCCAGGAAAATTTGAAATCTTATATTACCTTACTGAGATGATTTTCTTTAAAACGAGACCAAATTCACTGATTTCTAGGTAAAATGATATTTCGTTCAAACTACCTTAATATGTTAATTAAGCTTTCTCGAGCTTCACACCAGGTTACACAGTGTTTAACTACCAACGTTTCTGTGGCCTAGTCCGCCACCGTCATCAATGCACAAACTGACATTTTTAAATACCAGCAAATTAATTTTTTCGGTATTAACTAATCGTTGCTGTTTACGCCGATTGTTGTTTGTTTCTCTTTCCTTAAGTAAGTTAAGGATAGGCTTCCAGGCGGAACTCAAGGCAAAATGGGTGTCACGATTGACGTTGTAGCTCTCCAATTTAATCTCCATAGGTGAGTCTATCCCAATATCTATATGTTCGGTGGAGTAATTGGGTCTTTTTGAAGTGAAAGAGATGGTCATTTGTGAGGCTATGTTCCGCTACCGCCGCCAGGTTAAACACAGTGTAACCTGGTGTGAAGCCAGAGAAAACTTCATCAATACGATTCGCCGGGAAAATTTGAAATCTTATATTACCTTACTGTGATATAGAGAGAGTGAATCTAATAAGTTCAGCCTGCTTGGGGTATGCGAGTGAACTAACTCGCGAACGGAGCGGGGTTAAGAGGCGAGAGGTGACGGTAGGGAATAAGCAGAGTCGACGCCTCAGTATCCCGTGTCGCATCACGCTTTTCAGCTTGTCTTTCAATCCGTCTCCAGTCGAGGGAGGCCGCTGCCGCCTAAAGTATAATGCCTTACCCCCCCCCACCTCCTCCCGCCCCCTCCCACCAACAACCCTCCTACCCGGCCGCCTCTTTTCATGCCTCGCGCGCCGTCGCCGCTACCTCTAAAGATCTTTCAGTGAGGCGGGATTTCGTTAAATAAAAAAAATAAAAAAAACTCCCTCCGTAATGAGGAATAAGGCGCCATCGAGTGAGAGCGAATTGGATGAAAGCTCCCTCACCCGCCCAAAAAAAGCCACCCCCCCCTGTTTTTCTATGCTTTTGAGGCGAATTCTCGCGAGAGCGTCTCGACTGAACGGGAAATCCGAGCCTGGACGACTTTGTCACGTAGCTGCGAAGAAAACTTCCGCGGTTCAGAGGAGAATTCTCCAGTACCCACCTGCCTGCCTGCCTATTCACGACGTCCTCTTTAGGTCTTATTAAAAAAAAAAAAGGCAGAGCTTTGGCATTCAATACCTCAGAGCCGAAATTCGAGCGTGAAAATGTGGTAATCCAAGAAGCGTCTTTTTTTTTTTTAAGTTCTATTTTCAAGCATTCCGAAAAAAAACACGTTCTCACCTACGTTATTTGCTCCTGTGACACGTAAATAGCGACTGGAAATCGCAGGATTCGCGGCATTAATTCACTGGACGAATACGACGCAGTATGCTTTGAAAAGAGTGAGTAAATTTAACGGACTAAAGGGGTGTGAATAATCTCTTCTGGAGGATTATTACTCTGGGAATTTAAAAGTGTATTCATAGTTTACGATTATAACGGTAATTCTTTATATTTGAGTACGCACTATTTTATTTATCTCTAGACTAATTTCACTTATTAAGAGAATCATTTAGAGACGGAGTTTATAGAGTAATTTACATGTAATGCATGCAATATACTGACCTGAGTGAAAGCTCACAGCCCCCATGAGAATTTAATCCCTACGAAATCATGAGTAAAAATCCGATTTACGAGCGCGAGCGGCCAAGTATTAATGTCAGCAAATTATTGACTGCCAACATGTCTACTGAGTTTTATTATTTTTACAAATTGACTCAACTCACAGACACAGATTAATAAATAAAATGATAAATGATATTGAATATAAAATAATTATATCAATAAAATAATTAAGAAATTAATAGATATTTTTATTTATATAACTAGCTTATCTTGTTGGCGTCTGTTTTTAGTTACCAAGTGATGTGTACACAAACTTGCTCTCCATCACAACTCAAATATTTTTCTTTTTTGATTTTTAATTAACGTTTTGATAATTAACGTAATACTTCAAAAATGTTAAAATTGGACATTTTTGGTGAAAAAATGTTCAAAAAACATCAAAAAATGTTTAGTCATAGAGAAACTGTATCTAGAGCATTTTAAGAAATGTATTTTCAAGCTGAAATTGGCTCCATGATAATCTCCTCAAACAGTGCAGAGAGTACTACATTTTTGTAATCATAATAGTACTCTATTTTGAATTCTTGTCCACGGTTCAAGCAGCTTCAAACTCTACAACATTAAGATGAATTGTCTTACACCAGTATTAGAGGAATTGAAATGAAAGATTAATAAACTATCTTTTTCCTGTTCATCGGGCATTTGCATATGCTTTCTATCAGTACAATGGCAATCCAAAACAAAAAGGATTCCGCATCATCAGCTTCTCACCTCCGAGTATTGACTCCATATTTCTCCCCGGCACACTTCTCCCCCAAATGAAAAACACCTTTTCCGTATTTACTAGTTTACCGTATCTCCGTTCACCCGATCACATCCGTCATTCACCTTTTACCACCATCTCCTCCTCGTCTGCTCCACGTATTCCACTGCGCCGTAAAACTCTATACATGGCCAAGGTTCGTTTTTTGGTGCGGTTTTCCCTGTGTCAAGTTGACAATACGTACGTTTCTATCGTGCGTTTCATTAAACACGAGTTTCAAGATAATATGGAGGATATCATACTTGCAACTGAGACACAATGTGTTCGTGAAGAAAATGACTGGAGGTAAAATAATGGAATAAGTCCCCAGAGGAAGACCCAGGAATAAGTTCGTGGACCAAATAAAAAGGAAAGTACATAGGAAGAGATACCAGGAGGTAAGGGAACTAGCCTTAGATAAGGAACGGTTGAGGGCTGCAGTCAACCAATCTTATTTATATTCATTTATACTCTCAACCCCGAAAACAGCACAACTAAGGCCTTTAACATCGGGTGTTTTAACATTAGCAATAGACGAACACACACACTCACGTCCTGGGCAGATAATATTCTACCCAGGCGGGACTCGAACCCGCGACCTTCGGGTTAGCAGGTGAGGACTTTACCCCACCGCCACGGGGGCCGTCAACCTTAGGATTGAACAGCCAATGAATGAATGAATCACAAGTTAACCTCACTCTAAGTCTCAAGGATTGATAAGAGCAACATAATAAGAGACTTATGGCCGATCTGATGGGCATAATAGTTCCTTCTTCCCACGTAAATTTGTGACTATATCAGTAACAAATCGATATAACAATACAACATGTTAAAATGTAGTCCCAACTTTATATTTACCAAGTGACCACGGTTAAAATGACAGGAGAAAGTACAGTAAAATTAAACATAGGAGTTAGACAAAGATGCATCCTATCACTGATCCTATTCTCGTTATAGCCAAAGACGAAGTCCAATTAGCTCAAGGATTGGGAATGAAAAGAAATAAGTCGGTTGGGGGATAAATCAACATGTTTGTTATGCTCACGATGTTGCTCTCATGTTAGAGAAACCCGAAGAACTTCAAACATTCTTGAGCAAAATGGATTGAAAACTGCAAGCATACGACATCAATCTTGGAGGTAGATTTCTCGGGTTTCCATCCGGGTCAAAGGAGTTATCTCCGACATGTTTCGGCAGCTTACTCCGTCTTTAAAGACTTCATCCCTGAAGACGGTAGCGGAGGAAGCTGCCGAAACATGTCGGAGATAGCTCCTTTGACCCGGATGGAAACCCGAGAAATCTACCTCCATAGCATTCACCGGGAAAGCCTGAAATCTTTCACCGACATGAATCTTGGCTGAAAGAATGTAATTACCATAAAATATGGGATAGAAAAACTGAATTTAAGCATTACACTAGGTAGCAGTAGAGATGCTTAAACAATTGGAATCCTTCACCTACTTAGCCTTGAAAGCTGGATGACTTGGAAAGGAAGAAGTTTGACGGATATCTCACAAAGAACAGCTCCCGCTAAGAAAACATTAATGATAAAAACATAGCTGTCACGTTCAAATAAATAGAATCGCCGATAAGAAATACGTAACTGATATCATTTGTGAGGAGTATCGCAATACATGGTGCAGAGAAATGAACCTTTTGAAAACTGGAGCGGAAGAGAATGTAGATTTTCAATACTTGGTGTTGGAGGCGGATAGGAATTGGATGGATAGGACCAGAAACGAAGAGGTGCAGAAAAGAATAGAAGAGGAGGAATCCAAAAAAAGTCACCATTAGGAGCACCTTTTATAGATGAGCAGCCCACTTTTTAAGACGCAATGATTTTGTGATGAACATAACTGAATGGAGAGCCTCAAAATGAAGACCAAGGGACAACAGATAAATGCGCAAATGCCAACTCAGACGAGGTATGGAACAGATGACCTAAAAATACATATAGGAGTTAGCAAGGGACAGGGTAATATGATAGGCTATTGGCAACCAGTCATAGGATATAATGAATAATCCGAAACAAACCCATCAACCAGCATTTCGCAGCGAGCCACAATATGTCATCGTCACTTATCAGGACGACGACAGAGTAAGCTTTCGGAAGGTCGGTCGTAGAGCTTCCAACCCGGATCGAATCCCAAGAGACATTGATCCACTCAATACACATGGAAAGCTTAGAATCATTCACCATTACTGCGATTGGTAAGAGGGTTTTTGCGTAAAGGGCACTCCAAACTACTTTTTTTAAAGTCTTCGATGGTATGAACATACTGTATTGATTTGAGATGAGGGCCATTTAAGAGAATCTATTGGATATGTTTCTATCTAAATTAATCCAGTACTTTCACTAATTTCTCTCCATGCTCCCCAAAAATTTAGTTTTATTACCGTTAATATATATATATATATATATATGTGTGTGTGTGTGTCCGTCTTTAGAGCGCTTGCTTGCGCTTTACGGCATCCAATTTCCAGGCCTCTCTGTTTTCCCAATCTCCTTCTTGCAGGTTTCTCTCCGCCATGGCTTTGGTTATTTCGCTTCTCCATGAGTTAGGTGGTCTTCCTCTCTTTCTCCTTTTATAGGGTTTCCACTCCATGATGGTGCGGGGCAGTCTTTCTTTGAGCATCCTCTGAATATGTCCGTACCACAGCAGTTGTTTTGACTTGATTTCGTCCAGAATGGTTGTTGTCATTTTCATAATTTCTCGAATTCTCTCATTTCTTACTCTATCAAGCCTGGATTTTCCGTCTGCCCTTCTGAGGAAGTCCATTTCTGTAGCTAAAAGTTTCTTTTCGTCACTCACATTCATTTGCCATATTTCACTCCCATATGTAAGTATGCTTTTAAATATGGTGTTGTATATGTATCTTTTATTTCTATTTGATATATCTTTGCTCCATAGTATTGAATTTAACATATTAATGGTTGTTCTACCTTTATTAATCCTATCTTTAATCGTTTCTGCGCTCTTTCCACTGCTGTGTATTTTTATGCCTAAATAGTCATATGAATCACAGGCCTCTACTATTTCATTGCTATCCTCTAGCACAATGTCTTCATTTTTTCCTCCAATACACATATACTTAGTTTTGCGCGTGTTGATATCCAATCCCCATGCACTATACGCTTCTTTTAGCTTTGAAGAAGTTTTGGCGTTAATATATATACTTCAATATTCAAAAGATCCTTTACATATATATTGCGCGCTGTAATTTCTTAAAAAGAGCCACACAAAAATATATTTAGCCACAAATAATGCCAAAGGCTTGGTTTTTTCAGTTGAGAGACTTAAATTAATCTAAAACAAATTATTTTTATATAATTCTACTCAAGTTGAGTACATTTTCAATGGCACTTACTGTTTCCTATGATTTGTTCAATCAAGGGCCACTAGATATCAATTATATTCTTAGCTATGTAACTCTAAGCTACTGATATGATATGGCTGTGGGAACTCTGATATGGCTGTGGGAGCTTCAATTTGGAATCTCCTTCGAAGTTTCCTAAATCTCAAATTGAGGTATATGTTAATGTTTATATTTATTATGACTGTAAACATAGATGAAATATATGAACTTCTCATACTTCAACGATGCATATGACGAAAATTATTCACAAGAGCTCACATACGTAGCTTATATGAACATGCGTCCACAACAGATTTTGATAATTGAATGTCGAGAGTGAAACACTGAATGTACTTATTGCTTTTTATAATAATGCAAGTTTCTCTTTAAAGGTGAAATTAGAGTAAAATATCATTTTACCTAGATATCAATGAGTTTGGTCTCATTTTAAATAAAAACATCTCACCCTTCTAATGACACCAAAACTTCAATGCCTTACCACATTGCTTTCGGAGTTATTTGCCAAAATATAACAGCCATTTTGCATGGTAAATGGTACGTGTATGCACTCTATAGAGACATTATTTACATTAGGTTGGAAATTATAACACTTAGATGTCGTAAAAAAACTACAGGCGTGTAGTTTGTATGTAATCTCAACTATTTTTGAAAATTAATCATATTGTCACCGCAATAGGTTCTTGGGTATCACAAAAAAACCTTCCTGTTTTGAAGGATTTTCAAACGCACCGCGCGAAAAAAATGAGTCAAGTTAAAGACTTATTTAGAAATTTTCATTTAATTACTTACTATTTCTATCATATGAAACCATATTTTTGCTCCATTAATAATGCAATAGTTAATTCATGTGTCCTACAGCTGGTGAAATTAAAACGCATAATTCATAAATGGCCTCTATTATGACTAGGGAACTATCTCGTTCGGACTACCTTAAGAGAGCAATTACCTCTCCGGCTTTTTACTTTCCACTTTCCTACGCAGCAATTCAAAATATCGTCAGAAACAGTTTAAACTGAGTGGAATGCAACGCGCAAAGTTTTTATTCATACGCCGTTCAGTTCGCGCGAAGCCGCGCTGAGCGAACTGAACGGCGTACGAATAAATACGTCCTGCCTGACGCCAGCCAGCGTTAGAGAAGGATGGTGAATGTACATATAAACAGGCGCCCGAGCCTAACACGATCCTTCTCACCCAGGATCCGCTGTTCCGCCTCTTGTCGAAACAACGAGACCAGGAAGCGCTGCAGCTGTCCAAGGAAATCCGTAAACACGCCCGCGAAGTTATTTCCGCGATCGCGCTCCGCAGCGAGGAAATAAAAAGTCTCGCGCTGAACTCACACGGGAGGCAAGTTGAATAGACCGAGGCGCAAAACAAGCGAGTCTTTGAATGTCCGTTCCCACCTACCTGCCTTCAAACCCTCCTTTTCTCTATCTCTCTCTCTGTCTCCCTCTCAATGCTTTCATTCCTTTCCTCAACTCTATCCCTCTCTCTCTCTCCAAGTCTTCATATTTTCCGGGAAAAAAATAAGCGAGAAAACTTTACAAAAATTAACAAAAAAATTAATTCAATTTTCAGCACCTTTTATGCCCAAGTTGCGTGATGAAATTGGTCGCCTGCTTGCTTCCTCGTGGACACATGAAAGGAAGGACGGAAGGCTTGGCTTCCGTGCTAATAGAAAGGATTTCTGCTACTTTTCTCGTTTTTTCTTCAGTCTTTCCTCACTCCCTCGATGTCTGCACGAGGAGGCGTAAAAAAGTGGGAAGAGACATTATTTAATTACTTTAAGCGAAAAAAAATATACATCTGAAGGATATTTTTTTCTCTGAGGTGGGCATTAATTAATCCTCTAACTTCCGGGTGGCCATGTATTTCGTCACACTGGTATTCCGGCATCATATTCATTGAAACATATATTTAACATAAGATAGTATCAAACAGCAACATTGATTCGACAATCGATTTTTTTTGTTTGTTCTGTTTTGTTTTGATTGAAAGCCTTTAATTAATTGAAGTTAAATTATTTTAACATAAGCCTACTCATTTTGAGTACTTTTTCAGTGGAAATTACAGCATCCTATGAATCATTCACTCAAGGGCCACTTGATGTTTTATATTCTTAGCTATGTAACTCTGATATGGCAGAGGGAGCTTCAATGTGGAATCTCCTTCGAAGTTTCAAAAGCTCAAATTGATGGTTTTGTTAGTATCTATATTTATTTAAGACTGAAAACATAGATAAAACACATTTCCTTCTCATATTTTAATTATGCACATGACGAAAATTATCCACAAGAACTCACATACGTAACCTATATATCTATACACATATATGCGTCCACAACAGATTTTGAAGATTGAATGTCGAGAGTGAAACACTGATAGTACTCACTGCTTTTAAATAATTCAAGTTTCTCTTTTTAACAGAGCAATTAACTCTCCAGCTATCTACTTTCCGCTTTCCCATGCAGCAATACAAAATATCGTCGGAGGCATTTTACACTGAGTGGAACGCAACGCGGACCATGTTGCCACAAAGCCGTGCGGCGAGAACTGAACGGCGTATGAACAAAACGGCGCTTTGTCTTGATTTTGTTTTTTTTTGCGTCTGATGATGACAATTTAGTCATTGAAACGCGTTGTACCAATAAAACAGTAAGTGGAAATTACAAAATTTCTTTCATTATTCACAAATATGATCCACAACATCTCGCCAGATACTGTTGAGTGTATCCTGATTTGACAACTTGAATCCATATTAAAACAATCATTGTCCTTTTCCACTAATATTTATTAATGTGCAACGCGTTTTGCAGCAGCTTGCTTCATCCTCAGGTACAATTGTTTACATGTTAATTACTGATAGTTTCTATAGTAGCCAACGCCAATAAGCTGGGGAGGGGGTTTGGAGAATAAACTAATTTTTTGATGGAAAGGCAGGGGAACATAGGTTAGGGGCTTGTAATACAAATATTAGTGGAAAAGTACAAAGATTTAAAAAATATGGATTCAAGTATGAAATACTTCCACGAAGTGACGCCTGAGGGTAAAACTATTTATTGATTCGACAAATTACTGAGTGGTTAAGTTATAAAATTAAGACCCTCGCTTGTAGTTATAGTTCTATACAGAAAAATTATCTTTAAATTAATTTGTTACCATTAATTCCAAGATATTTCAGAACTTGGAATTAATGGTAACAAATTACTTAAAGGGTCAAGATTAGTTTGGAAGATTTTGATTCCACAATTCCTGCAAATTGGACCATAATTAATTTTTATCGTTGAAATCGCAAATGGGTTTAAGGGTCAAGTTTCGTTATGGATCAAATAAATATCTATACATATGTTTAGAAAGAAATAAGTATACAGAAATGAGTACATAAATTCTCAGGCTTCACCACGTGGAACAACAGGGAGCTTAGGATATAACTTCTCTCAATAAATATTCTGCCGAGCGTTTTAAAAATTCCGACCCACGTTTGACTCTCCTATGCTCATCTCTGATTTCAGATTGTTGTTATTTTTGTTACCATACCCTACCACTTCCAGTATGCAGAATGCAAGAGGAATTGTTCGACCAAATGGCCCAGGTATTGGACAATACATACGGTTTCTATATTTGTGCTCAATGCCGCACCCAATACTTGTGCGAGCGGAAGGAGCGTTGTCTTTGTCGCTTGCGACAATTGCTCGATACCTTCAAATGCCTCGACCAGCATTCTTGCGGTTGTGCGGGAGAAAAGCAGGATTGCCAGTCTCTATGTGGCCTCTCTATAGTCAAGAACTTTTATGCTGTAAAGGCTTTAGACTACGATGGGTGTATTTGATGGGAAGAGTGTATTTGTTTTTTAAAGGAAATGGTTTGAATATGAATATGTTGTTAGCTTATTTGTTAATATATAGATCAGAAGAATGGGAAATAAAGAGGTTTGTATATTTGGGTATTAGTTCATTAATTCAAAACTTGGGTCGAAATAAATGATACGTTTTTTACGAAGTGAAATGATTTTCAAAATGGAATTGAATCAAAATCCACTACAGCCTCGATTTGCTTTATTCTCATATTCGTGTCGTATTCACAGCGATTGAACATTGCGGTGGTTTCAACATTCCCTTGCCAAATTATTTTAACATTTTGCCCGCTGGGCTTTAAATTGGAGGACCTCTCAGAAATAATAAGAATTTTACATGCTTACCAAGATTGTGGAAGAAGACTCTTAAATTTAGGTTGATGAAATTGTGTTTACAATTAAAATTTATTGGCATTTTGTGGTCATAAGTATATCTACCAGAAAGACTGCAGCCTTACCGTTACGTCCGGCTGCCGTTCAATAATGTTATTCCGTGGACGTCTTAGTACGTCCATCGTCTTTCTCAGAAAATATAGGAGGACGTACCATTACGACCAATTCACTCATAGTGTTATATCAAATACATTAATTATTTTCTTAAAGTAAGTAATTTCTTCTACATATTTGGCCTAAAAATATGCGTTTAACATTTTTTCCATTTTTTATGATACCATTAATGGCGTAGATGATGTATTTTGAACTAAAATTGAGTAAATATGGTACAATAGCGATTTCAACGCAGTAGACGAATTTTTGCGTGCGTTCTGATAATGGTCATTGAGGATGTTCCATTCGTAATATTTTGGAGAAACACTAGTCAAAAGTGCATACATTTCCTTTAATTACATAAATACCACCAAACAATGAAACAATAAAAAAACTGTGGAGTAAATACATAAGATCTGACCACCCAAAAGCATGTGCCTTGAAAATGGCATGATGCGTCGAAACCCAGTCAGTTGGTAAAATCGTGGAATTGAGGCAGTGCGAGCGAGATAGCTCCCTACTCATAATAGAGACCTTATTCGATACACAGGGTATCCCATAAATGTCACGCCGCAGTGACACTGGAGCTAGGGCAGCCTAAGATGAACCGAACCAGCCTAATATGACCTCAGTAAAAGTTGCACGGTTTTCGAGATATTGCTAAATTAAAGCTTTTTAAAAAAATTCACTTTTTTTACATTTCTAGTCCCAGAATTCACTTGAATAGCTCTCAAATTAAGTTTTTTTTATTGTACGATATCATCAATCGGTTATTAAGCTGACAAAAGGGTTATTTTATTGATAACTAATGTAAAATGAGGAAAAATACTGCATTAATCTTGACTTAACTTAGCAGCAAAAAAAACAACTTCGAATTTAACCGCCTGCCGTAGAAAAAAATACTAGAAAGTAAATGAGATAGTAACTTCAAAAACTTGCGTATGTTATGCCGATTTTTAAATGGTATGAGTAGGAAAAGTAGCGTGATTTTATTTAATAAGATACATGTATCATACCATTTTAAAATTGTCGAAGTTGTTTTTTTTTTGCTGCTAAGTTAAGTCAAAATTAATGCAGTATTTTTCCTCATTTTACATTAGTTATCAATAAAATAACCCTTTTGTCAGCTTAATAACCGATTGATGATATCGTACAATAAAAAAAACCCTTGGTACATGATTTTCAACCCTTGGTGTATATGCACCCGTGCGAGTGACTTCGTACCACTTTGTTTGTCAATGCAATGATTGGAAATTCATCACGTGTAACGATTTGAAATTCATCATAGAACCCCTGCGTATTATGCTAGGTTTGATCAAGTTAACAGATTTAAAATGTCATTTTCCCCGCGTACCATAAGAGAGAGCAATAGGCAGCGTAACAAAGGGATAGGTAGGTGAAATATAGTTAGAGTAGTCTGTAGTACATGATGCATGTAATAACAACCAATAATCCCTTTCTTATTACGTAGATACTAACCATCTAGTAGTACATGATGCATGTAATAACAACCAATAATCCCTTTCTTATTACGTAGATACTAACCATCTAGCTGCATTCGACCCTGTTCTCAAAACATGTCTCCCTCAAATATCCTACTTGCATGGCAAATGGCGCATGTTTGGCGATCGTCACCCCCTGCCACACACCCTCGTGGTGGCTCGTAGGGTATTACGTAGATGTAGATGTGTTTACTCTAGCAATGGGCTCAGAAAAAGAATTATAGTTTCTTTCAGTTAAAATAGTTAAAGCCTCAAAAAGCTATGGGTAAAATAGCCACTCAGCTGTTTAGCACAAGTGCTTTCTGCATCATCAGGCAATATAACGATAGAGAGAGGTCAAAGCACTCGCCGAAGTTCCGGATATCTTTCAGGGAAAATGAGTGAGACAGGGCATCGCCTCATTCTGATCGCTGCGATTAGCAAGGAGATCCAAGAGCACCCACCACTTAAGACTTGAGATGAAGCACCTCCATTCAACGGACAGACCACTTAGTTGCATCACGAGCCTTTCTCATGAATGGGCAGGGGTCAATGAATCTCAGCCCTGGCGTCAGACGCGATTTATTGAGATGCCAAGAAACTCGTTAAGCCTTACACAAAAATTTCTGAGGACAGGTTGATCATGGGGGAGATTGCATGCGAAGTTAGTACCTACAGTTCATGTTAAGATACCGAGCACCCCTGAAAAAACCTATTCAACCTAGTCAGTATCCTAGAACTGATCTATCACTACTATTATTGTCCCTTATTGTACGTGGAAAAAATGACACCTTAATCCGGACCAAGATCGACCTGTCTGCGTGCAAACTGAAGGTGTGACACAGCTGAATGAATGAATGGATTTATTCAATGCTCAGGGTACATACCCCTAAAAGCAACAAAAAATGTAATGTGCATACGTAACATTTTGAATTGTTATAAAATAAATACAAAATGAATACCCAATTCGAAATTTGCATAAAAAACAGGTGTATTAATTACCAGCTCATAAAATAACGGCAACATTAAATCGGAAATTAAAACTTTTAAGTAATGGTCCAATAATCACTGAAATCACTTTGTTTAAAATATAATGTTTTAACTGTAGATAAATTATTTAAATGGTTAATCATTGTGGAAAATTATTTCAAGAAAGAATACCAAGTTCCCTGTAAGAATGCACATTGTATGTCTAAAAGAAATACTCATATGCTGATAACTTATAATTATCAAAATTTACATGGAAAAAGGTTGCCTACATATATTATACCATATACTTTTAATTGTATGCCTAAGCAATTGAGAAAAATACACACACGAGGTAAACCTGACCTGAAGATGTCATTGCGTGACGAAACCCGGGTCGTAAATAATAAAAATATTAGTGAACCATTACTTAAAAGTATTGATTTCCGATATGGAGAGGTTCCACAAAGTGAAGCCTGAATTTATTGGCAACATGAAAGTAAAAATAAATGATTTGAATACTGCTGTAACAGGTAACTATAACATTTACAATTGACTATGAAGTGAAGACAATGAATTAAAATGATTCCATAGTAAAATCCAGTTCCAAGCAACAACATTTTGAATTGTTTTTAAATATATTAAAATTAAAATGAAAAACCTAATACAGAGTTTGCATAAGAACACACATCAATTACATGGTCACAAATAACGGCAACATAAAAGTAAAAATAAATAATTGACTACTGCAGTAACAGGTAACTATGGCATTTATAATTGATTGATTCCACCGTCCAGTCCAATTCCAGGCAAAAAAGGGTAATGTATATGACAGTTAAAAATGTTATTGAATAGAAACAAAAATGAAAACGTCTTGCAAATTTTACATTTAAAAAAAATCGGACATATCAACATTAAGGTAAAAATAAATAATTTGATCACTGCTGTAAAAGGTAATTATAACATTGCTACTTGATTGATTCCACAGTCGTACAGTTTTTTATTTTGTTGGGAATTGCATTCCATAGTGCGGTAGATCTGACGACGAACTATTTATGGATCATTGTGGTTCAACGTGATGGTAGATATAGAATTGATGAATCACTCCGTGTTATCATAGTTCTGGTTATAGGTGCGTACTGAAAGAGGTCAAGTAAATATTTAGGTGTTTTGTTTTTGAACAGGGAAAAGAAAAAGATACAATCTAGCCAGTTTAGGAAATATCTAGCCAGTTTAGTTTTTCCCTATGGGAGGAAATGTGTTGATCCCAGCGTAGATATAAGATGAACCTAATGCATGAGTTCTGTAACCGTTGCAATTTCACATTTAGTTCGCTAGTCAGATCTCCGAAGGATAGTGTGCAATATTCTATATGAGGGAAAATTAAGATAGTAATTAACAGTTTCCTTATATGCACAGGTAAGATTTTTTTCTGTGTTTTAAGCTTATACAATATACCATTAACTCTATTGGATACTGAATGTACCTGATCGTGCCATGTCAGAGTGTTGTTCATAATAATACCCAAGTTACGGACAGAATTTGAATAGGGAATAGCTATGTCATCAAGCTCAATACCGGATGTTGTTTCAAGATTAATCTTATTAATAAGTCTCACATCACCAATAATTGATGACTTGGTTTTTGATGCATTTAAAATTAAAAAGTTTTGTTTGGCCCAGTCCGAGATACCATCGACATCGCTCTGGACCCTTAAAATGGACTCATTATGATCTTTCAATCGGCAGTGAAGATATATCTGAAGGTCGTCCGCATATAACATATATTTACTATTTTTGAATCTTTCAGGTAGGTCTAACATGAATAAAGAAAACAAATCCGGGCCCAAAGCAGACCCTTGGGGGACGCCTTGCTTTGTTGGTTGCCATGAGGATAGGTTTCCTTGATAATAGACGATGGAAGAACTAGACTTAGAGTACATTATAAGCTTAGATTACTTGATAAATTCAGATCAGACAAGTTTCGGTGCGACAAAAAGATGCAATTTTGACTACAAGCTACACCAATACAGCTGATAGAAGCGACCAAATAAGAGTAATGCAATAACGAACCGAAAGCTTCAAAAAGCTTTTTCTTCCACGCACATTTAGTGTTTATAACAAAAATGGCGTGGGATGAACAAAAGAAAGATCTTTAAAATGAAATTAGAGCCAAACTATTATGGTATAGTGCGTTCCACATTTAGTTGACAGTACAAGCCTTATGGAGAACAGTGTTGCCAAACCTACGCTCCGTCATCCGGCATCCTGATGGTGTAGGCCAATATTCATCACAGCGCGCCAATATGTCATATTTAAAAAGAAAAAATGGAAGCCCTCGATTCACGCCGTTCCGATATAAGTCTGATTGAATGTTACGCGTCGTAAATGGCGAGTATTAAATTCGAAAATTCAATACCACAGCGCGCAATCATTTGTTCATGTTTATAGTTTAAACATGCATTAGTACCCTAATAAAAGACCATTTAAATATATTTTTTCTGAGTAATGGAGTAAGAATGAACGTAAGAACTGGTAATTAACTAAATTTAAGTGGTCACGAATATCTTGTTCTGTTTTACGTCCACTGGATTTTCGTCGCACATCGTCAGCACGCATCTCCGACTCGTGAATCGGGTACGGAAAAAGATTGATAGAAATGGAATTATGGAGAGAAAAGATGAATGAAAAATTTTATTAGTTTTAATGGAAATATTTATTGATGGAAGTGTTTATTCAGAGAATGTCCCAGGAATTTGGGGAAAATTCAATTTGGTTGAATCAAGGGCTTTGTACATGAGAAACAACTAACCCAAAGGTGAAAAGTAGGGCCTACTCTTACCGTGTCACTGTAATTTTTGAACGGAACACTTCATGGGGTAGTGTCTTTGGGGCCTCGAGTAACGAATATTAAAAAATAGTGACGGTCGTTGTTTACAATATTTTGTGGATTATTTTCTAGCATCAATCGAGGCAATCATTCTCCTCAATGATGTTAATGACACGGCAAATTTTCTACATGCAAAGACTATTTCTACTTCCTTGACGCGCTGACGAAGCCTGAGGAGCGTTTCTTATTTCTTGCTTACTCCAACATGTCAACAAATTAACATTGATCCATATCTCGCCTGTGAGCGCAAAAACTTTTTTCGCGATATTTTTTACCTGTCTGCATTAATTGTATCGCAATTGTATAAAATCATCCCTTTTATTAAGAATGATTTGTTTCCCTCTGCAGTCGCATACGCAGAGCCGTACAGAGGCAGGGTAATGGGGGCAGTTTGCCCCAGGTAGCGCCTTTAGAGCCTTGAAGCCGCTAAAATAACAAAAGGGCATTCATTTTTTACCATATTCTGTGGAGCAATTTCTATTTTCCAATGAGACAATAAGCAGATAATAAACAACACTTAAAACCTCGTTTCCTCTTACCTTGCCACAATCGCAACAAACGAACCATCCCCAATTCCATCCATCCATTTCCAATCTGGTTGCCGTATTTTCCTCCTTTCGAGGATTCGCGAGTCTACCGGATTCCCCTCTACTTGCAACCCATCTTAAGCCCCCTGCCCATTCTTGCACTTGAGTTGTCCCTAGAGTCCCCAGGCCTGAGGTCTCACGTCCAGGTTCTTTTGTACATATATTTTTCTTTAGGCGGGTCCCTCCCACTCCTCGCAAAATGGATCCCACAGGGCCCCACAGGCGGAAACCAACGGGAAGGACACCCCGGGTGACTTGACACGGAAGCTATCCCTTTAGTCGAAAGCCTATCCAGCTCCCGTGGTTTCAATGGAACCTATTGAAGGGGAAGACGCCAGGCGAAATCCTTCAAAGAACACTTAATTGCCGCTGCTTCCTACTGCCCTTCGCCGGTATTCCAACGATTAATTTTGCACAACAACGTCCTGCCTGGAAATTTATCGCATATCCTCAATTACCAGTTCGAAATTTGCTTTTTTTTATATTTTACCAAAACACTTTCAACCTTTGCTAGGAGATGAAAAGCATCGCCTACAGCTAAATGATAGTAAAAGTATACGTAATAATGTTTGCAAAATGATCCACTACCGCCGAAGAATTATTTTTCCCTTGTTTTAAACAAGCTAAGGTATTTAGATTTTCTCCTATTTTTTATATTTAAAATTCTGAGACCGATAGAGTGAGAATCTTTCTGGCAAAGTTTAAGGAAAATAATTTGACGCAATGCCAATACACGCATGCAATAGGAATTATACTCGAGTTTTTTTAAGAGCGGTCCTCTTCATGTGTTTGACTTGTTCAATGAAGTTATGTGTCGCGCATACAGTAATGATGATAAACACAACGCATTCAAGTCTCCATAGATAACTCTTATCTGAAGCAGATTGTATAATAGCGCTGTAATCAGCCGAAACATAAAAAAGATTAACTATTATCAAAACAAAATGCCTCCGTGCCTTCCTGTTCATGAGTCCGACAGATATTCCACTCCCTCCATGTAGCGCGATGTGCTCGGCTGTGGCTCAGGCTCATCCTCCATTGAGGGCGATGTCGACTGAGAGGATGAAGACGGTGTCAGACTCTCTTTCTCTTTAATTAACTCTTCGATGTCATATTGCAAGTTGTCTGCATGCCACATGTCTTCTTCCACTTCCTTCACGTGCTTGACATAGCTTTTCCAATTTTCGGAAGTGATGGCATCAAAGCTTTCTGCGATAAGTTTTTCAACCTCTTTCTTCTTAAAAGTAGTGTTCTTCATCCCAACGTAATGTTTTACTTGAGCCCAAACCATTTCAATTGGATTCAATTTGCAATGATATGGTGGTAGTCTCAGCACTCTACAGCCATAACTCTTCGCTAGTTCATCTATCTTAAATTTTTCATATTTTTCCCATACTTGATTCCCCACAAATAAAAGATCTCTTTTCAAGCTGTCCTCATCAAAGCTAATTCCTTTGCTAACCAACCACTCTTTAATGGAATTTTTTCTCCAGCTATGGTAGGTAAGGATTCCAACTTCCTTGAATGGTATGATGCATTATCTACAACTAAAATTGTGCTTTCGGGTATGTTTGAGAGAATTGAGTGCTTAAACCAGCTCTCATAACACGCGCCATCAACTTCGTCATGCTCATCCATGGTGTTTTTCTTGCATAAAAAAACTACGTGCTGCTCCCTCTATGAACCCTATCTCCGTCTCTGCATATATAATTGCAAAGCGCCCTCCTCGGGAGGTGGGGGCCTTCAGCCCGGTTGTAAGTCCAGAAAGGAAGGCCTGACGAGGAGTTTCTATTTTTTGTCGCGCTAAGTCATGTTCGATGTTTGTCCGACATTGATCCAAGTTTCGTCTGTGAAAACTATAACCCTTCGTTCACGACGATATTGTTTTATCTGCCTTAAATAATAATTTCACCAACGAATAATATGATCCTTTTCAATTAAAATGCTTCTTTTTCCCCTGCGTTCGTAAACGAAACCTATGTCTACAAGAAGGCAATATAATGTAGTCCTCTTGAAATTGGAAGATCTTTGTCCATGTTGACTGAGCTAAAAACAGATTTTAAAGTTAGAGGAATATTTCAACTGTTGACGGCTCTACTTGGTGGAATAACATAACGTGGGAGAATTTAAAAACACTTTTTGCTACCAGAGCGAAAGAACATATGAAATATATATTTAATAATGACCCAAAATCAGGTTTTGCTAAGCATATAATTGAAACTGGTCACCAATGTAATTTTAAACCTAAGGTTTCACATGTTAATGACAAAGGTTTTAAACTGGACTTTTTAGAGAATTTTGTAATTAGTATGAGACAAGGTGTTCCTGATGTTGTGCTTTTAAATGACTGTTCTGTTTTTAAATATTCTCCGTTCACCTCTGTGCTACACCCACAGCCCCTTCCCTCACCTTGACGGTTGCTTCCTCGCAATACCCTCACCCTCCCTCCCTATCCATCCCCCGTCCCCCCCACTCTTGTTTAACCTCGCCTCCCCCCCCTTGAGAATTGGATATATATGTGGCGCACCTCCTAAGAACTTTGAGAATTGTACCCTTGATAATGACGCGTCAGCGTTGAAACCGGTTGGGAAAAAATAAATCTTTGTGGAATATTACTAAGTGTTTTTAAATTCTCCCCCGTTAGAGGAATATTTTTCATGCACTTTCCTTCGAACTCCCAATCTCACAAGATTGTCGTAAATGGACACACTCGAATTCTTGTAAGGCTATCTAACTTTTTTAGCCTTTGAAGGTGTCACCAATGGACCACGGGACGCTTCCTTCCGCTTTCAGTAAATAGTAGACTGTGAGCAGCCAGTTGCCTTCGAAGTTTCACGGCAGGCTTCAGTGATACTGAGGGATTTTTTGAAGTATGAAGAGACGTTGAACACCCACTCTCTTTCACGGCTTCTCAGCTTCCCCCCTTTTCTCCTCCTCTTCGCATCGGACATGGTGATAGGGCACCTTACAGCAGAGATTGATGTAAAATACTCCAAAGCTCTGATAAACACAGCAGACTGCATACACACCACTTGTTCACTCAAACAAAATCAAACAAGAAACTGAACGTCTTCACTAATTCTTTTCCTCGCGCCCCTTCCGCTGGGGTTGCTTCCCGTGCAGATGTTTTATGGCACCCTATTAACGGAACTTTTGGAAAAACCTAGAGCGCCCACTTCCTTAAGGGCTTACACCGAAGAGGAATACCCCTCGTACGGATTATGGAATAATTTCTTCCATGTTTCCTACGGCAAGACTCGTTAATGCGAACTTTGCGTCTTATTCCAAAGCCGTCAAAAGGTGCATGGGGTAGGCTTTCGTATGTCACCGTCTTGAAATATAAATATTTCGAATGCAATGTATGATGACTCTCCTTAAAAAACATCTAACGAAGAGATCCATGCATATTAGTATGCATGTATATAAAGACCTAAATCCCGTTTTCCACCGAAGAATCTTCCGTCTGCGCTGTGTAAGTTAGTAAGACAGCAAGGAGCGCGCCTCGGCGGTGCCGTGGCGTCGTAATAATTTTTCTTAAGATCAAAACGTTGTAGCTTACTTCACAATTAAGATAAGTAAATGATTTTTGGACTAAAAAAATAAATAGTTTACTTCAAATTTTATACGCAGGATATATGGACCTAAAACTTAAGGAACGTAAGTTAGCAGGCGATTACTTTTTACCATACAAAAACCAAACTTTGTAGTCCTTAAGATATTTACATCAGTATAACAACATTTCAGCTCAATTAACTTCTAATTGATGTACACCTTTATTGAAATTAAAATAATAAAAAACGTTCTGCATAAGTTTTAATCCAGTATGAAAAACGGTTTGCCCACAATTGAGTGAAGAAGACAAAGTCAAAACAGCTGCGTTAGTTGCGTAAATTAACGAAAATAATGTTTATGACTTTTATTATAAACTTTATGGAAAAACTATTTCGACCAGTAAACGTAGCGTGTCTTTTTGCATTAAAAGAGATGATGATACATAGGATAGTGCAATATTAATTTTTCGGCTGCTGTTGGCAACAGCGCATCTCCAGCCTTATGGGGATTAACATGGGAAACGAATCTCCATAAGAGCCCATACTGTCAACTAAATGTGGAACGCACTTTAGGAACGATCACAGGAATAAGATTAGTGATATAGAATGCAGAACTGATAGATTTAAGATGTAATTGTTTCCACGTACAATAAGGGACCATAATAGTTGTGATAGATCAGTTCTAGGATACTGACTAGGTTAAATAGGTTTTTCAGTAGTGCTCAGTATCTTAACATGAATTGTAGATACTAACTTCGCATGCAATCTCCGGCATGATATACTCCTGCATGTCTTAGTACCTTTCAGTGCTATTTATTTGTCGCATTAATAATATCAACCAGTACTTATATCTTGAGTAGTGTGGTGCATGGTAGCATGTTCTTCTACGTATAACTCTCCTGGTTTGTGATCTGACTGCGTACTGTTGCCCGGACTGCTTTTGGCCTGCGCCTGGCATTCGGGGGAACGTGCGCTGATTTGGACTGGGATGAGTGATGCATGCCTGGTGTGGAATCACCCCGTGCCACACACCCTAGTGGTGGCTTGCACGGTATTTCTTAGATATAGATGTAGGCCAAAAGTCGAATATGCCGTGATCAGTAGTGACCCAGGATAGAAATATTAGACCAAAAATACATAAAAACACCAATAAAAACTGGCCGCTTCGTTGAAAATTGCTACAAGCGAACTGATAGTGTTTCTCAGCTTTTAGAGGGATTTTGTTGGGAGCCGCTGGAGACTCCGAGGCGCGCTAAGTTTAGATTGCCAGAGAAACTCAGAACTGGTGTATTTCAAAGCGGCACGGAGAATATCATTCTGCCGCCACTCTTTACTTCTCGGTCCGTTAGAAGTGGTAAAATGAGAGATGTACACTGCCAAAGACGTAGGAACAAAATTTTTTTCTTTCCACGCATAATAAGTGACCTTAGTGAAGTGAGGAGAGTTGGCCCGCATCAACCAAGCACGAGCAAGCCCTCCACGTATTGGAAATGAGGATGCTGAGGTGGTGCCTTGTACTTACGAGGCTCGATCGGGTCCCGAAAGAAGATATCCGACGACGCAAGGGAGAGGTGGCACCAATCGCGGAGAAAATGAGAGAGTCCAGACTTCGATGGCATGGACACGTCGTCAGAAGCGCCGAGCACTCGATCGCAAGAACAGCGATGCGGCAGCGAGTCCGCAAGGACGCCGACCAAGAGAGAGGCCAAAGAAACGGTGGATGGATCGAATAGCCGAAGATATGCGCAAGGTCAACGTTGCCCCAGAAGATGCCTTCTACCGAGCCAAATGGAGACGGGCGTGCCGAAAAGCGGACCCTGTGCTATCGCGCGGGAATAACGCTAGGAGGAAGAAGAATGAAAACTTTGCTCAGTTCAAAGCACTCCCATTATACACTTCACCATTTCACTTTCCAAAACATAATTCCTTAAATCTTTGCATCAGCTGGTGTCCTCACAACTCCTGCCGCATGCCCTGCGTATTTTCTTTGAATTTACAGCTGATTTCAAGGGATAGACTCTTATTTCTGTCACTTTGAAAGTTATAGCGCGGAGGTAAGAATAATTCAACTATCCCTTGAAACTCGCATGATCTAATTTTCCCTGTGATCGCAGCCTATTGTGGCTATGCGTATCGAGTCTTTAGTGGCTTCAAACCCAGTCCATACATTGGCTATGTTCGTTGCACTCCTGGTTTGGTCGAGGAAGTCGTTGAAGGAGAGCGCAGATTACGTTATTACACTATCTCATTCGCGTGGTTAAGCCATTAGTACGGGATCAATGAGTATAGATTAATGCATGTAATAAGGTGAAACTAAATTGACGCCCAAAGTTATGCTCAACGAAAAATATTTTTTTAAAATATTTACCACGTTAAGTGAAGTATGCAACTTGAAGGACGAATGTTTGTCGGACTAAATCTTTGGCACCTTTTAGGGATTGGATTAAGAGAGCTATCCTATTGGAGTGTGAAGGACAACGATCTCCCTTGAAGGAAGCCCTGAGGCCAAAATTAACATCCTCTGAGGGCGGCGACTTGTTTGAGACACGATTGAAAGTAGGTTGGGCGTTAGGAGCACTTCAAAGACAGGAAGCCGAACTCAGATGGGCCGCGACACGTCAGTTGTTGCGCATTCAGGCCAATGCCGCAGTCAATTATTTTTTCATCCTTCCACATATGTGAATATATCTCAGGAGGAACTAATCTTTAGTAAGGGCACAATGTACTCAGGCACAGATTTCATGAAAGAATGAACAGTTTAGCGGTTTCTCACGGGTAATATTAGGATTAAGCTCTCGCACATACAAGGGCGGTTCGAGAAGAAACTTCCGTTTTGGTATTTTAAAAAAATTCATACAGGACAATTCTCCTGTTCATTAGGACCTCATGAAGCCTACTGGAAGTCCGGCGAAACGGTCGTCCAGAAAAATAGTGCGACGCGGGGAGAACCCGAAAAATACCATTTAATATGTGAGCTATCTAGTTCCACAGGGAACACTAGCCATATGACTAGCAGCATATTGCTGGTTACCAATTAATAATATTATTAGGTAATACCGGAGCATTAACTACATGTAACTGCTTTTACAGATCATATGACTCTTAGCTACGATTCTTGTGATCGGAAAACTATTCAGTGCCATATGTAAGAAGATTTAATAATACAACATCAATGGATGGACTATAATTCTTTGGTGCTGAGTGAAAAAACAAAATTTCTGCGCTATGACATTAGTAATACTTGAGTAATGCTTGTCGTTTCAACTAAAATTGATTTACCATACCTTAAATTGTCCCTCTTTTCCATGTAATTGCTCATTCATTGAGAGGGTGAATGTAATTAATCATTTGGGTGTGTCACTAGAGAGTGCATAAATTGGATTGGCATAAACATATTTACGATGTAGAAAAAAATTAAGATTTGCAAGCTTAAATTTTATTTTATCACTAGCTGAATTACCCGGCGTTGCTCGGGATCATACTTCCTTCCAAACTCTTTATATAAGAGGTGAGGAGTTAGTAAGTAGTTGTGATAACAGACTACATTTCAAGTAATTGTTTTATTAAATTAATATTTTCTTCTGCAGAGCATCTACACAATTGTGAGACGATAGGAAGTAAACAATGTGACAATATCTCCCATGAACAATAATAATTATAAGTCAAATGACTGAAAAATTGATAGAAGGATAAAAAATAACATGGTAAAATAAAAACAATGAAATTTGTAAAACTTGTTTAAAATAGAGTAGAGAGACAATTTTTGAAACCCTTTTCTGTCATCATACTACCTGCCACAGCCACACAGCCACAGCCAGGCTAAAAGAACATTATAGTTAAGTACATAATTCGAGTACCTAATTGTAGAGTAGCTATTCAGAATTTCATTTTCGTTAATTAAGATTTGATTTAATGTTTATTATTGTTTGTTTATTTGGTTGTCAAGGAAAATGCGTAAAAGAAAATCGATTGAAAAAGAGGGAAACTTCATTCTTTCGGGCATGATACCACTAATTTTAGTAGTATCATGCTTTCGGGTATGTGATAAAATGAATTTCAACTCTCTATCTTTAGTTAAAGTTTTTTTAAAAAGCGAAATAATTAATCGCTGCACAAATCCCAATGCTTAGCATTCCTAATCGGCTCAACTAAGCAATATGAATTCCAACAGCAATGACCGAAATCTGGTTGTCAAGCGAATATTGTATTGTTGATTTCACAGAAAAATATGTGTTTCTGCAGCTAAAAACGCAATTTTCAGTTAATTACGAAGTGAAAAGGATAATTAATTGAAATAATTAAAAACTTAATTCTTTCAAACATTTAATAAAAAAATTCCAACTCTCTATCTTGAGCGGAAATAATTTAAAAAAGTAAAAAATGAAACCACTGCACAAAACCCGATACGTACAGCGAACCACCTAAGGACCCCTTTTTGGGCCCTTTATGGGCCCTGAGATCATTTTAAATTAGCCTACAACTTTTCTCCTGCCTTGAACTATTACTCGGCAAAATTTCAGAACGATCGTATTTTTAAATTTAATAGTATTTGAAAAATTAGGTTAGGATTATTAGCTTACCCGTCGGGCGTTGTTGCGCGAAAAGTATTCGAAAGATTAAGAGGGCCTTGGGGGGGCGAAATTTAAAAACTTTTATACTTAAAACCTTCGCAAGAGTGTACTCAACAACTTCTTACAGTTTCTTGGCGATCGGATCAACGGTGTAGTAATGCATACAGGACACACAGACATACATTCGTTTTTATATATATAGATTTCTGTACTTGGGGCCTAAGGTATTCAATGTTTGGCCAGAAAATATAGATGTGGAGAGTAATTCACGAAAATTTCTCTGTTCTGTGAAATCATGGCTATTCACTCAGCACAATGTGGAAAACTTTATTAAAAACAAAGTATGAAAGGTTGCCGCACTTGCACTAATATTTCATTGCATTGATTGTTTTGTATATCCTTATATAACACTTCCAAGGTTACTTTTTACTTCACTAGTTTGTAATTCGGGGTTGCAAGGTAAATTTCTTTGACCAATGTATATTTTTATCTTTACTCTTTTCGAGAGCGATGTGTGTTTTCGTTTGTTTAAGAAGGTAATATTCAAACAGATAACACCTTTTAAGGCTACCTAAGCACGTTCATGTTGTTGCCAATACTACCTACTGCCAATACTACCTACCAATTCATGTTGTTGCCAATACTTTGGAACTATTTTTGGATACAATAAATATCTATCAAATATCTATCTACATTCAATTTTAGCCATTATATTAATTTCACAAGTAGCACTACTTATACTAGATTCAGTTGAAACAATTATTCGATCACGACTGTTCCTCATTTCGGGAATCATTCCGCGATGCATGTTTTAAGAAAACAATGCTTCCTGCAGTAAAATAATGTTTTATGAAAACAATCCCGCCAGCTTCACCAGGTTAACTGAGGTTCAGTTAACCTGGTGAAGCTGGCAGGAGGACCAGCGAGGTATTGTTGTTTTCTTAAAACATGCATCGCGGAATGAATCCCGAAAAGAGGAACAGTCAACAATGCATCCGCGGAAGCCTTCGAGCTAATTATTTAATCATACTTATTCGCAGCGCTTAGAACCCTTTATCCCGTAGAATAAAATTAATAGCAGGACACTCAAATCATCCCAACCATTTAGTATACCAAGGACCATGAACTTTAAGAGAAGCTATTGAAGCCACGGCTATAGTGACAGGACTAGTAAAACGATGTCTTATACATAGATAACAATGAATACGAAAGGGAGCAACATAAGTTATACTGACTATAAATCAATGGCGAGACATTTTACAAACTTGTTAAAACAGTAAAAGATGCCTGCTGTATGCATATGAAGACAAGGATTCGAACTAAAATTTCAACGCATTGCTTCACTGTCATTTACACTTCACTCAAAAGAGCTAAACAGGACATGAGATCGCATCAAAGAAAAGAAAATATCTAACGTAGAATCTATTAAATACTTGGGGGTCACCATCACTGAAGACATGTCATGGGGGAAACACATCAGAGAAATCACTAGTGTAGCAAACCGTAGATTAGGATTCGTAAAAAGGGTTCTAGGCTAATGCGATGAGAGAGTACGAGAAAGAAGCTATTTTACACTTGTCAGGCCTCATTTAGAATATGCCGCTAGTATATGGGATCCGTACGAGGAAGGTTTGATGAAAGAATTAGAGCTCGTGCAAAGGAGATCCGCTAGGTTTGTTAAAGGCCGTAATGATAATTGTGTAAGTGTTACGAGTTTAATAGAAGAACTCGGATGGGAATTACTATCAGAACGCAGGTTAAAATATAGGTTAAACCTTTTAAGTAAATTCGAAACCGTTTTGTTCACAGATGAAGTTAGATATATATTGAGAACCCCTGCGTATTATGTTAGGTTTGATCATATTAACAAGATTAGAGAGATAGATTGTCGTACCGATAGATTTAAAATGTTATTTTTCCCGCGTACCATAAGAGAGAACAATAGGCAGAGTAGCAAAGGGATAGGTAGGTGAAATATAGTTAGAGTAGTCTGTAGTGCATGATGCATGTAATAACAACCAATAATCCCTTTCTTATTATGTAGACACTAACCATCTAGCTCCATGTGACCCTATTATCTAGCATATCTCCCTTAAATATCCTAGTTGCATGTCAATAGTGCATGTTTGGTGATCTTCACCCCCTGCCACACACCCTCGTGGTGGCTCGCAGGATATTACGTAGATGTTACGTAGATGTAGACATAAAAAGTGTCATCATGGGAGAGGGACGACTAAAAAAAATTGCTACGCCAGTCTGATACAGGCCTTATTCTTGCATGAAATTGTTTTTCAAAAAAAAGGTTGGAATCGTACCTTAATAACACACATAATAAACAACTTGGAGAATTGGGCCAACGAAAAACTGGAACAGGACAGAGTTGAAACTTCATTAACTTTGGTTCTCCAAGCGTCTGCTGACGATAAAATGGACGGATTAGGACAACAACGAGGAAGTTTACAGAAATATAGAAGAGGAGGAAATCTTGTACAGCATCATTAGGAATATAAAGACCCGGCGATCCACTGATTCACAAAGAATTTTGTAAGGAACATAATAGAAGGGAAACTACAAGTGTAGATGGTATAAACAGGCAAAGTAAAACGGAATTTGATGCAGAAGATCTATACAGGACATAAAAGTGTTAGCATGGGATAGTAGGGTAGAATGGAAGGCTACCATCATCCAGTATTAGCATAAAATGTCAGATGCATAAAGTGTCTTCGCGTTTTTTCTCATGGCGGGCATTTTCCCAATAGAACCATCAAAACAGTCCGAAAATGCAGTCAATACAGCACAAGAAGAGGGAGCAGGAAAAAGGCAGAGAGTGAAAGTTTGCAAAGGTTGGCCATTCGTGACACTATGGAAGGCGACGCACCACGCTTCAGGCGAGTAGCTTACCCTCCACTCCTTCTATCGATCGCGGAAAAAAAAAAGTTTCTCCTCTTCGAGTGATGATCGGTCCCTGTCTTCTTGTCGCGTCTCCAGGGTGACGAGAGGATGCGTGGGAAGTGCTCGAATGCGATCGAAGTGAAATGGACCACCTCTCTCCTTTCCCAGCAAAAATTGGAAAGGGTAGTTTTCCCGCATCAAAGATTTCAGAATTCAACTAAATCGGCAGCGGGCCAGTAACGCCTTGCTGCGCGGTGGCGCCTTTTATTAAGATAGTTGGTATACAATTTTCTTGATGTACTTTATTTTTCCAGGCAGAGGAGAAGTAATTAAAGTACACGCGTTCGGACTCGTTACGCGTCTCTCCCTCTTTTTCCAACAATGAACCTCCACCAAAACAAAAACTTAAACAAATCCTTGAACACGTCGAAACAATTAAATAAAAACAATTAACTCATGAAAATAATTACAACTACGAAACATTTTCGGTTAATTCAACAAAAAAATAATTAATATGACAAAACGCATAAAACGAACACATAAAAAATAGTTAATAAGAGCAAAATAAACAGGATATGCGGCGTTAAAGGCCCACTTATCGCCGCTATTCTGGCAATCATTATTATTATTGAGTCATTCTTGCAAGATAAATTACCACATAACCGAAAAATACATAGTGCCAATAAAATCTTGAAAAGGCAAAACCCAGGAAATTACCGGAAAATATATTTGACATTTTCGAGCATTAAATTATAAGCAATATCATTAACACCTAGGAATATCAAATCATGCTATACAACAACCCGTATATCTCGAGGAAAATTAGGTAATGTGAAACCCCAGGTATTTTTTTCAAAAATATTCTAAAATCGGACGAAACGATAAAATGTCTGAATCATTGTTTCTCAAAAGACACTTGAAAAGTTTTCTCACAACAAGCAAGACTTCAGACTGAAGTCCTTCGCACGATGTTGTCCCAGTATTAGTTCGAAAAAGCGAAGGAAGTAAGTCATTAAAATAAAGCGGGAGGATATTCTAAGTATATTAAATAATCTTGTATGTTTACGGGAATAACAAGTGCTTCTTTTATTCTTCACTCATGCATGTTATTATTTCGATCAAGTGAGCTGAAGGCGTGAAATTCCTATAAATAATGAGCAAAAATCAATAGTACACTCCAAGAGTCCCACAAGGGTGTATAATTGGTCCCATTTAGTCATCATTTACGCCTGACCATGTTAACTCAATGGTTAGTAGTATAATTGTACTGATGACTCAGTAACCTAGCCAAAATGGAGCGGATCATAACTTTTTCTCTTCAGATCTTCGCTGAGCTTATTCTTGGAGTCTTGTATGAGGACCCAATTCACCCAACACATACGCTCGGAATCTCACTTCTTACAGAAATAACGATTGCAGCGATTGATTAATAATGCTGAGGAGTACTTAGCGTAGCGAACAAATACAAATGACTCATTTTAATGAAAATATTAGACTTATATTTTACATTATATAATGTAGAATATATTCGGGAGTGTACAATAAGAGAACTGAAATCTTCCAAGAGTAGGGCTCTAAGGCTCGTGAAATTAAAACTTAAAAGTTAATGCAAATTAAAAATAGTTATACATAATCAGACAATCTTGAGCGCACCCCAATCATTTGAGAAAAGGCAAAATCCAAAGGAAAACCTCGTAAAATACAGTATGAGATTGAATCATTGATGGAAATATATTTTTAATTGATTGTGAGGATGGCAATTCTGACTCCAGGGTGTGAAAAATTTGTACAAAAAAGTTATTTTACACCATCAGAATTTCAAACCAAATCTTTCAATTGTTGTTCAATGCTTCTTTTGTTCAAAAAATGTTCAATTGCTGGTTAGATTTGTTTGTCAGTTTCTACACCAAGCCATGAATGAAGATGACTCTCAAATCCACGTTCATAATTTCAGCAAATTCGGCTACTTTTACACATAAACTTTCTCCGCTCTCCGCTCGCATAAACGCTCTCCGTGGAACTCTCATGGGGAGCGGTCTTGGTTAATTTTATGTCAGTCGCACTTACTCATCATACCCACTTGAAACATATTACGCGACTTTAGGAAAGCAGATTTCATCTTCCCATTGAAGGCCGACGAATATTAAGACATTAAATAAAATCTGCACCGCATAGTAGAAAAAGTGCATCATATTCAAAGAAATATAATTTATGAAACTTGCAAACAGTCAATTTGGAACTCCAACATTCCCAAAAACAATACAAGTACAGATTAGACTGACGTGGACTGATTTGAAAGTGAGGAGATTATCTTTGCAGGTTGTTACCGTCTCACCATTCCTTCAAAAAATCGACTCGCAATGCATAAGAGACGAAGGTGGGGAGAAGCTGTTTTTGGCCGCCTTATATACCGCTGGCCGTCATGGCGACCGACTTGGTGCTGCGCTGTGAGTGGTCGTCGCGGATGACTCTCTTCCATGAATTGCCCAGTGGATAGCCCTTGTCTCCGTTGAAATTATCTGGGCATTTCCAAATCTCTCTGACTTCTTTGATTAGCCAAGGATAATATCGGCTCTCCTTGGAAAGAAATTTTGTGTCTTCGGACTTAATTCTATGTCCCTTCTCACCTCAGGCATGTTCCGCTACGGCAGACATTTTGAATTGCTCATTTTTCATCGCCCTTGCATGTTCTTTTAGTCTTGCGCTCATGAACCTGCACGTTTCGCCAATATATTTCCCCACCTTCGTCCTGAAGACGTTAGTAGGATGGCTACCGAAACCGTTGTCGGCAAATGTCAACGCACGCGGTTGGAAAACCCGAAAACAACGAGCAGTAGTGTAAAACGCCGCGGAAACCTTCGCGAGAGCAGAAGAGAGGATTTTATGAGTTTCAAAGAACAAAAAAAGGACATCATTCTGCTGCAGGAATGGGAGCATCGGTGGCGACACAAATATCGAAATTATAATTTGAATCAGTGCCAAAGTAATAATGATGGAAACTCTCCTTTTCAAAATGCATTGAAAAAGTCTTAAAGTAACCTTTGCGCCACCATAATCCTGTTGTCAATTTTTTTAGACCTATCCTGTAAATTTCAATACTTAATGCATGCCTGCGTAACTAATGAGAAGTTTAACTCTCATTTTTCTGTTTCACTTACCAATAAGGGTCTCCGGAGGGATTTCTGGAACGGTCTTGTCAAATAAAATAAAAAAATAGATACTCCTTTAGTGCTCATTGAAAATAAACATAAATTATTTCCGGAACATAAAACATTTCGGGGAAATAATCCATTTCTTAATAGTTCGGGAAGTATAACTGGAAGACGGTGAAAGTGTTTGAGATGTTATATGCGGGAGTGGGGAGGGAATGTGGGAGGGTCGGGTCACATTGTCGAGGGTGAGGTGAAAGGTGGACTTGAAAATGTCGAGGTGAATAATGAGACTTTTACTATGCGTCTTCGGAACTATTTATAACTCCACGGGGTGGGAGGAGGGTAAAAGAGGAATTTTCGGTATCGGTTTTTTTAGTTCCTGAGACATCCGCAGAATGCGCTCCGGGACGCAATCTCTCCCTTTCGCGTCTCCTCCCTCTCGTATTCCCTCCGTGTTGCCACCCCCCCGGCCTTTTCAATAAGTTCAAACTTCATTCTCCTTCCTCCCCAATTCTCGTCCCTTCTTCAATTCTCGATCCGTCTCTCCTCTCCCTATTTATTGGCCGCGATGACTGGGAGTGAAACCCCCACGCTTAACAAGGAAAAGCTGGGAGTGGAATTCCAAAAAAATCATCCTCCATTAGCATTCGCGAATTTATTTATTTTTATTTTCCCCTTACGCGTAAATGCTTTCCTGCCATGTCTTGTTTATCCGTTTCTCCTGCTTTCCTTCCGGTGACGAATATTAATATCATCTCCTCTGACAGGGGAGTGAGGAGGAAGAGAGCGTTCGATCATTTCTGGAAAAAGCAATCGAAATGATAGCATGAATATATATTAAGCTTAAATGTTCTCTCATCCCTTCTCAACTTGTTTAACTCCTCTGCGTTTCTCTTTTTCGTGACGTTGTCTGGAGCAAACAGCACAATTGAGAAAAGCAAGGGTGTTGGACGGTAAAGGTTAGGATTTGGCGGTAAATGGAGGATAAATTTCCAATGATTGCATGTAACCTCTGATATATCGTGGGGATTACACATACAAAACATATGTGGAGCAGCATTAAAGAAACTAGGTTTTTTCAAACTATATAAGGAAGGTCCTCGGATGAAACAGTCAAAGAGAGATACTACTTCGCTCTGGTTAGGCCACATCTCGAAAACGCCGCGAGCATTTGGGACCCTGGTCAAATAGATTTAACCAAAAAAAATTAATAAAATACGAAGGAAAGCAGCACGCCTCGTTAAAAACTGCTACGAGCGTTCATATAGTATCTCACAATTTTTAGAGGGATTAAGGTGGGAGCCCCTAGAGACTCGGAGGCTACACGCTAGGCTTAGGTTGCTTGATGAATTCAGAACTGAAATTCTTAGAGCGACATAGAGAATATTATCATGACTCCTCACTACATCTCTAGGTCTGACAGATGCGACATAATAAGAGAGATACACTGCCGAACAGATAGGTACAAAAACTTGTTCTTTCCACGAACAATAAGGACCACAATAAAATATGAGCTCCGCTAAATACACTCCCATAATTCATGTCACGGGGATCGGGTTGGTGTGGTGGCTAGAGTACTGACTAACCACGCGGACGGCCAGGATTCAAATCCCTGCAGAGGAGGATGTTTTTCAGAGGAAACCCGATCCCTACTTGAGTGTCTTGTGGAGGGCACTTCAAGCACAGTACTCCGTCTGTCGGATGAGACGTTAAGCCATGATCCCCTTGGCGCCTTTCGTTAAGAGCAGGCTAATGCCGACGCCGGGTTTCTATCCACCCTTCCTCCCTTACCTGTCCCCTATGACGCAAATGACCTTCGCCGGTCGCCTCCCCAAACATCCAATCCAATTCATGTCACCATTTCACCTCCAAAAACTTACACCTTTACACGGCTGGTGCCCTAACTCCCCCTGCCACACGCCTCACGGCTCGCAGGGTATTATGTAGATGTAAATGTACAAATGATATGGTACGAAGTCACTTGCAAGGCTGAATGTACATCAAAGGGTCAAAATTGCCTTGAAAAACTCATTTGGCTTGACAAGAGTTCCAAATCGGATCTCCCAATCGCCGGTCACGTATGATAGCCACCAAGTCGTCCTCCTTCAATGCAAATGTCGAGGGGGGTTTATGTGAAATAGATGTTCGAGTCTCGAGTTTACATTTTAGCACATGAGACGATGGTCGTTCTTACAAAGCCACTGCCACGGTGGGAAAACCAAATATTCGTTTACAAAACGACGAAATTGACGATTTACAAACATTGAATGTGCCAAATTTGAACTTTGGTGTAAATGGAGGATACGTGAAGAAAAACCAGAGTTGCATTCAGCCTGCCAATCACGATAGTCTCCTAAGATAGAGCAAAGAAATGTGAAACCCTACAGATAAATTACCTCGCTTGTGGCTGGTTGCAATAATATTTAGTAATGGGATCGATCTTTATGGAATTAATTGTGTCTTTTGTCATGCCATTAATTGTCAGTTGCAGAACAATCCACATCCAAGGAATAGTGTTATGAAATCTATAAGTAAAAAAATTCTATCGATGAGTATTGCGGAAACACTTAATAAATCCATCGGTTTCGTAAACGGTTTTAAAACTTGTTTGGCCTTATATCATAATCATTGATCGTTCAATCCTAAGATTGTTTGACTGCAGCCCTCCACCCTTCCCTGTCTGATGATAGTTCCCTTACATCCTGGTGTCTCATTCTACGTACTTTTCTCTTTATTTGGTCCATGAGCTTATTCCTGGGTCTTCCTCTGTGGACATTTCTCTCTATTTTACCTTCAATTATGTTCTTCACAAATTCATTTGGTCTCAGGGTGACTTTATCCAAAGGAGTTAAATTCGTACGACTTCCTCAATCAATTGCAATGACGGTTGCGCGATGCACCTTTTTCAAACACAATAATTTGATAAGTTATTAATTTCAAATGCCAAAAATGACGATTTCATTTACTATACTTGGCAATTGATAATGTGTACAATTCATTTATAAAGAAAGAATGAATATAAATGAATTTTATATTGCGGAATCAGGGTAGAGCTGAAGTATTGCTTACTGTGTGATAAGCTATGAAAGGGATAGTTCCTGAAACCTGAATTCAGTGCTGAGGCCCACTACTTCATACATTTCATTTTTATTGATCCTGTGGCTTAATATTCGTGTATCCGGCCATAAGAGTTGATGAGCATTGTCTGTTAACTTGATTACTCGTGAAACTCGTAAGTAGTTAACCCAATTCTATCAAGAAAAACATAAGAGACCATTCATGGAACAAATAAACTTATCAAAAGTTTCAGCAACGTATATTGTGTGAACTTCCAGACCTACAGGTCTCATAACTCTATTGGTCTCGAATATATTTAATTTGCAATCTGCTATTATAGTGTTCTCCACATAGCACTGAAGAAGAGACCTGAATTATGCTGAAAAACGCAATATGCAGGGATTTCAACCTGTCCATTAAAAATTCAAGTCCACAACTCCTGCTATTTCAACTACCTGATTACTATTTTTAACGCATCCAATGCGTTAACTCCATGCCATCCCTCCCCCAACCCTATTCACGTAACCTCCAACCGTCACCAGAAGACTACCTTTCCCCCCTCTTACTTTTGACTGTTTAAGCAATGTGAGTTACTAACTCCTTACCAGATAGAGTCGCGCAGAGATGAAATCAGGGTCGTAAGAACGTAATAAATATTTTCTGGAAAACTAAGTAATTCATCATTCAATTATGAAGGAATTCCACCAAGTCACTGACAATACCATTAATTCTACGTTGGCTTCGTGTCATAAAATATATAAACTTCGTCAAATTTCACGGACTTTTCAATTATAACGACCGGCTTTATTCTATATTCGACATCATCAGGTGAAGTCAAGCATGTATCTTCAATAGCGACGAGATTTCACAGAGATGCGCGTGACTTCATCGAATTCAAGCGGAGTCATTCCTATCAAGACTTGTTCCCTTGTCCTGCCTTCCCTCGAGCCACGAATACAAATTTCATCTACCTCCACAATAAGGAGAGAACTTTGATAAATAGCTTCCAACTCATGAATAGGAGATTGAATCAAAGCCATTTCCTCTATCCCTATTACCCCTGACTTTACCCTTTTTAGCTCAGCCTATCCTTTCGTCTATTCCTCTATAATCCCTTTCCTGAAACCCCACCGAAATATAAACCTGGATATATTAATTTCAACAGAGCCAATTCTCTTTGTTTCTCGCATTTCTTAGCAATAAATTCTGCCTTTCCTATCCCATCCACCTTCATCCACCAAACAAAAAACTAGCTAAAAATGAGTGAAGATTTATTAAGTTTACTCTGCTTGGCCACCCATATAGTTCACTCTCCGACCTTAAAATTGCTCCCATGCCTTCTCAATCTCCATTCTCTTCATTACATAAACATCCCTACCGATTTTAACAACCAAAATGTATGTCTTTATTCATTTCTCTTGGAGATTCTATCCCCTGTCATTTTAACTCTGAGTTTCCTCATCTCGCCCATAACATTCTCTCTTCTAGCACTAATATGGGGAATGTTCCATTCTCTAGGAATATTCATGTTTTTAATCGCTTTTTCAACTCTAGCACAATTTGCATTTCAACCCGGACCACATGCTGAGGTAGCTGCAGACTTTTTATGAAGTCGAACTGTTGATTAAAAGGCGATTAAGGCGGAAAAAAAATTATTTTCTAGTGTGAGGAACCGGCGGTGGCGGCGGGGTAAAGTCCTCGCCTGCTAATCCGAGGGTCGCGGGTTCGAGTCCCGCCTGGGTGGGTTTTTCACCACCCAGGGCATGGATGTGTGTCAAGTTCTGTTGGTCCGGTCCCTGAAAAACCTGCTGACAGGCTCAGCAGCCTATTGGGATTCCGGGGACATACGGGCCAACAGAATCGTCCGGCAAGCAAAAAAAAAAAAAATGATAGATAAGATTCACTCACGCGGAGTATTTTCTTACTTAGGAGTATATTCACTAGTTTTCCTTGCCCGCGTATTTTCTTTTTCCAGATAGGATCATATTCCATCCAACATATACTTATATTATTAATTTTATATTGCCATTCATTTTATTCGTTAATAAATGTCTTTTTCCACATCTCTTACATCATTTACGCCTAATTTTTTTGTTTTGACCTATCGTAAAACATTTTTCATTTGAATATTTTTGTAATAAACAGCTCATCCAAGGACAATAAAGGCCATTTACACGAGACATTTTATTGTAAAAACGAATGCATGAACTATTTTATAAGAAAAAAAAGTGCCGTGTAAAGTAAAAAATTGTATGATTACCTGAATGACTGGACGGAATATATAGCCTGCTCTAATTCCATTCATTTTCTTGTGCATTCTATGATACATTCATTTGCACAATAAAGTGTACCAAGTAAAGTGGCCTTAAATCTATTTATTCCACATCCTTTTCAAAAGGTTTAGCTTTATTTATTTCCATTCTATTAACTTACTCATGCCTTCTCGCCTCTCTGAACTTATAATTCTTTTTCACTTCTCCTCCTATTCCTACTTCTTCCTGCCAACGAAACTCCAGCAAATTTACCAACACTTATTTCTTATAACTGCTTCCTGTCACTTTTTTCGACCCCTATTTCATCTTACTGCTGGTGGTGACTTGAAATACCTCCCTTCCTCTCTATTCCTTCCCGCCACTTACTTTCCAACATATCTGTCACTGAGCAGTCACCAACGCCAATCCATATAACTTCTCTCATCGCCTCTGCATTGGAATTCTAACTTTTGCATCCTTCTCTTTTCTACCATTGACTTTCTTCCAGCAAAATACGAACGCATTAAAATAACCGGATGCCTAATGCCTGTGCTAGTATTTTACAGGGCGTCATTTCCAAAATGAGCAATAATGAGTTATCATGATCATCATAGTCGGTCATGGACATCATGGAGATCAATAATGGCAGGTTAGAAAAATGAAGAGCAGCAAGATAGCACCCAGTTATAATATAAGAAATGTGAGAAAAATTAAGAGATACTGGATGGTACAGATTCCTTTGTACAACTGAATGTCAGACATTGAAAAGGAATGGATTAATTCACCGGATTCAATCGAATCAAAAGAAATTAAATTAAAGAAAATTGGCTATTTTCCACATTATAAACTTTAGTGCGACTGGTTTCGATTTACTACATCATCATCATCAGGTAACAAGTATAACTCATAGTCCAGTATGTACACAGAATTTCAGTCGGGAAGATGGGAGGTTGGGTAGGGAGGGGGAAGTGGGAAAAAATTGATGGCTATGTAAGTGGGAGAGGAGAAGTGGGAAGAGGTATCTGGGAGCCGGGGGTTGGATAAGGGATAAACCACAGATAATTGCAATCTGGGGAGGCCCCTGTCGTTGAGGAATCCCGTGGCGCGTTAGCCTCAGGTCCAATGGGCATCCACCCAGGGCCGTGGAGAGCGTAGAAGCCGGAGTTGGGGAGGAGTTGGTACTGAATCATCAGTTATTATAGTTTGAAAATTCTAATGTCATGATTTAACTAACCTTTTCATTAGGAGTATTTTTTAAATCTATTATTTTATGGTTTAAGAGACCATTACTTACTTTCAGTCCCCTAATGAGGCTTCTCTTATTTTTTTGGATTCAATCAATAAATGCAATAAATAAAGGCCGATAAGGAGTATCCCTCAGATCATATTTTTCGAATCAAAAGAATAATTCTTCGTATTTTCCACCCTATTTGAGTACCTCTACCATAAAATTAATCGTCGACGGGCTAACTTTGTGGAATCTTTCCATGGTTTGGAAAGAGATAACTTAGTAATTTTCCACACGGTTCATTATCCTCGACCGGTTTCAGCGCAATTGCATCATTTTCAAGAGGTTACAAAACCTCTTGTAACCTCTTGAAAATGACGCTGTTGCGTTGAAACCGGTCGAGGATAATGAACCGTGTGGGAAATTACTAAGTTTCTTCATTCCATACCTCTACCATACCGACAGCTTCACAGATTAGCCCTCTGACCTTGCCCCTTTAAACTCCAAATGCAAACCCCCCCTCCTCAAAATATGTTATGACCGTTAACAATTCGCTCCCTCCGCTCTCCTTCCCCCTCCATACTTTGTGTTTTTTTGTAATATATAAGGGGAACGCGACCCAAATGATTTATCTGAGGATGACAATTACACCAGTGTTTTCCTTCGCTTATTTTGTTCTTTTTTTACTTCGCTTACATTATACTTTGTGTGTTTTTGTTACATATAAGGGAAACGCGACCCAAAAGATTTCCCTGAGGATGACACGCGGTGTCGAAACCATGGTCGAGATGTATTAAATAGTGCGGAATAAAACCAAGTATCTGTTATTATGAGTGAAAACCCTTACATAATAGAATTCTGCACCTATATCTTTTTATCCATCACTATAACCCTAGCTTTTCCTTTCGCTATTCTTTTAACCATTCCCTTTTCTGCTTATTCTCCACTCTCTTCCTTCGTAAGCATAAACCTGACAGTATAGAGGTTTAGTTCTTTTAAACCTTTTTGTGCCATGGACCGATATAACGGCATTTGCATCACGGACAAAAAGTGCGGTGGGCCATTACGTCTGCTAATACCTAGGCATTGTTCTAATTTATAGCCCTGAAATAATTACATTTTTTTCAGATGATTCAAAAGAAGAGTATCATTATTAATTAATTCAATTTATATAAAATTACCAAAAAATGTCAATGAGTATCTAAAATAATAACAACTTTCTAACCAATTTTCCCTAAAGCTAGACATTATATTTAATTATCTTTTGGATTTCTGGCTAGTACTGCTCGTCGCTGCCAGATGGCAGTACTAAGAAGGGTAAGGTAATCTACATCTACATCTACGTAATACCATGCGAGCCACCACGAGGGTGTGTGGCAGAGGGTGAAAATCACCAAACATGCACTATTTCCATGCAAGTAGGATATTTAAGGGAGGCATGCTAGAGAACAGGGTCACATGCAACTAGATGGTTAGTTTCTACATAATAAGAAAGGGATTATTGGTTGTTATTACATGCATCATGCACTACAGACTACTCTAACTATATTTCACCTACCTATCCCTTTGCTACGTTGCCTATTGTTTTCTCTTATAGTAAGCGGGAAAAATTACATTTTAAATCTATCGGTACGACAATCTATCTCTCTAATCTGGTTAATTTGATCAAACCTAGCAAAATACGCAGGGGTTCTCAATATATATCTAACGTCATCTGTGAACAAATCGGTTTCGAATTTACTTAAAAGGTTTAACCTAAACTTTAACCTGCGTTCTGATAGTAATTCCCATCCCAGTTCTTCTATTAAACTCGTTACACTTATACAATTATCATTACGGCCTTTAACAAACCTAGCGGATCTCCTTTGCACGCGCTCTAATTCTTCTATCAAACCTTCCTCGTACGGATCCCATATACTAGCGGCATATTCTAAATGAGGCCTGACAAGTGTAAAATAGCTTCTTTCTCGTCCTCTCTCATCGCATTTTCCTAGAACCCTTTTTACGAATCCTAATCTACGGTTTGCTACACTAGTTATTTCCCTGATGTGTTTCCCCCATGACATGTCTTCAGCGATAGTGACGCCTAAGTATTTAATAGATTCTCCGTTAGATATTTTCTTTTCATTGATGCAATGGCTAGTGAAGGATTTTCTTGATGAAGAAGCACGCATAGCGTTGAAACCAGTCGAAGTAACCAAATATAGAGTGAAATATACGAAGAATAATTATTCTTTCAATGCGATTGGATACGGTAATTTTATCCACCCCTTTTCAATGTCTGTCATATTAATTCAAATGTCTTCTACCTGAACAATTTTTGTAATTCGCCTATTCTATCCTATGTCTCCACCACGGTACTTTTTGCAAAACTCCGATGAAATAAGTTTGGATCTACGTATTTTATACATTCAACCCCTATTCACTCACATTTTCCCTTTCACCTCTTGTCTTTTCCATTCGACCTTCAAAATTCTCCCCCGTCAGTTTTCTTCATCTCAAGCAAAAACCCCTTTGAGTCGTTCGCGCTTCACTTGTTTCACCTCCAATTTCCCTTTCGCCTCCCGATATTCGATCCTCTCATGGACCGCAATGCTCCACACTTGGCTTCTCACGAGAGCCGCAGCCGGAATTAAGCCGTCCCTCTTTTCCGGTGGCGACTGAGGCGAGGAAGTTTTAGCGACGACTCCAAAGTCAAAAGGCCAACCTCACCGGCTTTTAATCGATTGACTCGGGATTTTAGATGAGCAATCGTCGACGACCTGCTTCCAGTTTTCGCAGCTGTGAACAAAGACTGTGTAAAAAGAGAAATTATCGACTACCACTGCCATGAAATGAAGGATTTTTAGAAGGATGCCTTTCACATTCATAAGGTATTTTTTAAAATTTCAAGTTATTTTCATAGGCCTGCAATTAATTTTTCATTACTGCGATTGGATCATTATACGCGCAAGCCACTCTAATTATACAGCACCTCAACTCCATGAAATAATAAGCATCTATACCCGAGAATGGATTCGAACCACAGACCTTAATCATGGTCTCAAATATCATGATCTCAAAATGAAAAGGTTTTTGTTCACTTTCCAGAGAAATATTTTATTTTCCGACCAGGTTTCGACATTAGCTATGTCATTTTCAAGGTAAAAATACACAAAAATTGCAGGCTTATATTTGCTTTTGTAAAGGGTCGGGGGAGGGGGAAGGAAATGGTGGAAGGTGGGGATGGAATGACAAAAGGTGACGTAATCGAAGGGGAGGGGGGGTTTAAGGTTTGTTTTTGCGCTGGTTGAATTGACGTAAGGGTTTAGAACATGAGGAAGGGTGACGGTTAGATTGGAACAAGCTTTTAAAAAATCGGTGAGTCAAACAACAAAGATAATAACGGCGACGAGAGTTCGGGATACAGATCTCATTGAAAATGGTTAAATTTTTGTTTTTAAATACAGATGAAATTACTTTGGGTTTGCTGGTATTGAGTTCCCCACATGCCAAGTTAATCATGTTGGAAGTAAGCAGTTATAATTACTTAAATTACTCACATTTAGGAGTCAACCTTTCATACCTCAGTCAGGTATATTTCGCGAATGATAAAAATATTATAAAAGGCATATAAAATGATATTTTACAATAGACATAGCATCTTATAGTTCTCCATTTTGGACAAATTCTAAACATTAGCTACGCTACGTCGTCTTCAAGTGCGCACACATGCAATATCAGTTAGCAAACTACGTTGAATGAAAATCAGCTTGTCGGTCGCTGCAACGAAAATTGTTAACACTAGCTAGCCCAGTGCAATTCATGTATCCGAAGAGTAATCCCATTTTATCATCTTCATTCGAGACTAAAAAAATCTCCACTCCGGAAAATCAAGAACACCGCTGTCCGACAATATTGAATTTTTATTTTTCTTGTTGAGTTGCCTGTACACTTTTCATTCAATATATGAGCAGAATTCGAGTTAATAATACGATGAAAACGTTGGAACGTCATATTCGAGTCCGCCGTGCTGTGAATAGCCATGAGATCATCGGGGCAAACATCAGAAAACATCATTTTTTCGTTTCACGTTGAGCGATTCAAACGGGAAATCCGCAGAAATTCAGCGTATTTAAGAATAAAGATATCATTTATTTTGCGATTTTGTTTTAATTGACTGCCTTCCTTCAAATTTGTTGGGCCCAGTGGCGACGGGATTAACTCCTCGCCTGTCGCTCCGAGGGTCGCGGGTTCGAGTCCCGGCTGGGTGGTTTTTCACCACTCAGGACATGGGTGTTGTTGTTCGTGTATTGTTAATTGCTAATCACGTGATGTAAAGCGCCTCTGTTATGCTGTTTTCGTGAGTGTGAGTATAAATAAAAAATAAAAATAAAAAAATATCCGCGCGCTAAACATGCGCGATTTGTGTTTGGCTCGGGTGCGAACAAATTCCAGTGCAAGTTTTTCAAATCTCCTCGAAACGGATTAAAGTTAAATTTTTGCCCATTTTGGTTGTCTCCAGTATCCTTGATCTACATTTTTGTAGTACATGGTTGACTTAATTCATCTTCTATAAGACCGATTTCTAATGTGGAAAAACGTCATTCTGAGTTGTGTATGCGGACATCGGTATTCACGACATCTTGATGGGGTTTTTTTTTAAATTACGTAACCTTGGTGCAATGCTAAATCTTTTTTTTGTTATCCAATCGATTGCGTGGCTGAAAAAAGGGTTTTGTGACAATACCAAGGATGATTCACTTGTAATTAAGCGATGCTCATCCGTTCTGTCGATAAATTGCATTAAACTACATGAAGCTCTTAGGTGTACAACGTGGAGTGATGTGATCGATCGCATCATTATCATCTGGTGTTCTGCCTGCTAGCAGGTCCCGTACACCACTGCTGTCTCCATCCGCTTCTGTCCCGAGCTTCCTTCTTTTCTTCATCATAGCTGATGTTCTTCACCTGATCCACCAATTTAATTCTTCCTCTTCCTCTTTTTTTTCTTTCCTTCAATTGAACCCTCAAGTGCCACAGTTATTATACTTTTCCCTCTCATCACATGGCCCAACCAGTTTCCTTTTCTTTTCCTTATTTCCTTTAGGAGCGATCTTCCTTCTATTACTTTGCTCAAAACCTCTTCATTTCTCATCTTATCTACCCAACTTACTTTTCCCATCCTTCTCCACACCCACATTTCATAAGTTTCTATTCCATTCCTTTCCCTCTTACCTAATGTCCACGCTTCACATCCATACATGGAAACGCTCCATGAATAACGTTAAGCTAGTCTCTTTCTCAGCTCCAGATCCAGGCTTTTATTGCACAGCAAGTTTTTCTTCTGGCTGAAGGCCTCTTTTGCCATTGCTATCCTTGCTTTTATTTCTGCAATACTTCTCCAGTCGTCTGTCACCATCGTTCCTAGGTACCGGTAGCTTTTCACTTTTCCTATTACACCTTCATTTATTTTCACACTCGTATAATTTTCACAGTTTACTGGCATCACCTTTGTCTTTCCTAGGTTTATCTTCATCCCATATTCCTTCATCCCTTCTTCCAAAACCTGTATCAACCTTTGAAGTAATTGCATATCATCTGCTAATATTACCATGTCATCTACGAATCTTATACTTCTTATCTTCCTACCTCCAATGCTGACTCCTTCCTCTCTCCCATCAAAAGATTTATGGATCATGTCCTCAACATATATATTGAACAAGGTTGGTGATAGACAGCATCCCTGCCTTACTCCTCGCATAGTTGGCGGATAATTTTAAGCAAAGTTTTCCGTATTTATTTTATCCATCTGTTCCTCGTATAAGCACATACACAAAAAGGTAAATATTACAAAATTTCTAAACGAAGAACATAGGTTCCCCTCAGGATAACATCCTGTTTGGGGTAAACCGATTCTTCTTTGTTTTACAAGACCACATCAATATAGATGACAAAATAATCAGTCACCATGCCGAAAATTACAAATCACTTTACAAAAATTATCAATTGATCCAAAAAATAAAAGCAATACGAAAATAAAAATGGAAAAAAAACATTGATAATAACGGAACGCACGGCAGAATCTGACCAGGATCACTGCAATTTACAGAGATAGTAACAGTTTTATAATACTGTCATTCATGAATAATGTGACACGAACCTTTTTGCGGGAACAAATCTAAAGTAAACTAATCACAAGCATGCATAACATGCACAATACAAAACCAAATAACGTAAGCATTATCACGCAGTCCAAACAAAAGAACTTTAATCATTCTTTTTAGACATATATTCCGCCTACTTGTTCTCGAATATCCATTCCCTGATACATACACACCAATCACACCGTTCCCTTCCAGGGGCCGGCACAGTCACAAAGTTTCACTCATAAATACATATTTGTACACCTAACTCTGCTTCAATAATTTCCTCCGTATTGACCAATCCTTGCAAACATCTTTTGCCTCATTTACCCCCATACACTGCTTCATGCACGCTCTCCTGTATTTAAGACTCCTAATATTCCTACTCCTAAGAATTTCCTCAACCACATTCAACCACAACTTTCTCGGGCCTACCTCTACCTCTCGCACCATTCATTTCACTCTTATATGTATATCTGTTTCGTTATTCGACTCTCATCCATTCTCTCAACATGGCCAAACCAACGAAGCACACTCCTTTCATATGTGCCCATTAATGGAGCATCTAACCCACATTTATTTATTATCCACTCATTCCTGACCTTATCCATCCTTCTTTTGCCGCAAACACTCCTCAGATATCTCATACCCACGGCGTTTAGTCTACATTCATTTCCATCCTGACATACCCATATTTCACTACCATACAAGTGGGGAGAAGTACACATTTGTACACGGCGATTTTCGCTTCCTTAGTCAGGCACTCATTCCTAGATATGCTCCACATGCTACCTACCACTTTCCTTCCCGCATTCGCACGTGTCTTTATCTCCACATCTACCCGTCCATCTTTCGCAAACATCTTAGGTAAGATTTCTTAATAAGTTTTTAAAAAGTTCCTTCTTTATAAGTACCAGTTATGTTCAGAATATCTCGATGTCGTTTATCTAACAGGAAGAAATGAATCGAAATAACTAGTAACAGTTAAGCCATAACATGCCTCGTCCAACTTCGGTGACATCAGCTGGACGAGGCACGTATCAACTAGTATTTCTGCAATGCCAGGCCGACCCTATGTGTGGTGGAAACTACAACCCGCTGTCAAATAATGGGCGGACGTCGAGTCGGCACTCCTCGGTCCAGAACACTCAACCGCTCACCTTGCACTGCCTCGACAAGAGGCCGTTTACAATCGCGCGTTTCCTTCCCGCCACCAGTTTCCCCACAAAACCCTTCCTAAGGGTTTATGAACGCCACCATGTGGCCCATCAACTAAACGCTCGTCCGACGGCGCCACTTCATCGGGAAATTCTCTCACCTCGATTGCGATCGCTTCCCCACTTTGATCGCCGCTTTCAATGGCCGCCATTTGCGGACTCACGTCGACCGTCTGCCGAACAACACCCATTCTTTCCTCGCAAAGAGGACCGAATCGAGGATTACCGAAGGGACGATAGAGTTCCCATTACCTCTCACACGACCCTCGCCCCATTACCAATTGCGGAACGGCCGTCCGATAGAGATAGAGTGCCCCTATGGAGTCCCACAGTGCACGCAAGGGGTTCAAGGTAGAATGGGGTAAGGGTATATATATTAAGGATGAGTCGAAACCAAATTTCGATTCTCGATTCCACCGATTCTCAGAATTAGAATCGGTATCGAGAATCGATCGCCTACAGTCTATTCCGATTCCATCGATTCCAGATTGATAAATATTCAAATCAAATTTCATTTATCACGTCATATTTATCTCAGTAATTGTGGGTGTAGGCTATCAATTTGTACTTTTCATCTACCTCAACAAGCTGAGGATATAATTTGCTATTGGTTAATATACATACTTTTTGAGCGACTTAATTGTCTCTGTTATTTTATTTCAGCCAATACTTGAATTTGAATAATAACCTGTTATATGGAATAAGAATCCATGGAATCGGAATCGAGAATCGGGAATCGATTTCAAAGAATCGGAAATGAAATCGAAAAAACGTGTAATCGACTCATCCCTCGCATATGTACGAGAGGAAGAAACTTTTAAGTGCCCGGTCACCTATGTGGGGGTGAAAAGGGTTAGAAGGGCGATTGGTGGGGGGGGGAAGAAAGGGTTTTGGCTGGCCCCTCCGGCTGTGTTCACCCCCTACCCCTATGAGTCTCCGTCCCCCTGAAATATTCACGAGGCCTTAAGGCATTAAAAGGCGTTTTACGATGGCGGAGAGTAGAACACAGGGGTATGCGCGGAAAAGGTATTAAATAAAATAAAAATAAAACAATACATGCTCGCGACGGCCAAGGTAGCGAATATTTAACAAAAAAAGTACGCGGACGAGGAGCGTAAAAGTCTTTCCATCCCTAAGACTTTGCAGTAACGGACTTTATTGCTATCTCCACTGCGAAAGTCTCGTTCTTAAAAGTGGGAAATGGCAAAATAAATATGAGAAAGAGACACGGGAGCGGAGTTTAAGTGGCACAGTCTACTTTCTCCGGCGGATTTAGAGAGAAGTTCCATCCTGTAGCTTCTATTTAGGTAGTTCGAGCGAAATATCATTTCACCTAAAAATCAATGAATGTGGTATCATTTTAGAATAAAGTATCTCACCCTTCTAATGATTTCAAAACTTCAACCCCTCACCACATTACTTTCGGAGATATTTGCCAAAATATACCAGCTACTTTACATGGGAAATGGTACGTGTATGCACTCACGAGAGACGTAATTTACCAAATGAGGCATTTCTAACACTTATATGTCATAAAAAAACCAACAGCGTATAGTTTGTGTTTTCTCAACTCTATTAGAAAATTTATCATATTGTCACCGCAGTAGGTTCTTGGGTATCACAAAAAAACTTCCGTTTTGAAGGAGTTTCAAACGCACCGCGCGAACAGAAATGAGTCAAGTTACAGACTTATTTAGATATTTTCATTTGATTACTTACAATTTCTATCATATAAAACAATATTATTGCACCATTAATAATGCAATATTTTAATGATGTGTCTGACAGCTGGTGAAATTAAAACGTATAATTCGAATATGGTCCCTATTATGACTAGGGAACTATCTCGCTCGGACTACCTTCAAGAGCAGCCAACGATAACTTCACTTCATGGATTTATTTAAAATTAATTTAACAGTTAATGGAATTAGTTCCACTAGCTTGGATTCACAAGGCAATGAGAAAAATCGCCATTTTTCATCTCACAACTCCTATCAATAGACATACGTAGTTTTATCTTGATCATGAATGGGTAGTATAAGTTGTTTTTTGTTCCATACCGAAGGGTAATAAGGTAAAATAATACTTAGGGTAGTCAAGTCTGCTAATTAATGACCACTGAACTCGGGTTAGGGTCCAGATAAGTGTGTCGAATGATATTGAACCCTCCTGATAACCCTTTATCACAATGATTTCCAAGGCAACTACCACGAAGATATCCTCCATTGTTATATTTCCTAATGTTTTATTTCATGAAGACCTTGCACTAGCGTTGCCAAAAATTTTCGCATAGTAATACACTGGAAAAATTTTTATGGCAAAATGCTATAATCAATCAATGTTTCTCGATACCCCATCACTCTCAGTCATGAAATAGTCCTATTACATGTTAAGAAAATTGCTTATTACGCAGTTAAACGAATTAAAAAAATCCAATTAGGACTGATATATAATAATTTTCAATCTGTACCGAAGGGTTGGCGACTCCAACTTCAGCCTAAGATGGTGTTTAATCCCGGATAAGACCAGCAAGATAATTCACTGTGATCTTTTTCTGACCTTAATTACGCCTGAAAGCTTGCTAGTGAAAGGCGTAGAGAATTAGGTTAAAAGGCCCTATTCCTCCAACTTAAGAGAGAAAAGGACGACAGGCAGTTAAGGAAGTTGGAGCATTATCCGAGCATAAAAGTAAAAGGCTATATTTTTTCAGTTAAATTATTAAACATAGCCTTGCTTTTTTAAAACAATTTAGCTGAGTAAAGGCTGGCAAATGTAATGGAGAAAGGATTCATGTGACACGTCTGGTATTCAGAGATATTTTGGAAGAATTACGTAATATTTTTACCGAGAAAATAAGAAAATCACGGTAAACTACGGCATTTGCATGAAACTTTTTAATCAAATAGATTCACCGGGAAATTAAAACTCAAAATAATTCCTACTTCGCGTATTGGCAATCAAAAGGAGAAACTGCTCGGACTTCGAAGCAGATTTTTTGTGGAATATCAGAATCTTTTTAAAATACTTTGCAGTTACTCTGGAGCGTAGGCTGTCGCAGCTGTTTATTGATAGTCGGTGAAGTTTTCAAGTTTGACTACGTCTCAAGAATTTTCATCCCAAAGATTCGCTTGCAATGCAGCGAGCGTCTTCAGGGATGAAGTGATTATAGAGAAATGATCGTCTTACAGCCAGATGGAGGAACGACCCATATGCATTCAATAAAGTAATCAGACCCATAAGCCATGGCAACCAATCAACAACTGCTTATGAATCATTTGATAAATTCATTGGTTTCATTACTCATAGCATGGAGTAATGAGTTCCATAAGTTGCCAAGATGGCGGATGCGCGATGAACCGCTTGAAGACTTAATTACTTGATGAAAGAGTTGTTTTGAGACGAATGACTTCTTTTCTCATTCTCAGTGAAAAAATATTATGTGCATTTGTAATGATGATGGATGAAATTTTATGCTTTTTAACCAGCGGTAGATCAAACAATTGAAGCAATTTTCTATTTGTAGATAAGTTATGAAGCTGGTTGCTGTGTTCCTGCAACGCGAATATTTACATGAACTTCATAACTTCATGGATTTCATAATCATTGATTCCATAACTAAATGTTCTTGCAACTGGCCATTATTCGTATATCATGCTGTGATATCTCATTTTATCTTATTTAATATGACTACCAGCTTTCCCATTCCTGGAAAAGCCTCCTGGCAGGACAATCAGACAATAGTGCAAATTCTGCCTTGAGCAACTGTGACCCTTTCACGAAAAGATTGGTAAAATTAGACCTCGCAGCTCCACGCTGTATAAGACGACAACCACTCGCCAACAGATACTTACTTTTCTTCACTCATGAAGACGGTCATTGCAACGCGGGTGAAACATTGGTTTGAAAATGCTTGAGACGTAGTCTACCTCGAAACCTTCCCCTCTCTGTTGCAGTTACATTTTGCGTAGCAGGTCTTTATCTAGATAGATATTCAAATAGATGCAAATCATGCTAAACGAAAAACTATTTCAAATCATTAAACTCTTACCTGCCTTCAGCTTCCTGAATCACGGAATGCCAGGATATAAGTTTCATTCAGGACCTGCCCTCGATTAATGACAGGATTCTAAAAAGTACTATTCTATGCCATTGAACAATAACTAAAGAAAAAATAAAAATGATGAAAGTGTCGTATTTACTACTGATCTACAATTTTATTTTAGTAAATTACCATCCTACTGATTCATTCCATCCAATTCAGACGTAGTCTTTTGAAAGTCCACCGCTGAATTTTTATGACCTTAAGATGACGCAGTAGCTAGGAATCTAGTTGCACCAATAAAAAACTCTGTGGATTGAAACATAGTTGGTATTGTCATTATTAATACATTTCTACTCCCCAGCCGCAATCAGTGCATAATGTAGTCTATTGCCTGCAGTTCGGGAGTCTACAGCGAAAGCAATTGTCTTTGGCGCGAAAGATGAAGTCGTTCGCGGAAGCGATGATCGAAAAAAGTCCATCCTATTCGTGACGTAGGTGGTAAAATGGCAAGACCAATTTTCCAAATATACTAGGCATTTCAGCCCTGGTGGATATAAATATTCCGAATCGACCAGCAGAGATATTTCCTTGAAAAAGATCAAAGGAGCAAATAATATTTCCTGGTCATTTGACAATTTTTCCGTATTGCTTCCTCTTTTCCGAAGTATTTTAGTTTTTCATTCTCTTATCAAAAGAGAAAACGTGGAAGAAACCGCTTTTTTCCCCGAAACTTACTGAAGATGACCTCTGAAAACTGATAAAGAGTATAAGGGCATGTTGTAACGTTCCTCCCGGGAGGGCTCAGCTGTGATCGTCGATAATGGGCGCCAGGACGGGATTTTGTTTCCGCCCGCACTCGGAAGAGGGAAAGGTTGAAGGATGATATAGGGTAAATAAAAATTTAGGAATTCTCTCAGTGTTTGTAGTGTCGGTCAACCACTCGTTGACTCGAACACCTGTTCATCATCGAGAATGGGATCGGATAGGAAAAAGAACAGGGTGAAGGAAAAAGGAACAACCTCCAGAAAACAGAAAATACTGACTGCCTATACATAGGGGATTCTAAACCTAACGAAAGCCAAAAGACTCGTTGGCGAAACCGCTCGCAACGGAGCTCACAGACAAACTGACTCCCTGCCCCTCAGCCCGAGCCGTAGCTCATGCGTCCCCTCTCTACCAACAGCGGTCTCCGCGGCTGTTTAGGTCAGCCCTCGGCGTCTACAGCTAGAAGCAGGTTCCCTTACTGTCCGATAAGTTCTCACGTCGGCCGTCGAGCGCTAACCATTCATTCGCCCGGCAGAAAGTTGCTTCGGATTCCCAACTCTCCTAATTTCGCGACGTTAAGGGTTACAATTTCTAATGTGTAGAGCAAAGTTAAAGTTTTTAAACAAATGCAACGACACTAAATATGAAAAATACGCCACTAAAAGCAACATTTTTCGCCCCAAAGGAGCATCGACTGATAAAATGAGAAACCTGCTAGGAATGCTAAAAGCTCTCAAATTTCGGGGACCTGATTACGAATTTCAGCAGAAAGACCAAGGAACAAGAGGAGAAAAAGCTTCCTATCTGGAATTGCGTAGAAATTAGGTTTAGGTAAACGCAAAAAAAAAGAAAAGCAGTGGGCGCACTTGAGCGCCAGCATTTAAACGTTACAATGTAAAACTTCTTTTTTTATGACATAGGAAAGGGATTGATTTTTTCATAGCTTATAAATGACAATTAATTAAGGGAACCGGAAAATAATGCAATAGTTACGACACCTAAGAAAATGAAATTCAAGGTAATGGAGCTGATGTAAATATGGTGTAAATTTATCCGTGATGTAATATGAAAAATATAAAAAATAAGGGAACCGGAAAAAAATGCGATAGTGACGACACCTAAGAAAATTAAATTCAAGGCAATGGAGCTGGTGTAAATATGGTGTAATTATATACGTAATGTGACTTTTAAGACAAACTCCAAACAAAAAATTTTTGAAACAAAAATATGAATTGCATAGTCTTATGTAGATGTTGATGGAAAGGAGTTTTAAAAACTCTATTTGAATCCACAAAAATCCAAAAAATCAATTCAAGAGGATAACTGGAAAATGAAATAAATATAAGGCACATTCGAGTAGAATCTTGATTTCCACAGGAAATCCACCTGATTCTTTTAATTAGGTAAGAAAAATCGGGTAAAAACCGTTTACTGGAACGGCTGAATTTCTGCTTGGAAGAAGGGTTAAACGGTGCAAAAAAAATCCATCAGAATAATTAAAATAATGCTCACAGGGTTATTCTTCAAGTTGTTCCCTATCAACATACTTCGTTGCTCATTCCTATCCCCTAATTTCGTGTTCGTGAATAACTTCCTTCACGCGTGTTATCCTGCCCCTGGACTAGAAACGCCAATTATGGAAAAAAGTATCCCAATGGCTGTTAATGCATTCTTTTATGTACATTTCTCATTAATCATTAACGAACAAATCATTACTTAGTTCATGTTCATGGGATGGTAAGAATCATTTATTCCTTAACTTTTTTACTAAGACTCCAAACTATTTTTTGTGACTTACACTAAAATGTTTTGGGCTTATTGAGAACTTCATTAGAAAGAGAGCAAGAATTACATCTTATTTTGAATTGCGTGTGAACGTTTAGAACCTACTCGCTTCATTTTGTCAATAAATTAATTCTACGGCAAATCTTTCAGGTTAATATCAATCACCCATGCAATAGTGACTACACCTAAGAAAATGAAATTCTAGGTAATGGAGCTGGTGTAAATATGGTGTAACTTAACCTAATGACTCCAATTGGCGAATATTAATAAATCCAATGACTCCTATTGGCGAAAGAATGATGAAAACCTTGAATAGCAATTAAGCCTAAGAATATATATTCCCTTAATACCATGGAATCATCTTAATATCACATAAATATCGGTCATTACTTAATGGAAGAGCCACGGATTAATCTGCTCTTCAGACTTAACCAGTTAATGGCGTCACGATTATCGAGTTGAGTGTTTTTTTTTAATCTCCCCCTAGACAATAGCTTCGCTTAACGCATAGCCTATCCTTGCCAGTGCTGCGAGAGCGAACAAAGATAAATTACCCCGAAGGGATAGGCATGACGAAGCTAAATTTATTGGAGGTCGAAAGTTCAACACGCCCGTCGGTGGGGAAGGACGAAGATTTTTTGATCGCAAAATATCAACAGGCTCAACTGAGTAGAAGTAATTTCATCTAGAACTCCCCGAGCAAAAAAGGCTTATTGATTTTTTTAATCGCGTCTTCAACTTCTCCACTGCTAATGATCATAAGCATAAGCTAATAACTAGTGCAGCAAACCGTAGATTAGGATTCGTAAAAAGGGTTCTAGGCAAATGCGATGAGAGAGTACGAGAAAGAAGCTATTTTACACTTGTCAGGCCTCATTTAGAATATACCGCTAGTATATGGGATCCGTAAGAGGAAGGTTTGATAAAAGAATTAGAGCGCGTGCAAAGGAGATCCGCTAGGTTTGTTAAAGGCCGTTATGATAATTGTGTAAGTGTAACGAGTTTAATAGAAGAACTAGGATGGGAATTACTATCAGAACGCAGGTTAAAATTTAGGTTAAACCTTATAAGTAAATTCGAAACCGTTTTGTTCACAGATGACGTTAGATATATATTGAGAACCCCTGCGTATTTTGCTAGGTTTGATCAAATTAACCAGATTAGAGAGATAGATTGTCGTACCGATAGATTTAAAATGTAATTTTTCCCGCTTACTATAAGAGAAAACAATAGGCAACGTAGCAAAGGGATAGGTAGGTGAAATATAGTTAGAGTAGTCTGTAGTACATGATGCATGTAATAACAACCAATAATCCCTCCTTTATTATGTAGATACTAACCATCTAGCTCCATGTGACCCTATTATCTAGCATATCTCCCTTAAATATCCTACTTGCATGTCAATGGTTAATGTTTGGTGATCTTCACCCCCTGCCATACACCCTCGTGGTGGCTCGCAGGGTATCACGTAGATGTAGACAGATGTAGACAAGCACTCACGTGAAGCAACTGGCTTCTTTTCACCTGCCACCTACGAAGCGAAAGATAATAGTTTGATATATTCCGAAAACATGATTGTGCATCGCAACGGGGCTATTAAGAAATAACATATGCACGCCCATGCAGTCATGCAATATGTATTCAAGTTTGCAATTAGGAATCCGCCAGGATTGGTGGTCAATTGAGAGCCAGCGTAAACGGAAATTTCCGCGTAGTGCACCTCACCACTCCAACGTGCAAGCCAGATGATTTCGTAGCCAAACACATAATTTTCACCTCCATCTACATCATTTCCCACTGTCCACATCAAGAATGTGAGGTAAAAAGGAGGGATTTTGCGAAATAGCACGACACTATATCCGACAAATTTAATTTAAACCATGACTTTTGATGTAAAAGCATAAGCCTACAAATATCTCTCAGGAGATGAATTTTCACTAATATGCAATGCAAAAATATTATTTATCAACAATAAAACTACTAATAGTATATTAATATATATAAAGCTACAAAACTGACTGACTGACTGACTGACTGACTGACTGACTGACTGACTCATCAAAACCTCTAGGGTATTTCTAAGCAAGCTAGGTGGGTGAAATTTTCAGGATAGAGTTGGAATCATGTATCGAGTTGGGAAAAAATCGAAAAAGTTTAAAAAGTCGTTTAGGCTTCGATTAATCGCAATCGATAGCTTTACATGGGATCATATTGGAAAAACGAATTATTTTAGTGTAGACCTTTTTTCTTTCGTTCATTAAAATATGAAATAATTAAGTTACAGGACTGATTCTTTCACAAGTATGAGGCTAAATGTTTGAAAAATCTTATTCTTGCAATCGATTCTTTCCTAACTACCAAAAAACTGATATTTTTAAACTTTTATTTGGGATTTTAGAAATTTTGTCACTTTCGTTGCTATGGATTTATTCCATTGTCGCCTAGCCGAGTGTCGTCTCAGGTTTGGAACTAAGCTAGGCGGGCCAGTTTCAGGGGAGGGTTATATTTATGTGTTGATTTTGGGTAAAATCAGAAAAATTAAAAAAGTCGATACGACTTCGAGATATTGCAATCGATAGCTTTACATATATGAGTTAGGTATCCTAAATGCATGTAATTTACTCTTCTCTATGCCATTTTTCGCACTGCTAAATACTGGGTATAGTTTCTTCAAACTTTTCCTGGCCTCTACCATACCTTTGATGGCCAATTACCATCAACCAAGCTTCATGATATTGTCGTTTTCATTAAAAAAATATGCAGTCCATGTAGAAGATTGGAAGGGAAAAAAAATTGAACATGAAAATTAGTATAATAAAAATATCGATTCCGATCGAATATATATAGTAAAATTCTTCATGTGAGCTCTTATTAAGTATGATGTACTGAAATGAAATATCTAACGTAGAAGAACGTCTTATATGCCGTAAAATGAGGTTATGATAATTTATCAATGGTTCCACGTTCGTTTCGGTGTACTGATTATAGTATTTTGAAAAGTCGCTAATAATCGGATGACATACACTATAAGTTGGTACTAGAACTGTCTGGTATCCATACCTCATGAGGCGCGTATTTCATTTTCTAGAATTATATTTTTCTTTGCTTGCATGTAGCCCGCAGACTTGAGAGCTTTCTTTTTTTTTCCTTATTTAAAGAGTATCATCGTCTAGCACACCCCCCCACCCTTGCTTGCAAATTGCATGCACCCATATAGGCATCATTAAATGGACAGGTGCTATTAATACATTGCAGCTAAGTACTGGGTATAATTTCTTCAACTTTTTCCTAACCTCTACCATAGGTTTGATGACCAACTTTAACCAACCAACTTCATGATATTTTAGTTTCCATTCTAAAGCATGTGCAATTCATGTAGAATATTGAAAATTGAAAAATTTGAACATGAAAATTATCATATTAAAATTGTCGATTCGGATCAAAGTTCTATTAAAAAGTTTTCATGTTAGACCTTATTGCGTATGCTTCAAAGAAAGGAATTTCTAGCGTAGAAAAGCCATCAAATAAAGTTATGTTGAACTTGCAGTGGTTCCACGTTCCTTTTATTTCACTGACTATAGTATTTTGAAATGTCGTTTAATACCGGATGAGATATAATATGATTTGTACTAGAACTTTCAGGTATCCATACCTCATGGACCGTGAAATTCATTTCGAGAATTCCATAATATTTTTCTCTGCCTGCATGTAGCATGCAGACTTGAGAGCTTTCATTGGTTTTTTAAGGATGATGCATTCATTTTTCGATACTTAAAGTGCAAAATAATATACAAACCCCCCTTGCTTGCTAACAGCAAGCACCCATTTACTCGTTAATTAATATATATAAAGCTACAAAGCTGACTGACTGACTGACTGACTGACTGACTGACTGACTGACTGACTCATCAAAATTCCTGGGCATTTCTAAACGAGCTAGGTGGGTGAAATTTTCAGGATAGAGTTGGAGTCATGTGTCGAGTTGGGAAAAAATCGAAAAAGTTAAAAAAGTCGATTAGGCTTCGATTTATTGCAATCGATAGCTTTACATGCGATTATACGGGAAAAACGAAAAATTTCAGTGTAGACCTTTTTTCTTTCGTTCATTAAAATATGAAATAATTGAGCTAACAGACTGATTCTTTCACAAATATGAGGCTGAATGCTTGAAGAATCTGATTCTTTCAATCGATTTTTTCCTACCTACGGAAAAACTGACATTTTTAAACTTTTATTTGGGATTTTAGACATTTTTTCACTTTCGTTGCTATGGATTTATTCCATTGTCGCCTAGCCGAGTGTCGACTCAGGTTAGGAACTAAGCTAGGCGGGCCAGTTTCAGGGGAGAGTTATATTTATGTGTTGATTTTGGGTAAAATCGGAAAAGTTAAAAAAGTCGATTCGGCTTCGAGATATTGCAATCGATAGCTTTACATATATGAGTTAGGTATCCTAAATGCATGTAATTTACTCTTCTCTCTGCCATTTTTCGCACTGCTAAATACTGGGTATAATTTCTTCAAACTTTTCCTGGCCTATACCATACCTTGGATGGCCAATTTCCATTAAACAAGCTTCATGATATTGTCGTTTTCATTAAAAAAATATGCATCCATGCAGAATATTGGAAGAGAAAAAAAAATTGAACATGAAAATTAGTGTAATAAAAATATCGATTCCGATCGAATATATATGGTAAAATTCTTCATGTGAGCTCTTATTAAGTATGATGTACTGAAATGAAATATCTAACGTAGAAGAACGTCTTATATGCCGTCAAATGAGGTTATGATAATCTTTCAGTGGTTTCACGTTCGTTTCAGTGTACTGATTATAGTATTTTGAAAAGTCGTTAATAATCTTCACGATATTTTAGTTTCCATTCAAAAGCATGAGCAATTCATTTAGAAGATTGAAAAAGAAAAATTGAACATGAAAATTAGCATATTAAAGTTGTATATTCGGATCGAAGTTCTATTATAATGTTTTCATGTTAGACCTTATTAAGTACCTATGCTGTACTGAAAGGAATATCTAACGTAGAAAGGCCATCAAATAAAGGTATGTTGAACTTGCAGTGGTTCCACATTCCTTTCATTTCACTGACTATAATATTTTGAAATGTCCTTAATTACCGGATGAGATATAATATGATTTGTACTAGAACTGTCAGGTATCCATACCTCATAGACCGTGAAATTCATTTCGAGAATTCCATAATATTTTTCTTTTCCTGCATGTAGCACGCAAACTTGAGAGCTTTCATTGGTTTTGTAAGGATGATGCATTCATTTTTCGATACTTAAAGTGCAAAATAATATACAAACCCCCCTTGCTTGCTAACAGCAAGCACCCATGTACTCGTTAATATAGATAAGACTACAAAACTGACTGACTGATTGACTGACTGACTGACTGACTGACTCATCAAAACTCCTAGGGCATTTCTAAACGAGCTAGGTGGCTGAAATTTTCAGGATAGAGTTGGAATCATATGTCGAGTTGGGAAAAAATCGAAAAAGTTAAAAAGTCGATTAGGCTTCGATTTATTGCAATCGATAGCTTTACATGGGATTATATGGGGAAAACGAAAAATTTGAGTGTAGACCTTTTTTCTTTCGTTCATTAAAATATGAAAAAATTGAGCTACAAGACTGATTCTTTCACAAATATGAGGTTGAATGTATGAGGAATCTTATTCTTGCAATTGATTCTTTGCTACGTACCGTAAAACTGATATTTTTAAACTTTTATTTGGGATTTTAGAAATGTTTTCACTTTCGTTGCTGTGGATATATTTCTCCATTGTCGCCGGGCCGAGTGTCGATTCGAGGCATGGAACTCAGCAAGGCGGGCCAGTTTCAGGGGAGGGTTAGATTTTGTGTCAACATTGTGTAAAAGTTAAAAAAAATCGATTAAGCTTTGAGTTATTGCAATCGATAGCTCTACATATATGAGTTAGGTATCCTAAGTGCATGTTATTTAGTCTTTTTATATCATTTTTGGCACTGCTAACTACTGGGTATAATTTCTTCAACTATTACATGGCCTCTACCGTAGCTTTGATGACCAATTTGAACCAACCAAGCTTCATGATATTGTAGTTTTAATTTAAAAAACATGCAGACCATGTAGAAGATTGGAAGATAAAAATTGAATATGAAAACTATTATATAAAAAATCTCCATTCCGATGAAATTTATGTGGTAAAATTCTTCATGTGAGCTCTTATTAAGTATGCTGTACTGAAATGAAATATATGTAACGTAGACGAGCGTCTTATGTGCCGTCAAATGAGGTTATGACGATCTTCCAGTGGTTCCACCTTCGTGATATACTGATATTTTGAAAAGTTGTTAATAAACGGATGACATACAATATAAGTTTGTACTAGAACTGTCTGGTACCCATACCTAATGAGGCGCCTATTTCATTTCCGAGAATTATACTTTTCTTTGCTTGCATGTAGCACGCAGACTTGAGAGCTTTCATTTTTTCCTAAATTAAAGAGTATCATCATATAAGAATCCTCCACTGCTTGCAAATTGCAAGCACCCATTTACTTTTTTTTAATAACAAATTTCTCATCATCACTGTTCCTTAAATCCTGAGATAGATTGACTGCAGCCATCCACCCTTCCCTATCTAATGCTAGGCCCCTTACTTCCCGGTAGCTCTTCCTTTGTACTTTCTTCTTTGTTTTTTTCCATGAACTTATTCCTGGGTCTTCCTATGTGATCTTTCCCCTCTAATCCATCTTCAATTATGTTCGTCACAAGCACATTGTGCCGCAGGGTGTGTCCAATCAATTTTCGTCTTCTTTTTTGTATGTTCATTTCCTTTTCTGCTCTTCTGTACACTTCATCATTTCCTATTTTGTCCTTTCATTTGACCTCCAGCATCCTCCTCCGACACCAGGTTTCGAAGGCTACTAGTCAGTGCATGGGGTCCTTATGAAGCGGGATTGATATCGGAATTAGATCGCATGCAGCGAAGAGGAGCTAGGTTTGTAAAACGATGCTATGATAAGTTTACTGGTGTGTCTGGATTGTTGGAAGAATTGAGATGGGAATCGCTATCACAGCGTAGATTAAATTATAAGCTTAACCTCTTAGATATATTTCAGGAAAAATATTTCTCTGACCACGTAAAAATTCTATTGTTACTATTAACTTCCTCGTACTACGGCAGACTAGATCGCGCCAATAAAATTGGAGAGATAGATTGTAGAACCGATTGGTATAAAATGTCATTTTTTCCGCGTACCATTCGGGACCATAGCAGCTGTGATCGTCGACATGAATAGTGACATTAGCTAGATTGTAGATCTTTTTCTTTATATTCTCCACATTCTTATTTATGCGTGATGTAAATATTGATGTTCTTATTTACGCCTGATATTTTCAACCTGTAGTAGTATCCCTTGTACCCCTTGCATGTTGGAACGATTGACGATAGAATGTTTCTTGGTTAGTAGATTGTTAATTGGCACGTTGCATGTGTGGTACGCTGGTGTCAATGTAGTTTCGGTGTTCTGCCGTATAATTCATGCATTCCTGGTGTGGAAGCACCCCCTGCCACGCACCCTTTGGGTGGCTTGCAGGGTATGACGTAGATGTAGATGAAGTCTTTTCCGGCCAGCTTTTCCAATGGTCCAAGCTTTCGATCCATAGAGTTCCACGCTCCACACGAATGTTTTCACATACCGTATCCTAGTTTGTCGTCCTACGTTCTTTGAGCAGTGCAGTTGATTTTTAACCAAGAACACATTGTTATATCAGGCTATTCTTTGCTTGATGTCGGTTGTACTTCTTCTGTCCCACGTTATGGTACTTCCGAGATAGGTGTAACAATTCACTTTCTCTAATTTCTCTCCTCTTAGTATGTCTTCTGCATTCAGATTTTCTATTGCGAGTACCAGGACTTAAGTCTTCATCCAATTGACCTATAGAACTTGTATAACAATAAAATATTTGCAAGTACCTATCTTTCAGCAAAATGAATGATGACACAAGACTTTATAGAAAGTATGCAATACGTCCTGTAGGTGCTACACGGCAAATGAAGGCTAAAAATGTTTTGAAGCGTTAGGAAAATCGATGTCAGGAATCAAATCATACACTACCAACAATTTGTCCGCTTATTACCTCGAATATGTGACTTTCAGATTCTCATGCCTTTGCTCATTATATACCTACGACTACGTATCAATACGCAGCAACATTTAAAATTAGCAATACATTCAACAAATACTCAGTGCTTTGACGCTCACAGGCAATTGGTCATTTTTTTTCGTGGATAAATGAAAAAAAAACTAATTTTCACTATATTTGTTGGAGAAAAATTCAAAATAAGTAATAAAATGTGCAAAAAAAGGCAATTTTTAGATTAAAAAAAGAGAGAGAGTGGGAGAAGTACAAATTGTTTATTTGTCATGGCGTGTTCCTTTCCGTAAATTATCAACTCTACGCATTTCAAAGGCTTCCCTATTTCCCAGTTCTATCGTAGCCCATGGTATCATTTATCCTCTTCTTTCTTTCTGCTTTCTACCAATTGCAAGTGCATTCAAGAGATAACCCCATAGCATCGTTCCCGACACAGCCCGGTTATTTTCCCAAAAAACTTCTCTAAATACATTCTGTGACGTCCTGGCACCAAATTTCCTCCCAGCCATGACACCTTTACCCAAGGGTCCACGTACCTGTACCGATAACCTTGTCACCTCCAAAAAATTCATTCTCCCACGCTTTTGGCAAGCGTGGGAAAGCGTGCGTGGGATTATGTAATTTATCCTCATGGATTATTACCTCTCTTATCATCCTCATAAAGTGAATTTCGACACTACTAAGTGTAAATTATAATGTTCACAGGAATAATAAAAGGAATATAAGGTATGGAGGCTTTTAGGAGAAGATATTTAAAGTCATGGGCATCGTGAATGCTTAGTACGCTAAATCTCGACTGACGACCACATATTGATGAGGTAAAGGGAAAATCCTTTTCACTTCTTAACACTAGAACGCCCAGGCGGATCATTTTGACCCAAACGTGATTTTTAATTCATTTTTCAATTTCAATTTGATCGAGAGCAGGATTTCCTCCCGCGACTTTTATTTATTTTATCACACGTTTTTGTCCAAAATGTTTCACCTTCCTGGGATTATCCATAAATTAGATTTTTCAAATTTACCCTAAACGGCCATGCGGGTCAGTTTGATCAAGAGATGCATTTTCATGATGTATCAACACCAAAAAACAGTAAAATATAGGAATTATTAGAAAAAATACATGGTATTTTTATGTAAATAGCATCATGTTTATAAATATGCTTCATTACGATAATGAAAAAACTATTTTAGCTTCTTTTAATTTCGCAGTATATTCCAACTTTGGCCCACAAAATATAATTTGAGCTGGTTAATTACAACCAAAATTTGAAAAATTAGAGACAAATACGTAATAATGTAAAAGTTCTTTGCAGTTTATTGACCTATGTCATTTTAGGCTACAATAATAAACTGAAATTGAAAACAACGATACATTGATATAAATACCGAAAAACCCATGTGGATTCCCAATCCCACCCATAAATAATCGATATTGACAAAATTATGAATGTAATATGGTGAAGAAATCGATATATGTAAAGAAAAGGAGTGGATATTTGTAGAAAAAAAACAGAATAAATGTAAATTTAAAAGTGCAAAGTGAGGAATTAATTCATTAATTATTGAGGGGGCAAAATGATCCGTTTTGGGCGTTGAATGATGTTGAATTGTCCGGGCGTCCTAGTGTTAATTTGGTCATGAGAAATAATTAGGATAGTAAAAAGAAAACATAATATTGGCCGACACAGCAATAATACCTCGTATAGTAGAGTATGTAATTGCAGTTTGGGATCCATATAAAAACTTTATATTATCAAGCTAAAAAAATGTAGAATGGAAATTAGGAAAGTATCTTTTAAGCGAATACAAAAGGATGGATGGCTTCAGACTACTGCCACTCAATGATAGGTAACATAGGGTAAAAATCTCTGTAGGATTGATCTGATGAGATTTCTGGTATCTGCTGGTCACAAAAAGAGAGGCTGGATTGGGAGAATTTAACTAAAAGGCTGACCGTACGCAATACACTACTTAGGAAGAAAAGACCACAGCCGTCATATAAAATGTAAGCCAAAAACAACATCTTCTGACACCTGCTCAATCAAGTAATAAAATATGATAGTGGTTTACCCAAGAAAGGAGGCATTGGCTATAATATCTTAAAATTCCTATCTGGAAATGTTAAAAATAAGCGTCGGCAGATTATTTTTAGTGAGTTTTTTACATTCCTCTTTTTTCTTCAACTTTTAGCAATGTCAAAGTTCCACCAGGCTAAGTGTTGTCGAAACAAGATAACAAATGTACATCTAATCAACCAATTATCACAAAAAAAAAACTTTTGTCAATAATTAGTTTTCGTGGAACTCTCTTGGTTTGAGGAAACATAAAATGGCGATTATTTTGCTTCCATCATAAGTATATGAGAATGAATGAGTTGGTATGACATGCATAACATGTTTGAGAGAAGATAATGAATCATCATTAATAAAAATATTTTTGTCTTCTATACATTTGCTATTATTACTTTTGCACAATATATATAATAGAATTCATAATAATTTTTCCCCTGTTGTTTATTTGTAATTGTGTAAAATTGTGTAAAAGGAGATCATCAAGATAAGACTTAGTAAATTAATTGACTACTGTGAAGCAAATACGAATTCCTCAAACTGATACGTAAAAATCACGGCTGCGTTTAAAATATCTACTCGACCTATTTATGATAACTTAACTATATTATTATGTATGTATTTATATATAACTTAAATATATAATATTATGACATAAGTCACCCATGCACTCCCTAAAACTTCCTTAAAGTTTTTTTCAATCACACAAGCACAAGGCGATGGGTATTATAAATGCATATTCATCGCTTTGCCTTGAAAAGTGTACTGAAAAATTTTTTGAGATAGTTGTCGGCAGAGATGAAAAAACCCAAGTAAATATAACAATAGATGGTCTACCAGTGAAAGGAGTGGATAATTTTTCATACCTAGGTACTGCAATAAATAAAGATGATAGGATAGAACATGAAATTTCAAATAGACTAAGTAAAGGAGGTAGATTTTATCAGAGCATTAAGTATCTAGTTTGGGATAGGAAGATACCACAGTAGGCAAAAATGATCATGTTGAAGACGTATTATCTACCAATAGTTTTATATGGAGCTGAAACTTGGACGATGACGGAAAGACAGTGGAGTAGGGTAACAGCAGGAGAAATGAAGTTTTTGAGATTAATGCTGGGGAAAACTAAACTAGACCGAGTGAGAAATACCAACATAAGGGAGCAATTTAATATAAAAAGCATTAGACAAAAAATAGTAGGCAATAGGATTATATGGTTAGGACATATTAAATGAATGGAAGAAATAAGAACGCCAAAAGTAATGTTAAGCACAATAGAGGGAGGTAAAAGACCAAGAGGAAGGCCGAGGAAACGTTGGATTGACGAAGTGGGTAGGAACGTGGAGGCAAGAGGATGGCCATTGGGATGAAGTTGTCCGACAAGAGCTATGGAAGGATAGAGGGTTATTGCGAGGCAAAGTGAACTCCTAGACCCACCTTGAGTGGAACAGGATTTGGATATGTATGTATGTATGTCTCGAAAAGCTGAAAACTTGCTTCATCGTGACTACGATGAGGCTTAAGTCCTCCAGGCAAATTTCCATGAGGTTTACTTTACTTGAGAATTCTTTCCTGAAGGGAAACTATCACCATATTCCACCAAATTATGTTATCCTCATAACTTCTCATCAAGGGCCCAATAAACGCGCTTCCAATTACCCTTCCTACATTAGTAGAATGCTGAATAGACATTAGTAAACGCACTTCCTTATTTTCCCAATTCCTTCCTCTGCCTTCCATTCACCGCTTAATTAACCTACAGGGTAACTCTTCAGATTTTTTTCCACGCTGTATCCATTTATTTGACCAATCAATTTCATCTTGCCGCCTCTTTCTCCAAAGTAATAGTCTTATCACCCAACTGTTTCTTACTAACGTCTGGCCAGACGTACGATTATAAGGGCAACGGTAAGTTTGCACTATAATAAAAAGTAAGTTTTGATTTTCATATTTTTTTCTGTGCTACGTTATATCTACTACTTGATTTGGATATTTACTGATCGTCATTATTTAATCATTAATGCCTGACAAAACTGGTACATGTATAAACAAAAGTCCATGTACTCGCATGTGGCTGACGTCTCTATAGTCAGACAAACGGTTGTAAAATTAAACGGGCCGCGACAGACCTTACGTGGGGGTACAATAAAGAAAATAAAATAAAGGTGGGAACAGGAAATCAAAGTGAGTGGAACAGGTGGGAATGGGGCAAAAGAAAATAATCTAAAAAGGGAAGACTTACTCCCGCTGCCACACACCAACCGACACACCACTTTCTCGGCACACCTATTGTCGTCAGCTGACCCACCGACGAAGAGACTAGCTTCACGAAATGTCCGGTGTATTTCGATCTGTGTCTTCCTCTCCCGCGAAGCACACACTAGTACCAAAAAAACTGGCGCCCTCTTTCGCCGTGCACAAACACAAACAAATGAAGCACAAAAGGCGAGAAGGGAGTAAAAAGGGAGGGAGGTTTAAAGGTAAAGAAACTTAAAACAAAGAGGATAAAATAAAAATTATGGCCTGTTCCGGCCCGAACAGTTCACGTCTTCAATAATATAGTCCTTTGTCTCCCAAAGCAAGAAATCGACATTGCTTGTTTTCACATAAAAGAGGGATGAATGAAGAACCCAATCGGGTATCCCCAGTTATAAGAATGGTTCCGTAATATTTTTCATTTGCCAATAATTCAGTCGACACATATCATCAATCTTCATATCACTTTCAAAACCTCTGTGTAGCCCAACGATACCAGAATCACTATTACAATATCCATAGTTTTCAGCAAGAATAGCAACAAAACTGAAAGAATTCTCGGTGGTAATAAAAAAAGCTGCTCAGTTGATTCTCTCAAAGAAGTCATTCACCACGTTTGGCAATCGAACTCAGATCGATATGATCTCGGACCGATCTAAACATCCTGAGCCAGCAGACCCGGATCGCCTGGTTTACCTATGCTAAATCGATTGAAACATCGAGAAATGAATCTGCTCCTATCGATTTGAAATCTCCGAATTGCAGAGAAAGCGGGCCGTGTTAGCCCGCTTCTCATATCGATCCCACAAGCCCGTTGTGTTTACCATAGCGAGCTGAACCAGCCAAATCGATCTGCGATATCTCAAAACTTCTCATCAATACACTTTCCACCTCATTATATTTAACCTACATGAGTTTCTTCCTGTGAGGTTTTTAAAGAAACATGTAGATTTGTTCATAACTGTTTTAAGGATCTAATGTAATATTCTCCTTGCGAGTTCCCAAACTCAAGCAATGTATTAAGCGAATAGACAAACTAGTGATAAAAGTGTACATTACAGCAAAAATAAATGGTGTTCCTCTTCTGCAAAACGGTTAAATATAAAATAAACTTTACACTTTCAGGCGTCACTTCGTGAAAGAATTTTATATTCGAATCCATATTGAAAATAAGTTATGTTCCCCTGCTTTTGCATCCAAAAATTAGTTTGTTCTCCAAACCCCCCTTCTTGGCGTAAGGTTACTATCGCAACAATCAATAAAAAAAGATAAACAGTAATACCTGAAGATGCACCAAGTTGCAAAGCGCGTGTAACTTTTACAGTAAAAAACTGTGGAACAGTAGGTACATTTTAAGTATTTTCAATATGGATTCTGTTGAATAATCTTTCCGAAAAACAAGTGGGAGTAGACATACCATAGTTTAAGGATTTACAGTCAGAAGACGACCTGAATTCGCGGAAATTCATCACGTCCCTAGAATAACCGACCACTTATTTCGCAATCCTCAATGCATAAAAATCTCAAGGGGATATTATTGACGTGGGCAGGACAGCTTCTGATTATTGAGCCAAGTTTTATTGAGTGAGGATTTTCGAGGGTATTAGGGAAAGGATTTGGAAGGGTAGAAAAGGAAGCTTAGGCGAGCATAGAATTGAAGATCCACGGAGTTCTTAAGGATTTCACGGAAATCGGCAGTGATTTTCGAAGGGCTTATTGAGCAAGAGACTAAGTGGGGCTTAGCAAAATCATCCTCTCAATCCGCGGATGATCCCTCTCAGTTATAAGCGGGGCACTCTAAGACATATTTGCGTGCATTAATAGGATCTTAACGGGATACCTCTCACCGGAACTTTTGCTCGCTGAATTTAATGAATTGGGAAAACGATTCGAGTGGTGTAGAAATAAAAAATAGTGCACTTAAGAAGGGTTTAAGAATATAAAATTAATAAAATGAAGTTACATACATGCATACCAATCACGCCGTTCCCTTCCGGGGTTGGCAGAGTCACTTATATTCACTCATAAATACATATTTGTACACCTAACTCTGCTTCAATAACTTCCTCTATCCTGACCTATCCTTGCAAATCTCTTTTGCTTCAATTACCCCCATACACTGCTTCATACACGCCCTCCTGTTTTCAAGGCTCCTAATATTCCTCCTAAGAATTTCCTCAACCACATTCAACCACAACTTTCTCGGCCTACCTCTACCTCTCGCACCATTCATTTCACTCATATATATCTATTTCGTTATTCGACTCTCATCCATTCTCTCAACATGGCCAAACCAACGAAGCACACTCCTTTCATATATGTCCATAACTGGAGAATCTAGCTCACACTCATTTATAACCCACTCATTCCTGACCATATCCATCCTACTTTTGCCGCAAACACTCCTCAGATAACTCATACCCCACGGCGTTTAGTCTACTCTTATGGCTATCCTGACATACCCATGTTTCACTACCATGCATCAAAGTGGGGAGACGTACACTTTTGAATGAAGTTGATGAAATATAATAAAACGCTATGCTAAAATTCATGTTATATGTTAGCTGGTAATAAAATTATGATAATCAAAGAACACGACGTGCAATCAAATAAATTCAAATATCTGATAAGCAAATCGGTAAGAATTCAAAAGGCAAGTAAAAAAACTGGATAAATAGGAATTGAAGCAATATAGATGAGAGGTAATGGAGCAGCCAACAGAAGATTTCTCGGTGGCCATTGCTTAAAGGGAAAGAGAATAGTCACTTATGTGGCATAAAGGAGAACAAGAAATAATATTCTACATGAAAATTAAGGACAAAATCCTATTAGAGTTTCAACGATTGCTAAAAGGAATGATGGCATTTTTCACAGGAACTTTCACATCCCTTACCGTTTCGTCATGCACGTGACGGGTCTTCCAATGGAGAAATATGAGGGCTTGATTCGAAGTTTGGAGAGAAAGATTGAAGGAGGCCTGACAACTTAAAAGGTGAAAGCAAAATCACTTGTAGAAAAAAAAGAGATTACAGTCTGACGAGCAGGAGAAGGAGCATCAAGCATTTAAGGAATCAAGGAGGAATGTTGGGAGTAGTAGACCCAAGGCCGTGAATCATGCGTCACAAGGTAGGACACCGGAGGAATGGAAATATTAGAAGAGATTTCTTCCAAGTCCTCATTCGTTCTATCCCACATATTGGAATGGAAACTTGTTTGAATGGCAACTTGCGTTGACATAAACCTTTATTTTATTGCATTATACTGTATCATAATGAATAAAATAAAATATAGAAACGATTTACTTATTATTTCAATTAAGGTAGTCCGAGCGAGATAGTTCCCTAGTCATAATAGAGACCATGTTCGAATTATACGTTTACTTTTCACAAGCTGTGAGACACACGAATTAAATATTGCATTATTAATGGTGCAATAATATAGTTTGACAGAAATTATTAGTAATTAAACAAAAATATCGAAATAAGACTTTAAGTTGACTCATTTTTGTCACGCGCTACGTTTGAAACTCCATCAAAACGGAAGGTTTATTGTGATCCCGAAGAACTTACTGCGGTGACAATATGAATAGTTTTCAAAAATAGTTGAGAAAACACACAAGCTGCACACTGTTGATTTTTTGACGAGGTCTAAGTGTAGGAAATGTCTCATTTTTAATGTAAGGTCTCCCTGGAGTGCATACACGAACTATTTCCCATGTAAAAGGGCTGGCATCTTCTGGCAAACATCTCGGAAAGTATTGTGGTACGGGGTTGAATTTTTGGTGTCAATGGAAGGGTGATATATTTTTCTTTGAATAGAGACCAAATTAATTAATTTCTAGGTAAAATGATATTTCGCTCAAACTACCTTAAAAAGATCAATTTGTTTATAGAAAACAAATTATTTCTAAGGGTTCAAAATGACCTCGTCGGTACAAATTAATACGTCGCCAAGTTCGGTGTTTCTTGAGTTAAATAATTATTTTGTTACTCTTCCGCTGTAAGTATGCTCAAGTGTGTAGCGTGGATTTCAATTACAGGTAGGCTGAAAGTGATCATCTCTGTATAGCGGTAGCCACATCACATTTTTGATGATTTTGCGGTAGCTACTTTTGGATCTAACACGGATCGTTATAAGCATTATATTAGCCAGTATTTCTGGAGTTGTATGCCAGAGGTTTTCAGAGGTTTCAGACTGTTTAATTAGTATGCTATATCTTATTTTTTAAAATAAGTTCACAAAGCTAAGATGACAGATCTTGAGTTTTCCAGGCGAAAAAGGTGGATGAGATAGTATCGCATTTCACTCCGGGTCAGTAAGGCCCGATTCCCTGAAGATGATGGCTGAGACAGCTATCAAATCATTGGCAACAATTTCACTACACTGACCAGGTGGATAAACCGAGTAAATTTCATCAGTACAATTCTACAATTTTCCAATCTTCATTCTTCTGCAGCTAATAATGATCACACACCAATGACGTGGAATGGTATTATTTGATCATGTGTTTCATTGATGAATTGCATCTGGCAAGCATACAGAGAGGTATCTCATTGGTCTAAGTGGAAGCTTTTTGTCTAAGGGGCCATTCAAGTACCACATAAGAATAAACTTAACACTAGAACCGCCGTAGGTTTTACTACCCCTCCGACCGCCAAGGGGTCATTTTCACCCCTCTTCATTTTAATTTGAAAATAAATTACTGTATCCTAAAAAAGAGATACATTTGTTAATTTTTTATCTGAAATTACATAGAAAGATTATTTTTTAATATTTTTATTATTATTTTAGCAAGTTAAACTAAATTATGATCACTTACATGTGAGGTTTTTTAAAACAATTTAGTACATAAATCACATATGGGTACATAAATGCGGCAAAATAATTAACAATTATATAAGTTATTATTATAAATAATATTTTTATCGTTTATAAACTGGTATAAAAATTTTTAACGACTTTTTTCATAAAATCAATTGTGAACACAATCGTAGAGCACATCAATGTTCGGACCAGACATGTTTTCCTTATCTTGCCACAGCAGGATCGACAAACGAATTTTTTGCATCATTTACATTTGTCGGAAGCTTTATTACCTTTACACTTTAAAATCTGGAATTTTTACGGGCGCGACCCTGACTATTCTCTTCCCGTTTTTCTTCACCTTCTCCATCATCGGATTCTGATGTTTCCTCAGTAGGAAGGTATTTGTTGCGTAGCTCCTCCGCTAATTTTCTGATAAATTCTCTTTGCCGCAGATATTCACCTGTTACTTTTCTGTACACAGTAAATGCATTTATCGCGGCCAAATCTAAAATATTAAAAATGTGTGGATTGACCATCTTCGCGCGGGAGCTTTGACTGTGTACTGCCGATCCCAGACAACCAGGGATGGAGGAGAGAAACCACATTTTGATATTTTGTAAATGACTACACAAGGTAAGGGTGGAATTTGGAAGGGGGACACGGCTCAACAGCTTGCATGTGCGTCGCTGAATGCGTTTGTCTGTAGCCAGGAAGTATACAAAATAAAACCGGAGAAAGGACCGGGAAATGGCATTTGATACTTTGTTAAAGACAAGTCATGGCAAGGAAAAAAATTTGGAAGGGAGACAAAATTCGACTACATGCAATCGGCGGTCTAGACAAGCTGATGCCGGTCCGGCTGCTAGCTATCATCTTCGGGAATCAAGGGAAGAGGAAGCGGTGCATACCATTTTATGTACAACGAAGCAGACACCATAAACAGCAAACAAGAAAACGATGTACAAAAATGTAGGGTCATTTTGACCCCTTAGCGGTCCGAGGGGTTGAGGGCCTGTACCTCAGAAAAATAACAATACTTATCTTTTACCTAAAAGGCATCCAATTAGGCATGAAAATCGATTAAAAGTCATATACATATGATGACCCCATCTAAAAAATTCTAAGAGTGACAATCAAACATATACAACCTCAGGGGTCAAAATGACCCCTCGGCGGTTCTAGTGTTAATGGTTGAAGGCGTAACTTTGTGGAAGGTTACCGCAGACATGACGAACAATAAAAATCTGTTAGTAAATTCCACACTTAAAAACTTTTATTTATTACCGACCTAGGTTTCGATTGCCTCGCAAATGACTGCAAATGCATCCTTGAAAATGATTCCAAGGCAATCGAAACCTCGATTGGTAATGCCTTGAAACCTTGGTTGTAAGGTTTTGAAAGTTTTAAGTGAGGAATTTACTAAGTAATTTTTCTTTTTCGTCATATTACGTATGACGTTTTTGGGAGTGGGGGGTTCGGAACCATCTTACTTTGTCTTATGAAGAGGGGGGAGGTGGGGGTCTGGAACCAATTTACGTAAGATGTTTGACCGTCTTTAAACATTGTATCGTTTTCCAATATCCTGTGTTTTTCAAATATCCTGTGATTGTTCACAACTTCATCAGCTGTGGTAATTTTTCGCTCTTAACTCTCATGAAAAAGGTACTCCAACACTGCATGATCGTACGATATCCAGTGCTCAATGCTGGACGATGGCTTCTATAGAGAGATGAAACAGCAGAATGCGAGCACTTTACGAAGAATACATGCAAATATCTAACGTGTTACGTAAGAATGAGAGGGAGGGGGGATAGGAAAACCTTACATTGTCTTAAAACATGGAAGAGGGGAGGTCAAAAATGGCATAAATCGTCTTACGTGATACTCGAACGGCCCGAAAGCTCGCCGCGAGCATTTGGGACCCTGGTCATAAAGATTTAATAAAAAAAATTGACTAAATACAAAGAAAAGCAGCACGCTTCGTTAAAAACTGCTACGAACGAACATATAGTGTTACACAACTGTTAGAGGGATTAAGGTTGGGAGCCCCAAGAGACTCGGAGGCTGCACGCTAGGCTTAGGCTGCTTGAGATATTCAGAACTGGTGTGTTTCAGAGCGACACAGAGAATATTATCATGATGCCTCACTACATTTCTAGGTCGAACAGATACGATGAAATAAGAGAGATACTCTGCCGAACAGATAGGTGCAAGAACTCGTTCTTTCCGCGCACAATAAGCGACCACAATAAAAATTGATCTCCTCTAAATACACTCCCATAGTACACGTCATTTCACCTCCAAAAATGTTACATCTTTACACGGCTGGTGACCTACCACCCCCTGCCAGACGACCATGCGGCGGCTATCGAGGTAGTATGTAGATGTGGATGTAGATGAAAGCTACGATGTGCAATTCCCAGCTGTAACTTCAAAGGAGAAGTTGAAAAATACTTTCATTTCTAAAATTGAAATGAGAAAGTGCAGAATGAGGAACATAAACTGTGACTTTATTTTTCCCATTTCGAAAGTGGACTAAAATGGCTAAAAATTTATCACTTCCACTGTTGGTGGGCCCACAGTGGGTCGGAAGATGCGAGAGCGAAGGAGGAATCCGACCGTTGAGGAAACTCCCCGATGACTGCGACGAGTCGCCTTCACCTTCCGCGGCAAAAAAAGAAGGCGGTGGCGCTGCAGTTGTTTTTCTTTTTTTCTTCCACTCGCTCTCCTTCTCTCCACGGCCCTCTAGGGTTACGACTGTAAATTCGATCCGGTGCGGTGGCGAAGAATAGCGAGCCTTGTTTCTTGCCTCCGTTTTAGTCCCACGGTGCCTCGCCCGAAACCCGCCTTTTTCCACTACCCCCCCACCTCCCTACTACTCTCCGCTAAAGGCGTTGCAATATTTCAAACTCGGTATCGAATTGCGAAGAGAACGTCGTATCGAAAAAGACAAGATGTGTATGCACGCATATCTCACGTGACACTCTATCCACAAATACGATGACGAAATTAACATAATATCGCAAATTGACGATGAAAACCAGGTCTGCCTATGATATGACCGAGGCTTTCCGGAAGAAAGTAATAACAATAATAATAAAACGTCTTTATTAGGCGAGATTGGGACTAGAAAGTCCCATCTTCCATCTAACCCCTCGTCAAACATAAAAATTATTGCAGCTAAATACATTGTCATGTTGCTCTTGGAATTACATACACTCAATTATGGCAAGAGAGACATAGCAGTACCTACGGTTTTTCATTCATCAAACATAATTATAAGTTAGCAAAGTTACCAAGTGTAAAAAGATGTGAGCAAATGTGGGTAAAACCTAAGGATATTGACTTTCGTCCTTATTGGAAAAAACCCACTGCAGGAAAACGCCCACACAAGAAGGGGGGCGTGAAAAACCTGCGAAAACCTACTGAGAAAGAGCTAGTGTAAACATGGATGTATACAAGTACAAGAAAATATCACCCAGTACTTGGAAGGAACAAGAATAATAGATGAAGCGGGAGGAGATTAGAGTTGAATCTTTCCCACTAATCCCATGATGTTTTACGTGTCTCGTTGTTGTTCTCGGAGAAGTTTTTCGTATAGTGCCCTTTTGAAGGATGCTAGTGATGATGATTTACGTAGCGGTAAGTCAATGTTGTTCCACTCGCGACATGCGGTCACAATGAATGATTTATTGAATCTGACTGTCCGGTGGTGAGGAATAACGAGTTTATCATTTCCCCTCGTATTTGAGTCGTGTACTCTACTAAGTGTTTGAAATTCGTCTCTTAGGTAGTTGAAAGTAGCCTTATTTTAACGAAATTAACTATTTTCGCAATAGTACCTTACTTAAAAAGTATGTTTTGCATTTTGCGTTAAGACTAAATTCAATAGATAATGAAAAATATATTTTTTCCATTTTTTATGACTGTATATTTTTACAATTTTTTGGATAATATACAAAATAAAAATTAAGAATTCCACAATATACACAAATATACTCCATTTTTCCTGGAAGGGACGGAATATGGATGCCTTGGAGCAGTGAGTATCAACCTTGAAAACACCTATTCAATGACGTCGTATTCCCCAACCCATCCCCTCTGTTACTCCTTACCCTGCCTTCCCCCTTACTTCATGAACATCCTCCCAGTACCTTTAAATTTCCTTCTCATGCTATATGGTTCATCCCACAGCTCACCTTCACCTCTTCCCACCAATAAGCGTGCACCCCTTCCCTCACACTGAGAGTCTCCCATGAGCCTCTGTAATATATATAAAGCACTGACATCAGTCTTGTACCTGGAGATGGCATGGCAGCCAAAACCGGTCCTTAGTTTTGAATAAATTGTGGAAGTCACAAAGTTGATGTTGTTTATTATGACGTCCTTCCACCAAGGGAAGGCTTCTAGTTTCCATATTAATTTTTGATTGTTTTGCTTAATACAAATGGCATTAGCTGTTGACGAAATTAAAAAAAAACTCAAAAGCTATCTATCTTCAGAGTTCATAACACTATAATATAATAAACTCGTTTATTGTTCTAGGAGTGAACTCCTTTGGAACATAGAAATGATATACAGTGGTGTGCAAGACAATTAATATGGGAATAAGCCAATCAGGAAACAAAAAAGGGAAGTTGTCATATGAATTGCTAACAATAGACATACACAACATTATCATTTAGCAATGTGGAAAAAGAACTGAATTTCTTCTTCTAACAGAAAAACGAACATTAAACATATCAATAAACAAATAACACAACTTTTAAAAAGGAAATTTAGCTTAACAAATGAAGAGGAAAAAACTCACATCAATGAACTGATAAAGGAGTTACATGGTCAGCATTCATGGTCAGCATTCCGGAAAGTAAGTGTATGATAATCTTTCTCTTAAATATTACCAGTGATGCACTGTCTTTTTACCAGTTTAGGCAAGTCATTCCACAGCTTTGAGGCAACAACTGTAAACGATTTCTGGACCGTAGCTGTCCGGAACTAGGGGGGATACAAAAAACAGGGGTCTTGTCTAGTAACAACATTAGTGTATTTACTACTTGGGAGAAAAAGATCCATTATATACTGAGGGCTCCCATATTTGAGGAGATTGAACATGAAGCAGGCCATGTTATATTTTCTCCTTGATTTAAGATCGAGCAAGGAGAGCCGACTGAATTTATTTCGCAAATTAATTTTGTCAGCATTATGTACACATAAACTAGCAGCGTAGGTAAAGGAATTTAACATTCGTTGCAAAAACATCAATATAAGCGGTCTACAATTGCTAGTTTTAGCAGGTTTTTGATAATGTATCAATAGTCATGGTTGCATTTATTTAAATAGGTTATAATGCAATGCTGGTGATAGTTCACACCCCGACATAAACATTATTTTTAGGGGGCTAACAGGGTACTATGTAGATGCAGAAGGACTGTGAACTGTATTTTTATCTTTATTTTTCGAAATTCCAAAGACTGTGAACCAGGTATGAGCCAATGTATCGCTCGGAAGTAAGTGTATAAATTGCAATATTTCATTAGTATCGCACATTTCTGCCTCTCCAACCTCTTTCGTGCTCTCCAGCTGCGGTGCACTGGGACACCCCGTGCCGTACGCTCTCCGTCGGAGGACAATACGTTCTCCCTCTGAGGACCCATCCTTCGCTCCCCATTCCCCCGGAAAAACCCTGTCTCTCGTTCCCTCTAGGGGTTTCATCCCTCCTCGCCCATACAAGACCCCTTCCCTCTTCGGATTTTCCGCTCCCGGGGGGGGGGGGGGGAGAAGGAGGGCGGGCGAAATTAGGACTCGTATATACCACTCCTTCCTCCCCATCTGTCGTATTTCTCTAGGCCCGACCCATCCCGGGCAACCTCTTCCGACTCCTCGTCGTCCTTCACCGACCCTTTGTTTCTTTTTAGGCACAAGGGGTTTGAATTAGGTCGTCGCAATCCTTTGTTGGCGGTGCAAGGGGACTGAGAAGGGTTAAAGAATCAGCCAGGGTCGATGTCCACTCCTGATACAACATTGCTTCATGTCGTTGGTATAGCTCTTTTTGTATAATTCCCACTCCTGCTAAGTAGCCTAAACTTTGGACTATTGTTTAATAACTTACATTGCCACAAACCCCTCATCCGGCATAAAATGTCTCGCATGATTAAGGCCGGGTTCGAACTCGCGTCCCCTAAGGGGCTATTCAAGTATTACGTAAGACGTTTTAGGGAGTGGGGGAGTTGGGATCATCTTACTTTGTCTTATGTAGGGTGGGGAGGGGGCAGGAGGTCTGAAACCAATTTACATAAGATTTTTGTCCGTCTTGAAACATTGAATCGTTTACAAATATCCTATGTTTTTTTCCAAATATCCTGTGATTCTTCATAACTTTATCAGCTGTGGTACTGTTTCGCTCTTGGTGTTAATGAATGTGGTACTCCAACACTGCGTAATTATACGATATCTAGTGCTCAAAGCTTCGAAATGGCTTCGAAAAAAGTAAGACGCACTTACAACACGTAGGCGAGTAGTAACAATCGCCCATTGCTATGAATTTACCTATGACCCTTCCCCTTGAGGTCTCATGGTGAAACGAGTCGAAACGGAACGACAGGGTTTGGCGCGTGATTCAATTCCTCGAAGCACTTGCGACGGCAGCCGTTCAAAAGGTTTTCTCGCAGGCCCTGCACACACTACACCGCCTTCCCACCCCGTTTTGCAGTCTTTCACAATGTTCCGTAGCCCATGTCTCAAATCCGTCCTCTGGAATGTTTCGTTCCCACCACTCGAGATGATCTCAATCACGTAACTAAGGAGTCACGCGGTACAACGAAGAACGATTGGATATTTTGGTGAGTTATACCTCCTCAGATTGATATCCTAAGTTAGTCATTCGTTATTTATTGTGTCACTAATCGAGATATGAAAATACTTGAAGGATAATACCGCCAGAAAAACTCGACTGGGAAGTCAGCGTGAGATTTTTACAAATGATTCAAATACACCAATATCTCGAACCTTTTGTGATTGTACCAAGTGACTCCTTAGTTACACGCTAGCAATTCAGCCGAGAAGCTCAAACACAACCCCCTCGAGTATCTTTGCTAGTACAATACATACTATCCAGGTAGCTTAGCGTACATTTAATTAACGTAATTCGTTAATTAACAAAATTCCTACGTCTCAACTTCGAGATAATATTCAACTCTCGTCTGTAATTGGTTAGAGAGAGAGACAACCACATCGTATACAAAATATGATACAACCTTTCTTCTCCTTTTTCAAGAAATTTCTCTTTTTTTCAAGAGAGTTCCTCTATCTTCAAGCAACAACTAGATCCAGAGGGAGCTCTCGAAGGAGTTGCTTTCATCTAAGACTTCCCTCCATGCAGTTTTCTGGAGTCGATTGGATTGGATATTTGGGGAGGCGACCGACAGCTAAGTTCATTTGCGCCATAGGGGACAGGTAAGGGAGGAAGGGTGGATAAAAACCCGGCGGCGGCATTAGTCTGCTCTTAACGATAGGCACCAAGGGGACCACGGTTTAACGTCTCATCCGACAGATAGAGTACTGTACTAGAAGTGCCCTCCACAAGACACTCAAGTAGGGATCGGTTTCCCTCTGAAAAACATCCTCCTATGCAGGGATTGGAACCCTGGCCGTCCGTATGGTTAGCCAGTACTCTAGCCACCACACTAATCCGATCCCCTTCTGGAATAGAAAACCAGTTTTTTTCTAGGAAGAAAATTTTGACTTCAAGTTCAATTCCACAAATGAAGACATGTAAATGGTAAAAAGAAAAATTGAAGGAAATCCTTTTCATTGCGTTTAAATTATTATGTTTTCAGTATGTCTCACGTGTCATAATTTGTTCTGAGATTATTTAAAGTAGATCAAGCATGAAAATTTTTTGCAATTTTCATGCGTCATTATTAAAAGATGGCTGCCGCGAGATAATCACGGGGGTAAACAATTTTTAAAACCGTTGAAACCTTCTACTAATGCATGCGGCTGTACGAAGGCAAAATAAATCATTTTTTTTAAAGTGGTCATGCATTAATCCCTGAATCATTTTCAAGGCTTGACCCTAAGCCGTAAAAGACCACGGGCAAGTTTCCCGATCATAGCCATTGCTCAGATTGCCAGGGATATAAGGATCATGCATTTTTAATTTCAGAAGCTGTTGGAAGCATGAAATAAATATTGCATTATTAGTGGTGAAATTGGTGGTGGTAACTAGCCTAAACTTTTAAACAGGTGGTGAATAGAATTAATGGTATCGGCAGTAACTTGGTGGAATTCCTTGATAATGGAATGAATTGCTTAGTTTTCCACAAAACATTTATTTCGTTCTTACGACCCTGGTTTCCTGTACAGTACCTGATGATATCACACAGCGATGAAACCCAGATCGTTAGAAAGTAATACATCTTTATTGTGGAGAACTAAGTAATTCATAATTTCATCAGATGATGAATGTTCTTGCTTTACATTGGCTGATTCGTCCATTTCGTCGTGCTATACAAAATGAAGTAAGGAAAGAGGATAAATAACCAATATGGTTGTTATTCCGGTTGTAAGGCTACAGTATGATGACGTAACGCCCTCTCCAACGACCTTAATGGTATTTGGGTTAATTCCACAGTGAAAATGCACAATTAGTAGTTCACTAAGGCAAATAGCGATTGCTGGTGTGAAACTAGGTCACCCTTAGCGGCATAAATTTTGTTTAAGCCATATGTAGGGTCATATAAATATCAATTTTTCCAAATATTACTACACGTTTTTATTATGTTAATAAATTATTGTAAAAGAACACTATCTACCTAACCAATACTTCCACTACTGAACTAGCTAGAGCAAACCGAATAGTAAGGTACTGCGTCGTCAGTGGAGTAATCGAACAAGTGCATGCCGTGAACTAAAACAAATTGGAGAGTTACAATATATATATCGGTTACAGACAAATACTAAAACCTTTTCTTATAACTTATAACCAAAGTTTAAACTGAAAAACGGTGGTATGGATGAAATGATGACGCCTCTGGTGAGTTTCGCGATTTCTTATGGTCGTATTGAGTGGTGAGTGAAAAAGACCCCTGAACGATTGTTCTCGGGAACAAATTTCGACAGCTCTATCTCAGATGATCGATACATTTTGCCCCCAGGGTGTCCTAAATAACCCCGGTTGTCCGCCCCCACGTTGTTATATAGGCAATGTAATATGTTTCTCGGGGTGACGAAAAGTGGTAGTGGGAACTTTGGGAAGAAACTTTCGTCGCCATGGGTTCCGCAGTCTGAGGGTGTTGCAGGAAGTGAGGGGATGGAGAAGGACTGAAAGGGGGTGGGGGGAACTTAGAAGATGAAGGAACAGCAAAGTGTTGGTGATCCTGTGGAGAGATCGGAAGTGGTTGGTTGGTGGTGGAATGGGAGACAAGGACAAGTCTATTTTTTTACAACAATAGCGTCCTTATTCAAAGTGAAATTAGAACCATTTGTCCCTCTGTTTTTAATGGGAAAAATGTACGTATTAATTGTAACAAAACGACCTTCCAGAGGTCCGAGAAATCAGTAAAATCAGACATAATATTAAATTTAAATTCAAAACCATTGGTCAACATAAAGAAACCACAAACGCGCAAAGAAAATAAATGTTTATACCCCGGAACTTAGGACGCTTTAAAAAAAGTTATAAACAGTTAACGACACGAAACTAAGGACGCCAAAAATATATAATCGAACAAGTGGGATATATAACAAAACTGTCAGGAAAGGGAGCGGACTTTCCGGGCGATAAGAGAGGCGAAAACCGTGCAAAAACGGCGCACGGTTGTAGAAATACAAGACGAAGTAATAATACCACGGGAATAGCGACAACAGTTTGGTTGTAGCAGAACTTCAGGTGAAGGAGAGAAAAGGGAACGAATATAGCTGACCAACAACGGAGGGACAAAGCTGGTCCACACGCTCGGAGTCAGGAAACCCGGATGGACAAGTGAAACTACGACTAGTGATAAAAAATTAATTGAAAATAAAAGAACTCTCACGCCCAAATAACCGTCTAAGCTCACAAGGAAAGACTCTTATACGTTCAATTTCAGTAAATTCTCGCACTAAGTTAAACTACTTAAAAAAGATTCTACAGTAATTAATTGATCTCTTTTGAATAATCAAAGGCTAAAACATGCTTGTCAATTGGAATAACTATGCAACTGCATTAAAAATTGGGCCCAATATCATTTCCACTCTTGATTGATTGCTTTGTTGATTTGAAGAAGCATGATTGTACAATAAATGTACTATTTTTGAGCTGAATATATGTTAAGTATGAAATAATGGTGTTTTAGCTAATCACTCTATTTCTCCCTATAATATCCTTCAAGTTATATTGCCTTCCTCCCGCGATTCACTAGGGCGCGCATGTCCTGCCGGCACCAGTAATCGCTCTTTTTATGGATTCAGGTTTTCACTTCGCTAATCACCTCTTCGTCGTCCGAGGTAGTTGTGTAGAAAAGTGCTTACAGTAGGAATGTCGCATCGACGTAATTCTTGACATAAAAGTGCTATGTAGGGATCAAACTTGGTGGAATTGTGACGTTACGATTGGCGATCTGTATTAAAATGTTTATCAGAGTTACTACAAGGTTGGGAACTCTAGAATACCTACAAAATACAATACAATACAATACAATACAAATTTATTTGCCCAGAGATCAGGATACAATTAATGCACATGATATAAGGCACGTCATTTTAGATACATACGATAAAAATACCAACAAATATCATATCACTTTATATGCACATCACAATTAACTCCATATTATAGAATCTTATTAAATTAAATATCTTATAACCAATAATAGATTTCCTTTAGTTCCCCAGTTTACTACATTAAATAACCCTTTATTCAAATACTCTTGCACAGAATAATAGATTTTCTGTTGTAAGTACTCTTTTAATTTGGATTTGAAACAGCCCATACTCTTTATGTATTTTAACTCTATGGGCAAATTATTAAATAATTTAATACCCATTTCTTTAGGGCCAATTTTTAGCAACTTAGTTCTGACTGTTTGGTAGTGAATGTCATTTCCCCTTCTTGTATGGTGATCGTGAATGTCACAGTTACGGGCAAAACTATGTAGATTAGCTTTTACATAGATAATTAGGTTCATTATGTATATGCAAGGAAGAGGAAGTAGGTTCAGGTTTGTAAAAATTGGTCTTGATGGTGAAGAATGCGGTTTTCCAGCTATTATTCTTACAGCTCTCTTTTGGATCTTAAAGACATTTAGTGATAAATGTGAAGAGCCCCAAAATAAGATGCTATAGTTAATATACGAATAAAATTCGCCATAATAAAGATTTGGCAAAACTTTTTTGCTTGTTGAGTACAATAGCTGTCTTAGAAGGTAGCACGTTGTAGATAATTTATTACTACATAAGTGTTGGATATGTTCTTCCCATGAGATGTTTGAGCTTAGGTGGACACCTAAGAACTTCATTAAAGAGACCCGTTCTATGGATTTACCTAGAAAAGTCACGGTAATTCAATACGGATTGGAGGAGAACTGAAAAAAGTAATGGAAATTGAGAAATCAATATGGAAATTAACTTAAAATTGTCCAAATGTGATTGTTTTAGTGAAATGATGTGGATTGCTTTAGGCGCTGTCTGTTAGTGTGGCATGGGCTGGGGTTTTTTGTACCATGTGTTAATGAGGAATCGGAGCTCTCATTTGGTGTTTGTTAAGTAACTATGCTGCTAGTATAAACTTTCAGGTCCTATCTTTTAAACATCTTGCTGAGGCGGGTGAAATATTTGTTTCTCCACGGATTGTCAGCAAGTAAAGTAATTCACGGCCCTAGTTGCAGCCATGACCTGACAATAAAATACCTGAATAAAGACAACCGCTTATCCCCCCTGCATCCAGAGCATATATTGCATTTCTCTGTTACAGAAACCTTTAGCAACCTTTTTTTGATGGTAATAGGAAAGACTCCTTAAGTTCAATTTCAGTAAAATCTCACACATAGTACACTGTGCCTCTTAAAAAAGGTTATACAGTAACTAACTGATCTCTTTTGAATAATCAAAGGCTAAAACTTGCTTGTTAATTGGAATAAATATGTAACTGCAGTGAAAATTGGGCCCAATATAATTTCCACATTTGTCTGATTGCTTTTTTGATTTAAAGAAACATGATTTTACAATAAATGTACTATTTCTTAGCTGAATATACGTTAAGTGTGTCATTTGCATGTGTTGTTGTATAATTAAGGTGTTCCCTCCTTGAAGGAGGTAAGTTGGGCTATATCATTGGTATTAACGTACGGCTAGCGACGCCGTCAGGAAGGGGTAAGGAGTTAGTTGAGGAGGAGGTTAGGTTGCGTCATTCAATTATATAAATAATGCGAAAGTCAAATTATATAAACAAAATTTCAATTTGGATAGAAGTTGAGAGTTGACCAAAATGACGCGCCACATTTTGTTCTCAAAACCTATTGATTCTGCGTAAATGAAATTAACACATATGAAACAATGGTGTTTAATCTAATCACTCTAATTCTCCCTATAATATCCTTCAAGTTTTATTTCCTTCCTCCAGCGATTCACTAGGGCGCGCATGTCCTGCCGGTACCAGTAATCGCTCTTGTTATGGAGTCAGGTTTTCACTTCGCAAATCACCTCTTTGTCGTCCGAAGTAGTTGTGTAGAAAAGTGCTTGCAGTAGGAATTTCACATCCGACGTATCGAACTACTCGATGTATTTTTTTGGGCAAGACATCGTAAACATCGAGTCCGATGAAAATTGAGTGAGTGGTGAGTATTACTCATATAAACATCGAAAAATCGACTGCTCGATGTTTTTATAATCGATGTGGCATCCCTAGCTTACAGTCATTATTCAAAATGGATTAGGAAAGAAGAGAAATTAAGAGGAAAGTTACAATCCATTACATCTTTAGTTTGTGCCTGATAGGTGTTTGCTAGCCTAATCATGCAGTCTGTCCACCGCGGAGTCCACAAAATTGATCAGGGCACTCAGATGTAGGATACGGTAGCGTAGTGATGACCTGATAAGGCTTTGTAACCAATGGAGATGCGACTATCGACAACCGTTTAAACGTGCTGATATTTCTTAAAATGAATTTTTTTATTAACGTGGGGGATGACCTTTTGGGAAACCCTCATATTTGAGATTTACACTTTCGTGACCTAGCACCCCCTTCCATACGCCCACGCGGCGGTTCGCACGGAAGTACGTAGTTGTAGATGTAGAATTAAGAAACACTTAGTTTTGTGTGTGAGTTTAAGGTAATGAGAGACTAATTGGAGGCTGCAACAATTAATTATATATTTTTAAAAATCCAATTCTTAGTTTTCCGTGAAGTGGCATGACTTTTTAAAATTTAAACTATAGACTCTGCTGTCTCATTTTTCCAGCAACCAGGGATGAAATTCTTCTATAATGTTTATTTTCTTTGCATATTGCCTAAGTTGTTTTGCTGAACAGATGTATGTAAGCGGCTCAGATCCTTGCCATATATCCCGTCATCTCTGCTAAAATATTTTACCCCACCATCAGGACACAGCGTGATGATTTTTTTTCTTCTTCTTGTATGCGTGTCACTGTTTATGGTTTATTTTACTTGCTTAACGAAGGCCAACTGAATTTCAGCATTAAAGTAATTGAGTGATGAACCTTGCCCTAATTTTGAATCTTCCGCATTGCAGCCGTATTAAATCACCGCAGGTTTTCAATAGGAGGTGCCTGGGTACACCTATCGATACAGTGAGTCCCTGGTATGCGTCGTTTCGATTAATTTCTGATTCGATGTTACGTCCATGCTGACAAGGGTCGCCGGAAAATTTTTCCCTGTTTAATGCCAATAAATTGGGCCGTATGTGCATAAGCATGCGTTTTTTATGTTTAAGACAAGATCATCCTATCTGAAAAAGCTATTTTTCCGGGATCAAGGCAAAAAACGAATTTTGAAATTAACGCCTTGATTTATCTTGGGATTATAGTGGTCACGAATATCTGTATCCGTTTCACGTTGTTTCGACTTACGTCGCTCTTCCTCAACGCGCATCCTCGACGTAAATCGAGTATTTACTGCAGTGAGCTTACATGCTTATATTTATCGCAGCAAACATTCTCTCTTTTCAACATCCCTCACTTGCTCAAAGTAAAGCCTTCCTCCCACAACAGCAGCGGCGACATCTGTTGAGTCAACTGAACTGCTTCAGGCGTGACTTGGTGGAACTGCATTTTGATGAAAATAAATAAAATTTGTAAAGTCCACACAAAGTCGAGTCCTCTACGACTCAAAGAGCCTACTTACGGACAAGAGCTGGAGAAGATGAAGAAGCCTGAGAGTAAATAAGAGGCAGTACCAATCTTGATAGAGAGTCAGTCATCGCTCTCCCACGTAGAGAGAACAAGAGAAAACATCGTGTCCTACAATATTTTCGGGCCGTAGCATGCGATATTGTTAATTAAATATCGGTTTTTTTTATAATTTTAATTTTGTAATAATTTTGGCTTGTATTTCCTGCTAATATTTCCAATACAATATAGGTTAGTGGCTGATATTTTTTTTATCAGTGAAAAGATGAGATCTTCTTATAATGAACTAAAATACATCGAAAAGTCGTTATTATTTGTCTTTGAATCCTAAGATTGGTTGACTGCAGCCCTCCACCTTTCACCTTCTACCCTTACTTCCCTTACTTCTTGGTAGCTTTTCCTGTTGCACTTTCCTCTTTATTCGGTCCGTGAACTTATTCATAAGTCTTCCTCTGGGGACTTTTACCTTTATTTCACCTTCAACTATGTTCATTGTGCCTCAGGGTGTGCCCAAACCACCTGAATCTCCTTTACTCCATAGTATTCCATATGGCTATTTCCTATTCCACTCATCTGTCAACGTCATCATTTCTAATTTTTTCCGTCCATTTTGCCATCATAATCCTTCTCCAGCACTAGCTTTCGAAGGATTCTAGTCTAAAATGCATAAAATACTTCATTTCCTTCCTATATTTGCTCCGCAAAATAGCAGCTGATTTTGTTATCCTTATCTCCGATTACGGTTCCTCCTTTATAACCTATGGTAGTTTCCTATTTTAACCAAACATTCATTGCACCTCCTCATTCTTCATCCTTTTCCCCACCGCACTTTCACTGTTCATTTCATATTTCATGTCATTATTCCTTCTCCTCCACACCCGCGTTTCAAACGTCCTCCGCATGTTCTAATCCATTTGGTCATGGACCGAGTGTCTACACCACTCGACACCACGCTCCATATTGGACACATTTCTTTTCATTTTTGTGCAAAATTTACACCTGGAGGTCTCTTCTATTGTTAAGTGTCCATGGAAGAGTATTTCAGAGAAATAAATGTAGCAGTGTATGATGGATATAGAAATGATTCTGTTATTTTGACGAATACGACTTCCGCCTTGTTTAAATAATCAAGAGGGAGAAAGATGAAGTGGGTGGAAGAAACCTTGGGTTTTCAAATTCGAATGAACAAAGAGGCATTGAGAGATTTTAGTTCAAACGATGGTGTGACTTACTCATCAGTTAGTTAATCATTTAATCACGAGGAGATTGTGATTGTAAAGCCAACGCGAAATGAAACTGGAAAAGATAGATAGAACATGTACACATCGCGTGAATAAGCCTGTGATTGTGCAATGTTTGTTCAATATTTGAATGCCTGAGACTCTCAACGCTTGAGAAAGATTCGTTTTGGTTGGTATGCGAGGATTTTAAAATATGGATTGGCCGCAATATACCTTAATTTATTGTATCGGTAGTTGTACTTTGCACCTGCGACCGGTGTTTCAATGAAAAATTTACGATGATAATAAAACTTAGACTTAACGGAATTCATTGAAGTTTAAACTCAACGAATAAACCGTTGATTAATGTAGGTGTCTTGCAGTAAATTCGTTCCGGTGCTTCGCGGCACCTAATATGTCATTCTCAAATGAATGCGAGGAATAAAATGATTAATTTTAGCCAGTCACAGTATCTCCCTGCTATTGCATGTTTATCTACCTTATTCTTTTCAGTGGACGGAATTTCTTCATTGTTCTGCTTTTCTGTTTTCAAAATATTTCATCTTTGATTTAAAAAAAAATTCCTATCCTAGTTAGCCGAGTAATGTTAACGGGTCATGAGATAATAAAATTGTATTCCCAAATGGGAAAGAAACTAATCTGTTCTATGTTGTTTTTTGAATGTATTCACTCAATTCTAGCGACATTTTATGTTTTAATGGCGTACTATAGTTATAATATTTTCAACGGGGGAATTACTATTCTATCTCAACCCCTAGGCGTTTTTATACACTAATGAGCGATTTACGAGTGTATGCCCTGCGTACATTCGCATGATCTTCTAAATTTTCATGTTTGAAGCTACGAATAGGAATTTAGACCAATAAAATAATAACTCGTCGATGTAATTGGTAAATGTAGGTATTAAACTTTCACGTGAACTTTTGTAAGTGACCGAGGGGAATCAGACACTTATTTGAATAGACAAAAATTAATCATATTTTGTTAAAAAGCAATTCTTAGTTTTCAATGAAGGTGTACGACTTTTTTAAAACTTAATCTATAGGCTTTGCTGTCTAATTCTCCCGGAAACCAGTAATAGATTTCTTCTTCAAAATATAATTTTGATTTTCTTTGCATACAGCCCGAGTTGTATAGCTGAACAGATTTTTGCAAGTGGCTCAGATCCTCGCATTGTATTCTTTTGTCTCTGCTAAAATATATTATATTACCATCAGAACGCAGCGTGATGATTTTCTTCTTCTTTTATTCATGTCATTATTTATAGTATATTTTAGTGGCTTGATAAACACCAACTCAATTTGAATATTAAAGAAATTGATTGATGAACCCTACCCAAATTTTTGCATCTTCCGCATTAAATCACGGCAGTTTTTCACGGAGCCAAAATATAATTTGTCTGTCTTTAAATAGAAATAAAATATAAGAAATAATAATTAATAGTAGGGTGACGATTTGCAATCCATCGTCAAAATTTGATACCCATATATTTCCACTTTGGTAGAGGCTTGAGATTCTTTGTTGCCATGGAAATGCCTTTCCTCCTTGAAATAAAAGACGAGATCTACCGTGATTAATGCTGCATTGTTAGCTACTCATTCACCTTGTATTCATCCAGTTAATTCACACCTTGGAGCTTATGAGACAAGATGGGCGGAGCCGAAAACTCCCGAATCATTAGGAGGGAAAATTTTCCGCATGTTAGACATATTCCCTTAACCCCTTATCCAAGCTTGTTTCCGGGAGACTAGCGCTCCGCTCTAAAGGGGACGAGGGGGTAGGATAAGGTCGGATGCGAAGGGTCGGTCTGGAGAGGACGTCATTCGTCCGCTGACGGCGTCCGGGATGACGGGAGGGATTGGGGGAATAAATTTCTGTCGTCGCGCCTCCATCAGAGAATTCCATTAATAAAGACGACTCTTAAGGGACGGCGGATAGACCTCCTGCATCGTTACTTTCCACCCCCTCCCCCTCTCCCCTCTCCTTATTCCAAATCCTATCATCATTGGTAGTTCAATCCTAAGATTGATTGACTGCAGCCTTCCCTGTCTAATGCTAGTTTCCTTACTTCCTGGTATGTTTCCCTATGCATATGTACTTTCCTCTTTATTTGGTCCATGAATTTACTCCAGGGTCTTCCTGTGGGGACTTTTCACGAGAGACACGGAATTGATAAACCAAGTCAACCGTACCCAATCAACATAGGTTTATCGAAGTTAAATGCAACTTCATTTGAAACGATTAATAACAACTGACACACTTTATGACTTCCACAGACTTCTGACACAAAGTCTGACACAAAGACACAAAATCATGGCAGCCTTTCACAAAATAAGAGCTTCTTCTTTCGATTTTATTCATTTGAAACCACCTAATCAACATAAGTTATTAGAGATATAATTATATGGAACATTCAAATAAATAGCATTACGATAAGTATTTTTCAAATAATATAGAGGAAAGCAACCTGGAGTTATAATAACATCAATTTTATGGTATTAAATCGTGGCTGTTTGAGTGAGTGACATGGGAAGAAATAGAGGGAAGAAACAAAATGAAACCGTGAAAGGAGACAGGGGCCAGGGGCCAACCCAAGCGCCTCAGTAAATTCCATGACTCATAGCTACCAGGAGTCCGGTTTGTTACATTGTATTCGCACAAGGTGAGGCATTTACGCGCCATAAGGAAATGCACGGTGAGGACCAAAAGCATAATGTGCTGCAGTTTGTATCTCAGTGTCGGAAAATGGTACGCCAGGGAACGGAGAAAGAGCTTCTGCTGGAGGAGCGACCGTAGGTGAGGAGGATGGGGAGGGGAGGGGGACGGCCTCAGCCGTCTGTCAGCGCCCCGTCGCGCGAGCCGCATCGCTTAGCGCCACTCTTGGCGCCAGGCTGCGCGGGCCGCAAAGCCTAAACGGTGAAAGATACGCAAAAACCGACGAAATTTTTGCCCATTGGATCATAGCTTACCCTGATTACCCTTATTTTGGCAGTTTTCGCGAAATCGTATGACAAATTAAGGGTGTTGGTATTTAGGCGCCTCTCGCTAACTAATTATTTAACATTTTTCAAAAATCTTTTTTTGCCTATCCTTGTATACCCGAGGGTCATCGAAATCCGATTGACGATTTTGAAATTTAAAAAAAAAAAATGTTTTTTTGGGACAGCCTACAGGGGCCTCCACCTGTATTCGTTCAAAAAAATTTTCTTACAAAGGCTGAGAGTAAACGGTGCTATACAGTAACTGGTTACCAAAAAAGAATAGTTTGAGTCTGAAACTGTATATATCCAAGTTATCAAGTGTCAGATAACGTCTGTAAATAAGTCTGGCTGTAATTAAGTCTGTCTCTTTCTGAGATTGCGTGCGCTAAGCCTGTTTGTGATCGATTCTGCCTATGTGTGTTGATCAATAGAAAGAAAACAATTTATTTATGAGTTTGAAAAACATGAGCATCTTCATTATAGCACAATTTCATGTGATTTGTATTTACATATTGAGTTGCTTGGCAACTATCAACAAATTTATTACAATTCAACTTCACTATTATCTTGAGTGCACAAATTTTAAAATTAAGGTTCAGGTTATGGGAACAATAGCTCATCTAGGCTCCATGGTTTTATTATATAAACTTTTTAACGCAGACTTCGAATCCGTTGGCAGAAATACTCTATCACCTTTGATTTAAGAGATGTTCATGCTCAAAATGACCTAAAAATTGCCGTTTTGTCCATTTAAACCTAGAATATCTCAATATCCTGGCATAAGGGACATTTTTTGTTTGCAGTTTTGGATTTAGCAAACGAAATTACATCGGAAATGACTCTTCATAACACAAAAGCATTTGAGATCCTAAAATTTGCAGGCCTGTGTAATGAGATACCGACATAGATGGTACACTAGAGAATGTTCAAAACTTTGAATTTGCTACTTTTCTACATAATCTCGATTTTCGACCCAATCCCAACATTTGACAGACCTTTCCTCCAGTAAAATTACCTAGTTTTTACAAATATTAATACTCACTCAATAGTGAGATGCTTGAAACAAGCCTAAATATTCATGTTTAGTTATTATCTAAAGGAATGCGAAGAGCTTTTTCTCTGTTCCTCCTTCCTTTGACCCAGAGAGACACCAATGTTTTTATTTTTATTTTTAGAATGTTCACTCATAGACTTCGGTATTAGTAGTGGGTCATTCCACGTCAGATCAGGGGTTAGTTGACCCTTGGTGCCACCGATTCGAACCAAAATTTTTGTGTGGGTTCCATCTTGCGTTAAATGAAGAAGTGTAGAATCATTTTTGGCAAAAAAAGTTTTGGCAGATCTAGAGACGATCAAAATTTCGACCATTTTGCGCTTAGACCTTTTTTCTTTTTGCTATATCTCCTAAACAAAAATAGCTAGAGAAACGGTTTACATCTTATTTTGTTTGAAAAAGAATGTAGAGCAACACTGTGTCATCAGTATTGTAAATAAAATAAATTTTATTGAAATTGTTTAAAAGTTAAATATTTAAATTTTAGCGACAAAAATACAGCCATTTTTAAATTTGATTTTTTTTCTAGTTTGACATGTCATTCTTTTTCCTTGCCTCAGAAATAAATTTGGTTGTGGGTAGTTTATAAACAACGGAGATATTTAACTTCAAACATTGGACTGCGCCCTCGTTCGACACGAGGGTAGGCGTTAAAATGATGTGCCGCTGTACTTTGAGAATGTATATCTTGGTCATTGTAAATGCAAGTGCAATATTTTATACACCAATTTTAAGATAATTTTATTTTGATTTCATCAATATTTTTTATTATATAATATAACAAAAAATGGAGACATGTTACTGCAATAATCGACACCGCAGTACCTAAACTTAGCAGTTTTGTCAACTTCATGAACTTTGTAACTCAAAATCAAATTTAAAAATGGCTGTATTTTTGTTGTTAAAATTTAAGTATTTAACATTTAAACAACTTCAATAAAATTTATTTTATTAACAAAACTGATAACACGTTGTTGCTCTACATTATTTTTGAAACAAAATAAGATGTAAACCGTTTCTCTAGCTGTTTTTGTTTAGGAGATTTGGAAATAAAAGGTCTAAGCGCAAAAGGGTCGAAACTGATCGTCTCTAGATCTGCCAAAATTTTGTTTTTCCAAAAACGCTTCCACACATCTTCATTTGACGCAAGATGGAACCCACACAAAAATGCTGGTTCGAATCGGAGACACCAAGGGTCAACTCACTGCTGATGTGACGTGGAATGACCCAGTAGTGGAATTTAAAATTATGAATCTACTGGTGTTTACCGACGGAATCAATTCGTGCGAATATTCAAATGAATTTATCGTATGCATTAATTCAAGCGACGATTCGTATTTTTCACCGTGTTATTGCTTAATTTTTAATCCGCATTGCACAAATGTAACCGCGGCTCGCCAGAGGTACTTAGACCGACATCAAATCCCGTACAGTTTCCGTTTTGAGAAATTTAAAAGATATTTTTTTTCATGCGCAGAAAATCCTGCTCGCATCCAAGCTTACCGTGTAATACTCGAATATACCAAAAGTTCTTCAATTAGTTTGTTTTTTACTCGTATCCAAGCCGTGTTAAAAGTAGGATCCGCTTGGTTTTTCATTAAACACTAATCACGCGACTTGTTGAAAATTGCTCTTTCGGTCATGTCTGCGTTCAGGGATTCCATCATCGACTCCGTCATCTCCCGCAGTGATTTGTGGTAACTCACCACTTAAATCCTGTTTCCCGCTAATCTCCTCAGCCCTAATGGAACTAGCCATTCCTCACATATTTGCTCATCTCCCTCATATTTCATCCAAGCCATCAGTCGCTTGGATGCTGTCTTCATTAAGCCGTTGACCCTCGTAAATTTTTCCCCCAGGTTATCTCTTCGCCGTGGTAACATCCGTATGCGCCTGTCTTACCAGTCATGGTGTTTTCAAGAGCTTAGATTCTAGATTTAAGAGTTTGGATCCTATAGCTTGATATGCAACCCTATTGTGTTACCAAAAGCTTATAACGACTACGGTAGGAGAATGAATTCAGTAGTTATCCCCAAGCTAACTGAAAAAGTTCCTCAGAAATTGATTATTTATGCCTAGATAGTAATGGAGTACTTGCAAGGTTTTTTTACAGCTGTTTTAACTCATGCATCATATAGATAACCAAAAATGTTTCATATATATCCTTTCCTTTCATCTGAGCGACCCATATTTATTGAACTACAGTGAATTGAAAATATTTTTCAGAGTGACATAGAGAATATTATCATCACTCCTCACTACATCTCTAGGTCTGACGGATGCGATAAAATAAGAGAGATACACTGCCGAACGGATAGGGACAAAAAACGTTCTTTCCGCGAACAATAAGCGACCACAATAAAAATTGTGCTCCAATAAAACACATTCCTATAATACATGTCACCATTTCATCTCCAAAAAGCTTACCCCATTACACGGCTGGTGACCTAACACCCCCTGCCACACGCCCATGCGGCGTCTCCTAGGGTATTATGTAAATGTAGACTCACTGGTCGTTACATTTAAATCCTGGGCGTATAATATCCTCATGATGGAGAGGTAAAAATGGGTAAATAAGGTTGAAATAGTAATTTCATTTAACCCCATTTATCTTAAGAAAACAGTCTCGCCTGTCTTTCGAAATATAAGGAGTCGATACGTTAGTTTTTTTACGTGCGATTTTTTTCGTTTCTTTAATATAAGACTTTCAATGTGCTTTTCCCAAATTATATGGCTTATATGAGTATATTATGTAATAATTATTTATGTAACCACTATAGAAAAGTCGTGAATGTTACTTGCTGTGAAAGTTCCTTGAGAGGCAATTCTGCTGTGCTACCAAAAGCTTATACTGACTACGGCAGGAGAAAGAATTCAGTATTTATCCCCAAGCTAATATTATAAAGTTCCTGAGAAATTGGTAATTTATGCCTTGTTAGTAACTGCAAAAAAATTAAAGACTGCTGTAGAAAAAATCGCGAATATGCACATGCTTCATGAAATGTCGCTTACTCAAACAGCCACGATTTATTACCATAAGATTGATATTATAATAACTCAAGGTTGACTTTCTCGATATTGTTTGAAAAATGCTTATCGTGATGCTATTGATTTGAATGTTCTATATACTATTTTTCTAAAAATTCAATTGATTAGGTGATTTCAAATGAAGTTGAATTTAACTAAGATAAACCTAAGTATATAGGATACAGTTGACTGGGTGAATCAATTCCGTGCATCTCGTGAAATATAACTTGCCTGAGCTGCACTACGTTCACATGTTATAAGTTATTTTTGCATATGGATTTTTATTAAATGTCCCTTCGACAGGCCGTTACACCTGACGGAAATGAAATGCATAAAGAGTTTTAAAAAATAAATGTAAAATGTTTTTTATCCGCCACTCTTATGGCATATTTTAATTAATTACTTGAGAAATCCTATTGAGAATTCCAATAAACGATGATACTCACCGTAATTTTAGAACTTAGATGATGGCTAATATTTTGCAAGGTCCTGATTTTCTGGACTACAGTCATTAAAAAAATCTTCCGCATTCAGAACTGTAAAAAATAGCTGTAAGCTGTTAAACGCCTTCAGTCAATCCTTCTAAGATGTTAAGAATTAATTTGATGCGGGAGTTTTTTTTTAATGACTATGATTCAGAAAATAGAAAACACTTCCTAAACTTCGCCACCATTTAACTTTTTAAAGTTACTCGAAATGCCATCGTTAATCGGATTTTAGTATAGAATGGCCGGTTCTTTAAAAACTGGAGAGTAAGTTTGACCCAAATTCCCTATTAATATTTTATGAAAGGGCTCCATTAGTTAACCCGAAGAGATATTTTCAGTTATGAAAGTTAGAAGTAAGAAAAACTACCTTTTGACATTCCTTTTAACTAGTTACTTCACTGCATAACCAAAAATATAAACGTATGGAGTCAAAATGGAGACAGATTCTAGTTAAGAAGAGGAGTCCAATTATAAAAATTATGAATACAGTTATTTTAAAAGTTAAGAAGATATAAAATAAAATGTTTCAGCCATTCAAAAACTATTGAAAAATCATTCTCCTTGATTTTAATTCTTACATTTAGCAACACAAACATTTTTAACGCGAAGCATACGTGAAAATGATGACAAACCTCGAGAAATCCACAAGGATAATGCCACTCAAAAACTTTGTGGAGAATGCATTCTTTCGGAACTGATATTCTCAATAGAATAGAAGATTATTTTAAAATATTAAGACTTGGGAGCAAGTCTGACCCGAATACTGCAGTCTGTAAGTTTTCCGTTTGTGCTCAATTCACTGTTTATGAAAGAGCTCCAGTCACTTCAGCGATGCAAATTGTACTGTCATGCCAGTTTTTCGAAAAAAGATAGAGATAAAAATTGCCGCCTTGATTCCTTCGAACTATTTATTGAATCTGCCCGGCAGCGATGTCTGTTTCGGACGTGAATAAAATTTCATGGTCCTCCTCTCCGTCGTCGACTTCCCGTGATTCCCTTCTCTCTCCCCACACACACACACACACACCCCTTCTATCCGTCAAAATCTCAATGCTGCCTTCTTTTCCCACGTTTGAGCTTCTTTTTTTAACTCTTGGGAATAAGGAAGGAGGCACAGGGAGTTTTATGCACACTTCCGTCGCGATATGCACCTTCCGCACTTGAGAGGCATGATAGCACGAGATTTATCGATTTATTTGCATTCATACTAGCGCTGTGCGATTTAAAGATTCTCATTTCCGAATCGAATCTTCCTAAAGATACTTCGAATCGAAACAAATTTCATTTTTAATTTTGGTAGCGAATCGAATTCGAATTTTAATAAAATGCAAAAGCTTTTGCGCAGTTAAACTAATAAAGATCTTCACAATATTTCAGGGCCTTATATTAGCTTCTAAAACTATAGTGGCACGAACAATAGCACAGAATGACATGCGGTCGTTTAAATTTTCGTTTCGCGTGAGGAAAACATCGTCTAAACGGACGGCGCACCATTTTTGGAATGAGCGCCATGTTTGAATGCATGCAACGATTCGAAGACGAATCTATCAGATTCGAATATTTCGAATCACTCGGTTTCGAAGCATCCCGATTTGCGGGCGAATCGAATCGAATTAAGCCTGATTCGAGTCGATTCGAATCGATTTCGAAACATCCGCACAGCTCTAATTTATACTTAGATACGATCACAGGCATGCAGTTAAGGAAATAGGCTGCAGAACCAGTAGATTAAGAACGTAGTTCCATCGTAAGTTTTTCTGCGTTCAGATGAATGATTCTCCATTTCTCGGGTTTCCACTGCGAAAGTTGTTTTTGAGTAAAATAGTTTCCAACGGGCATCTTCAGGTCGATGGCCCGGGGCATCATATTGGCCGCGTTGACATTGGCCAACTGTTTCCCTCCGTTATCTGTGATTGGCTTTTTTCTCCCCACCAAATCCTCTTCCATGCACTGCATAGGCGGTAGACATCTTCTCTGTTAAAGTTATCCTCCGCTTAAGTTATTTCAATGGATTCCCTAAACACCCTAGGATATTTTTTCCGTGGATATCAATTTGGCCATCATATTGTTTAAATCTGGTCTTCCCTTACTTTCCTATGGATAGCAAGACAGAATGGACGAATTAACGGATGTGAAGCAAGAATATCAACCATCTGTTTGAAATTTAAGGCAATCAAACTCTTGAAACGTATTTTGTTAGTGTTCTAACGGTAAAAGTAGGTTTTTTTTTAATGTCAGAGAATCTCCTCCCAGTTTTCTACGCTTTCAGGGGCCTATCTCGCTCTAGTAAATCCCTTTTTGCCTCAGCATACAATCTACCCTTCCTCATTCTGTCCATGGAACCTATTCCCTTTTTTCCCCTTCCCAGCTTGCCAAACACTCTTCTCCCAATCACATTCTTGGGCAATCCCTCACCCCTTATTATATCCTCTAGCCACCTATTCTGCCGATCTCGAATTTCCTTAAGAAGTTTCCTTTCCTCGTCCACCATCTCGAGCACTTCCTCGTTAGTCTTCCTCTCCGTCCACCCCACCTTCTCCATCCCTCTCCACATTCACATCTCAAATCCCTGCAGCCTATTCTCGTCCTCCTTTCTGAGGGTCCACGTTTCTGCACCATACAACGATACGCTCCATTTCAAGCTCCTCGAACCACGTACTGTATGCTTAGTTTTATGAGGATAATTTTTAATTTAAATATATAAACAAAACACATCAAAATAATCTGCATTTAATAAGTAAGTACAGGCTGATTTTTAGTAATTTATCGATGGGACACATAGTGAAACTGTAAAATTATTTCGTTAGTCCGAAAGCGCGAAGGAAAAATGAGGGTTGACGAAGATGGCGGACTGGCTTCAGCTTGTATCATTTTCGAGCATAGCAGGTGCCCTCTCCATACACCTCAATAGTGACACCTAAAGAGGGATTTTAACAATTGAATAGTAATTTTTCTGGATAATTACAAATTCAAAAAAGTTTTTGCAAAGCTCTAGGCAGTTTGAGCGAGATAGTTCCTGAGACCATACTCGAATTTTGACGTTTTAATTCCAGCAGCTACAGGAAGCATGAATCAAAAATTGCAGTATTAATGTCGCAGTTATGCACTTTATGACTTGTAATGACTTGAGACCGTCTTGGTGAAGATCGCCTTATTGGTCAAGTCCATCTTATTTTCATTCTGGTTTCATAGTCACCGAATAAGACCATCTTCATGAAGGCGAACTTGATTAAGATTATCTTATTTGCAATAAGACGAGCTTAATGAAGCTTGTGCCCAAGCAAATGCTTATTGGATCAATCAATCACACACTCTGTTAGTTTACTTGGCAACTGTCGTCACCGTGAAGAGGTAATTTCAAACGAAAACATGTACGCAAACAAAAACATATACGCCCATCGAGAAGAAGATTTTTCTAGTTATCCTGCAACTCCACCGAGAAATTGAAGATAATAAGGGAGTCCTTAAAACAAAAGGAGGAAACCTGGCGGATAATCGCTCACCTCTATAAAAATTCCCATTACATAACGCATGAGGTAAGGTCATATCATCATAAGGAATAATTATATTTGGGATGTATTTTAGCGATATAGCAATACTGCGCAAATTATTTAAATTTTATTTGTTACATAAAACAAAACCAAAGGAGTGCGATCACTAAAGAGAAGCAGTACCGGATGGCCACGGGCGGAGGTCCACCGCCTAGTCCATTGGCAGTGGATCCAGATGTGGAGATTATTGCGCTAAGTTTAATGGCCACAGCGCCTGTTGTATTATCCTCCAATATGACCCCTGAGGAGAATGCTGGTAAATCTGGATAAAGTCATTACGCTAACAAAATTCTAAAATATGTTATGCTATTATCAAAGATGTACAGTGGCGGAAAAAATTAACGCAAAATTTTTCGCGCGCCAGAATGCGGCATTTTTGGGAACTTCTAGGAGCTGTACACACTCCAAAGACTGGCAACACTGAGGAAAACATCGTCTACCGCAAATATTTGAAATCCGTAATGGAGCTCACATTTGTCGGACCCTAGAACTTAGTCATCAATCGCCTTATTTTTGAGCTTTCGTCTCATATCATTCGCACATTCAGTCACGGTGCATCGCTGTGTTTGCTTCAGCATGGTTATTACGTCGAATAATATCATTTATACTGAAAGACTGATTATAAAAAATATTCACTATCCCACCCAATTCCCAAGGGATATTTATTGTAGTCGACCTTCCGAGGACCTTTTTGAATGACGCGTACTGCGTCTGTTTCACCGAAATGATATAAATCGAGATTTATCCGCACCAAATGTCGATACAAAAAAGATTTAATTGAAATAAGTATAGTCTATGTGATGTAATTTGTCACGATTTTCCATTTGTAGATTGACTAAGTTCCTTTAACGGATATTTATTAAATTCAAAACGGATATTTATTAATGAATCGTTCTTGACCCAATATAAATGTCGTCTTTAGTTCGTCAGAATGGGATTAAACTATGAAAACATACGTAAAATATAATTTCACGAAATAAAAATAAATGTGCTCGCATCGATACTGAATAATATAGGCATATTTTCCCGATATTTCTTTCATCTTATCACAGGAAGCTTGGTGACGAGCTGTCCAATGTTACGCTTTGTCTTGTAAATGCAGAATATACGAATAAACATTCAGAAAAGTTTGCCCAAATTAGGTGTAGTGATGGATAACATATGTATGATTGCATAATATCTTATATGCTTAGCTATAAATTCACCGCACATATGAAATTAACAAAAAGCCTTTTAAAAGACTTCGGTTTGGAGTAGAGTATCATTAATGAAATACATTAATAGGTAACGTTAATGTTGTAGCTATCAGATGTATTTGGCTAGCTAAAGAGTGGTCCGTGTTCGATTTTTAATGAATGCAAATGAGCTTTTATATAAATTTTCTCATATTGCTAATATGAATGAATGTAATGTGTAGCAGCAATGACTGGCTGATAGTATGTAATTTTTTAAATACAAAAGAGATAAAATTTGCCGAATAAAAGTAATTTTAATTGACCAGAAATTGAATGAAAAACTCAAAAATGTCTCGACCAGGGGTGGGATCACGGTTTTTTTCTTCTTATGGTCATAATTGTCATCCAAATGGCAAGCCGCATTGGTAAGGCAATGCACAAGGTCCTGGGAGCGCACTCCACTGCTATGTAGTACTCAATCTTTCTTGATGATGATCACGTTTTCGAAATCATGAGCGTACTCCAACAATGTTAATATGAAGAACCATAATTGCGATTCAGGTTTGCAACCCAGTAACAACTACTGAGCTTTCTTATGACAAGGCGAATTTATGATGATGTTTCGTATCCTTTCGGTGAATTTATTTGCGTCCGTATGCGTTACTGTGAACTAAGTTACCTTTAAAATGAGTGGTGGTATTGTCTACGAACGTTAAAAATAACTAAAGGATAGGAAAAAGCATACTACTCTCCCGGGAATACAAACAGAAAGAAGTAGTTCTCAGATTTCACCTCATCAGCCCAGACCATTCCAATCAAATGCCATTAGTTCCCATTATGCATGGGTTTGGAGGCCAGCCACCTTTAGTCTGAGTTAAAGCAACGAGCAATTTTGGAGGACTCTTGAGGATCCCTAGAGGTTTCCCCGTGTCGATACAAAGCTCCACCAATACTAATCCATTCAATATCGGAATGTATGAAGGGCGCATTATATTGATTTGGGAAATAGTATGCCTTTAATGAGAGCTTACTTTCCCCTTGTATTGCGGGAAATACCTTTTCTGCCATAGATAATGTTTCGGACGCCAGGCGTTTAACTTACAGGAAAGAAGTGGTATTTGACTTCTCTTACGCCATTAAAAGTATTCGACGGGGACTTCAAATTTTTTCGAAGCGCGACGAGCCTTTTCTTTCTGGTGCAGCAAGTATTTGAAACCTGTGCGTTATTCACAACAACAAACCACCCCGACCATCACCACCCGGAACTTGGCCAAGGTTTACTGATGACTACTTCATTGAGACGAGCGTCGATAGACGAACAAGCAGAGCGGACAGCGCAAGCCGATATATTTTTCAAAGTTTTAGCGGCCTCTCCCAAAATTCTTGGAGGAAAAAAAGATCTTATTAGCATTTAAGTATGCCTCATTTTTCTCCCAGGCGGAGGAATCGGATAGTAGGTTTGTGAAAGGCAAAAACATCTGTCGAAAAATTACCGGAAGAGGTGTTGCGCCGTCAACTTTCACCCACTGAACTTTTATTTGGTGTTTAAAAGTAAAACTCCATGACACAGAGACTTGGTTAGGAAATCGAGAATGGTGGGGGATGGATCGATTATAAGGCTAATAAACATCCACATTCTTTACGTAAATATCAGCATATTTCTCAATGATCAATTGCTGTGATCATGTGCGCACATTACTCAAATTGAGAGAATTACGCATACATTTTAACCTTTTCCACTCGTTCTAAATAGAGCAGTATAGTGTCCCTTTTCAACATCCGTTAAAATAAATTACCACTAAAAGATGAAATTTATGATCCTGTAAAAACTCTGTTAATATCTTCATGTGGGGGCACTCACAACTTTTACTTCCATTGAAGCAATAATATTACGACACATTAGAAGAGGAATAGATTCTTTAGGAACGTAGCAATCGTATAATCTTTGATGGTGCACATTCCTAATTTGCACTCCATTGACTACTCTGCGGATTTATGAGGAGTATACAAATGACCATCGGGAAAATATCTAATCACTGCTTATTTGCTAAATGAAAAAGATGATTTTTAGTATTTTATCACTTTCATTGGGGAAGATACTCGATGCATTTTTGTCGTAGTATTACTTACGCATGGGTAAAAAAATGCTCCTCATAAAATTTAACTCCGTCATTTTAGCAAATATTTTTCAATGCGAATATGTCAAAAGGTATTTAAGTGATTCATTAATCTACGTTATCCTTTAAGTATTATTCTCCATCTTATAAGTTGAACTGTTGAACTACACGCTTAATGCATTGCTCTTAGCAAACCTATAAAACAATGCTGGAAAAGCTACAAATACCGTTTTAAAGATATTTTGAAGAAAATTCCACCCTTCTTTGGTCTCTCACTCACATAAGTAATCGGTATTTACAAGTTCGGCAGATAGAACCAAACTCTAATTCCTAATAAAAATAATTGCCCTCTTTACTAAATCATTCCAAAGTAATTTAAAGGTGAATGTAGCACCAGGTAAGTTCACTAAATCGAGTAACTGACACAATCAGAGATCCGGTCTATTCCCTCCTTCATGAATAGCTTTTCATTGAGTGGTGAATTGCCGAATGAGTGGATATGAGCATCGTACGACAGACAGGACGTAGAAATCAAGTGGGGCCGAGTACCCGAGAATGGGAAGTAAATATCTCATTCGACGACCAAGGAGACCGCTGTGATTCTTTTGCAAAGTCCGAATATATGTAAAACTTACACACTCATGGTTGAGGTCAATGTCCATTCCCTGGGCCTTCCGCGGATTCCTGCGAAGTTTTGGTTGCAATAAAGTCACATCGCGTAGATTAATTATAAAGATACTAAAAGAGGCCACGCCAGGATTTGAACCCCAGGCATTCTTGGCCGCAGACGAACGCTCTCCCTCTAGGCTACTTCATCGATCAAGAGGAATCCGCGTCCAGTGGTTCTTACTACAAAACGAAAAAAGGGAATTCTAATGTTTCCTTTAAAAACTGGACCAAATAGAATGTTCTGGATATTTGAAAGTAGTTTTCATACATAAAATAATATTACGTTAGGAGGAATTTAGAAATTTAAGTGTTTGAGACGACCTGTATGCACGAGGGCGGACACTTACGTAGGGTTTTAAGTTATTGGGAATACTTTTAAAGAAAAATTTTCCCCACATGGAAACCATTCTATTCAACCAGATTTCCCATTCTTTAACTTGAAATTCACAGGATATTACGCCAAAATGTTATTTGTAATGCATCATATTTATCGGAAGTAGTTTGAGGCCTATTAAAACGATGTTCATCCACAGCTCTTCCCTGCACGCGGAAATACGTTTTATAGTAAGTGAATTTGATCTGGAGAATAAAAAATTTTTATGTTCCAACAAATCATGCTTTCATCGTATTGCTTCTTAAGTTTCAATCAAGAAAATCTTTTTACACGGTCCAAAGCTCTAAAAAAATATGGTAATAATCTCTACATAATCAACTACGAATTTGGAACCTCGACTGAGTGCGGGTTGAAGCAAGGTCATCACGTTTATAGCTCCTAGACGATCTCGCGAACGTAAACTTTATTAGTATGACTATTTACATGACGCGTAAAATCGATATCTAATCATAGAGAGTTTGAATCTTCCCGGTTTCCATATCTTGTCTCATTGTTGTCAAGTTGTCGAAGGAAAAGCGATTTCAATTAGTTCCCGTGTACGCCGCATTCAGACGCCAAAGAGTTTTGCGTTAATTTTTTCCGCCACTGTACATATTCTTTAACCATTAGAATACGCTGTTTAGTAAATAATTCGTTCAATACTTTTAAATTTGTTTCTTCACTACAGTTATCAGATGTCCTGAGCATTGCACTGGTTTGCATTATAACGGGTGTAAATATGGAGGCATTCGTTGGGTTGTCTGTTTTGAAGACGTTCATTATAGTGTACTCATGTGTTAAATGCAAGCTAATGGATTTTTATTTTGTTATAGAAAGAGAAGAGTCCATAATGAATGAAGATGGGAGATTCATTTCAAATTTGAATCCAGATGATGGGATCCAAGGTGAGATTACTTTGATTTTATTAATCCTATTTTATTAATTCTAAAACGATTTTTTGAAAAATATCCTCTCAAGTCTAAGTCTTGAAAACTTGGCACGTTTTTTTCACGCGATGTTCAAAATTCCTTCACAACGGAAGGTTTTTTGTGATCCTGAAAAAAATGACTGCTGTGAGGATATTATTTATTCTTAAACGTAGTTGAGAAAACATACAAACTACACACTGTTAATTTTTTGTACGGGATCTAGGCGTTTGAAATTCCTAATTTTTTTTAAAATAATGTCTCTCTGGAGTGTGCATACACGTACCATTTCCCGTGTAAAAAAATTGGTATTTTCTGGCAAATATCTAGGAAAGTGCTCGATAAGGGGCTGAAATTTGGGTATCCTTGAAGGGGTGATGTATTTTTTTTCTTTGAAATGAGACCAAAATCGTTGATTTCTACGTGGAATGATGTTTCGCTCGGGTTATCTTAAATAAAGAAAACAGTTGGTAAAACTTCCAACGCTCGGGGAAGTAATCTAAGCGTCTGTCCACTGAACTAGTTTTTCAGCTTAGAGAATCCTAACGGTAACTAGTCATTATTTCTACCTTCTCATACAATGAGCCGGCGCCATCATTCTCTCTACCCGCCCTCCCAATTCTCCAGCGTCATCGTCTTCCAAGCCGGAAGCAGCTTTAATTGGGTCATACTTCCCCGTCTCCCGCCCCAAAAGGTGAATCCCTACAATACGTCGCCTAAAAGGAAGTGCCTCGATAACCTTCTTTTCTCCTGAACTTAAAAAAATCATCAAAAAGGTCAAAAATCTAGAAGATACTGGGTCTGAGTGTCGATGAAAAAAAAAATTTTAAAAAGGTATCAACCTTAACACCTCCTGAGGCTTATTTATTTAGCCAATATAAAATATTTTTTTTGCAAAAAGACCGTTTATATTTTCAATTCAAAAGATCATAATTATTACAAAAATAATGCGTCTTTATTTGGGAAAAATTGAGACTAAGGGAGTCTCTGCTTCCATCTAACCCCTCGTCAGAAAAATACATGAAATAAGTGTGAAGAAAATCTGTGTGTGGAAAAAAACAATGAAGTAAGAAGGTGATATCCTTAATGAAAAAGCCCATTGTAGGAAAATACCCGCACATGAAGGGGAGTGTGAAAAACCTGCGAAAACCTACAGATAGATTAAGCTAATATAACACCAACTAAAATAAATTTAAAAAATTAAAAATAATATGAATGAATAATTTAATAAATATATATAAATAAATAAAATATACTCCAGAATATAAAATGAATAACAATAAATAAATCATAAACAGTGAATCGGTAATTTAAAAGTGAGTCTAAATTAACAATATTAAATTTGAAAAAGTTACATTTTAAAAAAGAGAGTTTAAGCAACATTAAAATTATGTTTAAAAAATGAAAGAATTAATAACATAAATTGAGAATTAAAAAATACATATTCTTAAAAAAACATCAGCCAAGCAAATAAACATAGATTGGTCCAATTGAAAAAGAATTAAGCAACATTTAAAGTACATTAAAAAATAAATTAAAATAATTTGAGTTTGAGAAAATACATATTCTTAATGGATTATGAAGCAAGCAAACAAAAATGCCAACAATGTATTACTACAAACAATATTACATTCGTCCCATTGCATACGATTTAAGCAATAATGCGTCGAATTTCGACGTGCTTAATGATTTAAGATATGTCAGTGATTGAGATAAAAAATGAATAATCTTTCCATCCCCATTCTTCCCATCCATTTCACTCCTCGGCTCGTGAAGTGACCAGGCTTCCAGAATTATTTTCCTCTACTACTCCTCTGTGCTCTAGGCCTTCTTCCTCCATCTTCTCACTCTCAATCTTTTCAGGTCATCCTACAGATCATCCATCCATCTTTTTCTGGGCCTCCCTTGCCTTCTCCTGCCTCTCGATCTCTCATTGAAAGCTTTTTCCAAGACAGTTGTTTCCCGCATTCTTTGGAGGTGTCCTGCCCATTTGATCCTTCCTCTTTTTATTTTATTCACTATGCCCGGGTCTCTGAAATTTCTCTCTAATTCTTCATTTGTACGCATTCTCCAAAATTATTGCTTATTTACAGTGCCATGAATGAATATTTGAATAAAGCTATTCGTGATCTAGCTTCTTCCACTGTTGATAAATTAGTTGAAGAACCAGGTACAACTAGTACCAGCGTATAGACGATATCTTTAGGTGCAAAGTTTGTAATATGTACCTGAAGATAACGCCTTGAAGTTGAAACTAGTCTCGCCTTGTGCATACAATATCAGAGGAAATCATTTTGATATCAGAGGAAAGGAACATGTTTTCTCCCTTTAATAAAATATGAAATTCCCAATCTATAAGCCTGAAACATCCGAAAACATAGTAATTTTATACCAACAAAGTAATGATACTTTATTTGAAACTAATAAATACAGGCTTGATATTTGTGGAACCTCTCCATATCGGAAATTAAATTATTCTAGAGATGGTCCACTAAAAAGATTGATTCCTTACTACCCGGGACTTACGACATAACGACATCTTCAGGTCCACCTGAAGATGTCATTATGTGACGAAACCCGAGTCGTAAAGAATAAATCTTTTTAGTGGACCATTATTAGAATAATTTAATCTTTATTTGACCTACTTTACGATAGTTTAAATGACTTCCATTGGCTGTTCCGTGTATGGCTATTGATTTTTTGTTTGAATTTTTCTTTTCCACCTGATGCATTTGTCATATCTAGAGGGACCTTTTTAGATTTATCGAAGTTCGATTGTATATGGTGTATCGGTGTTCTTTGATGCAGTATCATTTACGCCTGGGCCGAAATTTAAGTTTAATTCGTTAAGTTTTCACGAACAGACCTGATGATGATGTAAAAATTTATAATTTTTACATCATCATCGTCACCTGGGCCGTAGTAACATTTATATTGTGGATAGTTACAAAGTTTTTCATTTCTGCAGACTGCTATTCGTTTATACATATGTTTAGGAATGGATTAGGGTTCCCATGGAAGGTGGTGATACAAATGGCTTATATAAAACATTAATTTATAATTTGCAGCATTGATCATTCGTAGCATGAAAGGTACACGACCGAACTAAGAGTCATTTAAAAGAGGAAGGTTGGCACATTAAAATAAATGACCGTCTCGGAATTTATGACGTCAGCAATCAAAAGATAATGTCAGCGAAGTATGAATATATACAGACGCACCACAGCCAGTGTTAAGTATCGCTGCTCGATGAAAATCATCCCTGCTAGGAACCTACAAATTAAAAAATTTGAAAAAAGTTAGATTACACTGTGGATAAAAAAATTGCGAAACAAGCTGGATTATTTTTGAGCAGGAGGAGAAAAATCTTCGAAAGGCACCAACTAGACCCTAGTTGGTGGTGTCAAATTTTTAGGATTGTTGCTGCTGAAACGGTTGAAAGTGCTGTTGCTGACACCAAGCAAAGGACTCCTTTATCAATAATTAAATAGCAAGATTTTTAAAAAATTGAATAACTTTCAAGCCATTGTACGGTGAACCCTGGTTAGACTACAGGTTACCGTTCTGTCACGTTCTTCATAAGGCTGGCAAAGCGTTTGAGCCTTAGTTTTCTTAACATCGATCACCACTGCTCAAAAGTTTGTTTAGAAGAGGAGATGGCGGTGTATTAAAGGAATGAGGGTCAAGGGCGTGCTCAGAGATGGTTAGGGAATCAAAAAAGGAGACAGTGAGAAAGAGACGTTAGAATGAAGAGGTCACTCTCATTCTTTTCCCTTGCTTTCTCCTTCCGGCTAACAGTCTGACGTCTCCTCCCTCCTTGCGTGAAAGTGAGGAGTGATGTACAGAAAAAAAAACTTTATAACTAATCTATATTTAAAATGCTTCACGCATCATAACTGAACCAATAATAAAAAATAAGTAGGAGAATGACAGGAAAGAAAAAAATTTTCAATTAAAAAAAAACCTTCAAAGCGAGAAAAAATTAATTTCTCGGTTTAATAAAAAAAATATCACCTGCCGTATGAAGTAGCATATCACCTGATGAGCGGAAACTCAAACTTTTTATTAAAGTAAATGGGTGACATGGGCATTAAGGATCACGAATAATTCCCTTAAGGAATTAGAGTCATTGAATGACATTTACGCAGCTTATAGGTAATGCTAACTGTAGAGATTACGCTCAGACTTTTGGCCTGAAACATTCTGTTTGAGTCCAGAAAAATTGTAAAATTTACTTCAGACTGAATACTTCCCGGAAGAGCGCCAGGGAAACAACGGGCAAGAGAACAACGAATATTTTCCTAAATATGCAAGGTAATATAATTATAATTAACTTTTTGTATTCATATGCAGTCTTGTGTTATCTGAGACAACATCTGGATTTTTGGCGAGAAGTCTACCTGTTAAGGTAGTTTGAGCGTAATATCATTTTACCTATAACTCAACGAACTTAGTCTCTTTTTAAAGGAAAATATATCACCCTTCCATTCACATCAAAAATTCTACCCCTTACCACATTACTTTCCGAGATACTTGCCAAAATATACCAGCCCTTTCACAACGGAAATGGTACGTGTGTGCACTCCAGAGAGACCTTATTCAAAAAAATGAGGAATTTCTAACACTTAGATGTTGTAAAAAAAGCTAACAGCGTGTAGTTTGTACGTTTTATCGACTATAATTGAAAATTGATCATGTCATCACCGCAGTAAATTCTTCGGAATCACAATAAACCTACCGTATTGATGGAGTAAATGCGGAGTAAGTCCGTTTTGATGGAGTAAACGTACCGCGTGAAAAAAATGAGTAAAGTTAAAGACTTATTTAGATATTTTGATTTGATTGCTCACAATTTCTGTCATGTAATACTATCTTATTACACCATTAATAATGCAATGTATGCGAAAAAATTGAGTCAAGTTAAAGAATGATTTAGACATTTTCATTTAATTACTGACTATTTATGTAATGTAGCACTAGATTATTGCCCCATTAATAATGCAATATTTAATTCGTGAGTCTCCCAGTTGGTGAAATTAAAACGCATAACTCGAATATGGTCTCTATTACGATTAGGGAACTATCTCGCTCGCACTGCCTCAAATCCATAAAAGAAGGCAATTTTCCTACAACTCCATACTTCTGGCGATGCTGGAGATAAGCGAAAAATAACGAATTTTTTTTCCATCAATAAACGAGGATAGGAGGACCTCGCAAGAAGAAAACGTGGAGAGAATGATGCAATTGAATTCTGGAGATTGGCTTTTAATCTCCGCATCAAAGTATTTCTTTCACAAAAGTGGACAACAAGAACCATTATGCGAAGATCAAAAACACACTCATGTAGACCATTATTTGTGGAATTATGGCTTGTCACAGTGCCTATACACTTATAAAAGTTATGTGTTTTAAATAAGACTAACCTTCACAAATTCATGATTAATTGTTTATATTCATAATTGCTTGACTAGATCACACTCTTTATGGGCATTTGACTCTCAATAAACAAAAAGTAGCTTCAAGGAGCGCTATTTTATGGGCTCTAAAATTTTTAATTTACTCCCCCCAAATTTCAGATGCATAACCCAGCAAATAAGTTTAAAACTGAACTAAAAAATATCTCGAGAAAAAAGGTTACCACGCATTAAATGAGTTTAATAAAAAAGTTTGAGTGTTGTATTGCATTGTTATTTCGTTATCTCAATTGTATATTTTTACTGTAATTCATGAATGTGTGTATATATATATACATATATATATATATATATATATATATATATATATATATATATATATATATATATATATATATATATATATATATATATATGTATATATATATATAATAAATATATATATGTGTATATATATATATATATATACAATATATATACAAAAATATCTGTGAGTTTTTCTTTTATTGTGTTCTATCGTAACTGCCAGTCACGCCTGTGACATTTTTTATTATATATATATATATATATATATATATATATATATATATATATATATATATATATATATATATATATATATATATATATATATATATATATATATATATATATATATATATCATGGATTGATATCTCGTTGCCAAAAACTGTTGTCTAGAATTCCGTAAACAAACAATTTTTTGGAATGTGGTGCCGCCTAGTGATGAAAGACGGAAATTCAAATGTAAATATAGTCGATAGATTGTGAATAAACACGTCTTACCGGTTTAACTTACTAGTAATCATAATGAAGTGAATGAAAAATGCAGTACTACACGCGGGTCATAATTATGCATTTTTTAAATATCGTCCGGTCTACAGATATATTTAATTCCTCTCCAAATTTAATTAAATAAATGCACAATTAACATATTACCACTCCGTGAATATCGTTCTACAGAAATTTAATAATAATGCGAGGTGACTTCATGAGTTTTCCCAACGGCCATCATTGCAGCGTGGGTAAAAAGGAATGCACTTACCGCCACCTCGAACAGATTCTTATTTTTCAATCCGAGTCTCCTATTTTGGGTCCTCGTAGACGCATGCCCTGTTTTGCAGCCTGGTACGAAGCAAGTTCTATTTAAACAAGGCATTCTAAATTCTTTCTTTACCCCAAAACAGGCTTAATGCATTCAAATAAAATCAAAGTCTGGCAAACATCGTCGTTGGCACACTATGGACGTTTCATAAACCTCTTACACATTTTCTGTATTAGATATTTCCCCTCTAGCATTTACAAATTAACATTCAGATAACAAAAATAGTAAGATATTCTTCAAATCATCAAGTAATTCATATCACCTCGATCGTTATTGAATATTCACCACTGTCTCACGTTAACAAAAATTAACTACGTCTATTTACGATTCAACTGAAAAGACTTTTTTTCGAAGTGGCGCCAAGGACTGGGCGAACTAAAAGTGGAAACTTAGGCAACAAGTAGCCTAGGAAATATTCAAACATGGCGGGTGAATTTTTTTTTTTGAAGAAATTGCCATGAGAAAAATTCGGCCTGGATCAGGAAACGAACCAATTAGCGCAGACCACTACACTATCCAGGCTTCCTAATTCCCAAGGCAAGTTTGGTGGAAGCAAGGCAACAACGTAGCCTAGGCAACATTCCAAACATTCAAATCCGTAATATATTCATGCTGTAATAAATGGCGTTTACCATATCACGTTCACACAAGGAAACATATGTTTTTTGGTTAATATTAACATTTTCTGACATGTCTTATATCTATGTATTGTTTCATTCATATGATCTTTGGGCAAATAAAATTAATATTATGGTTTACGAAGGAGGCTAAAACAAGGGCAGGGAAAGGGAAGACGAGCGGTGAAGGAGGAGAGGGGCAAGGATTGAAATGGGCGCAGAAGGGGATTGAAAATGAAAGCAGAACGAAGGCCGTGAATAATACATGGGCCATCTCTCATTCCCTCAAGAGGGAGGAATGAGAGAGACAAGAGGGGGAGATGAAGGGATGGATGGAGGGAGAGAGCAAGAGAAGAGAGGCAACCGGAAGAGCGTTTTAAAGGCGGAGGGAGAGAAAAGACGAAATGAGTGGAGAGGTATCGTTGCTTAGCAACACGTCGACATCATTGTTACCATGGAGCGTTGCTCTTCCGAATGACTTTTGAGTCATCATTCGCTCTGCTCTCCTGCAAGCCAGCCACTTTGTTTCTGCGTTACTCTTCCTCTAGACGGATTCCGCGATGCGCCTCATCTATCCCATCATACATATGTAGATATGTACCTTACTTATCCCTCATATTAATTACTGTTCGTTGGTAAAATCCAATATTTCAAAGTCTCAGATATCCAAACTGCAAAAAATACAAAACTGTGTAATACGTTATGTGTGTGATGTGGCATTTACTGAGCATATCACACCGTATTACTATGAATTAAAAATTCTTAAAATTGAACAAAGAAGAAAACTGCAAATGGGTGTGTTTATGCACAAATTATTAAAAACTGAAACTCCTTCTTACATTTATCAGCCATATAAGGATAATTTGGTCAAAAAAACAAAAAACACCAGAAATAATAACAAATTAATTGTACCCTGCCACAGAACGTCTATGTATCATAACTCTTTTTATGTAAATTCGTGCATTGTATGGAATTCGATTCCGCAAGCGCTGAAAAATATTAAGTCAACAGAAAGATTTAAAAAATGCTTGCTGTCTTATTATCTTAGTGATAGTTAATATTTTGTCAAATATCTTGGATTTAATTCATGAATATGCTACCTTTGTGATTGCTATAATGTTTAAGTATGGAATTGTAATATTTGTTGTAGACAAGTGCTGTGATTGTGATTTTTGTACATGGTGACGTTTTCTATGTGATTTTTATTTTTTTTTTCTTTTGCCTGAGTTGTAATTAATTATGCCTGCTCCAAAGGAATTCTTTCCTAGAGCTAATAAATATTATTATTATTATTATTATTATTATTATTATTATTATTATTATTATTATTATTATTATTATTATTATTATTATTATGTAAGCCATTATGTTCATTTCTCCATCTATAGTTGTTTTCAACAGCCTAAATTGCTCCAATAACAAAAATATATGCATTAGAAACCTCTTGAAAACTCAGAACACCCTCTTACCCGCTCTAAAATGTATAAAGTTAGCGAAAAACAGCTTTTCCACAAGTTAATACGCCATTTTCAACAACTAAAAATGGCTATGAAAGATCTAAGGTTTTCCCGGCGTATCTGCTGGATAAATGTAACTGATAAGAGAAACAACTATCCAACAAAAATGGCTATTTTTGGTCCACATGCCGTCCCACCCCAGAACCCCTGATTCCCTCAACAGTCCCGTTAACGTATTTGGTAATGGAAAAAGGGCATTTTTCAGTGGTGAAATTAGTGAGTCTCCCTCTAACGGAAATCCAGTAAAACTGGAAAAAATGCAGTCGAAATTTCACGAAAAAAAAACACGACATGTGTCAGATTTTCTCTCAAATTACACAAAACCACACTTTTATGAGGTAATTGTTTTTATATTTCCAAAAAATGCGCGTTCATTACACTACGCAATGGATTCACAGTCACTCCCGTGAAGTGCGGGAGTCGTTCACAAAAAAATTTGCCACCGGTGTGATGGAAGCCGTAGTTTACCGTTCCAATAGTTGAAGGTCACACAATTGAACGTACAAGTCAAATACCTATACAAAAAAGGAGATGTTTTCAACTAGAACCATAAGACGTTAGAAGTAGACAAAATAAATGGGAACAGTTACCAAGCTACGTCGAAGAATCAATGAAGCAAGAAGGAGAATGCAAAAATGAAAAGTTGTGAGCATTGAGGTATATGGCGCGGACATTGCGTCATCCAAATGAAGCCTGAAACTCAAATAACATCCATGTTTTAAATCCCTGCTCTTTCCTTAGTTCTCTTGGGATAGCACAATGAAATAAACGAGTTACCGGATGAAAATTAAGTCTAGCAACCAATATCCACCACAATATTCTCCATATGCTCAAATTTTTAGGTAAGCGACCCTTGAAAGATATATTGGCTATTTACAGCTATGGATTATACTCGATTTTTCCATAGTTTTTACCAGGACTGCGGATTAGAACTAATTACTGATAGACATAAATGTAGACTAAACGCCGTGGGGAATGAATTATCTGAGGAGTGTTTGCGGGAAAAGTAGGATGGATAGGGTCAGGAATGAGTGGGTAATAAATGAATGTGGGTTAGATGCTTCAGTAATAGAGACATATGCAGGAGTGTGCTTCGTTGGTTCGGCCATGTTGAGAGAATGGATGAGAGTCAAATAACAAAACAGATATGTCCGAGTGAACTGAATGGTGCGAAAGGAAGAGGTAGGCCGAGAAGGTCGTGGTTGAATGTGGTTGAGGAAATTCTTAGGAGGAGGAATATTAGGAGTCTTAAAAAACAGGAGGGCCCGTATGAAGCAGTGTATGGGGGTAAATGAGGCAAAAGAGGTTTGCAAGGATAGGTCAGTATGGAGGAAATTATTGTAGCAGATTGGTACATTCGGCGACTAATCGGTTTATATTAACATGGTTACCTAGGTGAATATCCTTCAAATATTTTGGAGAATATATATTTATGTATCTATACGTTTAAGAAAGAGAACAGAGAGAATGAAATGGAGGGTAAATGCGTGCAAGACTTATGTAGTGGTTTTTGATAAGGAGAATGGGGAGAATAACTGTAAGATGAGGGCAAATGGTGAAGTAATTCAACAAGTGGATGATTTTGTGAACTTAGGTAAGAAGTTTGCGAAAGATGGACGTAATGATGAAGAGATAAAGAGACGTGCTAATGCTAGAGGGGAAGTGGCAGGTAGCAGGTGGACCATATCATGGAATTAGTGCCCGTCTAAGGAAGCGAAAATCGCAGTGAACAAAATTGTACTTTTCCCCACTTTGTTGTACGGTAGTGAAACTTGGGTAAGTCAGGATTGACATAAGAATAGACTAAACGCCGTGGGCATGAGTTATCTGAGGACTGATTGCGGGAAAAGTAGGATGGATAGGGTTAGGAATGAGTGGGTAACACATGAATAAGGGTTAGATGCTCCAGTAATGGACATATATGAAAGGAGTGCGCTTCGTTGGTTTGGCCATGTTGAGAAAATGGATGAGAGTCGAATAACGAAACAGATATGTAATATTGAAATGAACGGTGCGAGAGGGAGAGGTAGGCCGAGAAAGTTGAGGTTGAATGTGATTGAGGAAATTCTTAGGAGGAGGAATATTAGGAGTCATAAAAACAGGATGGCGTGTATGAAGCAGTGTATGTATGGGGGTAAATGAGGCAAAAGAGATTTGCAAGGATAGATCAGCATGGAGGAAATTATTGAAGCAGAGTTAGGTGTACAAACATGTATTTATGAGTGAAACTTTGTGACTGTGCTGACCCCGGGAGGGAACGGCGTGATTTGTATGTATGGACGTATGTATTTTGTGTATTTGAATGCAGTCACGAAAGGCCCACTCATTTAATTTTCAGTGCCCAGTTTTCCCAAACGATCTCGAAAAAGTTTTAGAGGGTCTTCAGTTTTTCTTCTCCTTCAGTTTCAGTGTGCAAAAAAATAAGGAATGAAGGCTTCCGTTCCGTTTACACTTCAAATACTCCGCGAGTCGAGACATGACTTCTTTTTTCTCCAAACACCAAATGCTTCATTTCTAATAAAATGCTGGAGAAAAAAAAATTTCAAAGGAAGTAAAGTATGGTAAACGGGAAAGAAGTAGAGCGTCACTTTTTTTGGGAAAAGAAAACAAGCGAATCGTTTCTCATTTCCGGAAACTTTTAGAAAAACGGCAAAAAAAAAATAAAACGCTTGCAAAAATCGATCCCAGCTCCACCATCACGGTGACTTTACAAAAAAAAAAATATACGTAGGTTTTCCACCGTCTTAAGGAGAGGTAGGTGGCATCTGAGAAGTACGAGATGGGAATGAGAAATGTAGTCTTAATAAGAAGAGAAGGGAGTTGCAACCCTTCTAGAAATCGGGATAATGCCTCCGGACTGCGCGGATCGCTCCTCATTCTTTTTTTAATTTCCAACATCTCTCGCATCTACTCGCTCCCGAGGAACAGTGGACTTGGCCTGTTGTGCTACCCCCTTCCCGCCCTTGTCAGTTCTCCCTTTCCCCCCCCCCCCCAGGGGCCGTCTTTCAGCGGAATTAGACGTGACACGGCGCCAGTGATGACGAAGCTGCGTCACTGCCCCTTCTTCCTTTTTCGACTCGCGTTGACTCCTTTCCTTACTCGACCTTTACAACCTTTTGTACATACTACTCCTTGCTCTTCCATCTCTCTCTTCCGCTCTTCCTCGTACAAATGAATCTCACGCGACTTTTTAAAAGGGCCCTAATGTCGAGCTGGGGCTGAAGAGGGAGACATCGTCGATTCCCCAGAGGAGGCGGTCCAGACGGATGCGTGGCGAGCGTATCTCATCCTCGTCACAGACGATGATGCTGGAATCTTTTTATTTTTTTTACTTTTTGTCCATCTCGGACGTTTAATTATCCTTTCAAGATTCACCGTGTCCAGTTCTTTACTGGATGAGGTTCAGTGTGTAGAAAAAAAAGTTTCGCAGGCTTCCGTTGTTTATTTGACACGCAGTCACGGCAACGTGCCCAGGTGGAAATCTGGTCGAAATTTTTTTTTTAATCTTAATTCGTTTGAGTTATACGCCGGATAAGTTCAGAACGTGCTAATTAATGCTCGGGTTAAACCAGAATTTTCATACCTTTCGACGCCAGCACTTTTATTCTTATTGCATTCGTGTTCTTAGTGCACGATGACAATATAATTTAGTCTCATTCATTCTCAGTGTGCGATGAAAATCTCATTTAAGGCAGTCCCACCTTTAAAATTACTCAAAATTCATCTGACATATATTCTGGCAACGTGTAAAGGATGGGTGCCCTCTGGTTGATGATAAGAACAAAATCGTTCTTCTCCAATCAATTCATTTTGCATATTCAACTTTAAATCAGATGGTTGAATTGATAAAAAAGTTACACGTGACACAATAATATTATTATATCTCATTTTCATTAGAAAAACCAAACTATTTTAAAATTTTATTAAAATTTTGTCATAGAAACGATATATATCATGCATCCCTTCACAGATTACACCGGACATATAACTTAGTTGTACCATATGCGGACATACACCTTCATTCAGTTCTTAACGTTAAGATCAATTGTTGTCTACAAATTCCTTGCCTATGGCGTAAACTTTCAGAAAAATATTACTGACCTCTGTATGCCGTATAAACGCGTGTAAGAGGCGCACCCCTCTTTTTAAGCGTCGAAGTGGAAGAAAATACTTTGGGGCTTTTTTTTTCCTCCTATCGCGAGGTTTTGCGGACCTAACTTCGAACTTTCGGCCATTATCAAAGCCTTCCGGATAGTCACCCCTTTTTTTTATTGCCGTTTTCCCTCACCATTTTCCTTATGCACAAGTCGTACTCGCCCTGAGTACGGGTCTTTTAACTGTATTTAACTTCTGCATATTATATTTTGCTGTAAGCGATGAAGAGCGGGAATTCGTGTTAAGAGGCGCACCCTCATTTTCGGCTGCCATTTCGGGGGAAAAAAGGTGCGCCTCTAACACGAGTTAATACGTTATGTATCTGTTTTTCTGTCCATTGATGTTTTGCTTCTGCAATCTTGGTTATTTTTTCATGGATGCAGTGCAATGATTATTACTAGTGTTTTTTCTCACGTTAAAATGTTTTTATGTAATCAAGTTTTCCTTTTTTTTTGTAAAGTGGGTTACCCCGTAATAAAGATTAGTATTATCTCTATCGTCTCAGGCTTAACTTTGTGGAAGTTCATTTTATCGTAAATGAAAAACGAAAAACTTTGTAATATTCCAACAATTTATTTGCCGTACCTGAAGATGTCGCCGCTGCGACGAAACTAGTTGTACTGTAAAATAAATTGGTGGAATATTACAAAGTTATTCATTTTTCATTTACGATAAGATTATTACTATTATTATTATTAAAGCCTAATTTGTTATGTAAGCCTAGTATGAAATGCGAATTATTCTTTGGATTGGAAATAATTTAGTTATTTATTATATTTAATGTTCACTCAATACTCCGGTACTGACAGTCCGGCAAACCAGAGGTCCGTGGTTCGATTGCCGGTCCAGGCGGAATTTTTTCTCGTGGAAAAGTCCTAACAAATATGTCTCGATTTTGTGGTTAATTTTAAATCTATCGTCTTTTTTTCCATGTGGCAAAGACATGGATGGTGGATGGGTCTACGCAGCCTCCCATTTGCTCCATTTGATGATTGTTATTTCCTCCCTACCCACACAAAACCAATTGCTCAAATGGCTTCATTTGTAGGTGGCCTGCTCCAAACTTAAACGAACCAAGCAGTTGTCCTGAGGGATATCAAGTGCGGGGACAGACAACAAGATCAGTGGACATTATAGAGAAACCAGAACAAAATAAAAGTATCCTGGCAAGGAATTTACCGGCATTGTCATCATATGTAATTGGTGATTACGGGCATAAATTTTTGATAATCCCTTCTAAAAATTCACCTCATGATGTCGCCTATGTGACGAAACCGGTCGTGAGAAATAAAAACCCCGTGAAAAATTACAAAAACATTTTGAGTCTTCAGCATAGAATAGAATAAGTTTAATCACTCTCTGAGTTTCCCCATAAGAGCAAAACATAAAATACACATCAAATTCTGCTTTTTACGAAAAAAAGAACAAAAAATATACCTGGCCAACATCTCACAGTGATTAAAAACAAAAATTTTACAGCCACTGATAATTAACACTAAATACAAAATGGAAAATATAACATCAAAAAGAAAGAGATAAGAAACAAACAATAATTTTTTCCGATCAATACGCAAGCCATACAGCAAACAATTTTATAATTGAATACAAATTTTAGTCATAGACATATATGCTCTTTATAGTAATAATTAAATATTTTTCCTTAAAAATAGACAGAGAGATGTTTGGAATATATAATGGGAAAAGAATACAAAATGAGAATTAACAATAAAAAAACAAAGGGACTGGATTGCAGCATTATTTTTTTCAAGAACACTGCATAAGGACTGCTTCAGTTCCTTTTTTTCTTTTCATTTGTTAAGCTAAATTTCCTTTTTAAAAGTTGTGTTTTTTGTTTATTGATATGTTTAATGTTCGTTTTTCTGTTAGAAGAAGAAATTCAGTTCTTTTCCTACATTGCTAAATGATAATGTTGTATATGTCTATTGTTAGCAATTCATATGATAACTTCCCTTTTTTGATTCCTGATTGGCTTATTCCCACATTAATTGTCTTGCATACTACTGTATTTCATTTCTATGTTCCAAAGGAGTTCACTCCTAGAACAATAAACGAGTTTATTATTATTATTATTAAGGACGGAAAACTCCCATCTCGACTCTGTTGCCAATGGAAGCGTAAGAATTGAAGTTCCACTTTTGGCCACAGGCTGCGCTGTTTGAGTAATTGATCCTTATCTCAGACGTCTCTGGGCTAACTATACGTGTTTTTACGTCTCCTTTTTCTTCACCGGTACGAAGATTTATACTGCAAGTAATAATTTAAGGCATTGGATAGTAGATTTATGCACCTAAGGCACCTAGCCATCGACGAGAAAACTCTCGAGAGAGCGTCGCAAAATAAATAAATGACACCGAAGAGGTAGAGCATTGGGTGATGTAATCGGTGGATTCGTATACCGAATTCCACCCTAAAATTTCTAATTTATGATGTAAGATAAGGGAACAGCATTGAAATAATAATGAATGCAATTAATACGAAAGCTAGTTCAATTCCGGTTATGCGATGCCAATCTACGTATTTCGTAACCTCCGCTAGTGAAATGGGCTGATGATGGCGAAATCAGCTGATGTGGTTGGTCAAACTTGCGAATAGAATCTTCACAAGTTTGTGCTTACGGTGGGCTATATATATGAAAACAAGGTAATTGTATGTCATCGGGAGGAAAATGTAGCTCACACCCGATCCTCCTTCCCTAGGACTTTATCCTTTCGAGGAATAGCCTTCGTCCATTTTTGATGCTGAGACTCCCACTGATTTTTCGAATAAATAGAAAAACATCACGTTTGAAATACGTTAATGAGATTAATAGTGCTATAAATTCATAATTCCATGTGAACGTAATGGCTACCATGCGGTAAGGGCAACAATCGCCACCCAACTCAACTTACATTAACCTTAAACAAGCTTTTGTTCTTTACGCCGAGAATCTTGTTCCTCCTCCTTGTATTCCCGTACCCTGTAGAGCACCCCGGCCCATAACAACACTGCAAACCCATTTTTAGCCAAATTCTCGTCGTTTTTTCGCACGTATACACTACGGACTTCCTGCACTACAATTAAGTAGTCGTGGTCAAGGATCCATTTGGTAGCTGAGCCACCTATCGGAGGGTTCTGGAAAGCTATTAACTTGTGACAGTAATTTCAGCAAAAGACGGTCGAAAGCGCATCAAGAGTCGCGTCCTTGTGCAGTGTTCTTGATTTTTTTCTTGTGTCTATGCTCAAGTAAAGAGGGATATGTCAATTGTAAAATGAGTACGCAAGGCAAAAGCATACAAACGGTCAAGGAATTCACATGCATGGGGACAATAATGACAAGTGGAGGAAAAGGCAAAAGAGAAATTACAAATAGAATATTCATGGCTAAAAGAGGTTTCAACAAGAAGAAAAAAACTTTTCACTGCGAGAAACATCAACATAGACATAAGAGAAAAATTGATTAAAGTTTTCGTACGGAGCATTGATCTACACGGATGTGAAACCTGGACCATTGCAAAGGGAGGAAAGAAGAAGACTGGATGCTTTAGGAGAGTGCTGTCATCGACGAATGCAGGGAATCAGTCGGATGGACAGAGTTAAAAATGAAGAGGTGTTCATGAGAGTGAGAGAGAAGGGGGAATGAACTATGGAAGATTATTGTGAAAAGAAGAGCAGAATTGGTGGGGCAGATATTGAGACGCGAGAGTCTAGTAAAGTGTGTGTCAAGAGGGAATGGCGGAGGGGGTACCATACAGAGGGAGGCCAAGAGAACAATATCCGGGGCAATTGAGGAAGGATGCCGGGGCAACATCCCACGAAACAATGTAAAGAAAAGCTCAGAGAAGATGTGAATGGAGGTCTGTGTACAAACCAATCTAAGGATTGATAACTGCAAGAAAAGACAAAGAGGGAGTAATTTTTATGGATGATGGCAAGGAATTCCAGAGATTAGAACCAGAGATGAGAAAATATTTAAGTTTTTTTAAAGTATTCGTAGTAGTAGTAGTAGTAGTGGGGTTGATAGGGTGCGTCGACGACATGGTAATTTTGCACCACTACACGTCATAATTATAAAAAATAAATATACGCTGCATATTGTGGTATTATAATAAAGTACTTGATATAAACGCTGAGTCAAAATTAAAAATAATTTTACATCCTTAAAATACTATTGAATAGGCCAGTTTCATTTAAAAATTTGAACACGCGGTTGAGAACTTCTGGGTCATCGCCTAGAATGTACCCCAGGTCTCAGCTGCAGCCTGTTACGCACCGCCCGATATCTCTCACACTCCGTCAGGATATGTCGAATGCTAAGAGGACAGTCGCAGTCATCACATCGCGGTGGAATTTTCTCTTCGGTGAAGAGGAAGGAGTGCGTCAGAGGGCTGTGCCCTATCCTTAGTCGTGTTATGACGACTTCCACTCGGCGACTCTTCCTGACGGACGAACTCCACGCTGTAAAGTATTCGTCCGAGGTATTGTGGTACGAGGTCCTTCCCTCCCTCTCACGCAATTACTCACGTATTCTATGTCGTTCTTGCACTCTTGTTCCGCCGTGAGAGGTACCCGCGTTTCGGATTCTCTTACAAACAAGGCATAAAAATATCTAGGACAAACTCAGGCTACTCTTCCATTACCATTCATCGAAATTGGAGAAATGAGACGTGAAAAATTTTGGAGATCCTTCTCCCTAAAACGCACACTTTATTAAATCATCGCTCTATTCCCCAAAAGCTCAAAATACAGACCAAGAAAAAGGGAAAAGAGAATGGAGAGGTAAAACATGAGGAAGTCATCACGCGCGCCTCTAAACTAAATTATTCGTTAATATATAATGGAAGGGTTTTCTTTGCACAAAAGTCAAATGGAAGGCACTAGCCTTTCCTTCTCTCCCCTCTGTCATAATTACTCGCGTATTCTCTGCCGTTCTTGCGCTCTTGTTCCGCCACCCCTCGAACAAATACGAAATTTTCGCGTCAGCCTCCCATGAACTACAATGCACGCGAAAGAAACGGAGTGGATCTTCAGGGAACAATGGGCGTCAAAAGAAAACAAGGACAATATGGCGAAAAAAATGTGTAAAAACGTAGCTGAGCGAAAATGGTGATTAAAAAGTCCAGGGTTAATAACGCTGAAACCGCTTTATCCTAGGCGTGATGTGTTGGATAAAATAAATATTTTTACGTAAGTACTTTAACAATTAATGACCACAAATGTTTTTTTGTCCATTTTTTGCATAAATATTCTGGAAGATTATACACCTGAGAAGTTTATTCGTGATGCGTTCACTCGTTCGTTATCGAGAAGATAGGATGGGTATCCTAGAGACATTTGGGCGCAAGTCCTAGAAGGGCCAACAATAAACTGTTGACATCCATAGCTGTACATTCAAAGCCGTTAACAATAAAAATATAACAATATGTTCAGGAGTTCAATTATACCTTTTACTCCATTTTTATGAGTCAAATAATTATGCAATTATTTATGCCTTGGTTTTCTTAATTTTCGTGAAAAAAAGATCAGGTGGTGTGATTGTTGCTGTTGACCTGTAAGCCAACGCTTATTACTAATACAACAATTACAATGTAAGCTCTTTCACCTCCAGATAAAAAAACGCGGTACATAATAGAGTCTGTCACTCGACAGTGGATTTGAAGTATGAGGGCACGTATATCTGATGAGGGTAAGTATGCCCGATTTGACATGAATAGATTGACATAATAATGGTGGTGATTTCAAAAGCCGTAAACAATACCTTTCTGGGACAAAGAAGGGGGAGAGGTTATATTTGGAGCTACAGTCAAACCTCCCGTAACGGACACCTCCAAATAGCGGACACCTCCCATTAGCGGACAGTATTTTAGCTCCCGGCAGCGGAACATTGAACCTTATGGAACTAACACCTCCAAATAGCGAACACTCTTAATAACGGACGCGGACAGCAGAAAATGTATATTTTTGCCCCAATTACCTCCAATAACGGACACACTACGTGCTATCCTATGAAAATTTCTCTTCCTCCAAACAAAAAAAACGCCATTTCTTGAAAGCCTATTGCTTACAAAAGAACTAATCCAGGAAAAAAAATCGAACAATTTGGGAGAAACACCTTGTTGGTCTACTGGTTGGTGCTCCTTCCTTTTTTTATTGCCACGCATTCCTTACTGTGGGTTTTGTGGAATTATCAGTATGGGGTTCTGCTGACTACCAAGGGGAGACGGTTGTGTGGGAAGAGAAGTGAAATGGAAGGAAGAGGCTCGGGAGCAGCAAAGCAAGATGAAGTCCTTAGAGTGATGTAGATAAGGAAGTTAAGAGAGATGGAGGAGGCTGATTGGGGACCTCTCTACTTCTATTCCCAAGCTTGTGCCTACCAAGCGATTTCTTCAGTCCGGCAGGGAACGGAATTCCCGCAGAATCGACTTTTAATCATCTGTTTTGGTGACTGATGCCCAACCTTGGCGCCTGGATACAAAAGACCAGCAAGCGGGCGTGAAAGACGGGTGGCTCTCGCCTGGGTACGTACCGGATAGTAAGGGAGAGAGACAAACCCGAATGCACCTAACTGTAGAAGTACTTCGGACTCCGGGGTCAAACCATAGAAAACAACGTAGATATTCCGCGATATCCAGAAATTGAAGGAAGAAAGGAAGAGAAAGTTGACATTATGCATGTTTCAGACAAAGAGCAGTTAAGTGTTCGTGCGACTGCAGAGAAATTTGGCATCGGGAAGACTCAAGCAAGTAACATTCTTCAGAACAAGGAGAGACTGTAGAAAGAATGGGCTGAGAATAAAGGTGAAAACATCAAGAGATAGTTTCCAAAAACTGACGGGTTGGTAATTGATAGCCTCACGAGCGGTTTTGTCAGGCACTTTCATTTAATATTCCAACATCTACTTAGTTTTGTTTCAATATTTGTTTTAAATTTTGTTATGATAATGAAGATTTGCAAAAGTCATTACACGGAAAACAACTAACAAGATTTTCATTACGAATGTTTATGCTAAAAGAGTATTGTTTCAATATTTAGGAAATAAAACAATCGATAAAAGGTATTAAAATTCTTATATTTTTATTAAACGACGCAGTTACAGCACATACAAACTGCGCCGTAATTGTCCGGACAGCAGCCCCCTCTGAATAGCGTACACCTCGCAATAGCGGACAATTTTTCCGGTCCCATACATGTTCGCTATATGGAGGTTTGACTGTATTTACGGATAATTAACCCGCACCAGCAAGCAACTTAACAGTGTCTGCGCTCACTCTCACGAAAACTAAACGGTACTCACTCTACCGGCTAGTATTTTTATGACGTGGCGCTCATACTAGGGATTGGAAAATCGATTTCGATTTTAATCGAAAATCGATAATCACAGTCCGATTTTCGATTTAATCGTAGTCGACTTTTTGTTTTGAAAAATCGTTCAAAATCGATTCTAGCCGATCGATTTTTGATTTTTACCCTGCATTTGAATTTTGCCGCCTCGCTTTACTCCGCTCCGCGCTATTTCACTCTGCATCGCTGGTGGGGGAACCTCGGTGGGGAGGCAAAGTGAATCGGACACCGGCAGGTTGGAATCGCCAACTATGGAGCTGCGGATTTTTATTACAATAATCCTAGTCTAGGCGGGGACTCACGCTCGGAAGTAATACACTGTAGACCGCGAGACGAAGATTAGAAATGATAATACACGTTGACATTGTGCCTTTTTTGTAAACGTTTTCTCAATAAATCGCCTCAGAGCACTCGTCTTCTTCAAAATAGATTCGCCCAGTCTGAATATCTTCTTCTGTGCATGGGCTACTAAATTAAATATAATTTGCTTGTTATATTACCTATATGTATATAAGTATCTGGTATGGATTATTACTTTCCCGCACACCTTATAAATATCTGTAAAATAATAAATTGTAAAAATAAATTTCACCGTATTCAGTTCTTATCCCTAGTGCTTCCATTAACCCATATTTCGCATTTTGTTAGAACAGCACATCCGTATTTCAGCAGACAATTACTGTTAAATTTAAAATTATTTACTATTAAAAAATTTCGATTTCGATTTTTCAATTATTTTGGACAAAAAATCGAATTTTTAGACAGTCGATTTTTAAAACCGAAATCGAAAGTTGATTAATCGAAAATCGATTCTTGATTTAAATTTCCAATCCCTAGCTCATACCTCGCTCAAGAGATACACTAGTCGGGTACACACAAGTAAGCGGTTCATGGAGATTACTCTCACGACAGTGACCTGCTTACAACACGCTACCTCCACCTCACTTAGTCACTCACTGAGCCGTTAGACCTCTCTAGACGCAAAATCACGCAGAAAAAAATAAGTAGTTCAAAATAAATACAAAATTAACAGAACGTTGATTTTTAACTCGGTGTAGAAACTGGACTTTGCAATGTCACGACGAGGCAACAATATTTTCATCACCTTTAACTGAGGTTGAATTTGATCATATTGGCTTATTATACCTACAACCACCAGTCATAGCATAGTGCAGCTACTGATCGATTTCAAATCATATTGCTTAATAATGAGCCTAATTAAATCAATTTTCACGACATTCGCAATAGATAAATGTAATCGCCGTCACAAAGATTCATCCCGGAAGTCATAAAATCGAATTCAAAATATCCTGAATGAAGTTTCTCTATACTCCAAAATGAAGGTATATGAGATCACGGTACCCCCATGAGGAACGGAGGTGGTTATATTCACCAAATTTGTACTTAGTAAATCTTTTTCCTCCAGCAGTTTATGATTAGCTGCAATGGTCCCATAATTTTTAACCAAGTCAAGTAATGCGTAAATTTTTTACAACACTTTCAATTAGGGTTTTTTAAACGAGTTTCTCTTATAAGCGGACGGACAGATGTAATTTTTTTTGCGTAAAATTTCTACCTTTAAATTAATAATATTATAATCTTAAAACGTCATCCTGTTCCATCGGGATGGCAAAGGGGTATATTGAAAATTGGCGACTGCAAAATGATCATGTGTCGATGCAGAACATGAAATTTTCAGCGGCAAGAGATTCAATCAGATCGCGAGAAAAATTTCTTTTTTCGCAGATTGAAATTTCTTGCGGGAGTGTAAAAAGACGTATTACGACGCGGTGGTCCCCTTCCAGGCATGGAATTACTTCAATCCTTAAACCCAGACATTGTGACATTTTTCCTCCCTTCAAGCCATACATAAAGAGCCCGCGGGTAAGATGATGAATCCGCGAAGGAGATATGTATGTACGTGTCATTGTGTGCGTGTTGCAGTGAGGCTGGGAAGATGGAGAGACGAGGAAGCGGAACTCGAAATCCCGAATAAGGGCGAACGACAGCGGAAGGAAAGCGAGGCAGGAGAGAAGAAGGAGGAAGCAAGGAGAAATCGAATGCGATGGAATATTCGCTTTAAGGTAGCTTGAGCGAGATAGTTCCCTCGTCATAATGGAGACCATATTCGAATTATACGGTTTAACTTTAGCAGTCAGAGGCTATAGGAAGCAAAAATCAAATATTGCAAATATTAATGCTGAAATATTTTACTTTTATACGACTCAAATTCTAAGCAATAAAATAAAAATATCTACACAAGTCATTCATTTGACTAATTTTTTTCACGTGACACGTTTAAAGCTGCACAATGGTATGTTTTTCACTGTTCTGAAAAAATGAATGCGGGACAATATGATTTATTCTCAAAAATAGCCGAAAAAACATGCAAACTACACACACTTAATTTTTATGACGAGATATAGGTGTTAAAAATTCCAAGTTTAAAAAAAATTTAATATCTCTCTGGAGTGCATACACGGACCATTTCCCTTGCAAAAGGGCTGGTATCATTCGTCAAAAATCTCAGATATTAGTATGGTAAGGGGCTGATTTTTTGGTAGCATTGGAGGAGTAAGATATTTTTCTTGAAAATGAGACAAAATTCGTCAATTTCTAGTTGAAAAGATAGGGATAAATGAGATTTCTACAGGAGGAGAAAATTCATTCGTTGACTACATTCCCATTAACCCGGGAGTGGGCGCGCGGTGAAATGTAACGTTAGAAGGCGCGCGGGGTGTCATCGACACCTCAAAGCAAGTATTTTTTTTATCTTTTTCCTTGAAAAAATATGGTCATTTTGTCTCCATTTTTAAATGGATCTCTCTTATTACCTTCACGCTATGTATTTATTTTTACATTATTACTAATAACCTGAGGTTGGGAGAAAAGTATTCAACAGAAGTCTTTTCTGCAGCTTATTTGGCACTCGTAAAAATAATTCATGTTACCTTATCAACTCATGTTTTCTAAGACAGGGAGTTTCTTATTAAACCTTATGAATACGATGTTCTCCATGCTAAATAAGAAAAAAGCACGATCAGCACTTACAATTTCTATATTTTGAAGTCAAAAAAAGGGCCGAATTTCTCAATTGAAATTATGAAATAAAATTTGATTATTTACAAATATTACAGGAAAATGTTTAACATATTTGAAGTATATTGAAACAGCAGCAGTGGAAATTGATATTTCTTACCATAATGGACGCAGTATTGATGCAGGTAAACTGCTCGGGGGCAGTCCGACGATTCCTAAGAGGAGCGTGGAAGGGCGCGTGTGGGGTGTAGGCAACACCCCAGACCACTTCGACTCGTTCCGATTTCGAAGCAAAATGATATGTTTATGGAATACTGACATAAAATCGTCAGAATGTAAGATATTTGAAAGTATGAAAACTTGAAACATTGTAGATACATCGATGGACATACAATGTATCAAAGAAGAACTTTGGGGTGTCCATTACACCCCGCGCGCCCTCTCCCGGGTGAAAGGCTTGCCCCACAGAGATTCAACTATCACTCGAAGGGACAGGAGGAGTTGTATGAGCATGACGACACTAAAAATTGGTTAGCAAGGTGTTGATTTCCAAATAATTTCGAAGTTAACGCCGAGTATGCGGGAAAATATTGTTTTTGTAACATCTGATGGTTATCACTCTTCATGAATAATTTTTCATATTATTCTTTACAAATTTTTACCGTTTGATAAGAGATCGTGTTTGTTTACTTGTAGATATTTTTTTGGAAGATTGGTTGGGAGGGAGTTTGTATATGCGTTCAATTTTTTTGAGTATTTTGTTTGGGAGGGATTTTTTCCCTTGTTAATTTGTTAATTTTTTTGTTATTTTTGTTGGGAGAGAGTTTTTGTTCATTTTTTTGAAATTTCTGACAATTTTTGTCGGGAGAGAGTTTATTCATTAATTTTTCGAAATTTTTTGGCTATTTCTGTTGCAAGAGTCGGTTCGTTTATTTTTTTTATTTTTTGCCTATTTTTGTTGTGAGAGAGTTTGTTTATTTGTTTAAATATTTATTGGGAATTTTGGTTCGGAGGGAGTTTGTTGAGGGATTGTTGGGAGAGAGGACATATTGATGGGGAATGGTCCACTGCGGACTCCCGTGAGGGCGTAAAAAAAATTATTCACGAGACAATAAAGGACTTAGTCAAAAGTGACCCGACGCAACATCTGCAACACATATATGTATTCGACGTCATGACTCGAGTTCAAAAATGCCTGCCGGTTGACTGAGTGAGTACCGTTTAGGTATTGTGCGAGGATATTTCGTCGGCTGAGAGAACCCTTGGCGCGGATAAAAATCCCGTAAAATGGCTCGACCGCTCACCATGAATTGTGGCGAAAGTTGGTTGTCATGGTGCTGGTTAATTCTCCGTAAATAGCTCAAAGCAAGACCGCGACGCTCCCCTTCCCTCAACGGTAATGCTTTACTAGCAGAGCACTCTAGCGGTCAGGCGCTTCCCAACCACGATAACCCCGCCAAATTTAAACCGAAGCACTGAAACCTTGAGCGATAGCTTATAACATGACCTCTGCATTCTTCCGATATTGGTCCAAATGATGAAAATTCACGAGGTCTCCTGATATTTGATACTTTCTCTTAGGTCTGGTACATAATTTCCAATGAAAAGAAACCAAATGGAATTCACACAAACTTTATTGTGAATAATGATACTGAAGACACAATTTCCATTATTACAGAAACTTCAAAATAACATTTGAAACAATGAAGTGGAATTCATTTTCAAACTTGGCATAAAATCACATAAATCCTCACACAGCCATACTATAGGACCATAGGCGAAATTAATTAATTAGATGATTTCAACATTTCTCGGGTTGCATCCGCGTCAGTTGTCATTCAGCACAACAGTTTCGCTAGCAGGATAGCTGGCGAAACTGTTGTGCTGAATGACAACTGACGCGGATAGCTGGCGAAACTGTTGTGCTGAATGACAACTGACGCGGATGCAACCCGAGAAATGTTGAAATCATTTGATTAACGCCGCGGAAACCTGCGAACTTATTAATTAGATGTCAATACAAAAGTAAGAGCAGTCTTCGGTCATAACTGTAAAACATCTAACCACCTTATTCACACCGTACTTACCTCGCTAAATCACTCGGGAAGTTGAAAAATGCAATTTTTTTGTCTAATCTGCAGCCAGAAAAATTATTGCACCAGCTGGCTGAGCAATAATGCCGCCCGGGTCGCTTCTCACATTCTCGACTTGCCGCCATGTTTGTTATTTTGATACAGACCATGCAGGCCATGTGACTTTTTCCTAAAGAAATCATAACATAGTTTTTTGTTAACAAATTCACTGAGTATAGACAATTAAAATAATTATTGATAAATTATAACCTATTATCGTCTTATTTAAAGATCTGTTTTTAATTTGCGCCTGAAGTAGATGACGCTAAAGTCACTACATACGATATATCGCAGCAAGCGACGCAGCCTTGGCTCAACGATAAACTCCTCCACCACTCCTCCTCCCTGAAAGGAATTGTTTACAGCTTTTGGAATCTCCACCTTTATTACATCAATATATTCATGCCAAATCGGGCATACTTGCCCCCATCGTATATGCGTGTCCAACACTGTCCATATGGTCAAATTCCGCCATCGAGTTCACTTTAGTCCATTTCTACATGCATATACCCTTAAATAAAGGGATTTGTGCTATGCATATACCCATGTTTACACTATTGGCTTTCCACGCTGGTGACTCCAATGCTGGTGAGAATTTTGACGTGTAAGTTACTGCCGACCCTCTCTCTCTCTCAGGTGGCGCTACAGCCCGGGGTAGGCCTTGGCCAAGGTCCGCAGTACATCTACATCTACACACTACCCAATGAGGCGCCGCAGGTGAGTGTGGCAGGGGGTGTTAGGAGGCAAGCCGTGCGAAGATGTAGGGGTTATGGGAAGTAAAATGGTGACGTGTATTACAAAAGTTTATTTAGAGGAGCTACGGGAGTTTATTTAGGTAGAAATTCCTTTTTGTGGCATCTTCTCCAGGCTTCAAGGTGCGGACCAAAAAGCAATCAGGAGAATAATGCGCGGCCAAACCAGAAACTAGATTACTACGCAGATCCATGCTCATTATGCAATACACTATTTTAAATGCAGCCAATGGTCAGTACTGTTAACGCGATCGATAATCAGTTCTAAAAGAAACAAAAACCATGCAGGAAACAAAATCATCCCGAAAATGTCATGCAAGTGAGTTATTAATTATCTTATATTGCTCAAAATTGAAATGTGTGAGGGTAGATCTAATTTCCGATGAATCAATAAATGATAAATACAATTTCGATAATCAGTTTCAAAAAATATTTTCAAAAAAATACTCATTGCCCGCTCAATTTTCCGCTCAGACGCCCAATCACAAGCAAGTAGGTTAGCCAAGTGTTCCGCAAGAATATATAATTTTCACCAGGTAAACTCAACATAACTGGATTGGATATTTCAGGAGGCGACCGACGGCTAAGGTCATTTGCGCCATAGGGGATAGGTAGGGGAGGAAGGGTGGATAAAAACCCGGCGTCGGCAGTAGCCTGCACTTAACGAAAAGCGCCAAGGGTACCACGGTTTAACGTCTCATCCGACAGACGGTGTACTGTACTCGACGTGCCCTCCACAAGTCACTCAAGTAGGGATCGGGTTTCCTCTGAAAAACATCCTCCTCTGCTGGGATTTGAACCCTGGCCGTCGGTATGGGTAGCAAGTACTCAAGCCACCACACCAACCCAAAGCCCCTCAACTAATCTAATCAAAAAAAGGGTAGTAAAAATAATTTCATTCCAATCCATTCCAAGAGTCTGGAGAGAATGCAGACGATGATTATTTCAAAGAGTACAACATTCTAACAGTTGAAAAGTTATTACAGTATATTGTACTCACAAAAAATTACTTCAAGGATAAATATGAAAAGACAAGAGTACACGAGCTAAATACTGAACTTAGGAAAGGAAACAAATATGGAGTACCAAGATTTTTTACACAAAAGGGCAGCAGTCAATTAAGTGTTTATGAACCTAAATTATTCAATAATACGCGCGATAATTTTAATAATTTAAAACCTATTGGAGAAATTAAGAGAAAAACCAAGGAATGGTTGCTGTACGCATAAATGTCTTTAAAATTAATGAGTAAAAAACAAATGGAAAATTGAAAAAGACACCTGCTGATGAGCCAGGATGGATTAGCAGGACCATGTTGTTTGAAAATTGTTTGAATATTGCACAGTTGAATTAATTTTATGTGAATTTGCTTTCACTACATTTTATATATTTTTGTATTGAAAATACATGTGTGTAAAGTAAACTGTAATGCATTAAATTCAGCAGTGAAATAAAATCATGTAACATTACTTCATTACCTTGTATGATTCATCCATTAACCTTTACGTTTTTCCAATACCCTGAGCATCTGGGTCAACAAAATCCAAAATTCCTCTGCTACTAAATGATTCATCCGTGCGGATGAAAGTAAATGATTAAATCCTCTAAAAAATGTAGGGGAAGCATTTTAATTGCCAATTAATCCGCGCCATTCTGTGCCCGCTGGGGGCGTCTGGAGTGAGTCTGTGTACCTACTCTCCCCGAATTCGGAGGGAGGGATCCGGAATCCAGCCACCAGGGAGAGATAGGCGGCCTGAAGGAGGAGGGGAAGAAGAGGGAGGGAATATTGAGAGGATGGGGGTTGAAAAGTAGAATAGGGGTGGCCACCATTTCAGAGCGAACAGCGGAAGAGGGTGAACGAACGCTGAGCCTCCTCACGCCCCACGGCTCACGGATTGAAAAGAGGTCGAATGGGATGGAGGGAGAGAGAGAGAGAGGAAAATGCGGAGGGCTGAGACGATCAACCCCCATCTAGTGGTATCAGGGAGAAGGAGAGGGGAAAACAATCGGCTTAAGGTAGTCCGAGCGAGATAATTCCCTAGTCATAATAGAGACCATATTCGAATTATACGTTTCAATTTCACCAGCTGGAGGACGCATCAATTAAATATTGCATTATTAATGGAGCAATAGTATAGTTTTACATGACAGATATTGCAAGTAATTAAATGAAAATATCTAAATAAGTCTTTGACTTGACTCATTTTTTCCGCGCGGTGCGTTTGAAACTCCTTCAAAACGGAAGGTTTTTTGTGTTCCCGAAGAATTTACAGCGGTGATAACATGATAATTTAAAAAATAAAGTTGAAAAGACATACAAACTACAGATATTAGTTTTTTACAGCATCTAAGAGTTAGAAAAATCCTCATTTTTAATATAAGGTGCCCGTGTTGATCAACCATGCCTCTTAACGACCATTTTTCAGCGGAACCGTCCGTGGTCGCTAAATACAGGCTTCACTGTGGTATGAATTTTAGGTAGCCCGATCGAGATAGTTCTCTAGTCATAATATTCGAATTGTACGTTTCAACTTCACCAGCTGTATGACACATCAATTAAACATTGCATTATTAATGGTGCAATAGTATAGTTTTACATGACAGAAATTGTAAGTAATTAAATAAAAATATCCAAATAAGTGTTCAGATTGCTCTTTTCAGGTATTTCCGTCGCGTGTTTGGTTTTTTTGACAACAGTTTCTCCCCTCTTCCTGGGGGCGTCTTCAGGTCCGTTGGACATTTTGTAACTGTTATTATTTATTTCCCGTTGTTATGTATTTCGTTGGTAGTACATCTAGGACCATAGGGTGTCTCCATTGCCCGCTCCTCGCTGTGGTTTCACCACTCTCTCCCAGGTTGAGGCAAGTGGGTATCCATCCTCCCGATTGAAATTTGATGGATATTTAACCAACTCTACCGCTTCTCTGATCAGCCTGGGAAAATAACAATTTTCCCTTGAGATTTCCTAACGGAAAATAAATGATAACAATTGCAAAATGTCCAACGGACCTGAAGACGCCCCCAGGAAGAGGGGAGAAACTGTTGTCAAAAAAACCAAACACGCGACGGAAATACCTGAAAAGAGCAATATAAACAATTATAAGAGTCGCGGAAGCCTTCAAAGAAATATCCAAATAAGTCTTTAACTTGACTCATTTTTTTCGCGCGGTGCGTTTGAAACTACATCAAAAAGGAAGAGGTTTTTGTGATACCCAAGACCCTACCGTGGTGACAATATGATTAATTTTAAAAAATAGTTGAGAAAACATACAAACTACACGCTGTTAGTTTTTGCACGACATCTAAGTGTTATAAATGCCTCATTTTTGTAAATAATGTCTCTCTGGAGAGCATGAACGTACCATTTCCCAATGAAAAGAGCTGGTGTTTTTTGGCAAATATCTCGGAAATTAATGTGGTAAAGGGTTGATTTTCTGGTGTCATTGGATAAGTGAGATTTTTTCTTTAAAATGAGATCAAATTCATTGATTTATAAGTAAAATGATTTTTCGCTCAAACTACCATAAAGGAAGATTTCTCGGGAATGGCGCCGGGTTAAGCTTTCCATGGCTAACGTTTCGAAGAGACAATCGCAAAAAAAGGCCGGAAAAATTGGGACAATGCCAGTCAATCACAAGCCACCATGACAGGTGTTTCGGCTCTCGCCGCAAGATTACAACTTCCGCCCAGGTTTCAAGCTCTCGCTTATGCCCGGGGCAAGGAAGTGGTGGGAGGAAAGGATGGGAAGGGAAGGTTAGCTAAACCACAGCCTCTTCGAGGCCGACACCAATGAGGCGGATTGAGGTCAAAAGGACCTCAATTGGGCCTCCGCCCCCCCGAAGTGCTCGTATTAGTTTGGTTACCCCAAACAACTGAGACAAGTAGCCGTCGGTCTCGCTTTCGCGAAAGACCTACCGCACATCTTTGTGGACCGAGAGAGCCCGTTGCCCAATTATTTGGGATTAGATATCTCTCTGGCTCACTTTACGGGTTGACGCCGTGCGGTCTGCCGAAGTACGTCCTCGAGTCGGGGACCACCGGGAGGGTCAATTCGGACCAATTCTGGCCAAAGCGTGGGTACAACCCTTCTCTCAGTAGTTATCGTCCACCAGTACGAATATTATTCTATAAAACGAGAAAGTCTTGTATATATGTTTATACTTATATAAAATTCATACAAAGTTTTCTCGAACGTGGCCAACAAAATATAGCTTCGTCACAGGGTGGCAGGAAAAATACATAAAGACACATAAAAAGAGTAGTCACGATTTTAGACATTTCGGTGTGTCGTCCGCACCTTCACCAGAATGAGGAGGAAGACCACCAAGACCAGAAGAGGTCATCCTCCTCATTCTGTCACTGATGAAGATGCGGGCGACCCATCGAAATATCTGAAATCGTGAGAGTACTTTTTTTATGTCTTCTGTGTTTTCCTGTCACCCTGTGATAAAGCTATATTTATATAGGTATGTAAATATTTTCTCGAAAACTACGAAACCAATTCTTCTGAAAGTTGGTATATAAGGGTTTTCGGGTACGAGCAATCCATTGGACTAAAGTCCATAAGGCTGCAAAGGCCTCAAGGCCCCCAAAATGGGCCCCTATTTTACTCAAAACCAATGCAAAGGTTTATTTTTTTTTACTTTTTTAAATTAATTGCAATCAAGGTTTTAGGATCTACATCTTCACTTCCGAATGGCAAGAGGTATGATGCATTTAATTCTTGCAATCGGTTTTGTTACACCGTTCGTTTTCGTTAAAGAAATTACGTTTTTATGACGAAATTGTAACTGTTTCTCTGATTTCAACAATATATCACAACGAGACTATTGTGGCAACGGGCTATTATCTAAACAACTCTAAAATAAATACCAGCGTTTATAACGAAATGATGAAAGTATCTCACTCCCGTGGAGGTTCTCTTCTTCTCTCTCTTCAATGGCGCCACAGTCCTAGTTGAGCCTTGGCCTCGTCAATTTTCTGTCTCCATCCATCTCGGTCTCTTGACTGTTCTCTCCAGTTCCTGATCCTTAATGGGTCTCTTGCTTATCTTATCTTCCCACCTTGCCCTTGGTTTGCCCACTGGTCTCTTTTCTCCCTTACTCTCCGAGAAGACTTTTCTTTACCACCCTCTTCTTTGGCATCCGCTGGACATGTCCCGCCCATCGGAGCCTCATTAGCTAAATGTGTGCGGAAATTTTAGGTTCTTCGTACAGTTTATTAATTTCACCGTTCCAACAAATTCTCCATATCCCTTCACTGTTTACTGTCCCATAGATTCTCCTCAGCATTCTTCATTCTAGGCTATCCAGCAGTTTGGCAGATTTGGCCGTCATTGTCCATATAATAAATTTTCTGACTTCACTTGATACCTTGATAATGACTTAACTAAAGTCGAAACCTAGGTCGGAGTAATAAATACCTTGTAGAATATTACAAAATGAACTCATTTAAAATCATCGTCATTGTCCATGTTTCACTTCCATATGACAGACCTGTACGTATAAGGGTTTTATAGAGTTTGGCCTTTGTTTCCCTGTACACATTTCTAGACTTAAAGACAGGAAGTAGGGAGTAGAAGGTACGGTTTGCTGCATCTATGCGCTTCCTTATTTCCTTGGTCTCATCGTTGCACAAGGACACATTGGTACCCAAATAGGTAAAGTTGTCAATACCTTCAAAGTAGTAGTTCCCAACGGTGGTGTTTTGCCCATTGCTAACTCTGTGCTTTCTAGTTTGAAACATAAACTTAGTTAAGTTCTCCTCGACAGTTTTTCATGAGTCAAGAATTATATTCACAGTGTACCGACTTTTAAGCTCGGTCCCCCGGTACTAAGTTTATACACGTAGTATATTTCTCTTCTATTAGCATCATTTGTTTAGTCAGTTGTCGATGTTACATTTTCTCACTAAGTTGCCACTTCCGAGAGGTTTCTTACTCGTACCTCTGTTGTGTTGCTTAAAATTCCACCTGCTCAACCTTCCCTACGCCCTACCCCTCCCCCCCTCGCTCCCGTCAGCCCTCCTCCGGGAGATTAAAGTCCGTATTCATAGTCGTATTCCTAGGGGTTACCTGGGTATCCCCTGGCCAAGTAACACCTTAGGGTCCCCTACGCAGAGCGAATCATAAACCTTACCTGGGCAACACCCAGCCAGGGGACGCCTGGGTAAGAGATTTGGCGACAATCCCGCGGAAAAATACATATGAACGGTTCCGCTGAATGGCTCTCGATGTTTTCGATGCTCTTTTTTAACCGTAACCAAGCACGCTATTAACAATAATATAGTATACTGTTACACGATGTTGATGAAAAATGATTGATGGAATATGAGACAATGCTTACAATATTACTTAATATTTATGTACTTAACATGAATGGTGATGAATATAACGGTGGTTCACTAAGTACCCGTGTCTGTAAACAGAAGACGTTACTAAGGAAAGTTGTTGATATAATCGTGTACACAGATTAGTATAGAAGTATCGATTCGACCCACGCGGGGGCAGCAGTCCTGCGTTATGGGAGCTTTGGGTAAGCTTCAGACCTCACCAAGGAAATCGGCGCCATGGGGGAGAATAAGGAGATGGCAGTCCTATAGGTAATGACTGTGAATACCATTTCTGAGCCAAGGGGTTACACCTGGGGGACACCCAGGTAACGACTATGAATACGGCCCTAGGTGTGCTAATTGGATTTTAACATTGTTGTAAATTATATCTTGCTGCCAATTTCAGTCCTCGGCACTCAGTTCTGAGAACGATGAGCGACTGAGTCTTCGAAACGTCTGGCCTAAAGGTACGTTCCCCAGAAATCTTCCTTGCAATCATCCACCGGGAACGCCCTCGATCCTTCATTAATCGGCATAACGGTACCGTAAAATGACTCTAATGGAATTCAGTGCGAGTTCTGGCTTCTCTTTTTTTTTTAATGGCTTCAATTCGATACGGGCAACGGAATCACATTTGTCTTGGGATATTTTTGCCCAAATGATTTGAACGTGCAAAGGGATGAAATTCGTTTTGGAAAATTCGACTCCACCGGGATTCGAAACCGGATCTCCCAGTAGACGCTCAGGAGTGTTACCCAGTTATTTCACACTTCTATCGCACGTACGGTGGTCCCTAAGACGGAAGTCTGTACCCGTAATGTGAACGGACGTCCGTACCATGGCAAGTAGTTCCTAACTTTGTCACTCTAGAGTGGTAACTATGGTATCGCGAGTAGCAACCACGAATAATAAATAAGATAATGAAAAAAAGCAATCATTAAGATGAAGCAGATAATGTAACTTTATTGAGTACGCATATAAATTAGTCATTTGCAAGAAATAACACTACTACATCTACATACTACCCTACGAGCCGCCGTATGGGCGTGTGGCAGGTGTTAGGACACCAGCCGTGTGAAGATGTGAGGGATAAGGTTTTTGGAGGTAAAAAAGTGACCAGTAATATGATAATGTGTTTAGTGGAGCTCAGTTAGTATTGTGGTTCCTTATTGTGCGCTGAAAGAACAAGTTTTTGTACCTATCTGTTCGGCAAAGTATCTCTCTAATTTTATCGCATCCGTCAGACCTAGAGATGTAGTGAGGCGTCATGATAATATTCTCTGTAGTAGTACCCTCATAGTTTCTAGGGGCTCTCATCTTAGTCTAAAAGTTGTAAAACGCTATGTAGACCCTCGTAGCAGTTTTTGACGAACAATGCAGATTTTCTTTGTGTGCTATTGACGCTTTTGGTTAAATCTTTATGACCAGGGTCCCAAATGCTCGCGGCGTATTCTAGGTGCGGCCTAACGAGAGCGAAGTAGCATCTCTCTTTCACTTTTTCATCCAAGTACTTCCTACATCGACGTCTACATCTACGTAATACCCTGCGAGCCACCACGAGGGTGTGTGGCAGGAGGTGAAAATCCTACGTCGAAAGCCTCAAACGCCACAGGAATATAGTATTCCTTAATTGGTTCAATTCCTCTTTTCTTGTTTGTCGCGGTTCCCCGGTTACATAGGGTAAAATTAACGCCCCCCCTCCCCTTCACACTAGAATAGTTCGTATATTGGTCCGTGCCATGGTAGTCTGAACGAGGCACTACACCACCAAGCCTTTTTCATTCAAGGGGATCGGATTGTTGTGGTGGCTAGAGTACTGGCTAACCATACGGACGGCTTGGGTTCAAATCCCTGCAGAGGAGGATGTTTTCCAGAGGAAACCCGATCCCTACTTGAGTGTCTTGTGGAAGGCACTTCAAGTACAGTACTCAGTCTATCGGATGAGACGTAAAACGTGGTCCCCTTGGCGCCTTTCGTTAAGAGCTGGCTAATGCCGCCGCCGGGTTTCTATCCACCCTTCCTCCCTTACCTATCCCCTATGCCGGAAATGACCTTAGCTGTCGGTCGCCTCCCAAAATATGCAATGCAATCCATTTTCATTCAAGGATAATCTCGAAAGGCTTTAAAATAACTAGCAGTTGGGCATCTCAAGTCAATATTGTGGCACAGGAGACGATGTTCGCGTTTACTTATCCTGTATGGCGGTGGATGAACCCAATATTGTCGATTTTTTTAACGACTGACTTGACTAATTTCCAATCATTGCATATGAAAATCGTGATCCCCGTCGAAATTCGCCTTGAGGGAATTTGACTTGGTGGTGTAACTGACTTACACACCTGAGCGGCTATTGGGAGTTCCGGATTTGAATCCCGGTCAAGTCAAATGATATTTTCTAGGCGTATTTCGTCCCATGGCGTGTAATTGCCCGTGAAAGTGACTTCGTATCATTCATTTGTACATGCAATTTTGGAAAATTGAAAATGAGATGTTTTCGTGAGTGAAAAATGGGGAAAAACGTATTTTCGGCAACTGACTAAACCACCATGCCAATAGATGAGAAAATATTTCACAGGGAGAAAGAGATCAACCGAAGTATCTTGCTGAAATCATCGGGCAGTTTTTTATGTTTTCTTTCTTAAGTGACCCATGTATTTATGCCTTGCCCTTCCTCTTGGGACTTTTCCCTCTATTTTTCCTTCAACTACATCCTTCACACGCCCATCGTGCCACAAAGTGTGTCCAATCCACATGATTTTTCTTATCTGTAAGGCGTTCCATATGGTCTTTCCTTTTGTACCCTTCCCCATACTTCTTAATCTCTTATTTTAACCGTCCACTTGATCTTCAGCACCCATCTCCAGAACCAGGCTTTGAAAGCCTCTAATTTTTTCTGGTTTGTATTCCCAATGGTCCACGTTTCCGAGCCTCTGAGAGTCACCCTGCACACGAAAGCATTCACATACTGATTCCTCGTTCAAATTCTTATCATCTTTGAACACAGCAGTCGTCTTTTTACCATGAACACTTTCTTCGCGTGGTTGATTCTAAGATTTATATCCTTTGTGGAGGTGAGTCGTTCGTGAACGAACGGGTCCATGGACTGAACAGAAGGAACGAAGACCGCCTTCTATGAAACGACCGTTCCTTTTGGTACGTATTTCCTTTCGGTCCATCGTTCCATTCGTTCCTTTCGGTCCAGTGCTCTATCTTTATTGGATAAGATATTCTTAATCAGATTCCAAAAAATCAAGTTCCGAACGGTAGAGTGTTTTTCCCCATTATACCTTTTTGCGAAAAACCACGTAAAAAGTAGATAATATTATCTCCTCTCCTTTTTTTTCATCCAGCATTCTCTACCGCCGTCATTACAGCACGCCAAGTACTTCTAGTTTTTTTTTTACTTTTACTTTCCTAAACACCAAAAACATATTGATTATAAAAATACATGGCATACAATGAAAGAAGGAACGGTGAACGAGATAAAAGAAACCGGTCCCAAAAATGACCGATTCAGAGAGAACGAGGTTCCAAAAATTAACGGGTTTAACCATCTCTCATACGTTGTACTTCTTCAGTCCCAAGTGAATGTACTTCTGGGATAGGCGGAGGTACCCACTTGCTTCAGTTATTCACCATTTTTTTATTTATAGAGAAACATTCGCCGACTGATCCGAGATTTTGCCGCAGACTTTTCTCTCATAAGCCGAGGCGAAAGCGCTTTTTTCTTTTGGTGCCAGAAGACAGAAGGGAAAGGCAGGATTTCTCATCCCTGTTGACTCAAGTAGTCGAGAGGAAACAATCTTAAGAGATAGGCATCCGTGGCGATGGCTTCGCGCAAAGGAGTCGCTGTATGGATGCGCGTAGTCACTGCGGCGGAAAACTGGAAATTCAATTCCGCGTTCGGCAGACTATAACGCACCAAGTTTACAAGCGAATAGCTCGACGCATAGAGAGTGAAATGACAGAGGGAGAGACAGAGAGAGTTTTGCTACAGATAATCAATCTTAGGGGAGACGAGAGTGAAATGGCAAATTAGCAATAAACAAACATTATCTCGACTAATTTTTTTTCAACAGATTCAGGCGAGATATCGAGGAAGTTCGTCATAATTAAACAGAAACAACAATTGCACTACTCCACAAGGTATTTTAATGCGCACAACGCCTTTCAACTCATAGAGCTATCATCAGGTGCAGGTACCTGATGATAGCTCTATGAGTTGAAAGGCGTCGTACGCATTAAAATACCTTGTGGAGTAGTGCAATTGTCGTTTCTGTTTTAAAATCTCTCGACTCTTACCTTAGAATACGCATTGGCATAAAACAATGAATAGGTTGCTGCGCGTAGCCAAGAGCAACAATCCTACAAGTGAAACTCGATTTCCTTGAGAAGCGTAAGTGGCCCCCTTAATTTCGATCTAAAACCTTTGGCGAGTAGCGTACATGTAGCCATGAACCAATGTAGCCATGATTTGATTTCATTACCAGTTTTTTTTATTTTCATACTAATTATACCAAAGCGTGTCCTCTATATTATTAGGTCCACAAAGCTTCAATCTTCAACATATTCATCACAATCAATCTTTAAATCATAAGGGCTTCACAGCGAGAATGGGTGGGCTATGAGATTATTAATATTTACTGCGATGCACATAAATTTGAAGAGGGTTGCTGCGGAGGAGGATGCAATGGACCGAAAGAGATGCAGGTAATATATTATCAGGCTAAATATCAACTCGGATTAAAATATCCCTGGGAGTAAGGGTAAGTAAGTAACGTTTTCATTGGTAAATTGTGGTGAAATTTTGAGCGCAGTTCCTTTCATTGGCCAAGTGGCACTAACGCTAATCAAGGGAGCTCTTTTTCAATAGGTATCACTTTGTGTACTTTATAAAAATTAGTGATATCAGTTTGATTTACGATACGGCGGGGTCATTTTATATGGAAATACATACACAAGGTTCGACATAGCATCGCCACATTTTCACGCTTTCTGTCCTCTTAACACGTTCATTAAGAAGTCGCTCTTTGGCCACCCTTGAAAATCGTCCGCCTGTGGCTTCGACTGACGTTGCACACGCCTTTGGCCAGCACGGTGAATACAACGGTGAGACATCGCACACCGGGAGGAATCCGTCGTTACGCCAAGACGGACCAGATGCATCTCTTCCGATTCTTTTTTTTGTCAAAGGCACGGCCTGGCCTTGCTGTCCGAGTCAACGTGTTGCACATGGGAGCAATTTCTCTTCCAAGAAAAATCCGATAATGGCTTGGGTCCAGAAAAAAGTCTGCTCGAGTTCCTCAGTGCGAGATTACTAACCAACACCCCTTTGGGGGATCATCCCTCCCTCCCTCCCATCGCTCATCCCTTTATTTAACATTCCATACGGTGCAAGATAACATTAATGGTATTTATTTCTATCTGCATCTACCCCGCGAGTCGCCGCATGGGCGTGTGGCACGGGGTGTTAGGTCACCAGCCATGTAAAGATGTTTTTGGGAGGTGAAATTGTGACACGTATTATAGGAGTGTATTTAGTGTACTAACCAGGGATGCCAACACCCCTTTGGGGGATCATCCCTCCCTCCCCCCCCCATCCCTCATCCCTTTATTTAACATTCCATAGGGTGCAAGATAACATTAATGGTATTTATTTCTATCTACATCTACCCCGCGAGTCGCCGCATGGGCGTGTGGCACGAGGTGTTAGGTCACCAGCCATGTAAAGATGTTTTTGGGAGGTGAAATTGTGACACGTATTATAGGAGTGTATTTAGTGGAGCTCAATTTTTATTGTGGTCGCTATAGAGTCAGGTTTTCACTTCGCTAATCATCTCTTCGTTGTCCGAAGTAGTTGAGTAGAAAAGTGCTCACAGTAGAAATGTCACATCGACATCGATGTATCGAACTATTCGACGTTTTTTTGGGCGAGACATCGTAAACATCTAGTCCGATAAAAATTGAAGTAGTTGTGAGTTAGGAATGCCAAATCGATGTATCGGACTACTCGATGTTTTTTGGCCGAGTCATCGAAAACATCGAGTAGTAAAATAATCCGATGAAAATTTAGAGAGTGGTGTGTACTTTCATAAACATCGAAAAATAGACTATTCGATGTTTTTTAGTCGATGTGGCATCCCTATCACGAGTCACCGCGCTTTCTTCTGATTGTTCAAAATTTTATCATCATCAACATCGAAAAGCTTTTCAGTCTTTCAAATACGAATCGAATGTGAAAAAATGTTCAACCAAATGGATTAATAATCATTGCAGGGGAGCTAGAAGTTTATACATCATTCCGAATCTGGTTTCCACTATATTACCAAAGGGCTAGACAGATCGATTTATAACATGCCATGCTGTGTATTACTGGCAAGGCAGCTGAGGAGAGATTTCTAAATGGTCCACTAACATTACTAAGCCGTAATATTGCTGTACTTGGCGGCTCTACCTTGGATTTGAACAGTTTCCAGTTTACCTTATTAGATATGCTCGGGCCATCTGGCGAAGGAAATTGGAATCTGCAATTGCAAACAAGCGATTGAATCAGCATATGGACCTGTAGCAGTAGCGTGTTTACTAACGATACCAGGGACTATTAGATGAAACTGGAAGATGAAACGCTAGCAGAAATAAAGGATAGATATTTCACAAGACTACGTGACCACGATAAATAAACTTTTTCGTGAATGAATTCACGACCATATCCTACAGCGATCACGAAATATTGTGAGCTGAGCACACAAGAAATACACAATTTATGTCTGCTAACTGTTTTTAACTTTGCATTTCTTCCACTTTTGAATGGACTAGCTTGGCATATAAATCTAGGAGTACTCATATTTCTATATTAGTCTAGTTCTGCCGTCTATCTACTTATAATAATAATAATAATTTCTTTATACGTAACAGCCGAAGCCAATTACTACGTATTGAATATACGGACGAACACACACAACCATGCCCAGGGAGGTGTAAATATCCTACCCAGGCGGGACTCGAACCCGCGACCTTCGGTTTGGCATGCGAGGATTTTTATCCGAGGACTTTACCCCGCCGCCACCGAGGCCGGCTAAATACTTGACCCTTCATCTTCTCGTATCCCAACCAAACTGTCGGTCTTACGCATTCCAAATGCCAGCAGTCAGTCCGAACACTAATTACAAATAGGCGGTATGACACAACTGATAAAATAGCTTCTTGATATTACCGACAACTTGCGTTCTTAAGGCAAACTTTTATGCTGTACCAATTTCAGAAGTCTCCAACATCTCTCTCTCTCTCTCTCTCTCTCTCTCTCTCTCTCTCTCTCTCTCTCTCTCTCTCCCTCTCTCTCTCTCTCTCTCTCTCTCCCCCCCTCTCCCTCTCTCCCTCCCTCTCTCTCTCCATCAAATCACTTCTCTGGTCCAAATTTTCCTCCTCGGATTCCTTCTATCCATTAAGCCTCCAGTTCCAATGACTACATTAATCATAGCTATTGCAGCGTCAATATTTGCAGCTAAGTTCTCAACAATAATTCTGAGTTGGATTGAGAAATTCAGAACTGGTGTGTTCCAGAGCGACGCAGAGAATATCGCAGGGAGGGGGGAGGCGTTAATTTTCCCCTCTGTAACCGGGGAACCGCCACAAACAAGAAAAGAGGAATTGAACAAAAAAAGGAATACTATATTCCTGTGGCGTATTGAGGCTTTCGACGTAGGAAGTACTTGGATGAAAAAGTAAAAGAGGGATGCTACTTCGCTCTCGTTAGGCCACACCTAGAACACGCCGCGAGCATTTGGGACCCTGGTAATAAAGATTTAACCAAAAACGTCAATAGCACACAAAGAAAATCTGTATTGATCGTTAAAAACTGCTACGAGGGTCTACATAGCGTTTTACAACTTTTAGACTAAGATGGGAGCCCCTAGAAACTATGAGGCTACTACAACAGAGAATATTATCATGACGCCTCACCACATCTCTAAGTCTGACAGAAGCGATGAAATAAGGAAGGCACATCGCCGAACAGATAGGTACAAAAAATCGTTCTTTCCGCGCACAATATGCGACCACTATAAAAACTGAGCTCCACTAAATACACTCCCATAATACACGTCGCGATTTCACCTCCAAATACCTTATCCCTTACATCTTTACACGGCTGGTGTCCTAACACCCCCTGCCACACGCCCATACGCCGGCTCGCAGAGAAGTATGTAGATGCTGATGCAGATAATGGCCACTCAGCTCTTGATAATAACTATACTGCTCGAAAATGCCGCGTCTCATGGGCTTTCTTCTTAAAAAAATATTTAAAAAATAAAAAAATCACATCGGGTAGAGCAGGCTTTATTTGTTCGTGCGATATTTTCTTTCATTGTTGATTTTACAATCTTCGACAAATTCGTTCACACAATATCTTACGACGCGTATAAAGGTCTTAACAGATCCTCCCCTAATCCGGTCCCATTGTTATCGCCCGCAAGGAATGCAAAAGGTGATCCGCTGCAGGGAATCCAACGACTAGAGTGCGCTCCCGGGCTGTTTGCGGAGAAATCTCGGAGTCTGAGATGAATTAGCTCCACGCGAAGTGATGGTTTCTTTTTTTTTATCTCCAGCGAGTAAGCCGAGTCGGATGGAGAGATTGAGAGACGGGAGTGGTTCGGGGCGAAAGTTGCCCCCGTGTTTGTTCACGCTCGTGCTCTTAGGGATGCCAAGGGGTAAGGGGGAGATGGAGAAGATTCGAGGGATGCTGCGACGGTAGATCCATGGACCAGGCGAGGGATCAGCGAGATGGTGTTAGCAACACCACCGCATTCTCCCTTCGATACTCTCCAGGCACTCCGGGAGCGGAAAGTAACCATGGGAACCAGAAGCGAGATGGGGTGGATGCGATATTTCAATGCTGCTCTGACTACGATATGGGGAGATATCGACTTCCGATATCGATTTCCCCGACGGATTTTAAGGCGGCTTAACACATGAAAGTTACTCCCACGACAGAAATCTTTCAAGTCGCTTTCAAGCAACACTCTACGTGTAAGCACGGACTTTCATGGCAATAGGGGTCGATAGTGGAAAAGCTAAGGTGCAAAAATTGCTTTACCAACGTTTAGCCGAAGCTATCACGCGATATGGACTAACAATCTGGGGTACAGCGTACCGAAGTTTTTTGAATGAGGTAATTAAAATTCAAAATAAAATAGTATCCTGTCTGAATATAACTGAAATCCAATGTATCAAACATCTATATTAAACTAGGTTTATTACCTATAATTAAACTTTTTCAGTACGTCATAATATGTGACAATTTCTTTCAAAATAAGTTCAAAATACAAAGAAATATAAATCATGATATTCGTCTCCCCTGTATTGAAAAATATTCTGTTCCAAAATACTACAACAACCACGGTAAGAGCTTATTAAGGTACATTGTTCCAAAGGTATTCAATAAATTGCCACGGCCAATTCGAGAAACTGACAAAATGTCATCATTAAAGAAAGAAGTGCAACAATGGTTATTTTATCAAAAATAATGCAGTTGACGTAATATGGTATTCTGTCAAATCTGTATCATTTATAATTTTAAAATTTCTTTAACTAATCAATGTTGTCCACTTGTTTATTATGGAAAATTTTACCTACATATACTGAGGTAGTTATGATTTAACAGTAAAGTTTAAATTTGGTTTTGTGAATATTTATGTGTTTCAATTACTTTTTATGTTTTTCGTCGATATTTTAAATGATTTATGATGGATAAATGTTGTGTTTTGATTAAAAAAAGGGAAATTTCGTACTTTTGTTTACTCTTGTATACATTTGTTTCATAAAAAAAGCTCTTGTACTTTTGCTATTATTAATGATTTATTATTAATGATTTTATTGCGTCTTTGAGTAATTTATATGATTGTATTATATTTTAGGTTTTTAGCAATTTTTAAATGTTTTTACACAGATCAATGTTGTGAATATATTTGTCAATTAATAACAGCGTCTGCTGACAAGCCATAGGCTTAGCAGAACTATACTTGTAATTATATTGAGAATGAATTTATGTCATTAATAATAACTTTCATTGTTAAATTTTTGATGAAAGCAATTTTCGAAACTATGACATTCATTGTTTATTATCATTGATGACTTTGGGACGAAAAAATAGTTATTTACGAACTCAAGTATTGCCACACATATTTAAGCAATTTTCGAAACTATGACATACATTGTTCATTTTCATTGTTAACTTTTTGACGAAAGCAATTTCCAAATTATGGCAATAATTGTTTACTTTCATTGTTAACTTTTACTCTGGACGAGAAACTACTATGGATATCGAGTCAAAACTGTCAGTGATTGCAATAGTCATCGCAGTGATGTTAGAAAGTAATCCCCATCGGCGCAGATCACCGTGGTTACACAATAAATAAACAAAACTTAATTCCTCATCACCAACATTTGAAAAATACAAATACGAAAATTGCGACTAATTATCATTACAACCAATATTTTTATCGCCAGGAAAGATATCAGAATTTATATTCTAAAGGCCCTCGCGTCGGCGAGGCATAGCGTTCGTTTTCGCTGATTCTTTTGGGTCGCCACTTACGGTATTCGTACGCAGCGCGCACTGAGCTAAGAACCGGGTTACGGGATTGGACGCCAGCAGCCAATCGATGCTCATCTACATCTACATCATGGGCAGCTAGGCTTCGAGAAAATCTCCAGTGCACAGAAACTCTGCGAGCACTATAGATGTTTTCTACTTTACTGGCATGACGTCTTTGGACACAGCAGTTGTCATTTTGCCATGAACGCTCTTCTAGCTTGGGTTATTCATTGCTTACTTTGTATTTCTTTCGTCCTACGCCATTACTTTGTACTTCTTACTCCGACTTACATTGTACTTCTTTCGTCCTACGCCAGGATATTTTCGAGATAGGTGAAGGAACACACTTGCTCTAATTTTTCTACTTTGAATGTGATTTCTGTATTCAGATTTTCTCTTCCGCATACAAGAATGTTCATCTTCTGAGGTGAATCTGTCCTCAGACAGGTTTCAATTGAACTGCTCCCTCCATGCTCGTCTATCCTGTGCTGCCTCCCTCAGCTCTTCGTAACTCCTTCCATTCATAATATCAGTCAACACATAATTTCTTCGTCTTCCTCTTTCTCTCTTCCCTCGATATTTCCTTCCAAGATTCTTTTCAGCTGGCAATCTTTCCTCAGGATGTGTCCCATCCAGTTTTTCTTCCTCTTTCGTAATGATCTTCGAATATTCATTTTCTCATTCATCCTTGCCAGCACTTCCTCGATTGTCACTTTATCACTCAATTTCAATCATTGCATTCTTCTCCATTGCCACATTTCAGAACCCTCTAGATATTTCTCCTCTTTCCTCCGGACTGTCCATGTTTCTGATCCATAAAGTACCAATCTCCAAATAAAATATTTAGCAAATCCTTTCTTTATGCCTATGTGTTAGCATAAATGCGACAGATCAAGTGAAATACCTGGGAGTTACGATAACTTCGAACCTATCGTGGGGGACACATATAAGAAATATTTGTGGCAGAGCCCTGAAGAAGTTAGGATTTGTCAAGCGTGTTGTGGGAAGATTATCGGATGATAAAGTGAAGGAGAGGTGCTATTTCGCACTCGTCCGGCCACACCTTGAATATGCAGCGAGCATATGGGATCCGGCGGAGAAAGACCTAGTCCATGAACTTGATAAAATACAAAGGAAAGCTGCGCGATTCGTGAAAAACTGCTACGGCCGTACAGAAAGCGTTACACAGATTTTGAAAGATTTAGGGTGGGAGCCGCTAGAGACTCGGAGGCTACGCGCTAGGCTTAGATTGCTTGAGCAATTGAGAATGAATATCTTTCAGAGCGACACGAAGAACATCATATTAGAACCACATTATATTTCCAGGTCCGACAGAATCGATAAATTAAGAGAGATATTTTGCCGAACGGATAGGTATGGGAATTCGTTTTTCCCCCGAACAATTAAGGACTTTAATAAATGCTAGGCGGAACTTTGATTTTTTTTTGACGGCTGGTGTCCTAACACCCCCCGCCACACGCCTTTTGAGGCGGCTTGCGGGGTAGTATGTAGATGTAGATGTAGATGTGTACTGCTTCAGCTGAAAGTAGTTGGTTGACTTTACTGAAGGATCTTAAGTCTTCGTCTTCTTCTTCTTCCTTCCAGGGTTAGGCTTTCAGCCTGTTACGGCTTCGCATCACCATCTCAACCTTAGTCTCCAAACACTCCTTTTCCCTAATGGCCGATACTCCAAAGTCTGCTTTGGAAACCCCTCTTTAGACATTCGCTGTACATGCTCTTTCCACTTATTTTTGTACTCCACCAACCTATCTGAGATCGCTCGAACACCCGGTTCCTCTCTTATAGATGTACTCCTTAATTAATATCTTCTTGTGCACCCCTTCACTGCTCGAAGAAATTTCATTTCAGATGACTCCATTTGTTTGAGATCTTTTTGTTTTGTTGCCCAACATTCTGACCCCTACAACATTTTAGGGACTGCCATCACCTTGTAGAACTGAATTTGGGTTTCCTTTCTTGTTTTGCCTTTTGAAGTTCTTCTTATTGTCCCCCACTTATCCTCTGAAAATTGTTTATTTTATTTGTGATAACTTTAATAATAATAATAATAATAATGTTTATTGCTCCAAAAGAATAATTACAGAAAAAATACAAAGAATACATAATTGGATATTTGGAGCTTTAGGTAACCTATAAGGCAAACCTGTGTTGAGGTTACCATCAATTAGAACTACGACCATACATTGTTACATTTAGTACAAGAAAAAAAAATTTATAAATACCAACATTTCAAATGAATTTCTTTTTAACAGTATGTTTACTAAAATAATAATTTTATTTAGCAAAATAATTTTATTTAACAAAATATGTCTTCGATTTTTTCAAAAGTAAATAGCCAGTTTTTAACATCTTTTAAAAAAGAAGCAAGATTAGGTGCACATTTGCACTCAGAAGGTAGTATGTTATACATTTTAGGCCCAATATATAAAAAACTTCGCCTGTACAGAGACAATTTGGGCCTCGGCAAAGGTGTCAATATACTGCGAAAATTCCATAAACCTGGCCTATTTGAGACAGGTAGTTTAGCACCACTCCTCAGAAAAAACAATCTAAGTACTTTGCACACGTACAAATGCCTAAGTGGGAGGAATTTTACCATCTTCATAAGTTATATCACATCCTAAATATTGGAAGTGGGATATCTGTTCGAGTATTTTATCTTCTATAACGATTTTAGTAAGTCTATAGTTAGCCTTCGTATTGTTTATTTTTATGGTGTATTTTTGCAGACCTTTATAATTTGTGAAGATATGGTACGATTTCGGAGAGAGTAATGAAAAACACGTCTCAATGCTTTTGATACAAGTCTGTATTCTTCAAGAAATACACCAACAATACCTCTCAAGTTAAGGTAAACAACCCGTAACTATACATAAGATTATGGTTCTTGAGCAACATTCCAACATAATTTATACAAATATATGAGATATATTTCAATATGCGATAAAACACGCCTTTTGCGCCGCCTAATTAATAACTCGAAGTTAAATCGAAATTTGAATACCGCACGGCCTTATTAGAGGGGAAAAGGACCCGCAAAGCTCACGCACTCAACCCTACTTTCTCCATTCCATTCCTTCATTTTAATTTTTTGTTTCGCTGAAGAGAGAGAGTGTGAGATGGATGGAAAGGAGGACTGAATAAGCAGCGGTTTCGCAGGGCATCATTCCGCGTACGAGCCAGACGTCGACCGGGGGGATTCGCTCCGAACAATGCACGTACCCGATAGGGGGCCTCCGCCGGCCGAGCGAAGAGGGGAAACATGAACATGGGGCGAGCAACGCATAGGGGCCGCCCCTAATAATTAGGGGAAATAGGCTCCACGAACACCCCTTCCCTGAGTCCATTCACACGCCCCTGCCCGCTACTCTTCCGCCCTCCTACACTTCCGGTCTCTCGATTAGACTGCCCGAGGAATTGAAAAAGGAAAGGGGGGGGAAAAAAATGAAAAACTGAAGGCGCTTCGTGCGACGGCACCTCGGGAAGAGATTTCTCTCTAGCCCACCACTCACCCCGACTGACGACGAAGTACTCTGACCTTTGAGCAAGTTTCATATGCGACTTAGAGCGAGAGACAAAATAAATTGCGAATTCAATCTTATCGTAGGTAGTGCTTTAAAAAAAATAGCGCTCCCACTCGTGACAGGCCTCAGTTAAAAAAAAAACTGACGACACCAAAAATACGGATTATTCCCAATTTTTGTTTCATTACACAAAAAACCTTTTGTTTACTTCAATTATTCACTTTTACTATTATTGTTGCCAATCCGTAGTTTACTTAAAAACGGGATAGTGACAGAAACATGCACATATTTTAAATAAATGTTTTACCCCGATCCCAATAAATTTTTTCATCTCACAAAACATTTCTTGTGTGTTTTATTCTTAAACATTTGCTATTAATGTTTTAAAGCCATAGTTTACTTAAAAAAACGGGATTAAGACAAAAATAACCACATGAATATTTTCATCACTTAAAAAATATTTTCTTTGCTTTCTTTTTAATTTCTGCAACTTTTCTTTTCGAGCCATATTAAACTTAAAAAAACTGGATTACGACAAAAATATGTTAGTAATTTGGCGAAGATATTTCTGACTACAGAAGCGATCTTTGGCAAAATTTTATTGAAGCACTGTATTTTAGCCTCGTTACGTAATGTTATCTTCAAATAACTCAAAGACGGTTACGCATGGTCGCCATAATAATGTCATCGCTCGATATACGATGATATCCGCCTCTTTTTTCATCAAAATGTTATTTATATGAAAAATGCTCTTTCGTCGCATTTTTTACCAAATTACGTATTTTTATCTTATTGTTTTGTATTATTATAAAAGATATAATTTAAAAATGTATATAAAAATTATATATATATATATATATATATATATATATATATATATATATATATATATATATATATAACTTCGTCACAGGGTGACACTAAACATAAAACATATAAAAAGCAAACTCACGAGTTTAAAATTTTCGGTGGGCCGCCCGCACCTTCATCAGTAATAGAATGAGGATTGAGGAGGAAGAATCGTATAGGAGGGGCGGTGAGGGGAAGGAGCAGGTAGGAGGGGTGGGGAAGGGCGGGGAGGGAAGGACCTATTCAGGAGAAAGAAACAATGTAGCGAAAAGTGGGGGAAAAAATTAATGGGAACGGTCGAGGCCAGGTGGACAGAGGGCGTTAAAAAATCGGATGCAACATTGTTCTAATGTCTTCAGACTAATTATAGTGGCTTAGTAATTATAGTGGCATATATAAAATTTCAAGCTTAAAAAAAAGCACATTGTTGCATCAACGACGCATAAACTTTGTCTTGAATTGTTGAAATCCTCAGGGATTGGCTAAATACACAAATGATAGGTTTTTTGATCGGCTTATTTTATTCATGCCATACGAAGATCAATCCTTCACAAACGAAGAATTTTTACAACAGCAGTTGATAACAAATAGAAACGGCACACTATTAAATTTTTGACGTTGTGAATCCATAAGAAATTCCTAATTTCTTAAATAAAGAGCCTCTAAAGAGCATGCTCCAACCATTTTTTTGAGGAAAGTGGCCGTTCTTATTTCGACAGTTATCTATGAAAGTAAAACGAGAAGTGTCACATGCGAAGTTCTCACTTTCCATGCATGCATAATAAACGTAAGTTTTTTTAGAGGGCGTACAATGGTTAATATTTATCTAATAACAGCGATAATGAAACCATTTACGTCATCAGGGCTAGTGCAATACAAAAAGAGCAGAATTTGAGGATATATAGTTAAAGGTAAGAAGATATGAGCTATATTGCGGCTTGTCAGTAGGTGCTAACACCCGCCAGCGGTGAGGGGGCGACACCGAGGCTCGGATTCCGAGTTCGGGTCCAGCTAAATGAGGGTCGACTCTTCGACGGGGCGTCGAGAGCAGGTACAATTTTCTACGGCCCCAGAAAACGGATTCAAGCCAACGCTTTTAGCATTTTCGTGCGCCATCATACTTGAATATACTTCGCTCAATTTTGAGGCAACTTCCCTAGTTTAGGAGCACACAATACTTGTACTGGAAATTCTTACCTTGAAAAATATCACACCGCTTCGTGATGAAAACAATTTAGTCGGTTCTAGCTCCACCTTCGGTATTTCCTGGATTGGCCCAGCTCTGGCGAACCTCTTTCTTGGATGCATCTACATAATACACCGCGAGCCGCCACATGGGCGTGTAGCAGAGGGTGTTAGGTCACCAGCAGTGTAAAGATGTAAGTTTTTGGGAGATGAAATGGCGACATGCATTATAGAAGTGTATTTAGTGGAGCTCAATTTTTATTGAGGTCACTTATTGTACGCGGAAAGAACGAGTTTTTGTACCTATCTGTTCGGCAGTGTATATCTCTTATGTAATCGCTTCTTTCAGACCTAGAAATGTAATGAGGAGTCATGATAATATTCTGTGTGTCGCTCTAAAAAATATCATTTCTGAATTTCTCCATAAACCTAAGCCTAGTGTGAAGCCTTCGAGTCTCTATGGGCTCCCACCTTAATCCCTGTTAACAGTTGTGAGACAATATTTACGCTCGTAGCAGTTCTTAAGGAATCGTGCAGCTTTTCTTTGTAATTTATTATTTTTTTGGTTAAATCTATTTGACCAGGGTCCCAAATACTCTCGAAGTATTCGAGGCGTGGCCAAACCAGAGAGAAGTAGCATCTCTCTTTGACTTTTTTATCCGAGGACCTTCCTGTTATACGTTTAACAAAACCTAGTTTCTTTGATGCTGTTTCACATTTGTTTTTTATGTGTAATCCCCATGATATATCAGAAGTTAAAGTAATTCCAAGATATTTTACTGTTTATGAAAATTTTACAATATACTTACTCCACCCACAGTATAGATAAGGCATTTTGTGATGACTTTCTCGGGAAGTGAACTGTGGTGCATTTTCTGATATTTAATGCAAACCCCCACTCCTGGCAACACGAATGAACGTTGTTAAGGTCCGATGACAGAGCTTCAAAGCCCGCGTCTTCGCTCATTTTACAGTAGATAACAGTATCGTTTGCCAATTATCTTATTTATTGTTAACTCTAGAACTTAGGTTATTAAAATAAATAATGAATAATTGGTAAATATCTCGAAAGTAACCAGAAATCTTTTCACGCAGTTTAATAGTGAAACCACCGAGCCCGATGGCGCGATAATGGTGATTTAGCATACATTCTTTAATAAATCTTTAAGGTGGAAATGAGAAGTTGCCGGTACCTCCCCCCCTCCTGATAACTGCCTCACTTACGACTATAAAATGAAAATTATCGAATTCCGATCCCCAGATATCTCCTCATAACGCATATCACTCCATGCCTGCGGTAAGGAAGGATATAGAGTGGGACGGGAGAACGGAAATCCAAGAGCGACATCATATTTGGCTCCGCTGTGACGCGGGCAAGGCTGGTCCACCATTAGGCCAGGAAAACAACCCGAATTTTTAGTCAAAACTTGAAGAAATTCTTACTCGCGATTTCACCGCGAAAAACTCAAAGGGGTCGTATTGGAAGAGTCCTATGAACTTGTAACACAACGCGGGCCTCCATGTTCTTTTCCCACCGCGTGGGAGAAATAACAATTAAACACCCACCATGTTTAACTTTTCGCGGTGAAACAATAGGGAAACGGAGGGCAGAGCCTAAGCCGACAATGAAGAATTGGGGAGGGGGACGAATAGAAAAGCACGAGCGAGGAGTGACAGCAGAGTTCTTGAAGGGAACGGACGTGTGGTGGGGGTTCTGTGCCATATTCCGGAGGAAGCGGACATTCAGCCGCGATACTGGGGCCAGAGAGAGAGAGACCCTGATACAGGACTACCATTCATGCAGATGCTGTGATCACATTACGCCAGGACTACGGGTACCGGAGGCTGTAAAGCTAGAGTGACACCAGCCGCGTATCAACCTGTATTGTCAACAAGAGCGTAAATATGGACTTTAATTCTGTATTTTAAATAAGCCATACAACCCAGTTGGGTACAACCCGGATTAGAGGTTGATGCTAGTTTTGTTTTATTTACATTGGAGTAATGAATGTTTAAAGAAGATATATGGCTTAATTCAAAGAAGTTGGTTATCATAAAATGTTTAAAGATAAGTAAATCATTTGAAGTAACTGTATGAGGTGCAGAATATTATAATTGTCTGGGTCATGACCTTAAGTTAAATGTAAAGATATTATATACTTTGTTTTTGTGTGCCTTGATTCAATGATATGATTTTGTCTGATCAATTAAATTGCTAGTTATCACGTATCGCATGTTGTTTTGTGTTTCTCATGTTATCTACCGCAGAGAAGGCTGGGGCAATTGAAAAAGGTAGGAGACCGTGGTTAATTTATCTCACATTTATTTTCCATTTTTGATACTCACCACGTGGGCATTTTGAGTTAACGATAATAGAGATTGTTTCCATTTCTGACCCACAACGTGGCGCTGTCGGGTTGCATTGTTAATATTTTATAAACTCATGATCCAAAAGATTTATTGATTCACGTTTTATTCAAACAATTAGAGGCTAAAATCATCATCAAAACGATCAGTAATGAAGCTCAACGATTTCGTACTGTCTACTAATTTTTATTTCACCTCTTGCTACACGTGTTTCGACTGACTAGCAGTAAATAAATATTTGCCTGAAGTCTTGCCTGAAGTCTTGCCTGATGATGACTGCTAGTCAGTCGAAACACGTGTAGCAAGAGGTGAAATAAAAATTAGTAGACAGTACGAAATCGTTTGAGCTTCATTACTCATTATGCTGTTCTACGATATCTCGCCTGAGAAAGTGGAGTTTATCAAAACTATCATAAGAAAAGTAATCCTCCAGGGAAAATACTGCCTCGCTTATACGTAGCTCCGTCAAATGCATTCTCGGTAGTGGGCTTTTTGTAATATTTGTGGCAATAAATGTTCTGATTCATCCTACGTCGGAATTTGACACCGTTAGAGAGGGTTAAAGTTAATTACATTTTAGATTTTTGATATGAATAAAGGGAATTGTGCAAAAGCTATTGCACCTGCAGGGCTCATCTTTAGCACACTCAAAAAGGATGGCTATACCCTTACCTTTTTTTAGGCTATTGACGATTTCAACGAAAAATGTCAAAATTATAAACAGGACCCTAGTCATAAATATTTAACCAAAAATAATTAATTAATACAAAAAAAACTGGACCCTTCTTTAAAAACTGCTACGAGCAAACATACAGTGTTACACAACTTTTAGAGTGAGTAAGGTGGCAGCTCCTAGAGACTCGGAGGCTACACGGGAGACTTAGCTAGCTTGAGAAAGTCAGAACTGTGTGTACTCCAGAGCGACATAGAGAATATTATCATGACTCCTCACCACATCTCTAGGTCTGACGGAAGCGATAAAATGAGAGAAATACACTGCCGAACAGATAGGTACAAAAACTCGTTTTTTCCGCGCACAATAAGCGACCGCAATAAGAATTAAGCTCACTAAATACACTCCTATAATTCATGTCACCATTATATCTCCAAAAAACGTACACCCTTACACGGCTGGTACCTAACACCCCCTGCCACACGCCCATGCGGCGGACGCGGGGTAGTATGTAGATGTAAAAGAGGCGGAATGGTTTTAGAGAGGTGGTTCATTCATTCGTGGTGGGGAAATTGGTGTGGCACGGGGAGGAAGAACCATGGCTTAAACCCTCCCCCCCCCCCCAGGGGAATCACGCCATCCCTTTAGGGAGAAAAGAATACTGAAAGAGGCGAGGAATGGAACACACAAGGGGTACGGCTAGGGTATAAGGGGTTTCGGAGTGGGAAGGGAGGATTTCACGGATGGGGAGAGAGGGTAGTAGAGGGTGAGGTGGGGATGATACCGCTCAATTAGCAACTTGGAGATAATGGTTGCAAGCCGGGCGTAACTTGGATTGATGAGAAATTCCTGAAGGGGGAGGGGGGTGGGGCCTTTTTCAATCATGGTTCCTTAATGGCGATGGAAAGCGGGATTGAGATGGATGAGGCACGAAGAGGAAAAGGGGCGAGGGAAGAATAAAACAAAGGGATAAATAGAGAATTTGGGGTCGCGAAATGATAAATTACTTCCTAGCTAAAGGAAAGTTTGCTCGTAATTCACGGATGCTGAGTGTATAGAGAGTACACATATCAAATAGTGTACCTACATGAGTGAAAAACGTATCGAATACAGGGTTTTATAAATTTTGTATTGATTTCTTTTTCTTCCGATATTTTACCCCGAAAATTAGATACTGACGTTGAATTGGCACTGTTTAATTTTTGAAAACATAATTATTTTTATAAAACGTGTTTTTAAAATACAGTTACCCATCAATAAGAAGATTCTTAAATTTCTTTGAAGGCTTCCGCGACTCATATACTTGTTAATATTGCTGTTTTCGGGTATTCTCGTCGCGTGTTTAGTTTTTTTTTTGAGGGTTAAATATCCATCAAATTTCGATCGGGAGGATGGATACCTACTTGCCTCAACCTGGGAGAGAGTGGTCGGACCACAGCGAGGAGCGGCCAATGGAGACACATTTTAAACCTATGTCCAGCAGATGAACATAATGGTCAACTGAACTAGCAACGAAATACATAACAACGGGAAATAAATGATAACAATAATTACAAAATGTCCAACGGACCTGAAGACGTCCCCCAGGAAGAGGGGAGAAACTGTAGTCAGGAAAACTTAACACGCGACGAGAATACCTGAAAACAGCAATATTAACTAGATTCGTAAATATTTGGTGATTAATACATTAAACTCACAGCCAACGTTTCACCAAATATTTTGGCATTTTCGAGCAAATCGTCGGGCATCGAGCAAAATGTTAAACAGAAAAAAGTGAGTTTGCCATAATTAATCACAGAAATGGCAATTTTCCACTAGAAAAGGTTTAATAAGACCATGGTTTCGATGCACTTCATCATCATTACTTTTCGACATAAAGATCATTGCCCTAAAAATGCCAGCATATTTGGCGAAACGTTGACTGTGAGTCCAAAGTGACTTTGTCAATGTTTAACATTAACCCCAATGCCCTGAAGATGCCAACATATGTGGCAAAACGTTGGCTGTGAGTTTGATGTATTAATGACTACATACTCAAGAATATTATTATCATTAAGTAATACTTTATCGGACGAGAAAGTGATTACAGGTTACCCATTAAAACGGAATTAACATATCTTATAAAATGTAAAACATTCAACTGAAGAAGTTATTGCCAAATGAAATTGAAATAGGAACTTCAATAACGTAGAAAACGAGATAGCAGTGTTCTCCAACAACTCCGTAATTTAGAATGAACAGACACATGTGCATTTAAAGGCCGTTTTACACGGGGCATGTAATTGCACAAACTACTGTATGTGCAATCGTGAATTTCAAAATGCACCGTGTAAAGCGGCGAAATTCAAGAACGCATGCACGAATGCGAGACGTCAGAATAGCCCCTGCTCTAATTCGGTGGTCGCATTCTTGCAATTTGTACGAATAGCACTCCATCTGGCGGTCGCAGAATTAACGACATCCAAGTTCACGGGAATTTGACTGACGAAAAGGTTCGATAACCTGAGCGATGGGTGTTTACAGTTAATCCTTGTGTGGGAGGATATTTGCAGTTACTTATATTGTTATTTATTTAGATAGATATTTTATAGCTCGTTAAATTGTTCCTCTGTCACACGCATAAAATTGCGGTAGCCATTCCTGTCTTCTACTTCCGGCTCCTGTTGGACTATATTAAGAATGCCCGTTCCCTCCTCTCGCTTACGGATCCACTCCCGCATCCAAAGTGCTCTTCTGGCTATTCTCCTGTGGTTACGCCTTCCTATGAGCTCTGCGGCCCCGATCATAATTCCCACTACTGCTAGCTCTGCAACCTCCTCCTGATCCATTATTTTTCTCACAGAGAGAGAGTGACTCAATGTCAATATCACAGAATCCCACAATCACCACAACCTTATTTTTCACTGAATGTCAACAACGTCGCGTACAGAATATCGTACCTCTCCTGTTTGAACAAAACACTCGCTCTTAGCGCACTTATCAGACGACTGGAATTCACGAATGAATGCATTATTACGACCACCGTGTAAAGCAGTCACACATTCGTTTTCGCAATAATTATTGCACGGCAGATTGCGGAATTAATGCAGTGTTAAGTTGTGCAATTTCGTGCCCCGTGTAAAAGAGCCTTAAAACTCACGTGCTTGGGCGAACCGGTAATGGTCATTTTTCAAATTTTACGAATGCGAAACAAGTTTAATGCGGAGATAAAATAAAATAAAGTTATGTACCTGAATACACCAATATACTAACGTGGAATAACAGTAAATAAAGATAAAAACAAATATTTTTTCACAGGCGAAAAAAATGACACTAACTGACGATCAATCGACTCAACTGAAATTATCGACTCAACTGAAAGAAATTTGAAAGAAAACTGAAAATATATTCACTAAAAGTTAACAAAATAAATATTGAAAAGTACTCCTTCCCGAGGTACGTTTTAATGATTTATATTACATTAAAAATTCTACGTTGAAAAGTCAAGTAGAAATATAGCGTTTATTTCTTTACTGTTTATTTATTGCATTAACATTGCAATAAGACATTGTCTGGTGGCAAAATAATATTTGTTTAGCTGTAAGTAATAATGACAAAGTTTTTAAAAATATGTATACGTACATGATACATCAGACACTCTCGTTTTTTTATGAGTAACATTTTTTAAAAACTATTTACATTCCTTGGTAATGGATTTATTTAAAACAAGCGGCATAAATTACCACTCGCTACACAAAAAAAGCTCAGATTTGAAGTGCCAAATGTGTATGATTTCTTATTTGTTCAACTAACTGTTTTAAAGAATTTCTAGGTTCGTATCTCATTAGTGCAAAGGTGAATTGAGTGCCAATATGAATATTCGTCTTTGCCTGTAAGCCTCTCTCTAGATCTCTGAGGAAGTACAGCTGATTAACCAAAGGAATATACGTAACTTAAATTTTTCCCATAATATCACTTCTATAGGCTTCATCAACATTATCACTAAACCCTACGTATAATACGAATGATGATTTTTTTAATTCGATACAAAATTAGTTTTTTTGTCCATATTTAATGTGTCATTTCATATCCTCTACACTTTTTAGGTATCTTATATTTAACGGGAAAGAAGTACGGGAGGATTTATTTTCCTTCTCGACTCTAGTTCTTATGTTAACTTATGCAAGATTAATGCGTATTTTTTCCTTCATTTCGAGGTCAGGGCAAGAAGTATCAGATTAGAACAACCATGGAAACCGAAAAAAAACAGTGTAAACATGGAAAAAAATAAACAGCTGGTACATGTATCGGTACGCATTGGAAAGCAATGCATATAGTTGGAAAGGATTTGCTTGTTTTCAAACCACAATTAGAACGAGGAATAAACGCTGCAACGTCAATTTGTTGTTACAATTGCAGAGAATTATAGGCCTGATCTTACTGGAATGAGGCTTCATTATTTAACTAATCCACACTTCTTTAGGTTTGATCTTGTAGTAAAACTTTCCATTAGATTTCCATACACAGCCTCAAATTGGTATAAGTTAACACATGGTTCAAAGGCGTATAAAAGTTGAATGTAGAGATTAGTCATGGGTGAATGAGGTAGAAGATACACTAAGGAGGCGGAATATTAGGAGTCTTAAGAATAGGAGAGCGCGTGTGACGCAATGCGTGAGAGTATGATACGCAAAAGTGATTTGCAAGGACAGGGCATCATGGAGGAAATAACATACAGAGAGCCAGTTTACTAGAGCTAACGAGAATGACCAAATTTAATGACTTTGCCTTCCCAGAAAATGCACGGCGTGATGGGTATGTTTGCATAATTAATCTTTAATTAAAAGCATGCAAATATGCTGGAAAGAAGTTTCACTTAAGTTTGCACTCGGACTCACTTATAGACGGACGATTTTCATCACCTTATCATAAGCAGTCCCTATCCTGTTCTTGTCCCCCCTGGTTGATGTACAGTCACTTCAAAAAGTATCGCGACACACTACACTTGCGGTTCGTATAGGTCGGTTGTTGAAGCCCGAAGTACGTTGGCTATCCTGGGTCGTCCTTGGTGACTATGAGAAACGTCTGGTACACTACGACATATATTCTTAATCAAGTGGGACTCAACTCCGACAGTGGTATGGACTTCGTCCGCATTGGAAGGCTAACACTGAAATGAATTCACAGCGGGGAGCAAGGTTATTCGCAACTCAGAGGCATCGTAATCAGACTCGTTAGTTCTCTTAAGAAGAGGAAAGTGGGAAGAGCATGGATGAGCCAGTATTTTCCTCAATGATGGATTCTCCTTTGATGGTTGGTTGCATACCAACTCTTAAAGGGGATTTCAGACTCGAGTGTAGTTAAAAAAAACAGTGCTTAATATATTTAACGAAGCAGGCCTGAGACAATATCGTCCGGCCTGGAAGCCAAAATTGACCGAGGACTAGAGGGCCGCCCGTTTGGATTCTACCACAAAAAATGTCACCAATGATTAATCCTTTTGAGACCTCACCATGTTCAGCGATGAAAAGTTTTTCCAGAGTGATGGGGACGGAAAAATTATCCTGTGGCGTCCAAGAGGAACTCGATAACTAAAATCACTGATAATTTTGATCACCTTTTTACTTGTGATCGTTTGACATTTACATTGTCGCGTTTCTTTTCTTTTAACAATCACGCTATTACTTATTTGTGATTTACTAGCGATATGTGTTCAACAGGTGAGCTGCTGGTAATTAAAGGAGTGAAAACGGTACTTTATTCTTTTCAATTCTCTACCTCAAAATTGTTATTATATTGCATTTTCTATAAATAATCACGAAAATGGTTTCACAACTTGAGGATACTATACACTGAAACAATAATACTGTCCAATGGCTACAGTCAATATATCTCATAATTGTCCATTAGGCGGTCAACTTAAAATATCAGCCTTGATGCCCGAAAGGCTCTCTGGTCCGCTGAGCTAAGACGATAGCAGTCCCCAATCTCCTTCATACATAGGTTGGAGCTCGTTTTCCCATGCATTCGTCTCTTTTTCGTTTTACCTCAATGCGAATTCACTCGTATAATCACCCAATCGTTTACTCCATTCAAGATTGCCTTTTCACCACATTTCTCCTCTTACTTATTTCACCGAATACGTCCTCAAGGCCGAGTCAAGGAGGAACTCTGTCCTCTCCTCTGAGCAAGAGCACTCCCATAATGCAGTCCCACTTAACCAGGCGCTTTGTCTGATGGAAAATGGAAAGTGTACCTGCAAATTCTCATTGCTACCAGAGACGACCCAGGATAGCCAACGTACTTCGAGCATCGAGAGCCGACATGTACGAGCCGCTAGTCTAGCGTATCGCGATACTTTTTGAAGTGAATGTACCCCTCCGCATACGAGGGCTAAAATACTCGTATGCGGAAGAAAGAAGCTGAATGCAGAGGTCACCTTGAGAGGAGAGAAATTAGAGCAAGTGGATTCCTTCAACATTCTCGGGAGTACCATCACGTGGGACGGGAGAAGTACAACGGTCATCAAGTGGAGAATAGCCCAAGCTAAGGAGGCTTTTATGGGAAAGAGACAACTGCTACACTCAAAGAAGATAGGACTAAAAACCAGAAAACAGTATGTGAAAACATTCGTGTGAAGCGTAGCACTCTATGGATCGATAGCATGGACCATTGGAAAAGCTGACCGGAACAGACTCTAAGACTTCGAAACCTGGTGCTGGAGGAGGATGATGTAGGTTAAATGGACGGACGAAATAAGAAATGATGAAGAGTACGGAAGATTAGAAGAGGAAAGGTCCATATGGAATATCATACAGAAGAGAATAAACAGATGGATTGGACACACTCTAAAACTCAATGGGTTTATAAAGAACACAATTGAAGGCAAAATGGAGGGAAAACGCTCCAGAGGAAGACCCAGGACTAAGTTCATGGACAAAATAAAGAGGAAAGAACATAGAATGAGATACTAGGTGGTAATGAACTCAATAGGGAAGGGTAGAGGTCTGCTGTCAACCAATCTCATGATTGAACGACCAATGATGATGATAGTGACCACAAGCAGTATCGCAATCGTAATGCAATTCGAGAAAGAAGCGTCTTAAGGCTGGGACACAATCGACGTGTACGTGTGACGCGAGACGTAAACGAGACAACGGGAGACGGGGAACCCAAGTCGGCGGTCACAATCGACGTTAACGCGGCCCGGATTAACAATTGACTACGCAGGCGCAGCTAAGAGATCAGGCGTAAACAACTGTGGAAGTAAATAAGTTGTCTTAGCCAAGAGCAATCTTCCAACAGTTGGATGTATCTGCCGACAGATGGCTCCCATTCCCGGATTCTCAGGACTATTCTGATTGGTTTTCCGAGTACGGGACACGGGAAGAGATGAAAGTTGCCCATCTCTCGCGTACATGTACTCCCCGTACACGTTGATTGTGTCCGTTCGCTATACTTTCCCGTCATCCATCTTTTCGCGTATTCCCATTAACGGCTCACGTTACACGTACACGTTGATTGTGTCCCAGCCTTTAGTCTCTGAACCGCACATCCCATATTTCATTAAACATTTTACATCAGCTTATTCGCATAAAATAATAACAGCAGCTAAAAGTGGGAACGGAAATTCATTTTCAAAATGTTAGTGAGATAAAAGTAAAGCATAGCAATGACAAGAGAAAATTAAATAAATCCGGTTTTAATTTATGTAAATTGATTCAACATTTTGACGATTAGGTGGTAAAATTATTGCAAAAAGTTTTGCGCATTTAATGACCTTTTAACAAACATATTTCGACGATTTTTTTAAAGATTTGTTAGCGCAGATAAAGAGATATCACCGTCTAAAATTAGGAACCTAAATATATGTTCAAAACTTTAGCGTGATAAAAGTTTAACCTAGAAATTACACAGGGAAATAAATACGATAAATAAATAAATACATTTTCGAAGCACGTCAGGTGAAATAATTTTTTTGCCATTGAGTGAAAAAGTTCTAGCTAGAATTATTTGTATTCAATGGCCATAAAATAATATTTTTTACGAATCAACCCGGTGCGTAAAAAAATGCAGGCCGCGTAACCTTTGAATTTAAATAAAAAGCATGTCAGGTGAAATAAATTTTTTGCCATTGAGTGAAAAAATTCTGGCTAGAATTATTTCTGCATTCAATGGCCATAAAATAATATTTTTTACGAATCAACCCGGTGCGTAAATAAATGCGGGCCGCGTAACCTTTGAATTTAAATCGGAAATGTCAGACAATTAACAAAAAACAGGCAAAATACCCCCAAAAATGACCTTTTCAGTGAAATTGTGTAAATTTGAGAAAATATTTACCTGAAGTTTGAAACGGACTTCATTTAATATCTTCGGGCCCTTACGGACCTAATAACGGTGGGTTTACACAGTGCATTCATCGTTTTTCGAGCATAAAACAAATAATGCCGAACGTCCAAAGTCTCTCGGTTAATACGGAGATACCAGATGATGTAACACCACACTGTAAGAGAACATTGGATATCTGATCATACAACCTGGTTTTCAGTTTATGTTCAAACGTGATGCGATGCTTAAGAAGCCTGTAATGAGGATAACAATTTCCCATGCTGAAGCTCAAAATATCTGGGAGCTTGGAAGCGTTAATAAGTTTATCACAGCCTGATTAAAACTCGCAAAAATTTAAATGAGAAAATGGCTGCGTCAAGTTTTTTAATCACGATGAGGGACCATCAACACCCGCTTTCGCCTGAAAATGCCACCCACAGTCTAGATACAAGGTCATCTCTCAGTAATTTTATGGTGTTACCTATCCCAGCGTACAAATTATTTTGTGTGCATACTATGGAACAAAAATAAACGTATTCTATAAATTTTAACTTCCAATCAAATGTCTCCAATTAATTTGATGATTCCGGTAATTAAATGGGTATATTTTACGTTATTTATCTATTTTTTTGCCCTCTAGTATCAAAGCAGATATTTAACCATCATATTTGTGGACCCCAGAAGTCAAGGGGTCTAAGTGACATTTTTGAAAAAAATAAGTTAGGTACAGGAATGGGATGTGAAAATATTAATCCTTTAGGTGGTAAAGGGATCCAACTGATTTTCTTGACAAGTGCTGCTATCTAGGGTTATGCCTCTAAACTACTTAGAGGGTTGTACCAAAACTTTTCAACTTTGACTTAAGTTTTCTCTAAACAATAGTTTTGTTACTTAGACCCCTTGACTTCTGGGGTCCTCATTTATGATTCCTATGCGCGCCTATTCAATCGCGCTACCAATCGCGCTTTTTACTGTCAATTTCAGTGGGAATTTTTTCAACGTATATTTTATCGCAAAGATTACGAAATTGATGTATGACCCATTCAAAACTTCGGTAACTGCGATATAATCGATGCCCTCGTATGAAAAAAAAAATGTTAGAAAAGCATGATCTAAAAATGGCATTATTGCATTACTATGGACCCCGGTTGAAACTCGCCATGAAAAAATCATTTGACTTGACCGGGATTCGAACCCGGATCTCCCAATAGCCGGTCAGGTATGTTAGCCAGTTACACTACTGTACTGGCTAACACTATCGTAAAAGGTGAACAGACCTGACCGGCCTGACTGGAGAACATACCTGACCGGGAGATCCGGGTTCGAATCCCGGTCAAGTCAAATGATTTTTTTCACGGAGAACTTCAACTCTGGTGTATGTGCACCCGTGCGAGTGACTTCGTGCCACATCATTTATTAAATGCAATGATTGGGAAATACTATGTGTTATCCATGAGTTCACCGAATAGGTACATCGGAATCAAAAAGGGGATGCGAGTAATCTAGAGCGATATCTTTCCATGATGAGAACCAGGATTCAAATCCCTGTCCTGTCCAAAATTGTAATAGGAATCTCGATCTTTCCTTACGTGGGGGAACCTGGATCTTTACAGAAAACAGTATTTAGTCATACTTTTCATATCATTATGTTTCAGTGCGACACAGAGAATATTATCATGAACATCTCTAGGCCTGACAGAAGCGATGAAATAATAGAGATACATTTCCGAGCAGATTGGTATAAAAACTCGTTCTTTCCGCCCACAATAAGCGACCACAATAAAAAATGAGCTCCACTAAATACACTTCCATAAAACACGCCACCAAAGCAACTGTCAGGCCTCAAAAATAGCCAGCTATTATTCACAGCATCACGGTAGTTCATATCTCTTCAATCGGTATTGAATATTCAGCACAGTCTCACGTAAACAACAATTAACAACGGTCATTTACGAGACGACTGAGAAGACTTTTTTCTAAGTAGCGCCGAGGTCTGGGTGAACTAAAAGTGGAAATTTAGGCAACGATTCCAAACATTTGAATCCATTATGTATATTCATGATTCTGAACATCATCCGTATTTCATGTGTTTAGCGGTGAATATCAAGTGAAATTTTAGGGATTTTTTCCAAAAGCTCTGATGCGTCTTGCAAATCTACATCTACATCTACGTACTACCCTGCGAGCCACCACGAGGGTGTGTGGCAGGGGGTGAAGGTCACCAAACATGCACTATTGACATGCAACTAGGATATTCAATGAAGGCATGCTAGATAATAGGGTCACATGGTTAGTATCGTAATAAGAAAGGGATTATTGGTTGTTATTACATGCATCATGCACTACAGACTACTCTAACTATATTTCACCTACCTATCCCGGCACATTTGGTTTCATTTAACCGAGAAAGTTCAATACGTTAATGGTCTTCCTCCACTCTTTACGAGTAGTCAGCGACCAGCGCACATTTCGAGCATTTAGCGACGACTAAACGCCTAAGTACTTCATTTACGGCCAACGTTCAAATTTGATCAGGAGGCAAAATTTTGCCGATTCCAGGCGGCTTGGGGGCATTGAATACACACCGGCACAAAACTAATATTCGCTTTAGAAGTTATTTCGAGGCGAAATATTATCTCTGCTACCACCAAGCGTGGGTCTATTTTTTTGTTCAATATTCAATGGGTTGTAGAGGCCACTGACCTCAGTCACTGACCCCAGGCTCTTCACGCAATTTGGGATAATATTCCCCGATTCATCACTCGAAAATTTTAAAAAGAATGTACCACGAGTTTCCCCGGATCATTTTAGATTAAAAAGAAAACATTTTTATAAGCAAGGAAACGAATGTTTTTCTACGTAGCTCTCACACTAAACGACAGAAGTAACAGCTTTGAATAATTCCATCAAGGTATTCTATTTCGGAATCACAGTTTCACACATTATCATGTTATTTGGCAGAGGAAATTCATAACGTTACAAAGTTGTTAGTAATAAACTCATTTGGGGTAAATTCCAGCAAAAATGTCTCTTGTTTTTTTTTCAGAAAAAGACAAATTTCGTCCCTTGTCACAGATTTGGGTTGAAGTGAAAGCTAGTTCTTAATTCCTCCAGGGAAATCATATAATGAAAACTGTTCACACTGTTGCTAAGAGCTAGATTGCTTTTGTAACTTAAAAAAAATCAGCTATAACTAAAATGACAGGAACTAGAATCAATACAATGGTCTCGTTGACTGCCTTTACCTTTGCTAGGTAAGATCGTAATTTAATGAAAATATCTAAATAAGTCTTTAAGTTGACTCATTTTTTCGCGCGGTGCGTTTGAAACTGCTTCAAAACGGAAGGTTTTTTGCGATACTCAATAATTTATCAACAAATCGATGATTCAACCACAGCAGGGGTCAAAAATAAACTACATTAAATCACGTTATTTTCTGGATTTATGTAATTAATTTTATATTTTGTGCCATTATTGAACGCGTTGGAAATTCGATTTCAAATGCTTCCTCCTATATTCTGAATGCCTGAAAATAATACACCGAATAATTTTTTTTTTAATCTTTCATCCAAATTTTTTTTCGCATACGTGCTTTTCCCACGTTTATTATAAACATCCCCAATCATCAACCAACGAAAACATCCTGTTATAAAGTTTTCGGGTATTTTTTATTTGAATTTATATTTCAAAGAGAAACATGCCTCACGCCGCCAAAAAAAGGATTTTTAATGAAATCGTGAGGTTGATGAATTTCACCGGGCGGTTCCGATCAAATAATGAACCTGTATATTTGCACAGCCCCATTTTAAGCGTGTGATTATAGCAAATTATTCTGAGCTCGTTCAAACAAAAACGATCGCTGTCATTGTTGTTCTTATAATTTGAGTTTTCTGAAAAGATGTATGCTTTTAAAAAAAATCCAATGTTTTTTTTCAATATGTATATATCGGGGATTTTTTATTACTCCCTTTAATTGGTTTATTTTTTTCTCAATATTCGTCCAGCGAGGCTCTAATATTCACCTTTATTTTGGAAAATGAGTGATGGGCAGCATATGGGTGTAATAACTTCTCCACATTCTCATATCCCTTGGCGCCCATTCATTCCAATGATCTACTTTGGGATGTAATTTTTTCCGAACAAGTTTTCGACGCAACATTTTTTACCAAACATTCAGTGAAACAACGTAACATTAAAACACAGCATTCAAAATGAAAGAAAGACAAAGCGAAAATTTTGAAATATGAAAGATTCACATTCCCTGTACATCTTTGTAACTGACGAAAAACTATCAGTGCCTGGTGTTTAGTTGTATTTCGAGTTTTAATTGGAGGTTGAGCCGCGCCACCATTTGGCGGTGCCGCCTAACCATATTCATTTGTCATTCTTTCTCGTGTATGAGTGAGTGTACCCTCGAACGCGGCGCAGACAGGATCGACCTCGGACACGACCCTAGTCATCGGGCTGAACCACATGGGAAGGCGAGCTGGTGAGTGGCATTCACCCCAATATTGTGTGGTAAATCGTGGCTCAACCATTTGCGTGTTATTGAAAATTACAGTCCGCTTTAAACTGTTGTGAATATTCCACAATTATCACGTCCGTGAGTGATCAACTATCAATGCCTGGTGTTTTTATTGGAAAGCACAGTTCCGTTCGGCCATACCTAGTTGAAAATAAGCATGGTTTTTTATTAGGCATTATCATACTCACCTACGCCACAATCTCTCGAAAAATGTGTCCTTACAAGACTCCTCCTGTAGTAAGAAGGGCATAAGGCGCCAAAAAAGAGTGATTAGCATAGCAGCGCTCAACTCACAAGCGAAAGCAGTGTTACTTCAGGTGCTCCTAGGATTGAGTGAGTGTACTAGTGCAAAAATAGAACACAAGACTGCCACTCTAGGACTGGGGACTACCAGAAGCAGCAGAAGGTTGAGAGCTCCTGCACGCTTCACTCTGTTGAGGTAGTTTCAGCGAAATATCATTTTACTTAGAAATCAATGAATTTGGTTTCACTTTAAAGAAAAACATCTCAACCTTCCAATGACACCAAAAATTAAACCCCTTACCACATTGCTTTGGGAGTTATTTGCCTAAAAAATACCAGCCCTTTTACATGGGAAATGGTACGTGTATGCACTCTTAGAGAGAGATTATTTACAAAATGAGGAATTTACCAAACTTTTACGTCGTAAAAAAACTAACAGCGTGTAGTTTGTGTGTTTTATCAACTATTTTTGAAAATGAATCATGCTGTCACCGCAATAGGTTCTTGGGTATCACAAAAAACCTTCCGTTTTGAAGGAGTTTTAAATGCGTAAAAAATGAGTCCAGTTAAAAACTTATTTATATATTTTCACTTAATTACATACCATTTCTGTCATATAAAACTATGTTATTGCACCAATTATACTGCAATATTTAATTCATGTATCCTACAGCTGGTGAAATTAAAAAGTACAATTCGAATGTGGTCTCTATTGTGACTAGGGGAGCTACTATCTCGCTCGGACTACTGTAAAAGACGTATTCAAATCAAATGAATGAGAGGCAGATGGGGGAGGGTGGAGTAACGTGGAGAGGGGGAAGGGAAGGGAGGAATCGTTGGGGGTTAAGGCAAGGGAAGGGGAAAGGGGGAAATCCGAGCGAACGGATGAGAATAGATGAACCAAAGGCGTAGAGAGGGGGATGGAGAAGGAATATGGAATTAATTAGTAATGGCGTTTGCCGAGGCTTCTCTCTGCGGGAGAGAATTAGATCACGTGGGAGTGAAGAGGACTGTTCTCTCTGTAGAGTGGAGGGGAAGGGGGGCGTAGCAGGAGGCATAGAGAGATAGAGGGGCGAGATGGGTGGGAGATAAAATTGGTCTGGGTGAAGAGACCATATAGGGAGTGAGAATAGGTAGGAAAGAATGAGGGAGAGAGGGAGACAGTAGATGGATACAGGATGGGAGAGAGGGGGCGTGGTCCTTTCGGGGGGGTTGGAAAGCAGAAGGGGTCCAAGGGCTAAGTCCTTAAAGGGATTAATTAAAGCGGGAACAATGGCGGGGATAATTGTGGAGACATTGGCGCTGACTTGAAGAGAGTATGAGGAAATTGCGATGGTACTCCGGAGCAATGGCGCGGGAAAGCTAAGAGGATTTTTTTTGGCGTGTGAGTGTACTACACCACGTGTGCATTTCTTCTCTCCTCAGGGGGGGGGGGGGAAGTGAGGCCTCCAGTGCTTGCTTGGCAGAGTACTTTCGGAAACCTCAAATTGACCTCATTTCTGGAAAAAAACGAAAAGAAAGGAAGGCACTCATCGCGAGGTCTACTCAGAACAGAAGGAAGCTCTTTAGCAACGTGGTGAATTTCGGTCGTGAGCAGAGTCACTTCATTTTTCCGCTGGGAAAAAAAATTAAACTGAGGCAAATTCGAAGCAAGGAAAACTTACTGATTGATTCTGAATGTAAATTGAATACCTCTGAAATGTATTTTAGGGATATAATCAACCATTCCGATCAAGCAACAACAGTTTGGGGAAAGAATTGAGTGTCAGGCCTGATGTAGTTTTCATGATAAACAATAAAACTTTTCGTAATAATTATATTGATTAGATGGAATCAATTTCAGTATGCAACTTTATTTCTACATGTATCTCTTACACTGTTCTTTCTTCCACTGTGTAACAAGTATTTTCTTTGTTGTCTTTCTACTTTGTATTATGCCCCACGTTATGGGAGCCAAAAATGTAAAAGGTATTATTACAAATTAATACGCGAAATGCCACACGTTGTGGATAAACATGTAACACGAAAAACTATCGATTCTTTTACCTGGAAAGAAACCACGATTGCGATATCTTCTCGTACCTTATACTTTAATTACTTTGCCCCAGCTTGCTCGTCGGAAAAGAAAATACATGAAACATTGCAGGTTTAGAGATACGGTTGCAATGTACTTGACAAAATGAAATATTCAATTTACAAACAATTTAAATAATCAAAATAATTCCTTATACCCTTAGGTCATGACCAACTGTATATTCTAATTTAGACACAAATTGGGTATGTGAATAATTATTCCTTCTTTTAAGTATATTGTCTAATTATTTGCCACACTTCATCACTTAAACTTTTCACAAAATCCAATGACTTGATAGAAAGGGATACCAGTCACAAACTTATTTCTTGGCCAATTAAAACCGCTTGCCTTATGGCTTCTTGTATCTTATATGAAAATAAAAGTTTATAGTTACGACCCAATTATTCGACGACACAGGTTGGTTTGTCCCTCTGTGGTCTGGAAAATCCTCTCAGCCTGCGTGGTGTTCGTCCTTGGCGGGCCCTCAGCTTTTAGGGTCTCGTCCTGTTGTAAAATCTCCCGTTCCTCTCCTTAATTCCAGCTCCTTTGTCAATTCTCCTTTTCTACGTGGGCTATGTCTCGCACGATGCCACACTCTGGAACTTCCCTCTACCAAAAACTTGCGTGCTCTCTCTTTGCACGTCCGTTCACTGCGAGGGTTTGATCTACAAAGCTATTTGCGTGCTGTCTTTGCACGACCGTACACTCCGACGGTTTCCTCTACAATCCCCTTTTGTTGCCGACGCTTCTACTCCTTAGGTCTATTGTTTATTCTCAAAATTCACAATATGGTGGGTCCCTTATTGTTTTTATAAACCATGAGGTGGTAAAAGAAAAAATGGCGAGGCCAGCGTTATGTTGCAACTGTTTACTCTCGTCTCCTAGTTAGCTATCAACCATCTGGTTGCTAGGTACATATAGCAAGCAAAGTTACAAAACAAAATACACAACATCAATATAATAACAATAATATATGATAGAAATGACAAAAGGCTGAGCAGAAGACCTTGCTCAAGACACACGCCGATAAGCCCATGCATGGATGTTTCTACCGAAACATGGAAAAACATGGGCTATCGAAGGAGCTGACGTTTGCCTCCCTTCGTTCCGCGGGTCTCAGGTCCAAAACAGAGGGTTTCGTTCTCGCGTGCCAGGATGGTTTCATCAACACTCTCGTGTACCGCCGAATTATATTCAAGGCGAAGGTGGCGGACACGAGATGCAGAGCGTGCCGAGCCAAACCGGAGACTTTGAGTCACCTTCTCTCCGGCTGCAGTTATTACGCGCAGTCAGCGTATTTAGCTCGGCACAACGCAGCTCTGCGGGTGTTGTATTTCCACCTCCATCATTACGGCATCGACGAAGTACATGTGCTGCCCTATGCCCCTGGAGATATTGATTCCGTCGTGGAGAACGACAAAATAAAAATCTGATGGAATTACTCATTCCCCACCACCAGGCAGTTGGAGGCGAACAAGCCTGACATCGTTCTCCTCGACCGCCTAACGCGTTCCATGCTCGTAATTGAGTTTTCGGCTCAGGCCGATACGAACTTGGACGCGAAAGAGGCGGAAAAACCGACGAAATATCAAAACCTGCAGTTCGAACTTCGGCAGATGTACCCGGGACACTCTGTAAAACTAGTAGTCCTAGTCATAGGTGTGCTCGGTGGAATCAAGGGCTCGCTGATACAGAGCATCAAGTGTATTCCTGCTTGCGTGGCACAGGCGGAATCACTTGCAGCCCGCATGCAGAAGGCCGTCCTCTTGGGGTCGCTCCGTCTGCTTCGTGCGCACGACCCGAACGCAGCGTAGCCACTGATCCGATGGGTTAATCGGAAGTGGCTACGAACTCTGCACCGCCCCTCTCGAGTTCTCGGTCATTATGACGGCAATGAAACCCGATGCTTGCCGAGGACTCGGATGGGGAAAGTTGCCAAAGTAAAAAAATAATATATGACACTTTTACTATTTTATTACTTTTATATTAGTCACTGTAACACTCCCAATTACATTAAAAAGATCCGATAATAATTAAAAGCACTTACATCGACAAATAATACATTTCACATGCAATAACAACAAACACATTTCATAGAGAAAAGTTTTGGTATTTGAGCACAAATGAACTAAATTTTGCTTTAGAATAATTATTGGGCCCAATTTACAAATTCCACTTTGTCAATTTTCAATTTCGTTGGTTATGAAATTTGTTTATACGCTGAAAATTGTTTATACGCTGGTTTGAGTCCCTTCAGTTCACTCTCGATATAATTATTATTATTGTGTGTTCATTTCACTTATCGTGATCTGGATGTGTAGCGTCTGCATGCGTAATCTATCACTCCTTCTCTCTCCTCAGTCAGCTGGGTGATGCGTCGTCCTCACGCTTTCGGATCCCGACACAAACTTACTCGCTGCTACTTCAGCGGTCGCTCCAAACTTCTCCTATGGGCCCTGCGTCGACCCCTTAACTTCTTCGTTATTTTCCGTCCGTTCTTTTTGCGTACTTACGATTTTCTGTCTTTCTGCGTCGTTTCTGTCTCTCTCCGCGCTTTCTTCAGGCGTCTCCTTGCCTTGCACTCTCATTTCACACTCTATTGTTGCCTGTTTACTTTCTCGGCGCGTCCCTAGTTTCCGTTTACGTGGATATTAATTTTTGATACGCGTCCCTAGTTTCATATTGTCACTTGTTGTTTGTTGTTGTTATAACTTATTATTTTAATATTTCATTAAATTATATTTATTTTCCGGGCCTCGGGACAAGTCGTTTTGTTACACCGCCGACCAGTCATCCAATTTCCACCAATTAGCTGCCTTTCCATCCTGTAATTTCCCTCTCCTACTTCCCCTCCCCTACACCCTGACAATGTATATAATTGGCTCGTGGTGTAACATTGTTACCTCGATAATGACTTGAGTCGAAACCTAGGTCGGACTAATACAAACCATTGTGGAATATTACAAAGTGAATTCATTTACAAATCATTGAATCCTTGCGGAGTCACCCGCAATGCACAGTTGTGTGAAATTCCACAGAGAAAAAACCATCCGCCTTGGCCGGGACCGGGAAGGCTGATGATTTTTTTTTCCTCTGTGAAATTTCGCACGCTTCTAGTCTGTCCTGGTCAGCTTTTCCAATTGACCATGCTTCCGATCCATAGAGTGCTACGCTCCACGCGAATGTTTTCACATACTGTTTCCTGGTTTGTAGTGCTCTTTTCTTTGAGTGCAGCAGATGTCTTTTTTTCATGAACCCCTTCTTAGCTTGGGCTATTCTCGGCTTGATGTCCGTTGTACTTCTTCCGTCCCACGTGATGGTACTTCCGAGATAGGTGAAGGAATCCACTTGCTCTAATTTCTTTCCTCACAAGGTTCTGACTTCTGCATTCTTGCTTGCATTTTTGCTATATTTCCTGTGCAATGAACATCTTATTTATACTTAAAAATATCTCTCTTTAATCAGTCATGCAAACATTTATGGAGACAGGGCGGAAGGACTTACAGAGATTAAACACGCTTCGTTTTCATAATGGGAGAACACGAGGATTATCAGGCGACGAAAATGCAGGCATGATTGAGGACAAAGGAGAATGCAGAATGCGGGCTATCGTGTGCGGCGCAGCATTAAAGAAACTAGGTTGTATTAAGCGAAAAATAGGAAGGTCCTCGGATAAAAACGCAAAAGACAGATGATAATTTGAACTGCTCTTGCGTCTCCTTCGAACATTGCAGTTTTCTTTCCGTCCACTGTCAATACTATGCTCAAACAGGCGTCCATGTTTAGTTAATATTTATAACTTCACATCGCGCCCACTGGACCTAAGACTTAAGAGTGCCATTTCAATAAACTTGTTTTTACTCACGAGTCTTATCGCAAAAGTTTGAGACGATACACGTGAGCCACCTCCTTATTTCATTCCCTGCGGATTAGTTGCGCCGACTACTCATAAAAGATAAACAGCAGCATTAAAGGCTAACGTGTATCGCGCCAACAAAATTAGAGAGATAGATTGTAGAACCAATAGGTATAAAAATGTCACTTTTTTTCCGCGTACCATTCGGGACCATAGCAGCTGCGATCGTCGTCATGAATATTGCGAATAGTGAGATTAGCTAGTTTGTAGATCTTTCTCTTTATATTCTCAACGTCCTTATTTATGCATGATGTAAATATTGAAGTTCTTGTTTATGCATGATATTTTCAACCTGTAGTAGTAGTCTTTGTATCCTTTGCATGTTGGAACAATTGTCGATAGAATTTATCTTGGTTAGTAGACTTTTAATTGGCGCGTTGCATGTGTGGTACGCTGGTTTAAATGTAGTTTCGGTGTTCTGCCGTATAATTCATGCATGCCTAGTGTGGAAGCACCCCCTGCCGCACATCCTTTGGGTGGCTTGCAGGGTATGACGCAGATGTAGTAAACCTCGAGCGCTCTGTGAAGCTGCGAAAGTCGCAAATGAAATAAAGACTCAATAATCCTCCAACCGTTTCAAAGGGATAAAAGCAACAGTAATGTGGATGATGGCTCTGAAACTTCCCATCCAATGGATTATCTTCACAGCCACCGATCGTAAACGTGCTTGAGTTGAGCTTTCGCCGCGAGGAGGCAGTGATGGGTTGCTTTCGTCCCAACTTGTTTACGCAACCCTCCGCTTGCATGACGCGCCGTATGATTATGTAACCAACTTCACTCGCGCTCCTCGCATCAAGAAATGAGGCGAAAATAAACCTCTATGCACGGGCGAGTGAAATTTGTTACGCTTCGAAATCATCGAGATATCTTATTTCTGAGAGGCTTTCCCATTTAGTTGCTACACTAGACAGAATTTTAACGCTTAGGACTAAGATGACATACCTATCCTGTGGGTGGAGTAAACACAAAATCTTCAGATACAGTAAAATATCTTGGAATTATCTTAACTTCCGATATATCGTGGGGATAAAACATACAGAACACAAGTGGCACAGCATTAAAAAAACGAGGTTTTGTTAAACGTATCGGTAAATGTCCGCTTCCGTCACACAACTTTCAAACACTTATTCCCGGAAATTGGTGATCTAAAGGATAAATACTGTGACATAGTTTAGTTCTTTAAGAATCACAGTACAAAACAAAAGTAACAAAAAGTTGTTAAGCCACAGATTTTTGAGATATTCACGTTAGAAAATGACCAATTTTCGTCGTTTTTCCGACTTTTTCGACGCCATTTTCTCAGTTTCGCGAAAGCTCCGACAGAGGGATATTTCTAACTTCACCTCTACAATATACGTTTTTATACGTCTCTACATGCCTACACCACCTATTTCCACCCTTCTAATCACCAACCGTCTCGAGGGAGATTTTTTTCTAGAAAATATACGTCTCCACATGCCTACACCTCATATTTCCACCCTTGTAATCACCAACCGTCTCGAGGGAGATTTTTTTCTAGAAAATATACGTAAATAACATGGAACGGGAGATGTTAGTAGGTAAACGCAACTCAGCGACTGTCGCGCCACGCTGCGATCAAAAGTGGAAACAGTGCAATGGCGGCCGGAAAAAACGTCACCTCAAGCTTTAAAAATTTCCTATTAATCGTACATTACTTATTATCCCAAAATAATATTATCACTAGATACCGGCATCTTTCTAGTTTTTGTCACATAAATTTCGCGGCGATACGCTATGTGAAAAGGGTCGAAAACAATTTTTGAAAGGTGTGTGACGGAAGCGGACATTTACCAACGTATCTATAATAGGAAGGTCCTCGGATAAAAAGTCAAAGAGAGATACTACTTCGCTCTGGTTAGGCCACATCTCAAATATGCCGCGAGCATTTTGGAACCTGGTCAAAAAGATTTAACCAAAAAAAATAATAAAATACAAAGGAAAGTTCATTAAAAACTGATACGAGCGTACTAATAGTGCCTCACAACTTTTAGAGGGATTAAGGTGGGAGCCCCTAGAGACTCGGAGGCTACACGCTAGGCTTAGGTTGCTTGAGAAATTCAGAACTGATATTTTTCAGAGCGACACAGAGAATATTATCATGACTCCGCACTACATCTCTAGGTCTGACAGATGCGATAAAATAAGAGAGAAACTCAGCCCAACAGATAGGTGCAAAAACTCGTTCTTTACGCGAACAACAAGCGACCACAATAAAAATTGAGCTCCACTAAATACACTCCAATAATACACGTCACCATTTCATCTTCAAAAACTTAAACCTTTCCACTGCAGGTGACCTAACACCCCCTGCCACACGCCAATGCGGCGGCCTGCAGGGTATTATGTAGATGTAGATGTAAAAGTGTGTGGAAAGTTGTGCCTCTTCCGGCGGTTTGTCAAACAATCTGAACAGATGAATGTGCGACGCTATTCACTGACGATGGCGTGCCTGGTGGAACTCTGAAATAAATAGTTACAGCTGTCATATGAAGAAAAAATTGGGAAAATTTAATAAAAGTAGGTTATTGAGGTAATGTTGAAGTATACCTAGCGTAAATATTACTTTTGCAGTATTATTTTAAATGAAATATATACAACACATATATTACCTCACATTTAAAAATTAAAAGTTATTATCAAATGAACTGAAACTTTTTTAATGCTTCAATAGAATTTTTTGAAAAAACTACTATAGTCGCAGTATTTTATTCATGCTATGTTTCATAATTCCGTCCATAGAGGGTTAACTTACAACATGAAAAATAAATAGCTCGTCTCATAGTGTAAAACCAAACTTTTAGTTGTCGACGCAACGTCAAATTTAAATTTCGCATGTTTACTTTCATCACATACTCTACCTTACTTTCATCACGTACTCTACTACTTCAAAAACTGTATGCATAGATAGAACAGAGTTTTGGCATACTAACCTCAACTTTCAGCAACCTCAGTTGATCTAGGCACTGTGTTACACACTGGTTTCCGAACAAAAATTATGAATAAATCTAATAAAAATAACATTTTTCGACATGTCGATTGATTGAAACGCCATAATTTATAATCGACCTTAGATCGTCCTTTCTGAGCCATAAACGGCAAATATTGCGTAAAATACTGACTCACATTAGTAATCGAGATTGATAAACAATAATCTCTCGCTTCGGAATTGTTTATCCAACGGGAAACGAAAATATAATGCCTAATCATCGCAAGGAAAACAATTTTTCGACTCTCACCCTTGAATACGTTTTTCAAAACAAATGAATAGTTTGCGGCGCAACCAAGAACAACAATTTAGTAAGCGAGACTCCTGATTCCTTAAGAGGTGTAAGTGGCTCACTTCATATCGTCCTTAACTTTTAGGAAAACGCAATAGAACATCGGTTCTTTCTGAATGGAAATGCATTTTTCCCCTTTTTACTGACTGCATCAACTTCATTCATAAACTCTAAATCAAAATAATCAACGGTTAAGTAAACAGTCTGAATAATTTGAGTGCACTAATCGTGGATAGAGAATTTTATATTTTACACCTTAGGCGCATGGATACAGAGGAGTTGCTATTGAATAATGGATGGGACAGTGAAATCCTCCAAAACATTGAAGTGAAATTCTCCAAAAACCCTTGAGGTGTTCTGTCTTCACAAGTATACACTTTGTGTCAATCAATCTCAGGTTACCACAGCACAAACTTCTGAAGCGTAACTTTTCTCGATTCGCCTTTGATAGGCTCTACAAATGAAATTTAATGAAGTGAGTCTACAGACCGAGTCAATACTCGAGCTTAGGTACATGGAAAACCCGCCAAACGTGCCTTTCACTTCAGGGATATCACATTCTATGGCCTCGTGTGAGTCTAGGGAAGAGAGAAGATAAACAACTCAATGTATAATGCGTGTAATAACATTGAAACAAATTAATTTAATTGGGACCGTATCAATTAAAACAGTTTTTCTGTTCCTAAATACACCAGATGTGATATTCTGTCTCAGGTTCCCCAAAGTCCAACGTAATAGGTGATATTTGATTAAGGCAACGCAGTAGAAAGGCCTAATCACCACTCCTAATGAGAAACCTGCTTGAATCGCTCTTTTCCAGTGACATGGATATCTAATTACACAGGTAATTTGAATACCTTTGGCTACTTGGTAAATCTCTTTGAACAGAGAGCAATATTACAATGGCTCGATTACCGGTTACAGACGTTCCTCTTATTCTCCATATAAAATCATTCAACTTTTCATCGTTCAGGGAGTAACACAGTTAAGGTAGTTTTATTGAAGTATCATTTTACCAAGAAACCGATGAATTTGGTCCCATTTTAAAGAATAATATATCACCCTTCCATTGACACCAAACATTCATCCCCTTACAACATTACTTTCCGAGATATTTGCCATTGAATACCAGCCCTTTTACATGGGAAATGGTACGTATAAGCACTCCAGAGAGACCTCATATTAAAAATGAGGCATTTTCTACTCTTAGATCGCGTCAAAAAATCAACAGTATGTATTTTGTATGACTTCTCAACTATTTTTAAAAATTAACCATATTATCACCGCAGTAAATTCTTCGGGATCACAACAAACCTTCCGTTTTGATGGAGTTTCCAACATTCCGCGTGAAAAAAATGAGTCAAGTTAAGGACTTATTTAGATATTTTCATTTGATTAATTACAATTTCAGTCATGTAAAGCTATATTATTGCTCCATTAGTAATGCAATATTTAATTCGTGTGTCTCACAGCTGGTGAAATTAAAACGTATAATTCGAATGTGGTCTCTATTATGACTAGAGAACAATCAGGCTCTCACTACCTTAATTGGTCACTTTACCACTCCGTTATTGTATTTCCTCTAAGTATTGGGAGCAAGTTACTTCATTAAGATGAATGGGCGTGAAAATAATCTCGGAGTATTTTTCTAGGCACGTTATCAAAACATAATATCATGTATCATATCCAACATGCTTTCCACATTGTAACATAACGCTGGCCTCGCCATTTTTTCTTTTACCACCTCACCTTGGTTTATAATAACAATAAGGGACCCACCATATTGTGAATTTTGAGAATAAACAATAGACCTAAGGAGTAGAAGCGTCGGCAACAAAAGGGGATTGTAGAGCAAACCGTCGGAGTGTACGGTCGTGCAAAGACAGCACGCAAATAGCTTTGTAGATCAAACCCTCGCAGTGAACGGACGTGCAAAGAGAGAGCACGCAAGTTTTTGGTAGAGGGAAGTTCCAGAGTGTGGCATCGTGCGAGACATAGCCCACGTAGAAAAGGAGAATTGACAAAGGAGCTGGAATTAAGGAGAGGAACGGGAGATTTTACAACAGGACGAGACCCTAAAAGCTGAGGGCCCGCCAAGGACGAACACCACGCAGGCTGAGAGGATTTTCCAGACCACAGAGGGACAAACCAACCTGTGTCGTCGAATAATTGGGTTGTAACTATAAACTTTTATTTTCATATATGATACAAGAAGCCATAAGGCAAGAGGTTTTAATTGGCCAAGAATTAAGTTTGTGACTGGTATCCCTTTCTATCAAGTCATTGGATTTTGTGAAAAGTTTAAGTGATGAAGTGTGGCAAATAATTAGACAATATACTTAAAAGAAGGAATAATTATTCATATACCAAATTTGTGTTTAAATTAGAATATACAGTTGGTCATGACCTAAGGGTATAAGGAACTATTTTGATTATTTAAATTGTCTGTAAATTGAATATTTCATTTTGTCAAGTAAATTGCAACCGTATCTCTAAACCTGCAATGTTTCATGTATTTTATTTTCCGACGAGCAAGCTGGGGCAAAGTAATTAAAATATAAGGTACGAGAAGATATCGCAATCGTGGTTTCTTTCCAGGTAAAAGAATCGATAGTTTTTCGTGTTACATGTTTATCCACAACGTGTGGCATTTCGCGTATTAATTTGTAATAATACCTTTTACATTTTTGGCTCCCATAACGTGGGGCATAATACAAAGTAGAAAAACAACAAAGAAAATACTTGTTACAACATATCCAACATTATAAATATAAAATAAGGAAAACAGATTTTATAACGGAAAAGTTTAAAAATGTCGTTTTTCCCGTGATCGACAAAAGGCCACAAGACTGCGTTGAGACTTGGAACTAGGTTAGTTGACATGTTGTGTAGCCGATTAATTCATACGCTCCCCTAATTCATGTTTCTAAATCTACCGAGTAGTTGTAGCACCATGTTTTGCATGTCCCCTGCATGACTCTTGGTTCACGTTTACATTGGTGCGTTATAGACTATTTTAGTAGTTTCTTTAGCTATAGTAGCATGCCGATAGTGTGGTGCTTGTTGGTGAACATTAACTTTTTTCACTGTGGTTCATGTTGGTGGATAAGTCACCCTCTGCAAAACACCCTTGTGGTGGCTTGCAGGGAAGTAAGTAGATGTAGATATCTAGATTTAGGTAGAACATTCCCAGTGATAGAGCAACAGTTTACAAGAAAAACTGCAAAGTGATTTGAGAACTAGAATAAATATTACTGGGCTGAATATCAAGTTTAGCTCTGAATCATGAAAATCATAATGTAAAGTCACATACAAAAACATTTTGGAGATATGGAGAGAAAAATAATTAAGACTTTCAGCTGAAGTGAGATGATTTAAAATTCTGAATCACTTCAACTCCATCTTGGAGGAGAGGGGAAATCTAATTGAATCATATCATTTAATAACGCTTCTGTAGCTTTCAGTGGAGATGCAGGAATACTGAATTCAAGAATATACAATTAGGCTAAAAAATACTTATAGTTTTACACAATGGAGATGACTATTCGAGATGTGGATAAGAAATTAGATTCAATCTTTAACGTAAATTCAAAACTCGTTTATTTTCCGACGAATTTATCAGTTTCTTGCGCACTCCAAAATACTACGGTAGATCATATCATGAAAATAAAATAAGGGAAATTGATTGTAAACTGAAAGTTTTAAAACGTCGTTTTTTCACGCGACTGATAAGACACCATAATGGTTTCGTTTCGACTTCAAAGTAGGTTAGTTGGCATGTAGTGTAGCTGATCAACTGATGTGCTCCCTAATACATGATTCTAAATCTGTCGTGTAGTGCTAACCACCATGTTCTGCATGTTATCAACATGACTCTTGTATCACGTTTAAATAGTTGCATTGTCGATTGGTTTCGTAGTTCCTGCAGCATTTATTGCATGCACGTGGTGTAATGTACGCAGGTGAAAGTTAATTTCTACATAGAACATGATTAAAAAGAGAGAACTCTTAGTATTTTCCACACTTAAAACTTTTTATTCATGTCAGTAGAGCCATTCCACAAAGTTACGCCATCAACCATTAAGTTTATTCTACATAGAACATATAATTGCATGCTGGTGATATGTTAACTCCTGCCAAACACCCTTGAGGTGGCTTGCAGGATAATACGTAGGGGTACTTTGGAAGTCCCTGGGGTGATTCCGAATTAATAGAGAAGTAAAGAAAACATGGTCCTATGCATGATGCTGAGCAACAGATGTAGAAGCTTAAGGTCAGCAAGCGAATAGGGTGAAAAATGAAATGGTGAGAAATTGAAGAAAGTCAGAAAATCACGAAAGGACTTTTGAAGTGCACTTATAATTTTTAAAGTTGAGGAGTTAAAAAAGATGCCTATTAATTTTCAAGAATGAGAATTTTTAATTAGTAAGTCTGATAAAAATTTCAATATGAATTAAGAGCATGGTGGGCTAAACATTCCATTGCCTGACGAGGAGCTAGAATTATTGACATTTTCTTCAATTATTACGGCGTAGGATACTCCACCATCAAATATAGCAACAGTTCTAAAGTGCTGAGGCGAATGAGGCTAGGTAAAAGAGCAGGAATACCCTATTTTTAGTTTTCTCAGTGATTTACACTCATAACAAGTGCTTCAAATCATGTATCATCATTGGGAATCACAAATAAGAAGGAAAAAGGAAAGGAGTTAGTTGAGAAACTTGGGAGAAGCAATTGTATCGCCATAAGAAAGTGACACACTCAACCAACACATATCCACCACGTTCTCCACGTCTTCACATGAGCAGACCTCCTCAAAATAACCGCCACTGAAGAATGTATCCATCATCTGGGCGAGAGAAATTAAGAAAAAAAGAATCAAAAAGGGACGCATGATCTGGGCAATGTGTCCATTTCGCTCTACAAAACTACGTAGTCCATGGAAAGGCTCATTTTGCTCGTAACGACGGTGGTAATATCATTAATATATAAAAAGAATAATAAGAGACCAATGACACTTCCCTGGGGTACACCCGATGTTACTTTCACTGTATCTGGACTAATGCTGTTCAGATACAGTGAAACTGTTCGCAGTTGTCTAAAATATTTTCAGTCCAATACATTGTATGTTTATGTATTCCATCGGATTTCGGCCTGATGAGTAATTTCAAATGCGAAACTTTATCGAAAGCTTTTTTGAAATCTAAAAATATCGCGTCCTCCTGGACGAGCCTTTCTCCATCGGAAATAATATCGTAAAGAAAGAGGTCCAGCTAGGTTTCGCAGGACATGCATTTTCTGAATCCCTGCTACTTTTGAATTCACAAGTTATGATTAACTTAATACCCCATTATAAAACTAACGATTAGGTATGTGTTCTAATATTTTTCACGAGATAGACGAGGTGGAACAGATGTACAGTCACTAGGATATTCCTTACCACCGATCTTAAAGATAGGTGTAACGTTCGCGATTTTCCAATCGTAAGGGACACGATGTTTTCAAGAGATTTTTAAATGTAATTTTTAAGTACGGTACCATTTCTGACGCGATTTATTCATAAACTTGGGCGTAAATTACATTGGGACCGGGTGATTTCTTGGAGTTAACGGATTTCAGGTGATTTTCTATGCCGTGACTAGAAACATTTTTAACATTTTCAAATACAGTGCTATTTCTGTAGCTAATTCATTATAAACCCGGGTGGGAAAGACAAAATCTCGTAAAGCTATTTTTCTAGTAATATTTTTCAGTCTATACTGGTCGATGCCCCGTTTATTTTAGAGATATTGGTTGCGCGGACTTTAATAAACTCGCTGATCTCAGGAAATTGATTCGGCGTGAAAGCGGAATTGCGCTTAATGAAAACTTTCACAAACATTAATCTCCCTAACGTTAAATATCGCTCTACTTCACCTTTTCATTTCGATAAACGCACAATAAATCACTGACTTTTATTTCCATTTCATTAAAGTACATTTTATTGCCTCAATTTTCCGTATCCCAGCCGACTGAATTATTTAACCTTTAAGCGCGTTACGCGGAGTTTTGCCAATTAGCTCCGGAGAGCGCTGGACGTCATATAAACGGATACGAGGCAACCGCATGCTCCCTCTCTCCGAGTCGGACCACATCTGTTGAGACTAGCCATTCAAATGTTTTTTCATACCCTTCACGTCTTCGCCCACCTGTTATTTTTCACAGGGGATGGAATTTCTTTTGCATAAACACTTCGACCGCAGTGGACTGGAGTTGAATGGGTGGTCGTCGACACCAACGCAAAGTGAAGGGTTATAACTCACAAAGGATAATTATTCGCAAAGGCGGAAGTAGATTTACACGGAATACGTTTATACTTCCACTCATTATTACAAGTACAAAAGGCCCGGTTTTTACACCGCCCGGAAACTCAAGTTACCCAGCAGTATCTGTTATTTTCACGAAAACACATAAACTACTGCTTTTAAATCGATCTAAAAAGCGTAAATAAAGCAACAAAACGAAGAGAAATAGCAAGCTGTGATGAGCTGACGATTCATTACTCACAAAAGCGTAACCAGTCTCAAAGTAAATGGGGAATGACCATTGTTGACGAAAATCTGTGGTTAAGCGCGCCAACGCGCTTTGTTTGTAAACATTGGCTTGCCGTTGCTAGGGCTTATCCTCCTAGGCAATATGTTATCCCTCGGTAAATAGTTTGAATAAGTTATCGGGAATCTCAAGTTATCCAGTAGAATCTGTTATTTGCAGGAAAACACATAAGCCACTGCTTTTTTATCGATCGAAAAAGCGTAAAAAAGCACAAATTTCTCGATAACTAATTCAAACTATTTACCGAGCGATAACATATTGCCTAGGAAAACAAGTGGCTAGCAACGGCAAACCAATGTTTACAAACAAAGCGCGTTGGAGCGCTGAACCACAGATTTTCGTCAACAATGGTATTTCCCCATTTACTTCGAGACTGTTTACATATGCTTGCCTGAGTAATGAATCGTCAGCTCATCACAGCTTCCTATTTATCTTTCGGCCATTGAGGCGGATGAAGAGAACGCTTTCTAAAGTGGTAGAAGCTGTAACGTGGGCGTGAACTGTCCGCCATTTTTATTAACCCCGATTTTCATTTAGGGCTTTATGTAGTGCGAGCGAGATAGTTCCCTAATCATAATAGAGACCATAGTCGATATATTCGTTTTAATTTCACCAGCTGTGAGACACACGAATAAAATATTGCATTATTAATAGTGCGATAATATAGTTTTACAAGACAGAAATCTTAAGTTATCAAATGAAAATATCTAAATAAGTCTTTAACTTGACTCATTTTTTTCACGCGGTGCGTTTGAAATTCCATCGAAACGGAAGGTTTATTGTGATCCCGAAGAAATTTCTGCGGTGATAATATGGTTAATTTTCAAAAATAGTTAAGAAAACATACAAACTACATACTGTTGATTTTTTGAAGAGATCTAAGAGTAGAAAATGCCTCATTTTGAATATAAGGTCTCTCTGGATTGCATATACGTAATATTTCCCATGTAAAAGGACTGGTATTTTCTGGCAAACATCTCCGAAAGTAATGTGGTAAGGGATTGAATTTTTGGTGACATTGGAAGGGTGAGATATTTTTCTTTAAAATGAGACCACATTCATTGATTTCTAGGCAAAATGATATTTCGCTATTAAATGCACGGAATTCAAAATTTAATCAAAATTCGGGCGTGAATGCGCGATTTTTACTCGGCATGATACCTTCATAAGAACAAAGACACATTTGTGGCCTTCATAGACTTAGAAAAGGCGTTTGACAAGGTTCGTTGGGCACCAATGTTCCAAATGCTGAAAGAAGCAGGAATTAAATACAAGGACAGGAGAGTAATCTGGAACCTATATGAAGAGGAAAAGGCAGTGGTGCGCTGTGGAGACCATGTGCAGGAAGCAACTATAAGGCAAGGGGTAAGACAAGGATGCTCCCTATCACCGATTCTCTTCAATTACTACATACAGAGAGCTCTAGATGAGATGAGAGAAAAGGTAGGGGAGCTAGGTGGTGTCAAGATCCATGGAGAAAAACTGGATATGATGAGGTTCGCTGATGATATTGCACTACTGGCTGAGAACGAAAAGGATCTGAGCGAGGTACTTGAGGCAATGGAGGACATCCTAACAGCAGGATATAATATGAACATTAATGTAGATAAGACCAAAGTACTTAAGGTTAGCAAGTATGGGGGACAAGCTAAAGTGTATTTACGGGACAGGCGATTAGAGAACGTAGAGGAGTTTACCTACCTGGGAAGCAAAATAACAGCCGATGGAAGGAGCAAAAGAGACTTATTAAGTAGAATTCACCAGGCAAAGAAAGCGTTTTATCAAAAAGGGAAACTCCTAACATCCAGAAATATCTGCCTAGACCTAAGAAAACGCCTTCTTCAAACTTATGTGTGGAGCATATTTTTATATGGAAGTGAGACCTGGACGTTGGGCAAGGCAGAAGAGAGGAGGGTGGAAGCATTCCAGATGTGGTGTTTCAGAAGGATGTTAAAGATTCCCTGGGTGGACAAAATCAGTAACGAGGAGGTTCTCAAACGTGTGGGGGAGTCTCCTTGTCTGCTGAAACTACTGAAAAAGAGAAGAAATATCTGGATCGGGCACCAACTAAGGCACGAAACATTGCTGGCCACCATCTTAGAAGGCACTGTAGAGGGAGCCAACTGCCGGGGCAGGCCTAGGTCGGAGTTTATGGGCCAAATAATGAAGGAGTTAGGCTGCTCCACTTATGTGCAGTTGAAAAGAATGGCACAGGGCCGAAGAGTATGGAGAACTGCCGCCAACCAACCTTTGGGTTGATGACTTAAGAAGAAGAAGAAGATACCTTGATTTCAATGGTGGCTTTCTCGATCTAAACATTAAAAATTACGGGAACGCCATCATAAAGTATGGGGAGACTATAGTCAGTGATCAAAATCTCACAAGATGATGACCCTACAATCGCAGTCTTCACTCTCCACTACAGATGTCTCCTGGGATGTTAGTCTAATTCGAGATCTAAGAGTAGGAAATGCCTCATTTTAAATATAAGGTCTCTCTGGAGTGCATACACGTACCTTTTCCCATATAAAAGGGACGGTATTTTCTGACAAATATCTCGGAAAGCAACGTGCGGAGCCACCTTGAGAACGCTTCATTTGGTTGATTAAATAAGGAGGGACTCCATTCTTAGCGAAAGAGGGAGAGAGAGTCTCAGAGTGAGTGAGTCGGGGTTTATAAATAGATTTTCGCATTTGAATGACTGCTGTGGGTTGGGAGGAGAAAGAGGAGAATAGGAGGCAATTCCCATCGGCAGTCGGAGGGGAGTGGAGATTGATGGCGGATTTTGGGTTAGCAGCGGCACGCCATTGGGGTCGATCTGGGTGGGTCACGCCGGATTGGGCCACCGGAGACCGAACGGGGGAGGATTTTTTTTTTTTTTTAAGTTTTCAATTTTTTTTTAGAGAATAGCCGAGGAGAAGAGAGACGGAGATATAAAGAGAGGGATGGGGGCTAAAATATTGATTTGCTACCCAAGTGGGCGGGTGGATTTGAGGAGGAGGGTTGGGGCGAGAGAGGGAAAGAAAGGGGTGGAATTTTTGGTGGTGGTTCAGCCGAGATGGGATGGAGAGAGATCATGGGCTGAAATGAATATCAACCGTCCTTGCCAAATGAAAGGAAATTAAATTAAAGTCTACGAGGGATGTTGGGTGACGGAAAAGAAAGCGAAGAGCATGAATAATGAATGAATGAATAGTGGATGAAAAGGATGCACAAAATATTAGCTAGGTGTCGAAAAAAAACCACCAATGTCTCCCACGATTATGAACACTTCATTTAAAACCGCTTCAAAGGGGCATATATGGTTTCTCATCTTATTTTAGAGGGATTAGGTCGAGAGTCTCTAAAGACACGGAGGCTGCACGCTAGGCTTATTTTTTTTAGAAATTCAGAACACTGTTGTAACTTTATTAAATTTGAGATATAATTTTGAGTTTCTCAGCATTTTTTATGTGGATACAATCAGAGCTGCGCATTGACTTTGTCATACAATTTGCTAGTCGCAAATCTTCAGTTTCGTACTCCTCTTCTAGGGTTTAATAATGCTTATTATGGATACCAACCTGTAACTGTTATAATTTAAATGTTCAGCAATCTAACTTCCACCCGGGTAATGGAACAACAACAATGCGTGGCACCTGCTGACAGTGGCCCCTCTGGAGCCCCACACACAAAATACGTGGCACCCCCTGACAGTGGACCCTCTGGAGCCCCAAAAACAAATCCACCATCCCTCCTGGAGACTCCCGGCAACACCAATGCCTCGTCTATTAAGGCCGTTTTACACGGGGCATGCAATTGCGCAAGCTACTGTATGTGCAATCGTGAATTTCAAAATGCACCGTGTAAAGCGGCGAAATTCAATAACGCATGCACGAATGTGAGACGTCAGAATAGCCCCTGCTCTAATTCGGTGGTCGCATTCTTGCAATTTGTACGAATAGCACTCCATCTAGCGGTCGCAGAATTGACGACATCAAGTTCACGGGAATTTGACTGATGAAAAGGTTCGATAACCTGAGCGATGGGTGTTTACAGTAGGGAGTGTGAAGAAGTCATCTCTCATCTTTGTGTGGGAGGATATTTGCAGTTACTTATATTGTTATTTATTTAGATAGATATTTTATAGTTCGTTAAATTGTTCCCCTGTCATCCGTATCAAATTGCGGTAGGCATTCCTGTCTTCTACAGCTAGCTCCTGTTGGACCATATTAAGAATGCCCGTTGTAATTATAACGTAAATAAATATATATATAATATAAAGTAAAACGTTGTAATTATAGCCAAGGTCGTAAACAATATCGACATGGGGGGCCGTCGCTAGGGACGCCAATTGGATACAATAAACAGGTAACAATAAGTAACGGGGGACGCCGAGAGAGTGAATAGTGAAGAGTCGACAGAGATAAGTGGAGGTATAGTGGAGGAGTAAAGATTTAAAGGACGCGAAGTGGGGAAAAAGTTCGAAAGTCGGAGAATAAAAACGGCAGGGAGCGGATACAAAGCGGCATAGAGGCGACGAAAGAGAAACCAGGGATTTATAAAGAGGCCAGGGAGGAAACCCAAGATAGAAACCGTACGGCCCAGAATTCTAGAAATAAGGAAGACCGCGAAACCATACCCGCAGCCACATAGGAGAGACGAGAAGCCCCAGCGTCTGATAAGTCTAACTTTAAGGATAATGAAGCCAAGAAAAACAATAACCTCCATTTATAAAAATATTGCTGTCTAAAATAACGTAAATGTATAAAATTGGAGCATAAAAGAGTAACATTGTAAATTGGATCCAATACATTTTCAACAGCTCTAAATATTGATGTTGTTATAACCAAATCAATTATTTTCTTTAAAAGAAAGTATTATACTATTTAATTAATTGAGCAAAGTGTTTTTATTAATATGTTGTATAATGTTAACCATTAATCCCTTCAGCAAGGAGGTAAGATTTTAAGTGTTTGGGTAATTGCGAAGGTTGATCGAATTGGTTTCATTAGGAAAGAAAACGTGACCGGGTGAGGTTACACTCCTCTCGCTTACGGATCCACTCCTGCATCCAAAGTGCTCTTCTGGCTATTCTCCTACAGTTACGACTTTCTATGAGCTCTGCGTCCCCGATCATAATTCCCACTACTGCTAGCTCTGCAGCAATCAATGCAGCCTCCTCCTGATCCATTATTTTTCTCACAGAGAGAGAGTGACTCAATGTCAATATCACAGAATCCCACAATCACCACAACCTCATTTTTCACTGAATGTCAACAACGTCGCGTACAGAATATCGTATCTCTCCTGTTTGAACAAAACACTCGCTCTTAGCGTACTTATCAGACGACTGGAATTCACGAATGAATGCATGCTTACGACCACCGTGTAAAGCAGTCACGCATTCGTTTTCGCAATAATTATTGCACGGCAGATTGCGGAATTAATTCAGTGTTGAGTTGTGCAATTTCGTGCCCCGTGTAAAACGGCCTTTACACTGAATTGCAACTGCAGGTACGCCACCTTCCACACACACGCCTTCTCCCACTTCTTTTTCCTTACACGCAATTTCACCACCACACCCTTGTACATCTTGGCTCGACACATTCTCCCCCCTTTTCAAACAACCTCATCGTTGCCACCTCATTGTTAATACTCCCCACTTTCTCTCCCCCAACCACTCCATGCTCAAATCGCAACAATGCTTTTAGTTACAACCTTTCCTGCGGAGCCGCCAACAGACTGAACCACTCCAAGGGCTGCCAACCCAAAACCTTTTAGCCAAACTCGCCACGCAATAAACACGCAAACGACTGGCATTCGTGAAGGCACTGGATATGATACCGATTACACTGTGTTTCAGTGCGATACAGTGATTGTTATCATGACGCCTCACTACATATCTAGGTCTGACAGAAGCGATAAAATGAAGTAGATTTATTAATATAGACAGAATTTATAGAATAGAATAGAATAGAATAGATAGAATAGAAGACATTAATATAGATAGAATCAGTAATATAGATAGGTACAAAAACTCGTTCTTTCCGCGCACAATAAGTGACCACAGTAAAAACTGAGCTCCACTTAATACCCTCCCATTATACACGTCACCATTTCACCTCCCAAAACCTTGTCCCTTACATCTTCACACGGCTGGTGTCCTAACACCCCCTTCCACACGCCCTTGGGGCGGGTCGCAGGGTATTATGTATATTACACAGGAAAAGTCTTGTTACAACTTGATGAAATGCAAAATACGTATAACTCAAATTGTCTCGTAGTCTCATATAATCATACGATCTATATAATGAAGTCAAGGAGCGAACAGCTAGTGCGGCAGCTATTTTCGGATGCCTCAGAGATCCTCTCTGGAGTAATGCATGGAAAACATGCAGTAAAAAAGCAAAGTCAGAATTTCTAAAACATACATCTGACCCATCATGACTCACGGAATAAAACTAAGAGCAGAGAGCACAAGAACAATTGAACTTCTCAGAACCTTTGAAAGGAGACCACTGACACATTGGTTAGGAAAAACACTACGAAACAGAATTCTGAATGAAGAGTTCCGGAAAACTTACATTTTGGAAGGTATGGTAAGTTGAGACAGAAAGGAAAAACGCTTCTGAAGTGACAATGTAGAAAGATGATCTGACTCTATGATTCCCAAGATTGTATTACGCGGAATTCCAGAAGGTAACCGTCTGCCAAGAAGACTCGCTAAGAGATTAAGAGATAGTTGGACGTCTCCACCTAAGTGCCAGGTGCAGGATAATGCATTTCCAAAGAAACAGATCTAAGATGTATCAAAAGGAAAAGAAATAGAAGCATGAAACAAAGAAGATATAATTCCGAGGAATCCAACTGTAATGAAATTAAGAACTTCATTTGCGTTCTCAACGGATTGATTACATTAAAGACGACCAGTTTTGACTGTTACGCCATCTTCAGGTAAATTGTGTGCAGAGAATGGAAGTCTTTTTGGCAGCTGAAGGCTACTAAACTGCCGAAACCTGCCGTTTTGAGTCCAATAAATCTGTGGAGAACTGTCTGAAGAGTCGACTACTGAGAGTCTGAAGTTATTCTCCTCATTTAATTACATTTACTATATATATCAATAAGTCTACTTTCCCCATGTCTTCCCGATTTTCTCACGTGATGTTCCAGACATTACCAAATACCCATCATACACCGTATAGGAAATATTGCAGGAAATAATGAGTTCTCTTGTTACGCAACTTCTACATCTACGTACTACCCAGCGAGCCGCCGCATTGGCGTGAGTCCGGTAATGTTCGGACACCAGCCGCGTAACGGTGTAAGAGAAAAGGTTTTGGGAGGCGAGACTGTGACGGGTTTTAACAGGAGAGTATTCGGAGGATCTCAGTTTTTATTGCGGTCGCTTATTGTGCGCGGAAAGAACGAGAATCTGTACCTATCTGTTCGGCAGAGTATCTCCATTACTTTATCGCATCTGTCAGACCTAGAGATGTAGTGAGGCGTCATGATAATAGTCTCTGTGTCGCTCTGTAATACACCAGTTCTGAATTTCTCAAGCAACCTAAGCCTAGCGTGTAGCCTCCCGAGTCTCTAGGGGCTCCCACCTAAATCCCTTTAAAAGTTGTGAGACACTATACGTTCGCTCGCAGCAGTTTTTAACGAAGCGCGCAGCTTTCCTTAGTATTTTATTATTTTTTTTTCGTTAAATCTTTATGAACAGGGTCCCAAATGCTCGCGGATTATTCAAGGTGTGGCCTTACCAGAGCGAAGTAACATCTCTTTTTTACTTTTTCGTCCGAGGACCTTCCTATTACGCGATTAATAAAACCTAGCGTCTTCAATGCTGTGACAATATGTTTTGTATGTATGTTCCCCACGATACATCAGAAGTTAAGGTATTTATATATTTAACCGAGATATTTAACTGTATCTAAAGATTTTATATTTGCTCCACCCACAATGTAGACACGGCTTTGTGGGCACCATTAATTTTAAGACAGCCATAACTATCCTCGTACTGACATTTATAAGCATGGCTTGGAAAAGATATTTTTACGACGTAAAGACTTGATGGTAATTCTTGATTGCGACGAATCATAATCTGTGTTTAATAAAGCATTTACAATCATTTTTCCAAACGTTTAAGATAGTTTTAAGACTTAGAGAAAATAATTACGATATATACCTAAGACCTACAGTAGATATATAGGTAATATTTTACATTATGTTGGGGGTATATACATGAGGTCGATTCGTCAAGGAAGATATTAAAGTGAGAAAAGATTTCTATTGGGCATTCATATCGGTGGTGGCCTTGTGAGGTATGTAAAAAATAAAAGAATGTCGCAGCCGAAGTACGTCATTTGGATATTATATATTTGAATATTCCCATCGAATTAATCATTTCTCCAATGGAATACCCTAAGGGTATTTGCGGTAGACGAAGTAAATAAAGCCAGAAAGTGAAATGATCTTTAATGTCAAGGAGTTTGCCATTCATCGTATTCCACAGGTGCGTATTTATTGAATCTATAAGACCATAGTTTCACTAATATGGCCGCTTTACACACGGTATATTTGACTGCACAAATAAATTTACCGTATAACGCCCAAGAACATTAACGAAATTACGAGAATATGTTGTAGTCATTACTAAATATCTACCACGCACCGTTTAGGAAATAAAGTAAGGAATAACTAAATATCTTTCTCGGGCTTCGCACCGGATAATGTTTTCAAAATCCGCCCACGTTTCGGAAAACGACTTGTCTTCCATTTTCAGGTCTTCTTAATCATTTCAGGAATAACTAGTTTCTATGTTACTCAATTTATTCTCAGACAGCCTTTAACATCTTCATCCTGGAATTTATAAGCAAGGCTTTGAAAAAAATGTTTTCGACGGGAACATTTTATTTTTTTCAAAATGTCTTAAACATTTTAAAGAATTGGTACGGAGGCTTCCGCGGTTATTTAATGACCGTATTCTCTTCGGGTTTCTGCCGCGTCGTTCCATTTTCTGGGGGACAACAGTTTCGCCTGCCTTCCAGCTGGCTTCGTCAGGTCCTAAATGAAATGCAGATCATTTTCTTAACGGTATTTGTCAGGTGCGCGCTCATTGGCCGGATGGGAATTCGAAATCGATTGTTGGAAGAGCCGTTTTAACGTTTGAACGGCTCTTCCAACAATCGATTTCGGATTCCCATCCGGCCAATGAGCGCGCACCTGACAAATACCGTTAAGAAAATGATCTGCATTTCACTTAGGACCTGACGAAGCCAGCTGGAAGGCAGGCAAAACTGTTGTCCCCCAAAAACGGATCGACGCGGCAAAAACCCGAAGAGAATACGGTCATTATAAAAAATTGATTGCGTTTTTTCTAAACATTATAGTCCGTCATAATCAAGATTAATATTCAAGTCCTTCTAAGGCTGTCTGAAAATAAACTGAGTACCATTGAAACTAGTTATTTCTAACTTTATTTCATAAAATATGCGTGATAGATATTTAGAAATTTCAAGAACAATTTATCACGTGAGTGATTCCATTCATTTTCTTGGGCACGTTCTTACTCCCGTTCAGTCATTTCGAGGATCGTACAGTATTTGCCGCTTAACAAAATACAAAATTCCTCATGTAAAAATTCATGCATTCGTTCCTTCAATAAAATGCACCGTGTAAAGCAGCCTTTACACAAAATCCTTCAATTGTGAATAAGTATTCTTAGGTGGTACTCGTTTCCGAACATAGAAAACATGTAACATCCATTTTGCACGACTGCATCCATTGATATGAAGTGACACATTGCGACCATTCATTATTGGCCGATGATCGACGATAAAAACTGGACCAACAATATCAGTATTACCGTACAGAGATGGGCACCCGATTCGACCGGCTCAATTCCTGATGGTCTACATCAGCATACTATGGGCATCTGGCAGATGGTGTTAGGACGCCAGCCCTATAAAGATGTAGGGGATGAGGTTTTTTTTACCTGAAATGGAGACGTGTATAATGGAAGCTTACTTAGTGGAGCTCAGTTTTTACTGTGGTCGCTTATTGTGCGCGGAAAGAACGAGAATTTATACCTATCTGTTCTGCAATGGATCTCACTTATTTTATCGCTTCTGCCAGACCTGGAGATGTAGCGAGGCGTCATGATAATATTCTCTGCATCGCCCTGAAACACATCAGTTCTGAATTTCTCAAGCAAGCTTAGCCTAGCGTGTAGCCTCCGAGACTCTAGGGGCTCCCATCTTAATTTCTCTGAAAGTTGTGAGAGACTATATGTTCGCTCGTAGCAATTTTTAACGAAGCGTGCGGCTGTTCTTCGTATTTTATTAACTTTTTTGTTAAATCTTTATGACAAGGGTCCCAAATGCTCGCCGCATATTCGAGGTGTGGCCTAACCAGAGCGAAGTAGCATCTCTTTTTTACTTTTTCAACCGAAGACCTTCCCAATATGTGCTTAACATACGATGCCGCTTTGCGATGAAATCAGATTCGCTAACAAGGAAACACCGAGGGAAAATTGAAGTTTTCTTAATTCACCGCTTTAGACCGCCGCTTTTACTGTAAATTAGATCCCCAAATAAAACGTATTCACCCAGGGACACTTGATAATGACAAAAAGGAGCGGTTGAAACCCGAATTTCTCTCATCATGAAATCTACACAGGAGACCACCGCCTCTTCTATTTTTCTTTTAGTCCTTCGTTTATTCGGCACCTCTCGTTCGTTTGTAAACGGTTTGAAAAAAAAATAAGTTCGGGAGACCCTGAAAAGGGAAAGAAAAAGAGTTTCCCCACTTCTCCTTTTCCATCCTTCTAAGGGTATACACTCGACCCTTCCTTTCGTCCCTTTCGGAGAACCGGAGAGGCTAGGGTGGGTGGGCGGCGGGGGGGGGGGGGGGGGTAGGGCCCCTGATTTGGGTCGCCCGACACGAGCCAAGGAGGGGAGGAGAGAAACACGACGATTGCTCGAAAAAAATATATAAAAAAACAAAACAAAAGAAAGGGGGTGTCCGCTTCCCTCTTTCCCACCCGAGCATCGATCAAAAAAACGCGAGCCGAATGGGGAAAGAGATGGGAGTGGCCCGGTAGCCGCCTGTGGCTGGGCGTTGCGCGCGTTGCTAGGAAACTAGGGACTGTAAGGGTGCGCCCCGTGACGTCATGGAGCTCCACTCCAGGTGACGTCATAACTTGCCTCTCGACTCCAACAACAAAGGCCTCCTCTCCTGTTTTCGTCACTTCTAACCGAAGGGATATCATCTTATCTATAAAAATTGAATGCGTGATTGTGCGGACAGTTGTAACTACCAAACCGCTGCACGAAATGACGTAAAACTTTGTAACTAGATACATCTGGCGATAGAACTGGCGCTTTGCATGTGTGGTACGCGGGTTTTAATGTAATATCGGTGTTCTACCGTATCATTCATAGATGCCTGGTGTGGAAGCACCCCCTGCCACACACCCTTTGGGTGACTTGCAGGGTATAACGTAGATGTAGATGTAGATATTATCATATGATATTTACACCTCGAATACGCCGCGAGCATTTGGGACCATGATCATAAAGATTTAACCAAAAAAATTAACAAAGTACAAATAAAAGCAGCACGCTTCGTCAAAAACTGCTACGAACGAACATATAGTGTTACACAACAGTTAGAGGGATTAAGGTGGGAGCCCCTAGAGACTCGGAGGCTACACGCTAGGCCTAGACTGCTTGATAAATTCAGAACTGATGTTTTCAGAGCGACACAGAGAGTATTATCATGACGCCTCGCCATATTTCTAGGTCTGACAAATGCGATCAAATAAGAGAGATACTCTGCCGAACAGATTGGTACAAAAACTAGTTCTTTCCGCGCAAAATAAGCGACCACAATAGAAACTGAGCTTCTCCAAATGCACTCTCATCGGACATGTCGCCATTTCACCTCCAAAACTTTTACATCCTTACACGGCTGATGACCTACCACCCCCTGCCACACGCCCAAGCGTCGGCTCGTGGGGTAGTATGTAGATGTGGATGTAGATTTTGTCAATCGGAAGGTTTATGGCTACTTATTGTTTACCTACTGGGGTCACCAGTTCAACTCCAGACGAGTAAAAGCGTTCGCACGAGAAAAACATGTGAAGTTCGTTTTTCTGGCATGCAGACCATTTTCCTTTTTTCATATTTAAATTAGAAATAACGGTAAAAAAAGTGGGCGAAAGGGATGCAACAAAAACCATTGGATAGAAAAATAAATGAACATACTCATTTTTGGAATTGATTTATGTTTTCAAACTGATTTACTTCAAATTTTGAAGAAAAAAAAACGATCATAAAATTGCTGTAAATTCAGCGTTTTTGGTACGCTGTCCCCTTGACGACCAATAGCAATTGTTGAAGCCGAACCTCATGAGGATATGTGGTGAATATAGGCCCAGAACGTATTAATTAATACAGAAGAATTCATAGAATCTATAATTAATTCATTGTGCGCTATATATATCGATATATTTAGATTGCTATCGATAGTACAAAATAAGTTTAATGTTTTTCACACGCTTTGAATTTCAACGGATACCTTCTGCTAGCGTCATGATATTTTTAAAAATCCTATGGTTTGGTGTGCGGATGTGGGCCATAGTTATTGAGGTGAAAGGTGAGGGCACAACGTCATCAAACTGAAGCCTAGCAACCGATATAACAACCATATTGTATAACCCTCCTCTCTCTCATTACTTTCCTGTGGGTAGAACGACGTCATGGACGAATTGGGGGATGTTAAGCAAAAATATCAACCATACGTTTGAAATTTATGGCCAGTAACTCTTGAAACTTATAATGGCTGCTTATTGATATGGATTCTATTCAATATTACAACATCTTTCATCAGGGATACGGATGATTGCCACTTTAAATAAATAAACAAAACATGCATGGAGAATTGTGTGAAACTCAACAGTAGGAAAAGATCATTCGCCTGGACTGGGAATCGCGCCCAGATCCCTCGATTTCGCAGGTTACCTGTGAGGACAGCTCGCTCTTTTTAAGCCCCCCATGAGATCCACAGAGGAAGAGGACACCTGGGTGGCTTAATTGGTCACAGCACTCGGCGAGAAATCGAGGGATCTGGGTTCGATTCCCAGTCCAGGCGAATGATTTTTTCCGCTGTGAATTTCACACAATTGTGTGATCACTAGCGGTTGACTCCGTTGAAAGTAATTGCGCGGCGAGAAGTTCCGTTGTTCTTGGAAAATACTTATGGAGAATCCATAATGAAGAAGCAAGAGCATGCACAGCCATTCCGCCCCCTTTCCCAATACGTTTTCAATTCGTAAAAAAAAACCCAATTGGGTAGATCTTAGAGCTATATGGAGAGCGCAATTCGTCATCCAACTGCAGCCAGACAACCGGAATAACAGCCATATTGCTTAAACCCTGCTCCCTCCTTAGTGAGTGATTTTTCGGCGACTGTACGCTCGGATGATAACGCAAATAGTTCAGCCTTTCCTCACAGCCATTGGTCAGCGCTGTCTGTGCCTGCGCACATAAGCCCGAGCGCGTTAATAAAGAGTCACGTGGTGCAATCATGAAAAATTCGAGAATTGGTTTATTTGAACCATTTATGAAGTTCTCATGAAGACATAAACGATACAAGTTCTTTTGTAAACATTTATTTTTTCGATTTACACTCAATTGTCTACTGGTACCGATACGTAGATGACATCATAGTTCTTTGGAAAGGCACTGAGAGGCAACTAGATAATTTCACCAATTTTTTAAATAGCCTCCACCCAAAAATTTCATTCTCATGCGAAAAAGACTCCAACCGGACCATTAACTTTCTTGACCTCTGTATTTCCATCACCGATGACCAGCACCATTTTTCCATCTACCGAAAACCGACCTACACTGATCATATCATTCCGGCAGATTCCAGGCATTTTCACGCCCAAAAGCTGATGGCCTACCACTCCCTTATTCATCGCCTATTCAATGTCCCTCTCAGTCACCTCGAGTTCAACAAAGAAGTCCGAATTATCAAACAAATAGTGCAAAGCAATGGATACCCATCTCACCTTATAGATAAACTAGTGGTTAAAAAGTCCAAAAAAGCGGCCATAAATCTAATATTCTCCGGTGATCTTTCTTCCAAAACAGTTCAAAAATGGTGTTCTCTGAGATATTTAGGTCCGATCAGTGAAAAGATCGCCTAAGTTTTCCCACGAGAAAAATATCGTGTGTCATTTAGAACCCCAAGAAACTTAAAAACCCTATTTGACAAAAGCAAAGACCCGTTCAATCTTAAGAAGAGAAGTGGCATGTATGCATTAAAGTGTGGTGACTGCCAAGGTGTATATGTGGGGCAAACTGCCCGTAACTTTAATGTAAGAGTCAAAGAGCACCAATCAGCCTATTTTAATAATTGTGAACTCAAGAGCAATTTTTCCAAACACCTTTTAAACCATGACCACCACAGTGATTTTAATCTTGACATTTTATGTTTTGCAAACCACAGACGTGTGCTTGACTCACTTGAGCAGCTCGAAATTTTAAAGACATTACACGACCCTGATTCGAAGATTTTAAATGAGTATTTGTACCCGTCCTCATCTCCCATCCTCACAGCCGCCTCCCGAATTTCCCTCTCCCCTCCCCCGCTAAACTCCCCGCCAATCACTGTTCCTGACCAACCCGCATCCACACCACCCTAATCACTCACAACCCTCCCCCCCTCCTTCCAAGCTATATATAAGACTTTGAAAATCCTAAAAAGCACCTGAAGATGACGCTCAAGCGTCGAAACCCGGGTCGTGTGTGTGTGTTTTATAGGTTGTGGTTTTTGTAAAAGTTACCATTAAATCATCTCTCATGAAGCCACCCAATAAAGTTTTTCTAGCGATAATATTGTTGGTGGATTTTAATTATGCGATCAGAGGAGCAATAAACAACATATCAGATGCTTAAGATATACGTCCGGGTGGTTAAAAACCCACCAAAATCTCCAACCCTTCGTTGTTGTACCATCAAACCATCGCGATCACGTGACTACTCAGTCACGTGATCGCGATTGTCTCGAGTGGTTCAAACACAACGCCCCCACGGCTGTCAACGACTATTCTAACGATCAGTGACAAACTACATCAAAATAGAGTAGGTAAGAGTGTACGCAATCCATCGGGAAAGCCCAATTCAACGTTACGAACAAGAACTCGTTCACGACAACTTAACTCCGCATAACTGGATTTGTTTTCGATCCGAAATCAAGGCAGCCGTCTTACTACGATTAGAAATCAAGGCGATCTTACGGTCAAATCTTACGGTCGATCGATTAGACCAATCGATAGCGTAGGTTTCGATAGTTGTCGTCACCTCCCTAGAAATAGCCCAGCTAAGGAGTATATCGATGGTTAATAGTATGTTATCTTATAGAAGAGTAAAAATGGAGGTTTGCTGTATATTATAGGATTATTTTTTAACTAACTTGATCAACATCTTCTTACACATTTTTGCATTAACGCACCCGCAGGGTATTTCACGACAACACCACGTTTTCAGTATGGCTACTCGAAGAGATATCGAGTGTAGCAATCGATTACTGCCCTACTATCGATAGCAAGGCAGGCTTCACCGTTGGCTGGAATTAAGATGAAATTGAGCTGAGCTTAACTCCAGACTGTGCCAAGTCAAATTGCGCCGCTATAAGTCTGTGTCTGATAGGTGCCATCCTCAAGGGCTCTCTCTCCGGCGTTGCGCGCAGTTAAGTCTCGTTACGCTGAGTTAAGTTTTTTTCCGACGGGGCCTCAGGGACAGAAGAGAACCAAGACTAAAATTTGAATGGCATATTGAACATTTCGAAGTTGGCAATGGCGATTTGCAACCTTGGAACTAGAGGGGTCAAACGCGGTCCGAGGCTGCGGCCGTTGCCAATGAATGGACCGCAGGAGACGGGTCTAGTGGTTTCCCTTCGAGTCGACGCGCAGAACATCCTTCGAACGATTCCCGATGATTAACAGAAAGAATGCGACTGTTTGGTGGCTCAAAGGGGATTCCAGGTTTGGCGAAAAATGCGTCCAGCAAGTTTACTGCAGGGATATTCCACGCAAACTCAACCGAGGCCATGGCTCGTCCAATGCCGATTTTCACGATAAGGGTTTAAGCTATTGTAAAATGTTAATATTGCTCTTTTCAGGTATTCTCGTCGCGTGTTTGGTTTTTTTGACAACAGTTTCTCCCCTCTTCCTGGGGGCGTCTTCAGGTCCGTTGGACATTTTGTAATTGTTATTATTTATTTCCCATTGTTATGTATTTCGTTGCCAGCTTATCTAGGACCATAGGGTGTCTTCATTGCCCGCTCCTGGACGTTGTTATGTATTTGGTTGCTAGTTTATCTAGGACCAATTGCAGTTTTAAGCTGATTCGGGAAGACGCCTGTTTGTATACTTAAATTTACAATATATGCAAATATAGGCGAAACTTCTTCTCGAACCTCTCTTACTAGAAAAGCTGATAAATCATCAATCCCTTTCGATCTCTTTGGTTGTAGACATTTTATAAAGCTGACTTCTTTTTCGTCGGTAGGAGAAAGAAACAAAGACTCTTTAACATAAAAATTGGGAAACCAATCTTTCGTATCAACGAATTCATCTATATCGTTCGTCGAATTTTTATGAAATTCACTTAGTCCACCGAAAAACGTATTAAATTCATTAGCAATATTCTGTATTTGAATTAAGTCAGACCCATCACTTGACCTAATTTTTTCGATACTGCCACCTTTTTGTTTTCCTCCAGTGATGGTATCTAAAATGCGCCACTTTTTAGCTGTATTGGTAGCATTATCACTGAATTGGCGCAAGTAATAATCTTCTTTGCATTTTTTATATCATTATCTAGCCTCTTTTGGTAGGATTTATAATATCGCGCCAATTTTTCATTGTTCGGCTGTTTTCGCATTTTTTTATACAACGAATTTCGCCGACTAATTTTGATAGCCAAGGCTCTAGTCATCCATGGCTTATGTAAGCGGTGTTTTTGGCTAGTCTTCTCAAGGTAACTTGCTTGATTAACGTAGGATTTCAACCTATCAATGAAAAACCCGTATGCTGCATTTACATTAACCTCGGAGTAGACATCTTTCCAATCACATGACAAAATAAGTTCTTTCAAAAGACAGAAATCAACTTTATATACAGGTTTTTCTGGCCATTTTGGAGTTTTCACACCTATAAGTGATTTAACTATACATAAAATCATGTGATGGTCGGTCAAACCTAAATCAATCGATTTTCCCATATAGATAAAATTGTCTCTACTTCTACCGAAAATGTGGTCAATGCATGTCCTGCTGTTCTTCGAAATTCTAGTAGGAGTGTGTATGAGTTGTTCTAACCCTTGACTCGCCATAATAATTTTGTACTCATAGGCAACATCATTATCTTGTAAGACGCAAAGATTGATATCTCCTATTAACATTAAATTCCTTTCTCGCGAGCAATTAAGGACGTTTTCCAATTCACTCAAAAATAGTTCAGTGGGTAAGAAGTTGTATCTATACGCTCCAATCACCGAGATTGATAAAGAGGAGGTAAGGTTTATTGTAATCTTGATCATGTCAGCGGATTTTAAATCATAAATTTGATCAGTAGAACACGAATACATTTCATTGACATAAATTATTACGCTTCCAGCTCTTTTCACATTGTTACATTTTGCAAAAACATTATAATTCATAATTTGATAAGCCGTAACCTCAAAATCACATATCCAAATTTCAGATAAAACAATTACTTGAGGTTTTACTAACATGTTATTTAAGTATAACACAAATTTATCAAAATTTGATCTCAAACTTCTTATGTTTTGATGCAAGATATTAAACTCACTACGATTTAACTTCAGTTCGTTACCATTAGCCATTGTTAGAGGTAGATTTGGAGTTTATTTTATATTGGTAATATCATTCAAATGCCTTAAAACAATTACCGGCTCTTTTTCAGCTTTTCTCATCAGTATTTTCCCTCCGCGTATCCACAAGTATGCGTAATTCTTCGTCCTCCTTGCCTCCCGAGCCGCGTTGAGAACTTTCCTCCTTCCAGGTGTCAAGGCCTCGCTGATGTAAACAGGGTTGTCCGAGGGTTGAACTCCTTCGAGGGACAGATGCCGTGTTGAGAAATTTCTCTTCACTCGACGTTTGGTCAAAAAGTCAATATTTACGGCAGACGGCAGTTCAATTTACATTTGAACTGCCGTCTTTCATCACTAGGTGGCGCCACAATCGACAAATTTTTGTTTACGGAATTCTAGGCAACAGTTTTTGGCGACGAGTCAACAATCCATAACATATATTCATGGTTGCTCCATTGTGCCATGGCTGCAAGCCAAATATTAAAGCTTATGCTGACAAAGTACATTCCTGTGTCCTTGCTGTTCGAAAAAATTAAGTTTGACCATGTCTTATAATTGATTTATGATATATTAGGGCCCTAAACATGGATCCAAATTCAAAAATTAGAATAAATTGAAGTCATCTAGGAGCCCAGAGCATATGTCGAGGAAGTCAAGCGTTAATTAAAACAACACAGATTAATGTCTTCTAATTACGAAAATGTCATAATATTTAAAATATGACCGCTAGATCGTCATTTATTGGAGATACAGTTCGGAGCTGCAGCTGCAGATTTGAGCCAATTTGTGGTACTTGAAAGGTCATAACTATCCGATTACTCTATCCAATCTAAGGGAGAAATAAAGGTTAAATCTTTTGCGAAAGTTTGATGTAGACTATTTTTTTCCGGACGTTCAAAATATTTTGCTAGAGCCAAACTATTATGGTAGAAACGATCACAGGAATAAGATTAGGGAAATATACTGCAGAACCGATAGATTTTTAAAAAATAATTTTATTCCACGTACAATAAGGGATCATAATAGATGCGATAGATCAATTCCAGGACACTGACTAGGTTAAATAGAATTTTTAAGTAGTGTTCAGTATCTTACCATGAATTGTAGATAATAACTTCGCATGCAATCTCCGGCATGATAAACTCCTGCATGTTTTAGTACCTTGTAGTGCTATTTATTTATTTGTCGCATTAATAATACTAACCAGTAGTTGTATCTTGAGGATTTTGCTGCGTGGTAGCATGTTCCTCTACGTATCACTCTCCTGGTTTGTGGTCTGACTGCGTACAGTTGACCTGACTGCTTTTGGCCTACGTCTGGCATTCGGGGAAACGTGCGCGGTTCTGATTTGAACTGGGATGAGTGCTGCATGCCCGATGTGGAATCACCCCGTTCCACACACCCTAGTGGTGGCTTGCACGGTATTTCGTAGATGTAGATGTAGATAACATTAGTAATTACAGAAGGCTGATATTTGTCAAATCGACATTCCTCATTGTATTCTTCCTATGTGCCAAAAATTGTGAAAATCGGAGATGGTCAAGCCACTAGTACATAGCCATTTGGTTGAGTCTGCGTGGAATCGCCCATTAGCAGACAATTACTCAGGGGATGCCAGAATAACGGACAAGCATTACCAGAATTTTAGGCAGACATCGATCACGTGACACAAATGGCTTATCCTTTGGCGCTAAATCTATTCCATCCAACGATTGCCAGTGCATTCATCGGAGGGAGGAGTAAATGACCAGGCATTGCAGCAAGCGTCAAGAATAACATCCCCCCTACCCCCCAATGGCATTTCGTACTGCAATTGCACGCACATTAGGAGTTCCAAACTGCAACAATAAACACGATTTCCGGCCCCGGTGGCGGCGGGGTAAAGTGTTTGTAAACATTGGCTTGCCGTTGCTAGGGCTTATCCTCCTAGGCAATATGTTATCACTCGGTAAATAGTTTGAATAAGTTATCGGGAAGCTCAAGCTATCGGCCCCGGTGGCGGCGGGGTAAAGTCCTCGCCTGCTAATCCGAGGGTCGCGGGTTCGAGTCCCGCCTGGGTAGAATATTATCTGTCCAGGACGTGGGTGTCTGTGCCTCGTCCGTTGTTACTGTTGTTCGCCCGACGTAAAATGGCCTAATGTGCTGTATTCGGGGCAGTGAAAATAAATAAATAAGTAAATAAATGAATAATTCACGTGACACTTCGAAGAATGGTGGAGGGGAGTAACTAGACGAGGAAAAATACAGACTCGTTCCAAAACTTCTACATGAAAAGGGCAGATCATTAGGAAAGACAGTGTGTGGGGTAAATGACCTTTAGTGGATAGTATTGGCCACAACAACATCTTCCCAGCGAACAGAGCAGCATAAACTAGGATTTTTCGAGGTATGATACGAAGGTCATCGGATGGAAAAGTCAAAGAGAGATGCTTCTCCGCTTTGGTTAGGCCACGCCTCGAATGCGCCGCGAGCATTTGGGGCCCTGGTCATAAAGATTTAACATAAAAAATTAATCAACTACAAGGGATGCTAAACGATTCGTAAAAACTGCTACGAGCAAACAAGTAATGTTTCACAGCCTATAGAGGGATTAAGGTGGGAGTACAGACTCGGAGGCTACACGCTAGGCTTAGGCTACTTGAGACATTCAGGACTAGTGTGTTTTAGAGCGAAACAAAATATTATTACGACGCCACATAACATCACTCGGTACTTCAGATGCGTTAAAACTGGAGGTATATATGTCGTCCAACAGATAGATACAATCATTCGTTCTTTCCAAGAACCATTAGTGACCATAATAAAACCAGAGTTCCACTTAAAACACACATGTAATACACTTCGCCATGTCACCTCCAAAAACCTCAGTCGTATCACCTTTATACGGCTGGTGTCCAAACACCCTCTACCACGTGCCTGTATGGCGGCTCGCAGGGGTAGTACGTACATTTTGATGTAGATCGGTCGTACCAACTCCCACATTTCATTGAAATGAATCCAAGCAACAAAATTATATAGCAAACAACAATTTATTATGACACGCAAAATAATGCCGATGATTTTGTAACACTAATGGCCAGTTGCAGGAACGTAACATATGAACTCCATAAAGTTATGTGATCCATAAGCCATGACAACCATTCAATAAGTGTTGCACAAGCATTCAATAAATTCATTGGTCTCATAACTTATGGCATGGAGTTATGAGTTCCATAAGTAGCCAAGATGGCGGATGCGTAATGAACCGCTTGGAGTCTTAATTACTTGATTAAAGAGTTGTTTTGAGACAAGTGACCAGTTTGTTTACTCTTACTGACTAATTATAATGTGCATTATCAATTATTCATAGGCTAAACTTTCGTAAATTTTATCCGGCGGTGGAAGATTAGATCAAATATTCGAGGCTAGTAACTATTGGTAAATAAGTTAAGTAACTAATAGATGTATTCATGCAACCCGAATATATTTATGAGTTCTATAACTTTATGGATCTCATAACTATTGATTCCATAACTAAATTTTCTTGCAACCGGCCATAAGTCTTCATCTACATGTTACATTACGATCCAAGGCACAGATGTATTGCAACACCTAACTTTTAACGATGTAAAGGCTTTGGGAGGTGAAATGGTGACGTGAATTATGGAAGTGTATTGACTATTGAGTGGAGCTCATTTTTTATTGCGGCAGTTTTTTGTGCGCCGAAAGAACGAGTTTTTTTACCTATCTGTTCGGCAATGTATCTCTCTTATTTTATGGCTTCTGTCAGACCTAGAGATGTAGAGAGGCATCATGATAAAAAATCTTTTTTTCTCTCTGAAACACATCAGTTCTGAATTTCTCGAGCAAGCTAAGCCTAGCCCTTAGCCTATAAGTCCTCTAGCGGATCCAAATCCACTCCCTTTACAAGCTGAGAAACAGTAGATGTCCGCTCGTAGCACTTGTCAGCGAAGCGTGCAGCTTTCCTTTGTGTTTTATTATTTCCTTGGTTGAATCTTTCTTTCAAAGGTCCAAAATACTCACGGTGTACTCGAAGTGTGGCCTAACCAGAGTGGAGAAGGGCCTCTCTATTTTACTTTTATAAATCCTAGGACGTTCCTATCATTCGCTTGATAAATCCTAGTTTCTTGAATGCTGTGCCGCATATGTTTCACTACTGAACAGTAATGATAATGATGATGATCTCTGAGAATACTGAACAAAGATATTTGTCGCTGAAATTTTGGCAAGCCTGGAAAAGTCAGGGCGGGCTGCAGATAAGATTTCGAAGCCTAAAGAGAGACAGTGAAGAAATTAGTGAAAAATGAAACAGAGATATTAATTTGCATCATTTCTCCCATGCAAGAATATTAATTTTAAATCGAACTCCGAGCAATGTTATGCCTGTATTCCTGTATGAATAGTGTCATCTTTTGTTATAGTTTTATGACATGTAAATAATAGAATTTAATAAGTAATGTTGTAATATTATGGTATTTATTACAGATAAGTAATAGGATCCACACAAATTTGGTGTTTTTTGTTAATCAAGTAGTAGAACAATTATGTTTCACTATTCTTCGATAAAAAAACTAAATTATGAGGTTATTCATCTTTTTAATTAATATACAGAGTCCCTAAACATATTATTATTATTTGGCACAAAAGTTTAATAATTCAATAAATAAATAAAAGTTTAATAAATTCAATAGGAGTTTAATAATTAAAAGTTTAGGAAAAAATAATTCAATTTCATCAAAATTCTGCAATTAAATCCAATTTAGGCGTAACGAATATTTATTTTGCGAAAACTTCTTTCATATCGCTGATATAAATTGATTTTTTTCCGAAATCAGAAAAAAAGGCAATTTAGCCAGGATTCGTAAAAGGCTTCTCTTTTTAACTCAAATGAGGAATATATATTTATCAGATGGGAATTTTGAAAATTCAAATGAAACAGTTGAAACTTTGTAAACTGATTGAAACTCGTCCCAAGTAATCGAATAATAAAACAGATCTCGAGTGGGTACCTACGCAGTTAGGATGTCCCGCAGCGCCACTGATTAGCAATCGCTCCAAAATTCATTTGAATTAGTATTTTCAAGTTGGACCACCGTTTCACGAGAAGTGGCAGCTTATGATGGAGAACTAAAAAAATTGCCTTCAGCGTATGGTTCCAAAAGCTGCATATTCGAACAAGAGTAATGCCCGTATTCATAGTCGTATTCCTAGGGTTTACCTGAGTATCCCCTTGCCAGGTAACACCTGAGGGTCCCCTACGATGAGTGATTCAAAAACCTTACCTAAGTATCCCCCAGCCAGGGGACGACTGGGTAAGAGATTTGGCAACAATCTCGCGGAAAAAAAAACATATGAACGGTTATCGATGCTTTCGATGCTCATTTTTCACCGTAACTAAGCGCGCTATAAACAATAAAATGCTATACTGTTTCATGATATTGATGGAAAATGATAGAAGGAATATGAGAGAATGTTTATAATATAGTATAAATATTTAAGTAAATTGAATAATGAGGAATACGAGGGTGATTCAATAGTACCCGAGTTTGTAAACAGCAGACGTTACTATGGAAAGTTGTTGATATTATCGTGTACTACCTTTGTATAGCAGTATCAATTAGACCCACGTGGGGGCAGCAGCATTCCTGCGTTAGGGGAGCTTTGGGTAAGCTTCAGGCCTCACCAAGGAAATCGACGGCCTGGGGGAGAGTTATGGGACAGCATTCCCCAAGGTAACGACTGTGAATACCATTTCTGAGCCACGGGGTTACCCTACACCTGGGGGACGCCCAGGTAAAGACTATGAATACGGCCCTAAGGTTCACGGAAACGATGGGGGTACTGCGATGTGGAAGGCAACAGGGTAACCACCTCATTAATAATTCCTAGAAGATGCAGCCCAGCACTCTATACACGACATTCTTTCCGGTCCCTTGGCACCTGTGTTTGTCTCTGTCTCGTCAGTTAACTCGTCGCAATTGAAGGAAAGAATTAGTGAAAAATATCCGCCTTTTAGCACAATTTCCACGATATTTAAAGTAGTTACATTGCTTTACGATAAATATTTACATATTTGTTAACCATTAACGGCCTTCATAAAGACCCTCGAACGATCGGAGCTCTGTCTTCCCCAAAAAGTATCCTCGGATTTTAAATTCAGAAAAATATTCGGCCAATACACACCTACCCGCCTTTAGAGTCTCTTTCGGGACAGAGCAGTACTGCAATTGGCTGTAGTACTCTCCGTAAAGGATCAGTTGAATATTCTGGAAACAGGTTTTTTTAAATACGGTGGTTACTATTGCACATGATTTCGATCAGTTATCATAACTTGTTCCAGAATCATTTCGACCGAAAAAATCAATTACCACAAAGGACCTCAACCCCATGCACAAAAGTAATTGTTAACAGCCTTGGTCTTAACGCCCCCGGCTACGTCGGCGTTACATTGTCACGGGCGAATTTAAGGTAGTCCGAGCGAGATAGTTCCCTAGATATAATAGAGACCATGTTCGAACTATACGTTTTAATTTCACCAGCTGTAGGGCACATTAATTAAATACTGCATTATTAATGGTGCAATATTATAATTTTATGTGACATAAATGTTAAGTAATTGAATGAAAATATCTAAAAAGTCTTTCACTTGACTCATTATTTTCGCGCGGTGCGTTTAAAAACTATTTCTAAACGGAAAATTTTTAAAACGATGGTTTCAAACCCTTTTTCGGTGGAATTCCCTGAAACCCTGTTATCGAAAAAATTTTTTGTGATCCCGAAAAACTTACGATGCCGTGACAATACGATTGATTTTCAAAAAATAGTTGAGAAAACATGCAAACTACACGCTGTTAGTTTTTTTACGATATCCAAGTGTTAAAATTTCCTCATTTTGTAAATAACGCCTCTCTGTAATGCATGCATGTACCATTTCCCATGTAAAAGGGCTGGTTTTTTTTGGCAAATATCTCCGAAAGTAATGTGGTAAGGGGTTGAACTTTTGGTGTCATTAGAAGGGTGAGATATGTCTCTTTAAAATGAGACCAAATTCATTGATTTCTAGGTAAAATGATATTCAGTTCAAACTACCTTAAGTATTACCCACGGACAAAAAAAAGTACATGTTAATTTTTTCAGTTTCACAGTTTCCCCAGTTTCAGAAAAAAAAAGTTGGATCAGCATCCTTAACATCCTTCGCGCTATGTCTCCAAGTGGGTGCATCTGAACTAATTATAACTTAGCAATGATACATCCTGGTTGGTAAAGAGCTTTAATAGAAAAAAATAACAGTTTGTTGCTATAGGGCACATAGTATGATGCTTGACAGAGAATAAGGCAAAAAATGATAAAGAAGCTTGGGATCTAGAAAACTCGTACAGAGCCGAAAAAGGAAATTATTTGATCAAAGCCGTTATTGACTGCAAGATAAGACAAGATACGTGGAGGAGATGAAAGCCTTTTGAAAGACAACGAGAGGAAGAAAAAAGGCGCGTAGGTACTTAATTACTCCCTATTAATCCACACTCCAAAAAGGGAGTGGTGGACAAAAGGGAGAGACAAGGATCCCCACAATGGAGCCCAGGTGTGGTTCACCGATGGCTCCAAAAAGGAAGGTAGAGCAGGGGCTGGGATCTACTGCCAGCGCCCAGCTAAGAGGATCACCATCTCACTTGGAAAACACACAACAGTCTTTCACGCGTAGGTGTTTGCCTTACTAATGTGCGCACACATTATCAAGGAGTCAGGTCTCAAGGGTAGACCAATTCACATATGCACCGATAGCCAAGCGGCCTTAAAGGCCCTAGCATCACAAATGTGCAACTCTAAACTCCTTCATGAATGCCGTGAAGTGCTCAACTCGCTACATATTCTTGGCAAAGTCGAACTCTTCTGGGTCCCCGGACATGAGGGTATCACCGGAAATGAAATTGCGGATCAACTCGCAAAAGAAGGCTCAAACCACATACCGATGGGACCAGAGCCTCACATTCCAATCGCACCTTCAGCAGGAATCATGGAGATCAAGAAGTGGGGCCTTGCCAGCCACTCTGAGATCTGGCAAAACACACAAGGGCTCAGACAAGCCAAGCTTTTTATTGGAGGACCCAAACAGGGACTGGCAAGAAGACTTCTATTGCTGAACAGAGGTCAACTACGTACGATAGTGGGTCTCCTAACTGGACACTATCATGTTATGAGGCACCTTCATCTTTTGAAGCTAGCAGACTCTGCCAGATGTAGATGGTGCCAAGAAGAGGACGAAACAACATCACACGTTCTCTGTAACTGTCCCGCCTTGATGAGGACTAGAATAAGACATCTAGGATCCCCGTTTCCTGATCCGGCTGAAATCAGGGTTACCCCCATAGAGGATATGCTGGCCTTCAGTAAGGCCATTGGATTCTACGGGTAACCAAGACATGGTGGTCAGCACAAAGGACCAATAGGTCTAGGTGCCCCAGGTCCTCCTCGGAGGAACTCCACCAACAATCTAATCTAATTACTCCCTAGAGGAGCAATCAAGAGTTCACCCTATCTTGATGGGAAGTTTCTCTGTCGAAACCCGGAAATTTGAGAATGTATGGAATACCAGGAAAGCTTAAAAAACCCCGACGGAAGCTAAACACGAGAATTCTATAATAAGTGAAATTCCGAGAATGAGGCTTTGGGAATCATAATGGGAAAGGAGGCCATTTTTCGATCGGAACTAAACGCAGCAAAGAAAAATATAATGGATATTGAGAACTTAAAAATTCGGCTTAAATTTACAATTGAGCAAAAACTATAACAGCAAGACGCAGACTAAACAAATGAATGAACTCAATTAGAAAATTCCGATGTGTGCCATTATAATTCGCATACCTCCAAGCACCTCGCATTTGTACTGCTCAATGTTAAATATGACGGCATAGAGTTCAATTTTTATCAGTAACCTTTTCACTTTGCAGCAAAACAGAAGAACTTAAAGCAAAGCTCTGCATGGTATCAAAGTAAAAAGTGATAATAGAAAGACCATTTTCCCCCAGGGAATGAGGTAGCAGTAAAAACTTTGACGGAAATAAAAAAATCATTCATAGTTTGTTGCATAGAGCAGTATGGTGGAATAATTCCATAAATATGGCTGAAACAGCGAGCTCAACAGCATAAACGAAACGGAATCTGCCCCAGTTTTTCGTAAGGACTTTATTTTCTGCATTGAAAATTAAGGAAATATGGACTCGAACGAAAGCATTCACCTACGCAGAGAAATGTTAGGAAGGTTGGATAAAAAGTTAAAAATTGAGATGAAAACGAATCGTCGCTGAAAAACAACTTACTGTTGCTTTATTGATTAAAATGGTAAGAAGTCAGTAAAACAAGAAATCAAGAACAACAATGACCGTTAGGTTGCTACAACAAAAAACTTGGATCCTTAGTAACCACGCCCCCATTCAAACTACCTTAAATTGTTCTTCTCAACATTATGACTTACAAAATCTAAATTTCACGTTTTCACCACCGAGTAAGTAAGACACAATGATGACATAAATATGATGATTAAAAAATGCACCACGTGCATATATTTCAGTATCCACGGAACAGGGACACAATTGATAGGACCAACGTGAAACATTATGAATTATCTGATTCGATAATAAACGATTAGCAATGCGGTAAAAGTTGACTATCAAAAGAAAACCTAATTGCCTTTCAGTAAGCGTAATGTGGCAGTGGGATGTCGTCCTAACTTTGTGCTATCTAAACATTAAGATTCAATTGAGCGAAATATTTCTCTAGTTCCATTTTATTAATTAAGTCCATAGCGGAGAAAAAATATATACCTACCATTCAGATAGAATGCTCAAATATAGAGGTAAAAATCTGATAAAAAAATAGCAATCTAAAAAGTGAAAGCCAGGAGCGATAAAGATTACAAAAGAGGGATGTGGATTAATCAGATAAGAGCGGATCTCCGATTTAAAAAGTTTTCCCAGGAATTAGGAGACAGAAGTTCGTCGAAAGGACGGCCAAAAAAAAAGATACTAACTTATTGAAGTTTCTTTTAAACGCAACTGTTCTCTCTAGAACCAATAACGGGCGGAAGAATTAATTCTGGAGATGAGTCAGCGAGGGAGCCATCGAATGTAAAATTCGCTAGGCAAACATTAACGGAACGTAAAATACAGTAGTATGAACATGTGAAATAAAATGAATAGCATATTATGGTCAAAAGACATAAGTAGGAAAACAAAATTGCAAATATATAAAACAATTATTCAGAGTATACTCCTTTACGGAGCAGAGACATGGGAAATGACCAAAAGGGATAGGCAGAGACTGGAGGTCGTAGAAATGGATTTTCTAAGAAGAAGCAGCAGAAAATCTAAACTACAAAGAATAAGAAATGAAAATATAAGAAAAATTATGCAAGTAGAAGAAAACATCATACAGGAAATAGAGAAAAGACGGCTAAAATGGTATGGACACGTAAAAAGAATGGAGGAGAAACGTTGGCCAAAAAAGATATTAAATTGACAACCACCCGGAAGGAGGAAGAGAGGACGACCACCAGAAGACTGGACAAAGCAAGTCACCCAAGATATGAAAAGGAGACAATTAGAGAATGAAGACTGGAGAGACAAGGAGGCTTGGAGAGGAGGATGCGAGAGACGGTCGACGGCTGTATAGAAGTCGCTTTTATATATCCTGTTCTATATCTTTCACCACTGTCTGTGTGCTTGAGTTATTCTTTCATTTCGCCTTCTGTGTGTGTCATTCTCTCTCTGACGGTGGGTGAAATGCAGCCCTGGCGCCATCTATTGGCCGGTCTCGTGGGTCATGCCTTGGGGAGTGTCTGTTCCTATAAACCCCCCACCGATTCCAGTGGACTCTTAGTAGACTGGGTAGCTCGGTGGTCTGAGCAGTAGACGCGACATCCAAAGGTCCGTGGTTTGATTCCCGGTCCAGTCGAATTTTTTCTGCTTGGAATCGGCCATCATTTCATCTTCACACCACCATTGTCTTTGTAAATTTTGTGTGTTCCTATCCACTTTCTTTCTACCTTTCTGTATGAACCTTTTTTCGCACGTCCTAAAAGTGATCAAAAGTATCTACACATATAAGCTAGTTTTACAAAGGAGTTAATTCTTCTTTTTAGTTGGAGAATGCAATTACTTTTCTCATTATTACGCGACTCATTTTATGATAAAGTTTTCATTTTTCCAGAGTTCGAGTTTTCAGATTTCAAGATTTCAGGTTCCAAGTTTTCAGTTTTCACGATTTCAAGCTTCAAATTTTCAGTTATCAAGAGTTCAAGTATCCAGTTTTCATTTTTCAAGAGTTCAAGTTTTCAGTTTTCAAGATTCCAAGTTTCAAGTTTTCAGTTTTCAAGATTCCAGGTTTCAAGTTTTCAGTTATCAAGAGTTCAAGTTTCAAGTTTTAAGCTTTCAAGAGCTCAAGTGTAAAGTTTTCAGTTTTCAACAGTTCCAGTTTTCAGTTTTCAAGATTTCAAGTTTCAAAATTTCAGTTTTAAAGAGTTCAAGGTTCAAGATTTCAGTTTTCATGAGTTCAAGTTTCAAATTTTCAGTTTTTAAGCGTTAAAACTTTCAGTTTTCTAGAGTAAAAGTCTCAATTTTTATAGTTATCAAGAGTTCAAGTTTTCAGTTTTTAAGCGTTAAAACTTTCAGTTTTCTTGAGTTCAAGCATAAAGTTTTATAGTTATCAAGGGTTCAAGTTTCATGCGTTCAGTTTTCAACGATTCGACTTCATAAAATGGCTACTACAAGTACATGCAATTTCTCATGGCACATTTCAAATTCAAAAGAGAATGATTACTTGCGTTGCTACACCACGTTCCAGGTTGGCCGAGATATTCCCGGTTTGAACGGTCAATCCCGGTGTCCCGTCCGGTAGGCTAAGTCGCTCCGGTTGTGTTGTTATGTTTCCATTAGATACGCAAACTACTGCGGATAAATGTGTAGCGAAAACCAAGAGGCGAGGAAAATATATGTCGAAAATATTGCAAACATGAATTCTTCGTGGGATTACCTGAGGATCAGGTTTCTCAACACCCTGAAGAAGACAGCAATGTCAGCCGTTGAAACGTCGGCAGAGGCCACACATCTGACAACCAAGAGGAATTGAAGTTCATCACACGTCGTCGTCGTGTTTGCTCTGCGTAGAAGTATTATTTTCAAGGTTTGTTGTTATTTAACTTTGGCCCTGTGTTCCGATCTTATCTTACATCCCGGTCCACAATTGTCTCTTTCAAGATGGATTCAGGTATTTTATATTTATACATTTCTTCTATGTCCACGTTTAAAATATTTTTTTTACCTTTATAAAGTCTCTTTTATCAATTAATTTTATAGTTTTAAAGTATAACTTGGCTAAACGAGTTACCATTTCATACGCCTACTGGCTTTACCTTTGTTATTTGAAGCACGTCAGTATTAGAGTGCCAGTATCTTAATCGGAAAATGCTTCTCAGGCATTTCCTCTCTCGAACTTCTACTATATTTATCGTCCCTATCGTAAGGAGGCCAGCCCTTACTGGTGCTGCATAAAGTAACATTGGTCGCAGCATTGAGCAGCATATGCACAATACTCTTTACAGAGTTTGGCGTTGAGTTATTTCTTAAGATTGGCGATAAACTTGCGCAAAAGCCGATACATTTTTCGTAAGCCGCATCCAGGCGTTGTTCAAATGTTAGGCGGTTGTCTAATACAATGCCAAGGTGTTTCACCTCATCTTCCCACTCGATCGGTTGTTGTTTAATCCTTATCACCCCCGAGTCATCACTATTAGTGAAAGGACGGATGATTGATGGTTGCCTGCATTTTGCCTGCGTTTTGTTAGAATTAATTGCAATCCTCCACTTGTTATATCACTTTATAACCTCGTCCAAGTGGAATTTAAGGTCATCAAACGCCGGAAAAACACCAGGTACTTCATCGAAAATACAGCATCGAATTGCATCGCCTATTTTGCGATTTTTTTCTCGCCTCTCTTTCCGTCCTTTCCCGCGTTTTTTGGAAAGACTTTGCTTCCAATTGGTGGAAAGCATGTAACCATGGGAAGCATAGCATGTAACAATGGCCAATTGGAAGCGGGTCTTCCAAAAAACGCGGGAAAAGATGGAAGGAAAAGCGAGAAAAAAATCCGCCGGGCTCCGCCGGGCCATCGCGGCCAAAATGCATCGTGAGGGCTTCGGACCTGGAGATACAAGCCGGAACGCTCGCCAAACTGTCGTCATATAAATAACAGAACACGGGAGCTATTCCGAAAGCCATCATGCACTAAAGTCACTTTGTTCTGTTTCCATTATGTAACGGCATGGTTTCTTCCCCGTTTCCACCCACTCGCCTCTCCAACAGCGAAGTTAGTAAGCTACCCGCCGATCATTAGCATTCTCCATTTGCCTCGGGGAATAAAGTTGGAGTGCATGGAACGCCTTCGAGAAAAAAAAAACCCAGCCGAATCCCAGCTCTCTCCGTGCCAACTTTACGATCCCATCCGAGTAATTTAATGACCACTCAAACGATCCAGATTCAACCGGAACGGAAGTTTCGATTCGATTCTCTTCACGCGAGCGGATAATCGAAAGCGGCCGAGGCGACGACGCGGCGTTAGGGCCAATCGCCCGTCGCATCGAAATCAGAATCATTTTGAACAGGCTGTTTAAATAATCAGTTTACGCTTCTTTTTCCGAAAAAAACAATTTGGTTTCCCCAAATTCCATTTTGGTTTGTGTACTGTTTTGTGTGGAAATTTGTATTCGGGTGATCAGTAATATAACATGCATACATACATACCAATCACGCCGTTCCCCTCTGGGGTAGGCACAGTCACTTTTTAGTTTTGCTGATTTAGGAAAAAACTTATCAGTTGATGTCAAGTTAATTTCTTTTAATCCTTCATCAACAGTACATAAGCAATATCACCAACTAGTCTGTTTACTGAGTAACCATAAAAAAACATCTGCCACATGGCAACCAACACCAATAACTTCTATATCTAACTGTCACAAAGTTTTACTCATAAATACATATTTGTAAACTCTGCTTCAATAATTTCCTCCATACTGACCTATCCTTACAAACCTCTTCTGCCTCATTCACCCCCATAACATACTTCATACACGCCCTCCTGTTTTTAAAACTCCTAATATTCCTCCTCCTAAGAATTTCCTTAACCACATTCAACCAAAACTTTCTAGGCCTGCCTCTATAATATGTATTTTATTAAGATTTAATCATGATGTAGCGATTCCAAGGCCCAAAATTAAATTAATTCAGGCATAGGTTACAATTATCTGGGACCTAAAATATTCCGCTCTTTACCGTCTGATATTTCTGGCACTATAAGTAAAAGTAAATTTTGTAAAGTAATAAAAAAAATTGGTCATCAGAAAATAAATAGGTCGATTTTTTTGTTTTCTGTGCATAAATAAAAATATTTGCCACAGGAAAAACGCACAATATTTTGTATAATTTTGCTTAACTTTGTTCTAATTTTTAAATTGTATCCAAGGTACATCGACAAATTTCTTTTCTTTTCTTTTTTTAGTGATGCCTTCATTTCCAGCAATTAAATGACAAAGGATGATGCAACATATTGGCCGAATTGTTTATTAACTGTGAAGAGTCGGTAACCCCAAAGCAGGACAGTTGACCCAATGGGGTGCCTATATTCCTAATATTCTTGTTTTTGGTTGTGTGAATTTGAAGCTATGTATCTAGGAATAAAATTAATATTAAATTATAGCATGAAATATTAAAAAAAATACTAAACTAAAGACTAAATTTACTCACTACAGCAAAATTTATTTATAGTATTTAAAAATAAGTACTTTTAGGCTCATGTATCTCAATAAATAAAACAATTTAAAAATTAGATCAAACTTTTAATAAAACCACAGAGTTTAAAAACACAATTTAAAAAAGAACTATCATGTCACACAAGTTAAAAAAGCAATATCTGCAGCTGAAGATAGTGCTTAGCGCCGAAACCCGGGTCGTGTTTTTTTAACTTGTGATCTGTGATTCCATTAAAAGTTTTGACTAATTTATCCATTGTCTGATTTATTAAAAATGGATTACCTCAAAGTCACCAAAGACAACATTTTATTTACTCAAGTTTCTCCTGAAAATAATTTTTTAAAACACACGCAGGCCAGACCGACCCTTGAACTGGTTGCTACGCGACGACGGCGATGGCGAGAGAAAGTGAATCTGTTGCCTGGCATTTGATGACCGCTGCGAAACGGTTCCGCTCAATCTCACTCGCACATTAGCTCCAAATCGATCGGCGTGCGAGGGACTGGGGGGGGGGGAAGATGGAAGGATTTCAGGCACGAAACTCAAGTCGATCCGAAACAAGGAATCACCTCCTGCCAAATGCGAAATACCTCGCTCCGCCGTCACCTCTCACTTTCCTTTCACATGTCAGACTCTCTGCAGTTGAACTTGGAAATAAAGGTCCGCAGTAATTAATGATGCTTCGCATTTGAAAACGCGTGTGGCGTACCGCTACCCAGGCTGTCGGTTAAAATGTACGCTTAATCTTTGGATTGATTTTTATTTTACCCTTTGAGTGCGGCATGACGTGATATCACGTCATGGTTGTCTTTACGCTGGTACTGATGACGTGATATCACGTCATGGGTATATTTCTTTCCAGCTAGGGAACCTAATGAAAGCTGGATCACTCACGGTACCCTTGACGCGATATCACGTAATCAGGACCAACGTAAAGACAACCATGACGTGATATCACGTCAAGCCGCACTCAAAAGGCTAACACTACATTTCCACAAATTGGCCGTCTTTTGTTCCGGGGGGCGAGTGGGAAGGGTGTCATTAAAGGGGCGGACGTCGTTCCAACCCTCGGGACATGCCACCCTCTCCGCCCCTCATTCCTCTCTCCGACGCATCCCGGGACAAAGCTTTCGTATACAGATATGAGGGCGAGTCAGCGGATATTTGCATTGCGCAGCGGAGTATAGGAAACGAAGGGATACAGTCAAGGATATAGGAAAGTGGCTTGCTCCTTGCGAATTGAATCTATCATAGTGTGCGCCACAGCCTTCCATGAAGCAGAGTCCTCTACATACATCTACATCTACGAAATACCGTGCAAGCCACCACTAGGGTGATTCCTTACCAGGCATGCAGTGGTCATCCCAGTTTAAATCAGAACCGCACACGTTCACCCGGATACCAGGCGCTAGCCAATAGCAGTCAGGACAACCGTGCGCAGTCAGACTAGTAACTAGGACAGTTCTACATAAATGAACATATTATTTTGCCGTACACCTCTAAAGATACAACTACTGGTTATTATTATTAATGCGACAGATAAATAGCACTACAAGGTACTAAATAAGGCAGGGGTATATCATGCCGGAGACTACAGGCAAGGTTAGAAGCTAATAAGCATGCTAACATATTTAGCACTACTGAAAAAACCTATTTTTATTAGTCAGGGTCAAAGTGTCCTAGAACTGATCTATCGCAACTATTATGAACCCCTACTGCAGGTGGAAAAAAATGACATTTTAAATCTATAGGTTCTGCAGTCTATTTCCTTAATCTTATTCCTGTGATCGCTCCAACCATAATACGAACACAGTGACTACTATGAAGACAGAGTTGGAACGCGCGCTGAGAAGATTAGCAAGATGCTAGAAAGAGCGTTATGATAGTCTCGTTAGTGTAACTGATCAGAAAATAGTCGATTTGGAACTTCCATAATAAGTTGAGTTTTAGATTTGATCGAGGGATCGAAATCGATGGATCGGTTCCTAGGCATTACGAAGACAATTGTCCACCTCCACGTAGTACCCGGCGAGTTACCTCAAGAAAGTGTGGGAGGAGATTCAAATTGTCAACGTCTCACTCTGTAACATATCCTACAAGTAAATGGTACGTAAACTGGGACAATTGACGTTTTCGAAAAAGCATGAGAATCAATATTAAAAAATATATTTTCTCCAAAATGTGCAACGCTGTGATATCGATGCAATACAGACTACATTTTTTTACTACATAAAAAATGCACAGGATAGAAGAGTTATGCAAGATGCATGCGCGACGTGCTAGTATTTATTTAGCTCAATAGAAGGAAAGAATTAAACAGAAAATGCAATAAAAAGATAGGCGGCTTATTGAACAACCTAATTGTGAAGTCTCTAAAGTAGCATTTCCTTAATCTTATGCCTATGATCGTTGCTTTCCTAATAGTTTGGCTCTAGCAAAATCTTTCATTGCAAGGAACATGCATTCATCATCATCAACATGATATTCGAATTATACGTTTTTATTTCACCAGCTGCATGACATATGAATTAAATATTGCATTATTAATGGTGCAATAATATAGTTTTTCATGGCAGAAATTGTAAGGACTTAAAAGAAAATATCTAAATAAGTCTTTAACATGATTCATTTTTTTCGCGCGGCGCGTTTGAAATTTCTTCAAAATGAAAGGTTTTTTGTGATACCCAAGAGCCTATTGCGGTGACAATATAACAAATTTTCAAAAATAGCTGAGAAAACATACAAACTACACGCTGTTAGTTTTTGTACGACAACTAAGTGTAGGAAATGCCTCATTTTAATATAATGTCTCTCTGGAGTGCATACACGTACCATTTCCCATATAAAAAGGCTGGTACTTTTTGGCAAATAACATAATAAATTTGGCAAAGAAGGTAGTGTGGTAATGAGTTAAAATTTTGGTGCCATTAGAAGGGTGAGATATTTTTCTTTAAAATGAGACCAAATTCATTAATTTCTAGGTAAGATGATATTTCGCTCAACCTACCTTAAACAGCGAGCGAGAGAACAATACTGAGTCTAGTCCTAAGTGTACGTGGGACTAATGACATTTTCGCAGAAAAACGTGGCGTGAAAGGAGCGCCTTTGTCGGGAGGCGGGGGAGCCGGCGAAGGAGTTTAGCAGTCTGTCGGAGGTTCCCGGAACTGGTGGGGGAGGGAAGGGGGTGGGTGGGCGGCACGGTGCGGGGGTGGGGGGGATGAAAGGGGTGGTGTCAAGAGAGAGAGAGAGAGGGAGGGTGGGAGGCAAAAGAGAAATGAGAGGTGGAGAGAGTGAGTGAGGGTGGGAGGGAGGGTTAGGAGAGTCGGCCCAATAACGCAACTACCCCTCAACCGCTTCGAAATGCGTCTGTCTCCCAGCCTTCCTTTCTCTCCTTCCCCGCCCTGCCGTGTGGCTTGTACAACATACCCTTGGCCTTCGTTCTCCAAGGTCACCGCTGGGCGTGGCGCGAGCGCTCACCGGGGACCCAGAGAGTGTGTTGCGCCGGCGAGGTGCACTTGAGCACCACTCGTCCGTCCCCTTCCCGCGAGTGCCGCACGAGGGGAAGGAAAGTAGCTGGGAGAGCAGCATCACAAGTGCTGTACACGGCCTCTTCCCTTTCTCTGTTAAGTTTATTACTTTTATTTTTATTTCGTGAGGACGCTTCCGACGAATGAACGACAAGGTAGCCTAGAGGTACGGCCGTGCTTAATGTGGCGAATGTATGATGTAGCTCGTTTTCAGTCGAATCCACTGTGGTGGTTTCGCGGACAATGGCCGATCATCATGAGAGTGATATGGACCTTAAGATAGTGCGTGCGAGATAGTTCCCAAATCATAATAGAGACTATGTTCGATATATACGTTTTAGTTTCACCAGCTGTAGGACATAGCAACTAAATATTGCATTACAAATGGTAAAATAATATAGTTTTACACGACAGAAATTGTAAGTAATCAAATGAAAATATCAAAATAAATCTTTAAATTGACTCATAGTTTTCACGCTGTAAGTTTGAAACTCCATCAAAACGGAAGGTTTATTGTGATCCCGAAGAATTTACTGCGGTGACAATATGATTAATATTCAAAGATAGTTTTGAAATCACTAAACTACACACTGTTGATTTTTTGACGAGATCTAAGTGTTTTACGTTAAGTAAGAAATGTTACTAAGTGTTAAGTAAGAAAAGATAAATTTTTTTATGTCTCTCTGGAGTGCATACACGTACCATTTCCCACATAAAAGGGCTGATATTTTCTGGCAAATATCTCCGAAAGTAATGTGGTAAGGGGTTGAATTTTTTATGGCAATGCAAGGGTGAGATATTTTTTGTTTAAAATGAGACCAAATTCATTTATTTCTAAGTAAGATGATATTTCGCTCAAACTACCTTAAGAGAGGCATTAAGTTTTACGAAAAGTAACAGTGAGCCGGATAGGTGACATAAGTAGGTTTAAGCGAGATATATCTCCTCAAATAAAGGGGTGAATTTAGACTCATTACTTATAAAGAGATCTCATATTGCCACTGAGAACAAAGTATCAGCCACTTAACACCGTGCTTCTCGACGTATTTGCCAAAAAGTACCGACCATTTACCACGAGAAATGGGACCAATACCTCCTTGGAGATGCCATATTTAAAAAAAAATAGGTATTTCTAAAGCATGGATTTCGTTAGTTTTTTTTAACTCAGAGAAATTGTATGCTGTATAGAGATACACATAGTTTAAATTCAGTCGAATCTACAATGGTGTCGTGGACAATGCGTGCAATTATGGAAGTGATATGGACCTTAATGTAATGTGAGCGAAATATCATTTTACCTAGAAATCAATTAATTTGATCTCATTTAAAATAAAAATATCTCACCCTTTTAATTACACCAAACATTCAACCCACCTACCACATTACTTTCGGAGTTATTTGCCAAAAAAATACCAGCCCTTTTACATGGGAAATGGTACGTAATTATATGTACTCCAGAGAGACATTATTTACAAAATAAGGAATTTCTAACACTTCATCTACATCTACATACTACCCCGCAACCCACCTCAAAAGGCGTGTGGCGGGGGGTGTTAGGACACCAGCCGTTAAAAAAAAAATTAAAAATTAAAATTAAAATTTTAAAAAATATTTTTTTTTTAATTTTTCCGCCTAGCATTTATTAAAGTCCTTAATTGTTCGGGGGAAAAACGAATTCCCAAACCTATCCGTTCGGCAAAATATCTCTCTTAATTTATCGATTCACTTAGATGTCGCAAAAAATTAACAACGTATTGTTTGTGTGTTTTTTCAACTATTTTTGAAAATCAATCATATTGTCACCGCAATAGTTTTTTATTGGAATCACAAAAAAACCTTGCGTTTTGAAGGAGTTTCAGACTGCGCAAAAAAAAAAGTCAAGTTAAAGACTTATTTAAATATTTTCGTTTAATTAATTACCATTGCTGTCATATTAAACTATATTAATGCACCATTAATAAAGCAATATTTGATTGGTGTGCCCTACAGCTGGTGAAATTAAAACGTATCATTCGAATATGGTCTCCATTATGACTAGGGAACTATCTCGCTCGGACTACCTTAAGAGAGACACAGGTTTTCCTAAAAGTAACAGCTGGATTGGTGCCTTAAGCAGGTTAATGTGAGATACATCTTCTCACATAATTGGATGAATTTAGATCAATTTCAAAGAAAAAAGATGTCAAATTTATAATGAGAACAAAGATTCATCCAAATACACCGTACTTTTCGACATATTTGCCATAAACTACCAGACCATGTCCCGAGGGAAATGCAGCTTAAAGTTCTCGGGAGATGGTTTATTTTTTTCAAAAGAGGAATATTTAACGTAAGGATCTCCTTAGCTTTTTAAATCAGTGGAACGATCTATGATGTAAGGACGGTGTAGTTTATACTCAGTCGAATCCACTGTGGTGTCGTGGACAACGCGGGCTATTATGAAGGTGATAGGGACCTAAAGGGCGACAAAATTTTCCAGGAATCTAATTGTTTTTTTTCTGTTCATGTTTGTTTCCATGTATCTTACGAGTTATCTTTAAGTGGTCATTATTTCTGTTCGATGACTATTTTTCTTGAATAAGTAAAGATAGACATGGGCAATGGGAATGGCATAAAATACTCGACTGCGATCAACTAAATATTCACATTGACGGTCATAATAAATTGCGCGAAGTTTATTACGGTTTTCAAGCCCTCTTATGACGATTATAGGACTCGACTGCTCAATAAAATGGGTGTGTGAATTTACCAAATGGAGGATGCAATTATTGACACATCCCATCTGTTTCCTATATCCGTCCAAAAAACGTCCAAACAACGCAACCGTGCCTAAAAGCAATGGAGAATATCCATAATTAATTGATAAATTTATCCATTATGATATACAAAAAAAATTTTGCCATACATCTCGGAAAAGTTGTCTGATAATAAGTGGTTGGTAGTCTGGGAAACAACGATATGTAAATCTTCCAAGCTCAAAATTAAAAGACACGACAATCTTCGCAATGTATTAGATTTTGGTGAATTCTTCTCGGGTTACGCACTAGGTAAACATGTAATCCGAGATTAATTCGCACATATCATTCGACAGTAAAAGAATTACTTCATATGCCTATGATTGTCCCAACCATTGAGGTGGATGGAGGGGACGCTTCAACTTGATCTATATACTACCCTGTGAGCCGCCGCATTAGCGTGTGGCAGGAAGTGTTAGAACACCAGCCGTGTAGAGATGTAAAGGATAAGATTTTGGGAGGTGAAATGGTGACGTGAATTATGGGAGTGTATTTAGTGCAGCTCATGTTTTATTAAGGTAGCTTATTGTGCGCGGAAAGAACGTGTTTTTGTACCTATCTGTTCGGCAGAGTATCTCTCTTATTTTATCGCATCTGTCAGACCTAGAGATGTAGTGAGAAGTCATGATAATATTCTCTGTCGCGCTCTGAAAAACACCAGTCCTGAATTTCTCAAGTAGAGCTTCTTCTTGCTATCACGTACGTTTGAAATTACAGCCACTGCTGAAAGCTGTAACTTGGGCGTGGCCTATCCGCCATATTTGTTAACCCCACTTTTCCTTCAGCTTTTACCGTTTGGCGCTATAAATTTGCAATTTTGCGAAGTTTTCCATTAATAACTTACTGGAAATCATTCTGCACTTACTACTTTAATATGCATTCTCCTTGCACATATTGTTAATTTATTTAAATCAATTATAGGCCGCGTTCCCGGTGAAAACTAAGGTAAATTCCAATAAAACCAATAATACAAAATACCCAATGTCTTTTTCAGGAGTTACCAGCCATAAATTTCAATCAGATGGTGAGTATTCTTGCTATACGTCCTCTAATTCGTTCACCATCTACATACTACCCTGTGAGCCGAGGCATGGGCGAGTGACAGGGAGTGTTAGGACACCAGCCGCGTACGTAAGGTTTTGGGAGGTGAAATGGTGACATGTATTATAGGAGTGTATTTAGTGGAGCTCAGTTTTTATTGTGATCGCTAATTGTGCGCGGAAAGAACGAGTTTTTTAATATACCTATCAGCTCGGAAATGTATTTTATGAGATCTGGCAGACCTAAAGATGCAGTGAAGCATCACGATAATATTCTGTGTGTTGCCCTAAAAGATATTATTTCTGAATTTCTCAAACGAGCTAAGCATGGCGTGTGGCCTCCGAGTCTCTAGGGGCTCCCACCTTAATCCCTCAGAAAGTTGTGAAAAATTATTCCGGATTGGATTGGATATTTGGGGAGGCGACCGACAGCTCAGTTCATTTGCACCATACATCTACATCTACGTAATACCCTGCGAGCCACCACTAGGGTGTGTGGCAGGGGGTGAAGATCACCAAACATGCACTATTGCCATGCAAGTAGGATATATAAGGTAGACATGCTAGAAAATAGGGTCTACATCTACGTACATAGGGGTTAGGTAAGGGAGGATGGGAGGATAGAAACCCGGCGTCGGCATTAGCCTGCTCTTAACGAAAGGCGCCAATGGGGACCACGGTTTAACGTCTCATCCGACAGATAAGAGTACTGTACTTGAAGTGTCCTCCACAAGACACTCAAGTAGGGATAGGAATTTCCTCTGAAAATCATCCTCCTCTGCAATATTATTCTGTCTTGCTATCCAAAGGAAAGAAAATATAGAGCAGGGGTCAGCATGGTGGTTGTTAATTTGGTTGCCAGGCAACAGTTTGATAACATAATGCCCTCTCAATCTACCTCAAAGTTCACAGCCTTTTTTACAACCTCAAAGTTTCGACGCAGAGCAAAATCATCGCCTGATCATGTAGCGACGAAAACCATAGTCGTGGACGATAAAAATATTTTGTTTCTGTCTCGCCTCTCATGCAGTTCGTTAAAACATTCGGCAATATAACGCGAGATATCCACGTTAAAACCCCAGTTCAGATTATGAGGTATTTTGTGATATGTGCCCAAGTAATGCGGTTGCGGTCAATTTTCCACTTTGAGCTTCGGTCTGTCCACGAACGCTCAATCAACCATGCGCACCCATTGGCGTGAGCAAAAAAGGCAATTATTGACATGACGGGACATCCTCCAAACGCGCTGTTATTTTTTTAAAAGCACCTCATCCTCGTCCTCGAATAATTTTGGTTAAAAAAAATACACAAATGATTTTAGATAGATAAGCAGGATCTAAAGAATAAAAAAGAAAAACATTTAAATTAAATTCTAGTCATAAGGTGCAAACTTCATACTCGATGATGATCCCAAATTGTACTTTCCTGAAGAATTTTTTGCGTTTTCCAATATAATAATTTGTAATTTCCAAATAAATTATTTCATGAGAAAATATGAGTAGCACTAGATGACCCGAGCGAATATTTCGCACAGTATGCAGCTTCTTCCTATTTCTTCCTTCTTTCTCCCTGTTCTTCTACCTGTTGAATATTTCGCACAGTACACAGCTTCTTCCTGTTTCTTCCTTCTTTCTCCCTGTTCCTCTACCTGTCGAATATTTCGCACAGTATGCAGCTTCTTCCTGTTTCTTCCTTCTTTCTCCCTGTTCCTCTACCTGTCGAATATTTCGCACAGTATGCAGCTTCTTCCTGTTTCTTCCTTCTTTCTCCCTGTTCCTCTACCTGTCGAATATTTCGCACAGTATGCAGCTTCTTCCTGTTTCTTCCTTCTTTCTCCCTGTTCCTCTACCTGTCGAATATTTCGCACAGTATGCAGCTTCTTCCTGTTTCTTCCTTCTTCCTCCCTGTTCTTCTACCCGTTTCTTCCCATGGATAATTATATGTTATTTAGGTTTGTGTTAAAGATACATAACGTAAACAGTAAACGGTCACACTGATTGCATGAAGAATGTAAACAATCTAAGTAAACGATGTGTTAATAGATGGCGCCTCCTGCAGTCTTTTAAGTACGTAACCATAGCCAACATATTAGTTGATTATATTGTCAGCAGATGGCGTTGTATCATTTTTTTGACAAAAACTTTAATTTTAAACAATTTGTCTATTTTTCATCAATATCGGAGAACATAAGCTTTAAAAAAATGATTGTATCATTAATTTTGATGAATAATTATGGGAGTTATGGCGATGTGACAAAAAAACACCTTTGAGAAATTATATATACGGATGATGATGTGTGGAGTCGATATACCTCGAGCGAGTAATCGACATGGAAAAATCGAAACATTTAAGTCAAATTAATGGGTAAATAGTGAAATTTGAGATTGAGATTGTATTTTTCGTCAGAAGCCGGTGATTCAACGTTTAAAATGATACCTCATTTATCACTGTAGGTGCAGTATTAACGGAGCATATACGGAATGACAGAAAAAGACCTTTCTGTAATAATATATATGATAAGGTAGACTTGAAGAGTGTTTAATGGAGAGATTCAAATCGTTCCGGATTTTAAAATCGTATTCCTCAATGCACGGGACGCATTGATCTTAGGTTAAAATGGCACCACAGCGAGTATACGAGTCAAGAAAAAGGGCTAGCAACCCAACATTTCTTTTGCAATATAAAAAAAATCTACCGACACCCTTACGTTTCGTTACCGTTCCAAAACAGAATCGTGCATTAAACAATTAGATTATTCGACAAATGTATAAAATGAATACCGTTAGGCGTAAACTGAAGGAATCCGCTCGAGTTGACAAAAATTCATTATAAGTAACTTTAAATTACAAAAAAATCATTTTCTTTAGGATTGTACAAAGTCAATTTCACGTATGTAAATATTTGGTGATCACTTTTTTCTAACCATGAGAGCCAAATGACAATGCATTTCTATCGAACTTGAGAATTTTGACTTCACTGCATACACTCGATATCGGTAACTCAAAAACCAAGATTGATTGTTGTCTTAATTTTATCACCATGCAACGTCTTGGGAGAATTCACTTCTTAAACTCTGTAGTTTTAGAAACATTACGATTCAATTAAGCATAGTTAAACCGGGAAGATGAAATCCAAAGAAAACCGTGAAGATGGATTCCGACTTCTTCATGGCATGCCTCACTCGAGAAACGTGGGCTGCAGCGACCCGTGCCAATGAAATAGAAGAAATGGATCTGATACATTGCCTTGCGAAAAAGCAAGTCGACGCTATATGCCTTGGGTTCAAGAGGGAATTTCACAAAGTTCCACACACAAAATTAAGTTACAAATTGCATTTATGCGGTGTTAATAAAATAATAGTGAACTGCATAAGAAACATTCTCACTTATCGAAAACAGAAAGTAGTAGTTGATGGTTTTAGCTCTGATATGGTCGAAGTCACATCCGGTGTTCCTCAAGGAAGCGTGATCGGCCCTCTTTTGTTCATTATTTATATTAATGATAATACGTAAGTTATCGAGTTAGCAGTGAATTAAAAATATTTGCGGACGATACAGTTAACTACTGTTAAATAATGGAAGACGCAGACTTAGAAATTCTGTCATTGGATTTTAACAACTTTCATCCGTAGTGCCAGGAGTGGGGGTTAGAATTAAATATCAGTAAATGCACCAAAGTTCTCTTCCGGTGAAAGTCATCACACAAATTCCATGCCTATACTGTGGGTGGAGTACACATAAAATCTTCTTATACATTAGAATATCATGGAAGTACCTAAACTTTTGATATATCGTTGGGAACACTTACACAAAACATATGTGGCGCAGCATTAAAGAAACTAGGTTTTGTTGAACGTATAACAGGAAGGTCCTCGGATGAAAAAGTCAAAGAGAGATGCTACTCCGCTCTGGTTAGGCCACACCTCGAATACACCGCGACCATTTGGGACCCAGGTTAAATATATTTAACCGAAAACATTAATAAAATTCAAAGAAAATCAGCGCTGTTTGTTAAAAATTGCTACGAGCGTACATAGAGTGTCTCACAACATTTAGAGGGATTAAGGTGGGAGGCCGGATAGACTCGGAGGCTACACGCTAGGCTTAGGTTGTTTGATAAATTCAGAACTGATATTTTTCAGACCGATATAGAGAATATTATCATGACGCCTCACTACATCTCTAGGTCTAACAGATGCGATAAAATAAGAGAGATACACTGCCGAACAGATAGGTACAAAAACTCGTTTTTTCGCACACAATAAGCGACCACAATAAAAATTGAGCTCCACTAAATACAGTCCTATAATACATGCCAGCATTCCATCCCCAAAAACTTATACCTTTACACGGCTGGTGACCTAACACCCCCTGCCACACGCCCATACGGCGGCTCGCAGGGTATTATGTAGATGTATATACGATATATTTGTTACTCCATCGATATGATTCCATTGTGAACGATTACGGCTGCTTAACGCATGGAAGTTTACTTCTATAAGCGGGTTTACACTAGGAAGTCTCTTCCAAGACAGTCGCCCTTGGAAGTCACTTGCAGGCGACATTTCGATGTGTGATAACACACTTTCATCGCAGTATGAGTCGATAGCGGTGGTAATCGGCTGCGGTTGCTATTTGCAAGGATGTAATCGCATCGCATCCGGTGGAATCTTGGTCACGCGGCAGCAAACGGAGATTTATTATGTAAACAACGAAATTTGTTAGAAGGAGGGCTCATTGTTGCTCGCGTATATATTTATTTGTAGTTGAAAGTATTTTAAAAGAACCCCTAATGTAAACTTATCTCTTATTAGATAACAATCATCACTGTCACAATTGACACATTTGATTCGACGTAATTACGCATAATTATTGTAATCCATACCAATTTATTTAACCCACGAATGCCTATGGGACTCAAACAGCGATATACGAACGCCATTATTACCGAAATTTGGGCGATTTTCGTGATTACCACGGTCATTGTTTACTTCCGTCATTCATTTGTTTGGAAAAAGTCGGAAGTTAGGTGTAAGCAGAACAATTACCTGCGAGTGGCGATACGATTCAAGATATCGCTACACTCGCTTCTTCCATGGAGGTCACATTCCATGCATAAACCCATCATATGGAAGTAGCGAGTGTAGCGATATCTCGGATCGCACTCGAGCTTCCAAAAATTTTGTACAACTTAAAAAACTCGGGATTTTTTATTAAAATATTATTTTAACTCATAATCAATTTGATAATAAGAAGTTTAATTCTCACGTGCATTCTTTTCACGTCTCATTGAGCCGTCCAGCATTTCTTATTCCCTCTGGATGCTGATCTCTCGAAATATTCTCAACCGTTTTGCCTTCCGTTTTCTTTATGTGGTCACTCTACATCTTTTTATCGCTCCTTTTTAACCTGACTTTTTATTGCTTCTCTTTTAATCATCTCTCTAGTTTTTTATGGTTTGCTTGATCTTTTCGACCTAATTTGTTCGTCATGCCAATTAAAACAAACAGATATGAAATGCGATGTACAGATATCTAAAAAAAGATTTAAAAATTGCTAAAAACCCCTTAATATACATTTAGATACTAAAGAAAACATTATAATAACGTGTCTTTATTGTGAGCGAATTTAAGACTGTACAGTCCACTCTTACAATTAAATAATTTAACAACACTAACCTCCATGTCCTGGGCAGTGGATAATCTACCATCTGGACAGGATTCGAATCCGCGACCCTCGTGTTAGCAGGCGAGAACTTTATCCGGCCGCCACCGGGGTCGATGATAAATATGTTGGAAGTTCTCTGGGACTTAACAGCGGGATAAATATCTGGTTGCTGCCAACGTTTCGACAGATTACTCTTCCGATATCATCAGGGAAATGAAATAATTCGCCTGGGAAGTACCAAATCTTTTATAATGATAAGTTTTCTGCGCAAAAGACACGAGTCACGTAGACAGGAGCAAAATTGGCAAGCTGTTGTGCTCTACAACACGAAAATAAAAATGCATTTCCAAGGAAGATTGTTGCAAGGAACGTCACCTATTTAAAAAGAAAAAGCGGGAGGGAAGTACCCAATCTAGAAGACGGACGACAAAAAAATCATACCAGACAACCTCGCACTCGACGTAATGACATCACTTAAGTTGACGCAAAGGCGCTCAGACGCGTCAGTCAGAGAGGAATCATCGCCGCTCGTCGCGAGAACAGAAACGTTTCCCGAGCACCCACGACGCGTCACGCACCGCTCTCGCAGAAATGTTCCCCGCATTTATGTAATGCATGAATAAATAACAACGCGCGACCTTGTCAGGAGAACGGAACGGAGCGACTGGGACGCCCCTGCGCGTTCGTTCCGTGAACCAGGCCGCGCGAAGAAATTTCATGCATCGCCATTTGGGCGAATGTGTTCCCGGAAAGGCTCACCCCACACTCGCATACACACGCAAGTCTCCTTTCATTTGCGATCCTTCACCTGTAAACTGGATTTGTGTTACGTGTCAGCGAATCAAGGGGGCGGGGGGGGGGGTCCCCCGTGCGTGAAGGAGTAAGGCCGTGTATGGATGCTTTGAAAAGGATCGGCAGAAGGAATGACAGGGATGGGGGGGGGGGGCTTTCCCGTCCCCGACAGCTTTATCTCGCTCCCGTGAATGAGAAGAGGATGGGATAGGGTCACAAGGGTCTCCAAGTTGAGAGGGCACTGAAAGGGTTTAAGGGAAAGCAAAGAAAAAGAGAGGCAAAAGGAATGTCGGGAGAGAAAGTGAATCACCGGAATACACATCAGAATACTGAAAAGCGTCAGAAAGAAAGAACATCACCACTTGACAGAGAACACAAATGTTTCCCGGGCACGGAAATCGTTTCGGCTTGTTTACAATATGGTTTTGAGTTTCAGATATTTTCGACCTTAATTGGTTGTCATGCCAATTGATATAAACAGACGTTAAATATGACGTAGATATGCCTTATGATGACGCTAAACATTGGTACGGAGGCTTCCGCGGTTATTTAATGACCGTATTCTCTTCGGGCATTTGCCGCGTCGATCCATTTTTTGGGGGACAACAGTTTCGCCTGCCTTCCAGCTGGCTCCGTCAGTTCCTGACGAACCTGACCTGACCTGACCTGAACAGGACCTGAGGTCCTGACGTCAGGTCAGGACCTGACGAAGCCAGCTGGAAGGCTGGCGAAACTGTTGTCCCCCAAAAAATGGATCGACGCGGCAAAAGCCCGTAGAGAATACGACGCTAAACATTGTATACATTTTTTTACACTTGTACTTGAGCTTCCAAATACACAGTTGAATACACATGGCACATATTACGTAGGATACCTACTGTTCATTAAAAAATAAAGTAGAGACCGTTGAGTTTAAGACGCTGGGCGATTTCTCCTACCTTCCCCTGGCGATGCGTCGACGTACCTTCCGCGGAGAGCCTTGCTTTCCCTGAGCGGAAATACATATAAATAAAAATCGTTACTGGAAATCCTATGATATTTGACGAATGGTGATGCATAAATTTATAAAGCTGGCGTCATTGAGGTTACAACGGTATAACTAAAACCTCTATCGCAACGTTAGTTTAGGAATTAGCCGAGGTTTACAACTTTTACAACAGCTCGAGTAAAACTCAACATAGGAAAAAGTTTTTTCCTATAATATGTTAAAAACATGTTTGGCTAACTAATATCAAAATCTGTCATCTCTACAATAAAAATTAAGAGAGTGACGATAACATAAATTCGGGCCATCGGGTTTTGAGAGCCGAAAACAGGGCCTTTTTTTTCAAAGCAAATATTTTAAAAAGGTAGATAAGGATAGGAAAAATGTTTGCGAGCATCAGTAAACGTAGAAATGATCATACTATCGTATGCATTTTATTTTGTTTAAATCGGCTGATCCTACTTGAAGATACAACGTCTTAAACTCAACGGACTCGACTTTTTCAATGGACAGTACACACGTATCTACATAGGAGCAAAATTTACGAGCTTTTGCTCTATACAAATGTAATTCCCGAGCACCTACGACCCGTCACGCAACGCTCTCGCAGAAATGAACTTCATATATATGTAATGCATGAATAATAAAAACCAAAAATCATACCAGACACCCTCGCACACGGCATAATGGGGTCACTAACATTGACCTAAAGGTTTAGACGCGTCAGAAAGAAAGAGCATCACCTTGAGAGAAATAAAATTTCACGCACTGCAGCTTTTCTTATCGACATGATTAATCAACCGAATCAATTTAGGATAAATACTTTTTACAAGCTTTTGCTGATTAGGCAATGATGAGAAAGTGGAAGATAAGGTAGTAACTAATGAGACAAATGACAGTAGAATGAATGACGTGAGAAGTAGGGGTAGAAGGAGAAATTCATGGTTGAATGTGGGAAAAAGAGACCTAAACTGGTGATTATTAGGGGTTTAATTACACATGGATGATAGTTGAGTAACGAAACAGATAAATGATAGTTGAATTCACGGTGGTTTGAGAGAAATATAATTTCACCTGGAGATCAAAGAATTTTGGTCTCATTTTAAACAAATAATCTCACCCTTCCAAAAATACATAGATACATACTAATAACGCCGTTCCCTTACGGGGTAGGCACAGTCACAAAGTTTCACTCACAAATACATGTTTTTACACTTAACTCTGCTTCAATAATTTCCTCCATACTGACCTATCCTTGCAAACCTACCATACTTACTGCTTCATACACGCCCTCCTGTTTCTAAGACTCCTAATATTCCTCCTCCTAATAATTTCCTCAACCATATTCAACCAAAACTTTCTCGGCCTACCTCTCCCTTTCGAGCCATTCATTTCACTCTTGTATATCTGTTTCGTTATTCGACTCTCATCCATTCTCTCAACTCAAGCCAAACCGACGAAGCTCACTCCTTTCATAATTGTCCATTACCGGAGCATCTAACCCACATTCATTTATTACCCACTCATTCCTGACCCTGTCTCTCCTATTTTTTCCGCAAACACTCCTCAGATAACTCATACCCACGGCGTTTAGTCTACTCTTATGTCTACCCTGACATACCCATGTATCACTACCATACAAATACACCAAAATATAAACCCTAATGATGATGCTTTAAATATAAAGCGAAACGTTGGCATTAAAGAAAAAAAGTTTAATCACCTAATTACTTAAATTACTGACCAAACTCTGAAAACCCGTGAAGGGGGACAAAAATCATATAAACCCTAAGTTTACTTTCATATATCTAAGTTTAATGTAACCGTAAGATTACTTTCCAAGATTTTCGAAGAGAGAAACCAGCCACTGTACATGGAAGATGGTACGCGTATGCACTCCAGAGAGAAATAAAAGAATAATTTTGGTAACTTTGTGGTATATTTCCATAGCCCTATTTAAATTGGAACTTTTACTAAACCACAGAGTACGTTTTACTAAACTTTTACCATACCACTTTTACTAAAATTCAGAAAAATATGACCCGGGTTTAAATACATCAGGAACACAGCAGTGCTTATAAAAATAATCTTAAGAATAAAAGCAGCTTCGCCAAAAATCCAATTGCGCCACGGTCATGGCAGTGTATTTGTAAGCAATATTTTACATTGTAACAGCAGTCCACGTGAGCTCGATGCCCTGGAGCTACTAGAAATTGTGATAAGAACAAGGAGTAAACAAAAACTACACAGTGTTAATATTGTAACGAGATTGTTAGGATAGGTGTTAGGAATTCATCATTATTTAAAAAGAGATCTCTCCAGAGTGGCCATATTTACATATATTGTATATTTTACTACACCACAGAGATAAAACACAATAAAACGATCCGGGTTTCAATACATTTGTATCATCGTTTTATCGGCATGGTTAATCAACCGAGCCAATCTAGGATGAATACTTTATTCAAGCTTTTGCTGATTTGGCAATTATGAGAAATTGGATGATAGCTGAGTAACTAATGAGGCAAATGATAGTAGAATAAATACGTGATAAGAAGGGGTAGAAGGAGAAATTCATGGTTGAATGCGGAAAAAAGAGACCAAAACGGGTGATTAATAGGGGTTTTATTACACATGGATGATAGTTGAGTAAGAATTGCAGTCTGAGGACAGGGCTCAAGGGAAATTTGCCACCATTCTTACGAAAGCTAACTTCACTCTCTTCGTGAATGTTTTCTGTATTATTATGTATTTTTTCCTCGTGAATTTTTTCCGGAGTATAATAAATGTGTTATTCAACATTAGAGGGAAAAGGGTGGGATTTAAAGCATAGACTCGACTCCTGTCAAGATGTTCAAATAAATATTTAGCATTATTTTTTGTAAACATTAAAAAAAGTATTTTTTAAATGTGGAAAGTACAAAGCGAGAAATTATTTCATGTGCCGCGTTTCCCAAAAGTTAAGCCTAAAACTGTAACTTATGAAAGAAAATTTAAAACGCCACCGTCCGTTCCAGTCACGTCAGTGATTCCAACCTAAGACTTAGGTTGAGCGCTTAGCGTGGTTCATGTGTTCGCATCGAAAGCTGAATAATGGCGGAAGCAATTATCCGGCTGTTTTAGGGTGCTCTGGTATTCAAGTCATGTCTCATAAGGATCCCAAATACCGGCGGCGTATTCTAAATTAGGTCAAACTAGGGAGAAGCAGGAAATTTACAGTTGCAAGAACTTATCACTCCTGAATTACAGACGGATCAAGTATGTAGGAGATATTGAGTATGCAAGAACTAGTGCCCTAAAAACGAAATACTATGGATAGTTTTGGCAACTCCTCGGAATGAATCTTCATTTTTATAATGTTTCAAGTTATAAACTCTTCCAGTACCGAATCAGTTTGCTTGTAAATTTTTCAGGATCCCAGACTGGGATGACATTATAGAAGCTAGGGTGAATATGGAAGCTGGCATGAAAAAAAAGAAACACAGGTTGAAGTTTTATGAAATTCTTTATAAATGCGGAGGGCACAAAAATAAGCCCTGTCCTCAGACCGCAAAGCTTAGAAGAAATCAAATATATCTCAATTTCTAAACGTAATGCCGATGCGTACAAACATTTTAATAGTTTTCAAGCCCCGAAAATATATACTCAGCTACTACAAGCAATTTAGTTGTGTGAAAAACCAAATATTGTCTAAAAAGAAATTGAGTGATTGGTCGTTCACAAAATTGTGTAGAAATATATTTCAAAACCATTACTTAATCTTAGGAGTACGGGTATGTGGGCAAAAAATAAGTACAATTAGATTTGCAGATGATATAACGTTACTTGCAGAAAGTGAAGATGGTTTGAATAAAATGCTTGATCATCTAGCACTAACCAAGAAGGAATATGGGCTCAAAGTCAATAAAAAGAAAACTAAAGTAATGAAAGTGGGGATGAAGCAAGAGTTGCATATTTATGTGGATGGAGAACATCTGGAGCAGTTAAAACGATTCAAGTACCTGGGAACCGAAGTGACGGAGGATTGGAAGAGTGAAATGCAGACAAAAACAAGAATTGGTATGGCTAAGGAGGCTTTTAGGAAGACAAAGACTATACCAAATAGTAAAATGGAGCTGCAACTGAAGGAGAGAATCGCCAAGTGTTTTGTTTGGAGTGTTTTTGTATGGTGAGGAAACGTGGACGATGACAGAAAAGGATAGAAAAAGCATAGAGAGTTTAGAAATGTGGATTTGGAGGAAAGTACTTAACATCAAGTGGTCTGATAGGATTAGGAATGAAGAGGTGTTGGAGAGAACTAAAGAAGGAAGAAAGCTCTTAAAGACCATTGAAGATAGGAAGAAGAGCTGTGCGGGACATGTACTGAGAAAGGAATGTTTGTTACGAAGTGTACTGGAAGGAATGGTGAGTGGAAACCGCAAAAGAGGAAGATAGAAACGAAAGATGATTGATGACCTGAAGGATGGAGGGAGTTACAGAGAATTGAAGAGGAGAGCAGAGGACAGAGAGAGATGGCGGAACCCAAGGACCTGCGAAAGCAGACGACTAGTAAAAAAAATGTAATCTTCATCATTAAGACTCTACTGGCCATGTTCATGATTTTCCGCATCATTTATTTTTATTTAAATTAGCTGTACAACTGAATAATAAGGTGATATGGCTTTATACAAGTGTGTTCATATTTCCTTGTAGCTGCCGAACAATGCCTTCTCCGAGGAATGACAACCCTTATGTAGGAAATTTTCTTTAGGGGTATCTAATTTCACTCTCTTCGAGAATTTTTTCTGTATTATCTTGAATTTTTTCTTCGTGAATGTTTTCTAAAGTTTAATAAATGTGTTCTTCAAATTGTAAAGGCAAATTCGACCAAAATTCGGTTTGAGACAGAAATAATTATTAGAAAGCTGATTCCTTTCGCAATACGTTCCTTGGGGCCCCCTGTACATCTCCGGAAAAAATCACCAAAAATGAAAGTGGGGAACACCCTTAAATTTTGAAAAAAATAACCGCCGCCATCTTGCAGTTTCCAAAAAAAATTCCATAACTTAGGAAAGATCTGTGATAAAAATATGTAGTTTACACCAAAATCCGTGTTGTGAATTGTTGAGTCATTAAAAATAATTCTTTGTTTGAAAAATGACCGATTTACGGTCAAAATGTGTTTAAATTGGCAAAAAATCGAACAAAAAGGAGTAACGTAGTGGATTAATTTGTTCGCGTGATGGGAGGAGTGCAGTGTGTGATGTCTGCTTGGGCCGTCCAGACAACATCGCGAGTTCCACGACCGAAGCTTCAACCGGGGGCAACTCTTGTCGGAAAGTTTGGCTTCATCCCGATCGTCATTCACGACCGGCAAAAGAACAGTGGACTGAATCGCGTCGTCGTGGAAGACGTCCTTTCACTGAAATTGCGCCAAATGGATGCCGATATTGGGACGAAATACAGTAAACTCCCGTTTATTCGAAATGACCGGGACGGCGGCCGGTTCGGATAATGAAAATTTCGGATAAACCGAAGTCCCACGTGAAACACCCCTAATTGCATCAATACTGCTCAATATTATCGTAAAACGTGCGTAAATAAATTGCTATTATTATGGTTGTGAACAAGCCTACATGTTTTTGATTGAAAAATTGCATTCCGTCCGGTCCGTCCGTCAGACGGTCGGAATGAGCGGGTGCATGTGCAAGATTGGTATGCGTTACGGTCGGACGGACGGATGGATCGTGCGGAGCGTGAACATGCGAACGATCGTTAACTTGAATAGCGCCACTGCGTAATTTGCGTGGTTGATAGAGTATGTAAATATATGAAAAGGTGTTACCACCAAATAATTAACGGGTCGCCATGGTATTCATTGGATGAAGATCGGGTAGGGGCAGTTGGAAAATTTTGTTCGGATAAAGCGGATTTCGGATAAACGCGATTCGGATAAACGGGAGTTTACTGTACCATTGGATTTGGATGGCGGGTCCGAAGTCACCTGACGAACCTCAACGCGGAAGGAGTGGTTTTATGGAGATTGCCTCGGGGAAGAGATCCTACCAAATGTCAGCTGTGGTACCTCTGCCCTTCGTCAATCTGCAACCATCAAACCCCACCACAATCAACACTTCGTTACTTCGTTTTGCGGCTGAAGAATGCAAAAAGCGGCAACAAAGGTGCATCGTGACGTTCGATCAACCGCTTTTTATTAAAGCCATGGTTATTGTCTCACATGCGGACGAAGATGACGAATTGTCAAAGGTTTCAGTCAGATTAGGCGGATTCCACCTTCTGATGAGTTACATGGGTGCGGTGGGCAAAATTATGGGTGGGAGTGGTTTGGAAGAAATGTGGGAAGAGGTATTTGCCAAGAATTCCATTGTCCATGTGACTGATGGGCATGCTTATGCAAGAGCATTACCTACGTGCTCAGTCGCTCTCCTCAGCAGCAATTGCCCATATGATTTTGGAGTGGGGCAAAGAAGGATTTCTGACCAGTTCGGAGATCGAAACCCTTCGTAGAATTCACAGCGAGGTGTTCAACGAGTCCTTCTCCAAAGAATCATTTCTTGCCATTGTAGAACCTGCACTGAATGTCATATGCAGCGCGATGAAAGCACTTGAAGAAATTGGCCGAACTGCCAATTTGTGGTTGCAGTACTTCGATCAAGTTTGGATAATGCACGACTTCGTTAGAGCAGAAAGGACAAGTGACAGGAATCTTCATCTTTACTCCGTTCAACGCATGTTTTGTCACCTCCATTGAGCTGGCCATGTTCATTACGCTAAGTCAGCCCCCCTCTACCTCCAAAATATGACTGAACTGGAAACTGCTTTTTCGGAGGACGAATTTGACCGCTTTGTAAGGCAAGGTTTTTTTTCACGATTCGTCGCACAGATAAACGTTGGTGCAGCGTCTGGACAGACATGACGATAAAGCAGGTTTTAATGCGGTCGATTAAGGTTAGCGGTGGGTTGAATGGAGGTTGTGGAGGCCGTTGCATGTCTGACAGCGTGATTGCACGATGAATTTCAACCATGCCGGGAGCTCTTCAGGTGACAGAAGCTGTTGAAACTTTTGCCGAGGTGACAGCTGAATCGTCCGACCAGCACATTTTGTTGTCGAGATCATGGCAAGATCGAGACACCCGTGACTTTAAGAAGTTCCTTGTTTGGTTGAATCATCATTCGCCATTCGCCAAGTCTGAAGAGCTCGCGTCTTTATCCACGGGAATAGTTGCCGACATCAGGGTTAAGTGTGATTCCGCCAGGAAGCGGGGGAAGACGTGAAAGAAATCACAGGGAAAACATTTTCAAATGTTACTTTGAAGAGGAAGGCGCTAGCCGCAATGGGTAGAACAATACCAGTTGATAAGGATATAGTTGCTGTCAACCCTAATCAGCTGTTCCACCGCATCGCGTGTGTAGCAAGAAGTGATGACGAACATGAAGACTGCCTTCGTTATGAATTGGCACCGTACCCAGTCTTTGTTTGATGGTGTAGGCCTTCGCGCGGGAGAAAAATCGAAGATTATTCACGTAATCGACAAGATTTGCAAGAGTTGCAATAAATTGCCAGATAATCCCTGCTATGTTCTCGACAGTGGTGATCTTTTACACAGAGGTCACTGGCCCCGTCCAGCTACGTATGCCGATGTGTGCACCACGTACTTGAACTACGTCCACCGTAATTACGGAAGAAACGTCACCATAGTATTCGACGGATATGAACCGAGTACAAAAGATGCAGTGCACAACCGACAAACAGCGGGGAAATCGGCTGCGAGGGTTGATGTAATTCCATCCAACACTGTGACAAGCCCACAAGAGCAATTCTTGTCGAACGTTAAAATAAACGAAGTTTTTTGAAGCTCTTAGCGCAGAGTTCAAAAACGCCAAGTTTTCTGTTCTTCAGGCCTCTAGTGACGCGGACGTCCTGATTGTCGAAACTGCGAAGTCAAAAGGCGGCGCCCGGACTATCAGCTGTTGTAGTTGGTGCGGATTCAGATCTGCTTGCGCTAGTTGCATCCCTGTCGCAGCATCAAGATGCCGTGTACATGTTAGTTCCCGGGAATCCCACCACCACCAAAAAAGTTTATTGCAGCAGAGAATTGAACGAAGGTCTTGGTGACATGACGAAACGCCTTCTTCTCTTACATGCTTTCATGGGCTGCGACACCATCTCCGCTCTCTACAACAGAGGTCCCACTGCCGGGTTCAATAAACTACAAAACGACCTGGAGCTGCAGAAAGCTGTAGAAATTTTCAAAAACCCAAACGCGATGCAGGATCATGTTGCGGTTGAGGGTTAGGAATGCGACATTTTTAGAATATAAACGTATGTAGTCAGATTAAAGAGTTTATCATCAATGTGTCATTTTTGCTGTTCCAGGAGAGCAGTCCATTGTCCAGTTGTATGGAGGTCAAAGAGAGGAGGGGCTTGACAAGGCCTGATACAAGAAATATGTCCAGACTAAATAAATGATTTAAGATTTTCCCGGTGTATTATATTTAAATATCTTTCTCAGGCTTCGCATCGGGTAATGTTTTCATAATCCGCTGACGTTTCGGAAGACGACTTGTTTTCCATTTTCAAGGCACGTGTTATTTTTTTATCACGGCGGAAATAACACGTGCCTTGAAAATGGAAAACAAGTCGTTTTCCGAAACGCCGGCGGATTATGAAAACATTACCCGATGCGAAGCCCGAGAAAGATATTTAAATATGTCCAGATTGTTGGTTAAAAACCTCCAAACTACGTGATGAACCTCGCGAGCCTCCCTCCTACGTCGGCTGCAGCCCGCCAGCACAGTCTACACGTATATCACCGAGTCCAGGCTTGGACGGGGAACGTCGATGATCCGAGAAATAGGGGCTGGACCGTCGAACAGGAAAAATATAATCCTGTTCCATCTACGTTACCCCCGGCGCCGAAAAAGCTACTATACCTGATTCGCTGTGGGTGCAAGGTAGACTGCTCCCGTAACTGTGAATGCAGGCGAAGCGGCCTAAAATGCACCTACTATGTGCATCGGGTGTGCTGACGGGTCTTTCCTCAACAGGAATATCCCGGATTACGACGAAGAAGACGACTATGAGACCGAGCAAGACCACAGCGAGCCAAAGCGCAGCAGCGACGTACTACCCCATGCAAAGGATTTGGTAAAACGTAGACGAGTGCAGTAATTTTTTAAAATCATTTTGAAATGTACATTTGCTACCGCAAGTGTCAATTTCATCTTAAAATGAGTTTCCTCAAATTTTAAATATCTAGACAACTCCTATATTTAAAAGGGAAAACATGCAACTTTTTTCTTACGATTTCTAACGTGTTCATGTAATATTTTGTCATTAAACGTAAATAAACTGACCATTTACTTTTTTTCCCTGCAAACATGAGTTCTTCATTGAAAGCGAAAAATTTTGACACCAAAAGCACCTCTTTGGGACTATCTATTCCAAATTTATGGCATTTTTTTGAAAACTGCAAGATGGCGGCGATTTTTTCAAAATTTAAGGGTGTTCCCCACGTCGGATTTTTGGTGATTTTTTTCTGGAGATGTACAGGGGGGACTCCAGGAACGCATTGCAAAAGGAAACAGCTTTCTAATAATTTTTTCCGTCTCGAACCTTAATTTCCCTATGCTAAAAGGAGAGTTAGCAAAAGAGCAGAAGGCATTACATGTTACCGCATATCATTGTGGATTTCAACCAGATAGGGGCGCAACAGACCAAATATTTAAATTGTGGCAAGTAATGGAGAAGTTATTCAAGCACGACCAAAGATTTACGCTCACTCTGATTGTGGACTTTAAACAAGCTTTTGATAGTGTGAAGAGAAGTGCACCGTATGAAGCATTAAATGAATTATGCATGCCTAGGAATTTCATCAGACTGAACAGAATAGCCATGCGGAAAACCATGGCTAAGGTTAAAGTTGGCGATAATATGGGCATTGGTTTTCCATTTATTCTGGCCCTGCATTGAAGCAGTAAGTGGAACTGACCCTGGTGGAACAACAGAAGAACAAATTTACAGAAGCGGTCAAATAATGGTGTATGCACACGATGCTGTGGTTGTAGCTCATCAGCTTAATATGAAGTAATAAAATAACGTATTTTACAAGCATACTACGGAATAAACAGGTATTTACCGCTATTCTTACGGAAGCTTTTTAGTAAATGATATTCTGTTATCTAGTACCAAATTCATGGGACACATGCTTTGTGAGTAAATATTGCTACATTTTTTTTCCAGATAAATCTGCCTTTGAAACTTAAAAATAGAGGAGGTAATTTCCCAACTTCCCACAGCCGATAGCGCATCATTGCAACCATCCATCTTACCTTGGTAAGAAATTGAATGTTCCTCCGAAAGAGGAGTCAAAATCGATAGAGAAATGTGACTTTGGAAGAGACAGAGGGAAAAAGAATCTTGCATTTCTCCTCGAAGGTATCATCATTCTTCATAAAGGGATATCAGCTCACATGGATATCATTTCAATTCTGCTTCTCGCGAACCATGAATTTACATTTTTACGCCCTCTGTCGGTCGTTATTTGCTTCAACCATTTATTCCGAGATGTGTCTCTTTTCCGTTTCCCATCCAGTTTCCCATCCATCTTTCGAAGCATTAACCTCTATTTATCCGGCCTTTGAACGTGTCCTGCAGATGTATCCCTCCAAATCTTTGATTAAACGTTTGATCAAATAAAAATAATATTTTAATAAAATGTAAATAAAAAATTCAATAGCGCCTAATTTGTGCCCAATTATTAACCCGATGGAATTTTCACAAAACTGATGGTAGTGAGTAAATGCAACATTGAAATAAAACCCAAAATTATAATAGAAAATGAGAACATTGAACAAGTGAAACAATTTTGCTATTTAGGTTGTATGCTTACTGAGGATAGCAGATGTTGTGCAGAGATAAGAAAAGGGTGGCAATAACAAAACAGGCCTTTCAAAATAAGGGAAACCTTCTAACAGACAAGCATATGAATATCGAAACTCGGAAAATGATTGAAAAAACATTCCTTTGGAGTACATTGCCCTATGGAAGCGAGAGTTGGGCCCTCCGGAAACGGGAAAAAGAGAAATTAGAAGCAGCAGACACTTGGATTTGGAGAAGGATGCTTAAGATAAGATGGACGGAAAAGAAAAGTAATGAAGAGATTTTCATGGAAATAAATGAAAAGTGAACCTTACTCAACACCACGGAAAAAAGAAATATTAAATTTTTTCGACATCTCCTGAGACACAATAGATCTTTTGTCAATGTGATGGAGGTGAAGGTGCTCGGGAAGAGAGGTAGAGGAAGACCAAGGTTTCAGTACCTGAACGGGGTACAAGAACTGACGGGGACGGAAAATTATCGGCAGTTTAAGAGATTAGCAGAAAACAGTGGAAAACCATTTGGTTGCATCAACAAGGCGGAGCCTTAAGTTAAAGAAGAAGAATGGATTTTCTCGTCGATCCCAAAAACAAATCGCACTTTTCCCTTTGGTCCAATCCAATGTCTTTTCGCTGAGATTTAGGAAGAATTAAAATCGGATTGAGTACAAGGAAAGTAGGCACCGGTGTTGACGGGGAAATTCAAATTTCCATTCGGCGCTACCTGCCGGCCAAAATGTGGACTTTTTATGTCTCTCACCGACTGCTGAGACTCTTGAGAACAGTGCTTTGAACTTCTAACCAGTGGCAAATAGCCTACCACATATTTAGCTCACTGCTGCCCTCCCCAGGTCTATCTCTTCACCCTCCACACTCTATTCAAAAGGTCCCTTCCTTGTTTCAATGCAATGTCTTCGACAGTTATTTGTGTTTCTTCGAAGCTAAAATTATTTTTGGAATAAAAAGTGTATAAATGGATGCAAGGATATCTTCTCTTATCGACCACTGATACATTATTGAGAATATTATTTTGGAGTTTTGGTCTATAAAAAGAACTCAACCATCTTTAACCAAAAATCGTCGATTGTTGTTGACATCACAGGGGTTAAATAAACGGAATCCTTTTCAAGAGCTTCGAGATTCGAGGAGTAAAATTTCCATTTCCTAATACAAAACGATGCACATTCAAACAAGAATGACTTTCAAACCCTTTACTGCCCACGTCTCTCAGAAAATACACTAACTTTTTCATCAAAATGGTATTTCATTTTTATTAGTTGGCCGATTCATAACGCAATCGACTATTTTTTCCATTTTTCATAATTCCTCAAACATGAAAGTTGGGTCATTTAGGAAAAGATTGGGGTGAAAGTTATATGGTGGTGACTGCGAAGCTGTGAACGATTTTGTCTACGTGGACGGTTAAGGGGAAAATGGTAACACCCATGTCCCCAATATATTTTTAGGGCAGCAAGTCTTTTTTTTTATTCGTGCGACCCATTTTGAAGTTACCGACTAAATGCACGGTTGAGTGACGTTCTGATGAAGGCTTCCGCGTAAGTCGAATCCGTTTTCCGGGGTTTCCACCGCGTTGAAAACGGATTCGACCTACATCCAAGCCCCGCGGAAGCCCTCATCAGAACTTCATTCGCCTCTACGGAAGGAAGTCGCGAATAAGCGCAAGGCTTTGGAGAAACTTCGGAGGAAGAGATTCATAGTCTTATCCCACCTGGCGTTTCTGGAAAGGTGCAGGGATACTGACACCATCCCTAACTTCATAGCGGTTAAACACCACATCAACACGAAAAAAGCGCAGAGGATTCTACACCGCACAAACCTGTCGCTTATCAAATCAACGCTGTGGAAACCTTGGAAAACGGATTCGACTTGCACGGTAGAGTGAGTTTAGTGATTAAAAGTACTCGTACTTAGGCTTTCATTACAAACAAACCACAGCACACATGACCCGGCTTCAATGTGATCCACCATGATATCGCTTTCACCCTGTACTTCATTCGCGGGTGTTGTTTAGATAACCTCGATTGGGCTTTAAAACAAGCCCAAGATACCTGTTGTACGTCTATACTAGACTCAGAAAAAGTTGCTGGACGAAACTGATAATTACTTCTCTTTTGGCATTCAAAAACGATCGTGACTTGAGTATTACACTACGAACACATTTGCTAATAGTGTATAAAATTTCACTGCTTTAAAACAGTTGCTTTTTCAGCTATGAATATTTTAACTGAGCAGTTCCGAGAGAAGAAACCTAAAAAAACCTTGACTTTTTTGCTGAAGCCATATTTAAAATTGTCATTCAACTAGAAAAATTAAATAGCGTAACAAAGAATTAAACCAAAAATATAGGTATATCCTGTTTTACATTATAATTATTCGTTTGTTTGTCATTAAGGCCTAAACTCTACCCATGATATAAAATCCGACGGCGATTTCGAAACCAAGAATACAAGAACTGTGGTGTTTTCAAAAGCCACAGCTACGAACCAATTCAAGAGATTCAGCGCATGCGATCTGATATTCAGTAATCGGTAAGGCGGTCCCGGGAAAACAGGTGCGTGGGCAACGATCGACTCAACCGAATACACCACCCTCATCCCCTTTCGGGGCGGGCTAACTTCCGTCACTGGGGTACCATGGCAACCTCTCTAAGGATGCGTGGGAAAGCCGAAAAAGGTAAATATATAAATAGAGGCAAGATTGGCGGCCAGATCTTGCAATCCCATTAAAACCCCCCGTCGCTTGCTGGACATGTTTGACGGAAACCGTGGGAAGCACAGCCACTCTTCCCCTTGTCATCCAACCGGCGAACACCGATTCCAGGATGAGTGGGCTGTGAACGAATTGGGCTCTGAGAGAATAAGGGGAGATAGATGGGATTTCTATTTTCTTTATCTAATATCAAAACTCTGAGGCATCTCCATGGTCTCTACTTTTATAGACATGAGACCTAAACCATGTTAACTAGAAGTGATCTATTCGACCAGAATTTAATCCGAAACAGAACCTCAATGTTTCATACATGAATAAGCATTATGGATTCTCGACTCGCCGCCAAAAACAGTTGCCTAGAATTCCGGAAACTAACAACTTTTTCGCTTGAGTCACCATCTAGTGATGAAAGACGGCAGTTCAAATGTAAACACTGTCTACAGATAGTAAATAATCACGTCTTACCGGTTTTACTTATCAGTAATCATAATGCAGTGGGTAAAAAATGTAGTACTACACGCGGGACGTAATTATCCACTTTTTTAATACTGTCCAGTCTACAGATCTATTTAATTCCTCTCCAAATTTAATTACACAAATGCACAATTAACTTCTTAGCACTTCGTTAATATCGGTCTACTGCAATTTAATAATAACACGAGGTGGAAAAAGTTGAATGAACTAGGAGAAAGATAAAATTAATACAAGGATTTCAAAACCAAGATCCGACAATATCATCCATGGATAAGAAATTGCGCCAATAACTATCATTTTAGCCCTTGTTATATGTCACTTCCTCTTCTTAAGAGTAGAAAAATCAAATAGTAACAGCAAATAAAGGAGAGATTGTTGAACCTACTCCGAGGCCACACACGAATAGTAGGTTACACATTAACATCCACATCAACCTATCTAGACCATACCTTCTGATTCCTAAGGCTCTCAACTGGTATAATACCAAAAAAATGTAGCTGTATATTAACAGCAAAATATCCACACAACAGAGAAAAGACTCTTGATGGATGTTTCATATGCCTCTTACACACTTACTGTAGTAACTCCTCTCCTTCCTGTGGTAACTCTTACACATTTCCGCTCTTGCATTTACTTAGCTGCCGTTAGGTCTCAAAAATAGTCAGCTATTATTCACAGCATCAAGTAGTTCATATATCTTCAATCGTTATTGAATATTCACCACAGTCTCATGTTAACAACAATTAACAATGGCTATTTATGTCTCAACTGAGAAAGAATTTTTTCTAAGTGGCGCCATGGACTGAGTGAACTAAAAGAGGAAATCGAGGCAACACGTTACCTTGGCAACGATTCCAAACATTTAAATCCATAATACATATTCATGGTAATGGGATTTTAGACGTTGGGGAGAGGGGTCGTTAGAGGGGACGATAGGTGGTGATCGTTTTGTCAACTATTCACATGAACTTGGAAAAGGCACCACAAATTAAAAAAAAAATGAATTTTGCAATTGCCATTTACATGAATATATTTGAACACCTAAAAAATTAAAATGTGCATTCTTCTCTAAGTCTCTCATGTTGGCGCAAATTATAATTGTAGTCACGATGGAAGTTTTACATACCTCTTACACACTTTCTGTAGTAGATATTTCCCCTCTAGAATTTACAAAGTAACTGTTAGGTCTCAAAAATAGCCAGCTATTATTCAAAGCATCAAGTAATTCATATCTCTTCAACCGTTATTGAATATCCACCACAGTCTCACGTTAACAACAATCAACAATAGCCATTTAAGGGTCGATGAAGACTTTTTTCTAAGTGGCGCCATGGACTGAGTGAACTAAAATTGGAAATTTAGGCAACACGTAGCCTAGGCAACTATTCCAAACATTTGAATCCATTATGTATATTCATGATTTCAATAATAAAATAATTTTTCGACTCACTTAAAACGTTATTAACATATGGTGCACAATAACTGCACGTTAGAGCCCAACGGCTGGATGGGAATCCACTGGGAGTGGAAGGCTGGGGAGAAAGGAGGGGAGGTTGGAGAAATGGGTGAGGGGGGGAACAAAAGAAGATCACTCGTGATGGATGGGGCGGGGGATGTTTTAGAGAGAGAGAGAGAGAGAGAGAGAGAGCGGCGCCACGTGCTGTTCAGTTGTTGCGCCATTGTTTCAGTCGTGTAGAGCCACGTTCGCTATTCTGCTGCCGCCACGTTGTAATCCCATTAAGCGCTTTCCTCATCCACCTCTGGCTGATGATATCAATTGCGAGGGCATTGTTATCTGGCTGACACTCGTAACTAGGAAACGCTCAGCGTTCGCGGAGAATTCCCCAGATGTCTCGCAATTGCATTAAGACGTTTAAGGGAAATCGGTTGTGCCAGAGACTCAGAAATTCAGTTACTTACTGATTTTCATTATCCAGTTCAATTCATTCATTATCGTGTACCTTTCTGGCCCACGAGATATTTTTAACATTGATGTTACATTGAAATTAATACGCTAAGGAGATAAATAAACAGGGAAAGAATAAATATAAAAATGAGCAATGAAGTAATAAATACAAAAATATGGTTATATAATAATAATTTTTAAAATGTTGTTGGGGAGGTTTGAAGTGCGTTTTATGAACTGAGATTTTTATTAAAAAAAGGTATCCGGGCTAGTTTTGCTGTAATTCAGCCTTGAAAGTGGAGATTTTATCATGGACTCTTGAGAGATTTGCTCAGATTGAAGCAGAAAAATGTCCATCTGAGCAAGAGAGCATATTCAAGCTTTTAATGAAAAGTATCAATAAGAAGCGAAAAGCACAGGGAAATTGAATAAAAATAAAATGTTGGCATCTTACCACCAATAACACGAGCGAAACTACTTTTTATCAAGAAGAAAACTCTCTTGACTTCAAAAAATTTGTCCATACAAACCCGTAAACAATTTGTGAAAAGCCATGCATGGAGTGCGTGCACTCACAGCTCAGAAACTTGGACCTTAAGAAAAGCAGAAAAAAGCAGATGGGAGGCATTTGAAATGCGGTGCTGAAGGAGAATGCTAAAGATTCCGTGGACGGAGAGTGCTACAGACATCGAGGTTCTGGAAAGAGTTGGGGGAGGGGCGAACATTGGTAGGTTAATCTTGAGAAGAAGAGAAGGATGGATTGGACATCTTTTGAAGCACTCTAACTGGATGACTGCCTTGATGGAAGGAATGGTGGAGGGACGTGCAGGAAGAAGAAGACCTAGGCAAGAATTCCTGGATGGGATTGAAGGAGGGATAAGGATACGCAGAAATAAAGAGGCTTGCTCTGGATAGAAAGATTTGAACACCCACCAACGTTAAGGTTGAGGAGAAGAAGATGAGATCTTACAACCAATTTCTTTTTACTTGTTGGCGAAATGCAAGTGGGGATGTTGCGATGGTCTATGGGATGGACAAGAAGAGACAGGGTAAGGAATGATTGGTTTAGAGAGCAGGGAGGGGTAGTTGAGGCTACGAAGAAGGTACAAGATTAAAATACAAAAGAAAAGAGCGAAGATTACAAAGGAATAGGCATGAGATGAGAATGGAGGAGGGGCATGTCTTTGAGGGGAATGTTAGACCTGCATCTACATCTACGTGATACACTGCGAGCCACCACGAGGATGTGTGGCAGGGGGTGAAGATCACCAAACATGCACTAGTGCCATGCAAGTAGGATATTTAAATGAGACATGCTAGAAAATAGGGTCACATGGAGCTAGATGGTTAGTATCTACATAATGAGAAAGGGATTATTAGTTGTCATTACATGCATCATGCACTACAGACTACTCTAACTATATTTCACCTACATATCCCTTTGCTACGCTGCCTATTGTTCTCTCTTACAGTACGAGGGAAAAATGACATTTTTAATCTATCCGTACGACAATCTATCTCTCTAATCTTGTTAATATGATAACCTAGCATAATACGCAGGGGTTCTCAATATATATCTAACGTCAACCGTGAACAACTCGGTTTCGAATTTACTTAAAAGGTTTAACCTAAATTTTAACCTGCGTTCTGATAGTAATTCCCATCCTAGTTATTCTATTAAGCTCGTAACACTTACACAATTATCATTACGGCCTTTAACAAACCTAGCAGATCTCCTTTGCACGCGCTCTAATTCTTTTATCATACCTTCCTTGCAGGTGAACGGCTAGCGACCCAGAGGAAGACCTAGGAGGAGAAGGATAGATTGCATCATGGAAGACCTGAGGGAGAAGTACTTAACATCTAAATACACGCAGGATCGGACGGAATGGAAAGGGAGAGTGAGGAACAGCGACCCCTACATGTACATCTACATAATACCCTGCGAGCCGCCGCATGGGCGTGTGGCAGGGGGTGTTAGGTTACCCGCCGTGTAAAGATGTAAGTTTTTGATAGATGAAATGGTGACATGTACTATCGCAGTGTATTCAGGGGAGCTCAACTTTTATTGTGGTCGCTTGTCGCTCGCGGAAAGAATGAGTTTATTTGTACCTATCTGTTAGACAATGTATCTCTCTAGTTAAATGGCTTCTGAAAGACCTAGAGATGTAGTGTGGCGTCGTGATTATATTCTCTGTGTCGCTCTGAAAAATATCAGCTCTGGATTTCTCAAGCTAACTATCCGGTTTTGGTTAAATCTTAATGATCAGGGTCCGAAATGCGCGCGGCGTATTCGAGGTGTGGCCTAACCAGAGCGAATTAGCATCTCTCTTTGACTTTTTCATCCGAGGACCTTCCTATTATACGTTTAACAATACTTAGTTATTTTAATGCTGTGCCACATATTTTTTTGTTTTGTATGAGTAATCCCCAAGATACATCAGAAATAATTCCAAGATATTTTACTGTATTTGAAGATTTTATGTCTATCCCACCCACGGTGTAGGTATGGCATTTTTGTGAATACTTTCGCAGGAAGTGGACTGTGGTGCATTTACTAATATTTAATTCTAACCCCCACTCCTGGCACCACGAATGAACCTTGTTAAGGTCCGATGACAGAGCCTCTCCCTAGTGTCTAGGGAGAAGCTGAAGAGAAAGAAGAATTAGCTATTGCCGTAATTGGAGTCAAAGTGCGATAGTTCCGTGCAAATGGCGCTGCAGTCGGCTATTAAGGCTGTACAAATGCGACCATTAAAAATGTATTCGTGAAATTATCTGAACATTTTTCACCTTAATTTTGGTTTTCAAAGGGTAAAAAAATTTCATCATAAAGATCAGGATTTTTAAACTGAGTAAAAAAATGTGTGATTCAGTATTTGTCTTGACTCACATAGTCAAGCTGGAGCCAAATTAATTCGCACAATGGCCTCCAGAGCGAGCTGTCTCGAAATGCAAGCGGCATAGGAGTGAATTATGGCCAACCTGGAGAAAGCAGAATGAGAAATGGAGGAGGAGGACCGTGGGAAATTAAGTGAAAGGAACAGAGAGAAAATGCATTGGGTGGAATTTCGTGAGAATCTTTAAATTAAAGGCTATATTAGACTTGAATTCAAGTAAAAAAATTCACATCCTTAGTTATATACACAATAACTTAAAAAAGCTCCGAATATGTTTACAAATGACCATATCCCACTGAAGGCCTATCACAAACATTGAGTGAAAAGATACCATATTAAGTACTGGCCTCATTTGTTTGGAGGTACTTATTATTGAAATGCGCACAATACTTCATAGATACTTTATTCAACACTTTTTTTTTAACATGCCGGAGCTTCTTTATGTCAAGGTATGAGCAGTAAAGAGTGACTGAGTACGAGAGGCCTTAAGGGAAGTGCCATTGTTGAAAATGTTTCAATCAATCGTAGAAAAATTTGTCGATCTTGTTGAATATCATAAGCAAGTGTATTTTATATAGCCATTCATTATGATTTTATGTTTTAGGCTGTAAAAGGTGGTTTCTCCAGCAATTTTTCGGCTGGATTGCAAAAAAATATGGCCAATTCCCACAAATTCCCTATTTCACGGAGTTCTTTCTCTTCCAGTTTAGTTAAATTCCATAAATCGTACTTAGCGAGAATATACATAATGGGTTCAAATGTTTAGAATCGTTGCCTAGGCTACGCGTTGCCCAAATTTCCACTTTTAGTTCACCCAGTCCTTGGCGCTACTTAGAAAAATGTCTTCTCAGTCGACTCGTAAATGACCGTTGTTGATTGTTGTTAACGTGAGAGTGTGGTGAATAATCCATAACTTTTGAAGACATATAAACTACTTGATGCTGTGAATAATAGCTGACAATTTTTGAGACGTAACAGTTACTTTGTAAATGCTAGAGAGGAAATATCTATTACATGAAGTGTGTAAGAGGCATATGAAACTTCCATCGAGAGTCTTTTCTCTGTTGTGTGGATATTTTGCTGTTAATTTACAGCTACATTTTTGTTGGTTTAATACCTGTTGAGAGCCTTAGGAATCAGAAGGTATGATCTAGATAGGTTGATGTGGATGTTAATGTGTAACCTACTATTCGTGCATGGCTTCGGAGTAGGTTTTCAGACATTTAATAAAAAAATTCCAACTCTCTATCTTGAGCGGAAATAATTTAAAAAAGTAAAAAATGAAACCACTGCACAAAACCCGATACGTACCGCGAACCACCCAAGGGCCCCTTTTTGGGACCTTTATGGGCCCTGAGATTATTTTAAAGTAGCCTACAACTTTCATCCTGCCTTGAGCTATTACTCGGCAAAATTTCAGCACGATAGGATTAAAAATGTAGTAATGCACTTACCCGTCGGGCGTTGTTGCGCGAAAAGTATTCGAAAGATTAAGAGGACCTTGGGGGGGTTGGCGGGGGGGGGGGCGGGGGGGGGCGAAATTTAAAAAATTTCTATGCCTATAACCTTCGAAACCTTCGCAAGAGTGTATTCAACAACTTCTTAAAGTTTCTTGGCGTTTGGATCAACAGTGTAGTAATGCATACAGGACAGACACACTGACATACATTCGTTTATATATATATATATAGATGAAAACCGTTAACTTGATATCTCCGTGATGAATTCAATATTGCGACAATGGGTGTGCGTCAATCAATTCTAATGGGAAAGTGCTAAGTTTATGTCAGTCTTGTTGAGCTAACTTTCCACAGACACACTCTCTCTCCCGAAGGAGCAAAGCTAGGCGATGTGGACTCAAACGTGAGTGCGGAGAAAATATTTAACCTTCTCCTCCGAAAGCATATTTGCACTCTTCGAGAAAGCAAGGTCCAATACAGGGAATAGTGGGATTCGATCTGATGTCAGCTCTTTGAAGTTGATCCCTTTCTCCGCTCTCAAAAATATATTCGGGAATTCTCTTAACCCCTGCTTTGTGTTCGTTGATACTCCCGAGCATTCACAACGTTTACCAATCGAACTCGGATCAGTATGAACTCGGACCGATCTGAACAATCGCCAGCCAGTTGAACTGGCCATCCGACTCGGATCGCGTGGTTTATCAATGCGAAATCGATTGGAATGTCGATTTGAATCGGTTCATGTCGATTTGGAATCTCAGACTGACAGAGAAAGCCGGCCAAGTTTGTCCGCTTCTCATATCGATCCCACTAGCCCGCTGCGTTTACCATACCGAGCTGAACAGGCTGAATCGATCTGAGTTCGATTGGTAAACGTAGTGTTTCCATGACATTTGCATGTTAACTACAACACTACATTTACCATATTTTACATTTAACCCTCTGTGGACGGGATTATGAAATATCAGCATGAAAAATTAACTACTTCTATATTAGTTTTTTAAGAGTGCTACTTGAGCATTTTTTTAATTGCAATTTATTTGAGAATAACATTTATTTGAAATGTTTCGTATTTACATATATGTATATAATTATTTAAAAATAAACTTTACATGATAATATTTACACAAGGTATACTTCAATATTACCTTTATAACGTACTGTTTTTTAAACTTTCATAATTTTTTCTTCGTACGTCAGGTGAAACTGTTTACTTCAGAGCTCCACCAGGCCTGCCATCGTTAGTGAATAGGGTTTGGAAATTTAAATCCAGAATCGATTTTCGATTAATCGACTTTCGATTTCGTTTTTTAAAATCGATATTCAAAAAATTCGTTTTTTTGCCCAAAATAATCGAAAAATCGAAATCGAAATTTTTAAATAGTAAAGTAATTGTCTGCTGAAATACAGATGTGCTGTTCTAACAAAATGCGAAATATGGGTTAATGGAAGCACTAGGGATAAGAACTGAATACGGTTAAATTTATTAATGCAATTTATTATTTTAAAGATATTAATAAGGTATGCAGGAAAGTAATAATCCATACCAGATACTTATATACATATAGGTAATATAACAAGCAAATTACATATAATTTAGTAGCCCATGCGCAGAAGACTATAATCGGACTGGGCGAATCTATTTTGAAGAAGACGAGTGCTCTGAAGCGATTTATTGAGAAAACGTTTACAATCGTATTATCATTTCTAATCTTCGTCTCGCGGTCTACAATGTGTTACTTCCGAGCGTGAGTTCCCGCCTAGACTAGAACTATTGTAATGAAAATCCGCAGCCCCACAGTTGGCAACTCCGACCTGCCGGTGCCCGAAGCACTTTGCCTCCCCACCAAGGTTCCCCCACCAGCGATGCAGAGTGAAATAGCTCGGCGCCGAGTAAAGCGAGGCGGCAAAATTCAAATGCTGTAGCAAGCTAAAAATCGAAAATCAATCGGCTAGAATCGATTTTGAACGATTTTTCAAAATAAAATGTCGACTACGATTAAATCGAAAATCGGAGTGTGATAATCGATTTTCGATTAAAATCGAAATCGATTTTCCAAGCCCTATTCTGGGTGGCGCTGCAACAAAATGGAAAAGTCTCTAAAGAAAGCAGATATTTCAATGATTTTGAAATGTAACAAATTTGGCTCGCTCGCTGAAACTCGCTCGTCCATAGAGGGTTAGTAAGTGGCCGGGATTTTTACCATTAGCTACCTTTCCCAATTTCCCATACCCCTCCCTTTTACCCCTGGATTCGTAGCCCCTCCTTTCATTACCAATGTCGAATCTTTTGAAATTTAACGCTTTTACATCTACATACTACCCTGCGAGCCACCGTATGGGCGTTTGGCAGGGGGTGTTATTACACCAGCAGTGTAATGATGTAAGGGATATGGTTTTGGGAGGTGATGTGGCAACATGTATTATGGGAGTGTATTTAATGGAGCTCTTGCTCCTGTACGAGTCCCAAACGAGTTATTGTACCCATCTGTTCGGCAGTGTATATTTTATTTTATTTCTTCTCTTATACGTAGAGATGTAGTGAGGCGTCGTGATATTATTCTCTGTGTCACTCTGAAGCACACCCGTTCTGATTTTCTCAAGTACAGTAAGTCTGGCGCGCAGCCTCCGAGCCTCTAGGGGCGCCCGCCTTAATCCCTCTAAAAGTTGTGAAACACTATATGTACGCTCGTAGCCGTTTTCAACGAAGTATACGGCTTTTCTATGTATTTTATCCGTCCGGTGATTCCTACCTATCATTTATGCAACTTCCTCCTTTTGCATATAGTTGACTGTTTTGACTAAGACTGACATTGACTAAGCATTGAATGCCTAATTCAAAACTAATGTAATCTGTTGGATGGATATTCGACTCAATTTATTGATACCCTCCGCATCGGCTACTCATACCACTTTACGTATTGGAGACATCCTGGCCTTTGGTAAGGCCAGGACTGGCCTTAGGGCAACAATGGACAAACATTGATTAAGATGGATGACGCAATATCCCTAGAGGCCTAAGCGCCTTTGGAGCCGAGATTACGGATCTCCATCACAACCACTGTCCACCTAAATATCCCGCCGTCATCATCCTGAGAGTGACGGTGGCAGGTCAATAGAGACACTGTTCCTTGCCGAAGCCCTTATTTTGAATATTGCCTGAGTGGATAGGCTAGTTTTTCAAATCACAAATTTAGTTTATGGTAGTGTGGTATGTTACTGGATTATTTATCAACACCTTAATGGAATAAAGTTTTGTACTTACCTAATCGATATCAAGAGATATATATTTGTGACGCCGGAACCATTCATGAATGTAATAAATAAATTTTGTCAGACCAAGGAAGCAATCGTGGCTTTGATTTTTATGTCTGCTCTTCAATGAATACTTAAATGACTGTAATAGGATTACCATTTCTATCGTGAAATGTATTCATCATTATCACTAGCGGTCGTTAATTAAGAAATTGTCTCGCTGCAGTCCTACACTTCGCATTCCGTGCAGCGGAACGGGAAATTCTTTACAAATTAGTTTTATTTTTGTTTTCCTTACGATTTCTTCAATAGAAGTTATAATTCCTTTAATAATGGTTTAGGTCTGAGGGGCAGCAGGCTAAGTAGAAGGTACAGAGTGAGCAAATTGAGTTACGGAAAGGCTGAAGTGATGTTGTATGGAGGGCAACGTGGAACTACCTCATGAATAAAGCATTCTCGTATTCAGAAATGTACCTGTATAATGTGATGACATTACTCCCGGTAAGATACCCTCCCGGTCGGATTTCCGGGTAGGGAATAGTGAGAGAGAAACATCAGGGAGGGTGGAAAAACGCAATTTTTATATGTGCGCATTTTATTCAATGTATGTTTGACAACTAGTACTTCAGTGATAAAGGTGTTAAATAGAAAACTGCTTTGAAATGGAAAATCTCGCGCCGTGCGGTAAATCTATTAGCGGAGGTACTAAGGACCATGAATATGCATATTGATTGTTGACTCGAGGCCTGGAATTGTTGCCTAGAATTCCGTAAATAAACAACTTTGTCGATTGTGGCGCCTTCTAGTGATGAAAGACGGCAGTAAAACGGAAATACATTCTACAGATCGTAAATAATCATGTCTCACCGGTTTAACTTATCGGTAATCATAACGGAGTGGATAAATAATGTAGTACTACACGCGGGACGTAATTAAACACTTTTTGAATATCGCCCGGTCTACCGATATATTTAACTCCTCTCCAAATTTAAATACACAAATGCACAATTAACTAGCAATTAGCACTTCTATGATGATACGATACGATACGAATAATGATACGAAGTGAAAAAATGTGAACTGAATTAGGAGACGGATACGAGTACTATGAAGGATTTCAAAACAAAGATCCAACAATATCATCTACGGATAAGAAATTGCGCCAATAACTATCATTTTAGCCTTTGCTAAGTCACTTCCTACTCTTAACAGTAGAAAAATCAAATAGCAAAATAAGTAGAGATTGTTGAACCTACTCCGAAGCCATGCACGAATAGTAGGTTACACATTAACATCCACATTAACCTATCTAGATCATACCTTCTGATTCCTAAGGCTCTCAACAGGTATTAAACCAACAAACATGTAGCTGTCAATTAACAGCAAAATATCCACACAACAGAGAAAAGACTCTCGATGGAAGTTTCATATGCCTCTTACACACTTCATGTCATAGATATTTCCTCTCTAGCATTTACAAAGTAACTGTTACGTCTCAAAAATTGTCAGCTATTATTCACAGCATCAAGTAGTTTATATGTCTTCAAAAGTTATTGATTATTCACCACACTCTCACGTTAACAACAATCAACAACGGTCATTTACGAGTCGACTGAGAAGACTTTTTTCTAAGTAGCGCCAAGGGCTGGGTGAACTAAAAGTGGAAATTTAGGCAACACGTAGCCTAGGCAACGATTCTAAACATTTGAACCCATTATGTATATTCTCGCTAAGTACGATTTATGGAATTTAACTAAACTGGAAGAGAAAGAACTCCGTGAAATAGGGAATTTGTGGTAATTGGCCATATTTTTTTGCAATCCAGCCGAAAAATTGCTGGAGAAACCACCTTTTACAGTCTAAAACATAAAATCATAATGAATGGCTATATAAAATACACTTGCTTATGATATTCAACAAGATCGACAAATTTTTCTGTGATTGATTGAAACATTTTCAACAATGGCACTTCCCTTAAGGCCTCTCGTACTCAGTCACTCTTTACTGCTCATACCTTGACATAAAGAAGCTGCGGAATGTTAAAAAAAAGTGTTGAATAAAGTATCTATGAAGTATTGTACATATCCTTTGGAACAAAGTACAGTTTAACTGAAAAACTCTGTGGCAAAAATAGTATTTTTTCAGGACACTAGTTTACAAATATGAACATTCAATAAGCATACATTAAGCATTAATACAATAATATTTACAATTACTATAGTGCAATCTAATAAAATATATAAACAATTAGTAAGGATGAGAGAGTTTTTATAGAAATTAACAAAAAATGAAGTGTACAATGAAATTTACACTGCGCTACAATAATATTTTTTATACAAGAAAGATAACATTTCCTCTTACTTGTCTCCCTGGAACACTTTGGTTTCTAATAATATAATTATACAGATAATCAGGGATTTTAGTTGATAATATTTTGTAGATGAACACAGATAACTTAAATATTTTTCAATGTTCCAATTTCATCCACTTCAATTTAACGTTATAAGGAGTTACATGTTCGTAAATATTCGTATTACATATATATCTTACTCCGGAATCAAACAAGATTTGTAATTTATTTTGTGATTCCTTAGTTAAAACAACAAATACAAGGAGACAATAATCGATATGAGGAATTCAAAGATGATTAATGAGTATACAGGTCGTTTCAAATGTGTTGGATGTCGACACCCAAGTCGTTTTAAATAAAATACGTGGAATGACAATGAGTTCGTAGCCGCTTCCGATTAACCCATCGGATCAGTGGCTACGCTGCGTTCGGGTCGTGCGCACGAAGCAGACGGAGCGACCCCAAGAGGACGGCCTTCTGCATGCGGGCTGCAAGTGATTCCGCCTGTGCCACGCAAGCAGGAATACACAAAATGCTCTGTATCAGCGAGCCCTTGGTTCCACCGAGCACACCTATGACTAGGACTACTAGTTTTACCGAGTGTCCCGGGTACATCTGCCGAAGTTCGAACAGCAGGTCTTGATATTTCGTCCGTTTTTCCGCCTCTTTCGAGTCCAAGTTCGTATCGGCCGGAGCCGAAAACTCAATTACGAACATGGAACGCGATAGGCGGTCGAGGAGAACGATATCAGGCTTGTTCGCCTCCAACTGCCTGGTGGTGGGGAATGAGTAATTCCACCACCAGATTTTTTATTTTGTCGCTCTCCACGACGGACTCAATATCTCCAGGGTCATAGACAGCACATGTTATTATTTTTTTTAATTAACATTATTATTATTATAAATATCATTATTAAAATATGACGCTGACGTCGTTAGCCGGGTCGTTTCAAATAAAAATACCTGGTGTAACATTTTTACAAGTAACAAATACTCGCATGTTAAAAGCCAGTACTTTTTTACGTTTTTTTACGTTAATTAGCAGTTTTTTACGAAGTGCTACTATTCGTAACTCTGGCACAAGGAGAAATAAATCTTGAACTTACTATTTTCAGCCGTTAGTATTTTAATAAGTTGTACCGATGCCATGTTCGTATTCAAAAAATATGCAGAGATTGATACCGACTTTGTTGGGAAATATGAGAAATAAACGAGGACGACAAAATCTTTACCGGGTTCAGATTACATGTAAAGAACCTTTACGCGTCGGACATTATCAAATGCGCGCATACTTTGGCCAGTATTCAAGCCAAGCCATTTAGGGAAACACTGCCCGAGTGATTTAATTATCAACGCGAAAAACTGGGTCAGCAATTTCGGTTCATGAAATAAATCACAGAGGGCGGCATAATAGATGTAGGGGGCCCAGCGGTCTTCGCCTCGCGTTCACCGGCTCAACCACGCCGTTCGACGCCTTTAATCGCGGAGATATATCAAACTAACTACGAGCACTTATCGCTGTGTACCAATTAGAATTTCCATTACGTTATTGTTTCGCGGGGTACCCTGGGATGTGGTTTAAGTAACAGATTGAGATCAGAGAACATTGTGGCCGAGTCCAGCCATTTTGTCAGCAGCTCTCTTCGCGTTTAAGGCAGTCCGAGCGAGATAGTTCCCTAGTCATAATAGAGACCATATTCGATATATACGTTTTAATTTCACCAGCTGTTAGACACATGAATTGAATTTTGCATTATTAATGTTGAAACAATAAAGTTTTATGCGACAGAAATTGTAAGTAATCAAAAGAAAATATCTAAATAAGTCTTTAACTTGACTCATTTTTTTCGCGCGGTGCGTTTAAAACTCCTTTAAAAAGGAAGGTTTTTTGTGATACCCAAGAACTAACTGCGGCGACATTATGATTAATGTTCAAAAATAGTTGAGAACACATACAAACTACACGCTATTAGTTTTTTTACGACATCTAAGAGTTAGAAATACCTAATTTTGTAAATAATATCTCTCTGGAGTGCATGCACGTACCATTTCCCATGTAAAATGGCTGGTATTCATTGGCAAATATCTCGGAAAGTAACGTGGTTGGGGGTTAAATTTTTGATGTCATTGCATGGGTGAGATATTTTTCTTTAAAATAAGACCAAATTCATTAATTTCTAAGTAAAATGACATTTCACTCGGACTACCTTAAATGGTTCATTTTTTGAAGACCTGAGGCGAGCTGACATGAGACTGAACTTCCTTTTTTTTTGGTTATTAATGCCGCTCACAAAAGTAGTGTTACCTGTTGGTAAAACTGATCGCTCATACTTGTTCTTCATGATATGATGACCAACAAACGTTTAATCAAAATTTACTAGCAAATTAATGGTTGATTGTATCATATTGTATCATTTCTTTAGAGATACATTTTCAACGCGTTGTAATACAATGATGATTAGAAATACCTCATTTTGTAAATAACGTCTCTCTGGAGTGCACATACGTACCGTTTCCCATGTAAAAGGACTGGTATTTTTCGACAAATATTTCCGGAAGTAATGTGGTAATAGGTTAAATTTTTGGTGTCATTGCATAGGTGAGATATTTTTCTTTAAAACGAGACCAAATTCATTGATTTCTAAGTAAAATGATTTTTTGCTCAAGCTACCTTAACGTGGAAATTTTGTCCAATCTCAACGCAGACAATATAGGGGGGAAAACATTCAGCCGTTTAATAGGGAAGCTGGCCGCGTCAGAAAGAGAAAAATCTATAATATTTGCAGCAGAGGAAGGACGTCTGATTGCAATGAAAGAAATTTAAATCGTAGCGCTGATAGGCAACGAAAATTCAACAGGTTACCTCCACTAAAAACCTACGTAACTTTGTCATCGGGAGATTATCGATATTGTGAAAAAATAGATCGTCATTACCTCGTACTAAGTCAAACTATTCAACTTCCACAATTTTATTATATAAAATACAACTAGTTAGGCATTCACGTCATCTTCAGGTGCACTTTTCAAGACATGCACATGATTGCGAACCTGAAGATGGCATGGTAACTGCCGAAACTAATGGTACATTTATAATCAGGGCCCTGATCATAAAGTTTTAACCAAAAAATAATAATAAAATACATATAAAAGCTGCTTGCTCCGTTAAAAACGGCTACGAGCGTACATATAGCGTTTCAAAACTTTTATAGAGATTAAGGTGGGAGCCCCTAGAGACTCGGAAGCTACACGCTAGGCTTAGGTCGCTCGAGAAATTCAGAACTAATATTTTCCAGAGCGATACAGAGAATATTATCAAGACGTCTCACTAGATCTCGAGGTCTGACAGAAGCGATAAATGAGAGAGATACATTGCCGAACAGATTGGTACAAAAAATTGTTCTTTCCGCGCACAATAGGCGACCACAGTAAAAACTAAGCTCCACTAAATACACTCCCATAATGCACGTCCCCATTTCATCTCCAAAAAACTTACACCTTTACACGGCTGGTGTCCTAACAACCCCTTCCACACGCCTATTCAGAGGCTTGCGGGTAGTATATAGATGTAGATAATAAAATTGAAGAAGTTGCAAAGTTTGACTTACTACAATCTGGACCTTTACCAAGTGAAGCCTTCAATTTTTGACCCACCATTAGCTCATAGACATAGTTTTATGATTGAATATTTGTATCATAAAGATAATCAGTCATATTGTGGAAAATGAGCGTAGTTTTTAAATTATTATAATGATATTGTAAAAAACACTAACCAAAAGAATAATAAAACTCACTCAAAAAAAAAACTCATAGACCAGGTGAAGGAAACATGGGATTGCGAAACATTTGCCAGTGGGCCATAATAGTACAGTTTTACCAATACTTTTTTTCAAATAAAAACAAAACCATTTATTTTAAAAAAGACCGTGAAAAGTATAACATCAGGGTTTTGTATCTACATCTACATACTACCCTAGGAGCCGCCGCATGGGCGTGTGGCAGGGGGTGTTAGGACACCTACTGTTTATTGATGTAAGGGACAAGATTTAGGGTGGTGAAATGGTGACGTGTAATATGGGAGCGTATTTAGTGGAGCTCAGTGTTTATTGTGGACGCTTATTATGCGCGGAAAGAACGAGTTTTTGTACCTATCTGTGCGGAAATTAATCCCTCCTATCTAATCGCTTCTGTCAGACCTAGAGATGTAGTGAGGCGTCATGATATTATTCTCTGTGTCGCTCTTAAATACATCAGTTGTGAATTTCTCAAGCAAGCTAATCCTAGCGTGTGGCCTTCGAGTCGCTAGGGGCTCCCAATGTAATCCCTCTTAAAAGTTGAGAGATACTTTATGTTCGCTTGTAGCAGTTTTTAACGAAGCGTGCAGCTTTTCTTTGTATCTTATAAATGTTTTCGTGAAATCTTTATGACCAGAGTCCCAAATACTCGCGGCGTATTCGAGGTGTGGCCTAACCAGAGCAAAGTAGCATCTTTCTTCGACTTTTCCATCCGAGGAGGTTCCTATTATACGACTTTTATGTTCGATAGATGGAAATCATTTAGATTTGTAATCTAGCCCACGCCATACGATTTCATTTCCACAGTACTTCAGTAATATACGAGGTGTATGTGTTTACGCCGGTGCTTTAGCAGTTCGTACATACGAGCGTAACAATTTGCCGATGTATCCAGTGCTAGTTTACACTGGGGCTCACGACACCATTTTATCCTTTAAGAGGACGCATCATACCCTTCGGTTAGGAATAGTTCTGTCGAAAATCCACAAGGTGGCGTCACTCGCACCCGATCGAGGCGTTTTGGCGTCAGGAGTCTCTTACTCCAGGATAACCCTCGCACGAGGCAAAAGTTGTCGGTAACTTGTAGCCCAGTGTCCCGCACGTAAGTTAAAGGCAGCGCTGACATAAGATCTGTGAGAGAAGACTGAACTATTTGCGTCACCGTCCGAGCACATCATGGCCGAAAACCATTCGGGTGGCTTCTCGAAAGATACCAATTACAGATTTCATCTTACAACCGTGACAACTGTTAATTAGCATTCTGACAGAAGGAGGATTGATACATCTCCGTTAGTTTAAGATATTTCAATAATAATATTAGTTTTTGTAAATATATACCCGACATCTTGCCGTTTTCCCGATGGTTTAATTAAATTCCGAGATAAATTTTTCATATTTCAGATACGGATCTCCCTTGGTAAAGGTCTATTCTTTATGCCATTAAAATTTCAAGTTGATGTCGCAAGACTTGAACAAAAAATCTGGGGTCGGAAATCATCACAAATTCGACCGGTCGAACGGGTGTGACGCGTCGCCTTAAGAGTCACGGAAATTGAGTTATGGGAAAACATGAGACCACCTAATTCTCATCATAACCAATGTTCGTAGATTAAACTTTTGTGTGTTCTGAAATATTGATTGTCCAGGAAGGCCACAGTCCACATCACGCACTAATAATCAAGACTTGATCAATGATAATAAGCCCTTGGCTTTTTCACATTTTATTGGAATAACTTACACTAATTGTAAGTTGCTGCTGCTTCCCGCTCAATACACGAATTTATCGAAAGGCTTTACTCATTCCCTTTAATTATTCTTTAATTTTTATTTGTCTTCAACCGCATGCTTATAATTAGAGGGATATATAGACAGATGGTCCAGGTATAATGTTTATAAAAAGGACTTTTATTTACTTATTTGAAAAAGTCCCAAAAACGGCAAAAAAAAGGCTTGTTAATAAAATCAATGGTTGGCGAATTCACTTTGTGGAAATTATGATTTATCTTAAAAATGAAAACACTTAGTTTTTTCCACCAATATATTTAAAAACACAAATCAACCGGTTTCGGCCTTTTCAGGCCATTATCAAGATTACAGACTCGGTAATCTTGATAATGGCCTGAAAAGGCCGAAACCGGTTGATTTGTGATTTAAATATATTGGTGGAAAAAACTAAGTGTTTTCATTTTTTAGATGAAAGGCTTATTAAATTTAATGACCAACAAACAAATAAATTAGGAAAGAGGCAAAATATGAAAATAATAACACAAAATGTGAAAACATACAAAAGAACAGAAGAACGTGGACGGGGATTTAGTGATAAATAAACGGGGTAGGTGGGGCTAATTTGCTCACATGGTTAGCAAGGAAGAATTGTTAAGCGGAGGGTAGCTATAAGATGTCAAGGCGAGGGTGAATGCGAGGCCAGGGAGTGAAAAATATTTGGAATGCGGTAGGATAGGGAACGCTGGGATATCGAAAGACGAAACTTGGGGATGTTAATACGCTCTCACCTTGAATATCTCCCGCCTCCTTAGCCTTTCTTCCACCAACCCCACTCCCCCATGGGGTACATATATACAAGATCATGGTTACGGATTTTTACGTTGAAAATGAAACAACGTGTCGAAACCATGGTCGGTTTATATTGAAAATAGTGGGGAAATGACTACAGAGTTTTCTTTTTGTTTTCACTATCATGGTTTTAAATGTCATTTACCTATAACGCCGGCGCACAGCGGTCCAGAGGCCCTGGTTTTCCGTTCCAATCACGATTTGCCAATTTTGTTCAAATGAATCAAAATTATAACTTTAAAAAAGACATAAAATCATATCACAACGTACGGACTTTTTCGCCTATACCACTGATATTTTCCAAAATGCACACTTGAATTTGAGATAAATTAATTGAATTCGATGGAAAAATATTTATATCACTTTGCCGGTCATCGTTCTCATTGTACCACCAAATAATAACATCAGCAAAGTGCTGTTTCAATCGCTTAGCAGAAGAATTATGACTGCCTGAAATACCTTACCATTTTCTGTGTACTATAGAAAGGTTTCCAGCTTTGATGGACTTGAATAACGAGAGAAAATTTCGAAATCAAAGCAGAATCAATTTCACTATCACTCGAGCGTACCATAGATGGGAAAAGAGCCGAAGAACGTCACAATTATTTTTACGCGATAATTAACAGCGGCCAAGCGACATTGGGTGCGTTCAGCCAGGCATGCGCTAAGCCATTTAAGCGAGTAGCGCTGATGCATTCATTTTAGGTTCGGGTGAACGCTCTGCTGTTGCCGCGGGAACGAGATCGTAGCACCGCGCATATTTTAAAACAGTTTCACGTGGATCAATTCTCGCTAATAAAATGGAAATCGTAGCGAACTATTTTATCAAACGAGTTGGAGGACAATGATGACGACAACATTTTGCGTGCCATACTACCAGCAATACGCCAAATTGACGTAGTCGTGGAAGCTGCAAATATTCTGGACGAGGAACCAGTCAGGAATGATAATTATTACGAAAACGTAATTCCAAGATATCCCCCAAAAGATTTTTTTGAACATATTCAAACATCAAGAATTACAATGCAAGTACACACCAATTACCATGTATATTTCCTCAAATTATAACAAAACAAACTCTTCTACTCTAAACACACCTCAACAACCAATCAGAGATCACTGCTGATTCCGCGGGCATAGAAAAATTTCGCTATTAACAATGGCGTCCGCTGGATCCAACAAACTCGTTAGCGGAGCTGCCAGTGCCGAGTAGCGTTTTTTGCTAGCTTTGCGCTTGCTTGGCTGAACGCGCCCACGCGTTGTTACGCGTGAGGAGCTAAACCACGTGAAATTGACATTATTGACAATGTTATTCAACGAGACATTGAGGTAGCTGGAGAGGGCACTACGTCATCAAACCGTAGCCTGGCAACCGATGCTCTCTTCTCACACTCCAGTGGATAGAACGACCGAATTGTCGAATTAGCGGATGCAATGCAAGAATACCAATCATCTGTTTGAAATTGATGGCAATTAACTTTTGAAATATATATTGGCTGCTGAGTAATATGGATTCAACTCAATTCAATTTTACAGTAGTTTTCACCGTAAAAATGCGTAAGATAATGAATTTAAATAAGTAAACATAATATAAAAGGAGAATTCACATAAAAGAAGCACGTGAATGCTGGTTTTTAGTAAGCTATCGATGGGAAACATAGTCAAATTACAAAATTAGTGCGTAAGCCCGCAAGTGCTCAAGGCAAAGGAGGGTTAACGAAGAAATGGCGGACTGGCTTCAGCTTCTTGTGTGGGCCAGAATATCAAGCGCTCTCTCCAATCACTTCAAGGGTTCTATTGCATATCAACTCGGAATTTCCCCTCTACATTCCATAAAAAGTTGTGGTTGAGGAAATTCTTAGGAGGAGGAATAATAGGACATAAAAACAGGAGGGCGAGTACGAAGCAGTGTATGGGGGTAAATGAGGCAAAAGAGGTTTGCAAGGATAGGTAAGCATGGAGGAAATTATTGAAGCAGAGTTAGGTGTACAGATATGTATTTATGATTGAAGCTTCGTGACTGCGCCTACCCCGGAAGGGAATGGCGTGATCGGTATATATGTATGTATTTTGTGCCCAGTCCCTGAGATTGGCAATACCAAGCGGTGCAAAATATCGAAATGCATATTAGATTTCTTGAATGGGCCTTCTAGCTGTTTACCTAGATATGTTTCCATGTTAAAGAGAGAAATTCTTGGCTTCAATGAGTGAATAAATTTTCAAGCCGTCCTTGGCCGGCCGGCTTGATGCATCCCTCTGTCCATCCATCATTCCTCTACGACAACGCATTTCATTTGTTTCCAACCTCTTCCCTCCATTCGACCGAGATCCGTTGACCCAATTAATTAGTTTCGCGAGCGTCAAAATTTTATCTGGGTCAATTCGAAAGTCATCTCTGCGGTGGAATTAATTTAAAGCCAACGAAAACCATTGGTCGAATGAAAAGCGTTCAGTCTTGATTCCTTTCACTACGTTTACCAATCGAACTCAGAACGATATGATCTCGGACCGATCTGAAAATTCTGAGCCAGCCGACTCGGATTGCCTGATTTCTTCTCATTAGGTATTCAACCCTTAGATTGGTCAGCAGCAGTCTTCCAGTCGGCTCCCTTTTCGGCTCTTCTTTTCAGTTCCTGATGGCTGGGGCAGTTCAAAACCTCCAATAACTACTTCGTATAACCAAGTTGAGGTCTTCCTCTACAACTTTTTCCTTCAGTCATTCCTTCTATGTAGTATCTTTATTATCATGCTAACGTGCCTCAGAATCTGCCCGACAAGTCCTGTCCTCCTGTTCCTTATACCTCTCCATGTGTCATTCTTTTCTCCTATTTTCTGATACACTTCTTCATTTGTTATTTTATCTTTCCGACTGATCTTGAGAATCCTCCTGTAGCACCAGTTTTCAAAGGACTCAAGTCTCCTTCTTTCCCCATTGTCCAGGTTTCACACCCATATAGGGAAACACTCCACACGTACTCTTTTGATAATCTCTTCCTCGTATACAGCTTGATACTGTTTGTAGTAAAGAGGCGTTTTTTTCTTGTTTTTTTTTTCGCCTGGTTTACCAATGCGAAATCCATTGAAACACCGATCTGAATCGGTTCAAAGCAATTTGGAATCTCAGACTGGCAGAGACAGCGGGCCGCGTCAGCCCACTTCTCACGTCGATCTCGCTAGCCCACTCGCCTCGCTAGCTCGCTAGGTTTATCATACCGAGCTGAACCAGTCAAATCGATCCGTTTTCGATTGATAAACGTAGAGTTTGTTGCAGCTGAACGTGCCTATACCGAATCAACGTCACGCGAGGAAATCCCCGCGAAGGGAGAAGACTGGAATGCAGATCGAATGTTTTATTCCTGGCAGGCATTCCAGCAGTGCCAAGGGAAAGCACAGTTCGATGAGCAACATCCGAGAAGAGTGACATAATCGCCGACTGCACGGTGCATTCTGATTCAAGGCCTACGTATTCGTGACTGAATCCGACACTTCCCTACAGAATAAACTCAACGAAGGCCGGCGAGATGTGGGAAATTTTTGTTTAGAGAATAAAACTGGATAAAACTTGGCAATGTTCGCTGGATTTATTGTTGGTACAACGCGTTTCGACGCTTATGCGTCATCATCAGGTACAAAACCAGGTTTTGTTGTAGATAATGTACCATCATCAGGTACAAAACTAGGTTTTCCTGTAGATGATGTACCATCATCAGGTACAAAACTAGGTTTTCCTGTAGATGATGTACCATCATCAGGTACAAAACCAGGTTTTGTTGTAGATAAGGTACCATCATCAGGTACAAAACCAGGTTTTGTTGTAGATAATGTACCATCATTAGGTACAAAATCAGGTTTTGCTGTAGATGATGTACCATCATCAGGTACAAAACCAGGTTTTGTTGTAGATAAGGTACCATCATCAGGTACAAAACCAGGTTTTGTTGTAGATAATGTACCATCATCAGGTACAAAACCAGGTTTTGTTGTAGATAATGTACCATCATCAGGTACAAAACCAGGTTTTGTTGTAGATAAGGTACCATCATCAGGTACAAAACTAGGTTTTGTTGTAGATAATGTACCATCATCAGGTACAAAACCAGGTTTTGTTGTAGATGATGGCGCATAAGCGTCGAAACGCGTCGTACCAACAATAAATCCAGTGAACATTGCCAAGTTTTAATCAGTTTTATTCTCTTAACTTCCCTACAGATCCATCGCTAATGTATCCACACAATACAAAAGCCGCAGAAAAAGGGATCCTCAATCAAATTAGCATTTGGGCGTTAGCTGTGCGTAGACTTGAGATGGAGCGAGTGAGTAATAATAATGAATAAGGATAATAATTTAATTCATTTCAGGAGTTACAGAGTGGTATACAATAGATAACCCATAAGGATGATCCTGTATTGGGGCTACTAACAGATAAACAATGCAAAAGCAATGGCAACAGATAAAAATGATTTAAAAATTTTCAATTGTATGTTTGACAATACAGTGAAGTAACTAATACGAAAAAATGACTCAGATACACACAGAATGTTATACAGTGATAACAAAAATGAGACATAAATACATGATCAGGTATAATTACTATAACAATGGTATTACGATAACACTTCATTTTTTACATTTAAATTCAATAAATATTACATGCAAAGTAGAGAACAAAACCTCGATGTTTTTTGCACATAATAGCCAAGTTTTTATTTCCTTAAGAAATTTTTGTATGTTTTATTCCTCCTTGATGTTTGCCGGAAGGACATTAAATATTTTTCGTCATATATATACACAAAACATCTTTGAAATGAAGTTAGTGGCTATAGAGCCAACTTTTATAGTAATTTTTTTAGTGTTAGTTTTGAGCAGTAGGATGGACGATTTTTGGAATTTCACACACAAAGTTGCAGGTGACCGAGATCTAGCAAACACCTGATTTATGCGTAAATAATTAGAATTTGAGCAAGAAACCTGTAGGCCAATGGAGATCGCCTCTATCATCGCCACTTCTTGTGGCGATGGCGATCTTATCACCACACATTATATAAGCTGCGCACAGGTGACCGAGATCTAGCAACACCTGATTGGTGCTTCCTTGATTGGGGATTCGGAGCAGAGAGATTGGGCTCCGGCCCAGCAATTACGAAAAATATAATATTGAACGAGGAGCAGATTGAGAAAGATGTTAAAGTTACAGACTTCATCGATGCTATAGTTTTAAATTTAGAAAAAAAAACAAAAAATAATTATGATCCAATATCTTTGCAAGAAGTTCGCTCACAGAATTCGAACGATCTTATGATCTACAATGATTGACGAAGTTTAGTGGAAGAGAAAGTTGGTTGAACAACAAAGTAATTACGTGATATTTCATTGAAACTTCTTATTATAGTTACTATAATACTTCTACAAACAGTTATTTTTACACTCGTTACAAGCTTTTGTTGTTTAAACTGAAAGCAAGCCCGTTGTTGTGTTGTGTACGTTTTTAAATAAACACCATTTAACAGCCCGTTATTGTCATTACGCGAGGTAAGAAGTTTGGAAAAGTGGAGAACGAGCAACTAAATTTTAGTGTGCCTGAATTGTAACCAAAAATCTTTTCATAGTCAGTCACCACGCAATGATTAAACACGTTGTTATCCTCGAAGTCGTTAGTGATCACGAACTATTTTTAAGGCATTGAAAACAACAATAGATTAACTGCATGTCGAATAATCCATCAGTTTTTATACGCCTTACCTAATTCCAAGGAGCGTTTCCTAAAACATACTCCGATCAATTCAGGCTTATTTTCCATTCCTTTTTATTATGTCCTGGATCCAACGAGTTAGGTTGCTTTTTTTCAGAGCGTTTCGCCTCTCTTCCTGGAGGCTTCGCGTCGTCAGGCAAAGAATTTTTTCAACTGCTATCCATTTTTTACGTCCGCCGTCGAATTTAAAATCGGTTTGTCAATTCCAGGGAACTAATGGACCTCTCGGGCCATTCCATCCAAGACGATGACATCTAATCGCGGAGCAATCCTTCAGTGAGAAAAAAATAACCGATTTAGAGCCTTCAAGTCTCTCGGGAGGACGTCGCCACTCAAATTGAAGAATCGAATGATCTTAAGATCGAGTACAGATGTCATCCGATGGCTGTCAATCGAGAGATGGCAAGGCTTATTGACAATGCGCATAAGATCGCGACTTTGCCGTCGTCCAACAATGAATTTTAATTTTCTACCCCCGAAAACGATTATTTTTATCAGTGATAGCCGATTCACCTTCCCGCTGAAGATGTCTGCTTCTCAAAACAATCTCTTTCTGTTACATCAGCAGATCACTATGAAAACAAGATCTCAATAACAACTGACAAACGTATTCATTAATAAATAAATAAAATAAAGTTTAAAAAAAGGAATTCATTGGTGAAAGTATAAGAAACAAAATAAAATCATAAATAAATAAACAACAGGGGTTTAGGTTATCGATACATGAGCATCGATTGCTTGACATGCGGCAACTTAATATCATGGCGTCACAAAAACTCGGGCGGTGATTACTGATGACGTTTGACCTTTTAGGTAGATGGAGATGGTGCTTACTACTGTGGCCAAAAGTTAACATAAAACACAACTTAATATCTTTTTATCACGAAAATATCATCATATAAAAAATATGATCACTAGATCGTCATTTATTGAGAATACAGTTCGGAGCTTTCGTGCGCCGATTTGCCCAAATTTGTGACATTTGAAGTGTCATAATACTGACACATATAATTATGGATTGCTCATATTTTGCAAATCGCCATTTCTCATTGTATTCTTCATATGTGCTAAAAATCGTGAAAATCGAAGATGGTCGAGCCACAAATGCATACACATCTACATCTACATAATACCGTGCGAACCTCCGCATGGGCATGTGGCAGGGGGTGTAAGGTCACCAGCCGTGTAAAGATAGGGAGTTCTTGAGAGATGAAATGGTGACATGTATTATAGGACTCAATTTTTATTGTGGTCACCTATTGTGCGCGGAAAGAACGAGTTCTTGTACCTATAAGTTCGGCAGTGTATCTCTCTTATTTTATCGCTTCTGTCAGACCTAGAGATGTAGTGAGGAGTCAGGATAATATTCTGTGTCCGTCTGAAAAATATCAGTTCTGAATTTATCAAGCAACCTAAGCATAGCGTGTAGCCTCCGAGTCTCTAGGGGCTCCCATCTTAATGCCTCTATAAGTTGTGAGACACTATATGTACGCTCGTAGCAGTTTTTATCGAAGCGTGCAGCTTCCCTTTGTATTTTGTTAATTTTTTGGTTAAATCTTTATGACCAGAGTCCCAAATGCTCAGGGCGTATTCGAGGTGTGGCCTAACCAGAGCGCAGTAGCATCTCTCTTTAACATTTTCAACCGAGAACCTTCCTATTATACGTTTAACAAAACCTACTTTCTTTAATCCTGCGCCACATATGATTTGTACGTGTAATCCCCACGATATATCAGAAGTTAAGGTGATTACAAGATATTTTACCGTATCTGAAGATTTTATGGGGGCTACAACCATATTTTTTTAATGTCAATCGCAGGAAGTAAACTGTGGTGCATTTACTAATATTTAATTCTAACCCCCACTCATATGGTTGAGTTTACGTAGAATATCCCATTTGCGAGAAAAATAGCATGTAAATTAACATTTTTGTTGTTCACACCTAATACAGGACATTTTTCTATAGTTAAGCAGAAAAAGAATAAAATGGTATTTACACCCATCCTCAGAGGAATCACCTCGAGGATAGGGATCACACAACAGCCACACATCTCTTTACAGATCCGCGACATCAATTATATGGAAATCCTATTCAATCATTCTTGCATGTCTGCGATCCATTCGTCAAACTGCCAGCGGAAGATCTTCCGAGGAATCGCCGTGAGTGTTTCTAAGAAGGGAGTTTCCTTACGGCAAACATTCATCGATCAGAAGATTCTGTGAAAGGTTCACTTTTTACGACAAATATTTGGTTGAGAAAATTTCTCTTTCTCCCATTCCATTTTCCCGACAAGTGGATCGTTTCAGTGCTGAACCAGAATCGGTCGTGAGAATAGAGGTATATATTGAACGGGATATCTGAAATCACGATATTCAATGAAATTTACCTCATTACCTATTTTTAAAAACCCTTATCTTGAAGATGATATCAAATTATTTTCCACTAATGGCACATGACTTATCGAGGCATTTCCCAAGAATCGGAATCCAGTTTTTCATGGTACGTAGTAAGGCAGTAGGAATCAGAGAAATTTTTCAAAAAGATTACAGAAGCTCCTAGATAATTTTTTTGTGAATCAACGGAGAGAATGGATTTGAGGGTACATCTACATCTACGTGATACCCTGCGAGCCACCACGAGGGTGTGTGGCAGGGGGTGAAGATCACCAAACATGCACTATTGACATGCAAGTAGGATATTTAAGGGAGACATGCTAGATAACAGGGTCACATGGAGCTAGATGGTTTGTATCAACATAATAAGAAAGGGATTATTGGTTGTTATTACATGCATCATGCACTACAGACTACTCTAACTATATTTCACCAACCCATCCCTTTGCAACGCTGCCTATTGTTCTCTCTTAGAGTACGAGGGAAAAATGGCATTTTAAATCTATCGGTACGACAATCTATCTCTCTAATCTTGTTAATATGATCAAACCTAGCATAATACGCAGGGGTTCTCAATATATATCTAACGTCATCTGTGAACAACTCTGTTTCGAATTTACTTAAAAGGTTTAACCTAAATTTTAACCTGCGTTCTGATAGTAATTCCCATCCTAGTTCTTCTAGGGTAAATGCGTGCAAGACTAAAGTAGAGTTGGATCTGTGACCCTCATCAATTAGATGCTCTGCAAAATTTGACTTTTTCGCACCATTGACACTGGATTTAAAATGTTCCATTATTCTTATATTCAACTTCTGTCCAGTTTGACCAACATAAAAAGAGTTACATTCAGGAGTATCACATTTGAGTAAATATACCCCACTTTTATCATTCATATCAATTTCATCCTTAGAATTAAGTAATAATTTCAGGAGTGTCACCCCTGCGTCTTATGCAAGATTTGATCATATTAACAAGATTAGAGAGATAGATTGTCGTATCGATAGATATATAATGTCATTTTTCCCGCGTACCATAAGAGAGAACAATAGGCAGCGTAGCAAAGGGATATGTAGGTGAAATATAGTTAGAGTAGTCTGTAGTGAATGATGCATGTAATAACAACCAATAATCCCTTTCTCATTATGTAGATACAAACCATCTAGCTGCATGTGACCCTATTATCTAGCATGTCTCCACTAAATATCCTAGTTACAGGTCAATAGTGCATGTTTGGTGATTTTCACCAACTGCCACACACCCTCGTGGTGGTTCGCAGGGTATTATACAGATGTAGATGTAGATGTAGACATGTTTGTTCCTTCCCCAGAAGTTTTGCCAAATCATCTCTCATTCTCCCCCCTCCTTATTTCAGCCACCTCCCTCTCCTTGAGATCTATTATATAAACTGTGCTGTCTTTTGGTATTTTACTCTGCAATCTTGATAATGGCCTGAAAAGGCCGGAACCGGTCGATTTGTGTTTTTAATATATTGGTGGAAAAAACTAAGTGTTTTCATTTTTCAGATAATATTAGGTGTCTTAAAAAAACAGGAGGGCGTGTATGAAGCAGAGTATGAGGGTAAATGAGGCACAAGAAGTTTGCAAGGATAGGTCAGTGTGGAGGAAATTATTGAAGCAGAGTTAAATGAATCAATATGTATTTATGAGTGAACCTTTGTGACTGTGCCTACCCCGGAAGGGAACGGCGTGATTGGTATGTACAGTCCTGGACAACAAATTCTTACCACCGCGGAGCGAAAAATTTTCTAAGTACTGAGTCGACGCCGATTTGACAACCGCGCCCCCGCGCGAGAAATAAACGCACTGACCGGAACGAGGACCATTTCAACCCGCCACTGGTGAGGGGAGGGACCCATTGAAGAATGATTTGACTTGCGAAGGGATTTTTTGAACGGGATGGGGTGCAGGCTGGGTTTCGGACTATTTTCGTAAGGGACGGATGAGAGAGAAGGAGAAAGTGTTTGGAGTCAGCTCTTCGAACGTTGGTTGAGCCTAGAATCGTAGTATACTATGACTGATACATCTACATTTACGTCATACCCTGCAAGCCACCCAAAGGGTGTGTGGCAAGGTGTGCTTCCACACCAGGCATGCATGAATGATACGGTAGAACACCGAAATTACATTGAAACCCGCGTACCACACATGCAAAGCCCAATTAAAAGTCTACTAACCAAGAAACATTCTATCGTCAATCGTTCTAACATGCAAGGGATACAAAGACTACTACTACACATTCAAATTATCATGCATAAATTAGAACATAAATATTTACATCATGCATAAATAAGAAAGTAGAGAATATAATGAGAAAGACTTACTGTCTGCCTATTGTCACAATTCGAACTATTCATGACAACGATAACAGCTGTTATGGTCCCGAATGGTACGCGGAAAAAATGACATTTTATACCTATCGGTTCTACAATCTAGCTCTCTAATTTTATTGGCGCGATCTAATCTGCCGTAGTACGAGGGTGTAAATAGTACGTTTTTTACGTCGTCAGAGAAATGATTTTCCTGAAATTTAGTTAAGAGGTTAAGCCTATAATGTAATCTACGCTGTGATAGCGATTCCCATTCCAATTCTTCTAACAATCCAGACACACTAGCAAACTTATCGTAGCATCGTTTCACAAACCTAACTCCTCTTCGCTGTACGCGATCTAACTCTGATATCAACCCCGTTACGTATGGATCCCATACACTAACAGCATATTCCAGATGAGGCCTAACGATTGAAAAATAACAACGTTCTTTCACTTTCTCTTCACATTTTCCGAGTACTCTATTGATAAAGCCTAGCTTTCTGTATGCTTGACCGCATATTTCCCCAATATATTTTCCCCAAGATAAGTCGTGAGTAATTGTGACCCCTAAGTAATTGCTTGATAGAAAGGTGCTAAAACAAAATACACTCTTCAGTTTCCGCTCCGGCAGTTCGTTATCGTTTAAACTGCACCAGTCAGTAAGTGGACAATTGTTTATAAACACTTAGCGATTACGCGAAATGGCAGATATTACATGATGTAACTGTCTCTCCTTGTTAAGAACATACAAATACACAAGCGAGCCCGCATATTTTATGTAATGACCATTTGTTCCCGACGCATTCCCCCCTCCTTAAAATAGACCTCCCCCAACCCCAACCCAAAACCGTTAACCTTATCCGTCTTCGTAAAATACAATTTTATTTTACATGCGACCCGGGTTTCAGCAACATCGTGCCATCATCAGGTAACAAATATCACAGGTGGCCGGTTAAATATGTGGTTGAAGGTTGGGAAGGACAAAGTGGAGGGGGGGGGGGAAGTTGATGCAAAGTAAAAGGAAGGATCGTGCGTTATTACGGTGAAGGACGGATGAGGTGACCAAGGTGGTTAACGGTTTTGGGTTGGGGTTGGGGAAGGTCTATTTACAGGAGTGGGGAATGCGTCAGGAGCAAATGGTCATTGCATAAAATATGCGGGCTCGCTTGGGTATTCATATGTTCTTAACAAGGAGAGACAGTTACATCATGTAATATCTGCCATTTCGCGTAATTGCTAAGTGTTTATAAACAATTGTCCACGTACTGACTGGTGCAGTTAAAACGATAACGAATTGCCGGAGCGGAAACAGAAGAATGTATTTTGTTTTTGCGCCTTTCTATCAGTCGTAGTATTCCACGATTCTAGGCTCAACGAACGTTCGAAGAGCTGACTCAAAACACTTTCTCCTTCTCTATCACCCAGCCCTTACGAAGATAGTCCGAAACCCAGCCTGCACCCCATCCCGTTCAAAAAATCCCTTCGCAAGTCAAATCATTCTTCAATGAGTCCCTCCCCTCACCAGTGGTGGGTTGAAATGGTCCTCGTTCCGGTCCGTGCGTTTATTTCTCGCGCGGGGGCGCGGTTGTCAAATCGGCATCGACTCGGTACTTAGAAAATTTTTCGCTCCGCGGTGGTAAGAATTTGTTGTCCAGGACTGTACATATGCATTAACCTATATAAACTAATCAGTATCCCAGAACTGATCCATCGCAATTATTATGGTCCCTTATTGTACGTGGAAAAAATGACGTTTTAAATCAATCGGTTCTGCAGTCTATTTTCCTTAATGTCGCGATCATTTCTATCATTATAGTTTGTCTCTTGCTACATATGTTGAACGCCCGGCAAAAAATAGTCTACACCAAACTTTCGTAAAATATTTTATCTATATTGTCCTCTATGATCTGATAGAGGTCGTGCACCGGCTAGATTTCGGAGCGAGAATAAGCCTAGTTATTGATAAACTTAATGGTTGAAGGCGTAACTTTGTGGAGTTGTACCACAGACATGACGAAAAAGAAAAATGCCTCACTTAAAACTAATATTCCCGACCCAGGTTTCAATTGCCTTGCAATAATTTTCTCCTACCCCTATAGACCTTTGAAATGACTGCAAGGCAATGGAAACCTAGGTCGGGAATAAAAGTTTTAAGTGTGGGATTTACTAAGAGATTTCTCTTTATCGTCAAGCCAAGTTACGCAGAGTTAAGTCGTTGTGAGCGAGCGAATCTTAAGGGAATGGGAATTTGCAGGGGTAGGAGAGGGTTAAAGTTAGGGAGTACGAGGGAAGGGGAGAGATAGAGGGGATGGGGATGTCGGGAAAACCCAAAATGACTGAGATTCTTCACTCGTGTGCTTTGTAAAAGGATCATGTTTCCCCACCATCACCCCCCGACCCTCTCCCCTTACTTTGACCACGCCCCTTCCAACAGAAATCTTCCCACCCCTCTATCCGAGAAGAGCCACCCTTCCACCCGCTCATTCCTTCACGTCCTACCCCATCTTTACACTCTCGCTGTCCTCAGTCAAGGCTGCCAACTTTTTGGCGACGCTTGGCCGCAGTATTGGTTGAGGTGGTCGCAAAAGATACTCTCTCAAGTTGGCTGAAGGAAATCAATGGAAAAGAGGCGATTTATTAAAAAAATCAAAATGTGAGCTACCTAATCTACACCCGAAAATGCTCCATTACTAAAGAGTAGGGTTTCTGTGATCGTGGACGCTTAGTTCATTAAGAGCTAGCTTATACATAGTAAATTATTAAAATAAAACTTGGTTTGGTACAAATCCGACACAGGTTTTCTCAACACTTCGGCCGTTTGGCCACACGGCAAATTTTAGACACCAAAACAAAAAATAAACAACGTTGACCTTCTCGACTATATTTTTACACAAAAGAAGGAGAGAGTTTTCATCCGAGGACCTTCCTATTATACGTTTAAAAAAACCTAGTTTTTTTATCATGTGCCACATATGTTTTGTATGCGTAATCCCCACGATATATCTCGATAAAACTGCATTAAGCCAAATAATAGTTTAATTTCGAGGAATATATACTTTTTTGACCACTGTGCGCCGTGGACCCACCCAACACCACAACTTAGATACCAACCTCCCACTTCACCCTTTTCCAACACCCTCCTTCCCCTCCCACATTTTCATCCCCATTCTTTCGGAAGCACCACTTCCCCAACCCCTTAGGGAAGAGAATTTCTTAAAAGACATTACATGCTGTCCCCGAGACACGGCTTTTGTCTCCTCCTTCCGATGGCGCGGGGGAGGAGGGGGAAGGGAATGGAGGGGAGGGGAAGTAGTGGGGGCGAGGGCGAGGGAGGGGAGGGGGATGCCGTAGCGATGACGTCATAGCTTCCGTCGCGTAGTCATGAGGAGGGAGGCTGTGTAGGGAGGAGAAGGGGTTGAAGAAATCGGCTTCCAGCACGTATCGCCCCCACCCGTTGTCACGTGGAAACACTCGCACACATACAGACACGGGAAAACCAACACGCTCGAGAGAAGACACACGCGTGGATAAACCACACGGACGAACTCCGTGTCACGCATTTGAAGACCGCAGACACGGACAGCAAGACTTATTCACGAATAAGCAATGAGAGAAGTCCCAACTACATTACCAGGCATCGGAAGGCCATTGATGCCATTCTATCGACGTAAATTATCCATCGACATCAGGCCATTGCTGTCATCTCAATACACGCTTTGAAAGCCATAGCCTTGGTGATGATTCCGACCACAAATCAACCATAAATCTTAAAACAATTGTGAAATTAATGACTTTGCCTCCACTTGAACTGAAATTTCAATCTAATTGATGTTAAAAACCAAAGTATAATTTTCAGAGAAATTTAATATCTGACTCATGAATATACATAATGGATTCAAATGTTTGGAATCGTTGCCTAGGCTACGTGTTGCCTAAATTTCCACATTTAGTTCAGCCAGTCCTTGGCGCTACTTAGAAAAAAGTCTTCTCATTCACGTCGCATATGGCCGTTGTCAATTGTTGTTAACGTGAGACTGTGGTGGATATTCAATAGCGATCGAGGAGACATGAAAAACGTGATGCTGTGAATAATAGCTGGCTATTTTTTAGACCTAACAGTTACTTTGTAAATGCTAGAGAGGAAATATCTAATACAGGAAGTGTGTAAGAGGCATATGAAACATCCATCGTGCGCAGACACCGACGGTTGCCAGACTCTGAGTCTAATTTGAATGCATTAGGCCCGTCTGGCTTAATTAAAGAATTTAGAATGCCTTGTTCCAACACAACTTGCTTCGTACAAGGCTGCAAAACAGGGTATGCGCCTCCGAGGACCCAAAATAGGAGAGTTGGTTCGGAAAATAAAACTGGTAAGTAAAACCGGTAAGACGTGTTTATTTACGTTCTGTTGACTGTATTTACATTTGAACTGTCGTCTTTCATCACTAGGCGGCGCCACAATCGACAAAGATTTTGTTTATGGAATCCACGGAGTAGGATCCTACTCCGTGATGGAATCCAAGGCAACAGTTTTTGTCGACGAGTCAACGATCCATAATGCATAGTCATGATCTGACTCATCAATTTCTTACACCGAGTATCCATCAAGTAGTACTTCATAGTAAATCGTTTTCGCTGATACCGATGGTAGGTAACAAAAATATTCTTTGAAAATTATATGCTGGTTTTAAAGTCGTTCGATGAAAAAATTGCTTAACTTAGTCAGTTATCCTCTACGCGTTTGGTGTCGAGGTTTTGCAAAGAGCGTGCCACTGATAGTGAAACGTTATCGCTGAAACCGGTGGTAGGTAACACAAATATTATACGTGAAATTCTCTCGGGATTCACACCGGGTTGAATTTTTGGCTGCTGCCTTTCATGAGAAAGTCATATGCAAGACCAATGGTTATAGGGAAAGGCTATTTTAGGTGGTTTGAGCGAAATATCATTTTCCCTAGAAATCAATGAATTTTGACTCGTTTAAAAAAAATATATTACCCTTCCATTGACACCAAAAATTCAACCACTTACCACATCACATTCCGAGATATTTACCAGAAAATACCATCCCTTCTATCAGGGAAATGGTACGTCTATTCACTCCAGAGAGACCTTGTATTAAAAATGAGGCATTCACTATACTTAGATCTCGTCAATAAATCGACAGTGTGTAGTTTTTGTGTTTTCTCAACTATTATTGAAAAGAAATCATATTGTCACCGCAGTAAATTCTTCGGGATCACAATGATCCTTCCGCTTAGATGGAGTTTTAAACGAACCGCGTGAAAAAAATGAGTCTAGTTAAAGATTTATTTTAATATTTTCATTTAATTACATTCCATATTTGTCAAGTAAAACTATATTATCACACAATTAATCATGCAATATTAAATTCATGAGTCCTACAGCCGGTGAAATTAAAACGTATATATCGAATATGGTCTCTATTATGATTAGGGAACTATCTCGCTCGCACTACCTTAAGGAAGCCATAGGAATACATCTTCAGCCCAATAACTTAAATCGAGACTCGGGGTACTCAATAAATTAAGGGTGGTAACCGTTAATTTCAAAAATAATAACGGAAAGAAGTTACAACAATGGTCAGTCAGACGTAACAGTCCGAGACCCTATATAGGGCAGAACACAGGCGGCCCGGGCATCAATACCCTAAAGACGATGGAAGTGTTATCCATTACGTTGGCAGAAGCCGCAAAATTAACCCAGAGAGAATCCTGAGAAAATTTCACACGCAATATTTGCCGGGAAAGTGCTAAATCATTTATTGAGAAAAATGTTCTTTGAAAATGATATGCTGGTTTTAACGCCGTTCAATGAAAGAATTACTTAGTGAGTCCTCTTCTATCCTAATTTTGGCAACTAGCCTGGCTTCTACCCTAATTTAATTCTGGCCTAATTTTGGCAAGAAAAGCATCGTTCGATCACGGGACTGAGGCCATTCGAAGGAGAAGGTGAAAAACTATATGCTTTAAGGGAATTGGTCGTACTTCACGCGATAAATAAAAGTATAAAGAGGGACGTAAAATCAGGATGAAGGATGGCGCTGACCTAAACTTTCATACCTCCGACGATGATCTCGGGCCCGGGATCCGTTGCGATGGTGAACAGTAACGTAGCCCACACTGCATGTATAACGTAGGCTACGATCGTAGTCGAAGTGGGTCGCTCTGACGACTCAGGAGCGCACTTAATCAAAAAAATTGAAAACTACGCCAACTGGTGACATGGGCAAAAACTAGGCAAGTTGAGCGCCCAAAAGGAAAAATGAGGGAAAATTCAAAGATGATAAAATTTCAATGGTGGGCACTACATCCCGGCTCGAACATCAATGTATGAGAAATCTTATTTACAAAACACAATGAAATGCGCTATGACTGAAAATATAAGAGTATTTTTTTTACAAAGGCGCAGAAAGATTCATTACATCATCAGCATAAGTTTTTTGTAAATTGATAAAAACATGACTGGGAACAATATTTTTCTAATCTCCACAAATGCGCACTTAAGGTAGTCGCCGTAGGACATATCAATTAAATATTGCATATTTAATGGAGCAATAATATAGTTTTATATGACAGAATTGTTTAGTAATTAAATGTAAATATCTAAATAAGTCTTTAACTTGACTAATTTTTTTTCGCGCGGTGCGTTTGAAACTCCTTCAAAACGGAAGATATTTGTGATACCTATTGCGGTGACAGTGTGATTAATTTTCAAAAGTAGTTGAGAAAACGTACCTACTAACTACACACTGTTGATTTTTTTACGAGATCTAAGTGTAGGAAATGCCTCATTTTTAATACAAGGTCTCTCTGAACGGTCGTACACTTACACGTGCCATTTCCCACGTAAAAGGGGTGGTATTTTTTGGCAGATAACTCCGAAAGCAATGTGGTAAGGGGTTAAATTTTTGGTGTCATTAGAAGGGTGACATATTTTCCTTTAAAATGAGACCAAATTCATTGGTTTCTACGTAAAATGATATTTCGCTCAAACTGCCTTAAGGGAAAACTAGGTAGCATAAATGGATTTTAACGCACTGAATTACATGAGAAAATATTTCGCATGCAGGCAAAACACAACCTTTCAACAATTTACTCTCATTACCATTACTGTGTAGCTTCGCTTTCAAGTCCTGCTATTTTAATTTTTACGACTAAAACCTCGTTAATAAGCAATTAACTTCATTGTAATTACGATGCTTTCACGCTAACCTTCATCGGTGCACACACCCTTAACATGGAAGACTGCGCGTGACACCAAGGTATTGAGACCAGTAGTAGAATTAATTCCCACAGGAATTAATTAAATTAAGTACAGCGCGCTCCGACGCTTTTATAATGAGGAACTTGTCAAATTCAGTTCTGGTCTCCACCTGAACATGACGCGTGGTAACGAGGAAACGCAGTGTGTTTCATTAAATATACCTTTAGGAAAATCACTGCACTTTGATTATATCAGAGGACTGAACGCTTTGAGAGAACTGAAGAAGAGAGAGACAAGCATTCTGTGTAGGAAAATGGATGGCGGACATTTATACCGCCCACGCTTACTATGAATCTCGTAATAAAGGGAAATTCAGATTCCCCCCCCCCCCCGCGGTCGACCGCATTCTGGGACATCTGGACCAGGAGGCGACAAAGAAGGAGATGTAAAGGGAGAATAAATTAGACGGGAATTCTCCTAGTCAGAATGGAAAGAGTGGAAGGGGATGGAGGAAGAAAATAAACAAACACGGAACAATGGCAACGTAGGAGACGCGATCCGGACACTGGATCGGCGGAAATCATTCGAGGAATCGCTCGGCTGAGTAGTCGTTTTCGCTGGAAAGGGTAAAGGAATGCATGTCTGGGACGATTCCGGAATCCCTTTGAACGGAATTTTTTGGGACAAGGACGGAAGACGACAAAGATTTCGGACGCTAAGACAAAACTAGGCTAAGATTAAATTTGACTGATAGAGGCTTCACTTCGTTGAAGTTTGCAATGTTTGTTTTCGTTATAAAGTACAATACACCATAATTTTCTACAATACCTAATTATTGTTGTTAAATTGTCACGATGAATATAGCAGTGCTACTAAATTGTTGAAGGAATTAGGGCGAGAACCTCTATCCGATCGAAGGGAGAAGTACAGATTAAATCTTTTACGAAAGGTTGATGTAGACAATTTTTTCCCGGAGATTTAACATATTTTGCTAGATCCTAACTAAAATGGTAGAAACGATCACAGGTATTAGAGTGAGGAAATAAGAAACAAGAAAGCGACTTAATAAAAACGTGGTAAAATGGCTCACTCACTCAGTGCTTCAACCCGAAGGTTGGTTTGGGGTAGGTGAGGGTTGAGCTCACCTCGGACTAAGCCAAAGGCGTGTGAGTTTCACACATTCAGGGTAGGGGGGGCCAGTTCCCTTCCCTGGGCCACCTCGCAACGCGAGGAAATGGCTGTCAAACCAAACAGCTGAGCGATTAATACAAATGTAAAGTATCGAAAATAGCGGCTCATATTGCCTCTGAAGAGCTAGATATAGCGTAAGAATGCATTTTCATCTGGATCTGATCTGTACTGAAAATATTAAGTCGATAGCTAATCGGGAAGTGTGTTAAATTTGAGTTGCAAGATTTTGCCCGGAAGGACAAACAAACAAACAAGAAAGCGACTTAATAAAAACGTGGTAAAATATATTGGGAATGTAGCAAAAAATTAACCTCTAAGATATACAAACACACATTATATATTTCCAACAGGAACAGATAACATGTGGAATACTTCGTCTCAGTTATCATTCGTTGTGTTATCATGTTTATATTTCACCAATATCGCCGACCTGCCATCTTTGATGACGTAGGTATGACCGGAAGGGTTATCTGGGAGTAACCCTCGATTCGGGTGAAGATTCACTCAAACGTTGGTAGGTTGGGGTAGTTCACTCGTGCCGTTTGAGTGAAATGTTCACTCAAAAGGACACGAGTGAAAATGTTTCACTCGAACGGAGTGATTCGACGGCTTATTTCACTCGAGTACGAGTGCAAGAGGCCTTCACTCGAGGCTCGAGTGACAGATTTCACTCGAAGACTTTTAGAGAGCACACACCCTATTTTTTCTAGTAGTGGCTCGCACGGCGTTTCGCAGATGTTTATGTATACTATTACGACGCGATTAGCGGATTCACGGCATCGTGAGGTGCAAAACAATTGTTTATTTTTTGCTCTAGTTACGGACGGAGGCGAGGAAAACCTAAACCACTTAAACATTACACAAATATAAATAAACATTCTTTTCTTGACCGTTGATGATTCCGCAAATCGGAGAAATACGTCGTCCTTATAAAATATTGCAAAAAAACTGTAGTGTTCCTCAATATTAGGGAAAAAGAAAGAGCAGAAAACAGGTTTAAAATGTCGTTTTTCCCACGATCAATTAAACATGTATGTACCCGGCCGAGCATAAGAAATCAATCATGTATGTACATTCACGATCAAGAGAGAAAAGTTTTTTTCCGCGATCGTTAAGAGACCACAATGTCTGCCTATCAGACTTTTAAGCAGGTTAGTCGACAGGTAGTGTAGCTGACTAGTTGCTCCCTTGATGCTTGTTTCTTAATCTGCCACGCTGTATTGACATCACGTTTGGCATGATCTCTGCATGCCTCTTTGCCTCGTTCACGAACTTGAAAAATACATTGATTTTATAGTTTTTGTCAGCATTGGTAGCATGCTCATAGTGTTGCGCATGTTGGCGAAAGTTACTTGTACATAATAGTGCATGTATGCGATAACTTAACCCCTGCCAAAACACCACTTGAGGTTTCTTGCAGGGTAATATTTAATTTTAATGTATTTCACATAACTATGAATAAAAGTACCATTGGACCAATGCTGAACAGAAAATACTAGAGGCCTCCGAAACCTGGAGCTGGAGGAGAATGTTGAAGAAGACGCACTAAAGAAGAAATGATGAAGTGTACAGAAGAGTAGAAGAGGAAAGGACAATATGGAACACCATACAAAAAAACAAGATGGATTGGACACACCCTGAGACACAATGGTTTTGTGAAGAACGTAATAGATGGCAAAATAGAGGACAGAGTCCCCAGAGGAAGACCAAGGAATAAGTTGATGGACCAAATAAAGAGGAAAGTACATAGGAAGAGATACCAGGAGGTGAGGGAACTAGCATTAGATTGGGAAGGGTGGAGGGCTGCAGTCAATCAACCTTAGGATTGAACCTCCAATGAATGAAGTGAATAAACATATGGGTTTAAATTTCACTTTCCCCCTTTGGCTTCGAGTTCAATCTTATAAACTAAGAAGGCTGGAGCACTTACCAAAGTAGTAACAAGACCGGTAAAATTCTAAGCTCGTGCAGAGAATGGACGACTCTCATAAAATGTAAATAAAAAAATTAATGTTTGAAACAAACAAACTCACTCTTCCCAAAACTTCAACATCGTTCACTAAGATAAGAAATACGTGTTAATAATTTTCACAAAATACCGTGCATCTCTCGTCTTTCAACCACCTATTACATGCCAATAAAGCCTGATAGCGTAAATTGCCTTGAACGGATGAAACATTTATGGAAGATGTGTGTCTATATGATGCTTATTTCTTGACATTCAGAGTTCAGCTTTTCATCTCACAATTAGAAAAGTATTGCACGTGAACACTCTTCTCGGAGAAAATGAAAAAACAAAAGACAAAACCTTTTGCCGCGACCTGCTGAGATTCCTGTGCTTTTTCCTGTGCACCTATATTCTACCATGTACAGACCATTATTTTGTCGTGCACATGATCCGACATCGTACATTTTTATCTACGTTTTAAGTCTCATTTAAATTTAAGAAAAATTTGTAAATTAAAAAATTGATACAATACTATTTTTATCGGCTAAAATTTTGGAAACTCAGATGACATAAATTTCTGAGAAACTATCTAACTATTAAACCACTTAGAGAATGTTTTTATCTCAAACAAGAATCACGGAAATAGCACACGTAAATGGATAAGCATGTTAACTTGCTCGGGGATTAGAATTGATACAAAAGAGAAAGGACACTTTGCTTTCACAGTTTGATGTAAAATACAAAATATACAGGTCCATAATATACAGAAAATAAGAAATAAATATATGCATATCATAAGACATAAAAATACAAAAACAAGCCAACATTGCAACAAATTGTTGCCAGTCTTGGACAATTTTTACTGAGAAAGTTATCATCAATGTGGGTTTACATCGGCAATCTCATTTCACAAGTTACTTAGACGTAAATTACAGGTGTAAACTACTTTGCAGGTCCGCTGGCAGAACTTTCCAAATTCCCGGCAAGTCGCTTACAGAAGCAAATTCACTGATGTAAACGGCAGCCACTTTAGCTCTACAGTAACTTGTGAAAATATTTTCGTCACCGAAAAATTTCCCGCAAAGCACTTGCGGAAGAAACTTGCAGCAGTAACTTGCCGTAGTGAACCCAATCTTAGAGATTTTTCTACAGTTTACTGGTGAAGTCTTCTTTTTACAATTAAAAGGCAGGGATTTCATTGATTTCTTCCCTTTAGGAAATTTTTTATACAATACTAAGCTGAGAACATGAGAGGTGCTGGGGATCGGGTTGGTGTGGTGGCTAGGGTACTGGCTAACCATACGGGCGGCCAGGGTTCAAATCCCTGAAGAGGGAAGGTGTTTTTCAGAGGAAACCCGATCCCTACTTGAGTGTCTTGAGGAAGGCACTTCAAGTACAGTATCTGTCGGATAATATATAATCGTGGTCCCCTTGGCGCCTTTCGTTAAGAGCAGGCTAATGCCAACGCCGGGTTTCTATCCACCCACCCTCCCTTACCTTTCCCTTATGGCGCTAATGAGCATAGCTGTTGATCTCCTCCCCAAAATCCAATCCAATGAGAGGTGCTCAAGGTTCTTATAAACAAAATGTCTATTAGTACGACATTCTCCCACGCAAATTATTCCTGGAGTGATATCTATGCTTTGAATACAAATCCTCTTTTTATCCACGGATCATAAATAACTCAAGGATCAAACATTCTGAGTAACTCGGGAGATGTGTATAAATTTCTCCAAACCCGTCAGTATTCTTCACAAATCTCTCCAACTCCTATCTCATTGTTCCTTCCCCTCCCCACCTCTGGGGGGTGCCAAAGGATAAGGAGTGGGGACGGTGAATAGCACTTGGAAGATGCCCTCCCTGAGGCATTCCTATCTCCTCAGCCGATTCGGCGAAGGTCGCCGAAATTCGAGATTTCCGATTGGTTCTCGAATTCGGCCAATGGGCATCGATCCACGCCCGGCGAAATTCCTCTCACATAGAAAGAGAGAGATAGAGAGAGAGAGAGAGAGAGATGGATAGATTTCTCGTCGGCCCTGGGGCTCTGCCTCATTTTATTCCGTGATTCCTGGAACACTCAGGATGACCTAAAGCTCCTGCCGAAGAACGAGAGCCCCCAAAGAGGCAGCAACGCTATCATGGCCGTTTCTCTTTACGTCTATTCCTGAGAATCTCGACGAGATCTCTCAGATTAAGCCCCGTAAAAGGACGAGAAGCGGCGAAAATTATCCGAAATAAAAGCCTTGCCTCAAATATCCTTTTTTCGTCCGAGTCTTCTTTGATGCCCGCGAGAGAAAAAGAGAGCCCTTTTGTTGAGGGAGTTGATTGAAGGATTAGATAGTGTTCAGAGAAGATTCGCTACACTCGTACGTAGAATTATTTACATCATTTCATATATTATTACATAAAAATTTTATCAATTTGTCAAAAAAATTTCAAAATTATCAAATTTTATCAACTATTAAATGTTATCAAAACATAAACTTTTATTAAATAATTAAATTTTATCAAATTATCTAATTTTATCCAACTATCAATTTATCAAGTTTTTTCAAATTATCAAAATATTTCAAATTCATAGCATTATATCAATTATTAAATTTTATCAAAGCATCAAATTTTATTAAATAATCAACTTTTATCAAATTATCTAACTTTATCCAATTATCAATTTTTTATCAATTATTAAATTTTATCAATTTATCATGTTTTGTAAAATTAACAAAAAAATCAAAATTTGAACGTTTTATCAACTATTTTATTGTATCAAAATATCAAATTTGATGAAATTATCTATCTTATAAAAATATCAGATTTGATCAAATTATCAATTTTTATCCAATCATCAAACTATCAATTATTAAATTTTATCAAATTTTGAGAGATTATCAAAACTAATGGAATTATCATATTTTATCAACTTATAAATTTCTATCAAATTCTCAAACATTATTTTACATCAAATTTTTAATATTTTTTAAATCGCTGTATTAGAGGGAGCCTTACGATCTCGACAGTTTCAGAATAAAGTCAGGGTCCACATCTTTCTTTTTTTTAAAGTCGCGATCTTGCATGCCTTTTCTTTGTTTCCATAAAATCTCAAACAAAATAATTTTTCATTTACAATTTCCTCTTCAAACCGCGATGAAGGCTTTTTACATCATCCAACACCAAAAAAAAACTCCTATAACCAGTCATAATGAGAGTCGTCCGAACGTCTGGATGAAAAATCTACCCAAGCGGGACTTGAACATTACAATTGCATCCACGCACACATATTACGCTGCGAACCACCTTATGAGTGTGTGGCAGGGGTTAGCAGTTATCACCAGCAAGCATTACGCAATGCCCTACTCAAGTTAACGGAGCTACAATTACTAGAAAATTACCCTAAACTCCTCAAAAGTAGCCAGGAGGCGAAACTTCTCCAATGTTTACGCTACCCAAAAAAAAGGCATGCAGTCAATGTAAGGCTGCTCGTAGTGACGTTTTTCTACCGGGTGAAGCTCGGGTCGTGAGTGAAAAGCGGGCAGGAAGGTTGGACGTCGCACAGTCGTCCAAAGTCCCCAAAACCTGGCCAAGGTAAGAAAAACAAAGTATCTGCACAGAAGATTTTGATTGCTGGATCGGCGAGAGGAAAGGTTACAAAGTCGAAAGTCACAGCAGTTGGGTAAACATTTACCCACTTGCGCACACTATTCACATGGACAACGAGCGCCCTACGGGCAACAAGTGCATCGAGCGTGCGTCCATAAGAGCAAACTTATTTATGAAGTGCTGCCGATTCGTTCTTGGCGAAGAGAATAAATTTCTGAAAGATGGAGTCTCCAATAGAAAGTTAGTACCATAAATTTATATTATTTAATTTTTCAATTTTTAAATATACTTTTTAAAATGACCGTTTCAAATAATGGCGTTTTTGAGCGAAAATCCGCGCTTCAACTGACCAAAAGTTAATGAATTCCGGACAATTCTGATATAAACGATACATCACACTGTTAAGAATTTAATAAACTTAACATTAGCTCAAAGAATAGCATCTACAATCCTCTAATTCGACAGTTATTAATAAAATAAAGTTCGATTTTTGTCCCGAAAAACGAGCTTGGCTTGGAGCATGCTGCTCTCGACTACCGCTTCCCTCACCTCATTTCCCTCTGGCGGAACGTGCGCGCGCTCAGTCGTAATCGGCCTCAAACACACTAATTATCTATTCAGTTTACGAACTAAATACCTCACAAGTTGGAAAAAAGTCGACAAAGTGAATTTTTTGGTTGCAGATTCTACGACTGGCGATGACGTCCTTGGAGATGGGATCATTTATGATCGTGACGGCGTGATCGGCATGTCCAGACACTTTTTTGCAAATCTGACTGCGTATTTGGTTGTAGCGCCCTCAAAGACATAAGCATGCAAATTTTCATGCAAATTGGAATACTATTTCTCATGGTGACCAACTATCGGGGCATATTGACCACTGTGCGTCGGAGCGAAGTAAATGGCGAGGAATCTTCCGCCTGAACTCGAAAGGGATAAGGGAAAAGTACAACGGGAGGAAGAACTTTTGAACAAGTTTGACAGTTCTCTCACAATTAGTGTCGACCATACATATACTCGATGGTTCGGACACACGATCATCACAGAGAAGAGTTGAGGGGGAGAAATGACGAAAGAAAAGCAAGGAAGGACGGAATATAAAATGGAAAAATAACGAGGTAGCCTAACCTAACTGGACGAGACCCAAAAACCACGAATCAGTCGCTGCCTAATATTAGGTAGAGATGGAGAGCATACTTCTCCCACATGGGAGCCTAAGCCAACTTTCCGCTCGCTTCGCTTGGCTTTCGGCCGAAGAAAACTTTTACCCAACCTTAAACTTTCCCTTCCACAATCGAAGCGAACTCAGCGGCTGTCTCTGGAATAAGGAAAAAAAAGAATAACAACGGACGCACCACCGCGAAAGCAAACGAACGTCACATTGTCTTCATTTTTTTTACAAGTGCACCCAGATACAAGAGTTATACCACACATATGAGCAGCCAACTGTTAGTACTAGATTCAAGGATTCATCCAGTTGGTATAAGGTCAAGTACATCTACTATATATCGTCAAACCTGGTTAAATTTCTCATCGACAGTCATTAATGTCCTTATCCCACGCGCGAGTAATGTCATTTTAAACCTGTCCGTTCTGCAATATATTTCCCTAATGTTATTCTCATGATCTAATCTAAAACAGCATATGTTGGAGTTCCTGAGATGTTTTTAACGCCGTCAGCGAATTATTGTTCAGAGCTTACATAATAGATGTAGTCCAAAAAGGCTATGATATCTCGTCACCTACCTTTGCTCATCGAAAATTATCCCTGTTTGATGACTCAGTTACAGCCCTGTTTGCTTTTCACCATAAAAAAATTGTTCTCTAAATTTGGCGAATCTTCTTAGAACTCTAATCAAATGCCTGAATCGACTCTTCCTTAAAAATGGTCTCTTTTTCTTTCATGAGTCTCAAAGGGAGCTCGGAGAAAACGAGGATTAAAAGAAAAATATCATTCAGGATATATGTCGCTGCTCTGCGTCCGATTATCGGGCCTTAGCTCATATATCGCACCGATATTCTTAGAAAGAGGCAAAGAGTGGTAACAAAGGGAACATTCACTACGTTTATCAATCCTTTTTAGATCAGTCTGCACTCGAACCAATCTGAAAATTCCAAGCGAGCTGACTCAGATCGCCTAGTTTGCCCGCACGGACGAAAAATATCGATAGTGAACAATCGAGTCTATCAGTTTAAGCACGATTGAGTTGTGTAAACAAGTGCAGAGTTAGACATTTTCAGTTGCATTCCGAGTGAACAAAATTGCCCTATGAAGGTAGATTTCAAGGTGCTGCGATATCATAACGTCACTTCTCTCGCCGTGACTGTACTGTTGTTACAACATACGCCTTGAATAATAACGATTATATTTTGTTTCCCTATGGCAACCAAAAGAATAACGAGGAGCACCACAGAGACGCTGGTTCAGATCGATCTAAAATCTCAGAGTGGCTGAGAAAGTGGGCCAAGTCAGCTTCTCAGATCGATCCCAGTAGCCCGTTGCGTTTGCCTTACCGAGCTGATCAGGTCAGATTGATCTGAGATGGATTGGTAAACGTAGTGATTGTTGCCTCATTGTGTCTCACTCCCTGCCTCACTCCCTGTACAGAGTTGTCTGTCAACAGTTAACGACGAGCCAATCATAAAATATCACGCATGTTGCTGAACATGTTCATAAAGCGCATATATTTCATATTTCTCTGTTTAAACATCGTTCTAAAAGAAATTACGCATCAGCCGCAAATTAGCAACCTTTGGCTCATTATGGTACAACGAACTAACGAATAGATACCTAAAATTGAATAGGTCGATTTTTCTAGCAATATCATTTTCAAACAAGTGTCAAATTGGGAATTTTTTGCCATTCTAGTCACATAAACAGTTACCTGCTCAAGGTTATCGCCGAGTCAATCGACACGACATATTAACGTAATTCACAGAATATGAATGTAGACACACGTTCCAATTTCTTTTCTTACGCATCGCTCTCATAGAAACATGGCATCAACTGCATAAATTATATATGATGAAGCTACATATAAACAAATAGATAACGTAGTAGAATGGAATGATTATGCCAAACTTAATTATTTTCGAATACGTGCCATAACGACTTTTTTGCCATTCATTCATATTGTTTATATTCAGAGGTTGAAGTGAGTGCTATGGTGTAAAAAGAATTTTACCGTATTTTTTCAACGGACTCTGAATTGCTACCAATATTTTACTGAGATTTTACACCCTGAACGCGAAAAAGTGCTACTTTTAATGTTGTCCTTCCCGACTGATGTACCCCTCCCAGTAGTCCCCACCCGGAGATACGATTGGGGGACAATTTTACCCCCGGCATACTTTACTGGGAGATATACCATCATGTCATATACATATAACGCAGGGCTGTATCTTCTAGGATCAAATTCAGGTAGCGTGCAGAAGTTGGTTGGCCAGCCATGAAAATTTTTCCCTTGCTTGATTTTTAACCTTGCAACCGGAGTCGCACACGCTACCATTGGTCCAAACCATACCCCCGGACTTTTAAGTTAAAATTTCAATTTATGAGCTTTTCCTGACTTTCTTGGTCATGACCCAAAATATTTAGACGCAAGGCCAATTAATTTATGGACATCACAAATAATCGGCGCGACCTATCGATGCCACGTCAAGCACTCCCCAGGGAAGCTGGCGTTAGTTGAGTCCCTCAAACTACGGCTTCGATCACGGATGCGATCAGAAAGCGCTCTTTCCATGTTCTGTCCCCAGAGCACGCTGGATTGACTAGGATGACGCAAGCGACGGAAAAACCGCGAGGATCCGGACGTGCGGAAGAAAGAGAGACTCTATCCTCGGCATCGGGAGAGTCCAGAGGGGTTATCAGGAGAAATGGACCGCCGGGTGAAAGATTACCATCGGTACTTCCAGATCGCAGACCAAACCTTTTCGTCGCTAGGTGAATGCATTCCCGTTTTCGATGTGGATCGACTCATAGTGGAGACGGAGATTTCATGTTGAATTCAAATCTCCTCTTTGGTGAGGCTCGACGTCCGCGAAAGTTTACAGCATGGTGCGTGCTAATCGTTTTTCTACGCTTCCAAATCTTTCCTTTCTCACTGTACGCCTTCCTACAGGTGTAAGCCTGCGAAAGGGTTTACATGAGCAAGTTCAAATGACAAAATTGGAAATTAAACGCAAGATACTAGTGAACGAAGAACCAGATGAATTGATGGGTAGATGTGTTCCTGCAACACGAATACTTCTATGAGACCTATGACTTCAAGGATCTCATTAATATTGATTCCATAACTAAATTTTCTTACTACCGACCATTATTCGTCTATGGGTAGCGTCAACCTTTACTCCTAGTGAAGGTACTGTCCATTAGTGGAGAACGTCTGCTGCTGTTACAAGAATCTATCATCTACATAGTACCTTGAAAGCCTTCTCAAAGGTTCGTGGCAGGGCAGTGGTAGTATGTTTATTTAGAAAGGATTTCTCTTTTTGGTCCTTTTCGACTCCTTTTCGTCATTCATTCAGACTCCGAATTTCTTTGGCTTCCCCGTCTGGTCCACGCAGATCCTGGTGGTGAGGCATAAGACGCCTTTGTTCACTTTTTTCTTCAGTAATGGACGCACCCTAGTCTTTTTTTTCCTCAGGAATGCTTTTCAGTGCTTTCAGCTTTCTCACTGCCCCGTGTGCTCCTCCCTTCATTTTCTTTCGTAATATTCGGGTATTGCGGTCTTTTGTATCTCTCGCTCTGCCGTAGCAGAATCATTTTTTTCTTTGTTTACTTCTGTCATTACCCAGTGTTTTCTTAGCCGTCAAATTTCAATGGTGGAATCCTCCGAATTCGTGGCGCCTCGTGTCTCCCCTTTGGCCAGAGAGAGATATTTTAAGAAAATGCTTCCTCAGCTGAATACGAGAAGAGTCCTTTTCTGGCATATGGCGATCAACTCGCATCTCTTTACATGCAGTTAAAAAAATGGGTTTTTGGAAAGAAAGTACAATCTTTGGGAAAGGATGCGGTAGGTATTTCCACGCCTCATTCTTGAGGCTGTTGTCCTCGCGATGAGGCCAAAGAAAACCGTGAAGATGGATTCCGACTTCTTCATGGCATGCCTCACTCGAGAACCGTGGGCTGCAGCGACCCGTGCCAATGAAATAGAAGAAATGGATCTGATACATTGTCTTGCGAAAAAGCAAGTCGACGCGATATTCCTTGGGTTCAAGAAGGAATTTCACAAAGTTCCACACACAAAATTAAGTTACAAATTGCATTCATGCGGAGTTAATAAAATAATAGTGAACTGCATAAGAAACATTCTCAGTTATCGAAAACAGAAAGTAGTAGTTGATGGTTTTAGCTCTGATATGGTCGAAGTCACATCCGGTGTTCCTCAAGGAAGCGTGATCGGCCCTCTTTTATTCATTATTTATATTAATGATAATACGTAAGTTCTCGAGTTAGCAATTAAAAATATTTGCGGACGATACAGTTATCTACTGTTAAATAATGGGAGACGCAGACTTAGAAATTCTGTCATTGGATTTCAACAACGATCATCCGTAGTGCCAGGAGTGGGGGGTTAGAATTAAATATCAGTAAATGCACCAAAGTAAATGTAAATTGCTTTTGTTCTTAAGGGGTATATCCCCAGGACAATTAATAAATTATTCATTCATTCATTCATTCAAAGTTCTCTTCCTGCGAAAGTCAACACACAAATGCCATACCTATACTGTGGGTGGAGTACACATAAAATCTCCTTATACATTAGAACATCTTGGAAGTACCTAAACTTCTGATGTATCGTTGGGAACACTTATACAAAACATATGTGGCGCAGCATTAAAGAAAGTAGGTTTTATTCAACGTATAATAGGAAGGTCCTCGGACGAAAAAGTCAAAGAGAGATGCTACTTCGCTCTGGTTAGGCCACACCTCGAATTCACCGCGAGCATTAGGGACCATGGTCATAAAGATTTAAATACAAAAAAAGCTGCGCGCTTCGTTAGAAACTGCTACAAGCGTACATATAATGTCTCATAACTTTTAGAGGGAATAAGGTGGGAACCCCTAGAGACTCGGAGGCTACACGCTAGGCTTAGTTTGCTTGATAAATTCGGAACTAATATTTTTCAGAGCGACATAGAGAATATTATCATGACTCCTCGCTACATCTCTAGGTCTGACGGATTCCATAAAATAAGAGAGATACACTGCCGAACAGATTGGTACAAAAACTCGTTCTTTCCGCGAACAGTAAGCGACCACAATATAAATCGAGCTCCACTAAATACACTCCCGTAATAAACGTCACCATTTCTCTTCCCAAAACCTTATATCTTTACACGGCTGGTGACCTAACATCCCCTGCCACAAGACTGTAAATCGAGGGATCCGGATTCGAGTCCCGGTCAAGGCGGGCAATACTTCCTCGGTGGAAATTCGCACTTAATTACGTTTTGGAAAGGAGTTAAAGCCAATCATTTTACTTACTCTCTTAATGTTTTTGGTTTTATATGCCAACTAGTATTATCAAAAGCATGTCTGGCAAGCTATCAGTGTAATCCTTGTATAGCTACGTACTAATTCAGTAGAAAACATGTGTCATGCATAGTTTCTATTACATCTGAAGCATTTATGGCCGGTTGCAAGAAAATTTAGTTATGGAATCAATAGTTATGAGATCCATAAAGTTATAGAACTCATAAATATATTCGGGTTGCAGGAACACATCTATTAGTTACTTAACTATTTACCAATAGTTACTAGCTTCGAATATTTAATCTAATCTTCCACCGCCGGATAAAAGTTACGAAAGTTTAGTCTATGAATAATTGATAATGCAAATTATAATTAGTCAGTAAGAGTAAACAAACTGGTAATTTGTCTTAGAACAACTCTTTAATCAAATAATTAAGTCTCCAAGCGGTTCGTTGCGCATCCGCCATCTTGCCTACTTATGGAACTCATAACTCCATGCCATAAGTTATTAGACCAATGAATTTATTGAATGTTTGTGCAACACTTATTGAATGGTTTCCATGGCTTATGGGTCCCATAACTTTATGGAATACATATGTTACGTTCCTGCAACTGGCTATTATTGTAGCAAATCTCCATACCCCGACAAGAGCTTGTAGGTTTTTCTGAATGTACCGGCACTGGTTGTTTCAACAACCAATGTAGGACAAATTTTCCACTTTGGAAATTCTCAATTTTTCTTGCGGGTGACTCCGTAAGGTTATCCTTGGATAGTCCCGGAGTACCCATAATAGGTAAATATTATGTCTCAATTGCAGTGTATCTCTTGACGTTAGCAGGAAAATGGCATTTGACACCTATTTTTTCTCTAGTCCATTTTCCTGATTTGTTTCTTACGATCTAAGTTATTTTACCGTGACTCGATAGATATCGTAAAAGAATCTTTGGACTGCGTGAAGGCAATGACGGCGGAGGAGTTCATTTCTCTTAGAGTTCAATCATCTATTGGAATTCATCAGCCATATGGAAAGATAAAGGGAAAACTCCCGGGAGGAAGACTAAAGATTAAGTTCATGGACCAAACCATGAATATATATTATGGGGAGTGATTTCGTCGCTAAAAACTGTTGTCTAGAATTCCGTAAACAAACAACTTTTTGGAAAGTGGTGCCTCCTGGTGATGAAAGACGGAAGTTCAAATGTGAATACAGTCGACAGATTGTAAATAAACACGTCTTACCGGTTTTACCATGAATATACATGGGTTTTACTTACAATTAATCATAATGCAGTGGGTAGTGTATAAAAAATGTAGTACTACACGCGGGACGTAATTATTCACTTTTTCAATGTCGTCCGGTCTACAGATATATTTAATTCCTCTCCAAATTTAATTACACAAATGCACATTTAACTTCTTAGCACTTCGTGAATATCGCTATACGGAAATTTAATAATAATGCGAGGCGACTTCACGAGTATTCCCAATGGCCATCATTGCAGTGTAGGTAAAAAGGAATGCACTTACCGCCGCCTTGAACACATTCTTATTTTTCAATCCACGTCTCCTATTTTGGGTCCAAGTAGACACATACCTACCCCGTTTTGCAGCCTGGTACGAAGCAAGTTCTGTTTAAACAAGGCATTCTAAATTCTTTATTTAAGCCAAACGAGCTTAATACATTCAAATTAGAATCAGAGTCTGGCAAACATCGAAGTTTGCACGCGATGGACGTTTCATAAACGTCTTACACATTTTCTGTAATAGATATTTCCTCTCTAGCATTTACAAAGTAACTTTTAGATCACAAAAATAGCAAGATATTATTCAAAGCATCAAGTAATTCATATCTCCTTGATCGTTTTTGAATATTTACCACAGTTTCACGTTAGCAACAATCAACAACTAAGTCTATTTACAATAACAACTGAAAAGACTCTAATGGAAGTGGCGCCAAGGACTGGGTGAACTAAAAGTGGAAATTTAGGCAACACGTAGCTTAAGCAACAATTCCAAACATCCGAATCCATAACATATATTCATGGACCAAATAATGAGAAGAGCGCATAGGAAGAGACACCAAGAGGTAAGGGAACTAACATTAGATAGAGAAGTGTGGAGGGCTGCAGTCAACCAATCTTAGGATTGAACGACCAATGAATGTAAAGGCAATAGCAACAGAATGAATATAAATGAGTGTAAATGATACCGGAACGAGTGGAGACGATAACTTCGCCCAGGAGACGATTATTGAGCCTAAAAGGGAAGATAAAAACAAGAGAGGGTTCCAAAAACCAATCAGTAGTGGGTAGCCTAGCAACCTCATAATGCTAACCTAAAATGGGGTGACCGTTTTAGGAGCATTTTGTCCTCGTAGACGCATACCCCGTTTTGCAGCCTGGTACGATGCAAGTTCTGTTTAAACAAGGCATTCTAAACTATTTATTTAAGCCGAACGGGCTTAATGCATTCCAATTATAATCGGATTCTGGCAAACAACGTAGCCGGCACTAAATAAACGTTTCACTGACCTCTTACTGATTTCCTGTAATAGATATTTCCTCTCTAGCATTTAAAAAGTAAATTTTAGATAACAAAAATAGTATAATATATTCTAATCATCAATTAATTCATATCTCCTCAATCGATATTGAATATTTGCCAGTCTCACGTTAGCAACAATTAACAACTACGTCTATTTACAATAACAACAGAAAGACTCTAATCGAAGTGGCGCCAAGGACTGGGTGAGCTAAAAGTGGAAATTTCGGCAACACGTCGCCTAGGCAACAATGCCAAACATCCGAATCCATAATATATATTCATGATCCATACCTTAAGTTATGAAACCAATAAATATACCGAATGCTACTGTCACACTAATTGAATGGCTGCCATAACTTATGAGTCTTTTAACTTTATAGAATGCATACTACAAGGTGTACAGGACAATAGAATACGTATTGCAAAAAATATCGCTCCTGCAACTGGCCAATAATCAAACAAGTTTCTTTATAATATGTTAGTTCCTAGTTTGTAAATCCTCGGCACGACTTTGCGGCGAAATTTTGCGACAGATCAAATTTACTGACTACCTTAACTCCCCCGAGAGATGGAGCAATCGCTAAGGGTTTCAGGAAGAACTTCAATGTTTTACAAGGCTTTCTTTATTTTTACCGAAACTACTTCAGTGGACCATGAGCTAAACTGTCATGTTCCATTCGAATTCTTGAAAAATGAACTGCTCTAACGGAAATCGTGACAATTTTGCAAGATATCGATTGTTCTGCGGAACAGTCTGTGCAAAATAGTTAATCTAGGACGCTTCAGAATTTATATCTCAGATGCTTGTTTATGGGTCCTTAATGCATATGAGTGGAAGTTAGTACCGTAAAAGTGTATTACGAAAATCGATAACAAAAATTGTGTCGGAAAATCCTGGTCGAGTTACGGAAGACACGGTAAAGATCATGGTTGATCTGTCATATGTATTTTCATTAAGATAATCTGTGCCAAATATTGGGAATTAACAAAAGTCCTTACGCTAACTAAGAACAAAGGAGTACAAAGGACATGAAGCGGAGAACAGCCAAGGCTAAGAAAGCAAAAATGGCAAAAAAAGACCACTGCCGTGCTCAAAGAAGATAGGACTAAAAACCAGGAAACAGCATGTGAAAACATTCGTGAGGAGCGTGGCACTCTATGGATCGGAAGCATGGACTATTATAAATGCTGAGCAGAAGAGACTAGAAGCCTTCGAAACCTGGTGCTGGAGGAGGGTGATGAAGATAATAAGGACGGACAAAATAAGAAATTATGAAGTATACGGAAGAGTAAAAGAGGAAACGGCCATATGGAACAACATACATAAAAGAAGGGCAAGATGGATTGGACGCACCCTGAGGTAAAATGAGTTTATGAAGAAGATAACTGAAGGTAAAATAGAGGGAAAAGTCCCCTGAGGAAGACCCAGGAATAAGTTCACGAACCAAATAAAAAGGGAAGTACATAGGTAGAGATACAAGGAGGTAAAGGGAACTAGCATTAGATAGGAAAGGGTGGAGGGCTGCAGTCAACCAATCTTAGGATTGAACGACCAATGAATTACGCTGACTACAAAAAAGGTCCCAATACGCTTTTATTTGAACTGTTGCGTATAGCCAGAAAAAAGCCCAAACGCCAAACACATTTGTTCGTCCGTTTGGTCGCAAAATGATGTTTTATCACTTCCGTGTGTTTTGAGAACTGTGATATAAAACAATTAAGTGATTTTTAGTTTACTCTAAAATACGAAATAAATATGTTTGTGGCAGAGATATTTTGAAAATGATAGTTCAGTTTGAAAATCAAAGCGTGTATATTTGGCAGATAAAAATTCTTTGGAAATGTTTGGCTAGCTATGAGAAAGTCTACGTGCAGTGTGGTTACGCCATTTTATTAGTGCTCTTAGCCCTGATCGTTATCTGCAGATAGAATAAAAAGAACTGAACGAATTAATGTTGAAAATGAACCTGAATGTCAGTTCTTCAATTAAAATCCATCCATGCCTTAAAAATAATCAGGAAATTAGGCACAAAGGTCTAAATATGGCTAACATTTTGGTGCAAAGGAGGAGTATGTCCCCTTAAGTTAGTTTGAGCGAAATATCATTTTAACTAGAAATCAATTAATTTTTCTCACTTTAAAGAAAAATATACCACCCTTCCATTGACACCAAAAATTCAACCCCTTACTACATTTCTTGCCGAGATATTTGTCAGAAAATACCAGCCATTTTACATGGGAAATGGTACACGTATGCACCCCAGAGAGACCTTAAATTAAAAATGAGGAATTTCTTACAAATTGTTCTCGTCAAAACAACAACAGTGTGTAGCTTGTGTGTTTTCTCAACTCCTTATGAAAATTACTCCTATTGTCACCGCAGTAAATTCTTCGAGATCACAATAAACCTTCCGTTTTGAAGGAGTTCCAAACGTACCGCTTGAAAAAAATGAGTCAAGTTGAAGATTTATTTGGATATTTTCCTTTTATTACTTACAATTTCTAAAATAAAATATATGATTGCCCCATTAACAATGCAATACACAATTCGTGTGTCTCATAGCTGGTGAAATTTAAAGGTATTATTCAAATATGGTCTCTATTATGACTATGGAACTATCTAGCTCGCACTACCTTAAGGTAGTCCGAGCGAGATAGTTCCATAGTCATAATAGAGACCATATTCGAATTACAGGTTTTCATTTGAGCAAATGTAGGAAGCAATTTGAAAATATCCAAACATGGCGGGTGAATTTTTTTTAAAGAAATTGCCATGATAAAAAGTAGGCCTGGACCGGTAGGAAGCAAATATAAAATATTGCATTATTAATGGTGACATAATATAGTTTAATATGACAGAAATGGTTAGAAATTAAATAAAAAAATCTGATTAAGTCTTTAACTTGTCTAATTTTTTTAACGCGCGGTGCGTTTGAAACTCCTTCAAAATGTAAGTTTTTTTCGTGACACCCAAGAACCTATTGCGGTGACAATGTGATTATTTTTTTTTAAATAGTTGAGAAAACATACTAACTACACGCTGTGGGTTTTTTTTACGACATCTAAGTGTTAGAAATGCCTCATTTTTGTAAATAATGTCTCCCTGAAGTGCATACACATACCATTTCCCATGTAAAATGGCTGGTATTTTTTGGCAAACAACTCCGGAAGTAATGTGGTAAGGGGTTGAATTTTTGGTGTCATTAGGAGGGTGAGATATTTTTCTTTAAAAAGAGACCAAATTCACTCAAATTCAAAAAGAGATCAAATTCATTTCAATTCATCGATTTCTAGGTAAAATGATATTCCGCTCACACCACCTTAAGGGAAAACTAGGTTGCATAAATGGGTCTTAACGTATAGAATGACACGAGAAAATATTTTCCAAGCAGGCAAACTACATACTTTCAACAATTTACCGTCATTACCACTGAGTAGCTTTGCTTTCAAGTTCTGCTGTTTTAATTGCGACGACTAAAACCTCGTTAATAAGTTATTAACTTCAATGTAATAACGATGTTTTAACGCTTACCTTTATCAATGCACGCACTCTTACAAAGGAAGGCTGCGCATGAAACCAGCGTATTGAGATCAGTTGTAGAATTAATTCATACAGCACTTAAGTAAATTAAGTACTGCGCGTTTACCATTTCCCATGTGAAAGGGCTGGTATAACTTGGAAAATAACTCAAAAAGTGATGTGGTAAGGGGTTGAATTTTTGGCGTCAATAGAAGGGTGAGATATTTTTCTTTAAAAAGAGACCAAATTCATTGATTTCTAAATAAAATGATATTTCGCTCAAACTGCCTGAAGTCTTTATCACGAATGGGTCTTCACGAGCATCATGCAGAAATTGCACGATTCTATTCCCAGGGTCCTTGGCCGCAGAGGAGTTAAGGGGAACGCGACCGGGCGAAAAGGTCATGGGGACATAACGGCTCGGCGGTTTCTGGCCGGACTTCCACCCCCACCCCCTCCACCCCTTCCCTCGATGCTATGTTCCCCTCCCATGACCTCCCCTCTCCAACCTCCCCCTCCCCCTACGTCACTCCCGCCTCCCTTTCATTCCGAACGGCGAATGTATTGTTGCCCTCCGCCAGGGGGGGATGGGTTGTGTTTGAACCGCTCGAGATAATTCCGAACACGTAACTAAGGAGTCACGTGGTACAATGACGAAGGTTTCGAGATTTAGGAGTATTTGAAGCACTCACAAAAATCTCGCGCGGCCTTCTCAATCGAGATTTTCTCGCGGTATAATTGTTAATATATTTCCACATCCCAATTTGTGACACAATAAACAACAAATCAAATACTAATGGTACCCAATAGGGTGAGCAAACCTCGTCAAAACCCTCAACCGTTCGTTGTTGTACCACGTGACTACTTAGTCACGTGATCGAGATTATTTCGAGTGGTTCAAACACAACCCCCCAGGAGTTCAGACGACACATCTTGCGAACGCTAGAGGAGGGACGCAATCACGAACTGCAAGAGGGGGATGGACATTTGGACAGAAAGCGAGCATCGCGCGAATTTACAGAAGCAAGCGAGAGATAGAGAGGAGAATAGAGGGAAGCTGCGAAGGGTCAATCCGTCGCTCGGCGATGCCCCGTTGGCGTTATGCGCCGCTGTTTACTAAACCCTCCGTGAATCGATATCCCTCACTCTCTCCCTCTACTACGCCTCCCTTCGCGCTCTCCCTTTCAATTGTTTCGAGGATTTTAAAGGGGCGATCCAGATGGCATTTCACATGTGACGCTCTCTCTTTATTTCCATCTCCCTCTTTCTCTCTCTCGCTCGACCGGACGAATTTAAGAAAAAAATGAAGTCTTTTTTTTTTTATTTTTCATCCCCCCACACCGAGACAAAAGGCTCGTCGAGCTTTAAAAAAAAAAGAGCACATAGCGCACTTCGAAGTCGCTTTCTCCTTGTTCTCTGCAAACTTTCCACGAGGAGGAGCCTAGCGAACCTCAGATGACGCATGAAGGTCAAGGGTCTTAAAGGGCCTAGCTCCTTTAAGGCTCGAACCCTAACGGCATGTTAAACCGAACCCTTTAACTTGGAAGGTTATACATTTATATTCGCTCGTGTTTATAAATAGAATGATAACACTGTAGCATATGCACACGTACAGATGTATCCATATAAATAGCATGGTCGTCAGTATCACATTAGCAACACGAAACTAACATCTCCCAAAAGTATGACAGACTAATTAGGAAGGATGTTGTTCCAAACTTATCACTGTTACACCTTGAATTACACCTGTTCGTGTGGGACACGAGGCAAGGCTATTATTCCACGTGCTACAAATGAATAAATGCGCGAACAAAATCCTAAAATATGTTCTTCGAGGAACAAAAAAATATTATTTTCTCCTCGTGCCACCACATTAAAGCGATAGCTTCGGAAGCCATCGAGCTGAATATGATCACGAGACTTGGCGGCGGAGTGCATTAGCAAGATTGAGAAAAAGATGAAGAAAGATTGTCCATCAGTACTGCTTTCCGTCGCTATATCTGTAAAAGATGATTTCAAGAATGAACTGATTTTTCATATAGAATTCTGGCATTGATACGATTCATTAGAGCAGCAATGATTGAATTAGGCTCGTTGAGTAACAGTGAGTAACAGTTGAGTAACAGTTCGCGTTGAACACCCTTAAAACAGCGGTTCCCAAACGCTTTCAGCAAAAGAGCCCTTTTACGAAACAAAAGTTTCTCGTAGAGTCTCAAGGGATATTCATTGTTCTATCCATGTGCTATGAGATATTTTGACTGCAGATTAGTTGACTGCAGCCCTTCACCCTTCCCTATCTAGTGCAAGTTCCCTTACCTCCTGGTATCTCTTCCTATTTACGGTCTTCTTTAATTGGCCCGTGAACTAATTCCTTGATATTCCTCTACAGACTTTTCCCTCTATGTTACCTACAATTATTTTCTTCACAAATCCATTGTGTCTCAGGGTGTGTCCAATCCATCTGGTTCTTCTTTTTTGAATGATGTTCCATAAGGTCCTTTCTTCTTCCAATTTTCTGTATACTCCATCATTTCTTTTTTTTTCGTCCATTTTATCTTCAGCATCCTCCTCCAGCACCAGGTTTCGAAGACTTTGAGTCAGTTCTGGCCAGCTTTTCCAATCGTCCAACGTTTCCGATCCATATAGTGCTACGGTTCACACGAATGTTTTCACACACAGTTTCCCGGTTTGTAATCCTATCTTCTTTGAGCACAACATTTTACTTTTTATTAAGAACGCCTTCTTAGTTTGGGCTATTCTCTTCTTAATATCCCGAGTACTTCTTCCGTCTTACGTGATGGTACTTCCAAGATAGCTAATAGCATAGCTTTCGAGGTAGATAATAAGGAATATATGGATATTTGTGACTATTTCCCCCGTCTGAATAGGACCGGAGAGACGGTTGAAAAATCCAAAATTTCTCTTGTGAGTTTTCTTTTTTGTGTCCTTCTTACAACCGCCGAACCTAGACGATTTTATTTCATTTATATAGCAACCCGTGATACTTCCATAGGCATACTTGTACAATAGAATTACATAACTATATCGAAACAAAATAATGCATAAGGATAAAATTTCATAAAGAAAGCAATATTAAAAACTTAAAATGGAAGTGGCAATATAATTGTTGTGATTCTTGTCACCTTCATGACTGCCGCAGATGTAGCCCCTGAGATTCACTCGTGGGGCCCTGAGGGAGCACATTTCGGCGTACGCAGCTCTGTAAAACATTGCTTTTCGGAGCTACCCAGCTGTTTCAACTATTTTGTCATTCTCTGGGCTGTTACCTGTAGTAGCATACTTTGGAATAATTCAAAAATCATGTGAAGATTTTTCTAAGTTTGCCCCTTGCAACAAGACATGAGTTAAACACTTTCAGTGTTATGGACGCAATGGTACGTCCTCCTATCTTTTTGAGAGGGACGATGGACGTACTAGGACGTCCATGGAATACCATTATTGAGCGGCAGCTGGACGTAATGGTACGACTTCCGTCTTCCGGGTAGATATACATATGATCACAAAGTGCCAAAAAAATTTTAAAATGTCTAATTATCTTCAAAGCAACAAGTGAAATACGTATCACCAATGGTTACATAGTGAAAGAAGGCTAAATAAGATATCCATAAAGGCCTCTAAGACTGCAACAGAACGGACTTTATCATTTGAAATGCCGTATCTCTATCTAAAATTTAAGGTATGAAAGTAATTTGAATTAGTTTAGAAATGAAATAAAATTTGCATTTTTCTTACTTGGGTAAGTAGTTTGTACCTCTCCTAATAGAAAAAGTTATTTAAAAAATTAGTTTCTAAAGAAGAAAATTTGTCAATTTTTACTTTGGTAAGTTTTTCGTACCTATAACCTGGTAGATAAATAGAAAATTTAAAAAAAAAGTTTTTTTGGAACAAATGAGTTAAAACTTGAGTAAACAACTTGGAAAACAGAAGAAGTAGGCGTAAATATCGACAGGAGAAGAAAGATATGCATCTTGAGTGCAATTATTACAAGTTTTTCGTCGTTGGAGTTGATAGATGGCTCTGTTTTTTTTCGTGACAATTTCAGAATACGTCTGGCATGTAATTCCTTGGTAGTGTAACGTTTGATATTTAATGATTGATGTTTATGTTGTTAGGGAGTTGTTGATGAGAGGAGAGGGGGGATTGTTGAGAAAAGGAAGGGAAAGGAAAGTGGCTCGAAGTAGTGAGGCAAAAAGAAAATGTATCTCTAAGAAAATAAAGAGGATTTGGAACAAAACAAACGTCCGACGTTACAGTAGTAAATAGAAGTTAATTGACCTACATTCAAGACCTGACCATAGCATTCTGAAAAACAAGATAATTGCTCCAGGCATCACTGGTCCAGCCCTGAATTGGATCATGTCGTACCTAAGTGACAGGCAACAAGTGGTATGCTATCATTGTAGCTCCTCAATTATTAAATCTAGGAAATTAATAGGATCCCTCCTTGGTCCACTGCTCTTCCTACTCCTCATTAATGATCTCCCCAATCACCTATCTCACTGTAAAACCATTCTTTATGCTGATAAACTCCACTTTCTCGGGCGAGATATCGTAGAACAGCATAATGAGTAATGAAGCTCAAATGATTTCGTACTGTCTACTAATTTTATTTCAACCTCTTGTTACACGTGTTTCAACTGTCTAGCAGTCATCAGCAAAGTTTTTTTACTCCTATCTACAATCACTAAAGCCATCTTGTTTCCTTCATTCTTGTATCATCTTCTTAGTCAGAGGTGGGCCAAAACGCCTTTCAGCCGCTCTGTTTCTGCGTTCTGAAGTGTTATTCACGGGTAAAGGTTAAATGCATGAAATTTCTTGCCTGATGATGACTGCTAGACAGTTGAAACACGTGTAGCAAGAGGTTGAAATAAAATTAGTAGACAGTACGAAATCATTTGAGCTTCATTACCCTTTATGCTGATGACACCTCCATTGTTATTACAGCCAAAAGTACTCAAAATATTCTGATAATCTGACTATTATGGAAATGCACCAGTGGTATAACATTAGCAATCTCAAAGTTAATTATGAGAAAACTGTCTTCCTCCGATTTCTTCTTCAAAACTCAAATAAGCGTGACCTCATCCCTCACACTGATAAAATTAATCACTCCACTGATGTGACTACAACAAAGTTCCTCGGACTTTTAATCTCTGATGGCCTTGATTGGGCACCTCACACCCAGGTTGTAATCAACAAAATTTCTGTAGGTACATACATCATCAGGAGGTTGTCTTCTATTGTGACATGTGATACATTAAGAATGATTCATTACGCCAAAATTCATCCTCACATTTCTTATGATTTTTTCCCCTTTTTTGGGGGAATTCATCCGCTGCTAAAAGAGTTTTCTCCGCTAAAAAAACAGCTATCAAGGCTATGTATCAAGTCCCTATTCACACCCCCGGCAAACCTTTCTTTGCTAAATCTAAGATCCTCAAACTTCCTTCCATATAATTGGTACGGAGGCTTCCGCGGTTATTTAATGACCATATTCTGTCCGGGTTTTTGCCGCGTCGATCCATTTTTGGGGGACAACAGTTTCGCCTGCCTTCCAGCTGGCTTCGTCAGGTCCTAAATGAAATGCAGATCATTTTCTTGACGGTATTAGTCAGGTGCGCGCTCATTGGCCGGATGGGAATTCGAAGACGATTGTTGGAAGAGCCGTTAAAACGTTGAAGCTAGCGGATAGCACAGGGAACTTTAATAGAGAATACGGCTATCCGCTAGCTTCAACGTTTAAACGGCTCTTCCAACAATCGTTTTCGAATTCCCATCCGGCCAATGAGCGCGCACCTGACTAATACCGTTAAGAAAATGATCTGCATTTCATTTAGCACATGACGAAGCCAGCTGGAAGGCAGGCGAAACTGTTGTCCCCCAAAAATGGATCGACGCGGCAAAAACCCGGCGAGAATACGGTTCCTTCCATATATATCCTTACATGTGCCTGCTTTGTTAAAAAAAAACCTTTGTAATTTTCCTCCTAATTCTACCTACCATGATTATTCCACCCGTTCAAGGAATAACATCCACTCGAATCAATACTCTAGCTCTATCTGCCTCTATCCTGTATAACAAGATTCCTGATGAAATTAAAATTGTACCATACTTTGTGTTTAAAATGAAGTTCAAACGTATTCCATCTGTAAAATGCTATTATAGTGTTTCGGAATATTTGGAAGATAAACTGTAATCGGTATTTGTGAGAGGGTTCCCCCTTTAGTTTCCATGTCCCTGCTACTGGCTGCTAATTCTTAGTATTAACTTTATTTGCAGCCTATTCACTTTTTATCAAATTCAATTATAACTTCGGTATTAATATTTTGGAAAGTGTGCTTTTTTGATGTCTTTTCCTTATATAAGCATTGTATTCTTTGAGAGATTCTTCTTTCACAATCCAGGTAAGTGTGTGAGATCCTCAGTTTTTCTTAGAGCACCTTTAATTTTAATCTCAGCACGCAAAGTATTAAATACACGTTTTCACCGCGTTGAACCTGAGTTATTTGGCTTCGGGTATCTCATGATGACCAATATGAGCATCAGTTGACGTCATATGCTGAGTAATGAATGGGAAATGGTCTTCTCATAACGCGCCCAAATTTGAAGTCGTGTAACAAAACAAAACTCTGCAACCATCGTGGATCAAACCTGGGCCTTTGGCGTGGGAAGCCACAATTCCCCGCGTAGGTCCTCGCCCATAGTCGCTCCCCTTCAGTTTGCAAATGTTTTAACGGCGAATTAAACTGGAGAAAAAGAATGAAGGTGCCTTGGCCGCGGGAATGCAGCATTAGCTTTCAAAGCCCGGCGGCAACAACGAAAGTGGAGATGAGATGTCAAACTCCGTGCCTGTAAAATCGATGGAAGGACTAAAAGCATTGGACCGGAGTCTTCAAAGCTGGAGGAGAGGGAAAAAGCCTTTCACTATATCGAGCCATAGCGTGCACGCTTTCTAGTAATCAATACACCAACATATCACCATCGGTAGAGTTGAACAGAGACGAAAATTTCAGTTTTAGCATGAAGATGCGACGAGCTGAAGCCTTGAAAAACCATGGAATGAAGGCAGTGAAGGCTTTTCGGGCACTTTTCCGCGTTTTTCCATTGTCGTAGACGACAGTTCTGACAGCAGCTGTCTTCTTCAGGACAGAAGACTACGGGCCGTATTCATAGTCGTTACCTGGGAACCCCTTGGCTCAGAAATGGTATTCATAGTCGTTACCCAGGGGAATGCCGTCCCCTAACTCTCCTCCAGGCCGTCGATTTCCTGGGTAAGGCATGAAGCTTATCCAAAGCTCCCCTAAGGCAGTACTGCAGCCCACGCATGGGACGAATTGATACTACTTTGCTAATGGCAGCACACGAGAATATCAACAACTTTTCATAGTAACATCTTCTGTTTACAAGCACGGGTACTTATTGAACTTCCCTCGTATTCCTCACCATTCATGTTACATAAATATTTCAGTAATATAGTAAATTAAATAAAACTTTGTATACTCCACTATATGTTTAATAACACGACCCAGGTTTCGACACTTAGTGCCATCTTCACCTGAAGATGACACGAAGTGTCGAAACCCGGGTCTTGTTATTGAACCTATAGTGGAGTATACAAAGTTTTATTTAATTTACTATGAATAACTTCCACAAAGTCAAGCCTGGAACCATTTCCTTTGTTTAAATTATATCATAAACATTCTCTCACATTCCTTCAATCATTTTTCATCAACATCGTGTAACAGTATACTATATTATTGTTTATAGCGTCCTTGGTTACGGTGAAAAATGAGCATCGAAAACACGGAGAACCATTCAGCGGAGCCGTTCATATGTATTTTTTCGCGGGATTGTTACCAAATCTCTTACCCAGGCGTCCCTTGGCTGGGTGTTACCCAGGTAAGGTTTATGAATCGCTCGGCGTAGGGGACTCCTAGGTGTTACCTGGCTAGGGGATAACCCCTAGGAATACGACTATGAATACGGGCATAAAGCTGTCGTCTAACCTAAAGAAGACAGTTCCAGTGCTGTCGAAACAATCGTCTACGACAATGGAAATAAGCGGAAGAGAGCCCGAAAAGGATTCACTACCATCTGAGCGACTTCGCGGAAGTCTTCGAGTTCACTTTGGAATGAAACCTAATTATTTTGGCCTGAATTACTTTCGCCTTAGCCCCACTAATCACTCGCTTGTTGATTCAACAGTAGGAGAAACTACTCATTAGCATTTGAAGATTTAAAAACAACAGAACTGATTCCCATTATCTCACGCTTATCCTCTTTTATAAATCCTTTTCATATTGGATGCAATGAACGACACCGGCAAAAATAAAAGTGAAACCCTCTCTAAAAGTTTTTTGCAGTAGTTTCATTTACAGAACTGTGCTTTTCCGTTGCAATTAATTGCTTTCTCCAATGCATCCATGTTACTCCGACCATTGATCTTCACTAACGAGGATTGCAAGTGATCGACCGAGTTCTGTATTTTATTCCTCATCTGGTTGGTAGCTCTTGGATTTTAACTCATCACCATTATATTTTCAAGGAGAGAATTGTCCAGAAGTGATGCTGTGCGACACCTACTTTCACAATGGCTGTAAATAAGGCAATGACCTCCATAGTGTAACAAAGGAAAGTAGCAAGCATAATGATTATAAAAATACTTCTCTTCCCCCCACCTTCTTTTTCAAAACTACACATTAGGTACACATCACTTCATTTGTCTCCTGATGATGATGTAAAAACATCGACGCCTACATATGAATCTACATAATACCCTCCGAGCCGCCGCCTGGGTGTGTAGCAGGGGGTGTTAGGCGGAGTTAGGAGGGTGTGGTAATATGATGGTATGAATTATTAAGTTGTTTGCCATTTTGAATGTTAAAACGAGGATTGTTTAACATCACCAAGCGTGAAAACAAAAATAAACAATCCCAACAATGAGAAACGGCGAGATAGACGGCGCGAGTGATAAGACGAGAGACAGTGTTGAGTGCGTGTTTCTTTGTTAGTGTGAATGACGAAATGTTCTACGGATAAAAATAAACGAGTGTTCCATTATATTACATCTACATCTACATAATACCCTGCGAGCCACCGCATGGGCATGTGGCAGGGGGTGTTAGGCCACCAGCCGTGTAAAGATGTAAGTTTTTGGAAGATGAAATGGTGACATTTATTATAGAGTGTAATTAGTGGAGCTCAGTTTTTATTGTGGTCACTTATTGTGCGCGGAAAGAATGAGTTTTTGTACCTACAATATGAATATGGCAGTGTATCTCTCTTATTTTATCGCATGTTTCAGATCTAGAGATGTAGTGAGGAGTCATGATAATATTCTCTGTGTTGCTCTGAAACACACTACTCCTGAATTTCTCAAGCAACCTGAGCCTAGCGAGTAGCCTCCGAGTATCTAGGGGCTCCCATCTGAATCCCTCTAAACGTTGTGAGACACTATACGTACGCTCGTAGCAGTTTTTGACGAAGCGCGCTGCTTTTCTTTTTTGTATTTTATTAATTTTTTTGGTTAAATCTTCATGAGATGATATTTCTCTCAAACTACCTTAATTAGGGGAAAATGATACCAGTTTTGCACCCCTTTGCTTCCCGCTTTCCATTAGTTCTTCGCGGAGGATATTTGGACAGAAAATGTTTTCCTTGCGAATCGATGGTAGCCCGCCCGCAATTTCGCCATTTCAACGAAAACAACACGGACGTTGCCCCTCCAACTCCCCCCCCCCCTCACTACTCCCCATCCCATTCACCCCATGCGACGTGTTCGCACGAATACCAGCAAAACAACAGACTAACTACGAAGCGGACGTGACGCGAGAAATTCTCATCCACACGGTCCCCTCAAAAAACTGCGCCCCTCTTCCCTTCGTTCATAAATGTCAACCGTTTCCGAATTTGAGCCTAATTACTTCATTTCCGAAATTTACAAAAAAAATTAATTAAAATATTTATTAATGTAGACAGCAAAGATATTCTGTCAGTCTGCGCGAAAATTATATCACCGTAAGGAAATGCACGAACTGAGAGGTCATTTAATCCGCTTGCAATCTCATTTTATGTCCCATATTGAAAGTAGAATTACTGACTATTGAAACTTAAAACGAAGACGAAACGAAAGGAAATACAGGAAAAGTTTTAATTTTTATGACATTATTTCGTTTACTTTTTTCCCCAGTCTCAATGGAGACCATACTCGAATATAAATTTTTACAAAAGCAGTTACATGAAGTACGAATTCCAATGCACCAAAGGGATGAAATGTAAGAGAAATGAAAAATTCAAGAGGATGGAGCCACGTGAGATGAAACATTTGAAAAGAGATTCGAGTTACAAGGAGAGTAATTCAAAGAATTCACCCATGTGTAATCTTGAAGCAATATTCATTGCAGACGAATTCAAAGAGCATTAATTCAGATTAGTCATTTTTATGGTTCCGTTCAAATTCTTAATGTAGTCCGAGCGAGATAGTCCCTTAGTCATAATGAAGGCCATGTTCGAATAATATGTATTAATTTCACCAGCTGTAGGACACACGAATTAAATACTGCGTTGTTAACGGTGCAATAATATAGTTTGATATGACAGAAATGAATTGAGTATTAAATGAAAATATCAAAATAAGTCTTTAACTTGACTCATTCTTTTCACGCAGCACGTTTGAAACTCCATCAAAACGGAAGGTTAATTGTGATCCCGAAGAATTTACTGCGGTGACAATATGATTAATTTTCAAAAATAGCTGAGAAAACACTCAAAATACACGCCATTAGTTTTTTTTACTACATTTAAGAGTTAGAAATTCCTCATTTTTAATATAATGTCTCTCTGGAGTGCATACGCGTACCATTTCCCATGTAAAAGGGCTGACATTTTTTGGAAAATAAATCCGAAAGTACATGTGGTAAGGCGTTGAATGTTTTGTGTCATTAGAATGGTGAGATATTTTTCTATGAAATGAGATCAAATTCATTGATTTCCACGTAAAATGATATTTCGCTCAAACTGTCATAATTACTGATTACAACTCAAATACATTCTTCACAAACTTTCGACTAGGAAAAGGTTCACCACTGAAGCGTCAGCGGAGATGAAAATGGAGAATACCTATAAGCTGGTCGGAAGCCCTCAAAAATCTTCTACAACTTCACGCTCTGAATGCATGATATCCTACCAGTCAAATATTCAATTAAAATGATAAAAAAAGCTACAAAAATCCCAATAATTAGCATACAAAAATGTTTATTCTATTGTAAATTCTCTTCGTAAAATAAACAATATACTTCGAAGGAGATATATGGACGCCAATCATAATTTAACCCCACTCTAATAATGACGACATGCTACACTTGAAAGCATAGTAAGTTAATAATTTATTGATCGCTCTGAGTACAGGCCCGTAAGATCGAAAAATACAAACATTTTCATGCATTCATACATGTTCATATATGACGCAATAAGAATAATCAAAGAGTATATGTATACAATAAAGATTACAACAAAGACGCTGTTACATATTCATAAAGAGATCATAAAGTTTACTTTTAAAATTTTCAATTGATTTAGAGTTTAAAGCATTCACTAGCAAATAGTTCGGCATTTTGGATGATTTTACAACAAATTATTAACAGAATTTGGTGGTGGGATAAACACGCATCCATAGCATTGAGAACTACATATCAATTAACTATTTCGATTGGACCCACAAGTTATATTAATTTTAATAAACATTCAACATACTGCCAGAAGTCTTTCTTCTCACTTTCACCCTAGTAAAACACGTTTTTTTCACAGCATATTTCGTAAAAAAGTTAAAGATAAAAATTCGTAAAAAAACTGCTACAAGCGGACATATAGTGTCTCACAACTTCTAGATGGATTAAGGTGGGAGCCCCTAGTGACTCGAAGGCTACACGCTAGGCTTAGGTTGCTTGAGAAATTCAGAACTGATATTTTTCAGAGCGACACACAAAATATTATCATGACTCCTCACTACATCTCTAGGTGTGACAGAAAATAAGAGAGATACTCTGCCGAACAGATAGGTACAAAAACTCGTTCTTTCCGCACACAATTAGCGACCATAGTAAAAATTGAGCTCCACTAAATACACTGCTATAATGCATGTCACCATTTTATCTCCCAAAAACTTACATCTTTACTGTGGCCTAATACCCCCTGCCACACGCGCATGCGGTGGCTCGCACGGTATTATGTAGATGTAGATATAGATGTAATGTAATGGAACACTCGTTTATTTCTATCCGTAGAACATTTCGTCATTCACACTCACAAAGAAACACTCACTCAACACTGTCTCTCATCTTATCACTCGCGCCGTCTATCTCGCCGTTTCTCATTGTTGGGAATGTTTATTTTTGTTTTCACGCTTGGTGATGTTAAACAATCCTCGTTTTAACATTCAAAATGGCAAACAACTTAACAATCCACACCATCATATTACCACACCCTCCTTCAAAATCTCTTCACTCACCTCATTATTTTCCACAAATATTTACCCATGATATTCAAACGAGGAGGCTCGTTCCTCACAATACCCTCGTTTCATCTCTTTTATCCTCGTTATGTATCATCTTTCTCCGCCAACTCCTCAAACAGAAATAACAAGGCTTCGGACGCTTTAACTAAAATTTCTCCCCATCCTCACCGAAGTAATCTAGGATTCCACTTGAATCCACAATAACTCCATTCCGTGATGCCGCATAATAAGCGCGGACAACTACGCCTGGAGTAATGTTTCCTACAATTCCATTTTTTTAATGTATCTCGGACAAATTTTCACGTCCATTTCTCCATTTCTTTAACTGCTCATTCATACCAGACATTATCATCATTTCTTTTCTTCGTTGTGTAAAATCCGATTTTCTTCCGTTGTTTATTTGTTTTCTGATGGCATGACGACGATGAATTTAGTTCTAAAACTCTTGTTATATTTCCGGCTGTGCATTATGGACTGATATATGAGTGGCTTCGTCGCTAAATAAGTATGGGCTCATGGGCCAACTGGGTTATTTTACACCACCAATGGCAAGATCCTTCATTTTCGTACATTTTAAACTGTTATCAGGTGTTCAAGTACCTAGGAAGCAAAATCATATCAGACGGAGGTAGTGAGAAAGATGTCATCAGCAGAATTATTCAATCTAAATGCAGTTTTCAATAAGAATAAAAGGCTCTTAACTTCCAGTAGCATTAATTTGCGTTTAAGAAAACCCCCACTCAAGGCATTTGAATGGAGTTCTTTGCTTAATGATAGTGAGATATGGGCACTTAGTATGAAAGGAAGAAAGAGAATGGAGGCCTTTGAGATGTGGTGCTACTGGAGAATCCTCAAAATATTTTGGATGGAGAGGGTGACTAATGAAGCGGTACTACGGAGAGCTGATGAGGTGCCATGTCTGTGAAACACAATGAGAAAGAGACGAGACGCCTGGATAGTCCACACCATAAGACTATTAAGCATGAATATATGTTATGGATTGTTGACTCATCGTCAAAAACTGTTGTCTAGAATTCCGTAAACAAAACGTTTTGGATTGTGGCGCCGCCTAGTGATGAAAGACGGCATTTCAAATGTAAATACAATCTACAGATTGTAAATAAACACGTCTTACCGGTTTTAATTCACCAGTAATCATAATGCAGTGGATAAAAATGTAGTAGTACCATACGCGGGATGTAATTACACACTTTTTCACGTTAACAACAATTAACAAAGACCATTTACGATTCAACTGAAAAGACTTTTTTCTTAGTGGCGCCAAGATCTGGGTGAACTAAATATGGAAATTTAGGCAACACGTAGCCTAGGCAACAATTCCAAACACTTAAACATTATGTATATTCATGCCATTAGGAACCATTATAGAGGTATCAATTCAGGGTAAAAATGCGGGGGTCAGCCCCAGAAAGGAATACGTCGAACAGATTACAGAGGATATGGGCTGCCATTCTTACTTGGAGTTGAAGAGGCTGGCTCAAGATCGGGCGGAATGGAGACGGAAAACGATTGGTGCAAACCTAATCTACGGATTGCTTACCAGAAAAGAAGAAGAAATCGTTATCTTCCCCCTGTGAAAGTCCTATGATGGAATGAAGGATGGAATATGATGAAAGCCGTATAACATATGAAGCTCTCTCCAATATGCTGCTTAATTAAGCATGAAGCTTTATTAAATAAAATAGCCGATAAGATTATGCCAGTATGTTAGATGGTTAAGGCATTCCTGGGGTGGAATCACCCCTTTACAAACACCCCCGCTTAGAGATAACCACATAGTCGTGCTTTGGTACTGTCTACAGAAACAACAAAGAATATATTATTGAAAATAAAAGCGAATAACTGAGCATTTTTTCCCTTTTTCTTAAGTGTTTTACCTTCATTATCTTCCTCTTTTAGCAGAACGTACTCTACCTTTTCTTCTTCCTCACAGCTTTACGCGGATGATTTGCAAATTTATCAACATTGTCATCCTCATGACCTCGGAAATACTATTGAAAGATTGAATGAAGATATTGCCTCCATATCCAACTGGGTTGAAAATAACTACCTTGTCCTAAACTGTACTAAAACCAAAGCCATAATTATAGGCTCCTCAAAGCTTGTAAATAAGATTGATTTCGATTCAATCCCTAGCATTAAACTGGGAAATTTTAATGTTCCTTTTTCAAGCACAATAAAAAATCTAGGCGTGACAATGTCTAATAATCTCTCATGGCTAAATCATGTCCATGACATTTCCAACAAAGTCAGTAAAATTGTGTATCAATCAAAACTAAGCAAAGAACTGTTACCTGTTGAAACCAGGAAAATGTTAATATCCTCCATTGTTTTTCCGCATTTCGATTACTGCTGTTTAGTTTATAATGATATCCCAGACGAACTTGATTTAGAACTTCAACGCCAATTAAATTCCTGCGTAAGATTTGTGTTCAACCTTCGAAGAGATGTACATATATCGCCATACCTCAATGAAATCGGATGGCTTTCCACTAAAAAACGACGAAAATATTTCCTCGCTGCGTTCCTTTACCTATTGTTTCTTTATAAAAATCCAGAATATTTACATAACCTTTTTAAAACTAGGCCTAAAAATACTATTATGACTACAAGATCAGATGCTAACTTAATCTACTATCCCGCTCATCGCACAACTTCTTTCCAGAAGTCATTCCAGGTTGTAGCATCCAATCTCTGGAATAATCTACCAGATGATGTTAAAAATACTCGGTTTTTGAAATCGTTCAAGGCAAAAGTCTATAACTTATTAATTAACTCCCCATAATAACTTATTGGTTAATTGAAGAAAAATGTGTATCTCTTATATTTCTTTGGTTGTTTGTTCTTTTCATCATGTTACTTATTGCTATTCCTAAAACTTCTTCCTCGTTGATTCTGTGATTTGTCACTGGAACGTTGTGTATCATATGCTTTTCTTTGTATAATGTTGTTGTTGTTGTAGTAGTGTAGTGATGATATGATTTCTTTGTAAAATGGAACTCTTTTGTTATATTTTCCTGTTAGTTTATCGCTCACAATGAGTAAGTTGAGTTGATTTCATGATTTTATGTTTAATTAATTCCATGTTTAAATCTACTCTAAGAATTTGTATAAGTAAATTGTACTTGTTCTTAGAGGACAAGAGTCCTAGAACAATAAATATCTTTCTTTCTTTCTTCTTTCTTCACATTTCTACAAATTAAAGCCGCACGTTTCGTTAAAATCTTATATATGCGTGAAAATAGAGCTGAAAGAGCCAGTTACAGAGCTTGCAGACCCTCTTAGGTTACAAGTGAGAATAGGGTTACGTGTGAAATTCAGATCAAACGGGTATCAGGACAAATAATACAAAAGATATCATTTTTACCCCAAAACTGCGTCGGTGAAACTGAAAAAGAAAGAGAATGAAAATAAGGTAGATGCATTCCGTGAGGGCCAGATGGAATGGGATATCTCCTTTCCTCACAAACTATTCAAGACGGAGAGAAAGACATTATTCCGTCAAAACACGTCTCACTCCTCGCGCATCTCCCTTTTCCAATTCTATTCCTCTGTCCTCTCCCTCTTTAACAGCTGGTGCGCCAACCCCCCCCCCCCCTGCCACACGCCCTTATAGAGGCCCCAAGGGGAGTGGTAGCGCCCAGGTGTTTCAATGAAATCTTCCCCTTCACTGTCGCTTTATTTCCGCACACGAAAATTTCATGGCGTCTTCCATTTCACCCAATAATCGATTCTCAATCCCTGCGCCATCCATATATCTCATATCATTTAAGCTAATTCGGCAATCACTCCCTTCAGGTAGTCCCGTAGTGGTAATAGCGAGACAGTTCCCCAGTCATAATAGAAACCATATTCCAATTATACGTATTAGATTCACCAGCTATAGTAGATATCAATTAAATATTTCATTATTAAAGGTGCAATATTATAGTTTTACATGTAAGAAATAGTCAGTAATTAAATGAAAACATCTAAATAAACCTTTAACATGACACATTTTTTTCGCGCGGTGCGTTAGAAACTCCATCAAAACGGAAGGTTTATTGCGATCCCGAAGAGTTTACTGCGGTGACAATATCATTCATTTTCAAAAATAGTTCAGAAAGCATACTAAATTCACGATTTTAGTTTTTTTTACGACATCTGAGTGTTAAAAATTACTCATTACTCATGAGTGTATAGGCATACCATTTCCCATGTAAAATGGCTGGTATTTTTTGGTAAATATCTCCGAAAGTAATGTGATAAGGGGTAGAATTTTGGCGTCATCAGAAGGGTAGGATATTTTACTTGAAATTGAGACCAAATTCATCGATTTCTAAGAAAAATGATACTTCGCTCAAATTACCTTAAATCTTGCTCAATCAAGTCAAATTGATAGCGGCGTCACGTTGTGGAAAGACGATAAGGAATAATTCATGATAAGAATGACGTAGAATTCCAGTATTTTTTAATGCCGTCTACCGGTTTCGACGTCCATAGCGTCATTTTCAAGATAAACACTCATTATAGTTATATACCATGAAATTAGCGAGGACGCGGACTTATAATTTCTGTCATCGTACCTTAACAAAGTTCATTTGTCGTGCCAGGAGCGGGGGTTAGAATTAAAAATTACTCATTACTCATGAGGGTATAGACATACCATTTCCCATGTATAATGGCTGGTATTTTTTGGTTAATATCTCCGAAAGTAATGCAGATGTATCTCCGAAAGTAGTGAAGTAAATGCACAGAAGTTCACTTCCTGCGAAAGTCATCAGACAAATGTCATTTCTATACTGTGGGTGGAATAAACATAAAATCTTCAGATACAGTAAAATATCTTGGAATTACCTATACTTCTGATATTTCGTGAGAAAGATTAAAACAAAATATAAGCGGCAAAGCGTTAAAGAAACTAGGTTTGTTAAGCGTATAATAGGAAGGTCCTCGGATGAAAAATTCAAAGAGAGATGCTACTTCGCTCTGGTTAGGTCACGTTTTGAATACTCCCTGAGCATTTGGGACCCTAGTCACAAACATTTAACCAAAAAAATTAACAAAATACAAAGAAAAGCTACACGCTTCGTTAAAAACTGCTACAAGCGGACATATACTTTTTCACAGCTTTTAAGAGGGATTAAGTTGGGAGCACCTAGAGACTCGGAGGGTACACGCTAGGCTTTAGTTGCTTGAGAAATTCAGAACTGATATTTTTCAGACGGACACACAATATTATCATGACGCCTCACTACATCTCTAGGTCTGATAGAAGCGATACAATAAGAGAGATACATTGCCGAACAGATAGGTACAAAAACTGGTTTTCTCCGCCGACAATAAGCGACCAAAATAAAAACTGAATTCCACTAAATACACTCCCATAATACACGTCACCATTTCATCTCCCAAAACCTTATCCCTTACATCTTTACACGGCTGGTAACCTAACACCCCCTGCCACATACCCATGCGGCGGCTCGCAGGGTAGTATGTAGACGTACACCACCAACACTGTTCGTTTTGCAAATGACGCTATAGACGTCGAAACCGGTAGACAGCATTAAAACATAGTGGATCGTATTTATCATGAGTTATTCCTTGCTCAATCAACATTACGCCAATTCTCTTTTTCTTCCTCATCTGATGTATAAACATTAAATTTGAACTTGAATAGTTTATGCTACACAAGCATCCACACCACATCCTTACTTCATCACTCATAAACCATATTATTTATTTCTCTCACTAGCTCACGTTTACCTCAATACTTAGATCAAACCTTCAATTAAATTAGCTCTTAAAATAAATATTTAGACTTTATAGACAATAATTTTAATCTTAGAAAGGAATAAGAAGATTATTCTATGGATACTCCTTTTTTTTCTTTACCGGATGATTCTGTTGGTTGGTATGTCCCTGGAATCCCGATAGGCTGCTAAACCCGTCTTAAGGTTTTCCAGGTGCTGGACAAGCAGAACTTGGAATATACCCACGCTGGGTGGTGAGGCGGGAGTCAAACCCGCGACCCTCAGTTTAGCTGGCGAGAACTTTACCCCGCCGCAACCGGTGCCGGCGATTCGGATTAAAATTATGAACGTCAAAAGATGCGTTTTAATGAGCGTAACTAAGTGGCAAGCCACCTAATTTAGGGTTTGGGTTGAGAACTCTATGTTCTTATCTTTGCCTCGCTAGCATATGCAATATCATTTAAAATATTTCAATATCGCCATTTCCTCAATAAATAGTAATAAAAAAAGACCCTTGCCCACAAAAAAATCCTTTCTGCGCATTCATAGCAGACTATTTAAGCTTCTTCTTCAGTGCCTCTTCTTCTTCTTAGCTTTGATCCCAATTATTTGGGGTCAGCTTTTTGGATTTTCAGCCTCCAGCGTGCTCTATTCAAATCCATGTCCTCTTTGGCACCAATCTCCAACATACCCTTCTTCACACACTCCATCCATGTTTCCCTTGGCCTTCCTCTGCTCTTCCTTCCCTCCACCTTCAGGTTCATTACTCTTTTCCCCAGATATTCACCGTATCGTCTAAGAACACGGCCATACCACCTCAACCTGCACTCTTTCACCTTCAGTGCCTCTCCACCCACTTATTATTTTTTTATCCGCTGATTTGATTTTTTGCATCTTCCGTCAAGTTAAAAAATAGGAGATGCAACGTCGTGCCCTGCCCTAAATAAAAAGTGAATGTGTTGATTTGATTGACATTCGTGTCTTCGTTATATTTTTGTATTTTTTTTCTTCATTACGTTGATGGCTCTTTAAATTCCTTTTATTGATTAATTATAATATTCGTGATTTTTTTGTTAATTGTTGAATTTTTGGCTCTTGAAAGTTGTTATTGATGGAGTTAAGAGAGACTATTGTTGCGAGAGAAGCTGCAGAGAGAGCATGGGACATGACCGGGGTCTAAAAAGTTGTCCGGAACTTATAAGGTGCCTGGTACTTTGTAATACAAATAATCAATTGAGAAAAAGAGTCACGACATCACCGGGAATTGTAAAAAAAAGTGAAGATAAATTTTTTTTACAAGTGAAAGCATTCGACCAAAGGGAGCGAAAATTTTATCAAAACTATTCTAGCGTTAACAAACAGAAGAACGGAACAAGAAATGTGGAATCAACCAGTGCCATGACCATGGTACTGGTTGAAACAACGTTCACAAAAGTGAGTTCCTCCCAATTTTCACTACACGATCATTTAAACTAGTCCTGCCCGGAGCATACACCGTGAAACAAACTCATGAAAAAAATCCATACCCCTGGGGTGCGATTCTGTTTCTTTATAACGCCGTAGCGACGCGGCCACACGGTAAAAAAAGTGAATAGCTTCGCGAAAATTAATCCCGTTTTCGGATCTGACACAATTTTATCGAACCTAACACTTATCCATCGTATTTTCGCAGTAGTCGTAACGGAGGTAGAAACAGAATCACGAATGGTGCTCCGCAAACTCTAGCAAACGCTATCATATCACCACGTTATGATAGCGTATGTAGAAACAGAATAGCCCCCCTGGAGATGATACCCGTGGGTCCGTGACATCCTGTAACTACCGCAACCATCATAACACGTATGCACCTTGGGGGTCGTTTGAAATCGCTCAGAATGATTCAGAGTGCGTGACTAAGGTGTCACGTGGTACAACAATGAATGGTAGGAGGGGATTTTGGTGATTTTTTTACCCACGTGAATGGGTGACTTAAGAGTCCGATACATTGTTTATGGTGTCTCATATCACTATATTTAACACTATCAACATTAACAAAAGATAATAATATATTCCCGCAAGGAATATTCGATGGGTAGGGCTGCGTGAGATTTTTACGCGTGGTTCGAATGCATCAGAATCTCGAACCCTACGTGATTGTACCACGTGACTCCTTAGTTACGCGCATCTCCTTTTTTAAGCGCCAAGAGTAGCAATTTTTTCCTCTTTCCGTTTTTGCTGCTGGTCAGCTATCGTCTGAAGGCCACTCCTTATCCAAGCTGGGGCTCAATTCAGAGGGGAGGACTACAATCAACAGAAATTTAGGGCGGTTTAACCCCCTGTGTAGTTTCCATGGTAACAATTCGGACTGATCTTCTTTGTTTCTTTCCAATCAATGTTTCTTTCCAAACCCTTCTGTGTGATCCATGGTGGTCAAACGTGGCGACTACATTTATCTACCGTACCGAGCCAGTCGGCAGATAATTGACTCTTTTACTGAGAATAAACTTCTGCGCAGGTGCCACCATGTTGATATACCACTTTGATTCGTTAACCTGTAACTTAATGAAACTGAATAACGACTGCTGAGAACGCTTCATCGCAAACACTTTATGTGCGAACCCTGGTGGTCAAACGTGGAGACTATCTTTATCTACCTTGCTGAGCCAGTTGGTAAGGAATGGGGGTATCGGGTTGGTGTGGTGACTAGAGTACTCGCCTGCCACACTGGCGGCCAGGGTTCAAATCCCTGCAGAGGCGGATGTTTTTCAGAGGAACCCGGCCCCTACTTGAGTGTCTTGTGGAGGGCACTTCAAGTAGAGTACTCCGTCTGTCGGATGAGACGTTAAGCCGTGGTCCTCTTGGCGCCTTTCGTTAAGAGCAGGCTAACGCCAACGCCGGGTTTCTATCAACCCTTCCTCCCTTACCTGTCCCCAATGACGCAAATGACCTTAGCTGTCGGTCGCCTCCCCAAATATCCAATCCAATCGTAGGGAATGGACTCTTTCTCTGAGAACGTCCGCGAATAATGCCACCACGTCACGCTACCACTGTAATGCTTTAGCCTATCAGTTAATGAAACTTAGCGGCTGCTGAGAAGGTTTCTTCGCGAACACTTTCCGTGCGTGCCCTGGTGGTGAAACGTGGAGAACGCCGTGCCGAGCCAGTTCGTAGGGAATGGACTCTCGCTGAAAATAAACCTTGCCGCCATGTTGCATTACCACTGTAATGCGTCAACCTATGACTTAATGTAACTGAACAACGACTGTTGAGAACGTTTCTTTACATAAAAGTCCTTCTCCGATGCATTCTCCCGCCCCTCTCCCAACCTTCTAAATACAATTCCATCAAGCCATTCTTCGATGATTTTCCCTCACACACACCCCCCACGTGACCCAAAAGGGCAATGAATTCCTTTTCCATTCCTGTTTTCAATTTCACTTCCCTCCCCTTCGATCCCCCCCCCCGCCTCTTTCTCCCCATTACGAACAGTCTGCTTTCCCCCTCCCCTCCCACCTTTGAATCCATTCTCCCGTCGCCCGCAAACGAGACCCACAGAATCGCTATCGAGCAATCGCGCCGCTCGCAAGAGGTGAGCGTTAACGTTCTCCGAGCCTTCGAGTCACTTTAAGAGCGAAAAAAAAAACAAGGCGGCAGACCAGAGTGAGACATTTTTTTTTACATTGGATCCATATTTGCAACGGCAAAACATCCGATTCATCGCCCAGCGTAAATTCAAGATTACACAAGGAAGTTGACTTCTTTGGAATTGGCGAGTGTATCGATATCTCGAATCGTATCGCCACTATCAATGCGTCGTTCTGTTTGCACATAACTTCCGGCTTTTTCCAAACAAATGGATGACAGAAGTGAACAACAATGAATGTGGTAATACGGAAAATTGCCTCAATTTGTCAATAATGGCGTTCGTATATCGCTGTTTAGCGGAATACTGCCGCATTCGAAGTCAAAAAGCGGTAGTTCCATACAAATGGCGCTGCAGTCGTCTCCGATGGCTGCACAAAGGTGGTCGTTAAAAATGTATCCGTGAAATAAATTTCATATTTTGTAACTTAATTTTGATTTTCAATAGGTTATCTTTTTCGTATTGTAAAGGAAGACATTTTAAACTGAATAATCAATTTAGCATTTCTTTGACTGGCATAGTCCAGTTGAGTCACCTTAAAGTATTGCGAATTTCTTCTCGTTTAGCTCGTTCAATCTTAGCACTGTGGTCGTGACGACGTCCTCGCCCATTTTTTAACTGACCATTGGTAAATACAATAGCAAACCACCACAAAACTCAGATCGAAGGAGTCTACAAGGGAATTTGACATCACTACTGACACCATAAGCACCATACATTGGCAACGTATGATAACAGAACGTCAATATGGTTAATATTTAGACTAGAAAGCCCAACAAAGCTAATATTCAGCTTCAAAAGGAAACAATAATGGTCTCAATATAGATTCGATGGTATTTTAACAGTGAATGTTCAACAATAAGAGAATTTTAAGAATTCGGCATTCTGATTTAACAAATTTTGCCGACCACTCAATCGCGCTCATAACACGTATTTCCATTCTGCAATATTTCCGAGAATAATCCAAGAATCTGAAAGAAAACATTTGATATCGTTTCCAACCGTGTGCCATTCAGGTACATCTCCACCAAGTAAACGAAGAGTGGTGGGCCTTGCCGCGCCATTGAGTGACCCCAAAGTCATTACGGGTGAGCCCGTTGCTGAGGCTAGACCATGAAATCCAAAAGGGCTCTTTTAAGACTACAAGAATCACCTCAGTCAAACAGCGTCATATATTTTTTTTCATATATTTTTATATTCGTCATATATTTTTATATTCGACCCGAGGAAGAGTACTTAAGAACATACAGGCGTCTCTCAGTCAGAAATTCTACGAGTTAAAATGTAGAGATCAATATTATCCCCGGCAAAAGGTTAACTTAAACTTGACGATACCTGGGTGTCAATTACGGTTCTTTTTTTCGTTACGAGCTATCGTTCGTTACCACCGCTTCCGCGTAACGTACGATACGTTCTCAAGGAATTTTGGCTCTTCGTTACGTATCGTTCGTTACGCTTCGGCAATCTTCGGGAAGATATCAGCTTTATGATGACGTCATGCTATAAGCGACGATAAACAAACAACTGTTTCCAAGGCTTGACACGACGGCGCTGCGACAATTTATTCTCGGAAAGGAATCGGCGGAAGAAATAAACAGCGGAAAGGAAGATAATCGTTAGGTAAGTCGTCCCGTGGATCCCTGTACTTATATTTTACGGAAATTATACACATAAGTATATGCATATATATAAAACCCTTATAAAAATTCTACATTAATTCAACGTTAAGCTTTCGTTATATCTTAACAATTGGAATAGATTATGATTTACATAATCTACGTGAATAAAGTGTCTCCAACAGATGGCATTATAATACCATTTATCAAAGTATATGCATGACGGCGCTTAAGTTTTTTGACAGCAAATCTTGAGAAAGGAATGATGGATGCGATGAAAATTTTAAGAAGGCGAGAATCATTTCATGAATCTTCCACATAATCAAAATACGAAAAAAAAATTTTCGATATTTGACGCTCCTGTATCGATATTGGCAAGAATGGAGACTCAACTTGATATATAATTACTACAAACTAAAATATTGCCGAAATGAAGTCAACTATTATCCCTTCAATAGAGGCCTAAGTAATATAAATTACAAATCTCCAACAGATGACATTATAATATTAATGCGGATTTACACATGGAAGTTACTTCCAAGACAGTAGCTACGGGAGTTACTTGTAAGCGACACTTCGATGTGTAAGCACGGACTTCAATGACAGTAGGAGTCGATAGTGGTGGTAATCGACTACAGTTGCCATTTGCAAGAAGAATAGACTGGTTTCTATTTTTCCTGCAAGTGTAATATCGATTCTGCGATATAATCGCATCCTTCCGGTCGAATCTTGGTTACATGACAGCAAACGGAGATTTGAAATGTAAACAACGATCAACTTAGTTGGAGAAGGACTCATTGTTGTACGTGCAAATATTTATTTCTGCTTTAAAATCATTTAATTGGTAAAGAACCCATAAGTTGAGCATTACGACTTATCTCTTATTAGGTAATAATTACTATTTTCACATTTGACACATTTAATTCGATGTAATAAAGCACAATTAATGTATTTTATACAAATTTATTTGACTCAATAATGCCTATGCGATACAAACTGATATACGAACGCCAAATTTGGGAGATTTTCGTAATTACCACATTCATTTTTTACTTCCGTCATCATTGTTTGGAAAAAGCCGAAAGTTATTTGCAGCACGATTCCCTGCTAGTGGCAATACGATTCGATATGTCGCAACACTCGCTACTTCCATAGAAGTCAACTTGCATGAATGAGCCCGACTTTATTTACCAAAAAGGTCGTTCGATATCTTTCGTAACCTTCCTTCGATACGGGTCTTCGAAACCATTTCCACAACATGATCGCCATTAATGTGCTCACTGAGCATTCACTGCCATAACACACCCAAGGAAATCAACGAAAATAATGCACAAGTCGTCAGTTCGAATACAAATGCACAGCCAAATAAACAAAACGTTGAAAACCTCAGCTTTTCTTATGAAGAATACACTAAACAACCACATTAATGGCGGGCTTTTTTACGTTGCGAAGACCTGTATCGAAGGAAAAATGAAATCTATATTGAAGGACCTTGGTTACATAGGCTTCCGCGGTTTTTTGTTTACTGGTAGTTTCCGGGTTACCTGGAACCTGATGAAGCCGAGTGGAATGCCGGCGAAACGGTCGTCCACAAAAATGGAGCAAGGTAGGGAGAACCCCAAAAATGCTAACAGGAATTTTAATATTATTCATCAAAAGATATCACTGATATATACATGACAGCACTGAATGTTGGAGTACACTTTTTTGATGGGTATGAGAATGTTCTCGGTAAAATGATTTTTATGTTGTGCTAATTATACATAGACAAAGTAAGGTTCGCAGCTTTCGCGCAAAATTAATGACGTTTTTCAGTTTTTTATTTCAATCGCGAGATAACAAAAATCAAGACAATATAAATGGCGCCCTCTGATCTTACTAGGATTTTAATTAAGTTTCCCACTCTGATGGAAATGCAATCCTCTTGACTGCGAAAGCGCCCGTCAGTGAAATATATTCTTCCCTATTTCCGCACCATTCTCACAGCTCTCCCAACAAGCGACCCAAGACTTCCGAAAATGAGGATGAAGGATATTATCCTACGCCCCTCGCTCTTCTTTTTTTCCCCTTTCTTTTTCGACCTAATTACTTCTGCCATCACAATCCGCCCGGCCCCGCGGTCGGTTCCCTTGATTTAACGCCACTCATCCCGCGCCACGTCTCGTGTTATGAACGCCCAGGGGGAGAGATCTCTCATTTCCATCAGCGGCGAAGATCCGACGACCAGCTATGCGTCCCGTTCACCCGCAGATTCTAATTTCCACCCGCGCCGTTGGATGTCGTCCTATCGCCCCCGACACTCGGGTGTGACCTGACCGTTGGCACGTGACGCTCTTCCCCTGTTGTCATAGCACAAACGTGAGAGCAAGGAATCCAAGTCCACCCTCTCGAAAAGCAATTTCAGTTAGGGTTTCAGAAAAAGACCTCACTCACCACTCTCTTAAAACCAGGAATGTTTTTACCTCATCATGGAAATTTTTCTTAAAAAATTACGGAAAATAATTTCAAAAGATACGGTCCGAGACCCTTTTTTTTATGATCCTGTGGCAATCGGTAAAATTCTTTTCGACTCAAACGACAAATAAGACAACTTATATAAAAGTGGTGTCCATAGACTTATATGTGATGAATGTGGTGTACAATACATTGGACAAACAGGTCGCAGCATAAAAACTAGGGAGGGAGAGCATCGACTTTGTTGCCCCTCTGTCATAGTACAACATGAGAGCAAAGAATCCAGGCTCACCCTCTCGTAAAGGAAATTAGTAAGCATTCAATAAAAAAGCCTCACTCAGCACTCTCTAAAATCAGGAATATTTTTACCCCATCTTGGAAATGTTTGTAAAAAATTACGGAAAAATATTTCAAAATATATGGTCCGAGACTTTTTTATGATCCTGGGGCAATCGATAAAATTCTTTTTAATTCGAACGAAACGAAACACGAACGAAAACGAAATGTATGAAAACATATATAAGTGGTGTTTATAGACTTGCATGTGATGAATGTGGTGTACAATACATTGGACAAACAGGTCGCAGCAGCAAAACTAGGATGAGAAAGCATCGACTTTGTTGCCCCGTTGTCATAGCTCAAACATGAGAGCAAAGAATCCAGGCTCATCCTCTCGTCCAGCACATTCAGAAAGAATTTAAGAAAAGGCCTCACTCAGCCCTCTCTTAAAACCAGGAACGTTTATACCCCATCATGGAAATGTTTCTTTAAAAAAATACGGAAAAATATTTCAAAAGATAATGTCCGAGACTCATTTTTATAATCCAGTGACAATCGGCAAAATTCTTGTTGACTCAAAAGATAAAAGTGACAACTTAAATAAAAGTGGTGTTCATAGACTAGTATGTGATGAATGTGATGTACAATACATTGGACAAACAGGTCGCAGCATCAAAACTAGGGTGGGAGAGCGTCGACTTTGTAGCCCCTTTGTCATGGCACAAACATGAGAGCTAGGATTCCAGGCTCACCCTCTCGTAAAGGAAATTCAGTAAGAATTTAAGAAAAGGCCTCACTCCGCACTCTCTAAAATCAGGATTGTTTTTAACCCATCTTGAAAATGTTTCTTAAAAAATTACGGAGAATAATTTCAAAGGATAATGTCCGAGACTCTTTTTTATAATCCTGTGACAATAGGCAAAATTCTTTTTGACTCAAAAGATAAATTTATTTTTTACATATATATTTGACAAAAATATCACATACAGCATAGAGCTATTTCACAGTGTACGTATAACAAAGAGAAAAGGACACAAACGTTAAAAAATAACAAGAAGAAGTTAACAAATAATGATGCAACATGGGGATATGGTACAAATTACAATTTTTGGGAATGGAAAATGGCTAGGTTGGCAAAAACGATGGAAGATAGTATGAAAGGGTTAATGTTCACAGGAAGGGAATTAACAAGAGAAGAGGGAGCATTTGGTAAGTAATAATCTGGGAGTAGTTATATGGAGCAATGAGTGAGTCCTGGTGTGTAAATTGTAACAACTTTGATAAAAGGGATGTTCATAGACTTGCATGTAATGAATGTGGTGTTCAATACGTTGGACAAACAGGTCGCAGCATCAAAACTAGGGTGAAAGAGCATCGACATTTTAACATACACAATAACCCCTTATGGAAGAGCGAGTCAAATTTGTTACGTTTTAAAATCACTGAAATATCTGCTTTCTAAGAGGATTTACTATTTAATTATAACTAATAAATTCAGGCTTCACTTTGTGGAACCTCTCCATATCGGAAATCAAAACATTCAAGTAATGATCCACTGATATTTTTATTATTTACGACCCGGGTTTCGTCACGTAATGACATTTTCAGGCACAAATAATATTCCACATGGGTATATATACAAAATCAGGTGCACAGGAAGGAGGGGAAGGGAAGCGGGAGAGAAGGAAAAACCATTGGAGTATGATGTAAGGGGTAAGGTGCAGATAGGTAAGGGGTCGGGGAGGGGGTGGGGAAGCTTTGGGCTGATTGGAGAAAATACCGGGCGGCGGGAAGGTGGGGGGAGGAGTGGGAGGGGAAAAATAGGAAGAACAAACATACATTTTTCTAAGAAATAAAAAAAAATACAATGTATGTATACACAGGTCGACGGTGATTAGCAAGTCCATACTATTGATGAGAGTACAGTTCAAATGGAGTGGATGGCTCTTTGTTGATGCTCAATGATGGTTTAATTACTGGGAAAACCTTGAAGAGGTAAAAGATTATATACAATGTATTCGCAATTCACTGAGATTAGCAGTCCAAGCTATTGATGCGGGCGAGTTCCAATTCTATTTAGTTGCTGCGCTAGAGAGAGTTGTAATAAGAAAGCAAAATAAAGCATTCGTGCAGTAAACAAAGAAAAACGAGTGGAAATCGGTTGACTCGCGCGATTGAATGGAGAGGAGACGGGTTTGGAAAAGAAGTAAGTACGGGGTTTTGGTGGGGAAATAGTCTTCTAGGATATATGTGGACAACAATTCTTATATTAGTTGCAATAACTCAAAAGCCGTGGGTATGAGTTATCTGAGGAGTGAGTGTTTACGGCAAAAATAGGATGGATAGGGTCAGAAATAAGTGGGTAATAGATGGATGTGGGTAAGATTCTCCAAAAATGGATTAATATGAAAGTGACAAATTTCAAGCTATCCGGGACTGGCCACGGAGTTCCACTTTTATGGAGTCACCCGCAGTGCACATATGTGCGAATTTCCACAGAGAAAAAATCATCCCGGTCAAGGGGGATGATTTTTTTCTCTGTGAAAATTCGCACATATATGAAAGTGTTGGTTTGGCCATGTAGAGAGATTGAACGAGAGTCTAATAACGAAACTGACATATATAAGAGTGAAATGAATGGTGCGAGAGGTAGAGGTAGGCCGAGAAAGTTGTGGTTGAATGTGGTTGAGGAAATTCTTAGGAGGAGGAATATTAGGAGTCTTAGAAACAGGAGGGCGTGTGTAAAGCAGTGTATGGGGGTAAATGAGGCAAAAGAGGTTTGCAAGGATAGGTCAGCATAGAGGAAATTATTGAAGCAGAGCTAGGTGTACAAATGTGTATTTATGAGTGAAACTTTGTGACTGTGCCTACCCCGGAAGGAAAAAAGGGATTTGTATGTGATTCATAGAAAGAAAAATAGAGTATAATCAGGACGTTTTCGCATGCTTTATTGATTTTGAAAAGGCTTTCGACAGAGTAAATTGGAATCAGCTAACGGAAATACTCGGAAAAATGGGAACAGATTGGCGAGACAGGAGACTTATCCGAAACTTATATATGACTCAAAGGGCGCAGGTGAGGGTGGCTGATGGTGAATCAGGTTGGGCAACTATAAGTCGCGGGGTGACGCAAGGGTGGCCGTTTTCGCCATTGCTTTTCGCCATTTATGCTGAGGAAACGGTAAGACAGACATTGGAAGAACTTGAGGTGGGAATCAAAGCAGGAGGGCATCTGAGGAAGTCGGTCAGATTCGCGGACGATCAGGCATTGGTTATTGGAACTTCAAAGGGACTGTAAGCTTTGGTGGATGCTTTAGAAATGCATGCGTGATAATAGGGAATGAAGTTAAACCATAAGAAAACTGAAGTAATGAGATTCTCTAGGGAAAGAAAGCAAGGCTGGCCGTTAAAGTTGGAGGACACAAAGGAGGGGATTCTCTGACATTCAATAAACCCTATCTTAACCAGTAGAACAATTTTTTTTTTAATCGTACCTTATTTTAAATCTTCGCAGCTCTTTGGCTGAAATCTTCAATCGTGGGGGCTCACCCATGGACTCAACTAAAGATAACCGCAAGTGTTGAAGAACTCAACGTCGAAACAGGGCTGCAAACACACGAAAGAACGAACCAGTCTCTAACGTGAGCACGTTTAAAAAAAAAGCGGCCCTGAAAAAGACAGGAATGAATGTTTTTCATTTCCGAGGTCCTTCCTGACATTCCCTCGGAAACAATAACGAGAAACGTATATCACATGTGACGGGAGACTACGTGAGGAGGGATTGAAAGAAGTTCCTGGTGGGATAAGCAGTTAAATTAGACATCCACTTCAACCAAGTCCCCTTCAAGATCACGCGAGCGAAACATAAGACGCACGAAAATGCGAGGGATTACGCATTGGCGAACAGGAGACACAAGTATACACAAAATATACATAGGTATATATACCCCTCGTGAAATCTTCCCCTCGAATCCTATGCACCGGAAAACAAACCGCGTGGAGGAGACTTCATCTACATCTACATACTACCCCGTCAGCCGCCACGTGGGCGTGTGGCAGGGGGTGTTAGGACACCAGCGGTGTAAAGAAGTAAGGTTTGGGAGGTCAAATAGTGACATCTACTGTGGGAGTGTATTTAGTGGAGCTCAGTTTTTATTGTGGTCGCTCATTGTGCGCAGAAAGAACGATTTTTTGTACCTATCTGTTCGGCAGTGTATCTCCCTTATTTTATCACTTTTGTCAGACCTAGAGATGTAGTGAGGCGTCATGACAATATTCTCTGTGTCCCTCTGAAACACACCATGTCTGAATTTATCGCCCTAGCGTGGAGCCTACGAGTCTTGGCATTTGTTTGTGGCCATTACGATTATTAAATAAGTATTAATTCGCATTTAGGGGGGAAAAATGTACAAATGTAATTGAATTATCACATAGTATATGCCACGTTCCAAAAGGCTACGTTCCACGCCCGATAATAAACGTTGTTATTATTATTATTATTATAAGTTGACGTGTATTATAGGAGCGTGTTTAGTGGAGCTCAGTTTTTATTACGGTCACTTATTGTTCGCGGAAAGAACGAGTTTATGTACTGTGATGGTCCGAGGCCATCACATATTTTTTTATAAAATAAAATTCCTATTCTAGAGAGCCGATTGTTGGAGGTTTTCGCGGTTTTGGCAAGAAGGGTTTATTTCTCTTTTGTTCTTTGTTTAGATTTTTAAGTCTATGTTTCTATGTAAAATCACAGCGAGTATTTTTATTTTATTATGTGTTGTAAGTTGTGGTACCAGTGTAGTGAAGTTCGTCGTCTGCGTTTGAAATAACCGGTGAAAATACAAGTGAATGTCGAAAATGCAGACGACAAAGAAAGTGATGTATTCTGGGAGGCCCTCACGCCTATATAAGGTCCTTCCCGAGGTTAAGTGAGGCAGATTGAGGCGGATTGAGAGAGACAGAAAGACATAGAGGAGATCAGAGTGGGAGAGAGAGACCTGAGTGCCCACAGTTGTGGTCGAGTGGTTCATAGCAGGGAGTCCGCCGTCATAGTGGAACCAAGGACATCTAGCCAAGGCACGGGGACGCGACCAAGAGAAGAGCGAGCAGAACCCAGTAAACAGTGGTGTACCGGGCAATATTCGAGAGCAGATATCATCGCCTCATTGACCCGCCTTTCAACACCCAAGGTTCCTGGAGGATCCACCCTCGCCCAACATAACGTCGTAAGAATTCCCGTCGCCACGCGTTCCGATGGTTCCCACATTTTCAATTATCATTGACTCCCTACATATTTTTTTTTGGGTTTCGAACTCTCGAAACTTATCTCAGTGTCTTGTCCCCCCTTTGGTCATTAAATCCTCAGAAATAGAAGACCAGAGACAGTGAACTTCAAGAGAAATTCTCTATTTCCAAAAGAGTGTCAATCACGGGCATCATTTGAGGCGGTGTCCTGCGCCTTGCCCCCAATCTGTTATTCCATTTCAATTATTTTGTATTGAAAGGTGACGCCGTGTGTTTTGAAGGGTTCCTTATTCTTTTTGTTTATTGAAGGAGACGCCGTGTACCTATGTTGAAAAGGGTTATTTCTTTTCTTTCTCTTTATCTTTTTTTCATTAAATGTGTTGTGAAAAGGACATATTTTGTTTATCTTGCCAAAATCGTCGAAACATCCTTCATTCGATCGCTTCTCAGAGTAGTAACGCGGTGTACGCGGAACCCGGGGAACCAAACCTGTGTCCTTATTTCATTTACGCGACAAAAGTCTGGTTGTGGAGGGGCATCAATCGCTCTTCGACCGTGCGGTCTCATCGCCTGTCACGGCCGAAAAGCACCACCTTTATTTAGCGGAACCCCGACTCATCATCCCCGGTCAAATCTCGTGGGGAAGACTAAAAGGTCCGAACCCAAAAAAGGGAAGGGAGTGAATTGGGACCGCTACAGTACCTATCTGTTCGGCAAAGTATCTCTCTTATTTTATCAAATCTGTCAGACCTAGAGATGCAGTGAAGAGTCAATATAATATTCTCTGTGTCGCTCTTAAACACACCAGTTCTGAATTCCTAAAGCAAGTCAAGCCAATCGTGTGGCCTCCGAGACTCTTAAGGGCTCCCGCCTTAATCCCTCTAAAAGTTGCGAGACACTCTCTGTTCGCTTGTAGCTGTTTTTTTTTTAACGAAGCGTGCAGCTTTTACTTGTTTGTTATTAATTTTTCAGGTTAAATCTTCATGACCAGGGCCCCAGACTAGACGGCGAAACGGAGTCAATTGAGCGTCCCTGGGAATATTTTCTCCGGTTAAGGGATCAAAGAACTGAAACCCGGACCGGATCCCGAGAAAATGGGGATTTACACACGCCCGAACTAAATTCCATCCATTTATCTCGACGACATACTCTCCTATTCTTCTTTCCACATCTCTCTCTCTCGCTCCTCTACAAACTTCTTAATCGCCAACCTCAGACACCATTTTTTCGCTGTACGTAAAAAAAAAAAAAAAAACTTTAAATAAAAATACTAAAAAACTGTAAAAAAATATTTTCAACAGTAAAAAAATTATTTTTTCACTGCTCAAAAGTCCCACAGGTGGCTCTCCAAAGGGAAGTCACTTGCGTAGCAGCAGCCTTGCAAGTCGCTTACAAACGATGCTTCGATGTTTTTTGCCCAAATTTGGAGATAATGGCGTTTTTATGTTGCTGTTAGAGTCCCATACGTATTTCTGGGTTCAATAAATTTGTATAAATTCGATTGATCGTGCATTTTAACATCATGTCGAGAACGAGAATTGTGACAGTATTTTTTTAAATATAATAAGAGATATGTAATTAACCTCTCCTTTGGGAGTTATTTAGTATCTAATATATTTTGAAGTAGAGATCAATGCTTTCATGTGCAACAATGAGTCCTATAAGAATTATGGCTAACGATATCATCGTGCTAGAAAAAATATGAAAAATCTTGCAAGGAGGCGACATTTTACAACGTACCCCGCCTTATAGGTGTACCAACAATGCTATAAAAAAGGTTTGTGATAATGTATTTTGTAAAAAAATAAATGGACAAAGAAACAATTGTTATACCTATCACAAATGTGCAAGCCATGCTATTGGCACCAGACATTCAGGTAGATGGAGGGGGCATTACAGTTTAAAACTGTAACCTGGCAACCGAAATAACAACCGTATCGGTTGTTACTGCTCTTTCCTTAATTATTATTTGATAGCATATGCAAATGGATGATTTAGCCAATGAACAGCAAAAATATCAACCTTATGTACGCAATTTAAAGCAGGTAACTCTTAAAACACGTGTTATACACCTAAATGCTTAAGGTTCTACACGATTTCATCATATTTTTCACCGGGAAGGCGAGTTATTATTAATTTAACAGATACACAAACATATGGACGTAGACTGCATATTAAAGAGGTAAATGCATGCTGATTTCAGGAAAGTTGTAAAAGGAAAACATAATATTCCAAAATTAGTGCGTAAGCCCGTATGCCTCATAGGGTAATAGGGGTCAATAAAGATGGCGAACGGGCCACGACCACGTTACACATTCTAACAGTGGCGCAAGCGTCCTCCCATCAACCTCAATGGGTACACAGAAGGTACGACACGTCGATATCGATGTATCGGCCTACTCGATGTTTTTTGGTTGAGACATCGAAAACATCGAGCAGTAAAATAATCCGAAGAAAATTGAGTGAGTGGTGAGTACCTACTTTTATAAACATGGAAAAATCGAAAACTCGATGTTTTTATAGTCAATAAGGCTTAATTCTTACAGCGAACATTGTTCGGTGAAAGGAATCCAATCGCCATCGATTTATCGGACTAATCGATGTTTTTTGGTCGAGACATCGAAAACGGCGAGTAACAAAATAATCCGATGAAAATTGAGTGAGTGGTGAGAATCTAATATCATAAACATGGAAAAATCGACTACTCGATGTTTTTATAGTCGATGTGGAATCCATACAGCAAACGCACGAATAAATAAGTACACACACTCTTGTTTGACTGTGCGTTAGCAAGTTTGAAACTCTAGGCGGAAGGCACCCCTAGGTAAGGGGAATTGATAAAACTGAAGTACATTACTACCAAGTAACTAAAGAATAGTAACAATGGTAACACCCAAATATAACATATTAGCAAACACAACACCGCTCCTGTTTAGAGTTGTGTGAGATAAAAGCGTTAGATTCGCTTGAAAAGATGCCGAAAATGGCGGCGGTAATTTTGACTGTGCAGTGTGATTCAAAAACTCGACTTGGATGAACGGCTTACGATTTTGTCGTATTCCATTCGATCCACAACGAGAGAGGCTGTGACTGGAGCGCGCCGGCAGAGTGGACCTTCTGCACCACGATCCGGTGAAGTGGAATAAATTTTACAGGCTTTGTAAATGTTTTGACATTTTACAGGAGCGTTATCAATGTTGCTTCTCGTGATTGCTGATTCAAAATTCCACGATTACTCACGAGAGAGGAATTCTTAAGTCTAATGGATATGCTTATGATAACTTATGCATAAGTTCTTGCAAAATATTGAATGATACTGCATTCTCTTTATGAAATAACTTGAAAAACTGTTTGAATTAACATCATTCCAACATAAATTTACAAAGGTGAGTAATGTTCCTGAGTAAAAGTAAAAAAAATATTCAACTCTTATCTCATAAATATATTTATTAAACGAAATCATAATTAATTCATTCTTACGAAGCCTATCCTGAATTTTAAAAAAGAGGATTCTGAAATATATCGAATAAACTCACTCTTTAGTTGAAAAAAGCAACATTCACTTTTACTCATCGTATAATAAACGCGGAATAATTTTGAATATTCCACTAAACGTAGTTTCCAGCTTTTTACCGTGCTAAGGTAAATTTGGCAACGTGGAAGCGCTTGCTGGAGGGGGGCGTGGCTGCGGAAAGCGATTTCCCATGGGGCTTATGGGAGTCAGGTGACTGTTTATTTAGACAGTGGCAATATGTATACACTTATCAAATAAAAATTTGATATTAATCAGTATTTTTACTTATTGAAGATATTGTAAGGCAATGTTTCAACGCAAAATTTCAAAGCCATTTATTGAAAATCCGTCTACTCTCACGAGTTCCGGTAAATATTGATTCAACATTCGCCTCCTGCATTCAAGCCTTTTCTTTATCCGAGCCGAGTGCTGGCACACATGCGATATGTCGAGTTTTAACTCTATTCTGAGGTACGACAAAGTTTGCCTGATGTTCAACTGTTCTGCGAACAAAGTAAAGTTTTGTGTATTTATGGAATGCTTCCATTCATCGTTCTCTGGGTTAACAATTGCTTCCACAGGTGTTAAGAGAACACGCGCTAAAATAAATATCAAAAATCAACCGTTGAAATGTGAAACTCAACTGAAGAATCCCCTCCTCCCAACAAATAGAATCAATTGTTGTCCCCCCCCCCCCACTCCCCGCCCCGCATTTTTCTGTTTCGGGAAGGATATACAACAATTGATCCACAAAAACTTTTGCATCGATATTAGTCAATGCGGGTTTACAAGTGGAAGTTCCCTCCTATGGAAATAGAGAATGTTGCGGTATCCCGAATCGTATCGCCTTTTCGCAGAGAATCGTTCTGTAAACACGTAACTCCCAGCTTTTTCCAAACAAATGGATGATGGAAGTAAACAATAAACGTGGTAGCTATAACAATCGTCCCATTTTGGCAATAATGGCGTTCGTACATTGTTGTTTGGGTTCCATACGCTTTCGTGGTTTTAATTAATTTGTGTGAACTACAATAACTATGCATTACTGCGACGAATCAAGTGTGTCAATTGTGACAGTAATAATGATTATATAATAAGAGATAAGTCGTGAAATTTAGCTTATGGGTTCCTTAGTACACAAAGGATTTTTAAGCGCAAATAAATATTTACACGGAGGTACAACAATGAGTCCTCCTCCGACTAAGTTGTTCGTTGTTTACATTTGCATTATCTCTGCTTGCTGTCATGTGACCAATATTTGCTGTCATGTGACCAACGGATGCGATTTAACCGCCGATTCGATACGTCACTAGCAGACAAAATAGAAACCAGTCCACATTCCTAGCAAGTAGCAACTGTGGTCGATTACCACCACTATCGACCCCAACTGCCATTGAAGTCTGTGCTTACACATCAGAGTGTCACTAGCATGTGACTTCCAAAGCTACTGTCATGAAAGAGACTTCCATGTGTATGCACGCCTTTAAGTACAGGGATCGACTTACCTTTGGTTTATCTCGACTTGAACGAACGATGGGAGAAATGACGTCACAGCAACCGTTGGCTGAAGCTAGCCATTTATTCTGGGGGTGGTTTCCCCTCCACTCATATTCAAGCCCAAATATCTCCGTCAGTTTTGGGAAATATTGAGAGATTTTTGCAAATCATCATTCCTCAAGGTCGTTCATCCGCAAGGCAGCGTTAAAAAAATCATAATAAACCGCCATTGCTGGAAATCGCGACGATATTCAAATGTCGCTTAAAATAATGTACCAAGTACTCCAAGAATACAACATGAAAATAAATAAGACGAAGACTAAACTCCTAGTATGCGTAAGAGAAATTAATAATGCAGAAGTTACATAATGTGGACTCCTTCACACATCCCGGAAGTACAATGACGTGGAACGAAAGAAGTACAACGGAAATCAAGCGAAGAGTAGTCCAAGCGAAGAAGGCGTTCGCGGGAATAAAGACAAATGCTGTGCTCAAAGAAGACAGGACTACAAACTAGGAGACAGTATGTAAAAAAATTCGTTCGGAGCATAGCACTCTATTGATTGGTAGCATGGACCATAGTAAAAGCTGACCAGAAACGACTAAAACCCTTCTGCTGGAGAATTCTGAAGATAAAATGGACGAACAAAATAAGAAATGATGAGGTATACAGAAGAGTAGAAAGAGGAAAGGACCATATGGAACACCATACAGAGAAGAAGAACCAGATGGGTTTGTGAAGAACACACTTGAAGGTAAAATAGAGGGAAAAGTCTTCAGAGGAAGCTCCAGAAGTAAGTTCATGGACCAAATAAAGAGGAAAGTACATACATAGGAAGAGATAATAGGATGCAAGGGAACTAGCATTAGATAGGGAAGGGTGGAGGGCTGCAGTCAACCAATCTTAGGATTGGACGACCAATGAATGAAATTGATCCGTTTTTGCCAAGCAAATTTATGTTATATGGCGATGCTGGAAAAGTGAATTTTCCTCGGATCTACCGGTAGAAGTCCCTCCGTATTATAGTTTCACTATCGTGTCTGAAGTCTCTTTTATCCTTCTCCTCTTTGAGTTCCTTCTGCGAAGGATTCGATCGCCTTCCATTACTTTCCTTTTCGCCTCCAGTCGCCCCCTCCTTATTCTCTTGGCTCTTTCGTCCGAATTGCCGCCGCTCTTTTCTGAACGTCGACCCGAGCATTTTTTTCCGCAGCAAAGCGGTTGTCCAACAGATTGTCCAACAGGTTGTCCAAGCACAGATGAAAGAAGTCACCGGGAAATGAACAATGCCACAGAACGCCATCTCTGCACTTGAAAATCCGACCGACACTTTAAGGGTTTGGCCAACGACCGGCAGAGGCAGCGGAGGCCGCGTTGCCAAGTTCATTTATTTAATTTTTATTTATATATATATATTTATATTCCAAAAATTAACGTGGTACTGAAATGCCTTTCTGCGTGGTAGCGCTATCTATTAAGATAGTTGGTACAGTTTTCTTGATGAAGTTTATTTTCCAGACGGAACAAAAGAAATTTCAGTACACACGTTCGGGCCCGTTACGCATCTCTCCCGCTTTTTCCAACAATCAGTCTCCACCAAAACGAAAACTTAAACAAATACTTAACAACGTCGAAACAAATAAGTAAACACCATACACCCATGGAAATGATTTAAACAAAGAAACATTAGCGGTTAATAAGCCAAGAAATAAATAATATCATAAGATACATAAAACGCACGCATTAACAATAATTAACAAGAGATCAACAAAACGGAGCGCGGCGTTACAATACGTCCCATGATTGGAAACACTCATGAATATAGTATATACAGATTGTTGAATCCACGCATAAAATTGTTGCCTAGAGTTCCGCACGTAAACAAAACGAAGAGCTTCGCCAACTTTGGCGCCACCACTCCGGTACTAGTGAGGTAATGCGATGGTTCAAATGCAAATGCAGTCCACAGAGCGTAAATTATCACCATTCGACTGCCAGTAGCCATAAATTTAGAGCAAAATAAATACGAATTAAAATTTAGAACGAGAGCATTAAGCCACAATGCCAAAATAATCAAGGAAAAACCATTTTTTAATATAAGTCTATTGTTGCTTCCTACTCTTGTTTACTACTATTGTTTACGATTTCTCGATCATTCGTGTTCGTGATATACGTATTTACCAGCATCCTTTACCTTTGAAATTTATAATTCTTCTTAATTTAAAATATGTGATAGAGGAAATAGGCTTCCGTAAATCTTAGTAATATATTAAACATGTAAAGATTGTTTAAACAGACGCGACAATGTTGGATAAATACCGTAAAGTGGGGTTACTTTAGTACGTAGGGGTGAAAATGTTACAACCTCGTTTTCATGCATTTAGCATTTGATAATTTGTCGTAGTTCAAAAATTTGACAAGAGATGTCAGTTTTCTTGTGTAGGTAAAGTTTCTTTGGGTTGGTTACACCGGTCAACAATCGTTTCTTTCGATTTTGAATTCTCACAACAGGAGGTTATATGGAAGTCTGTTTTAGGAGTGAGTTGTTCAGTTCTACAAATCTATTGATGTCAACACGATTGCTATTGTTCCCGAATCAAAGGTAAGTGTGAATTTTGGTAACAATATATCCCTCTTTAATTTGCGATAACATCTGTTTTTCTATCTGCATTCGTTAATGTAGTAGTTTGCTAAAATGTAAATATGAAGCTTGGTGGGGTCGGTTTAGTACACCTGTTTAGTCTACAGGTTGGGAGGGTGAGTTTAGTACACACATTTTTTCAATATAAAAGACAACGTTTTCGTTCCAGAAACAATGCCACGGCAGTATGTTCGTAAATTGGGATCAAGGCCTTATCGACATTACACAACATAGACTGAGGTCAAAGACTGACCTTCTTAAAGGAAAGATGAAGAGACAGGGTTAAATTTATTCCCACTTAAAAGTTTTTTCAGCATTTTTCTTGTTACTCTATGATAAAAGTTGATATCTATTTTGGTGTGGCTTCTATTATTTTTTGGTGACATAACACAGAGACGACCGTGAAGTTGAAAATTGAAAAAATATTCTTTAAAATCTTAAAACATGTTGAAAATATATTTTTTAATCAGAAATTGGCCTTGCTACTTCTTGAGAATCTGAGGAAACGTTTGCGATGGGGTGAGAATAGTACACAAGTCTCTGCTATGTTATTCCAATATGATATACGCTCGTACTAAATTGACCCCAATTAATGGGGTAACATTAGTACATTTAAAAAAAATGTTTTTATAACCATTGTAATGCACATAGAACCTTAAGCAATAGCTGATTTTGGTCATGAGGATTGAAGCTTTCACAAGAAAAATCAAATTGGACTGTGAAAAAAACATAGCTTGCTGCAGGTACAAAAATATGTCAAAAATGTACTCAAGTAACCCCATTGTACGGTACTTTGTTTAAGGTTTCACTTTAATAGAACACGTAAACAAAGGAACATTTTAAAAATCTTTAAAAAAATGACTGGATAAACCAAGATAAACACCACTTATTTACATTTTCATTTTACAATCTCCACCAAAACAAAAACTTAAACAAATCCTTAACAACGTCGGAACAAATAATTAAAAACCATAAATTCATGAAGATAATTCAGAGAAAGAAAAATTTCCGGGTAATGCAACCAACGATAAAATAATATAATGAAACACATAAACAGTAATGAACGTTGACGTTGACTCCATTAAGCAAATGTTTTCATAATTAGTTAGACATGTATAAAGCTACAAAACAGACTGACTGACTGAGTCATTCATCCAAATTCCTGGGAATTTCTAAACGAGCTAGGTGGGTGAAATTTTCAGGGGAGGGGTAGAATTGTGTGTCGAGCCGGGAAAATAATCGGAAAGTTAAAAAAGTTCATTAGGCTTCGAGTCATTTTAATCGATAGCTTTACATGGGATTAAATGGGAAAAAAGAAAAATTTTAGCGTAGACCTTTTTTTCTTTCGTTCATTAAAATATGAAAAAATTGAGCTACAAGATTTGTTCTTTCACAGACATGAGGCTGAATATTTGAAGAATCTTATTCTTGCAATCGAATTTTCACTACCCATCGTTGAACTGAAATTTTTTAAACTTTTATCGGGGGTTTTTAGAAATTTCTTCGGTTTCGTCGCCATGGATAGCTTTTTCCATTGTCGCCAGGCCGATTGTCGATTTGAGATTTGGAACTCGGCGAGGCGGGCCAGCTCTCTGTTTGATTCATGTGTTTTGAGAAGTCGTTAATAACTGGATGAGATATAATATATATTTGTACTTGAACTGTCTGGAATCCATATCCATAACTACGGAGACGGTCGTACTCACGCTTTGACCAGAATTGGTCCGAATTGACCCTCCATGGGTCCGGTGATCCCCGACTCGAGGACGTACTTCGGCCGACCGCACGACGTCAACCCATAAAGTGAGTCAGAGAGACACCTAATCCCAAATATTTGGGCAACGGGCTCTCTCGGTTCGCAAAGATGTGCGGTAGGTTTTTGCGAAAGCAAAACCGACGGTCACTCGTCTCAGTTGTTTGAGGTAACCAAACTAATACGAGCACTTCGGGGAGGCGGAGGCCCAATTGAGGTCCTTTTGACCTCAATCCGCCTCATTGGTGTCGGCCTCGAAGGGGCTGTGATTTTTCTAACCTTCCCTTCCCATCCTTTCCTCCCACCTCTTCCTAGTCCCCGGGTATAAGCGAAAGCTTGCAGACCGGGGCGGAAGTTGTAATCCTGCGGCGTGAGCCGAAACACCTGTCTGGTATCCATACCTCATGGACCGCGTAATTCATTTAGAGAATTCCAAATTATTTTTCTTTGCTTGCACGTGGCACACAGACTTGAGAGCTTTTATTGGTTTTGTAAGGGGAATGCATTCATTTTTTTCGCTATTTAAAGAGAATCATCATATAAAAAACCCCCCTCCCTTGCATGCAAACTGCAAGCACCCACTTACTCGTTCGAAAATATTATTACAATGGCATTTCGACAATTATCGATGTAATACGTTATTGTTCCGGGTTATCAATAGCAAAAACCAATCCGCTCTTCACCATCGATCGTGAATTTTCATGGGGTCAATATTCTCATGCACCATCGCACCTTAAGGCTCCATCTCTCGTCTTCGTTAACAAATGACCTCTCCCATTGGTCAGTAAGTCGCCCTCTTAGTTTTGCGCGTTCTCCTCCGTCATCGATCATTTCCATCATTCTCCAGCACCGCATTCACGCACCCATTGCAAACAATCTTCTTTCGGCTACAGCTATTTTCGTCCAATTTACACTCTGCCAGAGTCAGCAAACGTTCGATCCTCTTTATAAGTTTTTTTTGGTGAGAATGGAACTCATTCGAGAACAAATATTTGCGATCTGAATAAAAAAAATTATAGACAGAAAAAGAGATACGATCGATAAAAAATAGATCGTGGATTCGAACACTGAGATATAAAAAAATTACTGCACGAACGGCCCTTTACAAGTCAGTGAAACTTACAGCTCAGATAAAGAAACACGGGCATTGTTACAGAAGGCCTTGGCTTGGAGTTCTGCTGAATTTGGCGCCCCATTGCAGTATATTAAAGGAACTATCGACGAGGCATATGGCGGTCATTTGGGCAGTAAATTCACGGAGAAAGAGCTCACTCGTAAAACAGACGACGTCTGCAAGCGCAAGAGGGTTAAATCGGAGACACATAGCAGATTCCCGATAATAACAAAAGCTTTACGGCCGATGAAAGATACCGTAAAAGATGGGCTATTTTTTGCCGGGAGAAGAGAACATATGAGATAAGTTACCAGACACGTCTGACAAACCCAGTGCTCGACTTTCTTTCCGCTGATTCTTTTAAGTCTTGAGAGATTAGTAAGAATCGAACAATATCTTTTAGAAAAAGTACCACTCCGGCAAAAAATTGGGTATATATATATATATATATATATATATATATATATATATATATATATATATATATATATATATATATATACACCCAATTTCTTGGGTATATATATATATATATATATATCCTACGTTATGCCAGAGCAAAGTTACCCAGCACATCTGACATACATCGGCTAGTGGCTCATTCCTCACTGACTTTAAAGTATAAATACCCGAGTAGAGCAGATAATACCTAAACTAGGGCACACGGGCCAGGTTTAAAAATTCCTTGTTCACTTCACCACGCATAAAAATCATATGCGGCACAGCATAAAAGAAACTAGGTTTGGTTAAGCGTATAATAAGAAGGTCCTCGGATGAAACAGTAAAAGAGAGATGCTACTTCTCTCTGGTTAGGCCACACCTCGAATACGCCGCGAGCACGGTTTGGGACCCCGGTCATAAATATTTCACCAAAAAATTAATAAAATACAAAGAAAAGCATCACGCTTCGTTAAAAACTTTTACGAGCGAACATATAGAGTCTCACAACTTTTAAGAGGGATTAAGGTGGGAGCCCCTAGAGACTCGGAGGTGACACGCTAGGCTTAGTTTGCTTGAGAAATTCAGAACTGGTGTGTTTCAGAGCGACACAGAGAATATTATCATGACGCCTCAATACATCTCTAGGTCTGACAGATGCGATAAAATAAGAGAGATACACTGCCGAACAGATAGGCGCAAAAACTCGTTCTTTCCGCGAACAATAAGCGATCACAATGAAAACTGAGCTCCACTAAATGAATTTCCATAATACACGTCACCATTTCACCTCACGAAACCTCATATGTTAACCCGGCTGGTGACATGACACCCCTTGCCACACCCCCATTCGGCGGCTCGAAGGGTAGTATGTAGATGTAAACCGTTAGATGACGTGGCACTTATCATAATGTTATGTTGCCTTAAAGTATGGGTTAAGGACACTAGACGGCGAGTTGGTTGACTTGACCGTTAAATTGTAGTATTCATTTCAAATACCATACTGGCATAATGTCTAACCTTGCATAACTAAACCGGACCACTATCCATGTTTGACAAAATTGTTCACGCTCACATTTAGCGGCGAAATTCGAAATTTCCCGACACCATACCCTCATAACAAAATCCCTGTCTCTTACTTATTAATGTCAAAACTCACCCGTTGATATTACCAATCAATCGATAAACATTACACCAAAGTATTCCTAAAAGTGGAAAAACAAACTTTAAAATTATCACACTCAGCACAGATGGGAAAGGAATCATTTATCATTTTATTTTACCGAGGGTAAAATAAAATGGCCATTTTATTTCATTTTTACCGATAGGTATAAAATGTCATTTTTTTCCGCGTACCATTCGGGACCATGACAGCTGTGATCGTCGTCATGAATAGTGCGAATAGTGACAATAGCTAGACAGTAGATTTCTCTCTTTATATTCTCTACGTTGTTACTTATGCATGATGTAAATATTGATGTTCTTATTTATGCGTGATATTTTGAATCTGTAGTAGTAGTCTTTGTATCCCTTGAATGTTGGAACGATTGGAGATACAATGTTTCTTGGGTATTAGATTTGTAATTGGCGCTTTGCATGTGTGGTACGCGGGTTTTAAATGTAATGTCGGTGTTCTACCATATCATTCATGCATGCCTGGTGCGAAAGCACCCCCTGCCACACACCCTTTGGGTGGCTTGCAGGGTATGACGTATATGTAGATGTAGATGTATCATTCAGATCGAGCCAGATTCTGAATGTCACCGACCGAATTATTTAAAACCACATCACATCAATTTCTCCCCGAAAAAGTTAAAGACATATCCACACAAAAAACTCGAAACATAAGCAACTAATTTACTGTCTCAAAAACGCATTTTCCCGACAAAATAATTTGGGGCGTTCACTCCCAATGGAAAATTAATTACACGTTTTTTTTGCAAAAAAAAAAAAATGAGCAAGGTTTTAATGAGTCAAAAGTGATGGAAATGTATTTTAAACGAATTAACGAATCGGAAAAGGTTTTAAAAGCTTTCTAAATTCTCTAAAAAAAATAAAGTAGTGCCCTTAGAGGAGAGAGAGGAATGTCGACCCTTTTCTGGAAAATGAAAAGTTTTCCAATCGCTCATTAAAACTTTTTCTATAATATTCCACCAGGTTGAGCTGTAACCATTTCCGTTAAATCAAACTGAGATCCAAGTGTTGTGACAGTTGTGCGATAATTTGACGCAATTGCGCCTTTCAAAAAAAAATAGAGAAGATTTTGCTTCCAATAATGGAGGGTCTCAAATAATTAAACTAGGGAATGCAACGAATATACACAGTCAGTTTACTTTTTTCTTGTTAAATTCTAGAAACTTCCAATTTACCCGGAGAGGAATAAATGCTCCAGGATAGTGGCGAGAAAGGCCTCTTTCAAATCATAACAATGTACTAAAAGAGCCGACGTTTTAACATCTTAGGAACGGGCATTACTTTGAATTTTTGGCAAAAAATTAAGTATTGTGTTTTAAAGTAATTCGGGTATCCGTGGATATGAGTCATCTGAGGAGTGTTTGCGGCAAAAGTAGGATGGATGATAATAGTAATAATAATAACGACGTTTATTATCGTGGGCTACTCTTAGCCCCTTGAGATAATGAAGTACAATTTTTCAAATTAATACAATTTTGAAATTCAAAAATTAGATTAATAACACAGTGATGAAACTCAGTATACAAAATCGAATTAATTATACAATGATGACAGGCAAAACAAAAAATAAAAAAACAAACTGTAAGCTTGGAATTCGTAATACAGCCGTGCATATTACTGCAGAGAGCACTACTAGGATAACGTTTAAATACATGATTTAGCATATAAACCGTGAGGAAAAAGGTAATTAATGATAACAGTAATAATTACAAGTATAAATTTGAATACATTCATGTTCAATAGATTAATTCTTCTTCAATATGTATAAGGCATCCAATTTAACATTTGTTTAATTTTACTTCGTTTCAATTTTAGACATACAATAGGTAGGATTATTTATTAGGATATCATACACCTTGGACTTGAAAGCATGGATGGATTTAATATTTCTAACTTTAGATGGTAGAGAGTTCCATACTCTAGAAGCGGTTACGGTGAAGGATTTAGTGACGTGAAGTGTGCTATGTTGAGGGATGTAAAGGTCTACGGGAGGATTCCTAGTGGGTACTGTATGTAGATCTTTTTTCCAGGTATATCTAGCAGATAGGTAAAGGGGATCGCGAGTGGATAAAACTTTATAAGTAAGCAGAATAACATGGTATAAACGACGCTGTTTTAGTTTCAACCAGCGTAGTTGGACGTAAGTGTCAGATTTCCTATCCCATTTTTTGAGGTCATATATGTAGCGTCTGTGTCTATGAGGTGAATATGTAGCGTGGATAGGGTCAAGCATGAGTGGATAATAAATAAATGTGGGTTAGATGCTCCAGTAATGGACATATATGAAAGGAGTGTGCTTCGTTGGTCTGGCCATGTTGAGAGAATGGATGAGAGTCGAATAACGAAGTTGTGGAAGGTTTTGAGAGATTATGGAGTGAATGGGCAGTTAATGAATGTTATGATGACAATTGTAAGGCAAGTGTAAGAGTTAACGGGGTTATGAGTGATTGGTTTGGGATAAATCGGGGTGTCAAGCAAGGATACGTAATGTCTCCATGGCTGTTTAATCTATTTATGGATAAATGTGTTAGAGACGCATGTAGTGAAAACGACAATGTTTTGATTTGAAATGTAAACGTGCGAGTTCTTCTGTATGCGGATGATGCTGTTTTGATCTCAGACAGTCAACAGGGATTACAGAAGCTCCTAGATAAGTTTTGTGAATCAACGGAGAGAATGGAATTGAAGGTAAATGCGTGCAAGACTAAAGTAGTAGTTTTTGATAAGGAGAATGGGGAGAATAACTGTATGATGAGGGCGAATGGTGAAGTAATTCAACAAGTGGATGACTTTGTGTACTTAGGTAAGATGTATGCGAAAGATGGTAGAATATATGAGGAGATAAAGAGACGTGCGAATGCTGGAAGGAAAGTGGTGGGTAGCATGTGGAGCATATCAAGGAATGAGTGCTTGTCTAAGGAAGCGAAAATTGCCGTGTACAAAAGTGTGCTTCTTCCCACTTTGCTACATGGCAGTGAAACATGGGTATGTCAGGATACACATAAGAGTAGACTAAACGCCGTGGGTATGAGCTATCTGAGGAGTATTTGCAGGAAAAGTAGGCTGGATTGGGTCAGGAATGAGTCATGAATGAATGTGGGTTAAATGCTCCAGTAATGGACTTGTATGAAAGGAGTGTGCTTCGTTGGTTTGGCCATGTTGAGATAATGGATGAGAGTCGCATAACGAAACAGATATATGAGAGTAGAATAAATGGTGCGAGAGGTAGAGGTAGGCCGAGAAAGTTGTGGTTGAATGTTGTTGAGGAAATTCTTAGAAGGAGGAATATTAGGAATCTTAAAAACAGGAGGGCGTGTATGAAGTAAAGAAGTGTATGGAAGTAAATGAATCAAAAGAGGTTTGCAAGGACAGGTCAGTATGGAGGACATTATTGAAGCAGAGTTAAGGGTAAAAATATGCATTTCTGAGTGAAACTTTGTGACTGTGCCTACCCCGTAAGGGAGCGGCGTGATATGTACGTATGAATGTATGTATTTAAGTAATTAAGAGCCATTCAGAACCTGGCTTGATCTGAATTCTAGATTATTCCATTCCCATCTGAGCTGAGTGTGCTAATTTTAAAGTTTGTTTTTCCCCTTAAGAAATACTTTAGTGTGATTTTTATCGCTTGGTTGGCAATATCAACGGGTAGGTTTTGAAACTAATAAGTGAGAGGCAAACATTTTCTTGTGAGTTTACGATGCAGGGAAATTAAAAATTACAGCGCAAAATGTCAACGTGAACAATTTTGTCGAATGTGGATAGTGGTCCGGTTTAGTTATGTCAGGTTACAGAATTCTGTCAGTATGGCATTTGACGTGCATACCCCATCTAACGGTCACGTCAACTAACTCGCTATGGAATATGAGGACCCCAGAAGTCAAGGGGTCTAAGTAACAAAACCATTGTTAAAGAAAACTTAAGTCAAAGTTGCAAATGTTTGGTACAACCCACTAAGTAGTTAAGAGGCATTACCCCAGATAGCAGCACCTGTCAAGAAAACCACTCGGATCCATTTACCACCTAAAAGATTAATATTTTCACATCCCATTCCTGTACCCAACTTATTTTTTTCAAAAATGTCACTTAGACCCCTTGACTTCTGGGGTCCACATATGAAATCAAATCCATCCGCTTTAATTCGTTTTTAGAAAAATCTCCACATTCCGAACAACAGTTGCCCTCTCCAGACAAATGCAACTAAAAACAGGTCGCAAGCATTCATTTGGGTCAAGAACTGGGCATCCAAAATGTCGACTACCAAGTCTCGACCGAACAATTAGTATTAATTCCCATTTCATGAACTGCAAAGTACCCAATAGGCCCTATTTATCGCAATCCAGGCATATAAAATAAAAATGAGGGAACCATAGTCTTTGATCTCCCTAAAATTATAATTTGCGCCAACATGAGAGACTTACAACAAGAATGCACATTTTAATTTTTTAGGCGTTCAAATATATTCATGTAAATGGCATTTGCAAAATTCATTTTTTTTTAATTTGTGGTGCCTTTTCCAAGTTCATGTGAATAGTTGACAAAACGATCACCACCTATCGTCCCCCCCTAACAACCCCTCTCCTTAACGTCTAAACTCCCATTACCATGAATATGTATTATGGATTTAAATGTTTGGAATCGTTGCCAAGGTAACGTGTTGCCTCAATTTCCTCATTTAGTTAACTCAGTCCATGGCGCCACTTAGAAAAAAGTCTTCTCAGTCGACTAGTAAATGTCTATTGTCCATTGTTGTTAACGTGAGACTGTGGTGAATATTGAATAACGATTGAAGATATATGAACTACTTGATGCTGTGAATAATATCTGCCTTTTTTTTATACCTAACGGCTGCTATGTAAATGCAAGAGAGGAAATGTGTAAGAGTTACTACAGGAAGGAGAGGAGTTACTACAGGAAGTGTGTAAGAGGCATATAAAACTCCCATCGCGAGTCTTTTCTCTGCTGTATCTTTTACTGTTAATTTGCAGCTACATTGTTTGGTTTATTACCTGTTGTGAGTCTTAGGAATCAGAAGATATGATCAGGCCTATGACACTCTCAAGTACCTCCGAATCGCCATAGGTGGCATTGAGCATCACCGATCGCAGCTCTCCAAGCGGGCTCGGGTGTGCTTCGGACGCAATAAAGTCTTTCGTTCTTCTCTTGTTTGCACACTTTCACCTGCTTCACCGTCGTGGCCACGTTGCGGAATGTTGTGAGTGAAACTTTCGAGGGTATAAAGAGGTTTTGTGGACAAAAATTTCAATCACCGAAGAAGATGAGAAATTATTGCACAATCACATCAAGCAGCTGAAAAACCTTCGCCTATGTAGCGACCATTTCCAGGAGAGATGCTACAGAAAGAAATACCCGAAGCCTCTTCCGACTCGTGATGCATTGCCATCAGTGCAAGGTAGTGTATAGATGGATTATGAATATTGTCTGCTAAAATTTGTGTAATATTTTGTTTCGCTGTAATGGATAAGCAACTATTTAACTTTTACAGTTTTCGCTGGAAATTCGGCTGGAACTTCGGAGCTTGAAAACTCCGAACAGTGGAACCTATTATTGGCATTGAAATTAATGTAACCCGAGAAATAGGTTAGTAATAATGTCAGGAATGGACTTTTCTTATCATCTGTCTTATATGGTGTGAGTTGTGTTTGTGGGAAAATTCTATAATATGATTTAATTATCCGTCTTGCATATCTGTGTGTGCATATATGTGATAAGAAGTATTTTTGTGTCTGCTTATGCGTGCTTTTCATTCATTGACTTTGCTGAACCACTAACTTCATTGTAATTGAGAAATATATTATAGTGCATGGTAGTGGAGTTGAACCCCCAGTAACCCATGAGGTGATTTGCAGTGTATTGCGTGGGTTAAGTGTTACTCGTATGCACGTCGTTTTTTCCTGTAAACCCTTTGATTTGAAATTAGCCATGGAATGTTAGGTAACCATCGTCGAATTTCCTCCAAATGTGCCTAGATAATGAGCAATCAAAAATGAGGCTGGACAATTCATAAACCTCTCTTGTTCTATTTGGTGATAATTATTGAATTCTGCTGTCACTAATGTGATTAATCAGTTTTCTTGCTGGGAAGTCACCTGGCTCTGCTCTTAAATCTGCAATCAAATTTTAGAGAGACATCTTGCTCTGTTAAGGGATTATTACCCATCTTGGAAATAATCTTTTCATGTATATAATAGGTGTAAAAATTTTAAGTGGCCTAATTTTAAGATGAAGATCTAATTATACTGCTTGCTCTGAAAGATAACTCTTGTTCTTTTATTCTGGCACACAGTAAACTGCCGTGTGGTGGAAATGGAAGATCCTAAATGTGCTTTTGCTGGCTTGGTGACTCCTCAAGGTTTGTTTTATGTCAATTGAAGTTTAATGTCATATTCGATACTCTTGCTGGACATTGCTGAATCTAAGACTTGTGGATCGAAGACTAAGAAATGTGGATGAGGAAGTGTTTAGGGTGGGCGTTGAAAAAGATGAGAGTGGTGTGGTTTTTTATGATAAAGACAAATTTTCTTTGACTGAGTTTGGGAAAATGATGTGTGCTAAGTTTTTAAAGAGGCGTAGTTGCCATGATTGTAAATTGGTTGTTAATGGATATATGTCTTCATTGGAGCCAACCCACACTATCCTCAACCTTTTGGAGGAGTGGGAAAATTTATTTATTGCAAATTTTGTCCCAGCATTACACAAAAAATATATTTGTTCCCAGATGTCTTAAATTTTAAGAGAAAGTGATACATTTAAGAATGCATTTCCTTGCACCTCCGCCAGAACAATCCTGCCTGGTTAATGTGCCAGGATAGAATTCTTTGGGCAGTGAAATGCGTGAACAGGGAGAGGGAAAGCAAGAATAGACTTGTGAAACATCCAAAAAAACTAAGAAAATTGTGTCATGTGTAATTTTTTTTTTCAAAGACTTTTAAAAAACTCATCAGTGTGCATTCTGTAATTTTCTGTCTCAGCAGGGTTTATTATGTCCTTTTGTTTCTTATCTGGTACTTGCTAAAGTTTTGTGGTAAATTATTCAATTTTATGGTAAATTTTTCAATGTTATGGAAAATTTTTCAATTTGTGGTAATTTCACCTGAATGTGTTGGGGTTTATTGTCCTTTGTTTTTGAGTTCTGCATAATTTTGCATTGAATGTTTAAGTTCATGTCAAATAAATACGTTTATGTGCATATTTCTTTGGGTTTTTTTATCGACCTCTTCTAATTTTTACTGCAGCAGGTATGTATCCTGGTATATTTTGATTTTCAGGAAATATTGGAAGAAATTTTAGCCTCCTATTAAGTGCCTAAGGTAGTGACATCCAACTATGTTTGAATTTGCCGGTTTTTTTCCGAACGTTTCCCCCGTGTTCATCAGATGGCTCTACCGTCGGATTTCCCACTTCCATTCTATGGAGCCTTATGAGAGTGTCATAGGCCTGATATGATCTAGATAGATTGATGTGGATGTTAATGTGTAACCTACGATTCATGTGTCGCCTCGGAGTAGGTTCAACATTCTCTCCTTTGTCTGTTATTGAAATGATAGTTATTGGCGCAATTTCTCATCCATAGATGATATTGTCGGATCTAGGATTTAAAATCCTTATATATTTGTATCCGTCTTCTAATGCATTCGACTTTTTTCGCCTCGTATCATTATGAAATTGCCTTAGAACGATATTCACGAAGTGCTAAGAAGTTAATTGTGCATTTGTGTAATTAAATTTGGAGAGGAATTAAATATATCTTTAGACCGGACAATATTAAAAAAGAGTGTAATTACGTCCCGCGTGTAGTACTACATTTTTTGGCCACTGAATTACGAACACTGGTAAGTAAAACCGGTAAGACGTGATTATTTACGATCAGTAGACTGCATTTACATTTGAACTGCCGTCTTTCGTCACTAGACGGCGACGCAATCGAAAAAGTTGTTTGTTTACGGAATTCTAGGCAACAGTTTTTGGCGAAGAGTCGAGAATCCATAATGTATATTCATGCCCATTACCCAACTCCTTCCTCCCCACTTCTACCTCCCCACTTCTACCCTCCCCTCTTCTACCCTCCCCACTTCTACCTCCCCACTTCTACCTCCCCACTTCTACCCCCCTACTTCTACCTCCCCCAATTTTAAGTGACTATATATTCTATGTCTTCTTCTACGTTTTACCTGATTATGACGTGCTTCGTCGAAACTTAGGTCGTCTTTTTATAATAAATCTATGAGGAAAAATCAATTTACTTATCATTTACCTTGCTAAGCACGATTTCACGATTCCACGAAGTCACGCCCGAGATAACGGATAAAATCTTTGGAAAATAGATATTTATTCCCAATGATGAGACCAAATCACTGGTTTCTAGGTGAAATATTATCTCTCGCTCTAACAACCTTAAATAGCCACTTGGTTACTTATAGATCGTGGAAATTCAAACTTGGCAAACATGTTATCACTCCAACTCCAGGTAAAACTATTCAGCATACCAGATTGAGTTAATAAGACTACAATTTTACTCCAAATCCAAACAATCCCACAACAAAGGGATCCTTTTCGGTGGGCATCATTAAAAAAAATGGTCAAAAATTGTAAGGCAGCCAAAAAACAGAGTGATTTTTTGATGACATTCCCGCATGGGTCTACATTGTTTGCCAACGGATTTTTATCTATGAACTACGTAGAGCGACAAAAGGCAGAAAGGCAAAGAAAAATTTTAATAATAAGACGTCCAGACGAAATTCTTCTGCATCTGGCAACAGCGATAATTGGAAACTAATGGGATGAAGAAGGAAAGGGAACATATAAAGTTCTCGTTTTTATTTTGCTCGTCTTTGGTCGATTAAAAACTAGAACAGATTGAGATTCACCTTTTTATTCTTTGTATTTTGCTGAATTTATCGGACTCATTAGTGTTTTTCCGCTGTGAATGCGGCGATTCTTTTGAACTAGCTCTTTTGCGTGGAGGCGACTTTTTCCTCAACCGGATAAGTTGACGGCGCCGAAAGCCATTCCTTGCTTATTTTAACAAAAATGTTAGCAGTTTAAAGATAACCATGTGAAAGCTTTTTGCAAAGTTCATTTTTTTATTTGTAAGGTCTTTTCCTCAAATAGAGTAATTTGATTATCTTTTCTTGAAAGTCAAACATGGCGGGTGAATTTTTTTAATAAATTGCCACGAGAAAAATTGGGCCTGGACCGAGAATCGAACCACGGACCTTTGATTTGCCTTTGGTTTGCCGGTGTTAGGAAGCCTGGATAGCGTATTGGTCTGCGCATTGGTCCGGCAAACCGAAGGTCCGTGGTTCGATTCCCGGTCCAGGCCGAATTTTTCTCATGGCAATTTATCTTTTCTTGGTCTAAAATATTTAAGTAGTTGCCAACACACGTATCAACATCTACATAATATCCTGCGAACCGCCGCATAGGCGTGTGGCAGGGGGTGTTAGGTCACCAACCGTGTAAAGATGTAAGCGTTTGGGAGATGAAATGGTGACATGTATTATAGGAGAGTATTTTGTGGATCTCAGTTTTTATTGTGATCGTTTATTGAGCGCGGAAAGAACGAGTTATAGTACCTATCTATTCGGCAATGTACCTCTCTTATTTTATCGCTTCTGTCAGACCTAGAGATGTAACGATGAATCATGATAATATTCTCTGTGCCGCTCTGAAAAATATCAGTTCGGAGTTTCTCAAGCAGCTTAAGCCTAGCGCGTAGACTCCAAGTCTCTAAGGGCTCCCACCTTAATCCCTCTAAATGTTGTGAGACTCTATATGTACGCTAGTAGCAGTTTTTAACGAAGCGTGATGCTTTTCTTTGTATGTTATTAATTTTTTGGTGAAAATTTATGACCGGGGTCCCAAATGCTCCCGTCGTATTCGAGGTGTGGCCAAACCAGAGCAAAGTAGCATCTCTCTTCGACTTTTTCATCCGAGGACCTTCCTATTATACGTTTAATAAAACCGACTTTCTTTGATGCTGTGCCACATATGTTTTATATTAGTGTTTCCCATGATATATCAGAAGTTAAGGTAATTCCAAGACATTTTAATGTATCTGAAGATTTTGTTTCTCCGACCACAGTACAGGTAGAGCATTTTTGAAATATAAAAAATACATCTATACTCAATTTTCAAACTTAAATTTTATAATATAGCAATTAGAAGGAAGAAACAATATTTCCAAGAAACGATATTTAAAAAAATTACGATAGTTGTGAACACAAGGGTTGTAGATATCCTGAAAAGGGGAATTCCTTATTTTGTCACAATATTTTTAAAATCATCTTTCTGCTCCCACTTCCTGATCAATATCCACATTAAAAATAAATATGTTTGAATTTGGCGGAGTTGAAATATTATTTTGCTATGGATTTTTTCAGATAAAACCATCACAAATTATTAATGACCTGTTTAACAGAAATATCTGGAACGTTCATGATAATTCCAGGGCGAAACTGACCCTTTTGGAACAATCTGGAACCTTTCAGATAATTCTAGAAACCGTTCGGTCGAGCCTTTGAAAGGGAAGACACATGAATTCACAGTTGTGTAGCCAATAGGCAAAAAAGGACATCACCCTTCACCTTAAAATTCCATTCACCATTTACCCCTTTTCCACTCCCTCTGTTTCCCCCCTCCTCTCCAACGATAAATACGCGTCCCCCTACCGCAACAATCCTTTTTCACAGTCCGACAACCGCTTCGCCGCCATCATCAAAAGGAGAGAATATTCTTTCATTTCCTCCAGCGTCGAGGCGAAACACGCATAAGCGGGGAAAGTGTCGTGTTCCGACTGTGATTTTTTCTGCGATCACAGTGGTGAGAACTTGTTTTTTTTTACCGTAAAAAGAATGGCGAAGAACGCCACTTTCCACCATCACGATCCATGCGGAATGATCGGATATTCGCTCTCTTTAGCGTGCTGCGAAAGATATATATATACATATATATACAAATATAAATGTTTATACAGAAAGGTAGAAAGAAAGTGGATAGGAACACATAAAATGAACAAACACAGTGGTGGTGTGAAGTTGGACGCGAAATCGAAAGGTCCATGGTTCGATTCCCGGTCCAGTCGAATTTTTCCTGCTTGGAATTGGCCATCATTACATCTTCACACCACCACTGTGTTTGTTCATTTTATGCGTTCCATTATATATATATATATATATATATATATATATATATATATATATATATATATATATATATATATATATATATATATATATATATATATATATATATATATAAATCATTCGTTCATTCACTCAGACCGCTCAGCACCAAATACACAAATATAAATGTTTATACAGAAAGGTAGAAAGAAAGTGGATAGGAACACATAAAATACATATATATATGAATATGTATATTATGACGAAAACGGCATGAAATGGATGGTCCACATCGTCAGATAAAGCTGTTTTTTTTGTTCACTAACTATAGAATCAAAAACTGCTGAAACTGAACTTATATAAAAGCGCATAATACGTTGAATGTCGAGACAAAAGCTATACACTTGAAGTTTTCCCCTAATAAAAGATAGAACGAATAGTTTCGATGCTAATACACGACCTTCAAGTGATGACGATGATGAAGTAAACTTAAAAATGATTACGTAAAATCGACACTAGTTTATTTAACAGGGGATGAAATTCGCCAAGAAAAAAAATCATTGAAAATTCATCAAGTTCGTCGATAAATATGCGACTGTGTTGGATTCATCACCGCGACAGTGGCGCCGTAAGCGTGATTATCGTCTCATATGCCACAATTTGGACTTGAAACGCGAACACATAGTTCGCATTAACTAGCGATGGGCCAAATGTATTCATTCACTGGTAATCGAGTTCACGATTGAATACCTGGGTTCTCGAACGAGTGCATGAGTACTTGTGTACTCAAATGGACACCTAGAAACAAGGTATTCATGTCTTTACTCATATGAAAACGTGATTACCTGGGGCCTGTTTCTCAGAGCTACAAGTTACAAGTCACGTGACTATTTCCACAAGGCGGATAAGTTACTCAGATATACCTGACCAAAGACTTCTACTGGTCCAAATAAAATGGCGGGCCTAATCAAGACCATGCATAACTCGTATTTTGATGATAACGATACATTTTGGGCGTGCATCTTGCAATATTTCCGATTCAAAAGTTAGTGCAATGTTTTTGGGTGAATACAAATGATTGAATATGTGCTGGAAAGTAATTTAATGTCCCAACTTAACTCAAAAGATCCCTGTTGTAACTTATATTTCTCATGAGATACGGCAGAATCGATACTGTTTGTTTGTTTATTTGGTATCGATGAATGATTCTTTAACAGATTGTTGTAATAAAGGGTTCGTAGTAAGCAGATGTCTCACGAATTCTTCTATATAATTACGATATAACAATCCCAAGGGGGTGCGAGATTTAGGGTACACCGAGCATCATTAGATATAAACGAATATTTCGACGTATTTATTATAGGATGAGATCAAAATGCTAGTTATTAATAAACCTTACATTTCTAGATATCATGTTTAGTTGGTTTTATTTTTATTGAACCACAATTAATGGCGCTACAACGCAATATCATAACGAAACTTCATGGTAACATACCGCATGTTGGCGCTAATAACATTTATTGTAACTTACAGTTCGTATTTCCTGTTATTATTGATTATATTACTCAACAGAAACGAATTGGTAAGTAGTTTTGTAATTACTAATAAGTTAAAGAGTGTGAAACATCAGGATATTTAATTATTTTCTCTCGACTGCTGTGTCGTCGTGAATTTCGCCCGAAATACAAGTCAACAAACAAACGAAAGTCAACTAGCGCGTATTTTGAGCTGGGTAAATTCCGCAGAGGAGGACCCAAGAACAAATTCATGGACCAAATAAAGAGGAAAGTGCATATGAAGAGATACCAGGAAAAATAAGGAACTAGCAATAGATAGGGAAGGATTGAGGGCTGCAGTCAACCAATCTTAGGATTGAACGACCAACGAATTAATGAATAACACATCTATCATTTTCTTGTCTTTTCCCCAGTCTTCAGCAACAGCTGAGCTCAACTGCTTTATTCGTTTCACTGGCCTGCACAGCATTCTCTTCAATCTTCACCAGCAACGTACTTCACTCTTCAACCATACCCGGCACATATTCGTTTGTATTCCTTTCTGTCCAGCAAACTTTTTCAATTTCTCTCCACCCCCACATCTCAAATGCCTTGAATGTTCCTTCATTTTCTTTCTCCGGAGCCCATGTTCCATATAAAACCACCACGCCCCTGGCCAAACTTTTTGCTGGCCCTTCTCTTAATATGTTAGCCCAAGTTCACGGTTATCGGTTTCCTTCTGTTAGAAAATGCCTCAATTTCAAGGCGATTCCTCCTTCTAACGTCCCAAGGACTGCATCCGGAATTCAGCAAAAAAAAGTAGATAAATTGCTAGGCTTGTATTTGTCTGTGCCCCAAAAACTATTCTTGCTGAAATGCGATTTCTATTTTCTAAAAATTCCACTATGTGACATTCTCTGTGAATCATCCCCACATCATATCTCTTGTCAGTCCCTGGCATAGCGTGTATTACTAACTGCAGGACGTATGCCGGCTGGCTATCCTACTCCTGATCATTAAGAAAGTGCAAAGCGTTCGTTCGAAGTAAGCAGAATTCGTATGAAAGCGTTGTGCTCAGTTGGAATGGCATTTTTTTTCACCTTCTACTGTTATGTTTTGAACTTACTGAAGAAGAAAAAAGGCAAAATTTTCTCGATAGGCATGTTACAGAGAACATTTTGGCGTGGAAAAAATGTTTTCTCACGAAGCGTTGTTCAAATTTTTGAAAACCCTGAGCTACATTGCTACACACTTAATTTTTTTAATACGTGAAATATGGCAGGAAAAAATTAAAGTCTGTCTTTTATTACTGATACGTGACAAACGAATCCTTCTGAAACTCGCAAGGGTAAATCAACGGTCCAGGAAGTTTAAACAGTCTTATACAAAGTACACATTCCTGATTAGTGACCCAGTTACAGACAATACTTTTCAAACTAAGTCATAATCCATTTCAAAGGTAAAAAATGATGTATTCGAACTAATGCTGCTACTTGGCTAAATATCTAACCGCAAATTAGGTTTATATTTATGAATCATTAATGGCACAGATCTTTGGTGGATAAAATATTGAAATTTTATCATGATCTCAAAACTGAAAAGGTTTCTGTTCACTTTCCACACAAGTGGTTTTATTTTCCGATCTGGTTTCGACATTAGCTATGTCATTTTCAATGTTTCTGCCTGGTCTCTGTTCCCATGTCCAAAATCAATTTGGAGAGAGAGAGTTAGCAGTATTAGTTGCCATCCAAAATGATTACAAAACAGCTGTAATTGACAGGATGCTTCAAAGTAAGCTGAAACAGCGCACCTTAAAATCCATTACGACAATGTCAACAGAATTAGAGGGGACGGCTAAATCATGGCGAATCACCTTGAAAATGACATAACTAATGTCGAAAACAGGTATGAAAATAAAATCATTTCTGTGGAAAGTGAAGAAAAACCTTTTCATTTTTGAGATCATGATATCTGCAGTGCATTTCCACAAAATATCGCCGGATAAGTCGTAATACATATCAAAGTAAAAAAACGTGTATTTGAGCTAATGCTGCTACTAGGCTAACTAGCTAACCGCAAATTAGGTTTATATTTATGAATCATTAATGGCACAGATCTTTGGTGAATAAAATATTGAAATTTTGTTACCTACTTATTATCGTATATATGCGTAGGTTTATCGAATGCGTTTGTTCAAAATTACGCGCTTAAAATTCGAAGGATTTTATCACAGAGTAATAAAAGACTATTCTTTACCAGTAGTTGACACATTTAATAAATATTAATCACTACTGCGATAGTCAAATTTCTTTTCTCGTCTATTCCACATAAACTTTACTTCAGGCCTGTTATGTAGGGCGCTCTCTATTGTGTCTTTAGACGAATGAAAAGCAAGTGAAGTTCGTTGTAACGTTCCGAAGTGAACAGCACGCCACAGCGAGCAGAAATTTCCCATGATTGCACCATCTTGAAGGTGGAACCAATATTTTTCAAGAGTCTCCATTTAGTTAAATAGGAAGCGTTGTTTTGGATATTGTTCAACTTTTATTCGGAAGGGCAGAGCTGACGACTTCTCGATCTTCCAACTTGCGTCAGTGTTTCATCCACACCAAGCGGGTCAGAGTACTAAAAATAATTATGTTTAGCGTTCAAAGTTATCAAGCGATTGTTTTTCTCCTTAGCCAACAAAGCACACGGCAATAATTGAATGAAACTGGAAGAAAGAAGAAATTACACGCCATTTTTCGGCTTGAAGGCCATTTATCTCAGCCAATGACAATGTAACTGATGTCACACAGTTCGTTCATTGTATCAGAAAACAAAATCATTGGAAAACATTGGGATTTTTCATATTAGCTATTTGTCTTACAAAGTTTCAAGATAAAGTCATAGACACCAATAGAAAGGTGGTAAACCTTACCATCTTGTAACTCTCCTGGAGTCCGTACGAAATAATAGCGAAGTTTAACCATTGATTTTCCTTAGAAAGAAATGAAAATACTTCACAATTCTATCACATATGAGCTACATTTCTTTCTAATGAATCTACCGTAAATTGTTTTCAAATCAAAGATATATTATATGCTACTTAGCGACTCATTATGAGTCATTTCTCATGTGCAAAAAGGTTTTTTATGTACTCGTATCTCTCCTATTGCTGTAATTGTTCTCATATCATCTCAAACTGCTCTAAAAACTCATACATTATGAACCTATCATGAATATACATGTATATATATATTTTTGAAGGCCATTGCCATGAATGTTATTGTTTGTAATTTATCGATTACATACATGCAACATGCTGCTATTATATTTATTGTTACCATGGTAAAACCTATAATATTTTCGTTGCTTATTTATGTTTTGAGTCTTCGCTCACAGCAAACGACTATATGTATTGTGCAATTTCCAGGCTTTTGTCTTTGATGTAAATTGATTGTGTTCCTTGAGGTAGAATAGTCCTAGAGCAATAACTTATTTTTCAATTTCAATATCAATTTTCAAAAGTAAACAATTTTATTTCACAATCTAAGGAATTATACCACGAATATACATTGTGCATTGTGGACTCGTCGCCAAAAACTGTTGCCTATAATTCCGTACACAACTTTTTTGATTGGGTCGCCGTCTAGTGATGAAAGACTGCAGTTCAAATGTAAATACAGTCTACAGATCGTAAATAATCTCGTCTTACCAACTTTACTTACCGGTAATCGTAATGTAGCGGATAAAAAATGTAGTACTACACGCGGGACTTAATTAAACTCTTTTTTAATACCGTCCGGTCTACAGATATATTTAATTTCTCCCCAAATTTAATTACACAAATGCACAATTAACTTCTTAACACTTAGTGAATATCGTTCCACGGCAATTTTATAATAATACGAGGTGAAAAAAGTGGAATGAATTTGAAGACGGGTACACGTACTATAAGGATTTCAAAACCGAGATCCAACAACATATCTTTGGATGAGGAATTGCGCCAATAACGATCATTTCAAGAACAAATGAAGGAGAGATTCATGAACCTTCTCCGAGGCCACACATGAATGGTAGGTTACACATTAACATCCACATAAATCTATCTATATCATTCCTTCTGATTCCTAAGGCTCTCAACAGGTAATAAACCAATAAAATCTAGCTGTAAAGTAACAGTAAATGATCCACACAGCAGAGAAAAGTCTCACGATGGAAGTTTCATATGCCTCTTACACACTTCCTGTAGCAGGTATTTCCTCTCTAGCATTTACAAAGTAACTGATAGGTCTCAAAAATAGCCAGCTATTTTTCACATCATCAAGTAGTCCATATCTCTTCAATCGTTACTGAATATTCATCACAGTCTCACGTTAACAACAATGAACAACGGCTGTTTACGATTCGACTGAGAAGACTTTTTTCTAAGTGGCGCCAAGGACTGAGTGAACTAAATGAGGAAATTGAGGCAACACATTACCTAGGCAACGATTCCAAACATTTAAATCCATAATATATATTCATGTATTATACAAAGGCCGCCATTTTGGATTCTTCGGTCGCGTGATTCCCATCCCCAAGCGTCATTGGACGCGTTCATAAATTGGCTGTATTTCTGTCGACCGCTCAATTAACTTGATGCGCTCGAGAAGAAAATCTCATTTCATGGATTCTCCACTTAGGTACAGGTTTCTGAACCTTGCTCTATATCCCTCTTGTACAATCTCGTTCGTCCTCCACTGTTTTTTTCCAGTCGGCATCCATTTTGGCAGAATGAAATCCCGCGCTCCTCAGGAGTAAATGACCTCCAAGTAGGGCGATGTATTTGTGGTCCCCCGCTCAAGCGGAGTGCGCAGCTCACAGCGGGGGAAAGGGTGTGTCTATTGCTTAGGGAGGTGGGAGGCGGGTGCACGTGGACGGGGCATGGGCGGGTGGGGCTAGACCGCAGTGCACGTCAATGGCAGGTCAAAGGGTAACTGGAGCAGAAGGGCACGCTGATGCGGCCGGAGCGGAAGCCCCTGGAGGGAGGAGAGTTGCCAAAGTTGCATTTTGGGTCGCTTCGGGGTCTCTAGGGTGCAGCCCCGCCCGAGTGGCCGAATTAGACACTAGTCGAAAGACCGCACCACTTCCTGCGCCCGGCTGGAAATAATGAAAAGGATGATTCGAGAAAAGACGTCTACAAAACGGTTTGTATCAAACATATTGTACAAATATGAATGTTTGTTTTTTTGTCTTCTATGCGTTCCAATACCATTCATCAGATTACGATGAAACTTTGGTGAGTTGTATGTGCGCGCACCCGCGAAGACTTCTGAATTATTATATCCATTGTACAATAGGTGGGGCGCGAGTCGTATCAACAAATGAGTGTTGGCACGCGAGCTTCTCGAACAAGCGAGGAACGACAAGCAAGCAACGAAGCAGATCATTTACGAGTTGTTCAATTACGTGAATCAGAATCGTGTCAGTGAATTTGTGTTAAATGGCAAGTAATTTGTTTTGTATGTAGGATAAGATTTGGTACAACGGTGTCCTTGTTAGCTTTTTTTTGATTCTTTCATTCGATTTTCGTATACGCTTCGCTTCTTCCTAGAATTGGATTTTAAAACTCGACAATCTTAAATTTTGGCACTACTTCAACAACGCAATATTCTATTTACTTGGAAACCCCAGTATAGGCATGGCAAAGAAACCCATACCATCATTTGTGAGTTACGAGTTCAGGTGTAGGTACGAGGAATTCATTGGTCTAGGTCTCAAACTCTTATAGGGACCAATTTTGAACCCAGAAAAGATTTGTGGGCCAAACCATCAAAAGCATAGAAATCAATGAGGACTTTAGGATAGAGTATTTCATTTTTCAAATTTAGAATATGATAAAATGCACTCAAAACAATGAGACAATATCACGTGCATCAAAATCATATCAGTGAGACATAATTTGTGTAATTTATTTGTACGTATAGTTTGTTTAGTGCGTGGTATCTTTGTTTGCTTTTTTTATGAATTCTTGCCTTCGATTTTCGCGTACGCTCCAAATTTTCCTAAAATTGGATTTTTTAGCTCAAAAAATGTTAAATATTTGTACTACTTTAAGAACAGAATATTTTATTTGCTTGGAAACCGCAGCATAGACACTGCAACGCATGCCAGGAACAGCTAGTAAGTCTCACATAAATTATTGGCACACGCTGTGATCTAGAAATATTTTCAGAATCTATAATCCCAAAAGTTTCAAGCGACATTAGTCAACCTATACAGTTATATAAAATCCGAAGATTCTTGCGAAACTGAGGAGATTTAATGATGATGTATAAACACTGAAACCCGGGTCGTGGTAAATTTTAACTTCGAGCAAAATTGCTCACTTTATTTCTGCATTAATTAGTCACTAGTTTAAGCTCATATCTTCGGTGTCAGTTAAGCCCGCTCTTGTATTTTACCCTCAAATAAAGGTTCGCTTTCCTTTCCCATTTCATCATTCCTTCTCTTTTGAACAACCTGATTGCGAGTTGCCGAATTGAGACAGTTGCCCAAATTACATCTTCCGGCATCATAATTCAGCTAGCATTGTAGAGCAGTTACCACAGACAATCTTTGCCCTAACAGCTTTTATACCACAGTATCATTTAAACACCAGAACGAAAATTCAGTCGTTCCGTCTCCATTTTTCCAAACTTCTTACCCCGCGTAACAACAATGACGGGATGTTAAGCGGTGTTTATATAACAACTTACACAACGCAACAACGGGTTTGCTTTCAGTTTAAACGACAATAGCTTAGAACGGTTGTAAAAATAACTGTTTATACGCGGTTTGAACAATAAGTGCCCTTCAAGCACACGATAGTATAGAGGTCTATAGTAAGCTCTGGCGCTGGCCGTTAACGCATGCATAAATCATGTGTTGCAAGATCTCGGTCACCAGCAACTTTGTATGTGAAAACCCAAAAATCGTCCACCCTACAGCTCAAAACTAACACATCTATCGGAAAAAATTACCAAAAATTACTAACCCTACATCTCAAGTCTGGGCACAGCCAACGCCCAAATACTATTGCGTGTTGATGGTCATGGAAACGGAGGTGGCATTGTGTAAGCAATATATTCCCACTTTGAACTGATATCTGCAAATTACAGGAAACAAATAAACCCTACATTATGACCCGGAAGTATTATCAGATCTTATAGTCCATAACAATCTTAAGCGGCATTAATTTTTTTTCTGTCCACTGATCATATACATGATATAAGACAAGTCAAAGAACTAAGACAATATGCACGAACAAACTACAATCACAATGGGGAAAAAACAACACATAATACAGATGTATATAAATATCTTCACTTAAGTTTTATACAAATTATTCCTCAAAAAAATTCTCTAAGATTATAATCATATATATTATTTCTCAAAGGTGTTTTTTTGTCGCAACGCCATAACTCCCATAATTCTTCATCAAAATCAATGATTCAAACATCGTTTTAAAGCTTATCCTCCCCGCTATTGATGAAAAATAGAAAAATGGTTAAAAATGTAGTTTTTGTTAAAAAATTTAAAATGAAACTTTTTGTTAAAAAATGATCAAAATTTAACAGTGCCATCTGTTGACAATATAATCATCTAATATGTTGACTATGGTTACGTGCTTAAAAGCCATAGGAGGAGCCATCTATTAACACATTATTTAGTTAGATTGTTTACATTCTACATGAAATCAGTGTGACCGTTTACCGTTTACGTTATGTATATTTAACACAAACATAAATAACATGTAAATGTCCATGGGAAGAAACAGGTAGAAGAACGGGAAGAAACAGGTAGAAGAACAGGAAGAAAGAAGGAAGAAGCTGCATACTGTGCGAAATATTCGACAGGTAAAAGAACAGGAAGAAGCCGCATACTGTGTGAAATATTCGCACGGTTCAGCTAGTAACACTTATTTGACTATATTTTCTTAAAGTTTTACACAAATTTTTCCTCAAAAAATTCATTAACGTTATAATAACATGTATTTGACAACATTGTCTTTAATTTTTTATGAAATAATGAGGGACAAGTAATTGATTTCAGATGAGAGGGCAGTTTGTTATCAATTTCAGAGGCCATTTTGTGACGGGCATTGAGGTTGGAGGAGTTGGAGCTAGGGTCAGAATGTATATCCAGTGTGTATCCAGTTTTTATCCATATCAGTTTATATCCACTTTACCTCTACATTACATGAGAAGAGAGATCGAATGGTGGAAGCAATGTATTTCAACTTTAAACTGATATCTATAAATAATTTAATATGCAAAATTTCACGCTATGATTTGGAAAAATTATTTGAACCTTTGACTATAAAAATCATAAGTGACATTCGTTAGCCTATATATTTTATGAAAACGGAGCTAGCACGGCGGATGGCGATATATTTCCACTTTCAACTGACATATACACAAATTATTCAAAGCAAAACAGATTACGATATGATCTGGATTATCATAGCTTATCATCCCAAAAATCTTTAGCGACAAGAGTTAAGTTATTCAAACATTTGATGGAATCAGAACTGATGCGGTGAAAGCAAAGCACTTTTATTTTAAAATTATATCGATAAATTATTTAAACCAAAAGAAAACCGCGAATTGATCGGGAAATAAAATCAAAATCCACCATCGCAGAAACCTTTAGTGACCATAGCTAACCTGTTAATCTGATGGAATAAGGGTGTAACCGTGTGAGAGTTAGCAATCTTGTACCCCTCGTATTTTCTCGCAGCTTTTATTGCCATGGCAACAATATACCCGTTATAAAACACGCGGTGACATAGGTAGTTCAGAGCCAATCATATGTGGCATACAAAAATGCCATAGAAAAGCGGAGCGTTCGCCGGGTTTTTGCACCAATACTTTTCGTAAAAACAACTTTTTTAAATGTTTTTCTGAGCTTTACCAGTTTACCTGGGTCAAATCGATTATTTGAAATTTAATCGACATCCCGATGATGTAGACGCCTGAAATTAGGTCTATGGACGCATTTTTGGGGGCAATGCTGTAATCAATCAAAATGGAAGCGATAATTTATTAACTACACGCTAAATACAAGGTTTTCTTACACTGAGCATGTTTTTCTGGGTCAAATCTTGTAATCGATATTCAGCCTACTACTCGATAACTTAGATGACTCTAAAATTCTCCTAATGTAGCCGTTTCCGTAGACAGTAGAGTAGTCATTTAATTTTGACACTAAATACTTCGCGTTAATATTCCACAGGTGCACACTCAATTACGACGCCATTCTTCATCACAAAGCAGTCTTTCTCCTCGATTGTTGGTCTCGTTCACGGACTGATCCGTTCCAAGATTCGCATACCTATCCATTCAAAGAATGTTGAGGAATTTCCAACATTCCCGACAACAAAAAAACATTTTGCAAGCATTGGGGTTGAATGCATCACAGAAATCAAAGAGGCAATTTTTGAAGTTAAGACTATCATTACAAATAATTGAAAACTATTAAGTATGAATAATACACAGTAATAACTGACCAAAATTTCCCCAACAGTTACCATATGTTGAAAAATAAGAGGCAGTTATGAAATGAGAGACAGTTATGGATTTATACGTCAGCAAAGATTCTTCAGCCAACAGCAAGAAGATCGTAACTCCCCGTCTTAATGGCCAGTTGCAGGAACGACACACATGTATTCCATAAAGTTAATGGACCCATTCCGGGTCTCGCCACCCGGAATAGATAAGAGCGCGTCATAGGACAGGAATGGAAAGGAAACTGGAACGTGTAAATAGTGACTTAGTAACAAAGATATCGGATGCGCAATAAATCGCTTGAAGACCAAGTTACTTATAAAGGAGTTGTTTTGAGAGGAAGGATCAGTTTATTTACTCTTACTGACCAGTTAATATCTGCATTAGCGACTATTCATACGCTAAACTTTCGTAAATTTTATCCGGAGGTGGAAGACTAGACCAAATATTCGGAGCATGAATATATATTATGGATTAAAATGTTTGGAATCGTTGCCTACGTAATGTGTTGCCCCAATTTCCACATTAGTTCACTCAGTCCATGGCGCCACTTAGAAAAAAGTCTTCTCAGTCGCATTGTAAATAGCCGCTGATAATTGTTGTTAACGTGTGTGGTGAATATTCAATAACGATTGCAGAGATATGGACTACTTGATGCTGTGAATATTAGCTGGTTATTTTTAAGACCTAACAGTTACTTTGTAAATGCTGGAGAGGAAATATCTACCACAGGTAGTGAGTAAGAGGCATATGAAACTTCCATCGTGAGCCTTTTCTCTGTTGTGTGGATATTTTACTGTTTATTAACGGCTACATGTTTTTGGTTTATACCTGTTGAGAGCCTTGGGAATCAGAAGGTATAATCTGGATAGATTGATGTGGATGTTAATGTGTAACCTACTATTCATGTGTGACCTCGGAGTAGGTTCAACAATCTCTCCTTTGTTTGTTATTTAAATGATAGTTATTGGCGCAATTTTTCATCCCTAGATGATATTGTTGGATCTCGGTTTTGAAATCCTTATAGTTCTTGTGTCCGTCTTGTAATTCATTCCACTTTTTTCACCTCCTATTATTATTAAATTACCGTAGAACGATATTCACGAAGTGCTAAGAAATTAATTGTGAATGTGTGTAATTATATTTGGAGAGGAATTAAATATACCTGTGGACCGGACATTTTTCAAAAAGAGTGTAATTACGTCCCGCGTGGATTACTACATTTTTCATCCACTGCATTATGATTACTGGTAAGTAAAACCGGTAAGACGTGATTATTTACGATCTGTAGACTGTATATACATTTGAAATGCCGTGTTTCATGAATAGAATGCGACTCAATCGAAAAAGTTGTTTGTTTGCGGAAATTCTAGGCAACAGTTATTGGCGACGAGTCAACAATCTATTATGTATTTTCATGCTTAGTTACATGACAAAAGAGTTGTTTTGAGACGAATGACCAGTTTTTTTACCTTTACTGACTAGTTATTATCTGCATTAGCGACTAATCATAGGCTAAGCTTTCGTAAATTTTATCCGGAGGTGGAAGAATAGATAAAATATTCGGAGTTTTTAACTATTGATGAATAAGTTAAGTAACTAGTAGATGTGTTCCTGAAACAAGAATATACTGATTAGATCTATAACTTTAAGTATGTATCTCACAACTATTGACTCCATAACAAAATATTCTTGCGACCGGTCATTAGAGAGGAGATCATTTGGCCGATGAAATCTGAAACCTTAAAGTTTGCCAATCTTGAAAAATGTGAGGGGAACTTTATTTCGAGCATGAATCTCTCTGAATCCACATATTCCACTCAAGTAATCGGACAAGAGACTGAACACACATCCTCCAAAGAGAACGTTTATCCAGGCAATTAGGGGATATCTTTTTTTTTAACGGTGTTTCGCCTCATAAAAATCACCTTATCGCCGAACTGGAAAGTTGCATTTCCCTCTCGTCGGCTGACGCTGTGGATTCTGGCCGCTTGCCCACCCCCACGCTCAAAAGAGTCAGTCAATCGACTTCATCAAAAGACTCCTCTCAATTAGCCTCCCTCGCATATAGAACGCACATCCGGCAAATGGCCGGTTCACGTCAGGTAAGTTCACAAAATTAGACGCGCTTGTACGTCACACGTCTGGAAATCAGGAAATGGGCTTCCGCTCTGATAGCATCAAGCCATTCGTCCCGTTGGCCACGATTTTCCAGGGCATTGGTCGAAAGAAAGATTTACGTTTCAATCTCCGAAAACATAGATTTGATTAAGAATGCTCGATTTTGGTACACTGGATAAAGATGGAGAGTGCATCGAAAATAAATTAAGCCTCCCGACTAACATCCGTTTATATTATTCTCCGATTAACAGCGCTCCCTAATGGCCAGTTGCAGGAACGACACATACATATTCTAGAAACTTATGGGACCCATAAGCCATGGCAACCATTCAATACGTATTGTAGATACCATGAATATACATAATGGATTCAAATGTTTGGAATTTTTGCCTAGGCAACGTGTTGTCTAAATTTCCACATTTACTCCACCCAGTCCTTGGCGCTACTCATAAAAAAGTCATCTCAGTCGACTCTTAAATGGCCGTTGTTAATTGTTGTTAATGTGAGACTGGTGAATATTCAATAACGGTTGAAGAGATATGGACTACTTGATGCTGTGAATAATAGCTGGCTATTTTTGAGACCTAACAGTTTCTTTGTAAATGCTAGAGAGGAAATATCTACTACAGGAAGTGTGTAAGAGGCATATGAAACTTCCACCGTGAGAAGACGCCGACGTTTGCCAGACTCTGATTAATTCACAACGTGCTAAGAAGAAAATTGTACATTTGTGTGATTAAATTTGGAAAGGGATTAAATCGTATATCTGTAGGCCATATGATATTCAAAGAGTGTGTAATTACATCCCGCGTATGGTGCTACATTTTTACCCTCTGCATTATGATTACTGGTAAGTAAAACCGGTAAGACGCGTATATTTACGATCTGTCGACTGTATTAACATTTGACCTTCCGTCTTTCATCACTAGGCGGCGCCACAATCGACAAAATTGTTTGTTTACGGATTTCTAGGCAACGGTTTTTGGCGACGAGTCAACAGTTCATATGTATATTCATGGTAGAAATATTCGATAAATTTATTGGTTTCATAACTTTTGGCATGGAGTAATAAGTTAAATAAGTATCCAAGATGGCGGACGCGCAACTAACCGCTTGGATACTTAATCAATACATATAAGAGTAGTTTTAAGACAAATGGCCAGTATTGTTAATCTTACTAATAATTATGCGAATTCGCTATTATTCATAGGCCAAACTATAGTAAAACTATCCTGAGGTAAAAGATTATATCGAATATTTGTAGCCATAAACTATTGGTAAATAAGGTATATAAATAGTAGATATGTTCCTGCAGCCCGAATATATTTATGAGATCTATAACTCTATGGATCTCATAACTAATGATATCATAACTAAATCTACTGCTTGATTCTTGACTCCATGCTAGTGAGTGTTGTCTAGAATTCAGCACGTAAACAAAACGAAGAATTTTGTCAATCGTCTCGCCACATTTCTGGTATTACTGGTACTGCGATGGTTAAAATATAAATGCAGTCAGCATAACGTTAACTACACCATTTGCCTGCCGGTAACCATGAATATGGAGTTAAGTAAATATGTAATAAAATTTAGATCTAAAGCATAAGCAATAATTCCAAAACAATCAAAGAAAAATCATTTATTACCATATGTCTTTTCTTGTTTACCACCCGACTGCCCCAAAAACAATGATGCAACACTTGGAAACACTGCCACAAACTTCATTATACGTGAATTCGTATGTCATGCATCAATATTGCTACGATGGTTAATATAGACCGAACAGGATGTCAATGACCCCACCAGAGGTCAATGACCCCACAGGAGGTCAATGACCCCACTAGAGGTCAATGACCCCCCAGAGGTCAACGACCCCACCACAGGTCAATGACCCCGCCAGAGGTCAATGGCCACACCATAGTTCAATGTTCCTACCAGAGGTCAATGACCCCACCAGAGGTCAATGACCCCAAAATAGGTCAATGACCCCGCCATAGGTCAATGACCCCACCAGAGGTCAATGACCCAACCAGAGGTCAATGACCCCAACATAGGTCAATGACCCCGCCAGAGGGCAATGGCCCCACCAGAGGTCAATGACCTCGCCAGAGGTCAATGACCCCGCCAGATGTCAATGACCCCACCAAAGGTCAATGACCCCACCAGAGGTCAATGACCCCACCAAAGGTCAATGACCTCGCCAGAGGTCAATGACCTCGCCAGAGGTCAATGACCACAACATAGGTCAATGACCCCAACAGAGATCAATAACCCCACTATGGGTCAATGACCCCACCAAGGATCAATGACCCCACCAGAGGTCAATGGCCCCACCAGAGGTCAATGACCCCGCCAGATGTCAATGACCTTCCACGAAGTTCGATGACCCCCAGAGGTCAATGACCCCACCAGAGGTCAATGACCACACAAGAGGTCAATGACCCCACCAGAGGTCAATGGCCCCACCAGAGGTCAATGACCACGCCAGATGTCAATGACCTTCCACGAAGTTCGATGACCCCCAGAGGTCAATGACCCCACCAGAGGTCAATGACCACACAAGAGGTCAATGACCACACCAGAGGTCAATGACCCCACCAGAGGTCAATGGCCCCACCAGAGGTCAATGACCACGCCAGATGTCAATGACCTTCCACGAAGTTCGATGACCCCCAGAGGTCAATGACCCCAACAGAGATCAATGACCCCACCATGGGTCAATGACCCCACCAGAGGTCAATGACCCCACCAGAGGTCAATGGCCCCACCAGAGGTCAATGACCACGCCAGATGTCAATGACCTTCCACGAAGTTCGATGACCCCCAGAGGTCAATGAGGTCAGAGGTAACCAGAGGTCAATGACCCCAGCAGAGGTCAATGACCCCACTATGGGTCAATGACCCCACCAGAGGTCAATGACCCTACCAAAGGTCAATGACCTCGCCAGAGGTCAATGACCACAACATAGGTCAATGACCCCACCAGAGGTCAATGACCCTACCAAAGGTCACTGACCCCGCCAGATGTCAATGTCCTTCCACGAAGTTCGATGACCCCCAGAGGTCAATGACCCCACCAGAGGTCAATGACCACACAAGAGGTCAATGACCACACCAGAGGTCAATGACCCCAACATAGGTCAATGACCGCGCCAGAGTGCAATGACCCCGCCAGATGTCAATGACCTCACTAGAGGCCAATCACCTTCCACAAAGTACCATGACCCCCAGAGGTCAATGACCCCACCACAGGTCAATGACCCCCCAGAGGTCAATGACCCTACCATAGGTCAATGAACCCACCAGATGTCAATGACCCCACAATAGGTCAATGACACGCCCAGAGGTCAATGACACGCCCAGAGGTCAATGACCCCACCAGAGGCCAATGATCCTCTATGAGGTAAAGGATCTCCCAAGGGTCAATGACCTGACAACGGTCAAGGACACGTTAGAGGTCTGTGATCTATCTGACGTCAGTGTCCTACCTGCTGTAAATGACCTACCAGTGGTCAATGACCCCTCAGAGTCCATTGACCCCCAGAGGCCAATGATCTGCAAAGGGTCAATGACCTGACAACGCAAAATGAAACAATAGAGATCCATTACCTCTCTGAGGGCAGTGGCCTACCTGCAGCAAATGAACTACAAGAGGTTAATAACCTGCTATGAGGCAATGTAAGTTGTCAATGATCCGTCTGAATGGCATAACCTATTAGAGGTCAATGTCCTACCAGAGGTCATTGTCCTAACCCAGGTATATGACCTAACCGCCAAATAAAAGGCATTTATAATAAACCAAATTCATTTATTTTCTAGGTGAATTTATATTTCACTCTAGCTACCTCAAGGAGTCTCGTAACAACCGTGCAAAAAATTTATTTTTCCCTTGATTTAATGGATTCTATCGAATTTCAGAATATGCATTTTAAACCTTTATTGATTGCTTTATTCAATTTACTAAGTTCACGTGTACATAAACAGAGAACCCGTAAATACTCTCTCAGCGATAATCTGTTCATTAATCGCAATTTTAATCAAACATGAGATTTCACGCGAAATTTTAAACACGGAATCTTCTCGACTTTTCTATAGACTGCCCATCAAGCTTTTCCTGTTCTACTTCATTCACCAATTTAATTGTTTGACGTATAAGTGCTTTGTCAAAACCGATTATTATTTTGCGTATTCAGACTTTTCGCGAATATTTTTATTAGTTTTCTTTCTAAATACTATAACCAACGTAATATATTTAATATCTAATATTAACACATAAATTAAATGTGTGTATATTCATTAACCTCTGTCATTCAAATAATGTCATCCAAATTATCATAATTTTTTTCTGAAAATCATAGGATAAACATGAATTAGAAAGCAGTCTGAGTGCATAATTTTTCCTATACTATTTTGCTATGCGCGAGATAATTTTTTCTACTTAGGTTAGGTTTCTCTCGACCTCGAAACTCATCTCAACTCGAAAGTCATCTCTGCGGTGGAATTAATTTAAAGTCAATGAAAACCATTGGTCTTATGAAGAGCGTTCAGTCTTGATTTATTTCCCTACGTTTACCAATCGAACTCAGATCGATATGATCTCGGACCGATCTGAACATTCTCAAACAGCCGACTCGGATCGCCAGATTTCTTCTTCGCAGGTATTCAATCCTCAGATTGGTCTGCAGCAGTCTTCCAGTCGGCTCTCTATTCGGCTCTTCTTTTCAGTTCCTGATGGCTGGGGCAGTTCAAAACCTCCGGCCGGCTTGATGCATCCCTCTGTCCATCCATCATTCCTCTACGGCAACGCACTTCATTTGTTTCCAACCTCTTCTCCCCATTCGACCGAGATCCGTTGACCCAATTAATTAGTTTCGCGAAAATCAAAATTTTATCTGGGTCAACTCGAAAGTCAGCTCTGCGGTGGAATTAATTAAAAAGACAATGAAAAACCATTGGTCGAATGAAAAGCGTTCAGTCTTGATTTCTTTCACTACGTTTACCAATCGAACTCAGATCGATATGATCTCGGACCGATCTGATTCAACCCTTAGATCGGTCTGCAGCAGTCCTTCAGTCAGCTCTCTATTCGGCTCTTCTTTTCAGTTCCTGATGGCTGGGGCAGTTCAAAACCTCCAATAACTACTTCTTATAACCAAGTTGAGGTCTTCCTCTACAACTTTTTCCTTCAGTCATTCCTTCTGTGCAGTATCTTCATTATCATGCTAACGTGCCTCAGAATGTGCCTCACAAGTGCTGTCCTCCTGTTCCTTATACCTCCTCTCCATGTGTCATTCTTTTCTCCTATTTTCTGATAAACTTCTTCATCTATCATCTATTATTGTATCTTTCCAACTGATCTTGAGCATCCTCCTGTAGCATCAGTTTTCAAAGGACTCAAGTCTCCTTTTCTCTTCTTTCCCTATTGTGCAGTTCTCACACCCATATAGGGCAATACTCCACACGAACGCTTTTAATAATCTCTTCCTCATACAAAACTCGATACTGTTTGTAGTAAAGAGGCGTTTTTTTCTTGTTAAGAGCAATCTTTGCTTGTCTTATTCTACTTCTTATCTCACATTTACTCCTACCATCTTTAGTTATTATGTTTCCCAGATAAGTAAATTCTTCGACCTCTTCCAGTGTTTCCCCATTCATGATTACGGTAACACTAGCTGACCCGTGCGAATATTTCGCACAGTATGCAGCTTCTTCCTGTTTCTTCCTTCTTTCTTCCTGTTCTCCTACCAGGTGAATATTTTGCACAGTATGCAGATTCTTCCTGTTTCTTCCTTCTTTCGTCTTGTTCTTCTACCTGTCGAATATTTCGCACAGTGTGCAGAATCTTCCCGTTTCTTCTTTCTTCCTGTTCTTCTACCTGTCGAAAATTCCGCTTCTTCCTGTTAATTTCTTCTTTCTTCCTGTTCTTCTACCTGTTCCTTCCCACTTTAAAACGATGTTTGAATCATTAATTTTGATGAAGAATTATGGGGTTTATGGCGTTGCGACAAAAAAAACACCTTTGAGAAATACTATGTATGATAAATATGAAATCAAAAAGTTTTAATTGCATTGACTTACCAGATGACCATTCACCCATGTACAATCACTATGTGCATTTCGTACTATTTTAATTTTAAACCTTTTTTTGAAGTTTAGAATAAAAAAAATGTGTGGAGTCGATATACCTCGAGCGAGTAATCGACATGGAAAAATCGAAACTTTTAAGTCAAATCAATGGGTAAATAGTGAAATTTTTAGATTGAGATTGTATTTTTCGTCAGAAGACGGTGATTCAACGTTTAAAATGATACCTCATTTATCACTGTAGGTGCAGTATTAACGGAGCATATACGGAATGACATAAAAAGACCTTTGAGAAATAATATATACGATTAGCTTTTCTTTGCCTGTCATCTTTGCCACATACCAATAATTTAGTTTTAACTTTATTGATCTTCATATCGCATTCCTTCCTCATAATATTTTACATCATCTTTAGTATGGTCTCCAGATCCCCTTCACTTTCTTCCATCACAACAACATCATCTGCAAATCGAATCATAAATGTTGATAAACAAAATCGATAAATATGATTCGATTTGCGAGATACCACTCTGAAAATTTTCAATAAAAATATTGATTCACAGTGTTCCAAAAACTTCGTTTCTACACTTGGTATTTTACTTATTCATTTTTAACAAAAGGCGATACATAAAAATCTTACTTTTCCAGGATGAAAGTAGAGCGTGTAGCAACACGTTTTTCACAGTCAAGGGGTAAAAAATATATAAATTCAAAACATTTTACACAAATCTTTGAATCCAGCCAGGGAAACGATTTTATTCCCGTCCAATCGTCGCTATAACGTAGGAAGTTAGGTATTTGAGCGCTTAACTTTTTTCAATTAATTCAGTCGGGCTGAAAGAGTCGACAGACGATAAATCGTTAACTTTGAAAAGATTTCATGCATGAATACTAAAATTGATGGATGCACGTGGGAGTTTCGAGTATTTGTCCAGGATGAAAAAAATTTCCCCACTGACACGGAGACGAAGTTTTTATATCGCGGATAAGATTTTTTTTAAATCATCCGTCCTTTTCCGAACAAGCGGTTCTTTCCTTCCGCGAGAGTAATTCGAGTATTTTTCTCCGCTGCGACGTGAAAAAAGGAAGAATAATATATAATAAGTTTTATTATGCTCTAGGTTTCCTTATAAGAGCAAAAAAAAGAAACTACATATCAAATTCTGCTTTGAACGAAAAAATAACAAAAATATATATATAAATATACCTGGCCAACATCTAACGGTGATGAAAAACAAAACATTTCACAGTTACAGATAATTAACACTAAATACAATGGAAAATATAATATCAATCACAGAGAGATTACAAACAAAAAATAATTTCTCAGATAATTTCGGAAACATATAATTCTATAACAGGATACAAATTTCAATTATTGGCAGATATGCTGCTTATAGTAATAATTAAAAAGTTTTTCCTTAAAAACAGACAGCGAGGAAGAATTTTTTTTATAGATAATGGCAGGGAATTACAGAGATTAGAACCAGAGATGAAAAATTATTTAAGGTATGTATTTGTCCGAGGTATAGGGCGTAAGAGGTAGGAGGGGTAAGTTATAGTGGTTCTAAGAACAGAGACTGATTTGGATTTGAACATGGAAAAGAGATAGACTGGATATTTATTGCAGAAGAGAGTGAAGAGAAATGACCCAAGTAAATATTTCCCCCGATAAGGCTTAGGAAAAGAAAGATAAATAAACAAATATTCATAAAATTAATCGTCGACGGACTTTGTGGAATATTTTCATGTTGGAAATATAATAACTTTGTCATTTTCCACACGGTTTATTATCGTCAACTGGTTTTACGGCAACGGCGTCATTTTCAAGAGGTTACTAAATAATTTAATAATTTAGCAACCTCTTGAAAATGACGCTATTGCGTTGAAATCGCTTGAGGATGATAAACCGTGTGGAAAAGTACAAAGTTATTTAATTTCAAACCAAACAAATATGCGCCCAGAGTCCCTATTCCGAAAAGAATTTAAATATATATATATATATTTATAATATTAAAATATATATTTACGGCGTCGCTCCTCTTGAGATAATGGGGGACCGACCAAGCCCATAACATATCGCCGCAGTCATTTTTTTCAACGTCACCAAAATGAAAAAGGAGGAGAGGGGAAATAGTCCCACGAGGGAGGGGGAAAAGGCAGGGGTGGTAGCAGAAAATATCCTTGGATCGTAAATATGCGTCCGCGTCAGGATCCACGCACAGTTCACTGAAAATCGTTAAGTGTTCTACCCGCCGCCATGGCGTTGGTGTGGGGGAGGAAGATAGGGGGCCCTAGTTCTCCAAACTGCCGTGAGAGGGCGCGGGAGGCTTGGAGCCTCACCCAAAAGGTGAACGACTCGCCCAGATAGACGGATAAAGAGATAGGGATAGGTGCAAGAGAGAGAGAGAGGGGCTATATAGGTTGAAAGGATAGGAGGCCCAAGAGGCGGCCCTGGGGTACTCCGCGCTACTATTTGCGAGAAATGGGTCAAGCGGCAATTGGAGCGTTTCCCTTGCGATAGCGTTCCACACTCCTCTTGTGTGTGCCACAACTACTACTACAGTGCGCTTCCCATCTTTCCTATTTCCTTTCTGCTCCGGCAACTCGAAACGTTTGAGCTCGAGCGGTACGATGAGAATAGCAATAATCATGAAATGTGAAAATTGCTTCCGACTGGCGCGGAACGCGAGAACGTTATGGTAGATATATATATTCCGCTCCAACACCGCTTCCACAAGCATACGTGTATATTAATGAGTACCTACGACTAATATGAGAATACGGCGAGCATTGGATTCCCTGAATACCACCTGAGGGGTTCATTACTCAGCACTGCAAATGTTTCTCGCCCTTTCCAAATTTTTGTTTCGGGTCCAGATTTAAAGTTTCGCACGAATACAGAATGCCGTTTGAAGAGGTGGGGTTCATTAAGTGCCATGCAGCATTGTGGCAGCTTTGAGTTAGGCATAAAATTAAATTCGTGTACATTCAAAAGTAGTTTTCGTTCAGTTTATACTTCTTTCGAATTGTAGCCGTAATCACAGGATAATTGCCAAATCGGGAAGGAGCCGGAGCATTGAATTTTTCCGAGAATATTTTGCAAAACACGAGGACAAAAAATATGACGTTTAGGACCAATTCTTCTGACGAGACGGCGACTCAATCGAAAAAGTTGTTTGTTTACGGAATTCTAGGCAACAGTTTTTGGCGACGAGTCGAGAAACCATAATGTATATTCACGCTTTTAACCTTTGCGTACAGCTAATGATCGCTTCAGGCTTCTTGTTTCGCTAATAGCACAGATGCGTTAAAGAAGTTAAAATATCGAATGAAATAAAATGGTAATTCTTGGAGTCACCAGACACTTTTCTACACCGACATATTACCCTGCAAGCCACATCAAGGGTGTTTGGTAGGGGATGATTCATCACCAACATGAACTATATTGCACCAGTAACTTCCACCAACATTCACCACACTATAGGTTCCCTGACAATGCTACAAAACATATTGAATCAATTCTGTGGAATCCGAATAACAATGAAAACTGAATTGAACCGACACCTACTCGAAAATCTTTTTTCGGTAAACAACATGCTAACCTCACTTATTCTATTAAAGATTGAATATAACGCACTTCTTGTACAGATTGCTTTGTTTGAAATAATACACAATTGGAGACAAATAATCACAAGTCATGGGAGCATTGGAGTGTTCTAAACTCACATTTGGCCGCAGAAAATTAGAATGAATGCTATGATGCCAAAATCCGATCTTTTGATTCGCGCGAAATCCCTTGGAAACGGCAACAATCGGGTGCAAATAATTTTCGCTTAAAGTGATACCTGTATACAGCGACCACCATCGGATCCTTGATATAGTGGCCGCTTGAGGAGGTGACCGCTGAGGAGAGGGAAAATTTACTTCGCTCAAACGTATGGCAAATTCATTCTGTTACTGAAAAAATCGGCCACTTAGAGGGGTGACCGCTTAAGGTAGGTTGTTGCGGAGGTAAGTTTCACTTTTTTTTTGTTCTTTTCTGGACCTACAGTCCAGTGTTTAGGGAAAGGTAATCGACGCCATTGTCGAAACATAAAAAAGTTACCAGGTCTTATCTAAGGGTGTAACATTTCCAAAAACGGAGAGATAATCTGGATCAATTTGATGACCTCAGGCTATAGAATAAATCTCTTCTTGTGTATTTCGGATGCTTACGTGAATACCACAGATTCCTGTCATCGAAATCCCTGTCGTGTAAAACAAAAATTAGATTGTACAAAACAATAATCTACCTAGTACTGATCTATGGATCCGAGACACTGAAACTGAATAAAAATGAGTAGATAAAATTGACAGTATTGTAAAACAAGATGCTACGAAAGATCTACGGGCCTACATATGAACAAGGAAGGCGGAGAAGAAAGTACAATAAGGAAATTACGGGGCCTTTACAAGAATACCGACATCATAAGTGAGATTACATTCAGGAGAATGAGATGGGCAGGAAACACTTTAAGAAAAGAGGACGGGTGTGTGATGAAGGAGGCTTTGAGAGGAAATCTAGAAGGAAGAGGACCCTGGGGAAGACCACGATAGAGATGGAGGAACCGAATAAAGATAGTTTTGGAGAGGGTTGGAGCTGCGGAGGAGGATGCAATGGACCAAAAGAGACGAAAGGGATATGTAGGTGCGTCTAAATATCAGATTGAATATCAATTACCCTGGGAGTAAGTGTAAGAGTATTTCGAACTAATAGCCGGCTGAACAATATCTCCTCAGGGCCTTTTTGAGAGGTCGAATAGCAGAAGAGTTTACCGTTTAACCTGGACTGCAGCCGTTGACGAGGCATTATACAGACTAATGACCGGAATGAAGATAAATTCCGGTTTTTCTCGCAGTTTACTATTTAAAGTTATCACAGCTTCTGGTCGAAACACCTCAGTATCCCACTTTATACAACCTCATAAAGTTGTAAATATGTTGAAGTAGCAAGTACAATATTACATCACGATGGAAGGAGATCTTTCCTTTGAAAGATAAGCCGGAAATGAGATGAGAACATATCCTTTACCACCAAGTACCAATGAATACTAAACACTTCCAAGGGTCAATTTTCTGTGACCTTCTGGATTGTAATTCTCCTCTGGGCAAGTCCTTGTGTCATTTGAGGGGAAATGTGTCGTGCAAAAGATTCGCTATCTCAATTCTTTCATATTATCATTTATTTCTGTGATTATGATAACGTAACATTTTCACTTTTAAGCTGCTTATTATATGGATTGTACCAAATGTACCAAACAAGTTACGAGGAAGGTTTAACTTAGAAATTATGAATAAATAAAACGGTTGACTGAAAAAGGAAAGGAGTAGGAATATAAAATAACGACAATCAAAAGGTAAAAATATACAGTTGCCTCGGTTTCCTGTTTTCAAATCGGGTTTCAAACGCATATAATAAAAAATAAATTGCACTTTCACATTTTTAAGAAACTCTATTGGGTAAATTTTCATCCGTGATTCCCTAACATATGCATCACCATGGAAACATGAAAGATACTCTTTAAAGTTAATAAAGACTCTCTCTCAAGCAAATCTAATGCCAGCGATGCACATTTGAAAATGTTGAAGAAATAATTTCCGGAATTTCACTCATTTAAAGTGACCCAAGAACTTTAAGTACGTATCAAAATTCTGCACAGGATTCTTCAAGAGCAAATAATCTGGGCAGGATGTACTATTACCAATCCAGTTATAAATTAGCTGGAGGTGTATGTAGTTTTTGTAAAAAGTATGGGGGATTGTACCCCCTATATTTTGCAAAACATTTTTACATGCGTGAATAGCTTCTCCTTTAAGATGGAAAGGATCTCATTAACCAACCTTATTTTTTTGCAAAGGAAAAACCGATTTGTTCGCCCTTCCTTAGCGATTGAGTGACTATTTTCTCGATGTGATGAGAATTTCAAGAATATTCTCAGGTGAGGATGCATCTAACAGAGTGTAACAAAAGAAAAGCCGAATAACGATGGATGCTCTCATAACATACCTTCGTCGCCATTTGGATTCCCGCCCCGAGTTCAGTGGTGCTACACAGGCGGCGCTAGGAGTCGGCCACGGAACAGCTGATCGTACATATGCGGCCAGCGCCCGAGGCCCTCTATTATTCAATCTGTGTGCGTTAGCGGTCATACTCGTCAACCTTTCTTTTTCTGCACTCTCAAAATGTCACTTTTGTGCGGGACAATTGATGTCATTATCGGATGATTTGAGTCCATATTTTTTTAAATATAAAATGTTTTTCGTTAATAGCTGCTACGAACGAACATATAGAGTCTCACAACTTTTAGAGGGATTAAGGTGGGAGCCCATAGAGACTCGGAGGCTGCACGCTATGCTTAGGTTGCTTGAGAAATTCAGAATTGCCCTGTTTCAGAGCGACACAGAGAATATTATCATGACGCCTCACTACATCTTAAGGTATGACAGAAACGATAAAATAAGAGAGATACATTGCCTCACAGATAGGTACAAAAACTCGTTCTTTCCGCCAACAATAAGTGACCAAAATAAAAACTGAGCTCCACTAAATACACTCCCATAATTCATGTCACCATTTCATATATTTCGTAACGATTCAATTACATGTGTACAGATCTTCATAAAATCGCGAAAAAAACATGTTTCTCATCATTATAACTTGCCAACTGTAACACTTTCTTAATAGCCACCGGAATATATTCTTCAATGTCCAATCTACAGAAGTTTGATAAACTTATTTCAGAACTTAAAGATAAGCTGATGATACTGTAACACTACATTTCACACTCCACACCCAAAAACCTCACTCTCCCCTCTCTCTGTTTGTTTATCGCCGCTTTCTCCTTCGCCGTACCCCATTGTTGGGATTGTTTATTCTGTTATTTATGCTTGGAGTTAGATTTTAAACAATCCCCGTTTTATTACTTAAAATTTTAAATGACTTAATAATTAAAACTGTTATATTATTACACAACCAAGTGGTAAAATCAAATGTACACACAGTAGAATCGAAAAACACTTCTTCTATTCACGCACCACGACTGACAGAAAAACAAGGAGCAGCACTGATCTGTCAGAAGATATTTCACCATCCGTCTCATACTTCTTCCGATTCGTCCTTCCAAGTGCCCCCCAGCTACAAGCCAATGCGAGACCTCGTAGGGTAGTCAATATGTTTTTAGAAAATGAACAAAAAGATGTAGAACTGCACGTGCAGAACTACCGAGAAAAATAACATATCTTAAATTGAAATAAAATATTTTGATTCCACAGGAATTTCCAGGAGCACATCCCAGACAGAGGTCAATTCAACCACACTCGTGCAGTCACGGGTCAGCCGAAAGGTAGGTTCGATAAGGCGAGGATTGAGGGCGTACTTGACCTGATGACGTGAGAAATTATTCACAACAATCAGGGCAGGGCGACATATTCCCATCCCAAAGTCACAAATGGTTTCCTACGTATATGAGCATATGCACACTGAAGGTTCATTTAGCTAATGGTTCCATAGAATTGCAATTTCTATAAATATTGCAGAATATATAACAAGGTATATAGGATGGATTCAGGCGTAACAATATGGAAAATGTTAAATAATGATGATAACTTGTAACTTTGTTGTTAAATATGCGTATTAACAAAGTTACAAGTCATCATCACTGTATTACAAGGCGTGGCAAATGTATCTCTAAAGAAATGATAACATATGATACAATCAACCATTAATTTACTAGTAAATTTTGATTAAACGTTTGTTGGTCATCATATCATGAAGAACAGTATGAGCGATCAGTTTTACCAACAGGTAACACTACTTTTGTGAGCGGCATTAATAACCAAAAAAAAAGGAAGTTCAGTCTCATGTCAGCTCGCCTCAGGTCTTCAAAAAATGAACCATTTAAGGTAGTCCGAGTGAAATTTCATTTTACTTATAAATCAATGAATTTGGTCTCATTTAAAAGAAAAATATCTCACCTATACAATGACATCAAAAAAACAACCCCCAACCACATTACTTTCCGAGATATTTGCCAATAAATACCAGCCATTTTACGTGGGAAATGGTACGTTCATGCACTCCAGAGAGATATTATTTACAAAATTAGGTATTTATAACTCTTAGATGTCGTATAAAAACTAACTGCATGTATTTTGTATGCTTTATCAACTATATTTTAAAATTAATCATACTGTTACCGCAGTAAATTCTTTGGGATCACAAAAAAACCATTTGTTTTGATTGAGTTTCAAACGTACCGCGTGAAAAAAATGAACCAAATTGAAGACTTATTTAGATATTTTCATTTAATCACTGACAATTTCTGTCCTACAAAACAATATTATTGTACCATTTATAATGCAATATTTAATTGATATGTCCTACAGCTGGTGATATTAAAACGTATAATTCGAATTCTATTCGGTCTCTATTATGACTAGGGAGCTATCTCGCTCGGACTGCCTTAATCAACGTAGAATTGATTAGCTTCAAGTCGCGAGGTAAGTTTAAATGCATCTTGTGATGCCGACACATTCTTCGGAGATTTAATCTTTTTCGCACATGACTGCAAATACACAAACCTTGAGATATGGGGATGAACATCATCCCATCTAGAATAAGATTTCGTTCCATCCACCGTCACCAGAATTCAACGATCCGAGGATTTTCCGGCTGTAGCTCTCGACCACTTACAGTTTACTCATTCATAGTTCCTTATTTTGACCTCCTTGGGAGTTTTCCTTATAATTTCTACCCTCTGAATCTCCTCTCATTGATTTTTTTCCTTCAATAATTATTTCGGAGCGGCTGGTTAAGTCAAAGAATGTGCCCAATAAGTTCCATTTTTTTACAACTTTCAAATAACACGTTAAAAATCTTTCCTCCAAAAATCTTCGCATTGCGTCTTAAGATGTGGCCTTCAGCTTCTACTTAATCTTCTTGATGCCTCTACATCACCACAACACTATTTCCTCAACTTTTCTCAGCCCCAGTAATCCACCAAACTTCAGGGGCGTATGAGGCCGTGCCCAACACGTGTTTCAACAAAGGGCTTACATTACCCATTTCAGTTATAACTCATTTGTACCACACATTAGCATTTTTCGCTCTCAAACCATTTATGACATATTTTATTTGTTTAGGAAGAACTGTAGTTGAACTGCGATTATGTTTCAAAGAAAAAGTACCAGTCGATTAATGATTAAATAACGAAATTCCTTCGTAAACATCGAAAAGAGTGACTCTCAATCTACGGCAACGTGCATTTACTTTCCAGTCTCCACAAATATCTTGGTTAGTAATCATTATTGAAAAGCATTTCTTATCGATTTAGATTCCACCAATCAAAATAGCATTGTAATTATCAACAACGGTCGCTGCTCCAGTATCACATGGCACGCGCATGTATGTGGAGAGGGCACTACGTCATCAAACCGTAGCCTGGCAACCGGAATAACAACCACATTGCTAATCCCTGCTCTCGCCTTAATTTCCAATGGATAGAACGACGGAATGGACGAATTAACGGATGTGAAGCAAAAATTTAACATTTGTAACATTAGACAAGTAACTCATCAAACATACATTGATTACTGAGTGCTATGGATTCCACTTGATTTTACCCTAGTTTTCAGCGAATTATATCTTATTTGAACAAATAAACAATGAGCGCACGGATATTGCATATAAAAGACGTAAGTGCATGCTGATTTCTAGTGAGTTATCGATAGAAAACATGGTAAATTTGACAATTTATAGCGTTAGCCCACAGGCGCCAGAGGAAAATGAGGGTTAACGAAGATGGCGGACTGGGTACAGCTTCTAGCATTGCCTAGTATAGCAAGTGCCCTCTCCATACACCTCAAAGGCACTACCAGTGGTTAGCTCCAACTTTTAGTAAAAAAATATGCATAGTAACACGCTACTTAAGTCATGTATTTGTTGGATGATTGGTGAAAAACAAAAGATTGAGAACCACTGATCTACACTTCTGAGATTAGTCTAAATCAGCTTTTTCAGCGCGATCCGTAACTTTCTAGAGATCAATGTACAAGTCGAGGCTAATGAAGAAAGTGTACGAGGTGGTTGTCGAAATCGTGCCGCCGAAGTTCCCAAAAATCAGTTCGACAACAATCACTCATAAGTACAGACATCGGACTCCTCGATACAAAGTTCCCAATTCATAAGATAACCCTCAATGGACGGCATTATGAAATATCGGCATGAAAAAAATACTGCAACTATATTAGTTTTTTAAAGTGCTATTTATGCATTTAACGTTGCAGTTCATTTGATAATAACATTTATTTTGAAATGTGACGTTTTTGTATTTTACATATTTAATTTAAAATAATACTTTACATAATAATATTTACACAAGGTATACTTCAACATTACCTTCATGAAGTACCTTTTTTTAAACTTTCCCCTTCTTTTTCTTCAGGCGACAGCCGAAACTATTTATTTCAGAGCTCCACCAGGCAATCCATCGTCAGTGAATAGCGTCACACATTCACCCATTCAAATTGTTTGACGATCCGCCGAAAGAGATGCGACTTTCCACACACTTAATCAGAAGCGTTACAATTCTGCCTAGCGCAGCAACTAAATGGAAAAGCCTCTTAGAAAGCAGATATTTCGATGATTTTGAAACGTAAGAAATTTGACTCATTCGTCCATAGAGGGTTATATGGTTATAGGGTTAATGAGAGTATATTCGGAGAGGAGATACAAGGGTCGCCGACCTTTTCTGTTGTCCGTGGGAAGAGTTCAAGAGCCTCGGAATCCAAATCTCGTGAATGAACCCCACCGACCTCGTCGATGCGATTCGATAATCCTTCTCACTCCAGTGGGTCCGTTCACATCCAAGGGACTCCGCGCGGAATATATAGACGCGAAGTGGGCGCGCCGCCATCAACAGAGTCTGCAGACCCACCCTCCGCCCCTTTCCCCACTACCACCCCCGCCGCCAGCCCCAAATCGACGTCCCGTCTGCCGGGGGGCGTTCCACCAGAAGGCTCGAGAAGGAGGAAGAACGAACGAGCGAAGAAAGATGCCGAGCAGCGGAGCCCCTCTCGCGGGGGATTCTGGGGGGGGAAGGGAGAGAACCACAATCGATCCTGAGAGCGGTAGGGGGTAGCCTAGCCCCTTAAAACCCTTTATTCCTTTCCCCTCCTCTGTATCTCCACTGAACCCTCCATAAGTAGCAAAAAAATTATTATTAGTACCGGGGGACCGAGCTCTGCCCGGTACACTGTGAATATAATTCTTAATTTATGAAGAACTGACGAGGATAACCTCCACGTGAGGAAGATACTTTCATCATTTCGTCATAGACGCTGGTATGATGATTAGTTGTTTACATAACAGCCCGTTGCCATAATAGAGACTATATTGTTGAAACCAGAGACAACGATACAATTTTGTCATTGAAAACGTAATTTTTAAGCGAAAATGAAGTGGATAACAAAATCGATTGCAAGCATAAAATACTTCATTCTTTTTGCCATCCGATAGTGAAAATTTAGGCTTTATATCTTGATTTCAAAAATTTTAAAAAGCAAAAAAATAAACCTTTATACTGATTCCGAGTGAAATAGGGGCCCATTTTGTGGGCCTTTGCAGCCTAAGGCGTGTAGTCCAATGGATTCCTTGAACCCGAAAACCCTCACATACCGAATTTCAGGAGAATCGGTTCGATAGTTTTTGAGAAAATAATTACATACCTATATAAAAATAAACGTGTATACAAGAGTTGTTCGTTTAATATTATAAGATACGCCAAAAATCTATAAAATTTCTAATTTAAATGTGTTCTACTTGCACTATCCGCTGGAGTCAAGGTGTCAGTTCAGGGCATCAAAAACGCCATTATTGACATAAATTCGTTTATTTCAAGCGGTGACGAATGAAAATATGATGCTCGATGGCTTAAAGAACATTTAAAAAGAAACAGGTGCACCTTCTACGCGTATAAATGACCTTCATCCAACGAATGGTACCAAAAAATTCAAATCATGGTTTAGCTTGACGAGTGATATCTTTAGATAACGTAAGCTATGATACATGATGGCTTTCGGGATAGCTTCCGCGTTGTGTCATTTTTATGACGACAGTTTCGCGAGCGTTCCAGCTTGCTTCTTCAGGTCTGAAGAACTCACGATGCATTGTGGCCGTAAGATATAGCCCGGATCGTCATAATATGACCATCTTTCGGCATGCGACTAAAATCCCCGTTGTTGTAAAAGGCTATAATTGCAATATATAGCCCGGTGGAAGGTCAAGTGCGATTTTTTCTCGCTTTTCTTTCCGTCTTTTTCCGCCGGGCTATATAATGCGGCCAAAATGCATCGTGAGCACTTCAGACCTGAAGAAGCGAGCTGGAACGCTCGCGAAACTGTGATCATATAAATGACACAACGCGGGAGCTATCCCTAAAGCCATCACGCACCAAGATCACTCCGTGGAAGCTTTCACTACAACCTAAGCCATGACTTAATGTTTACATCAAAATTTTAAATGTCTCAGAAAAAATTCAGTAGTAAACACCACTGATAGGCATTTAAATGCCTCACAACTAAGGAATTTAAATCCATGTCCCATTCAACACATGGTCCAGTTGCATGAGTGATATCTCTAGGGAACATCAGATAAAACTTGATGTTTACATGAAAATGTTAGATACCCAAGAAAACATCTGGCTGGATACGAAACTTCTTGTGATAAGTTATGGAGGCATTTTCAAGAACTTTAATAAACATTCGAATGCCTGGTTTTCCCACATCGGTGAAATATCCCGCCAAGTTCCTTTCTACACTTGCTAATTTCTTCATTGAAAAAATTTTAGGAAAATAAAAACTGAAATAAATCCATAACTTGTACCTACTTCCCACGGCATAATCTTTCCCTCGAGATTACTTAAACTATTTTTGGGGCACTCTTAATAATTACCAGTACTTATCAGCATAATCAACATCTGCATCCCGTAGGAACAGGTTATATTTTCACATTTATACAGCTATTTTCATGTGCCTGACCTAAATAATGCACGTGCGTTGAACGCAAGGCATAACAATATCTCCATAACAACAAACAAACAACATAACTTTCAAAGTAGTGGAATAATACTCGTATTGAAATGCAGAATATTTTAGTCGTAGTAAACGAATGAGGTACTTTCTAGATATCTTGTGGATGTATATACATAATGCATGAGATAAGATGTAGTGGAATTTTTCATTTATAATACTCTTAAGGAAGACATTGTTTTTGTTCTGTTATCTTTGGAATGCTCAAGTCTTAGAGTTATTTTCTCAAATGAAAATTTTAAAAATATACTTGTTAAAAAAATGTACAGTGTGAAAAAGAATTTTGAATGGCCCTGTCCGGTTTATCCAAGATTGAGTTTCCTTATTCTAGCCTTTAAAATTACTTTACTATTAATTCATTATCCCACGCGTCATAGTAATCTCTCTCTCAAAGTCAAAATCAAAGTAAGCTCTCGAAGTCACACAAATATCTTTTTGAATTATATTTTCTTTCTTAAAAAGAAAAAATACTGCCCCAACTGAAAAAAAAATTACTTGCGATTATCCATTCTTGTCATAATAAGCTAGCCCATGCAACAACTAATAACCTTGAAAATTATATAACTGTTTAGATCTTGGAGAGAGTCTTAATAAAACATGCAAAACTTTTCAAGTGATCTGCTTCCTAATCGTAAAGGAGTGTTGCCTAGTAAGTGAAGCAAATCAAAGAAAGAGCCGAAGTACCAATACTAAAATGACCTAACTGCGAACAAAAAAACACCGGAAAAGGTCTACTATGAGTACATCCGGGGAAAGAAAAATGAAATTGTACTGTTCATAATTTGACGATCTTTCAGCATGCGACTAAAATCCTCGTTGTTGTAGAAGGCTAACAAATTGCAAAAAAAGCATTCGTCATAAATCTTTCTTACATGAGTATCCATATGATGGCAGTACACGTTGGTTTGGAGCATAATACATCATTTCCGGACATTGGTTAAGTGAAATTAGACCGATAGCTTACCCTTCTGAATCTATTCTCAACTAAGTTGGTTCATTTCACGTAGTGAACATACCTATCATACCTATTTCATGGCACGAGTGTTGTACCGCTAACAATAAAAATAAGATCATACCTTTTTGTGCCTTTTTCCTGTCATTACTTCAATCTCCTCTTCAAATATCGACAAATCTGTCATAGGCAATACTATCATTTCCCGAGGCATTCAAGTCTTGTCACTTTAAACCATAGGACGTCAATTTAACGCTTCACGGATTCGACCGTGTTTAGAAAAGATATGAAACTTTTAACACATTGCATTGCTCAAGCAATAGTTTACGTTACGGCCGCCGGATAACGGAGCACATCAAGATTTTTATGGTTCCTTATTTATTTTCAATTCCATGGCCTAGTCACGTAATTCGTTTCCACTGTTTCAGTTTCGGGCGCGAGGCAGAACATTCAAGAATCAGTGAAATTCATGAAATTTTAAACGAATAAGGCAGACGAGCGACCAAGAGTTGCGATTGAACACTGAAAACGCAAACCATGAAAGTTGTGGTCCACGAAATTAAAGTAAATCTCATAAAATCGAGATGATTTGCACGGAATGCACTGCACTTGCCACTGTTCCACGTCGCGCTAGAAAGCTGATACGGAAAAATCTTCATCCCTACCCTACCATTAACGCTTTAGGCTGAATAAGGAAGCATGAATCTCTGTACAAATGAGAGGAAGATAATACATAGGAATACACAAACGAAGCATTAGAATGTACATTTCACCGTTCCTGACAGGATGAGTTATTGCCAAACACAAAAGCACAATATATTCAAGATAAAATACCATTAAAACCACTGATGTTTCGTCTATTCAATGATGAATAAGTTGTTCAGATATATGGTGCCTCGACTATAAAATAACAAGAAATTTCAACAGCATTGTCAATCAATTATTAAAGTGAAAACACTTCATCATGGGTGGAAGAGAAGCTAAATATTATAACTCATTTAAGTTAGAGTTAGGGGATTGGGTTGAAAATTTAGCAAATGTTGCGAGCTTTGGTTTAAATAAACATTTACGTAATTACATAACTTATATTTTAGTCCGGAGGATTTGGAAATGAAATTTTTCCCTTCCCCAAGCATCCAAATTCCTTAACAGCACATTTAATCTACATGACTGGAAATTTGTGTAGACAGATCCGATAAAGCAAGTAGATTAAATAAATATTTGTTTATGAATATAACCAATATGTTACCAGCTAGAATGCGGGGTAAATTTTGCAAGAAATCACCTCATTGAGTGCGCTCAAGAGCACTTTATCATTAAATTAGTACCTATTTAATATCATTAGCCAAGGAGATGAGAAAAATACTACGAATGTCGTACTATTAAATATTTATTACCAATAAGGCGTTTAACCTTAAAAATCATGATATATCTGACTCTTTTCCGATCATTTGTCTGTAAGGGTAAGGCAGTTGCATTCACTAACCTCAATTCGTCAGCATACGATGCGTCGTGTACAGACGAATAACAATATTCTACCCCGGTGACATGTAAAATACCGTAACTGAAGTAATTGATTAATGTACAATATTGTAACAGCCCAATGAAGATTCTAAAATAATTATACATTATCTCTTACTTGTGTGACACATAAAATCTACCGTGTAAAGGAATAGGTACCCTACAATGCAGTCCAATTTTCCCTGGCAACCATAACTGGGAAGCTTTAAATATTGATGTAGTTCTGTAAATGGCCGCCAGAGTTAGCAAAAATCTCGAAAACAAAATGGTCCGAATGCAGCGCTCAGCACAACGGCAGAAAGAACTACTTATATGAACATATACCCAAGACGCGCAAATGTTTGAATATCACATCGTAATGCACTCCGAATCCGAAAAGACTATGTTACACAATACATTCACCCGTAGGCGTCCATACACAAATGCATGAGCCAAATAGAGCAAAGTCTTATTATCCTGTTCACGCATTCGTACAAGTTGGTGCGGTTACACGGTGAATTGTCGCGTTCATTCACAGCTCACGCATTCATACATTAACTCGTACGGCCTTAAAAGATATGTATCGGTTAACTAGGCCTTAAGATAAGGCGACATATCTTTAAAGTCCTCAATACAACTATGGTTTCATGGCGAAATTCGTAATTATTGTGGGTCTCATATAGCGAAAGATTGAGGCAGTCAAATCCCTCTTAGCATCAAATAATCACAAATCAGTACCATGAGTCCTAATGAGTAATTATGGAGTCACTTATCCATTTTTCATACAGAAATAATAAATCTCTCTTGGAGTATTAATTTGAATTAAAAGAAGAAAAATGTTTTATTTAATTTTACTTCTGCACTGAGTGATAGGTAGCCATGGGAATAACCCCTCCATTAATCCAACGTAGGTAAATCAAAAAACCCATTGTATATGTACTAACAATACCCTTTTAAAAAAAGTCTACCAGCTCCTGTTACTTTTTAGCACTGCTAATGCTGCCAATCTCTCCTCCTTCAAACTTTTACCAGACCTAAAGCAATAACATATATTTTATCTTCCAAACAACATACCACCCTCAACTATTCATCCATGCACTTAGGCAGCCACCTCCAAATTTCTGCCATTAATTTCCATATTGTCCATTCAACCCAACACCACAGCATAGTATAACAAATTTCAGGATTTTAAAGACAGGAGTATGCCATTTTGTACCTCTCTCACTTACCAACAAACATGTTCTAACTTTCAAAGCATTCCTCTTAAATGCTAAGTTCTGCCATTGCAACTCAGATTTGGGGTTTCACACTAGTTTCCACATCGCATGAAATGAAAGCACCCTCTGCATCCCCTTTTGGATATTTTTGCACACTGCTACATTTCAGTGGAGGGCAATATATCCTTGTCTCCCCCAACATTCTGCCCCTGACTCCACCTCATCTCACACTCCTTATTGGTCTTTCTTGCTAACCAGATATCCTCATCCTCAAAATCTATATCACATAAGCAGTCTCGTAAGACCAGCCACTATGACCTAAAAACAATCTCTTTCTTTGAAAATCCATTTTTCTAAATCATACATTTCCACTGAATTATGAAGTTGAAATTAATTTTAGCAAAACTATACATATTTAGGGATTCCCCTCATCCAATCTCATATCTATGAATACTTTCTTAGACAGTGGATGGGCCATGGAGACAGAAGGGGCAATCAAAATCTTAATACAAGAGCTTAAAAGATGAGAAACCCAAACCACTTCACGTCTGAGACCATAAATATTAACCCTCTCAGTGTTATCTCCAGCCAGCTGTACTACTAGCTAGTACTACAGAGGGTAATTGGATGAAATGAATTATCTCAGAAAAAAATACTATGAAGTTACTGTTCAAAGTACCAATAAGTTTTTTATGTATGTACGACTTGAATTAGATGATAATCATAAAAGCTTTTTACACCATCTAAAATATAATTGTAACTATATTACTGTACTAGATTGTTAGTTGGGGGAGCCTTCGACAGGAGCTCAGGCACCTAGACCTTGAGTGGTCCATTGTGCCAACCCCATGTTTTATCTGCCTGCCATATGCAGGCAGGGGACAAGAGCGCCACGGTTAAGGTATGATATGGTCACCCATCCAACCCTCGTCCGGGCCCAACATTGCTTAACATCAGTGATCATATGGGAACTGGTGTTTTGTTTAATTAGGCTAGGCCCTTGCTCTATTACTGTACTGAAGTTTAACAATATTTGTGCATGAGCTGTGCAGCCCACCACACTTTTTGCCGGAGATGCAAAAGCCAATACATCAGCCTGCCACACTATGAGGGTTAACAATCACCATCAAGTGAAATAGATCTAAGTTGCAACACGTTCACTGCCACTGGAATAAATTTTACATCATGTGACACGCATGGTTTGAGCAATTTAAAAAAATTGTATCAATAGATAATCTCATGTTATATTTTGTCTTCCACATAATTTCATCAAACCTACGTCAATAATACAGAAGCAATTAGCAATGTACCTTCAGTGTCAATAATCCAGACGTCAAAAATAAAGACAGTTGATAATTTGGATTCACATCCGGCAAAAAATAAGTTGAAGTGAATACAATGTACATATTTGTCAAAAGCGTTGATGCGAGACTCGGTGGGGTTGTCGACCGCTGAAATGTAATAATTCATTAAAATACTACGTAATAAATTTATATTAATTTGTGTTTTGTTTGTCTGCTCTAATTATTTAACTACAGTACTAAAGTGAAATACTGTTTTTACAGTTATTACCAGTTTCTTGATGTTTAAGGGGATTAAGGCATCAAACAACCTTTTTGCGTGTTCGAAAATCCAGACTTCTTGATTATCCAGACAGGGTCCGGTAACAATTGATCCGGATTATCGACACTATACTGTATATGATTTGCAGCCAAATAATTTATGAATTACACTAGCAAGTCCTTTCTTTCAAAGTTGAAACTCACATAATGGACAATAACCATAAACAATTGTGTGTCATTTACAAATGCTGACTTGTGAGCCTTTATGCTTTCAGTTAGAATAACTCAACCATCCAATTAACTCAGAAGGCTGTGTGGGGGTAGGGATCATCTTATTTAGTCTTATGCAGAGGGTCTGGAACCAATTTAAGATTTTTATGCTCAAGGAAATTTAGCAGTGACATGGAGCATTTGCTCGTTGATGGCATATTTTCTGTAATCTCACGTGCACACCAATGCTCCTATTCTGTCGCCTGACTGACTAGCTACATTATCTCCATGCACAACCAAAGCTGTCAGTAAGTAGGTGGCAATGGTTCCTGTTAGTGATCAATTTCATTACATTGGTATGAATGATGCTGCATTGTCGTAAGTCAAATTGTCGCTACAGTTTTAGTGGAAGTGGTGGCCACAGATTAGTTACACAGTGAATGTCTTAGGAAAAGGGTCCAAAATGAGTCCGTACGTATGCAGTGATGGTCAAAACCTTTCTCATGCCTATAACAAATTCTTTCCCCTGAAGTTGGTTCAATTGGTCCAGCAGAATGCAATTGAGTTCAGGAGGCAAGCAAAAGAGAAATTTGAAAACCAAAAGAAAATTTTAATACGAATATGTCTCAGCATCACTTCAGCAAAAGGCAATCTCCAATTATGTATGCACAAGGAGCATTGTGTGAGACTACCTGACCATGACTGGGTCATGGCTGAGAACCATTACCTCATCCCCTCGGTATGCACTGGAATCCAAATAGACTAGTGGTTTCGGCAGACCAGGAGGCAGTTTCGTTCGGAGGACCTACCTACATAGCAATACATAGAGGTGAATAACTTCTTCTACAGCAGAAACACATGGTATCAACCTTAAACTACTGTTAGTTCTAGGAAGTTTTTGAGGAGCTCTGAAAGACCTTGGAGGGAAGAGTCAAACCTGTCATAATAATAATGGTGGATGGAGGTCTGAATGATAATCCACACTACCCTAAACTTCAAACTTGATACACTGTTGCCACAAATACTCCAGGACGAAGCACTTTTAATAGAGTGGAACGGCATATGGCTCCTAAGAGCAGTCAATTTTCTGGTATAATAATACCATGACTCATTTGGAACCATCAGAAAAAGTGGGGCAAAACTATTGACACACACCTTGAATGCTGAACTTTATTGAGGCAGCCAAAATCTAAGGTGAGGTTTGGCAGGTTGCCTACCAACGGCAAGCCGGTCGTCACAGAATGTGTTCCTCCAACTTATGTATCACGCAATAATCCTGATATTAGCAGACTGGTATGCAAATTTCGATAGGGAATCTCGGACTGTTCTTACAACTTCCAAGAGCACAAATCACTAATGCTGTGAGGTTTTAAGGAGCAGTCTGCAAATGATTTAGTCAGATGGCTTCTTCCTTCCACGGTACCCATTGCCCTGCCTCCACTGTGCAGTCTACACTTCTGATGGCACCACCTCCCGCAGACATACAGAGATCAGTACCTGCCCCTTTTTTCTCATCTGGCACTGAGCATTCGTCACTACCAATGACTACATAAGAATGCCATGTGATTTATACAGCCAGCTGGTTCAGAGCAAATTTCATGTCCACACCTGTGCTGTGACAGTACTACGCCACTAGGAAAGCAGCTGATATACACCGAAGGACAATTCATCCTCGGAAGATACAGAAAACCACAAAACTGCATCCTAAAATGGTGGCCGCAAGCAAAGTTCTTTGCATGATTGAGGACCAGTCAGGGGAAGAGGTTGCAGAGTGGACTCAAATAGAGGATATTGATATATCTACAGACAAGGCTACCAAGGACCGCAATGACTCTCCAATGGAATGTCCCGTTGGTAGACTGCCCCTAAAACTGGCTTGTAAGTCCCGCGACTAGGGTGGATGCGCCATAGAACAAGATTGTGTTTAAATATTATCAAGACCATCATTGCATAGAAATCATAAATAAATTAAAGTGCGGTTTCGAATGAGAAGTTATTTCCAAATATTCTGTGATTGTTGACTACATCAGTTGTGGTACTATTTCTTTTTTTGTTAATGAATGTAGTACTCCCTTATGCAAGACAGAGGAGGTTGGGAAAATCTTACATTGGGTGAGGGTGGGGGGTGAAAATTGGAATAAACAATCTTACGTTATGCTTGAACGAACCCTAAACCTTTTCATTCTCAAACCAATAGTCAGAACATGGGAGTAATATAAGTGATGTAAAAATAATTTTTGGCAGCAAAAGAAATCCACGAGTATTATCACAAATGCTGGTCCCATGGAGCATTATAAGCCTCTCTCGACAAGTGTGTAAAAGGAATGTGTTCAATAACAGCAGGGGCTTCAACACCTTTATCAGTGAATGGGCAGATGAGCAAGAAAGAATAATTGGGAAGGAATGACTATTGGAAAAAGCTAGTCCTAAGGCAGGACATTGTTAACTGAAGCGTTTTCAATCTATCAGGGAATAACCACCATGCATAACATTTCAACAACTATTTTTAAGTGCTGAGGAGAACACTGCAAGAGCTCCAAACAGTGACCAAACATTTAGATTTTTGTGCACCCTGGGAGAGGCAATGAGGAATAATATGGAGATAACAGACAATGGAGATGACTGTATCAGCAAAATATTTCTTGGCAATAACCTGCATGTAGAAAAGTAACATGTCAATGTTGTACTGTATGTAATACAGAATTGGAACTAAAATCCACAAATGAAACAACTACATCTCATTAAAGAGCAGTGTCATATCCATAAGATTCTCTGTATTTTATACATTAAGCTCACTTCACACATTGCCGTCCTACCCTTGCATGCAGCAAGGCATTGTGGCTACATGGCATATCCTTGGGTTCAACTCAGGAGAATTCTGTCAGGCAATATCTTGCTTCTCCAGCTCAAAAGCAACTGTTCGAAGTTAAATCACTCACAGTCCTGGCATTTCAATCCAGTGACATCAAAACTCTAGTTCAGTCAATAACCATGCTTGGCTATAACATAATTCCTGGTAAAGCTACGCTAAATTTCTAAAAATAGCCTGGAATTCCTAAATCAAACAAGACTAAGCACTTTTGGTAGTAAGTAGCACCGCCTCCTGTGCACTTGATGCAGTCATGTAGAAATTCAGGGCATCCTTGAAAAGAAACTGACTAAGGCCACATTCTTATCATTAGGCTGGTATAACAATGGCCAAAATGGGTACTTAGCAGATAAAGTATGCTTTAGGAATGCGAAGGGCCATGATCAATTAATCTCTTTCCCAAAGAGAGCGGAAGCCCATTATGGGCTACAAGATGATTTTTATACAGCCCCCAGAACAATGCAGGAATGCACCACATCATTAAATCTCAGTTGCTACTGATTTTACACACTTTCACCTCAGATTAATGAAAATTTTTAAAGCTAAAACAGTTACACCATTCACATAAATGTTTAGTGATGAAAGTGCGAGAATATGCTTCCCATAATTTACAATGTTTCTCAAGACTGCTTTACATGGTACATTTTACCATACAAACAAATGTATGAATTCTTTCAGTAGGAAAACTGTACGCCATAGCGTTAATCATCAATATATATTAGCTTCTCTCCACATACTCAGAAATAAGTTAATAAAATTACCAGATTTCCATAAAACTCATAGCGAGTCAGATATGCATTTATCTTTTTTTAAATAGTCCACAAATAAGGTCCGAAGTAACCAATTTAGCCCTAATGGCATAATACTTAGATGAACATGGCGTAGGTGACCACATCATGCTCTTGCATGCTCACTCCAAACAGCTGATGAGATTCAACCACAGTATGATGCCAGAATCAGCCCTAGAACATCAAAAGAGCCAGGGGAAATCTAGCCAGCTTAGTCAATGGTTACACTTTGATACAGCACACTCCAGCTTCCCCTGCAGCAATAAGGTTTCCACGTAACCTCCATTTGCAAAAGGTAAACATGCTAATGCTGCTGCATGAAAGAAATATTATATTAATAACACCTGGATAGTACAAACCTAGTGTCGTTACTCAACCCTTAATGAGACCAAAAAAGAAGATATTAGTAATTAAAGAATATTTTTCTTCACCTCACTTTTCACAGCTAAAACTGCAAACTATTTTTAAATAGAATTAATCCCATTGAAGTGGTGGTGAAAGTGTATTCATGTTAGAAAATAAGCATGGAACACCATAACATATAGATCACACAATTAGTACACAACCATAAGGCTGTTCAAGTAAATGCCTTTCAGAAGATATTTAACAAGTTCCATGAATTCAAATGGCTCCAATGAAAACAGTGACTATCAATTGGATGATGAGGATAGTATCACTGAAATGATAGAAAAAAATCACAGTGGTTTTCATTTATTAACATCAAGAAGGACAAAAAGTACACAAGGAGGGTGGTTAGCCTGCTTTCTGGGCCAACTCCTTTGCCTTGGCCTTCTCCAACTTGCTGATTCTGGCGGCAGATTTTGAGCCAAGAAGACCACCTCCCCAGTGCCTCTTGATCTCTTCATAACGGTCATTATAGTTCGTCTTGATAGCCTCAACCGCCTTGGCAAGGGACGCTCTGTCACCTGCATCCACCTAGATTAGTGTGTATTTATGTTAATTAGTAAACAAATAAATTACCACACCTTAAAGAGTACATTAGAAATTAAATGCTCAGTTCTTTTGTTAAGTTATATCACAGCCTTCATTGGATTGGCTCTGTTTTTTACATCATAGCATAGAAAGATGAAATGTTCATATTTGTAGAGAATTTCAGGGTTAAGATAAACTTTTATCATTCCATAATGGCAAAAAGCAATCATATTTCATATTTTAAAGATCAAATTTCCAAATAAATTAATAGAAATCTTCAATATTAGTTTTCAGAGGGAAATAGCAACTTCATGCTAGTCTTGCTCACCTGGGTCAGTGCAACACATGTGCATGTCTTTCTCCTGACCAGTCGTCCAAGTCGGGCCTTTCCTTTCACAATACAGTAGGGCACACCCATCTTTCTGCACAATGCTGGGAGGAAAAGGACCAGCTGCAAGGTATTTACGAAGGGTATGTGTAATAACAACCAAGTAACAGGTTTTGATGAACATTTCAAATGGTCATACTCAGTCGTCACTTTCATCTTTTTATCACATTAGTGATATCAGGTGAAGAAATTCTAGCATCATGGTGAAGAGCATTTCATAGCCAAGCAAATCAAGAATTTAATAAGTGACCTCTTAAGACATTAGCTGATTGATTGATTCATTCTCTACGATAATGAAATCAATGGTAGTCAAATACCATGAGGTTGAACTATTCACAGAGACTTGGTGCATCACCCAAATTTTGGGACAAATATTACAGTAGATAATATTTAGTACATTGGGTCTAAGTCAGTATAAAGATGCATTACCTTAATCCACAAAGTGGATACCATCGAAGTTGAATAATTCAAATTTTATTTATTTTTTGAGAGAATTGGGAGGAGGATTGACAGTATAGTTTAAAAGATTTTGGAAAGAAAAATGCACACAGCTACAAAAAAAATCATAATGTTTATAATTAATAATATGAGATGAATAATCACACTTCAATATGAAATTTTATTTTCTCTACCACGCTGTTTACTATTTGGTTCTTTTGACAAACAAATGGTTTCTTTGACAGAACTAATTTATTTCCCTAAATTTGCACTTCCCATAATTTACAATGTTTCTCAAGGCCGCTTTACATGGCACATTTTACCATACAAACAAATGTATGAATTCTTTCAAGAGGAAAACTGAATGCCATAAAGCGGCAAATTGTATTATTGTCTGTCTGATTGAACAGGAAATAGAACCTGCTCCAATACCATTCATTTTATTGCACTACCTATGATACCTTCGCACATGCAAAAAAATGTACCATGTAAAGCAGCCTTCACAGTTCTCTTGACAAATGTAAAAAATGGGTTTTAACAATACACAAGGAAAAAAGAGTGAAATTTAATGAGTCAAGCAATGTCCACCACCACAAGCTCACACACAATTCAGAAGAGATTCATTGGCTATGACTGATATACAACATGTTTGCACTAGCAAGTTGACAAAACTTCCCATCCCACTAAGTATCCTCAAATAAGTGCCCCATGCTACTAGATATGATAAAAGGGAATGAAGCTATAGAGAAAAAGAGAAACTTGAACTACTCCAGTTTTCAAGTCAAAACATCATCACTTACATTCCAAATTCCATCCACACACTTTCCTCTAAGCAATCAATGATTCTTGTTCCGTTTTTTATACAAGATTGACATTAGTGAAGCTTGTATAAAATTCTAATTACTGTAACAATTAAGCAGAGAAAGCTACATTTGAGTTATTGGTAGACCAAGCAGCTGAGAGGTTAATGTTCAAAAAGACAATACTAGGGAAACTGATGCATTAGAGTCATAGCATTTTAAGTCAATGCTTGCAATACAATAATTAAAAATTATTCATTGCATAATTCAGATATCGTGTGAAAGAATGTAATACAGAGACAATGACTAATTAGTAAAGCTGCCCACAGTATACTTTGATAACAAGGGGTAAGATTCCTTGGGCTGAGAATTTAGGTGCATATCAAAGTTATTTTACAGGAAAAAATATTTCCCTACCATGCTCTCACTTACGACTAACATCACAAGAGTTTTAGACACTTGATTTTTCTTATTACACTGATTTTGTACTATTGGTCATTTAACTGAATCACCAAAAGGCAATTTTTGACAATAACCATTTGAGGCATATTTTGGCAGTATGAAGTTCCTCCTCTTAAAATGGAAGTAGAGGAAGCTAAATATATTTATATCTTGACAAATTCAAGGATTAGTATGAAGGTTTCCACGGCGTTTCAACGTTAGGAGATCAGCTGTTGGGTTTCCTGCCGCATGATGTCTTTCGGTGACAACAGTTTCTCCAGCCATCCTGCTGGCGTCTTCAGGTCAAAGTGAAGTTCGACCTGAAGATGCCAGCAGGATGGATGGAGAAACTGTTGTTACCAAAAGACATCATGTGGCAGGAAACCCGAAAGCTGATCTCCTAAATTCAAGGATTTCATGAAAAAGTCATACCATCACTGCAAAGAGGCCAGCTTCCTATACAGATCTAGTGCCTTCAATCAAGAAGGACAAATGTCTAACTTAAATACTTTTGGTTCAATAATATTAAACATATATAGCTAAGTTCTTCATTTTTAAATTTCAAATCCATCATGTTACAACACAAATGCATAAAGCCATGTTTACACTATGCATGTACCCACGTGGGTAGTTGCAAGAACACAATCGCCATTAAAACTGCACCATATAAACACCCAGTCGTGCGAATGCATGGCCATAAATAGCCCACTCTAATTTGGAGAACATGCACCTGCCCAGCGTTGTACTTGCGTGGCACATGCATCATGTAACAGACACCCTAACACACACCTGGCTAGAATAATAAGTGCTATTCTAAATCCAACGCTCACAAACTACTTGACTAATACTTCATAAATCACTGGGGAATGTTCCAAATCCAAATAATTACCACTGAATGTCCCTAAGCAACTAGCACAAGGCTAAAAAACCTCATATTCAAGACATAATTCGCAGATTCCTGAATGACTTTACTACTTCTGGTTTACCCAGCTTTTCAATGCAAAACCAGTACCTTAGATTATAACCACTTCCAATGCTATCAAATAAAATACTCAATGGATAATCAAAATTATTTTGATGTCACTATAAATATTCCTGACACTCTAGATGAAAAGTACTCAAGTACATGCATTGCAATAGAACCATGACTCAGCAATCACACCTCACATCACATAAGGCATGGTAAATTATTGAAGTTCAGAGACGTAAATAACTTGAACAAACATCTCTTGACACGAAATTTACAGGTTTTCAATCCCCGATTTATCATATAATCCAACAGAAACTTCTTCCTTCCGAATCGAAGTTTTCTCTAGTAACTTTTTCTCAATTTTGAATCAACAGAAGGGGTAAGAACTTGAGGAAAGCCTCACCTCAATGGGATCCACGTCATGTGCAATGACCACCACCTGAGCTTTCTTCTGTTCTACTAGCTTTACCACAGTGTTGGTTCCCATGCGAACAGTGTTTGGCCGTTTCGTAGGGGCAACAGGTGGGGCAGGACCCTTCTTCTTTTCTGCAGCTATCCTTTCCTCTGCCTTTGCCCTGAGGCGAGCCTTTTTCGCTATAGCCGTTTCTGGGCGATATTTCTCAAGGATACGGAAAAGCTGCTTGGCTGAAAAAAAGGACTCATTAACACACACAAGCAATCAATATTTCATCACGAAAAACTTAGCACACCATTCAGCTTCAATAAGGACACCAATATGATTTTAAGGTAAATTTTATGCTTCTGCAGTTTTAATTCCACAGTATATTTCTGTCACTATGCACTTGAGTCAGGGTGATTCCAAGTCAACTCCCCAATGATAGTATCATAATCTTCAACGAAAAAAACCATTTTTAACAAGCTGGTATCAACATTCACATGCATTCAATAAAATGCGAAGATGTTTATGGACGTTACCCCTCCTCATTACCTCATGATAGTCATTTGTCCAACATAGCACTTTCATGTTTTTGAGCATTGTTTACTATTACATCCTGAATAAGAATACATACCAACATCATACTAATTTACATAAAAAGATATTCCTTTAAATTTAACCATTTACCATTCTTCACGGCTGAAATTTGACTAGGAATGAACATCAGCTTCAAACCCTGGTTTCTGAAGAGAAAACTGTATGGAGAAGGGAAGTCACTAATTTGAAAGATTTCATATTTAAAAATACAGTGGCGAGTCAATCTCAAAAAGTAGGAACCTATTGCATTAACACTTTTTTCCTACAAAGGTAAGTGTTCTCAAAGCAAGGTCCACCGCATTTGATAAATTACCCTTATCAATGGTGCCACAGTCATCATTTATACACCTTATTTTCTATATTAACCGCATTGAATTATCAATATCATTTTTATTCTTTTAACTCCAAGATCTCTTTCCAATTTCTCCAAATCAAAAAGACCAATTTTTACACTTCTCCCCAGGATTTCCCCACCATAGAGACATGTTTCCCATCTCTCCACCAGAGGGATACAATAATTTCACTTCCCATTACTAAGGATGTTCATTTTTAAGTAAAACCATTTCCAAGTCATAACTGTAACCCTAGTAATAACATACTTCAAGAGATTGTTTACTCAAAAGACTATCATTACGACATAATATCCACAAGCCACATATATTATCAATATAATCAATTGTCTCACATGACTACTTCCTTTAAAATGTGGGACTACTAAAATGCCAATGCAACAAAATTTACCCAAAGGCCGCTTTGCACAGTACATTATATTATACGAAGGAATAGTTGAACATGTCCATGAGGAAAATTGCACCATGTGAAATGGCTAACTGTATGATTGAATGAAATAATGGGATATAAAACCTGCTCTATTTTCATTCATCTTCTTGTACAACCGATGATATGTTCATTCGCACGATAAAATGTACCATGTAAAACAGCCTTAACAATCAACAACTTTCACAAGGGATTTTATTCCTAAAAAAGAACCACACGTGTCTGGGCTACAGACTGGAGTACACCTGCTGCCAGTCATTGAATAATTTCCCTTTCCATTGCCATCTATTGCCATTTCACTTTAAATACCTCTGACATTAACATGACCACACCTATGCCTACAATATGACCACACCACACAATGTCTCCAGCAAATTACTTTTTCCTCCTGGTACTATCCCCGACAAAAGAAAATTTCTCACTAATTGACACTGCAAAATCCACAGACATCCTACTGCAAAATTTTATGGAAGAACAGAGACTTTAAATTGTCAAAAAAATTGATACCAGTGGACAGTTTCATGAACATCTATGGCAAACAAAACGCTTTGACCTTAAAACCAGCTATAGACTTCATTATCACTGTCCTTAGCCATTAAATGCATGGCTAACACAATATTAACGAATGCATAAGTGCTGAACTCTTTAAAAAGAACTTTCCCCAAGCTGATGAATTCATTTATAAAATAGAAAACCTGTGGCTCACAAATTCAGTGAGAAACTGAGAGGCAGCTTCTCCTTATGAACAGAATGCTAATTACTTGGGGCAAACATAAATATAAAAATAAGTACAAAATCATGTAACATATCTTTATTCAACATCTCAATAATTCAATATTTCACATTGGAAACCTTACCTAATCAGGCTCAACAAAAAATTAGCTTTAAAAAATAAAGAAAAGCACTTCAAACCTTAACCTTCTTCATTATGAGTACACTTAGAAATGCCTAAACCTATAAGGGACATATAAATACCACTTCAAACCCAGAAAATTCACTTAAGTTCAATGTCCAAGTAAGGAAGTCTGTTGAGCTACCTTAAGTTCTTAATATGTTCATAAGATAGATATGGGGTGAAAATTGGATAATTCCAAAAGCACACTGCATGTTACCACAGTAAGGTACTTCAGCTAATATGCAAGACTAGAGGGTGAAGAATTCACATTCAATGGCATAATAAAGATGAGCCATTGTAAAGAATAAAACAACCCTTGCTTATGTTGAAAAAGACTGGAGAAAACATCAGATGGATACAAGAAACTATAGACTTAGCAGTGAAGGTGAACAGTATATTATATGTATCGAATATTCTTCAAAATTTCATTCCTCAAAAACAAATAATGTACGATAGCATTATTAATTTCAGAGATATCGTAAAAATTTTTAAGGACTAAACTTTTAGTAAATTTATAAGCCATTCATTGCACAAAAAATCACATCTCTATCTTTTATAATAAGAAAGATATGGAACTTAATTGATGCCAGTACAACAATGCAGCAAATGTCCTTGATGGGATGAGCTTTAATTTGCCTTTACAACCTCTGCGATCAGTGACATTAATTAAAACTTGCATTTGAGAAAAAGACCCGAGAATATGCAAACAAGTTCATATACTAGTGGCAGAAAGAAACTAAGTTGAATAACAGCAACAACAAAGACTTAAAGAGGGTTGACTACTCCCTCCAGACTACTTACATAGGGCCACATGAAGGCTCTAGCGTACGCACATAAGGTCAATGCATATGAACTAATAAAAAGAATAAACACTGCCACAGGGTTATTAGTTAATTTCAAACAAATGTAGCTGCTTAACATCAAATTAATTCTCTGCCAAGACATACTCAAACATGAGTCATCATTAGTGGTGGACATTTTGAGCACTAAAATAATCGGAGCGGCAGTATTTCTTAAAATTTTGTAAATAAAGGTAATGTTTCCTCATTACAAAGTTCATAGAATTGAAGCATTACATCCAAATATTCCACATGTCAAACAATGATTCTGGAATTGAGAGAAACTATTAGTTCTTATACTTAACCCCACCTAAAAGTCTGTTGTTGTTAAGACAGCTTTGTTACTTTCAGCAACCAAACCATGACCTTGGTTGCAAATCTCCTCCAGTCTTTTTCTCAAAGGCAAGTTTTAACTAGTATCACTAATCGCAGAGGCTTTAAAAGCAAATTAAAGCTCCTACCCACAAGGAGATTCGTTGCGTCATTGTCATAACATCAATCTTTCCTATCATAAATTAGATTTTTTCTGCAGTGAATTGGGTAGTCAATTTACTAATTGTTTAGTCCCTAAAAATTTTATATCATCTCAGAAATTAATAATGCTATCGTACGTTGTTTGAGGAGGAATGAAATTTCGAAGGATATTCGAGAGCCACCTTGTAAACAGGATACACTTAGCATTGATGATAGCAGAACAAGAACATTTCGTATCTTATGCACAATGATGAGCTGTTTCAAATTTCCTCAATCGATACCATTATATGAAATTTTGCGTGTTCATTGTTAACGCAGAATACTTCTGAAAAATGTTTGCGTTGCCATAGCGCGGTAACCAAGGAGTTGCGACCCAATGTTGATAGGGCACAAAATGCTTTATATCACCTTCCCTCCTCCAGAAGTGTCGAACTTTTTCCCCGAAATAGATGTACCACCTGAGGGCGCAGTAATTAAACCAGAGGGAAATGATAGCGTAATAGAAGACATTAGTTAGTCAAGGGAAACCCAATTTACCACGGGTTCGAAAGATACCAAAAAAGCAAACCCTAATATGCTACGTATCAGTTTATTAGTTATGGTGGTAGAAGAGAATTCGACATGCTTCATTAAGATAGCAAATACAGCATCATTTACGTAGCATTCGCAGTTTACGTCACAACAATGTTGGTGATATTATCCTTACCAGTCTGCTTGTCTAATGTCTGGCTGAACTGGTTGATTGAAGGGGGAACTTTCAGCCTTTTCTGTAGCACAGCCTTCTGCCTCTGAATACGAATATACTTCGGCCATCGCACAAAACGACTAAGATCTCGCTTTGGCTGAATATCCTGACCTGAAATAGTATTTGTGTCATTAATTACTAATCCCTATAGGAATCCATCACAAATGTTTCCGTAACATCCGTCAGATAATAATAAGGTGGTAGAATGTTTTTCTTCAAATATTTTAAGATAGCAAATACGGTCATCACGCCATATTCCCCAAGTGAACCACACAGGCGTGGAAGAACACTTACCGATAGCATAATTACGAGGTCTCTTCTCAAAGAGAGGATTAACAATTTTCTTATGTTCTGTTTTCTTGACGGCCAGTGGTGCTGCTGCTACCTTCTTCCCCTTCTTCTTGGGCTAAAACATAAAAGCGATTACCAACAACCGTTACCATCACACGCATGTCGCATGACATATATTCACCTAAACATATCTCGTTATATAACGACCAGACACAACAATTAATTAAAAAATAAATAAACTCGTCTTCATACCTTTTTCTGGACCATTTTTCTATACGAATAACCAAACGATGCCTATAAAAAAGAACGGATTAATGACACCGTTCCACTACTTTCTCCACCACTCAAAACGTGGCCGCCGGAAGAACAAACTTTGGTCGAAATGGCATGCCGTATGGGATATCGATTTGGTCAGCAAGAACGATATATCGCAAATCTCGAACGTCGCGAATTAAAAAAACAGAGCATCGCTATCCGTTGCGAGACGTCGGAGTGGGGGAATCATCGGTTGTGTGTTGTATTATTTAACATAATTGACAGTTTCATTCCTCCCTTAGCTCTCTTTTCCTGCCTTTAGTCTCTTCAAGAAATTTCGAGATGACACATCAACGATCTCTCCCCCAAAGTAAGGAGGCCCTCCTGAAGTCATACACTACAAGACTGAAAGATGACGTTAAATCAATGTTAGAAAACTTCGAAGGTAATGATACTATTTTCTGTGAATGCATTTTCATATTATTTAACCCCTTCAGATATCTTCTGTCTCTATGTAACCTTCAGAAAAAAGTTCTCCCACCTGATGAAATAAATGCCTGTAGAAGGTATTTATATTTTACCAAAATTTCATGAAGATGAACAGTGAATTTTAATTGCTGCTCAGTTGAATACTGAAGATAGTGTATCCGCCAGTTTCTTTAGGCCTTCAAGGCACCAGTATATTGTTCCCCAGTGGGTGATTTAGTGGGTAGATGTCTGAGGGTACCTCTTTTTAACTGCTCATCACCGCAGATTCAGACAGCGAACACGGCTACTTTATACCTCATTTTAAAGATGAAGAATCCGGATTTATTAATGTACCACGTTTTTTACCTTATCTTACGTACTTTCTGCGAAATTTATGCTCAAATAGTCACCAACTCTCAGCTTCTGACCCTTGCCTTAACTTAAATGGTCTTAACTATTTAGATTTGAATGATGCCAACCACCTGTAATGTAACATTTTCCATATAAATCATTGTATCAATTTGACCCTCAGACCACTTTAACCTGGTAAGAGACTAAACTAAAGGCCTGGCTACACGGTACATTAGCCCGTACATTTTTCTGTTAATGTATTCATGCATTCGTACAAGTTTGTGGTGTTACACCGTGAATTTTCATGTTCATGCATTCACACAACTCGTACGGGTTCATGTATTGTGTAACCTGGCCTTAAATTTGGTTAACTGGATGTAACTTTTCTATACATCCTAAGATTTTGATTTATAGGCTACATGTATTTTGATAAATAACTGTTATTGGGTGATAACTGGTAAATGAAATTACCCCACCACATTGATAAACCATTGCATCTACTCCTCAGATGGAAGATCTGAGGCTTTCCTGGCGTGAGATGTTAAGTAGCTCTATTCGGGAAGTCCACTGGCTGAGAGATACCATATATGCGGACGTTTCGATGGTCTAGTCATCTGGGCAGAATGTCGTGAACCAAGGAAGTCATGACATTCTGCCCTGACGACGACAGACGACTCGGCCATTTGAGCATCGGCACTCATGGGGTGGACTTACAGAATAGAACTATACACTCACTCCTCAGATCTTAGCATTACCTATGTAGTTAATCAACTAATAATATTACCATGGTATAGTTATGTGCCATAACCCATGTAATCCACATTTGAGTGTACATCATTTAAGCTGAAAGATTGTTTTCAGAAACTTAGTGCCATGATGTGCATAGCACTAATGCCAATGTCATGGAAGAAGAGACAGACTTGGTTTTCTCACTAATGTGATGATAAGAATTATTCACATAACTTATTCGTGGATTATTATCATTGATGTCAATGTTCTTCTTCATTGTTCTTCAATTGAAACTTTATAAACTTAATGCTGTGATTGTAAATTGCATTTCCTTTAAGGATGGAATTGTTCTTCATTAATTATGCCCGTGTTCTTCTTTTATTCTCAGAAATAGTGAAATTGGCTAAAGGGGACACAGACACGCAACTAACTCGGGTAACTCAGTGTGAAAAGGACCATTTTGAGATGCACGTGAGAGCAGCAAATATAGTAAGCAATTAAATTTTCAAAATAGTTACCCCTCTAATTTTTCCTCTCCAAATATTGATGCTGGTATGAAAATTTTCAGGTTAGAGCTGGTGAATCCCTCATGAAACTTGTCTCTGACATCAAGCAGTATTTAATATTGAATGATTTTCCTTCAGTAAACGAGGCCATTGCTCAAAACTCAAAGTTGTTTAGAACAAAGCAGCAGGAGTGTGACCAAAAGTTGATGAGTTTGAGAGATGACATGGCGGCAGATCTTTATGACCTGGAAGAAGAGTACTACACGTCAATTTATAAATAAGTTCATGATGCCCTGAACAATTTGTGACCACTCAATGTTGTCATGTTTATAGGTAACTGTCTTCTGTGAAGATGCATTTGTGAAATAATTGTGGTAACTATGAATTGTTTGTACTTTAAAAATAATTACTTTTAGCCCAAATCTATTAAATGTTAAAACTTGTCACCTTGGCTTTAATTTAGTTTGTTCTGAACAATGAAAGTTAATTCAGGGTTGGTCTAAAGCTGAAAATAATCATAGAATTAGGAAAATGCGGGGAATAGCAACTCGTACACTAAGATTTGGAAAGTCTATCCTCAGTGGCAGAAGTGTATTGGAGCTATACCAACAGCTTATTGATCTGCCTTGAACAACCCTTAAGTAAGTTTTCATTGCAGCAACTAATGGACCCAGTTTAAATTGGTCACGTTTTAAGGTTAAATTTTGTACTTGTTATCCTGCAAACCTCTGATATCCAAACTCGTCGAATAGATGTCAAAGTTGACCTGCTTGTTGCCTATAAAGAGTATTTGCCATCTCCGACCATTAACCAGTCTCCATGGATGACTTGAATGTAAATTCAAAAATTGATGAAAGGATGTGCTGGTTGGCTTTATCTAGCAGAAGAAAATATTTGCAACATCCATCTCCCACACACTTAAGGACTTTTTGGCTTCAAAATGCTTTTAAATAGGTGTTAAAGTCAGCCCTGAGTACAGCCGTATTTTCCAGGTACTCAATGCTATTACCAGAAACTGTTAACTTTTAGATAAGACATAAACTGATGCCACAGAAACTCTTCGTGGACCCAGTGGCAACACCAGGATTTAGCTTTGTTGGAAAGTGAATTTTTTTATAGGATCAAATTTGTTTTAAGCATTGAAGATTGCAATTGTGCCCGAGATGTAACAAATGATACTGAAAGATTCTGAACTGTATAATCCTCTGAAATAATGCTTACTGCTTATCCCTTGGTTTTTTGTTTTTACATATGAGAAATGTATTTGAAAAGTCCATAGTGAAGGAAAAAGGAACTCATTCTTAGTTTTAAAAAAATTTCTCTTCAAGTGTCTTCCTCTAAATTAAGTCCAAATTTCAAGGTGGGAGGGGTACAGACCCTATCCCAGCTATGGCACTGAGTGGACCTCATTAACCCTTTCATTCCAGGTTATAAAATAAGTTTAGTAAATCTGTATGAAAATTCTGATTGGTATGAGCCATTAGTAGTTTCATACAGGCACCATAGGCCAATAGATCATTTCAATAGTGGTGAAAGAATTGATAAATTGCCTCTAATATCAAGAATGCATTTTACTTCTGCCACCTTGTTTTGTCATTTGTTTATGTTGAACATATCGGTGCCAATAACAACGAAGCCTATAGCTTTGGTGTCGCAAGCAAACAGCTGTATACAAGTAAGGTTCTCACTACTCACACTGGCCATGACCAGGAGCTGCCAAAACATCATCTTTCCTCACTTCTTGGCTCAGCATAACAAGGCATTACATACTAATCTCCAGGGGTGCCGTTCCCCCTCAAAAGCTTTAGCGTATCCCCACACAATTCCTATTTTCCCCCCTAAATTTTTTTAGTTTAAAATCTTACTTACCCCCCTTCCCCAAAAAAAATTTTGAATGTTACAGATAAACTTTTTTTCTCACTTGTCAAGATGACATATCTTTTAATATACCATATTTTATTTCCTTCTTTCATAAAAAAATCTTACCCTAAAAATAATATTTAGAATGCCTCGGGCTACATTTGTCAATCTTGCTGTCCAGGTTTTGGAATTTTATTTGCTTATCCCCCTTTGTTATTAAAATATGCTTTTCACAATTTCCCCACCCCCAAAATTTCGATGGTGCAACTTGTACCATGTAACCTCTGCATAAGCATCCCCTTTGTCTTAGCATGACGAGGAAAACATCTTTGGCACAATGAAATCATAATGGTGTTAGGGGTAGTATCACATTCTGATACCAATTTCAGAAAGGTTCAAAAATGCTGAGCCCCATCTGTTTTATGGTTTCGACTTCATTACCTCAAATGTTGAAATTTTTTCATGCCCTATCCACTCAGCTAGTAGAAAACACAATGATTGAAATAAATTTTGCTGAGGCAATGGCAGAAAAATTTCATCTGAGTGGAGGCCAAGAGGCATGGGATCCATGCATAAAAATCCACCTGGACAATGCTGTTTCTCTAAATCAATCTATTATCCTCATCAGAGCATGTATTAGAAGCATTCTATCATGTAAAAGAATTGGTTGATTGACATATCCTGGAACTTCTCAGCATGTACCGCATTTTACCAGAAACCACAAAACATTCAAGCTGAAAACAAATATATTCCACTGGAATTTATAAACTAATTCTTTCTGGAGTAAATATTCAGAGCACAATTTTCAAAGCATGATAATTGACCAACTCTGAGGGGCTTCCAGTGTAAACTAAGCATGCCTGCAACTCATGGGAACAAAATTTTTCATAAATTATTTATCTTAAGCCCTGGTTAGATGATACATTATCCCGTACGAGTGAATATAGGAAAGCATGAATGCGAAAATTCATCGTGTAACCGCACCAACTTGTACAAATGTGTGAACAGGGAAACAGAATCTGTTCTATTTGGTTTATGCATTCGTTCATGAACACGTACAGGTTAATGCATCGTGTAACTAGGCCTTTCCTCGTAGCCTTTTGCACCTCTTAAAGGAATCGCCTAGAAACGAAAAATCAACTCAACAAATTCATGTGAGATAGAAAGGATTTTAAAGACAACATATCAAAAGATGAGTAACAGTGCAGAATAACTCAGTAGCTGGGTAATTTACCTCTCAGCTGCAATAAATCATCACCTACACAGGCACTTAATTCACAAGCCATTATAGGCAAAGTATCCTTGATTTTATCCATTAGGGGCATGGTACCCTAGTATTTATCCATGCGATTAAATTTAAAATTTGTTCCCGGGTCAATTCATGAGTGACACGTCTTGCAACGGCCATGGTCCCATCAATTCCAAAACTCTGCAAACGTTTTAAGGTCTCAGTTCCCCATTCCAGGGGCACTAGCTCATCACTGTCTCCATGCATCATGCACAATGGCGGCAATGGTTTCTGTGAGTTGGTCTCCATAGACTGTAAAACAAGAAAGAACAAGGTTGGAACACTCACCACAAAACACACTCAGGAGAAACTTTCAAACAATCAAATCCAACTCATGGGCAACAAGAACCACCTCATATACCACCGAAGAATCGTTCAGAAATGATGAAATAGCAAAACATCCACCAGTACCACGAAGCATCCGGTACGTTAAATGCAAAGCCATTGCTCCACCCATTGAGAATCCACCTGCAAAAATTGCGTCCGTATTTAATGGCAAGCATATACTCCCTATCATAAGTATTACAATTGATATTACCAATGAGGATGCGCTCTAGTGGTATTCCCAACTCAATTTCCTGGTCCACTAATCGTTTCAACAAGCTCATGGATGAATCGACGCTTTCCAAACATTCAGGTACGTCAGGAGATATACTGTGGCGGTCAAACCAAACGTTTGAGGGCTGTAAAAAAAAAGACTCTTAAGACACGATGCCTACTTAAATCGAGCGGGCCCAACGGTCCGACACACTCTTATCTAAACCCCATAAGTTTTAGCACAAAAATGGCATTGCTTAATTCTGTGTATACCCTGGGTAGATTTGGAACCGGCGGGCCAAAACCTAAACTGCTATTACCGCCGTTCCTGACCACATACTGCGCTACTTTAAACTTCATCTTGAAGCTTAAGAATCTGGCTTTATTTTTATGACTTAAAAGACCGTAGGTAAATAAATACTTACAACCCCTCCCATGGGCTTGTAGTTTAATATTGGCGCCGTAGGGAAAAGAATACGTAAATGCGGAAACTGCCATTCCTTAGCTAGCAGCTCTTTAATCCACAGCCTGACTCCATTTCCAGTGTCTCCTATACTTTAGGAAATCAAAGTTGTCCTTTGTTATTCTTTACCTTTTGATTCAGTCATCGGTCACGGTCAAGGAAACCTAGACATGTTTAACACTACTATCTCTATATTCATGAACACTACGTAAGCTTAAGTACGAACCTGAACCATGAAGAAAAATTACGGAACCCGTAGGTTGTTGATTTAGTTGAAGAGTAGTAATAAGACGAGGGATACTCATTTTTCGTACACAAATAATTCAATGAATAGCATAAAAATGAATGACCATAATCCGCGGGGAAAGGATATGGGGAGACTTGCGTAATTCATTATTGCGATGTTTGCAGTGGCAGCCATTTTGCCGGTTTTGTGTGGCGCGCAGTACATATCCGCATTCTGTTAGGGATAAAACGAAATTTGGTGGAGGGAGTCAGGTCATCGTCAGAAATACCCAATTAATTGCTTCCAATCTAACGCCACTATGAAAAGCATCGCTTATTTTATGCCATATACCTGGCCCGTTCTCACTCGGTTGTTCTTTCATGAATTTTCTCTGGGGATGGCAAATAATTACAATTGTAATTACATCGATGAATCTGGAGGCTTGCGCATTAACATCATGGTTGAGGTTTTCTACAGCATGGGCGGTAGCTTTATTACTCGTCCCGATTTTATGTTACATTGAAGCCACATCCTGTCACCATTTGATACTCGAAAGACAAGCTTCTACATTCAGATCTATATGCAAGCCTATGATATGTCTGCCAAATATTTTGTGAGGGAACAGGTTCACCGTGTCTCACCGCAAGACATGTCTCATAGTTGTTTTCATCTTTCCACATTTATGTGTAGAGTTGCAACGCTTTCACCCTCCCAATCATTTTAACTGGTCCATCACTCCGCTGCAACATTCAGGGATACAGGTTGAGTTGCAGAAACATGATATTGGCTGCATCAGACAGCACATGACAATTATATACTTTGCTCTGTATTTTCCTTTGCACCACATGGAGGACCAACTTTTCCCTTACCAATGTACCAATCGTGGATCCCTGCAGTGTGAGGGGTGGCACATTTCTGCAAGCATGGGCTGATAACAAACAAAAATTAGTCTTGACGCCGGTGAAATTAAGGTGAGTTTTAACACAAGGAGATACAATGGAGATGGATGCACTTTTTCTAGATTTTCATTGGCTCTCTTTCATGGGAATGTGCTCATGCATTTAATTTATATTCCGTATATTCATCTGCAATGTGAGTGCAAATAGGCAACTGATCTTGGGAAAAATTGAAATAACTCAAGGAGTTGGTCCAGTTTCCTCAAAACAGAGTATATCACTTTGAATGCCAGGATATCGCTGCAAGGTGCCAAATTAGAGGAATTATAACATATTGAAAAAAATTATGTCTCACATCCAATGTTTCAAGAAAATCCTAACCTATTTATGATGGCAGCAGGGCAAAACACTTTCACTGAACACTTCATTCAGGAGGAGCTGTTGTTGTGATATCGTAATTAAAATGACTATTCATAACTACTCATTATTTCTCTTAATGTTCTGTCGATTTTAGTCTAATCATCAGTGTCTGCTGAATGCAAATATAGCAACAGAAATATATTCCATTATTGTGAATAATGCCCTCATCCGTGGCTTCATTGCCTCTGTTGGCCTATATATTTAGCCCTATAGATCAGCCATGAATACAATGGCCGAGAGCCCCATAGAAATGTTGGTTGTAACAGCCTTCCTGATGCAGAGGGAAACCTGAGAGAACTTCATCAATACCTATACATCTAGTTCAAACAAAAAAGGCTACTTGAGTTAAAGAATGAGAATCAAAGAATAGATTGATTACTTTGTGCCAAAATTTCAGCAGATTTTTATCGACCCTGTTTCGCCTCCATCTATTCAGTTCAATTCAGTGACTACAAATCCAGTTTCATGCATCGCAAAATGGTGTCATGACCAGGATGATTAGTTAATAAAGCCAAAAACAGGCTTTGAAGTGAACAACTTCTCCAATAATGGAGCATATATTGCATTAAATGAGAGATTACAACATGCCTTTAGGCAAAATACAGTGATATAAGTATGGAGCGTTCTTGAACAAAGTCCATTTGATCAGAGCAGCAGGAGCAGCGTTTTGGTGGCCAGGGAAATGTAGGGAGCCTTGAGGTGAAATTGCTGCTGGTCACAAAGCGAGAGGCCCTTTCCTTGCCAAGCAGGTCTGAACACGAAAACAGGGGAAGTCTCCGAGAGAGAGGAGGATGGGAAGAGATGGGAAATACTGCTGCCCGTGGAAATTGGCTAAGATATCTGAGTATTGCTAGATCGCGATGCACACCAAAGTTAGTTGGGGCCTTACTAACATTCAGAGTATAAAAATGATCCACTGAATAAACCACAGCCAAGCTTTTCAATAGCCGAGCAATGAGGGAATCAGACCCTGGCAGTTCTTGACCTATGGCAGTTAATGACTTAAAGACTATGAGTTACTTCGAAGGCTAAGAATCAAGAGAAGATTGTGCTGAAATTTTGGCACAACTTAATCTTTCAACACACTACCATTGTAGAATGAAGGAGGATTGAATTCATGCATAGACCTTAGTTGATTTGAGCCAACACATATCTGACCTCAATAGCTGTCTTAAAGGTCATTCATTACATGAGGCACTTAATTCCATAGTTTTATGCACAGAATGAGTGAAAATTTGGGCAAGGAAAGAGCAGGAGCTTTTTTTCATGTCTTCAGTTCATTCGTAGGAATGTGCATAAATGATTTGCTGGAGTGAGCTAATGATAAAGCACATAATCTTGGAAACAGGCAGAAATACACATTAAGGGGTACAGGGAGGGAAGAGGTAGAATGATTATTTACCAATACAGCTATGTGACACTTCTCTTTAAATCTCTGGAAGTAGAACCTGTCATCAAAATTTCAAAGTCATTGGTTGATTTCAGAGTGCTCTTGAATGATATTTACTTCTGTTTGTGGTGGTTTTTGTTGGAGAGGCTAGCAAATCATTGAAAGCAAAGAGGTGAAGTAGACCTTAAATAACTTACAGTTATTCTTAGTGGTCACAGGGTTTACAGTTTAGCAGCAAAATAAGCCAAGTTCAAAACTGAGAGGGAGTCTTTTATACTAGGCACCTTTTGTATGTACCGTCAGCTGAGATGTTTGGACTATCCCTTAAGCTGAACTGAAGATCCCTTACCCTAATAGCGGAAGACATTATCACAACGTTGCATCAACGAGCACAATATTATATGGCAACGTGAACGTTGCCAGAATGTTACATCAATGTCCATGCACAATGTTATCATTTCGCATTGAGGCAACGTGCTCGCAACATTTACATTAGCTGCTTTAAATGCTTTATCTAGCAACAACAAGGGATGGCAAACTGCAGCTCTTTTGATACATTTTAAAAAATAAAAAAATATTCTGAAATATATTCTGTTTTTGGGTAGTATGCCATGTAAAAATCTGTAGTCATCGAGTTCAGATGGATGGTAATATATTAATACGTAATTATGAAAATTTCTTCAATTGCCAAAGCCTGCTACACCAATTTTTTTTAAATGTTGCACTGACAACTTTGCTGCAACGTTTTTTTTTGGGAAATTCACATGTCGAGGTAATGTGCATGCAACGTTATCGCAACTAACTTAAATGTTGTGTGGACTTGTACTTTTTCCCATTGTAACATTGTCTAAACATTTCATCAATATCCTCTGCTACTAGGGAAGCTTGAAATGTTGTCCATTGATACAAATCTCAAGCATGGATCCATGTGAGGAATGCGTTATCAACTCAGGGTGCATGGGACTAACCAGGATTTATGTAAGGGAGTGGCAGGACACCCATCTGTAGCTTTAGATGTATGCCAGGGGGGCAGGACGTCAACCTGTCCAACTCCATATAGCAGATTTGCTATGAAATTTCTTGTCCAGGGAGGCCAGCTGCCCCCTCCCCTCTGAATCCCCTGGCTATGCCCATGTCAGGGTATATGAAGTTTCAACATTTAATATTCATTTAAAAGACTATAGGTATATGAATGGTTATTTTTTACAAGAATTGTTCAATTGAAAAACATATTTCTGCTATATTAAATATCCCAATACAATGTATTCATTGAAAGAGAATACCTACATATGTTTAAAAAATATAGTATTGCAAAATAATTAATCCAATACTAATTTGATGCCTACCAGTAATTGAGACAAATCACCGAAAATTTGACAAAAATGTTAGGAAAAAGCTCCTGCACAGGTAATTAATGTCTTCAAAGGTAACTGTCCCACCTCGCAATTCCTCATGGGAAAGGTACTCTCATATTAATCCATTGTGTTAAATTGACGAAAAAATCTTTACACAAATCATGAGGGACATTTTTTTCAATTGTCATCGTCCCATCAACTCCTAACTTTTGCAACCTTTTTAAGGTCTCAATACCCCATTCCATGGGCACTAATTCATCACTATCTCCATGCATCATGCTTAATGGTGGAAGTGGTTTCTCTGTATTGGTCTCCAAATACTGAAAAATGAGAAAGACCAAGGTTAGAGTGCTCGACAAAACATACTCTTTTTTTTTCTTGAGAATCTTGTAAGCAGTCACATGTTACATTTTCAAAGGAAAAAAATCACCTCATACACCACGGAAGAATCATTCAGAAATGATGAAATAGTAAAACATCCAACAGCACCATGAAACATACGGTACGTCAAATGCAATGCCATTGCTCCACCCATGGAGAATCCTCCTGCAAAAATAGCATTTGTATTTACTCAACAAGCTTTACTTCCATCAAGCTTCCATCTTTACTTAACAAGTTATCACTCAACAGCTGATATCACAATTGATATTACCAATGAGGATGCGCTCTAATGGTATTCCTGACTGAATTTCCTGGTCGATCACTTGTTTCAATATCCTCATGGATGCTTCGATGCTCTCCAAACATTCTGGCACTGCAGGAGATACTTTGAGACGGTCAAACCAAACATTTGCAGGCTGTAAAATAAGCGATAACCAATGGAAGACCACATTAGTTTACTCGGAACCAACTAATTACACTACAACTATGATTCCATATAGCCTACAGCACTGACAGGGGGCTACCACAAAGGGGCACTCCCAGAATATGCTCAGGTAGCGATCCAAATCATAAATGAATGGTCATAACCGAATCAGAAAAAATAAAACTTATGAATAAACTAACCTCAGCCTTGGTCTGAAGGGTTTGTCCCAGTGTCCCTCCCAGTTAGTTTGTCCCAGTTGACATTCAAGTGTTTGGGAATGTCTTCATTTATTTCTAATGTTAACTACACAGAGACAGAGCAGTGACAAATATATCATCATTGTAATCCACATGTCTTGCACATTTTGTGTATGTAATTGTTCAATATTTCAATTAATGTTTTTAATTTATATCGAGGGGTATGTATAATGATCAAAGTGAGTGGTCCAGTAAGGCGAACCGCCTTGGCAAAGCGATGCGGTGTTACCACGTACACCTGCTTGGTCCGCCAGCACTTGTCACCGTCTAAAGTCCTGTGTTTATATGCATAACTTCATCCTAATGCAGAACTTTATCACTGCCTGGTTACTGCTTCCTCAACATAAAGTTTGAACACATAATATTGCTATATTTTTCACATTTCCCACCAGTTTTCCTTACAGGGAATTGGATCTCCAAAGGCAGCTTAATATAGTGATTTTTTTGTAATTTTATTTTTATTTCTAAAATGTCAAATTGGTCAATAATTTTACATTTAGAATACTTCCGAAAGCAATTAATAAGTCTCAGCTTTTTTCAATTATTTTTCATCAAAATTTTTTGTTTTATCAATTTTTTATTTATTATGTAGGTATTAATGAAAATGTGGTGAAGAATAAATAAATCAATGAAATTAAAAATAAACTGATTAATTGTGGTTATCAAAGACTTATGCACCTCGATCTCTTCACTATTAGAGGAGATATTCAGACCAATGACGTGGGGCAGGACTTGAGGGATATGTTGGGGCAGTTGATCTTTTTCCGAGTAGTAGTCTTCAAATTGTTGTGCATGTCGAGTGCACTTTTTCATTAGTTATGTCACTGGCACTAAAGCTTTTTCGCAAAGCTCTAAAGCTTTGTCTCTCAGCACAGTTTTCTCGTTTCCCTTCTCGTCAGCATTTGCGCCGGTAGGTACCCTGAAGACACATCTCAACCAAAAATCTTCTGGAAGCTGCCCGTGGTGTTGGTCATGACTACAAAAGTCGATATTCTGTGCTTCAATTGCATTTTCTTACCATCCATACTTCATCGTGATGGTGCATATTTCGTCTGTGTAGAAGTCTTTGTAGCTGTCATCCCTCAGTCGCCATATTCTTTTGAGAAATGTGTGGAAAAATTCGGTGGATGTTGACTCCATTAAAACTTAACATTATTATATAGCTAACTATTTATTTCCGAAAGCGAAAGTCGATATTATTATGATATCTCGAATGTTGAAATTCGGCATTTTTGGAAAGTCCGGTAAATTTTCTTAAAATTTGGCTCGGAGTTTTTCAATCGGATTCAATCAATCGGATTGTTGGATATAATTTATATAATTTCCCTAGATAAAATTCATGAATTGATCTTCGAGTTACTCCTCCAGTAAATAGGTCAACGTAAATGGATGGGCTAATAGTCTTTTCTATGCTGTTCCTGTGTTAAACTCACGTTCTCACTGTTATCCAAGGGTCCTTCTTTTGTGAGTGAAGTGACATACCAAGGCAAATCGCTGGTTAACTGGATAGCGCTTATCACCAATTTTTCTTCCTTCTAACTTAAAAAACACAACAACTTACGCATAAAATCATTCCGATTTCGCACTCAGAAAACGGAGGTTTTGGAGATATCTTGAACAGGGGCGATCCCAGGAATTTTTTTCGGAGGAGGGGGGGGGGGAAGACTACCATTAAATTATGGCAATTTGCAGTCATCCTAAAAAAACTAAAATGTTACATCATTACATCTATATAATAATGAGCATGATAATAACTATTATACTTCTCAGATCAATGATCGGAGTGTTTAAACTTGTATTTGATAACTACGTGTAGTTGTTAAAATTGTTTTGTAAAACCCAACAATGTCGGGGGGATTGTTTCGGGGGGAGAGTTGTTAAAATTGTTTTGTAAAACCCAAAATTTTCAAAATTATCCCCTTATACCCCCCTCCCCCTGGGATCGCCCCTGATCTTGAGAGTAGTTCACTCAACAATATCGAGAGAGAAGCTGGGCAATATCGCCTACAGTAGGCTAATGACAGTGATAAACCAGTACTTTCATAAGTGATAAGTAACAGCCTCCTATGAATCGTCATAAAGGTAGTTAGCAAAAGTGAATGTGAAAAAGGGTAAGGGTTGCATTGTTATCAGGGACCGCCGTCCGTTGAGTCATTTCCCACGTTTACCAATCGAACTCAGAACCGATCGATTTGGCCGGTTCAGCTCGGTATGGTAAACGCAACGGGCTAGTGGGATCGATATGAGAAGCGTGCTAACTGGGCCCGCTTTCTCTGCCAGTCTGAGTTTTCAAATCGATATTTCAATCGATTTCGTATCGGTAAACCAGGCGATCCGAGTCGACTGGCTTACCTGGCTTAATGTTCAGATCGGTCCGAGTTAATATCGATCTGAGTTCGATTGGTAAACGAAGTGATTGTTATCCGTTGAGTCGGCCTCGAGCGGGTGTACGCGACAACACTGCACCACTTTGCCGGGGAGGTTCGCCGAACGGGACCGATCAATTCGATCAGTATAATTACCACTCGATATAAATTAATCACATTAATCGAAATATTGAACGATTACACTCTCGAAACTTTCAAAACATGCGGATTAAAACGCGGCCAAGGACGAAATTGTACGACGCCCCAGTTTAGAAATGCAAGCATTTTATAAAATTAAAAACATTTTTCCTGTCATAGATAAAAGGCTGAAACTTATTGCAGGAAAAGGAAACATGTCTATCTACCATTTACTAAAATGTGACTGAAATAGGAGACCTTGGGTATGAGTTACAAACTATCAAATTCAGAGCTTTGATCGCACACCATCAAAAACCGGCACTTTTTACGTTACATCTGTGGCAAAAATATTGAAATGCGTTAAAAAAATCAATTTTATCATTAAATAAGGTAGAATTTTGAGGGAAAATTACGGTGAGACTAGTTTTTCTGTGGGCCTTCTCGTTATTTTTTATTCATACCTAACCTCGAGTACATAATATGCACTTACGAAGAAATTATTTGATAATTTCTTCGCGGACAGTAGCTATGACCATGCCCGTGCAATAAAAATCTACCCTTGTCATTTTCCAATGTTCCCGTAGGGAGAAAACTCCTCAATAAGAGTTCAGCCACCCCACTATAGTAACGAAATTCGAATCTACATTCACGGAAATGAACTACTCAGCTTCGCACCAAAACAAGCCGTAGCTGCGAGTCCTTGATACATTTTACTATTACAATCAAGTAGTAATATAACTTTACAATATTAGCTAACTTTTATAAACAATGTATCTCTCATTTTTTCTCTTTCCATAAAACTAACGGTTTTAATCTCGTGATATCAAATATGGCTAACCTAAAACCAAAATGTACCCTTCATGAGAGTTATATGCTACGACGTTCTGAACGGAAATCGTCACAATCTGAGATAGTTACTTCACTACGTCAAAATGGGAAGGACGATCGTAAGTATACTCACATCCCCTCCCAATGGCGTGTAGTTTGATACTGGCGCAGTCGGGTAAAGTATTCTTAAATGGGGAAACTGCCACTCCTTGCCCAATTCTTTGTTGATCCGCACCCGTATTCCATCACCAGAGTCTTCTACTCTTCCGGTCGTCAATAGAAGACATGTCTTAGTGGCTTAAGAATATTCTTGCCCGGATGCTTTTCGTTACGAGACGACATATGGAGAAGGACGATCAAAGATACAAACCTGAGCCATGAAGAAAAATTACGGAACCAGTTGGTTCCTCATTTAACTGAGGAACTGTTATCAAGCCGTGTCCACTCATTTTCTTCGTTCTGCTGATATCATGGACGAATAATGTTCAATTTAATCCCTATATATTAACTCTGTCTGGAAGTAACAGTGGCGTGAATGGTAACAGCTGGGTCTCACTCGATCACCTGTTGATCGTCTATGGAGACGGAAAAACCTTATTCCTTTTCGTATGTAATGCTCGATTTATCTCTTTATCTGTGATTCCGATACCAACAACACACTCAGTATTTCTTCGTTTTTTCAGCTGGTCTATAGGTGTCCCACAAAACTTGCATTTGCCTTGGAATTTTGGAGATATCATTTTAAGCACGCCTTTTTTCGTTTGTTGAAGTTTTATCTCACAGTGGTGACACTCAATATTGGGAAGTGTAGACAGCCCAGCAGACAACGGTCAGAGACTACGTTTTGGGTGGCTGTGTGGATGGAAATCTCTCCATATAAAATCCGAAGATTCCTGAGATATTGAGCGGAATTTATGCGTGATACAGAAATAAAAAAGTTGCAATTATCCACAGAAATAAATTTTACTGCGACCTTCTTTTCCATGACTAGGTCCTTCTTCTCTTCTAAAGGTTGTCCTTGTTGCTGCAGCCACGACTTCCAACAATCACTTCTTTCAGTCTTCCTCTTCATTTCATTGTACGAGGTGCATCCCATTTCCATCGCCAATACTTTAGTACGAAGTTCTCGGTCGTCCTCTCTGTCTTTTGCCTAGAATTTTTCCTTCCATAATATTTTGTATGAAGTTGTCGTGCCTAAGTAAGGGTCCGATGAGCTTTGCTTTTCTTGTTTTCATTGTTTCCAATATTTCTTTTTCAGTATGGACTTCATTCAGTATTAGCTCATTAGTTTTTCTGTCGGTTCACTTAGTTCTTGTAACCCTCCTCCAAAACCACATTTCTGCAGCTTCAAGTTTGGTCATTTCACTCTTCCTTAGTGTCCATGTCTCGCATCCATATGTTAGCACACTCCGTACAAAGATTTTCAGGAATTTCTTCCTAGTCTCAATACTAATGCTGTTATTTACTAGGAGACTTTTCTTTAATTGAAAGGCTTTCTTGGCTAACGTTATTCTTCTTTTGACCTCAGAGGAGCAGTTGTTAAGATTCTCTAACATGCTACCCAAGTAGCAGAACTCTGTCACTTCCTCCAGTATCACTCCGTCTATACATATATTCGTTATCTTTTCTCTTCTCTTTCTTTCTACCACCATGAGTTTTGTTTTCTTGGTGTTTATTTTAAGTTTCAGTTTTAATAAAAAATTATGTAGAATCTTGAGCATTCGACTTAATTCCTCCTCTGAGTCAGCTACTAGAGCTACGTCGTCTGCAAATCGAATGCAATGAATTTGTTTGCCATTTATTTTAATTCCTCTTGTCTTTGTTTTCATTTCAGACATTGCTTATTCTATGTATAAGTTAAACAAGTAAGGCGATATGGGGCAACCTTGTCTAACACCTCTTCTTATGTTTGCTTCTTTCTTGGTGCCACTGACTTCTATTTCCGTACTTTGGTTTTTGTAGAGGTTTAAAATCAATCTTTTGTCTCCCCAATCCAATCCTATTTTGCACATTGCTTGGAACTGTAGTCTCCAGTCAACATGGTCAAAAGCCTTTTCCAAATCAACGAAAGCTATATAAGGTTTCCTGTTAATTTCTAGCCTCCTCTCCAGGATTTGTCTCAATGCTAAAATTGCCTCTCGAGTGCCTTTTCCTGGTCTGAAGCCGCACTGATCACTATCTGTTGTCGCATCAATTTTCTTTTTTATTCTCTCTTTTACTATAACCAATAAAATTTTTGAAGCATGGGACAGAAGCGTTATTGTTCGGTAATTCGTGCAATCCTTTGCATTGCCTTTCTTGGGAAGTGTAATGGTTGTGCTTTTTGTGAAATCATGTGGTACCTTTCCTTCCTCATAGCAATTGGATACAATCATGTAAAGTTTATTCTTAATTGTATCACCACTATTTTGCAGTAGTTCTGCTGCAATGTTATCCACACCGGTGGCTTTATTTTGCTTTAATTTATTCAGAGCATTGTTAAACTCCGCTCTTTTTATGACTAGGTATACCTGTATATTGTGTGCAATTACTTTCATTTGTCACCTGATGATGATGTAAAAACATCTAATCCTAGGTTGCATTAAAATTTATTTCTGTGGATAATTACAATTTTTCATTTCTGCATAACGAATCTCTCTCCCTACCCTACATCGTCCATCCCATTGCTTCCCCCTCCAGTCCCCATCTCCGTATCTTATATTGCTGGACATGTGGCTATCTGCTGGAGTACATGGGGTTTCATGGTAATAAAAGTCATAAATTCACAACAAAATTCAACATTTCAACACAAAGCCACGCTTACTGCAAACACATAATATACCACAGAGTCAAAAAATTGACTGAAGAAAAAATTATAAAAGAAGAACAGTGTGAAGTGAGAATTTAAAAATGCACACGATATGTAGAAATGTTTTTTTTAATGCTTGGCCTAGTTCAGTGACTTTTCTCCTTCATTGTATCCTCTCCGGAGATCTCGAGGAGGTTCCACGCTTGAGAGCTTATTGCGCGTCAGTGTTCGCCCACTCGACTTTGCGTAACGCGGATAGAATTTACCTTTTTTTGTTCTCAGACCTGTGGAGATACCTGCTAGGTATTGTTGAAAAACGATGCTGACCACTGCTCTAAACCTTCCAAAAATCACCGTAAAACTGCTTGTCTAATAACGCTGGTAAATGCATCTTTTGTCCTAGCTAAACATGTTTGAGATTCCCATGTTTTTCCATGTAGGGAACCCAAATTTGTAATGAGGTTTTCCTGTATCACGCAAGGGTTTTTTGGCTTGCATATATACAACTTGATTCTTGATTTCTTATTATATACTGATGTATTCAGATTTCAACTGTTCTCACAAGAACAACTTTTGGTGACACAGATCAATCAATTCATGGAAGACTTCTTTCCTGTTCACAGTGGTATTATTATTAATTTGCGTCTAATATTTGTTACTACAATGGTAAGGATACCGTACAAGTGCTTCAGCCATTAACATACCTTTTGCTGTATTTGTGGTGTATTTTCAAAGCAAAATATTAGACATTATAAAGGTCTCCACATACCTGAACGGCCGCCGCTGTGCACACACCCAAGCGGTCGGGCCGCGGAATTGCTGTATTTATTGTGACGTGAGCAACAATCCAACGAAAATTGACAATGTGTGAAAGTTATGCACCAACAATGCCATTTAATCACGGTCGTGTTTTCCATACTTTTTCGTCGTTGTTAACGTTATTAAATTAGACTGTATAATGTAAGTACAAATTCCACTTGATTTCTTAAGAATATTCGCATTTTTAATCTCATGGAAATCATACTAAAATTAGCTCTGTTGTATTGTCGCAAAGCTCAGCTTCGTGCATGCAACCCCTTGATGAAGTGGAAATTTGCTTGACTTAGGTCACCAAACGCTCCATTGTTGTTCGGCCGCGTATCGCGACCGCCACCGCGGCCGTTCAAGCGTGTTAGTGTTTTAGTGAGAAATGTCCGACGTTTGAAAAAATGTTTTCTGTGAGCCGATTAAAACATTTCTTTAGCCGAGATTGGATTGGATATTTGGGGAGGCGACCGACAGCTAAGGTCATTTGCGCCATAGGGGATAGGTAAGTGAGGAAGGGTGGAAGGAACCCCGGCGTCGGCATTAGCCTGCTCTTAACGAAAGGCGCCAAGGGGACCACGGTTTAACGTCTCATCCGACAGACGGAGTGCTGTACTTGTAGTGCCCTCCACAAGAAACTTAAGTAGGGATCGGGTTTCATCTGAAAAACATCCTCCTCTGCAGGGATTTGAACCCTGGCCGCCCGTGTGGTAGGCGACTTCAGCCGAGAGTTTGCACGCAGATCAATTCTTCATATTGGAGGGTTTTGGTTTCAGGAAACAAAATATTTCGGAAATTTAAAAATTATGCCGATGTTTGTTTAGAATGCGATGGAAATTCAATATTTTATGTTATTTCATTCTTAAGATTATCTCGGACACTTACCTCCATTAGTCTCCCGACATAGGTACCTGAATAGCCCCTCTGCTCTTTGAGGAGAGTGAAGTGAAGACGGATGGGAGACAGCAGATGCTCTGTACGAGTATCGAATACTCGTCTCATGGGTATTATGCTACATGGAAAAATACTGGAGCTCGAGAAAGATTCCCTGGCAGGTGATTCGAGTCTCCCCGCAAGGTCTAAAAACCCCCCACTTGGTCTGAAAGCCTTCGCTTATACCCTAGTGGGAAGTAGTGGGAAAAAGGATAATGGGAAGGGAAGGTTAGCGAACCACAACGCCTGCGAGGCCGACACCATGAGGCGGATTGACGTCAAAAGGACGACAATGGGCCTCCGCCTCCCCGCAGTCCTCTTATCTGTTGGGTTCCTCCAACAACGTCGGACGAGTACCCGTCAGTCTCGCTCTTGCGAAAACTTACCGCACATCTTATGAGAACCGGAGGAGCCCGTTGCCCAACAAAATGGGATTGAGTATCCCCCGACTTCCTTTAACGGTCGGCGTCGTGCGGTCTGCCGGAGTACTTCATCAGCTAGGGATCCTCCGGACCAATGGATGGTCAAAACGGACCAATTGTGGTCAAAAATTGGGTCCTTCGCCTCGGTACCCCCCGCCGACCGATTCCCTGGCAGTGCGACTCTGGCATAAGCATCAAACATCTCTAAAAATAACAACACTCGTTATCATCTATGATATTCAACTAATAATTCTGTCTGCCTGCGAGTGACTGTGCCATCGAGGATGATTTCCTTCCCAAGGTCGTATACAATTCCATCCGAGAGAACTTTGACTTTCGTCAAAGGGATTGATAAGGGAGAAATAATGGTCATTTTCTTCACAACTATTTCATAACTAATAACAAGGTGCTAATATGTAACAGATAAGTATTACCGATCACATCATTCCAAATATATCGTCAGGAATTTTTACCATGATTTTAATGCTAAAAACATCCAACTATTTTGAAGATATATCTTAATATCTAAAAATGGCGTAAATTTGTGTCATGAGGTTGGGATAGGTTAGGGACAGAAAAGGGAAAGGGCACATATCGTTAACTAACCCTTGTTTTCTTCCGTGGAACATAACGCTTTTGCCGGCTGGGTATCATTCTTCTCATTGTTCTTTGTTTACTGATCTTTGAGGCAAGTTTTGATCATTGCAGATTATTAGGTACATTAAATATTTGAAGTTATGAATTCACGTAGCTCGTTTAAATATATATCGTTTTAGCGAGTTTTGATTCCACAGTACATATAACGTTCCTGTAAAGTGCTTTATAATTAAGATCTCACAGTGTTCCTTATTTCACTTTTGCCCGTATGGCTATTTCTATATATTGTGTCAATTTTTAAGGTCTCACTTCACTTCATTCTTTTGTTAAATTATTTCTTTGGTAAAATATATTACTTTTCGGTCAATTATGTGTTTGCAGATGGCGTGTCTTTCTGTTGAAAGTGAAACAAATTAGCATTTTCATCTTCTGTTTTTGTGAATTTCATTTCCAAGATACCCCTTTGACCCCACCACAGTGTTACACGCACAGCATTATAAAGTAGGGGAATGGGGATTTTAGGGGAAATTAAGGGGTTGGGGGAGGTAGGGGAAGGGAGAGAGATATGGGTACACGGCCACCCGCAGCCCTGTTTCTGGCAGTTGTATGGTCGGCTGTCTACTATTTCCAACATTGAGTGTCGCCACTGTGAGATAAAACTTCGAAAAATGAAATAGGGATGGTCTTCAAATGATATCTCCAAAATTCTAAGGCAGATACAAGTTTTGTAAGACTCTTATGGACCAGCATAAACAACGGAGAAGTCTTGAGAGTTTTATTGGTCTCGATATCACAGATAATGAGATAAAGAGGGAAACATTACATTCGAAAAGGAATAATTTTTTTTCCATCTCCGTAGACGATCAACGGGTGATCGAGTGAGATTCAACTGTTACCATTCAATATACTGTGGTAGGGTTTAATTCATTCCGCTGTTACTTCCAGACAGAGTTAATATATAGGGATTAACGCGAACATTAGTCGTCAATGATATCAGCGGAACGAAGAATATGAGTGCAAACGGCGTGATAACAGTTCCTCAGTTAAATGAAGAGCCGACCGGCTCCGTAATTTTTCTCCATGGCTCAGGTTTGTATCGTTGATCGTTCTGCTCCGCATGTCGTCTCGTTACGAAAAGCATCCGAGCAAGAATATTCCTAAGTAACTAAGACATGTCTTCTATTGACAACCTGAAGAGTAGAAGACACTGGTGATGGAATGCGCGTGCTGATCAACAAAGGATTGGGAAAGGAATGGCAGTTTCCCCACTTAAGAATACTGTACCCGACTGCGCCAGTATTAAACTACACGCCTATAGGAGGGAATGTGAGTACACTTACGATCGTATTCCCTATTTAAACGTAGTGAAGTAACTATCTCAGACTGTGAGGATTTCCGTTCAGAACGTCGTAGCATATGACTTTAATAAAGAGTTCATTTAAGTTTTAGGTTTACCATATTTTTGATATACCGGGATTAAAAGCGAGAAATTTATGAAACGTCAAACAATGTGAGGGACGTTAACTTTAAATGTTAGTTAATAGTATTAAGTTATTTTACTATTTGATTGTGATGGCAAAATAAAATCAATACTTGCAGCCGCGGCTTCTTTTATTGCGAGGCTGTGTAGTTCAGTTCCGTGAATGTAAATTCGAATCTGTTTACAATAGTTGGGTGCCTGAATGGTTTTTGGGTGTTTTCTCCCTAGCGGAACATTGAAAAGTGAATTCGGTAAATTCTATTGCATGGGCATCCTCATAGCTAGTATAAATATTTATTTAGGGAGTCGCAGGACAGTAATCGGTTGATGTAAATTAATGCCGGGGAGCAGGGGAAGGACATCTTTTCTCGCTCCACATAGTAGTTCTGGAATAAAATATTTATTTTAAGTGCGGCAGCCTCATACCTCCAATGAATACGTCCATATATATGGGGCCTTCCCTTCAGCCAAGTGATAGTATCATTATAAACCAAAATACTTACAAGTTGGCTATTTGCCAGGTGGGAACAGTGAAATAATGTAAGGCAGACGTTTCACCAATCAAATGGACACTTAATGTTCCTCGTAAGCCTTCTAAGATGTGTGAAACAATGCTATCGATTCACTCACATATATTGCCATATATTTTCCACTGCAAATTTCTCAGCGTAGTTTACCCTGGTCTTAACGGAGACATCTCCGAACACTTTAATGTCAACTGGGGCAAATTAACTGGGCGGGACACTGGGATAGACCCTTTAAACCAGGCGCTTTAGTAACCCACAGTTTCTTCGTTAGGTTTATTTTTTGTATCAAGTAGTATACCATTTATTTATGATTTGGTTAGCTACCCGAGTGTTTTCCGAGAGTACCCTTTTATGTCAGTGAGGCAGGCTATTTGGAATCGTAGTTGTATGCTAATTAGTTGGTTCTGAGTAAACTAATGAGCTCTTCCACTTGATATCGTTTGGTTTACAGCCCGCAAATGCTTGGTTTGACCGTCTCAAAGTATCTCCTGCAGTGCCAGAATGTTTGGAGAGCATCGAAGCGTCCATGGGGATATTGAAACAAGTGGTCGACCAGGAAATTCAGTCGGGAATACCACTAGAGCGCATAATCATTGGTAATATCAGTTTTGATACCAACTGTTGAGTGATAAATGTTGGCCAAAAATACAAATACTATTTTTGCAGGAGGATACTCAATGGGTGGAGCAATGGCCTTGCATTTGACGTACCGGATGTTTCGTGGCACTAGTGGATGTTTTACTATTTCATCATTCCTGAATGATTCTTCCTTGGTGTATAAGGTGATTAATTTTTTAATTCAAAATGTATCATGTAACTACTTGGAAGCTTCTGTAGAATGAAAAAAAGAGAATTCTTTGCTGGGTGCTCCAACCTTGGTCCTTCTCACTTTCCAGTTTCTGGAGACTTATACGGAGAGACCACTTCCACCATTAAGCATGATGCATGGAGACAGTGATGACCTAGTGCCCATGGAATGGGGTATTGAGACCTTAAAAAAAATGCAAACGTTAGGAGTTGATGGGACTATGACAATTGAAAAAAATGTCTCTCATGATTGGTGTGAGAAATTTTTAATCGATTTAACACAATGGATTAATACAAGATTACCTTGCCCGTGAAGAAATGTATGGTAGGATAGTTATCTTTAAAGGCATTAATTACCTGTGAAGGACCTGTTTTCCGAACATTTAGTGATTTTTCTCAATTACTGGTGGTCACCAAATTAGTACCGGATTTAGGAATTTGTGATTCTATATTTTTTTAAAACAAAATGTAGGTATTCTTTTTCAATGAAAACATTGTATTAAGATGTTCATTATTGTAGGAGTTTGTTATTGAATTGAAGTACCTTTTCATATAAAAAAATCACCATTCATGTGTGCTCTTTTAAATGGACGGTTATGTTAAAATTTTATAAACAGTGAGGCGAGAATTTTTTCCTCCTATGGATCCATGCTTAAGAATTTTGTTAACACCAAGTAACATGCGTCTCAGTCCATTACACAGTAAAAGGCACACTTTTAAAATTATGGCAAGGAATGCGTGAAATCAAAGCACTAAATCAAACATATTTGAAGGCCATCTATGAAGCACTGAGAGTTTATCACTAGGTTGAAGGGTTGACCCCATGTACTACATGGGCGTAGCCATGAGGGGGCAGCTGCCCCACCTTAATGAGACATTTAAATTAAATGATTTAATTCCAAATCTTGTTTGTGGAGCGAGAAAGGATGATGGCCTCCTGCCCCCCATGGCATAAATCTACAGCTACAGATGGGTGTCCTCCCCCCCCTCACCCTTACATACATACATCTACATACTACCTTCTTCCATGATACTACCCTGTGGGCCGCCGCATGGACGCTTGGCAGGGGGGGGGGGACGCCAGCCGTGTAAAGATGTAAGGTTTTTGGAGGTGAAATGGTGACGTGTATTATGGAAGTTTATTCAGTGGAGCTCAGTTTTTATTGTGCTCACTTAATGTGAGCGGAAAGAACGAGTTTTTATACCTATCTGTTTGGAAATGTATCTCTATTATTTTATGGCTTCTGTAAGATCTAGAGATGTAGTGTGGCGTCATGATAACATTCGCTGTATCGCAATGAAACACACCAGTTCTGAATTTCTCAAGTTAGCTAAGCCTAGCGTGTAGCCTCCAACTAGCTCTGTCCATGCCTACGCAGTTGAATCTACCAACGTCGTTTATCAATGTTCTCCTTGGGAGAAAATACATCAAGAAGCGTTCAGACGCCTCACTATAGAAACGAAATTCGAATCTACATTCATGGAACTCGGTGAGCGATTCAAAGAGGCAGTGCTTGATTAGTGAGAGCCCAGAAGATCCACTGGAGATGGTGAACAGAAGAAGCCGAGTGAAATATGTGTTATCTTCAGCCATGCAGACGTGGAAGGCTACAGCGAGGACATCTGGCGCAAAGCTTGTCAGGCTCGTCTCTGACTGCATGGCTGAGTGATGGGGGGCGCTGACTTGTTGAAGAAGTGGGAGGGTATAACCAACAATATGTGACACAATCTTATCGCAGTTCAGAAGAGTTCACAAAACTCAGAAAAAAAACCCCGAGGCACCTTGTCGCATTGGCAAGCATCGCTGGCCAGGTGAGCGAGGAGCAGGACAACCGCTAAATTGTGCTAAATCTGCCCCTTTTCCGGCCGAAGAGGAGTCATCTCTGGCCCCTCGAGGGACATATAACTCCCCCCAGAGCCCCATAGAGACATATTAAGGCTTGAATGTCAGTTTTTGTCGCAAGTGACATCTTCTACCTGAAAAAATAGTCGCTATAACCGAACTTGAATTGATGACAATTTTGACGTTTTCACTCGAAATTTCGACTTTTTGAGGCAAATATTCTCACTTAAAATATTATCCGACTTGAAATAAACATTATATCTCTAATTTCCATGTGGGTGGACCACTTTTTTCGGGTATTAAATTTCGCTCCGAAAAAAAGTGAAAAAACGACCCCCCAAGGACCTATAGCTTAGCACTAAAACAAGCCGGAGCTGAAAGTACTGATTTTATTTTGCTATCACAATCAAATAGTAAAATAACTTAATACTATTAACTAACATTTAAAGTTAACGTCCCTCACATTGTTTGACGTTTCATAAATTTCTCGCTTTTAATCCCGGTATATCAAAAATATGGTAAACCTAAAACTTAAATGAACTCTTTATTAAAGTCATATGCTACGACGTTCTGAACGGAAATCCTCACAGTCTGAGATAGTTACTTCACTACGTTTAAATAGGGAATACGATCGTAAGTGTACTCACATTCCCTCCTATAGGCGTGTAGTTTAATACTGGCGCAGTCGGGTACAGTATTCTTAAGTGGGGAAACTGCCATTCCTTTCCCAATCCTTTGTTGATCAGCACGCGCATTCCATCACCAGTGTCTTCTACTCTTCAGGTTGTCAATAGAAGACATGTCTTAGTTACTTAGGAATACTCTTGCTCGGATGCTTTTCGTAACGAGACGACATGCGGAGCAGAACGATCAACGATACAAACCTGAGCCATGGAGAAAAATTACGGAGCCGGTCGGCTCTTCATTTAACTGAGGAACTGTTATCACGCCGTTTGCACTCATATTCTTCGTTCCGCTGATATCATTGACGACTAATGTTCGCGTTAATCCCTATAGGATATAATCCCTATATATATATATATATATATATTAACTCTGTCTGGAAGTAACAGCGGAATGAATCAAACCCTACCTCAGTATATTGAATGGTAACAGTTGAGTCTCACTCGATCACCCGTTGCTCGTCTACGGAGATGGAAAAAAAATTATTCCTTTTCGATTGTAATGCTTCCCTTTTTATCTCATTATCTGTGATATCGAGACCAATAAAACTCCCAAGACTTCTCCGTTGTTTATGCTGGTCCATAAGAGCCTTACAAAACTTGTATCTGCCTTAGAATTTTGGAGATATCATTTGAAGACCATTCCTATTTCATTTTTCGAAGTTTTATCTCACAGTGGCGACACTCAATGTTGGAAATAATAGACAGCCGACCATACAACTGCCAGAAACGGGGCTGCGGGTGGCCGTGTACCCATATCTCTCTCCCTTCCCCTACATCCCCCACACCTTTGGTTTCCCCTGCAGTCCCCATCCCTCTACCCCATATTTATTTATATATTTCAGAATACAGGCAGCTACTCAATAATAATAACTTTTAATTAACAACAACAATACATTAATATTATTCACACATAAAATATTAAATACAAATATAAAAAGTTAAAAAATTTCATTAATTATGAGTTTTTCATATATATCTCTTCAATATATTTTTAAAACCTTCCTGTGAGAAATGAAAAATATCTACAGATGTAGGAAGCATATATGCATCTCTGTTTATTCTAGCCAATTACCATTGCACATGTATGTAGTTTCTGTTATAAAAAACCCTGATGAATCTGGGTGTTACGAGTTCTAACAGCAGGTACTCGGAGAGGTATTAATTTGAAAAGGTCAGGACATAATAAATTATAAAATATTTTGTAAAATTTATATCGCTCTGCGTGTCGCGCTCTGGTGGGGTAAAAGGGGTATCATGGAAATGAAATTCACAAATACTTGCTTAAACGATAAATATAAAAACGAGCAATGTGAAGTCATAACTTCAAATTTAAATATAATACCCTCAATGATCAAACTTGCTGTAGTGGGGTGAAAGGGGTATCATGGAAATGAAATTCACAAATACTTGCTCAAACGATAAATATAAAAACGAGCAACGTGAAGTCATAACTTAAAATTTAAACATGATACCCTGCAATGATCAAACTTGCTGTAGTGGGGTGAAAGGGGTATCATGGAAATGAAATTCACAAATACAATGGAAAAGAATGCAAATTGATTGCTGCTCTTTCAATACCAGGAAATGGATGGAGTGTCGGTCATGGAAGGCACAAGTATTTCCTGCAGATATGCAAGCCTGGCTCGGATCACTCACACAGGCACAAGTCTTTAGGGAGCTAACAGCAAGCCAAGTCCCACCGAAGGCTATGGCTAGCCCAGCTGGACTTGTCCGTGCCCAGCTCAAGACACCCCATGCATGCATGAGCTCGGCCCCATGGGAGCAGAGCAGAGCCAGACTTGCAAGCAAGACTTGTACATGTTTTAGGCCCTTTATAGACTCATAATGTTGATGGTCTGAAATACTTCTCATATTCTCAAAGACTGCATTGCAATGAAAATGTTTGGATGGAATTAATAGCCAGAATTACACCATGGATATAAATTTTAAAGAGCAATTGTGTTATGGCATCATATTTTCAATTTCATAATCCATTTGTGTATAATCATTTCATTGAATCAAAGTAATCAACCTTAATGGAAATCATTATTTTTCTGTATCTTCAATCCAAATTGCAACAAGAGTCATGCCTCATTGATTGATATATGATGCCCTATTTCATATTTTAGCCATCTAAATATTTCAGTGAATTTACCCATCAAACTCTTTTTGGAAGCCACAGGAGCTCCATACTAGTGTATAGCACTCCCTTATGGTTAACGTACAATGTCATATATGAATCATTTATCGAGAAAGAGTAGCGCATAGTCATAAGGAAGAGATGCCGGAAGCTAGAGTACCATCTAGTGAAAAATAACACAACTTTCCAAGAGCCCGAAATACCAATAAATGTCGCGAGACATGAAAAAATTGTAAAATCGTGTCGTCCTTTTTGCTAACATACTGAATTAGATACCACTCATGAGGATTAGTAGAGAAAATATGATATTCATCAACTTTAAAGATAGCAGAGATACACTATCAAGAAGTATTTGAATCTTGAATAGCTGTATTCATATGTACTGACCGCTAAGAAAAGTACTTAATGGGCAGTTTATTTTTTTGGCATCAAGGGAAGCAGAAAGTGGAGAGAAACCATGCATCAGCAATAGCCTAGAGGCACCAAAGGATCCATTTTTAAGTCACATGCATTGAATGACCTACTACACTCAAATTCTCCTCAAAGACCCCTTGATTAGGAATTATAAATCTATTGAAAACGATCCATTGCTGTTGATTGACAATTTGAACTTGGGACATCAGAATAGTAAGCAATACTCGAGCCGCCATACTGACCTGATCTCAAACTTTATTTTTCCAAATGATTTTTCTGAATAACTGATTCAGAATACAAGCTATTCTTGATTAAATAAGCAAAAAATGAGGCCAAATTAAATGGGAGGCTTGATAAAGATTTCATTACCAAATAAGAAGAGATTTTTTTGTTTGAAATGTCATTTTATTTGATTAACAGTACAGTAGGCCACAATGGAAGTTAAGAACTGTTCTTATTCACCTTCTGTTTATTGGCTGATAATTTTGTTAACTCACATGAGTTAAACCTTTTTTGCACCATGACACATTTTTCAACTTAAAGCTATACTCACTGACATCACTGTAAGTCTATAAGTTATGTTCTTGACACTTCTCGCAATAATAAATGTCTACTGTACAATATTTAACACAATACGATTTCTGTACTCATGGGGATCACAGCAGAGCACACCAAAAATTCCATCAGATTAAAAATAGGAAAATCAATTGTGTGGTGTTTAGAATAATCAAGATAAATATGTACATGATTTACAAAATAATTGAAATTTACATTAAAATTAACCAACTCATTCAACACAATATTTTCCAAACAAAAAATGTCACAACACGCTCATAAATACCAATCAACACCCATCCAGAGGGAATGATCATAAAACTCATTGCAAACAACAACAATTTTAATTCCATTCAGTGATAATGATCATTTTCAAATCAAAGGGCCAATTAAAATAGTCAAGGGCATGTTGGTAATACATCACATTCCTCAACAAAAAAGCAAGTCTAACTTAAAATTCACAGTTGATTCCACTCATTACGAATGCATTAATGATAGAATAATATCACACAATTTGTTGACCAATCTGCCTGACAGGAATTTTCTTTAATATGGGAATATATTCACACATACATCAACTACTTTTATGGAATGAGGACTGCACCAAATGTGCCCATGAGATCCTCAGAATTACAAGTGCACAAACCTCGGCATGAGCACACATTTTCTTTATACTGATGCCTCACTGACCTGACCACTTCAACAATAACACACACTTTGGAAGAAACTAACATGTAAATGGTAAAAATCACACTTTAAAAAAGTGGTAAATAGCAATTTAGTATTAATAATATATATTGGTCACTGTAATAACAATTATACATGTATAGCATTGGTATGTCTATTGCATAAATGCCATTATTACAAAAATGTAATAAAAATGCAGAATGACCCCCAACATGTGGGTTACACTTGCTTCCATGCTTCACTTAATAGCTATTTTCATATTAAGATATGACTATTTTTAAGTTTCATTGGGCAATTTCCTTATCACAATGTTCTTGGTAAAACATTCAAGACATTCACCTGACTGTTCCCACAAATGGAATGGTTTGATATGAACACAATGCAAAAGTATAAGTGTACTGACAGTAATTCTGTACACCTTTTTTTTCAATTACATTATATCTCTTTGTAATCAAGGGACCATCACATAAGTGTTAAGCTCACCCTCTCTCTGCCTTCGTGAAGGAAAGTTAAAATTTCCTACGAAAGCAATGAAAAATGCACGCCACCATCTTATTGCATAATCCATCTATGACAAAGTAAATCATGTACCTTCCAGAATTAACATTGTTAATTTTGACAATAAATAATGACAACAACCACAACAAACTTCATCACATACATGATAAGAACAAATTTAAAATGATTCATGCTGGAATGTTTGAAAATCGGAATCATGCCCTGATAGATAAATTATATAATTCTTGCCCAGCAACTTACAAATGCAAAACCACATTTAGGAAACATGACTGAGTGATTAAAACATCATCTACACCAATAAAAATACAAAAAGTTCATTTTCTTAATAATTAGCCAACTTTTCACATAAGGACAAAACTACTCATGGCAACATAGAGAAAACGTACCTTGATAACTACCCAGGTTATTTCCTTCATTTAAAACAATGATTTCATGGAAAACATTTTGAAGACAGAAAAAGAAGCCCTCTATTTCTTATGCCAATTACCACCAAAATTAATTTCCAGGATAATCATAAAATCAAGAGAGCTGTTATTAATAATGTTAAGTTTCATTTAAGAAGCAGTAATTCAAATGCATGGAAAAGGAACACATTTCAACATCTGTTACAATACTTCCTCATAAATTAAATAACACTTTCAAAATTTCTCTCCCAGTAACAACAAAAGTTGTAAGCACTGTTGTTTGGTTGTAAGCATTTCATTACCATCTTAAATTCAAATGAAAACTATTTTTATGCTTTAAGTTCCTTGTCTTCTTAGGGACTCTTTCCACATCAGACTTGTTTACTTTTCAGCTCAATCAGATATCAAATCAGCCTGAAAGATTCAGTTTGTAAGCCTTCCTTTCAACACTTTGGAGCATTTATCAAATTTCCTCTAAAAATGCAAAGGGGAGGAAACAAAAAAGAGTTAAATGCTGAAAACTCATTAAAAACAGGCTTTCAGTTTTTTGCAATCGAGCACAGACTTGCTTCTACTGGCAGCCATAGTGAGTTTTAAAAGAGGAGGTCAGCAGCTGTCTCTGCGCTCCAGGTTACTCCTTCTTCCGTTGGTTTAAGATACTCTTGCTCGTCCTCGGCAGCTTTGCTTTCTTTCAAGGCTGTATCACTCGTGCTTGCAACACTACTGCTGCTGGGCTGTGGAACAGTCCGAGTGATCCCAAGCTGGAAGTCCTCTCCTATCTGGATCTTACTAGGGGTGTAGCTTGATAGGGAGCCGCCTATGGGGAAGCCAAGCATGGGGAAATGGGTTAGGCTAAATAGTTTTGCAAGAGGAATTCTAAAATTAACCCTTTAATTGCCAGGAATGCTATAAATTACACTAGTATTACCTCAGTGCTTTTTGAAAATGTCCCAGAGTACTTTTTTCGGCAGTGACAGTGGATTACAAATGCATGACCAATATTAGGAAAGATGCAACAATATATATGTATAAGGATCACTCTTGTAAAGTGTCTAGAAGCATTAAAAAATTATATTTAAGGACAGGGAGACATATAAATCACACTAATTCACAAGTACATGAGTAAATTTGACATGGCAGATGATCAAGCAGAAGACTAATTTACTTCTCTCTACAGATAAATGTGTGTATTACATTAGCATAATAAGGCATAATTATTTAAGGGAAAAATGAGCAGCTTAAGGTAGGAATATTTAAGAACCAGCACATAGAATAATGAATATAAAATAGGATTTTATGAAAGTGAATAAATAATTAATGAAGAACTCCGAGACACAAACAGGAATGAGACCTCCACGTCAGGTAAGAAATGAAAAGGCCCAGTAAGCATATCAGTTTGGTGCTTAAGAAACACAGTGTATCCAACAGGACCAAATTTAAAGGGGGTATGACTTCACATTTCTACCATAAAGATAATGAGAGCCAGCCACAAAATATCAATATTTTACTGAGATTTATGCAAGAAACTCATGATAACTTCACTAAACTCCAAGGATATTTCAAAAGAAAGAATGCAAACATTTTCACTTTGCTAGTAAAGTCTGGCTGTTTGAGTTTAAGCCAGTGTCTTCAATGAGTATTGCAGTGAATGTACAAGTCAGGGAGAGATTTCACCAAAGCCTCAGCTCACTAAAATTGGATGTGATAACATAAAAAATTCAGACATTAATCAAATTGAGGTAACATGCAGAGTGGAAATAGTGGTGGCCGGTGACAGGGTGGGTATTGCAGTAGGTCAACTACATAAACCATCATATTTCATTAGGCTCCATGGATTTAGTTCATATTTCAAATTCTTGATTCAGACTCAAAGCCAACAAAAATAGCATAAATGTGACATTTATCACACACATATATACTATTCAAATCAACCCATTAGGGCTAAACTTAAAAAGTTCACTAAGCCAAATAGCTCATTTCCTTAATAAGTACTCAACTTATGAACTTTGAGTAATGCTGGCCACACTTAAGGCAAATTATGCAGCATCGATTGTTGAACAAGTGATAAATGTTACTCAATGGATTGAACTCCAAAAGGACACTTAATTTTCCTTGATTTTACAATTCTACATTTTTCATACTCGCAGAGCAACTTTCCGATTAATTTGACATCGAAAGGCATGCAACTCCTTTCATTTCCATCCATTACATTTAATGCACAAGCAAACAAGAAAAGTGCTCATAAACCTTGTCCCTTTCCCAAATTATTTTGAAATACATGGAACCACTACAGAATAACAAGTAAGTGAGCATTCAAACCTTTTTTGGGAAGGTCAGGCATAAAAACTTGACAGAGCAGTTAGAGGATGGATAAAGTTGAGTCATAAGCACATAAATGTATTTTCCACAGCTGCCCAAGAAACCTTCAAGGTACTATTCCTAATACCTGAAGGTAATGGAACCACAACTACCCCTTCTCTTAATAATTTGTGTGAATATAGGCAAACCAGAGTGAGATACACTGATATGAAGTCTTGTCTGCTTTCAAAAATGTAACACTTGATCAGTTATCTGCTTCAAACTTACTGAAAGTGATGACTGACAATGAGATATCTCTAACTCATTAGCACTCATATACTTCAGTATATTCTCATCTTGATATTCACCTTGACCATACCAACAGTAAAGAGAAAAGGAGAGATGTTCATCATTCTCTTATCGTGAGAAAGGGATAAGTATTGCTCTCTCTAGTCCCACTAATGCTTGAAGTCCAAGCTTTCATGGGGAGCAACAGGTTTCATGGTATGCTGGTTTCTGCATAGGTGGGTACATAATTCCTCTATTCAAGAGACAGCAATTTCTCCTGAAGGCCTGCAGACTACATAGGCTGGATATGGAATGCCAGATGAAGTGTTAACTCACATCATAATGAAAGGAAATACATGAGAGTAGCAATTAACCCCAGTTGTAAATCGTCCTGTCCTTCAGGTTGAATTATCAATTTTTCACCCTGAATTTCCTGCATTTAATCGCCCAAATTTCCTCTGACATTTTGCAGAAGACACAGCTTCAGTTTTCAATACATACTGGATTTCTTAATGACACATCTTCCTGATAAAAACGTGAAACCTATTAAAAATACAAGTAATTTTAAATGAAAAAATTAGCAACTTCTCTCTCTGTGACTTAATGACTGTTCATAAACCACAAAAAAATCATAACAATGATCTATGTCTGAAAATGTATTATGTTGACAGACGTAAGCATTTTATTAAGGGAAAATTTATAAGGGGAAAATTACTCTGATAACCTATTATCAATTTTCAGCCATTTCTCTTAATCTCTTTCAAACTTCCTTCAAAGGGAAGCCAACGCATGCTAATTAAGAAAAATAAAACCACTATATGTACTGCCATAGCTCATTCAAATATTTAGCAATGACATAACCCCCCAATTTTCAATTGCGGATAACCCCATAGGTTTCATTCCAAAAAGTGGGGAGTGTCATGTTGTCGTACCATTCTCACATCCAAAATTGTTTGGTTTCTTCCAACTTTTTTGGGCCAGAAATACAAGAAGTGAAAACATTGTTTCCTTATTTCTACTTTTACAGGCAAAGGCATACAGCCAGAAAAAATGAAGATATTGATTCTCATCACTCCACCTGCATTAAATTACTTCCCCACAATTCATCATTAATTAAAGTAATGATTATAAGTTTACCAATCCAAAAAGCAAGGAATATTTAAAGTTTACTATTGTTAAACTTCTAGTAATATACTAGCTCCTGCACAAAAATAATTAGCCAAATGTTTAAATTCTATGGATTTGGGTAAGTTTTGTGAGGAATTTTTCCTATGCAAATACCTTGGATTGGATGTGATTTTCTACAGAGAGATAAATTTTAATACATGACCTGGGTTACGATGTTATAGATGTTTTTACATGAACATTTTAAGTTTTCACTTGAAGCTGACGTGAAACATCAAAACTGATCATGTTTATATCTGTACGTGGAAAAATTGCAACCAATCCAAGTTAAATATTCGTTAAATGTTTACTTTAAAAATATTAGTGCATCAAATGATGGACTGATGCAGAGGATGATCTGAAATTAGCAGGCTCACACAAAAATATAATTAGTGGTTACATATTATGGAGGGAAGACATCGCTATTCACCACCACAACTTTCACCGATGAGTGAAAAAAAATGAAAAATCTCTCACAAACGTATGTGTCATATTTCAAACATAATATGTGATTTTTACCTAAACCACTTCCAATAAGGCATTGTTTAGGAGAAAAGTTAATCAACAAACATAATAACCCCTGTTTTAGAGTGAAATACTGCTAGATTTGCTTATATACCATAAAGTTGGACCACAGGACTATTAACTTATGTCAGAGAAGATGACCACTGTTGAACTACAACCAATGTATAGAAAATATAAATATGAACCTGGATGAATGCCATTGTTTTCATTTCACATGCAATGGAAGTATAGCTGGCAGGGAATTCTGAGCATTAGCTTACCACCGCTCATGCAAAATGTAATAGGAATATGCATATGTTAACATAATGAGGAGCAGGAGCTACTAATTCAAATTTATCAAAAGTATCAGATTGCCAACAGATTGTCAGGTTTCTAATGAGTTACAGTAAATATTTCGTCATGTTGACTTAGAAGTAAAGAAAGCAAGCTACTTCATGAAAAATTTGGCTTCTAGGGATATAACGAATAAGGAATGGAAAAAGGCTGCCCTCATCTAAATATGCAGCACGTGACCAGAAGCAGCATAATAGGTAACTGCAATTATTATTTATTGATTTTGGGCAACTAGGAGGATTTTAGGTAATGCTACAAATATTACACAATAAAATTAATACTAATTCTAAATGCAGAATTTGGGTTGAAGCTGAAAGGTGGTAAAGAGACTACACCACTGAATCTTCATCGCCAGTCCAATGACGTAGTAACACATAAGTGATTTCTGCAAATGAAGAAAAGTTTGAAGTAAATTTTTCCACAATGAAGACTCAGATTTTACAAAGAAGAGCGAGAAACACACTGGGACTGCCATTATTGCAAGACCTCTCTGAAAATAGAAATAGTTTTACCACATACACCACACATTAAAAATATCCACCTGCTCACTGATTTCCAAGTATGTATCACACTTGCCATTCAAGACACAAAATGCAGAAAATATAGATTATAGTATACAATCATATGGATAAAATGAAATACAAGTACCAGGCATTATGGCTAAATTACTTAAGAGTAGTTTTTGGAACAGGTCTTCATTAAAACATGTCAAACAACTGCATTTCTTAAAAAAATTATTCTGTGTGTCTACACAAGAACCATTACCCCAAAAACAGTTTCCGATTATCAATGTCAGTTTTTATCCTTCAAGCTGATCACTCCCAAGGAGGCTCGTATATGTGGACTTGGTGAATTGTGGTAGATGGACTTGGTGGGGATTTTATCAAAGTTTGTTTGAATGAAACAAGACAACAAATTGTACGCTATTCCGTAAAACATCTACAATTTAATTTGCCCCCATGAAATTAACCTATGGAGTATCTTAAGGATCCCTTCTTGGTCCTCTACTCTTTCTACTTATTACCAATGACCTTCCTAATCATCTGTCCCTCTGCAAAATTATTCTTCATACTGATGATTATCATAGCAAACAGTCCACGCAACTTAATTAATCTCAGTAACTTGACAATTGAGGCGAAGGATCAGTGGTGCAATAATAACAATCTCATAGTTAATGAAGAGAAAACCATATTCCTTCTGTTTCTTCCGGAGAACTAATATAATTAATCTTTTTCCACAGAATAACTATAATAAAAACTTAATAAATGTATCTACCACCAAGTTCCTGGGCCTGATAATCTCTGATTGCCTCGATTGGTCATCTCATGTTCACACTATAGTAAACAAAAATGCTGTGGGGACATTCATGTCAAGGAGGTTGGCCTCCATTGCATCATCAAATATCTAATAAAAGGTGTACCATACTTAAATTCACCCACACATTACCTATAGCATCATGTTCTGGGGAAATATTAAAACAGAAACAACAATTGTGCTATTCCACAGGGTATTTATCACGTACAACGCGTTTCAACTCACAGAGCCATTATCAGGTATAAGACAGTCTGTTAGAGAGCACATCACATTTATATATTTTTTACCAGTTTGAGAAAAAAAGGGGGGTGGTTAGGAACAGAAATAAGGTGGGGAAGTGGAGTTTAAATGGAAAAACCAAGGGAAGGAGGAGGAAACCAGTGAATCCTCGGGGAATAAGGGAACAGGGAAGACCACAGAAATGGGAAGGCAAAAAATGGGGGGGGGGGAATAAGAAGGGGTTGAGGAGGAAGAAAAGTAAGCATGGTCATTAGAAAGGGAAGGGTGGGAGGTAGTCCGCACCAAGAAGAGGAGGGGGGAGGGGAAAGGAAGGGTTAACTGGGAATGGAGTAATCATAGAATGGGTAGGGGTTCAGGGAGGGATTACCAGTGGAGGGTGGTCAACACAAGACTAAGGGTGGAGGGAAGGGGCGGGTAGATGGGAAAAAACCGTGGAGGGTGGAGTCGGCTGGAGAAAGGGAGCAGGGGAATTTCGACTGTTTGCTTTCGGGAAGGGTATCTTGAGGAGAGGAGAGTGGTTCACAAAAATATGTTCATTTAAGAGAACATTTGCATTAGATTGAATAATTTCAAATTGTTCCAAAATGTCTAGCCTTGTGCCCTTATTTTCATAATGGAGAATTCCTGCATGACATTTACAGGAATGGGAAGTATTTATCAGGTGTTTAGCTAGAAGTGATGTTTCATCACAAGTTTTCAAACATTTTTCATGTTCTTTTATCCTGGTATTAAAACTTCTACCCTTTTCCTTTTCTAACTTTTTTCTGAAACTGGTAAAAAAAAAAAAAATAACTGTGATGAGCTCTCTAACAGATTGTCTTGTACCTAATGATGGCTCTGTGAGTTGAAATACGTCGTACGTAATAAATATCCTGTGGAAAGGTGCAATTGTTGTTTCTGTTTTAATATGACGAACTTCCACGATATCTAGCCTGAATCTGTTGAAATTATTCTTGGGAAATACTGCCATCGCCAAAATAGCCTTTTCCACTCAGAAGCAAGCTATTGAAAACCATGTTCTGAGCAATCTCTCAAAATCTTCACTATAATGTTATCCTTCATTTCCGCATAGGATTATTCCACATGTTTCTTCCCTCTTTAGCCCATGAGTTTAGCGTTCTTGTATTGCATTCCTCTCTCACATTGCTAATGCTTAATTAATCTTTTCTTGTTCTTCTGAGTATTTTTCTGAGGTTCTACATTTTGGTTGTTTTAAGTAATCTATCTGTGTGTGTTGTTGTCAATTTCATAATTACCTAATAATGTGCCTAATTATAGTTTTATATATTCTAGCTAAACAATGGCAAAAACTGATAATGGAAATAGGTTGAATCACCAAAGCTAACAGTAACAAAAACTGAGAGTAAATTATTCTCGAATGGCCACCCAATAGATGAGCATATGAAAAGAACAGGTGTATGATGAGGGAGGGCCATCGCATCAACCTACCAGTTGTGGCAAGTGAGGGGGCCATTGAACTGGGAGGTGGAGTATGCACAGACGAGGAACTGCTTGGCACTGCAGTGGCCTGAGGCACTGACGGTGGAGACTCGTCCAAGTACGATGACTCCGAAGGGTACTCAAATGTTTTCGTTGCTTCATCGTTGAATGTGATGCGTAACTGAGGGAAAAAAGAGAACGAAACAATGAGGCACTCATAATATACCAAATTATGACTAATTCTCCATATCTAACTAAATGCACACACCTTCCAAATTCATGTGAGAGAAGAGTAAAAGATTTTGATAACAAGGGAACTTCATGCATGAGAGATACTTGTCATTCACTTCATTATGGCTCATTATTACAAGTGAGCAACCATTTTTAATAAAAACTTACAAAAGGGAAAATTCAATTCACACTTAAAGACTCCCTCTTTCAAACATGCTGATAACTAGATATTTCCGTAAGGTTCACTTATGCCCGATTTCCAGACAGGTATGGAGATTGTTTTTAGGAGTAGCCATTGATAGCATATTTATTCAGATGTTCAAGAGATAGAATCCAGATACCTGTGCTCTTGAAATGAAGGCATATGTGTTTGGAAACAAGGTACTTATGATGCCTCCACTTAGCTAAACCATAAGTAAAACACAGACAAGAATCTCTGAATAAACTTTCAGCTAGTTGATAGTAATTTCAATGACATTCACGTGAATTCCCAGAAAACAAATGTGCTAATTTTATAACACATTTAAATTTTGATAGATAACTTTCACCATCTTGATCAATACAGTTAATCAAATACAGTCCTGATAGGTGCACATTCAACAAAAAAGTATCAATCCAAGAAAATGGGTTTCACAAATACATTCAGCATGGTAAGAGTTCCTATTCTCCAGGTGAAGAGAAGAGAAAAGACAAAAAAAAAAGCTTCCAACCATCACAAAAGGACGCTTTATATTTGGGATTTAATTTAGCTTTTCTTGAAATTTTACCCAACTTTAACCTCTTCAATTCTCTACCTTTACCATTTGCGCAAAATCCACCACCCTAAGTTCTTACCGTCCTTACTTTCAAGCATACTTTCATCCAGAGTATTCTCCAGGTAAATACATTTTCAAGTAAACGTTCATGAAATTCTATTTTTTGCTAAGTTAAGACGAGACGATGACTTTTCCTCTTTCATAATTATCATTTTCTTCGATCATGAGACTGCATGCTATCGTTTCTCTAAGGTAACTAGCTTATTTATGCGTTTATCAGGCTTTCCGGTAAAAATCAGCACAAAATGATCGATAGCGTATCAAACACGAGAACGGTGAAGACTATTCGGGTCCTTCACCAAGTCTGTCTCGGAAATATTGGTATATACACCGGGTTTGACCTGGAGGAGAACCAGAACAGTTTTCGAAGACTTAAATCTCGAAGAGTAATCACTTGTACGTTGCCTGGTTCCAACCTCACCTGCTTCCTATTAAATCACATGGGTGACAAATATTCTTTCCTCAGCGGCAGAGAAAGTTGCCACCACGTTGTACCAAATTTAATTCAATATTGTGACAATATTTTTGCCACGTTGTCATGTGGGAACTTCAACGTTGTGACAACGTGCATGCAACGTTATTCAACATTGTGGAAACGTGATGATGTTATGGTTTTCCCATTGTAACATTACTACAACACTGCGACAATGTTCTCCGCTACTGGGATTACCAATGTTACAAAAATGATGACAAAAAATGAAGATGTTCAATGTTTAAAAAATGAAGAAAATTATATGAAATAAAGAAAACACTGTCAATAGAAGCTGGTATATTTTCCGAGCAAGCGCGAATCACGGTCGATCGTGTACTCTTTGCTACCGCAACCGTCTACCATAAAACATGGTTGAAGACTCTAATCAACACCTACGGTCACTATGCCTGTGCTTTCACATCGAAGTTTCACTCGCAAGCGACTTGTAAGACCACTGTTATAACCGAGCAACCTCAAAGCCGCCCTTATACGAGAGCGCGTAGTTTCCGGGCGTCTCGCAAAATTTGGTGGCATGGTCCCAACCAAATTAGCCCTATCATTTATGGTAAGTTTAAGACGAAGAGCTATGTCAATCCCGGAATAATCTAAGCACAAACAAGTGACCACACAGTCCTACAGTTTCGACCCAGGGCTGTAGGAAGCACGGACCGACATGCTGTGACGAAGAATAAAAGCACAGCCCCCGTTTTGAGTAGCAACTCGGGCTGATTTTTACCGTTCGCGAAGGTATGCTACCAGTTCACAAAAAAACTCAACGGGAAGGTCAGCATCGCGTTCAGGGCCATTCAGCCGCAAGGACAAGAAAAGGGCAATGGCCAGGGACACCTTTTTATTAACCGGCAAGGCGTACGTTCACGCATCAAGCACTTTCTAATGTCAATCCCTTCAGTCTTTCAGTGGCGCTAACGGTCACATTCTGTTCAGGCGCAAGATTTATCGCGAAACGTATCCACGCCACACGAGTACACCTTGCAAGAACGTGAGTCTTGGCCACTGAAGGATTTTGTTACAGCGAGTTCAGTAACGATATCACATTTGTCGTGAGTATTCCCCCAAAATTGGAAACGTGGATAACTGTGGTAACCGTTCCTAAAGAAGGGGGGGGGGAGATCACGGTTGCGTAATTTGAGTACAATCAAAATTCACCAATAGAGGTTCGAGAAGTTATATTAATTTATTTTGAGTCATACAAAACCTATCCGACGGAAGAAGTTATAACCTTGAAGTGCTCTCCATAAAACAACCAAATAGGGATCGGGATTGCGAAGAAAAACCTCGTCGCCACCGACAGGATTAGAACCTGGGCCCAACGCATTAGAAATAATAAAAAAAATCGAATAAAATAAGGAAATTGCAATACTGCACGAGTCCCCAGGACTTTTCAATACCGTGTTCGAAATCTATCTTTCATTTAGGCTAAGCATACGCTGATTCTGGTTATATAACAGGTTCACCCCACTGCGATAAAACTTGCTGGCTCTATGCTATACGCCAGGGAAATTTGAACCAAATGCACACGTAACAACTACAGAAAAAGACAATAGCAAAGAAAATTTTCACCATCACGGAGTAATATCCAATTTTTAACGCCAAGATACCAACTTTTATTTGAAGTTTCCCGAAGGTGAACAAGAGGCAAGTTCACAGATCGGTGAATCTTTCTCGCTCTTTGACTATCGCGTGGCAGCGGGCACTCAGACCAGAACCTTCTGCACAGTTGCTCACTTGAGAAAACAATTATAAATACGGTACTTGCGACGCAAACGGATGGATAGAAACGTCAACGAAGAAGTCCTACGGAGAGAAGGAAAGGAAAGATGTTCAATGCACACTGCTAAGTACGAGAGATATGCATATTGAACACATTATCCGACCAAACAGCCTCTTGCTAACAGTACTGGAATGATAAATTAATGGGAAGAATTACTGAGAAAGACCAAGAATGGAATGCATCAGGAAAATTGCGAAGGACATCAATATGACGGAGATTTGAGTGGAGGGAGGCAGTGAACCAATACAAGAATTGAAGACATCTATTGGTGACATTTATCGCATGCGGCGAATTATTGCACTCACAAACTGGGGTGTAGATTGTCTGTTTGCCAAAACGGTCCTTATGATGTAGCATCTATCATTTTCAACAAGCTGCCTGATAAAATTAAAACCATCTCTTCCCTAAATACATTTAAAGGAGACCTAAAAATTACCTACTTCTCAACTGTCTTTATTCAGTGAATGACTTCCTAAATGAGATGAATGCCTAAGTATGTTTTGTAGTTTTATAGTTATACATATATTTTTACAACTGACATTTTTTATGACTGTACCCTATGCCTTCATTTGCCAAACCACGGTCATCTTCAATTCGTTTCACTTTTCTTCACGTCCAGTCATCGATTAACGTTACAACGATTCTTTCGCAGATCAAACCTGATCCAGGCCTTGTTGGCATTCGGCCGATTTGCTTGTCGATCACAAGGTCGCTTGCCGGTTTGGCCCGGTATGATGTGTCCACATCGAAAATAATGTCACGAATCATTACGCAGTAAAAACAGAAAACTAACAGCTACTCGACGGGTATTTACCCTTGGCGCCGTGGGTCGAAGAAAGATTGGCCAGCATTTATAGTTCCGAGAAAGGGGTTCTTAAGGATTCCTCGGCGGCAAGAGAGAAATGCGAAGTAGCTTCCCCTCCTGGCTGCATTAGCCGACGGAACTTAACGACAATGATAAACATTTGTGGGCATTTGTGGGTCATTCTACACATGCGTTGACAAGTTATTGAGGTCAAAATAACAGCTATTAACACTTTATCGCGGCAGATTGTGGCCACGTTATGCCGCAACTATTCACAACTCTCGCCCTTTAGGACCTTAGTTAGAAAGTCAGGCTGAAGTACGCTAAAAAGACTGATGCGATGGGCCCAAGGAAATTAAAATCGATTCACTTTCCAAGAATATTTTCCAGCCTTGAGTCTCCTCGCATTCGTGGACGAGGCGAGACTTTATCATCGTCGTCACGACCGTGGAAAGAGTGCATTTCCTCGGCAGCAGTAACGTATAAAATACCGCATTTCAGGTGAAATTCACAGGATAACAAAACACGAAACAAGTCAACGCCGATGAAGTGGCCATGAATTGCTTTTAATAGGCAAAAAGCACAAATTATATGCACAGATCCATAATACAATTGCCAGAGTGGTAATTTTCGCTAAAATATGATACCAAAATATGATTTTATGAACCGAAGTAGCGGTACACCGTCGACAACTAAAAACCAACACTGTTTTCACCGTGTGAAACTTGAAATTAAATTAGGCCCTTTAATTACTTAGTTAACAGTGCAACTGGCTTGGAACCTTTTCTTCCATGAGCTACGGAGGCATAGGCAAGAGCTAGAGGAATCACTAGGATATGTTAAAATTGTTTCTATTAAAGACATATTCTTATCCCTTATCTCCCTCTTGTTAGTCTCACACCAGCCCTAAATACGCCACACGTCAGTTAAAGAATAGTCACTCCATCACACACTACATTTACCAATGGAACTCAGATCAATATGAGCTGTGACTGATCTGAACATTCTAAGCCATCCAACTCGGATCACCTGGCTTGCCAATGCGAAATCGATTGAAATATCGATTGGCAGATCTCAGATTGGCAGAGAAAACGGGCCGAGATAGCCCGCTTCTCATATCGATCCCACTAGCCCGTTGCATTTACCATACTGAGCTGAGCCAGCCAAATCGATCTGAGTTCGATTGGTAAACGTAGTGACAGCTATTATATTTTGGAGAACACAATTAACGCATTATCGCTCCTTCCACGCGCTGAAGACGGGATTCGATAATGAAATTCCCCGGATAGACCTCGTTTCTTCGTACGAATAAGCGTGAACGTTTTACTGTGATTATATTCGTCTAAATGTCATACATAATAACAATTTCAGGTTGTCCAGAAAGGAACAGTTCTCCACCAATTAGCATCAGGGTCAAATGCCAATGACACAAATGTAATGAATTACAAACAGAACAGAAAAGCCCAAAAGAGAAACTGAAAAAAAATTCTCGACATTTCTCAGGTTTCTAAAGAGACTTTTCAAAATTTCCCCACGTTTTTAAATAGTCCAATTTCGAAAAGCACCCGTAATTTCTTCTCCTTTTATGACTATTGCACTTTTAATTTCACACCCACCCCGGTATCCGCCTTAGTGCAAGCCATAAACTTTCATCCAAAATGAAAAGGCGGAGCACCATCAGATGTTAAAGATAACGCCGCAACTTGGGAATGCAGTCACTGCATTCGATGGAATTCCTCGATAATGGGGAAGTTTTCCAATCTCAGAGATCTTTAGTTTTAAAATACCTCCCGATTTCCCTTCAATAAATAATCCGCGGATTCTCAATGAATTGTTTTTCACGTTTTCTTTAGGCCAAATTAACAACACATTAGCCAGGTCAACAATTACAGACAGACATACCCATCACGACGCTCCGTTTTGGATTGGAACAAAAGAATGCAATTACAAGTGTTGATGCCAAGCATACAAAACTTGCTGTCTAATTAATTCTTCTTCAACCCAGTCCTTTGCTTCCATGCCTCTTTTGTTCTTCATGCATTCACTCACAGCTTCATAGATGCTTTCCTAAAAAGAGACTCTTCCACCACATTCACCAATGACAGTTTCGTTCTACTTCACCTCTCACACCATTCACTTCGCTGTCATAAATCTGTACAGTTTTTTTGCTTAGTTAAGGTATCGTTTAGCATCCATTCTCTAGACGAGCCAAAGCGAACAAAGCACACTATTATAATACACGTTGACTTCTGGAATATCCTTTTCACATTTATTTCGGGACCCACTCATTCCTTACCCCAGGATTTTAAATACTTACCTCCCTTACTCAGGCATAAATTATGTGCGATTTAATAGTAAAAACTAGCCAAAGACGAATGTAGCGGATCCGCAAGAACGAAATTGATCCTAAAAAACCCAGTCTAGTTCTAAAATTATACGGATAACAGAGAATGCAGGAAGGTCAATATTTCGACGGTAAATTCTTACTGTACTTCGCACTTAGAACTGATCACAAAAAAGGGAGTCCATAGCCGTAATACCAAAGAACGCAGAACACGAAACGTTCAGTGAAGGCTAGCCACCCAAGATTTCGAGGGTCACACCCGCGAACATATTTCCAGTCAGAGGGTCAAAGACCCCGTCACGCTTCTGATTAGGCTAGTAGGGTACCTTTATTGATTTTCCAGACACGTGAGGAAATCTCCGGGCCGAACTTCACACAAACCTTCGAAAGGTGCGGGGAGCTCATTATTAATGCCATATCGTCAACGATATCCAACATGAAAGCATTGAACGTGCACAGGAAGTCATATAATGTTGTTATTTCACAAAACTTAAGAGATATTCATTTTATTACATTGGGTTTCATTACTCTTCCCTCAAAACCACGACAATTGAAATTAAATTTTTAAGACTGGCAAGGCCATTTCAATGACTCTGAATAAAGATGAGAGATCAACTAATTTCACTAAATTCGACCAAAAACATTCAACCACCAATTTTATTCCGAACATTTACTAAAGAGGGTGGCTTTATCTCGATAATGGTTTTTGGGATTGCATATAACCAAAAACGGACTAAAATTAATAATTTAAAGAGCCTATGAGGCACAAAAATGTCTAGCCGCGGCCGAATTATCATTCTCATCCATTATATTTTCATAAATTGTCCACATTTACGCGTTTTTCCCTTAGGATTTAGGAAAAATGTATAATTACGACAGGAGGGATAAGGGAGGGGTAAAAGGGACAGAAAGGGACAGAAAGGGGTTATGTATGGAATGGAAGGGGAGTGACGTATGAGAGGCGTGCGAAAAGACAGGGAAGGAGACAGAGAAGGCCAGTTGATGGGAGTAATTATCCGTAAACTAAGCCCTGACGTAAAATTGACAAAGCGACTAAAGGCAGTTCATGAAAGTAATGAGCGTAAACTTGACTCTTTTCATTCAATGAATTAATAAAAAAATCCAGGCGTAGGTACTTAGTCCATACTGTCCTAAAAATCTTAATACGAGATACGACGCAACATTTTTCGTTCCTCTTAGTTTTTCTCCCATGACGCTACGAAACTTTAAAGAGAAGACCGATAACATGTGGTAAGACAAAAGTAATAAGTGATACGACGCAACACTTTTCGTTCCTCAGTTTGTGTTTATCGCATGACGCCATGGAACATTTAACAAAAGACCGACAATATACGATTGGAAAAAAATATACCACAAATCGCCCTAACTTACTTCCAAACAAAAATATCTCGTCAGATATTTAACCGTGTATATTATGTATACTTTCTCAGTTATTTAAAAAATAAATCAATTACTCAACGCAATAGTTTTCACATAATCACAAAAAACTTCGGTTATGCAGGCGTTTTCTGCGAGCGGAGAGACAAAATTTATTCATATTCAAACATTTAAAATTTACTAAATTTCTGAGAAATTTAGTAAAGTTCATGCGAAGGTTTTTGCGTCACCATCGTAGCAATATTTGTTGAAGATTAGAAGAAGAAGACTATTTTCTTTGATTTGGAACGTTCACAAAACTTTTACTAAAACCACTAATTTTATTACAGACACGACCCAGGTTTCGATGTGCATTCACGTCATCTTCAGGAGATTGAAAGGCGAAGTGCAGGCCTTGTATATTAGACATTACCAGGTGAGGAGAGGGGGGGGAGAATAAACCATACAGGAGGAGGGTGGTCGCAGTGGGGGAGGGGGGAGTAGGAGGGCGAAGAGGAGGGGATTAATGCTTTGAGAACGGGAGAATATACAGGGAGCATACATTCATTAACAAGGAATTCAATTCTATTTCCCCATACTCAAAAGCTTTAATCCACTCCTCTTCGTCCTCCTAGCCCTCCCCCCCCCCATCTCCCTCCCGCGACCACCCTCCTCCTGTATGCCATCTTCTCCCCCCTCTCCTCACCTGGTAATGTCTAATATATAAGGCCTGCACTTCGGCTTTTATTTACCTGAAGATGATGTGAATGCACATCGAAACCTGGGTCGTGTTTTGTAATAAAATTAGTGGTTTTAGTTAAAGTTGTCCTCTTTCTATTATTTGAAAATAAGTAACTGGAAGAAGCGTGAAGTGGCCGTAGAAATATACTGTTTCCTCTACAAAAGGTTCGCCTATCTATGTTCAAAAGATGTTATGTTCACACAGGACCTAAACTATACAATATGTTACTAACTACTCTAAATGGTCATAAAAATGAGTTTACATTCTTAAAAAAACATAAGGAATGGCTGCTTGCTCTTGAAAGTTTAGACTTTATTTTTGGGTAAAAACATAAATGTTTTATGTTCAATTTTGTAAAAAATATTGTATCTTATTTTTGAATTTTTACGATATTTATTGTTTAATTCTTGAATCTGGCATATTCGTTTAAATTTGATGATTAGTTGTACTTAATATCATTCATACCTGTAATGTGTATTGTCTTTGTAGTGTGCATCGGGCACTCATCCCAGTTCAATTCAGAACCACGAACGTTCCCCTGAATGCCAGGCGCAGGCCAAAAGCAGTCAGGACAGCGGTACGCAGTCAGACCACAACCAGGAGAGTGATACTTACATCTACGTAATATCTACGTAATACCCTGCGAGCCACCACGAGGGTGTGTGGCAGGGGGTGAAGATCACCAAACATGCACTATTGCCATGCAAGTAGGATTTTTAAGGGAGACATGCTAGAGAACAGGGTCACGTGTGGCTAGATGGTTAGTATCTACATAATAAGAAAGGGATTATTGGTTGTCATTACATTCATCATGCACTACAGACTACTCTAACTATATTTCACCTACCTATCCCTTTGCTACGCTGCCTATTCTCATGTCATGATGGTACCTAGTTTCCCACAGGAAGTCCTTGGAGTTACCTAAAGCTCATTGTTTATGTCAGTTAGTTAAAAACTGGCGGTTTTAGTAAAAGTTGTCCTCTTTCTTATTTAATGATGGAATACCACCAAGTGATACTGACGAAAGTGAGTGAACTTATTTTCAAAAATAAAATTTGTTCGCTATGACTGGGCAAATCTCTCCCTCAAACTACGTCGGCCACGCGCGAGGCTTTCGAGGGCTCAGGCGCGAGAATTGTGAATGGAGATTGGGGGGAGGGAGAAAGGAAGGACCGATTCAGGGAAGACGAGGCGAGCGCCACAAGAGAGGCGTTAATATACGAAGCGGCGTTGGGGCGGGGGGTGGGGGGGGGGGCTTTATAAGGAGGGGAGGTGATGAGAGGGTGGGGGCTGATGTGTGACAGAGCATCGGAATGGTTTTCGCTCCAGTTTCCACGCAACGGTGAACGATGAGATCGCGTCTCTACCTTCCAACGCAACGCTTTCTGACGAATGCGCTTCAAAAAGATAATATATTTTCCACAGGGCTGTCGCACGGGAGAATGAGTTCGAGGGAGTTGGGGAAGGAGGGAACTTTAATGCTCTCGCAGTCCACAACAGGTGGTGCCACTCGCGAGTGAGAGAGCACAAAAAGAAAAACGAAATCCGTCAAAATCTTCGAGGAATGTGAAGGATTGGCACGAGCCATGCCAAACGCGCGCCTTTCAATGACGACCAACATGAGCGAGGAAATTTCCCAAAAGACTTTCCGCAACAGTTGGAAATCGTTCGATTTAAGCTCGCAGAATGATAGCGTGTCCATCCGCCATCCCGTCGCGACGTCCAAAATAGATGAGACTCAGGAAAAACCGGCGGAGTTCCCAGAAACCATAACTTCCTTCCAACACTTCTCCCAAAACATCTCCGCAAACTTGTTATCCACTTCCAGTCCCGCCCACCGCGGTCGCAAACAAGGAGAGCATCGAATTTTTTACCGAATATACCCGATATAGACGTAATCCAAATAAAGTTAATAGATCGCAGCACGTCTCCATATTTGCTTAAACTGTAGGCACTGTACTTTTCGTGACGTTAATTCCTTGGCGCAAGGTTTCATTTACAATATTACAAAACCACCTTTGAATTTAAATTAAGCATTATAAGATCTAGTAAAAAATATTGAGTAAATCGATCTTTTAAAAAGCTAAGGATTAATTTTAAATGCAAAGGTTAAAATTCGGGTTTCGTTTATATATTTGGCTGCGAATTGCAGAAGACTCTCGACTTACACATCCCGCCATTATGACGCTATTCAAATGTCTTACGTTAGAATATAAATGTGAGCAAATTCTAGAAAACATAAGGCACTTCGAATAGGCAGCGGAGATGAGTTAAATTGCTTCTCCGACAGTTGAATCCGACAAACTAGGGGCACAGTCTACAGAAACCCTTCGCGGCGTCCTCTAATTGTGATAGGGTGGTCTTCAAATTTCAAGCGTGCTCAGCAATATTAATTCCACAAGCGCATAGCTCAACCCATGAGTCGAACGAGCCGAATTTCCGGATGAGAGAGAAGGCAAAGACAAGCTTATCGGAATAAGCGGTAGACCTAGTGAATAAACGAATTTGATGATTTTAGCTATCTCAAAATTAAAACGATTACAAGAGCTTGCATTTTTTCGCTTACGCGTTATCCGACCATAAGGGAAATTGCAAATTTTTTTGGCTTTATATCTCCCATCAGATGTCCTCTGTCGAATCAGTGAATCAAGGTTAGACCAAGCATCAATGATTATACTTTAGGACTAAGTCCAACTATACAAACTGGAAGGCTCACCGAACTAAACCAAAGGACTGGGAACTAAACAACCCACTGCCACATACTATATCGTAGGAGAAAACGTATTCGATCTACAAATGGGATGAGTACTCGGGATTCCATGCAACAACGAGCACTTCTGCTGCAAAAACTACCCCCAATGCCCCAAACTTCCTCCATAAAATGATTAATCCATAGTTATGGATTGACTTCACAAAAACAATAATGATTAATATTCGTGAGGTATTAGCATCGCCCCAAATACACTGGCAGCAACAGAAAAGTATACACGCGATGAAAAACGTGGTTTGAAAATATTTTTTTAAGTTGAAGAAGAAACAATTCAATGATATATTGCGATACCGCCCCAAAGGATATCGTAAAGTAACCTTTTCTGTGACTTAAAAGCAACGGTTAATAGCATCACGCGAGAGTGACTTGGAAATCATACGAAGATGTTCGATAGCCTTCACGCCATGACGGGGCACTCTCGGCCGGTGTTGACCGACTGAGAGAAGTTTTTCGCTGCATGGCGCTTCATCTTCATTTTTACAAATATGAATGTTTTTTTATGGCCATACCATCGCAGTTCCATAAATAAGGAGTGTCGATGTTATCGCTCGTCAGACGGCGATGATAAATTCCTTCACCATACCTCCGCAGAAACCATAATACAAGCGAATTTGAGCGTCGCTCTCCTGAAATTCAGAAGATAAGATGATAATATGAGTTATCTCAGCCGCAATGATATTTAGCTTCGTCACTTCGTAACATACGACAGATTCTACGCAGTAATCAATTATTTCCGATAAAATGGCTAAAAATCTAAACTTCACAACAAAAGAATTAAAAAAATTAAATGCACTAGATTGGACGCAGAGAATTTAACAAGGTTTAACGTTTTAGTTGATCAGCGGAGACCGGACGACACATTCTTCTGAGCTTCATGAAGCGAGAAAACAACTTAAAATGTACGTCTCCACTTGACTTCAGGACACAATAACGAAAAAAAAGAAGCACTGATTTTGATTAGATACAATTTCGAAACAAGAAACAGTAATTTTTCCATATAAAAACGAAATGATACCACGGGATACAACTGAAAAATTTGCCGTGAAGTTCCCATATATTTACTTATTGTCATAAACCGTAAATAGTATTCCTACGAATAGGAATGGCACTTAATGGACTGATGGGTTGGCATTGTTGGGTTATTTATACCAGATTGCGTCACCATCAAACCGCCCCTCTCCTTACACTACGTCTCCCTTCAGCTCAGCACATTTCCCACCTCTCAGCATTCCACATAAAACACCCACAATTTCCTTCGATCTTCCCCACTATCCCAGAATTTAACGTCCACCATCGGTCATCAACATATTTATTCGATTACATGCACCATTCCATCAGATACGTCTTCTCTCGGTCTCCATTACCAGCCCACTTTCCCACGTATGTTCCAAGAACTTGCTTGTTCGTCTTTCTTCTCATCTCTTGAATCATTCAAATCCTTTTTTACATCTTTATCTGAAAGGCTTTCGATGTTCTAGTCTTTCTTTCCGGTTTTCAAGGCTTTCAAGTAGGGGGTCACCACTCATCCAACGAGGAGCTAATACTTTCTCTCGATTTATCACCAAAATTCCGCCCATTTTCACTAAAGACTCCACCCAAACCTGTGATTAAATTCCTGGACGTCCAAAAATAAGTCTAAAACAACTCATGATAAGAATACAAATGAGGTTTATAGCCTATGTTCATAGTTGTATCTATACTATGCATCAGGGAAATTCAGCTATTTACAAAATATTAGAAATGGGAATAGAAGTACAGTGAAGGGCAAGGAACGCAATAGAGACAGATTGGCAAAGATATCAGCCGATTCCAAGAAAAAGAGAGCGCGATTTTCTTACTTCATATTCGTGGGAAGTGAGTCTTTTAGATTCCGAGAAAGAGTTATCACTGGTCGTTGATAAAACGGCGGATCATGGAATAAGTGGAACGGGCAGGAAAGCGATCGATCTGCGCTTATCTCAAGCGCGAGATAAAAGAGGAGCATAAGGGAGATGACAAAAAGCTTCGAAAATACTCTTTCAGAATAAAATACCTCCAAAAAGGTAAAAATATGGAAAAAGCCAAATACATTTACGTATATTTCATGTTAAGTCATTAATTTTTTCGCCTAATAGAGAATCTGTAATTTAGAAGATCAAAATTGGCTCGCAGTTTCGGAAAGTGAGCGGGTGCTTTCGCAATTCTTTCCTGTTTGTTTAAGAATCTTACGCCACGAAGGAAGTTTTCGTCGCTATCTTTGAAAAAGTGAGACTGTAGACGGTATCAGCATGGTCTCCTAGAAAATACGGATCTTAAATTCCGGATGAAAGTCGACAGAGATGATCACATGTTATTTGATCTCATAAAATATAAGTAAACAAATATCACCATGGAACCCAATGTTTCTGGAATGTCCAGCGGTTAGGTAACGCTGAGGTGGCTTTCTTATTTTGCTTCGCTCACTTCACTTGAAAGGCACAATGAAGTCATAAATTCCGTGAGTGTAAAAGCCGAACGTAGAAAGTAAAAATAAAACAGCCACGAAAATTTATTTAAAATTTGAGCCAGAAGAATGACAAAGGCCGGGAAAGAGATACTATATCGCTTTTGTTCTTATGTAACCTCACGTTCACTTCCGAACAACAACAGTTCAATGACAAATGGATGATCACATTTTATGGGATCAAACCGGCGGAAAACAATGCCACCCACAGTTACGACAAAAGCCGAAACCGGTCTCATGAAAGAATCATAAAGCTCGATAACATTTCCCATGCACACCATTACGTGAGAATTATGAGCATTTACACAGATCCATGTGCCTAACACCTTTCCATCTTTCTTAAACACGTTGTCAGATAAATGGAGCTAGTTCAACACAGTGAAAAACAAATAATTCAACAAAATACACAGACATTTTTATCATTCAGGCCAAATATACGCAGCATTGCTTCGGTACGATGAGAATAATTCAGTGTATTCTGAGAGATTACCTCTTCACCGAAGCGGCATTGGAATAAACGTTTAGAATATGGCGGAGAGAGTTTATCTCGACAATTTTTCCCATAATTTGTCTCAATTCTGTGGATGAATGAAATTCCCTAGACACAACATTGACGTTGATGATATCTTGATGGAAGGAAACTTGAGGAATTAAATACCTACCATCATTTTAATTTGCGGGATAAAAAAATCTGACAGATTTTTTTAATGGCAAATTAACACAGCCTTGATTTATTTCAACGCCCGTTTCCACTGACTCGAGCGGCCACGTTACCAGCGACGTCGTCAGTCCACTCGGGAAGGAAGTGTAGAAATTAGTACACATCACTTAGTCCACAAACAATACGACACCTAAGGCGTCTCAGTGTTTGCAATATTACTATCACTGGGACTGATTTGATTGTTCAACATACGAAGTAATTCAATGCCTTCAAACGAGCTTTCTCTAAGTAACTGGATTTTCTCTAAGCAAGGACACCAAACGCTTATAAAAAAGCGTCTTTAAGTATCTAACATACCTAATGGAGTTCTTTTGTTTCCCTCAGAACGTTGGCCACCACCAACTGCATGCGGACTCAAAGGCACGTGCGCGAGATTCCTGTCGAGCGAAATCATAATGAAACTTACTTCGAAAACGTTCATTATCGAAAGGACTTTGACTCAGAAAGAGATAGCGTTGAAACAGACCGAGGTGCCCACGTAGCGTCTAATTTACGAAGTGTAACACTTTTTCATTTCATTCTGTCTCAGTTACATCGAGAGAAATCGCCAGCCTGCACCTTAAAGGTGGCTGGTGTGGTGATTGTGGAACATCGCGTACCCATTTTAATAATTTTTCAAGTAAATTAAATTATTGGACCACATTTAATGTTTTTCCGTTTGAACTATACAGGAAATAATTTTTCCTCAATGCAAGGATGCAGTGAACAAAGATTTCGGGGCGGTATTTAGAAATTTAGACAAAATTACATTGAAGTATGATTTTTTCGAATATTGGACTCGGTATAGCACCTAAATATTTGTAGCAACAATAAGATACATATTATTTCGCGTTTATAAGAGATTCGGCACATATGTAATCGAATTAGATAGAAATATATGCCACGTGATATAAGACTACGTGTTAAAGTAGCATTAAATTCCCAGGTTTGGGGCTATTTTTTCTCAATTTTATCTAGATAAGTATATCACTAGTGAGAACACTTTAGCAAAGTTTCACACAAATCTATACACAAACAAAAATTACTCCAACCACCTTCATTTCGGCAGAAACTCACGAATCCGCTTCACCTCATCTCTCCTCCACTCAGACCCAAAATTACGGCGGCTTGTTTGAGGGACGTGCTGACCCGATCATTTTAGGGAACTCGTTCACTGTGGACCGGTCCTTTTTGGGACTCGTTCCCTTTCTCTCGTTCACCGTTCCTTTCTTATTGGTGGTCATGTATTTTTATTTTTAACATGTTCAAGAATGTTGTTTTTTGAGTGAAGAATGATTTTTGGATGAAATAAAAGATGGAAGGAAATATTCCCAACTTTTTACTCGGTTTCGTGAATATGATTCATTTAAATAAAGAAAAAAAGTACTGCTAATTACACCGATAGCATCAGCAGATGAGTTTTTGAGGTATTATAAAGAACATCCAATCACTTAGAGATACGGATCAAGGATCGAAGGAGCGAAAGTAATGACGAATCGAAAGGAACGATGGACCGAAAAGAACTAAGGACCGAAAGGACTGACGGACCGAAAGGAACGACAGACCTGAGGGAACGATAGGACGAAAGGAACGAAGGACCGACTGATCGAAAGGATCGACGGACCGAAAGGATCGACGGACCGAAAGGAACGACGGACTGAAAGGAACGATGGACCGTGAGGAACGAAGGACTGAAAGGACAGACGGACCAAAAGGAAAGACAGATCGAAAGGAACGAAGGACCGAAAAGAACGAATGACCGAAAGGAACGACGGACTGAAAGGAACGATGGACCGTGAGGAACGAAGGACTGAAAGGACAGACGGACCAAAAGGAAAGACAGATCGAAAGGAACGAAGGACCGAAAAGAACGAATGACCGAAAGGAACGAAGGACCGATAGGACCGACTGACCGAAAGGACCTACAGACCGAGAGGACCGACGGACCGAAAGGACCGATTGCCCGAAAGGAACGAAGAATCGAAAGGACCGACGGACCGAAAGGAAAGATAGACCGAAAGGAACGATGGGCCGAAAGGACTGACGGACCTACGGACGACAGAACTAAAGGAACGACAGGACGAAATGAACAAAGGACCGAAGGACCGTAAGGAACGAAGAACCGAAAGGAGCGGTCGTTCCATAGAAGACGGTCCTCCCGTTCAATCCATCGATCCGTTCCTTCGGGCTCTTTCGTTCGCGAACTTCCCACCTCTAGTTTGTATGACTCACCCTCACATCGTACATGGTGATCGGCGAGGGGTAAACTGACCGTCCGCGGGGCCCTACAAAGGGGGAGTGGATGGGTGGGGGGGGGGGGATTTGGGCAGCAGTGGCGGCGAGAGGAAGGGACAGAGGTAATTAACGGGGCAGACGGCGAAGCCCCATAACGGACCTGAGTGAGCCAACGTTTATAACTCGCTTATACTCCGGGCCCGGATGGATCTCCTGCCGCTCCAAACGTTCGCCTCGCTGCGGTGGTGAATACACGCTCGGCTCCCTCGCCGCACCACGCTACCACCCAGCCCATGTTCCAAATGTCACCGCCTGCACGCGCCCTGGGCACACGCAGAGTGACGTCGCCGATGAGAGTGAAGTCACACGGGCGCAAACGGTGACATTTGTATCTTTTTTGTGTCATAACCTAAAAACCGTAGTTAGTAAAAGAGATACGGAGGGGAGCATAAACGCATTTTGAAGATGACGTTATGCAGAATCTCAGAAGAATAAGGCAACTTTAAAATTTATCTATAAACCTGAAAAATGAAGGTCAAATCATCGGATTTTGAAAATTGAATTGTCGTTTAAGACCTTTTTGATAACAAGCATAGGGATACATATATTTCAAAGCAGCAAAGAAAACTACTGTATATTTCACGTTAGACCATAGATCCAGTGAAGGAAAAAAAATTTTTTCTACGCTGAATGATGTATAAGTACCACAAATTGACGCCAGAAACCATTAAGAATCAAGAAATTTATTTACGGTAAACACCATTGATATAAAAAATACGTAATAACATCAATAAAAGTATAAATTAAGCACATAGGTATGACAAGGCTATGATAGATATCATAGCTTAATAAAATAGATAAATATCATATACACATTTACATTTCCATCTACATAAGATTCTCAAGCTGTCAACAATGATATACTTCAGATAAACATATTTGAATCACCTTCAGGTGACTAACTTGGGAAGAGTTAACGATAAGATTGGGTGATACATTTCATCCCTAAGGGTTTTTGCAATGATAATTTTCAATTAAGCCTATTTGACCATGTACGTAGCTTAAAGATTATACTTTCCTATCTCATGTTTGTGAAGGTCAAATACCATTTTTAATTTGCGAATTAGAAGAAGGATAGAAGATAGAACGATAGCTCGAAAGTTACGTACCATTAAGAAAAAAGTCCATTCAAAAAAATAAATTAAATTTCGAGGTATAACTGCATTACGTCATCATTATAATGCTTTTTAGTTCATCTCCCAGTCTCATTTTTAACAACAGTTAGTACGCACAGAAACAAAAAAAAATAAATGCCACACACAGTGCGGCGGTGTTGGTGCACGACCCGTCCATAAAGACCACAAAACAACCCGCTTCACAGGACGCCGTGGGTCCAGCGTAGCTAAGGTATTTTGTTGCCGTCACGTGCACCAGGATTATGGCTTCAAAGCGGGGACGGTCAACTCCACGACTCGCTGGAAATGACGATTAGCCTCACGTGCCTTCGAGTCCCAACTGTGGAACAACAGACAGGCGCGCGTCATTGAAAATAAACCCTGATTACGTACCGATTGACAGGCGGACAATTTGGCGGAGCGAATATGGTTCGACCAATCACCGTACATCTACTCGTCTGTTGTGGGAAACAATTCCCTCCTAAAATATCGCTGATGAGAAGAAAGCGCTGTTGATGACGTCAGGGGGCGCGACATATTCAAATTGGAGCTAATACAAGTAGTGTCATAACACAACTGGTATTAGCTCTGAAGCTATCTATCTTAGCCGTCACAATAAATTCAACACATTCAGGCTTAATCATTCAGAGAATTCGTCATAATTAAGCCAACAGAATCGCACTTCGTCACAAATTTTAATAATCAATGCACAACGCGTTTCAACTCGCAGAGTCATCTTCTGGTGCACGACACTTGGAAAACAGGAAACATCGTATTTATACATAAAAAAAGAAGGGGTTTGTTCTCCTTTTTTGTTGTTTTTTTCCCCATTTCACAGTTACTCTCCCACGTTTCCCTTATTCCACCTCCTTGGTGTTTCCGTTATTAATCTTCCACATTCTCTCATCCCCCTACCTCAACTCCTGTTCCCTCACCCCACCCCTCCTTCTTCATCAAATATGATATCTCCTAGGCTAACCAGACTAGAACAGACTAGAAGCCTTTGAAGCCTGGTGCTGGAGGAGGATGGTTATGATGAAATGGACGGACAAAATAAGAAATTATGAAGTGTACAGAAGTGTAGAAGAAGAAACTACCACATGGAACACCATAGAAAAAAAGAAGAACAAGATGGATAGGACATACCCTGAGACACAACGGGTTTGTGAAGACCAAACATAATTGATGAAGAGAAAAAACATAATGGAAGGTAAAATAGAAGGAAAAGTCCCCAAGAGGAAGACCCATGAATAAGTTCGAGGACCAAATAAAGAGGAAAGTACATAGTAAGATATACCAGGAGGTAAGGGAACTAGCAATAGATTGGGAAGGATGGAGGGCTGCAGTCAACCAATCTTAGGATTGAACGATCAATGAATGAATTAAGTCTCCTATATCGAATTGTCAGTACAGACCTGGAGACGAGTCTGTAAGTTGAAACCCATAGTGCCCTGATCATTAGATTTGCTGAAAAAAGCGATTTTATTGGCTTCAGGGTCACAATAATCAACGCTCGAATGAGCTTGCTCTTCGTTTATTTGAGCTTAAAGTCAATTTCTCCCGTTGATGTTCCCCGCAACCTGTGTGGCCAAGTGACATGTCTTCATGTGACATGGCTCTTACCCGTCCATCTGGTTGAGTACTTTATTTTTCTATCATTTCAAGCAAAATGTAATGCAAACTATAACTATTGGCAACATAATTAAAAAATAAAGTAAGGTGTAAAACGCCTTACACGAACATACATACTTTGATGCTCCTTCGAAAAATCTCACGTTCCCATTTGAATTTGATCGCGACATCACTTTGCAATAAACATCGCAGTCCGTGTATCATTATTATTAGATTTATCCTAACAGTTGACCTTTTCCCAACCATAGTTCACTATTTTACGAGTCGTTACCAAAATGTTTGTGAAATTATTCTCTTCTTCCGCGTTTAAGCGCTTTCTTCCTTTTTTAAACAAGAATCTATTCATTCCCAGCATCTATTCACACCCACGAAAAACTACCTTTTTCTAACATTCAAAAAGCTGATACGCAAACTTATTGCGCGCATTCGAACTCGTGAAAATTTTGGAAATACCTTTCCGTCCGGACGTCACATTGTTGACATTCACATGTTTCTTCTAAAACGCTAAAATTCAAAAACGATAACATTAAATAATAATTAGATTCTTATTAATTTAATCTCTATTTATTTATTTATTTATACTTTTTGCAAATTTAGTAAATAGTTATGGTTAATCTAATTGTTAGTCGTTTACATACTTTTCTGTTTGGAGTTATTTACGTTGTTACTTTTCAATATTAAGCTCAATGGTCGGTAAATTTTCGATTCCTCGACTCTTGTACTAATATTTGTATAAATACTTGGCTGTAGCTCTCTTTGTTTTGTGTTATAAAGCTCTGAAGATGCCAATACATTTGGCGAAACGTTGGCTGAGAGTTAAATATATTAATGATCAAATATTCAAGAATCTTGTCAATATCTATATTTTATTGGTCGAGAAAGTAATGATTGATCACAATAAAGTTCATTGCGCCAATACCACTAGTAATTCTTGGAACTCCCTGAAAGATGTGAGACCCTAAAATACGCCTCGTCTTTTCACGATTACGTGGCTCAGATCGAAAGTGCTGGCGCTGTAATCAAGAACGGAAACAAAGAAATGCGCGACCGTAACCAGGATGTTCTTTTTTTTCTGGGCTAGGGAGAGGTCAAGGCTGGAATAAAAAATTCCATTGTGTCGGCGCCATTGCAAAACACGCCCCTCCCCCCCCCCCCCAACCACTAACTCAGATTCGGTTTTGGGTGCTTCAACTGCCGAGCCTATATCGCACCATCTAACTTGAAAGCAATACTCCTAAAAAAAACACATCTATCCATCCCCGAGGCGATGCTCCGAGTAACGTCCATTGGGTAGTCAGTTTCGTAAGTTACAGACTCGACTACCTCGCACAGCGGGTTGATACAGAAAAAAAAGCAGTAAATAAGTAGATGAGAAGAAGAAACACCGCATGGACACCCTCCGTCGATAGAAGCATGCGATGCCTCGAGTATTTTTTTCTTCGGTTTCAGGATGAAAAAATGTCGAAAAATAAAATGATCGCAACTATTTCCCTCTGAAAATCTGCGAACTTAATTGCAAAGTGAACCAATTTACGTTTATTTGTGGATTGAAACCGTAGTGGGTTACCAAAAACGTTCCTTTACTCTTAAAAGTATCTTTAGTAAAAATACTCCTTCGCTGAATTTGCACCAGTTAAATAGGAAACCGAGGAACGCTATACACTAAAACCTGTATAAAGCGGCTACCATTGGGTCAACCGCTGAAGGGAGGGAAAGTTTACGTCGTTGATATGAACCGGAAATTTCACCCGCATCCGAAAAAAATCGGCCGCTTAAGAGAGGTGACAGCGAAAGGGAGATGGCCACGGAGGAAGTTTTTTGCTGTATTAAGTACTTTTTGTACCATTAAATGATAGCAATAGCTGATTTTAAGCTCTTTTCCCATTAAACCTCCTCGCTGAAAATCTCTCGGGCTTTCTACCGGGCCAAAGTCACTATTTCTTACGAAATCTATGAAAGCATCTCACACATATCCTTCCGGCACCCTCCAATCCCCTGAAGACGGTTCATGAGTCGCATTTCTGAACATAGGCAGACTTTGAGAACCGTAGTCGTAAAGAAATCCGAGAGATTTTCAAACTCTAGCATCAGTTACCTCAAGTTTAAATTTAATCGAAAGTTTTCATTAAATTTAGATAAAAATTACCTGAAGTTTAGTTGAGATGGGCCGGGGCGGGCCAGGGGTAGCGTCTTCCTGAGCAAGGGACGTCGGAAAAATATTTAAATGGAAAATATTCGATTTCCCGGGAACGAGAGGAGGTGAATTTTTTTTTTAATTCTGCCCGGCCCCACTGCGGAGAGGCAGCACTCTCAGCGTTAGGACTGATGGCGCAAATAGAAAATATCGGCCCGGTATTAACTCACAAGTCTCCGGACGAGAATGAAACACTCGGAATCAACTGAAATACTGTGATGTGGAATGAAAAGGGAGGCCACCTCATTGACCTTCCAAAATGATACAACCTTGCAATCATACTATCCGTCACGGTAAAATATTCCCCAATCGGATTTCCGAGTTGGGACTGCGAGAGGAACATCATTTAGTGGAAAAATCCAACATCGGTTAACTTTTACATACATACCAATCACGCCGTTTCCCTTCCGGGATAGGCAGAGTCACAAAGTTTCACTCATAAATACATATTTGTACACCTAACTCTGCTTCAATAATTTCCTCCGTACTGACCATTCCTTGCAAGCCTCCTTTGCTTCATTTAACCCCATACACTGCTTCATACACGCCCTCTTGTTTTTAAGACTCCTAATATTCCTCCTCCTAAGAATCTCCTCAACCACAACTTTCTCGGCCTACCTCTACCTCTCGTACCATTCATTTCACTCTATTATATCTATTTCGTTATTCGACTCTCATCCATTCTCTCAACATGGCCAAACCAACGAAGCACACTCCTTTCACATATGTCCATTACTGGAGCATCTAACCCATATTCCTTTATTACCCATTTATTCCCATAAGGGATCTAACCCACATTCGTTGATTACCCACTCATTCCTCACCCTATCCATCCAAATATTTTTGAGGCAAAACAGTTGAAAATTTCACGCAGACTCCGAGGTAAAATGTTAGCCACAATTACAGATTTACTCTTCGACGCAAGTAGCAACAAACTATAAAGTCATAACTGTAATTTCATGTCCAATACCCGAACAAAAAGACCGAAGGCAAAAAGCATTTTTTCTTAGTTTAAAACCGAAATGCATTGTTGAAAATTTCACGCTGGCACCGATGTAAAACGTCAGACACAATTACAGATTTACTCTTTCACGCAAGTAGCAACAAACTATAAATTCATAACTTTAATTTCAAGCCAAATACCCGAACAAAAAGACTGAAGGCAAAAAGCACTTCACTTTTTAGTGTAGAACCGAAGTGCATTCGTGCACGCGAGGAGCAGCGGAGGACGATGGCCGCCGCTATCCTCTCTCGGCTCTCTCACTCATCGAGTGGCTGTGTCCTTTCCGCCCTAATTGCATATGGCCGCGGGGGGGGTGGGTGGACGGGAGGAACGTCGGAGGAGGGGGGAGGAGGAATGTGGGCATCGGCGAGCAACATCAGCAGCCCCGCAAACACCTCTCCCTCCCCCCTAACCCATCCCCCTCCTCCTGCCCCTCCCCCTTCTCCCCCCAACCGCGCTCCTTATCAAGAGCGGGGGATCGCAGGAATCGGTCGCCGGGAACCGCGGGGGGAAACTCTCGCACCAGAATTCCCTCCCATCCCATCAAACTTTCCACCCGCGGACACGTCGAGAGAGTTTTTTTCTCTTCAATGCGCTTCTATTTTGCAGTTCGGTTCTCGGGGGCTTTGAGACGGGCTGAAATACTCGGTTTTTTCCGCGAGGCATTTAACATATTCGGAAAAAAGTTTTTATTTCAAACACAAGAAAATTTTTTTAAGTTATCCATGAACAAATTTTGTGAAACTCCACTTACTACAACAGATTATATCACGTCCATTACATTATGAAATCGTAACTGTCGAAGCCCAAATAAAACTGAATACATGGTTATAGGAAGGCACCGGATGTTTTACAGATAAAAATAAATGAAGAAAATTATAAGAGAGTTTGTGAGTTTAAGTATCTTGTTGCAATTCTGTCGGAAGAGGCATCAAATGAAGCAGAAATAAAAGCGAGAATTCAAACTGGTAATAAGGCATTCTATGCTCTGAGCAATATTTTTAAGTCCCGGAATGTATCAAGAGAGCTCAAAATAAGACTGTACAAGACATTAATTCTCCCTGTGGTTCTCTATGGGTGCCAAAGCTGGAGCACACGAAAACAAGACCTAAACAAACTCTTAATATTTGAGAGACGGGTGCTTAGGAAAATATATGGGCCAGTCCAAGACGGATTGACAGGGGAATGGAGAACACGACATAATCAGGAACTATATGACAGTATCGAGACAACACCATAGTATGATTACTAAGAAGCAGGAGATTGGAATGGATAGGACATGTGGAACGGAAGAACGCTGAACGATATCCTAAACTTGCAAATAACATGAGCCCGGAGGGGAAAAGAACAAGGGGAAGACCAAAGAAAAGATGGATGGATTATATGAGAGAGGATCTACAGCAAATAGAAGCCTGGGAAGATTGGAGATTGAGAGAGAAGATTGGAGGGAAATGGAGAAGAGAGTGGAGAGCCTTGGTCCTGACATCGCGCGGTCCACTGGGGCTGATCGCGTAAAGTAAGTAGCTGTCGAACGGACGGGTTTAAAAATGGCACATTGTTCGCTATCGATTAGTGGGTTCCTGATTGCATCATAAAACATAATCGATCGCTGTCCATATAGATACATTACAAAGAGAGTTTGAAGAGGTGAATGCTTGAAGCTCCAGATCGATTACCTACGGCAATAGCAGCCGATAGAATTGCTTACGTTTTTATTGAGTTTTATTGTTTTAACTGATTAACTCAACTCACAGACAGATTAATATATGAAGAGATTTAATTTATATCACTAACAAATCTTGTTGGTGTCAGTTTTAAGTTAGAATTCCAAGTGTTGTGTAAACAAACTTACCCTCCATGACAACTCAATTGTTTTTCTTTTATTAATTTAAACCAATATTTTGATAATTAATTTAATACTTCCAACAGTTACTTTGTGAGGTTTGCTGTTAATTCATATATCTTAACGCATGTGGGCAGCTGCATAGCCTTCTATCACTCGTATTAACAAACACTCGAGTGAAATATAATGTAATACATGCTACAGTGAAATTCAACCACCTGCTATCCCCTTGTAGAGAACCACGAATATGTATATCTGCTGCGATGTATTAAGTCGCGATCGAAATGTACTACGGTTCGCCAGCCCCACCCTTCTTTTTAAGACTGTACTTCTTAAACAACAGAGTTCACTCAATATCGATATTTGATGCTACGTGCTTAGCTGTATAAATATGTCCCGACATAACACGCTAAGGATTCCTAGAGTGGTTTTTTCTGCCCCGGTGTTCCTCGTCAACCATCTCACAACGTCCAGCAATTGCTCGACGACCTCGACGTCATTTCCTAACATTTGGCTGATTCTTTCTTCGGGAATTCGAAGTGGGACGATATTACAGATAAATAGTTTACTCCCTATGGAGGGCACCACATATGTAAGTACTGATCAGCATTGCCCTTTCATTTCAATTCAAATTTAATTCCTACTGAGGAAAGACCCGTTTATTTTTGGCTGATGATGTTGGAGAAAAATACTCGGGTTTTCTACCGAGTCAAACTCTCTTCTGCCGACGTTTCGATGCACGAGTCGTCCTGATAATGACTTCATCGAAACGTTCGACAGAGATGGAAGATTTGGCCGGGTGGAAACTCTTGTGGTCTTCACTAAATTCAACGCTATTTGCATGCACTTCAGAAAAAGTCACACGTTTAAAAAAAAAGATTTGCCACGTCAACGTGAAAAAAATACATTTTTCCGAGAAAAAAATACTCGTAGCACAATTTTTCGTAACCATTGAGAAAGCTGACCAGAACAGACTAGAATCCTTCGAAACCTGTCGCTGGAGAAGGATGCTGAAGATGAAATGGACGGACAAAATAAGAGATGATGAAGTGTACCGAAGATTAGAAGAGGAAAGGACCACATGGACCACAATATAGAAAAGTAGGACCAAATGGATTGCACACACCCTGGGATAAATAGGGTTTACGAAGAAAATATTCGAAGGTAAAATAGAGGGAGATGTCCCCAGAGGCAGACCCAGGAATAAGTAAATGGACCAAATAAGGAGGATAGTACATAGGAATAAATACCAGGAGATAAGGGAACTAGTAGCATTAGATAGGGAAGGGTGGAGGGCTGCAGTCAGCCAATCACGATTGCACGACCAATTATGTTTTTTTTCGTAGCATTCATTGGAAACATTTCCAATTATCATTTTTTTACAGGAGCATCACACCTCGCAGTCCTATCCGGAGCATTTCAGATCTCACGTCGGCGGAAATGTCGAAGGAACGCAGCTGAGAACGGAGCGACGGTAACCACCGCCATGTCCCCGGGGTCGCGACCTCGTGACACCCGCCGCATTTTTGGGTGAACTCCGTTCACGGTGTAGGAATTCACGCCCTGAGTCCGCGGTCGGGCACAGATAGCGCCGGGCAGGTTGGCCGAGACTCGCAGATTCCGGGCTGTTCGGGCGGGGGAGGCCACGTCACCCACGGCGCGGAAAATTCCATGTACGCGGATCACGACACCAATTCACCAGTGCACGGGACCCCATTCCGTTCGGCCAATGAGCTATCTGTCTAGTGGGGGCAGCTGGGTCGAAGAATTCATATGAAGTACAATTAACTTAAGGCGGTTGGAGCGATTTTCGCGAAACATTTTCGTTTCGATGAGCAGATTTGCGTGAAATTTTGCATACGCGTAGGTATGAGCAATATGTATTATTTACATAGAAGTGAAAAAATTTCATGCTACCGTTCTGGTTTCTAGGCAATTAAATACAATTTTAACCCAAAACCTTTTGGCATTTAAAAAGAATGCTGTTATCTACGGACAGAAGTTCCCATAAACGAGAATTAATACGTCCTATAGTATTAAAATGATTGCTAAAAAACATCAAGGAATCGTGCCAGGTAAAAATGCATGCATTTATACATGATTTTTGCTTAATTCGCTGTCAGCCCAAATCATAACAATGCTTTAAACACAGGCGATAATTTTTCAAACATAATTCTTGCGTCGTTTATATTCCCGTCAGTATTATTGATTCCAACTTATTTTACATACATACTTACGTGAGGGGTGGTCCAAGACTTATTTTTTTGACTTGATAAGTAAACAGTCTGTGCACTAAATGACTCACTATTACCGCGCCAGACATTTTAAATCCGAAATATACGCTACCACGAACGACCTACCCAGGGTTGCATCAATTGTGAGCACCACCTCCTCTGTAATCCTTCGTTCACACTACCATTGTAAAAACCAAAGATCTACTCGAACTATCAATAAAAAAAACATCAATGAACGAAACGCATGTCTCAGGAGATATCGGGGAGGATGCGGACGATGGTTGAGGTGGTTGGAGCGATTGTCGTTTAATAAGGGTAGATTTGGAAAAAACTTCACATAAGAGCTTTTATTACTGATACTTATCAACAGGTAATACATAGTAAAATAATTAATTGGATTGGACATTTGGAGAGGCGACCGACAGCTAAGGTCATTTGCGCCAAGGAGACAGGTAAGGGAGGAAGGGTGGATGGAAACCCGGCGTCGGCATTAGCCTGCTCTTAACGAAAGGCGCCAAGGGGACCACGGTATAACGTCTCATCCGACAGACGGAGTACTGTGCTTGAAGTGCCCTCCACAAGACACTCAAGTAAGGACTGGGTTTCCTCTTAAAAACATCGTCCTCTGCAGGGATTTGAACCCTGGCCGCCCGTATCGTTAACCAGGACTCCTGCCACCACACCAACCCGTCCCAAAAGAATATAAAAATGTTACCGATAAAGTTTCCCATCAATTCAATGCTACTTTACCTTGGAGCCTTACAGCAAATGATATATATGTTTCTTAATGATTCGATTACATATGCGCAGATTTTCTTTTCAAAAGGAATCATAGTTCATATCACACCAATATAATGGTTTTCCCAAAAGGTGTAATGCCGAGTGAAAGATTCGATTAAAAAACTACTAAAATATAAATTTCACCAATATTTTACATCACGCCAGTGATCCAAATTATTAAGTGCCTCAATTAAGGAAAAAAATAAAACACGTACAATTCCAAAATCACTTCCATCACTGTGAACATGGTCAGTTCCACAGAATACACAGATGAAATTTGGTAAAAAATAAACGTGCTGTTACGGCTTGAATATTATAATAAGGGTGAAACTGCAAAAGCCGTAAACAAAATTTTTTTATTCACGCGACCACAAAGTGTACTGAAGGAAGATCCTCACAATAAAGCAACATTGAATTGAGAGTAGAAAGGGACATACGAGAAATATAGGAAGGAAAAAACAAAGGACTCTATGGTTTGGTGGGGTGGAAGGGGGAAGTGAAAGGAATGAAACGGTCCATGTTGGTCGTTGGTGGGGGAGGGGAGGAAGAGGGTGAGTGAAAGGATGTTGTTGTATATACAAAACGGTTGAAGATATGAAGCGACATGAGCTAATTTAAATTTAAAAGGGAGAAAAGAGATTAATAATTACTCGGCCCCATGTCGCTGTTTAGTAGTTGTCTTCTTCTTTTGAAAATAACAATAATTTCGCTGGCGTCAAGTTGATTATTGGGTGATTTCTTTAAAAGTTTGAAATTTTATTACTGGCTTTTTGAGTTTCACCCTTATTATAAGATGAAATGTAGTCCGATAACTTTTGTCGACTTGAAAAACAATTATTATCATTATTGCTGCCTTAATTATTAAAATGTGCACTCAATTGCTCACCCCTGCCACCTTACGCGCCCCTGATACTTCACTGCAGAGCGGCTAGAGGCGCACAGCGGGCTGCGTTATCCAAGGATACGCAACTACGCCAGCAATATGTGTAAGTGGGCAGTCCAAAAATGACTTCATGCTGCTTTTAGCGTTTTTCTTTCATAAGCTCCTCCACTCCGCAATAATTCGTCACGGGAAAAAAATCGGTCCCACCCACCACAATGACGTCACCCCCTCCCCGTTGATATTCTCTTGACTATGTCATGTGGAATTCTTACTTCAGCGCAATGCACGCGGTGGTTCGATGCGTCGCTTGGTGGAAGTTTTTCATGATGTATACAGCATTCAGAGTAAGTATTACAGTTCAGGCCAAAAAAAGCCAAATACACGATAACACTGCAGAGAAAAACGTTGATTTGCCTGAGAGGATGAGGAATAAACGTGGGAATAAACAACGAGACCCGTTACCACCACAGAGAACAAATACGCATACCGGTCGAAAAGCAGCACGTTTAATGTCATGGGTGCAAGTGTTCCGAATTACAGTCACAATGTAAATACGCACTTTCCTTGATGTATGTAAGTTAAATATACGAAGAAAAAATCGCCACATATACGTGACCTAAGGAGAGTAAGAGTGCAGAGACTAATACACGACCATGCCAAATATGCTATCCATGTTTTTTTTTAAATATTTCTCCAATGCGTTGACAGCGCTCTCCAATTTTTAATCGGTTCTCATCCCAAAGCATGATTCCACCGTTAATTAATTGCTTATTTTCATGCTTGAAACAATACTCCTCTTTCTCACTGGTCTCATAGAACGTGACAGTGGCACTGTTCTTCAAGTCGTTCACGGTAGTTCGAGCGAGATAGTTCCCCAGTCATAACAGTCACTATATTTTAATATCATTTTAGAATAAAATCAGCTATGAGGGTTATTTGGTACTCGCTTCAATACTAATGATGCAAAATCTTCGTTTTTGTTACTTATTATCCCGAATATGAACTAAACTTACGTATTTTAGGCTTTATCTTGACTTATTACCGAAAATACCAACCGTAATTTCAATAATATTATTTCAAGTTTGCCATACACCTATTATTTGGCCTTAGTCCTGACTTCAGGTACGATACCCTTGAATCGGACTGATGAAATATCAGCCTATCTGTAATAGATCAGCAGGAAACGCCTTCACGACAAAATCTTTGTACATAGTTTTTAATTATTATCTTTGGGGCCTCTACTTTTTATTTTTTCAACGATTAATAAATCACGTTAACTACACTCAGTTTTTCGGCGAAATCTAGATGCAAGAAATTCCTCTTATTCAATACATTCTTCCTCTGGAGCGCTCCTAACCAAAGTCAGCTTGTTTTTTTCAGGCAATTTCCTCGAAAAGTAGTCGGTAAGTGGTGAATATTTTGATACCACTGGTAAGATGAGTTTTTTTAAATGAGGTTTATTCATCAAATTCTATGTAAAGTGATTTTTCGCTCAAACTACCTTATCAAGCAAGCGTTCCTAGTAAGATTACAGAAAAAAAGCAATATTCCTCGCGCAATCTCAGGAACAGAAGCATTACGGAGGTGAAGTATATTACTTTCTTGCTACAGCCGGGCCAAATCATTTGCATGAATCAACTGCTCAGGTTTCCGCCGACATATTCCCATTGTGGCATCGAAATGCCCAACGCTGGGGATCCGTACCCCTAGAAAATATAACGACGTGATGAAAAACTTTAACAGAGTACATTCACAGATGAGTGCGGAACTATTGTTAACACAGAAATCTACATTTGAATTCATCCCACAACTCAAAGAGACCGTGGGCCCGCGCATGAAGTTCGATTAATTATTATTACACAGATCCACGACTGGCGGCACTCACCCTTACTTCACGGAACTGTTAGACAAAGGCACGAGAACTAATTGAGTGATTTTCTTCTCCACAAAAACAAAAAGAAATAGAAGCAACCGTGAGGCTCGCAAAACTCCCATTCCTTTCATCATTACTAACAAAAAAAAACTCAACGTCGTTCGAATGAGACCTAAAAAAAATGCAGCGAGGCTATGATAACGAGATCTCAAGATATTAATTTGTGCAGATAGGGTAGGGGTGAAGGCAGGCAGACAAAGACGCACCAGTCGCAGTTGAATCAGTAGTTTCTCCAGACATTTACGAAAATAATAAGCGGAATATCTATTCCTTTTAGGCTTTTTTCAACCCTACTTCTCAGACCAGAGCAGACTTTTCGATGCAGTGCCTTTTAGGAGTGACTCACGCTGTGAAATCTTCTAACCATAAATGCTCGCCAATTTCCCATGCGAATGAAGAATACGGTGCGGCGAAGGAGCGAAAGAAACCAGGCTTCGTCAATGACCTACTATCAATAAAAGGAGAACTACAGACGAGGCATATAAATTCTCCGACAACAACGTCGTGAACTTAGGCTCACACACTAAAGCTACAGACATTACATTTTTTATATGGGGCCCAAGAATCTGACATATTTCGGGAATCAAGAGAGTTATCTCGAGAGACCAAAGACAATAGAGATCTCTTGCAAAATGAAGGACAAGAGGGGCAGTTGATAATATAATGATTACTTGGAGGGAGGAGGAAAGGTCGAGATAAACCCAGCGATTGAATCATCCTTATCTGAACGAGCGCCGACAAAGGATCGCACAGTAATAAGCCATGAATGGATACGGATAAGCGATTTTCCAGAAAAAAATAACAACCATTCGTGGAAAAATACACATTTTTCACCAATTTATAATGATTGCTAGGTCAACGTCATATCCGATCGGAAGAATTCTGCACTTCAACCACAAGGCATGTAAGTCAAGAATGGAAATTCCAATGAAAAATCTCCGCCGCTGCTGCCTTGGATAAAGAAACTTTAGGTAGTTTGAGCGAGATAGTTCCCTAGTCATAATGGAGGCCATGTTCCAATTTAACGTTTTAATTTCGCAGCAGTAGGAAGCATGAATTAAAAATAGCATCATTAATGGTCAATAATATACTTTTGTATGACTGAAACTCGAAATTATTTACATTAAAATAAGTTTTTAATTTGACTCATTTTCTTCACTCGGTACGTTTAAAACTCCTTCACAACGGAAGGTTTTTTTAGTGATCCTGAAAAAATTACTGAGGTAACAACATATTTATAGTCGAAAAAAAAACGAGACAACATCTAAACTACAACTAAAAAAACTTTTACTTGTTAATTTTTACACGAGATCTAGGTATTAGAAATTCCTCATTATTTAAAGGTCTCTCTGGAGTGCATTCCCGTACTATTTCCCAAGTAAAAGGGCTACTATGTTCCGCAAAAAATCTCGGAAAATAGTTCGGTAAGGGGATGATATTTTAGTATCTTTGGAAGAGTGAGGTGTTTTTCTAAGAAATGAGGCCAGAATCATCTATTTATAGCAGAAATGAATTTTCGCTCTGACGACCTCCAGAACTGCTTTTATTACAACGGGTAGAGGAGGGTGGTTTTACATCGTCCGACTATTGAAAAAAATAGAGGAAAGTAATGATAATGAAGATAGGAAATTTACTGAAACAATTGTGCAGGATGACAAAGAATGGAATACGTCAGGCAACTCAGGAACGATGCCAAAGGCAATAAATAGGCACGAATGAAGCGGTCGTCTGAGAGGAGAGAGGAGCGACAACTGCAATAATCCAATCTGCCGATTCATGAATGCTGATGAAAATGAACAAAATTCTCAAGAAGTGCGGAGCGTAGCGCCGAATTGGTCGGAAACTTAAAGGCATTTGATATGAGGGTTCGAAGAAGGATTTAGATACGGTTTGAGAGGCGAGGAAGCTGAGGGTGGAGGTTTGGAGAAGGCAGAAGGGATGGATGGAACGCCTTACAAAAGGAGATGACACGTTGAAGAGGGTGACGGAGGGGAGAAAGTAAGGGAGGCCATTAAGAGGATACGAATTCTGGACGAAAGAAGAAGAGGTAGAGGATACTCGGAATTCACGAGGGATCTGACGGAGAACCATCGACGGGAGGGAAGTGAGATTACGTCTCACAATTTGGGATGTTAGGATATGGACAGTCCAAAACCAACCAATCAGCTGGTAGATTAACCAAATGGAAAGAATGGAATTGTTCCCAAGACCCGAACCAGAACCCTTGGAAGGACTAGTCATTTCATCAATTACATCTACGAGATACCGTGCAAGCCACCACTAGGTTTTGTGGCACGGGGTGATTCCACACCGGGCATGCACCACTCATCCCAGTTCAAATCAGAACCGCGCACGTTCCCCCGAATGCCAGGCGCAGGCCAAAAGAAGTCAGGGCAACGGTACGCAGTCAGACCACAAACTAGGAGAGTGATACGTAGAGGAACATGCTACCATGCAGCAAACTACTCAAGATATAACTACTGGTTAGTATTATTAATGCGACACATAAATAGCACTACAAGGTACTAGGGCATGCAGGAGTATATCATGCCGGAGACTGCATGCGAAGTTAGTACCTACAATTCATTTTAAGATACTGAAAAAACCTTTTTAACCTAGTCAGTATCCTAGTACTGATCTATCATAACTATTATGGTCCCTTATTGTACGTGTAAAAAATGACATCTTAAATCTATCGGTTCTGCAGTCTATTTCCTTAATCTTACTCCTGTGATCGTTCCTACTATAATAGTTTGGCTCTAGCAAAATATTTTGAACGTCTGGCAAAAAATAGTCTACATCGACTTCCGTAAAAGATTTAACCTGTATTTCTCCCTTCGATCGGATATAGGTTCCCACCCTAATTCCCCCAACAATTTTGTAACACTCCTATGTTTATCATAACAATTTATAACAAATCTAGCTACCCTCCGCTGTATTCGATCTACATCTGAAACTGGTCCTTCATCGTAAGGGTCCCATATACTAGCTACTAATTAGGTTCGCCGGGAATCGAAGCGTCCACGCGGGCACACTTAAACTCTTACGTCTGCTATTCGTCCGCATGGTGAATAATAAACGAGGCAAGGGAAGGGACACTCGCTCTCTTTATTCGTGAATATTCCCATGAGAACCGACGTCACCGCCGGTCTAACGACAGCTGATGTAAGGCATTATAGGCGAATCAAGTCTAAGCTCTTCCTTCGTCCGCGATGGGCGATGAGCGAATCTCGTCCAAGTCTAACATCTCCGTCACATCACATCAGCGTCAGCCAATCACGGGAGGGCTTTCGTTTACTTTTCACAAAGTTTCATTTCCAGACTGTCCACCTCACTTAGTCACTTAAAAATGAAACACATCAGCACTCGTGGAGCAGTACTAGTCGGTATGTAGGCGGGATATTTATATTTTTGTTTAAAAAAAATCAAAATAAAAAGCTACAACCGAGGATGTAGCATAACTATAGTTGTAGTGCATGTTGGTGAAAGTTACTGGTAATAATGGTGCATGTTGGGAATAACTCACCCCCTGCCAAACACCCTTGAGGAGTTCCATACTTTGAGGCTCAACTACGTGGAAATTGAATTTCACAAATGAAAAAGTAACTCTGTTTTCTTCCACAAATTAATCTTCTTGGTACAACATATAACTGTGTCGAAACATGTTGTACCAAGAAAATAAACCTGTGGAAGAAAACAAAGTTACTTTTTCACTTGTGACCTTTGAGGAGCCTTGCAGGGTAATACGTAGATGTAGAACCGTTTAGAGTTTAGTTTACAAAAATGGTCAACAGTTGGCGCTGAGTACTCCACATCAATCGTAATGCATTCCTCCTCGCGGGAAGACGATGGACCACTGTACGCCTTCGTCCGCTTCCATTTTGTCCGATAAAGCCAATCGTAATACGGCCCTTATTGACTAAAGAGGAATAGAAGAAACAGAAACTTGGAGCGGGAAGGGGCTGCCAAATATCAATCAGACGGATGCGCTAAGCCCATTTCACGCCATCAAATTCAGCACCTAGTCCCATGCAAGAATCAACGTTTCTCGAATGGACATGGCGTCGATGAAACGTCATGATAGTGGACAAGTTGTCTTAAAAGCTCTTTGACGGCTCCGTCGCCATCAAATGCTTCTCGTCTTGAACGGTTCTCAAAAACTCTTGAATCTGACTGAAGCCTCTCAGCCAATAGCGAGCTAGCCTTCGCAGAATTCCGCCTGCTTCTCAAGAAGAACACAAGTCTCAAGATGGCCTCTTGGGGAATACGAGCATAAATTTCATCCAATTCGCTATAAGATATTTTTTTTGTAACAGTCATGACTTTAATCCGGCTACGACGTTACAACTCGCCATGAAACATTTGGCCGAGAAAAAGTCCTTTCAATTATCCTTGATCAAGCATTCTTGAATTGCTGTCTTGAATCGCCTTTGACACGGTTTGACGTTCAATGTTTGATTTTCAACATTCCTTGTCCTAGGAAAATTGAGCGAAGTGAAACGGGCTTAAGGAACGAAGAAGAATATTAAGAATAAGGAAAGAATGAAACACTAAATTGAAAAGAAACTCCACACGGATTAACCTCGTACTAAGGAGCAATGTATACTTAAGACGCATAATAAATGGAAATACATAATTATGCATCGTGTTTAAAAATTATCCGATTTATAGGTTTGTTAGCATTATCTTTCAATTGGAATTTCTTCGTTTCCTCTCTTTCGCATCACTTCCAAACATACAATTTGTCAAGAAATTCCAAGCGTACGACAATGATTTTATGATTCGTACCGAAAGGACTGGGTAGAAATACTTACATTAGAGATGCGCGCAACAATCCCCACATACAACTGCATTGGACCAACCTATTTGGTTTCCTTGCAAATACTCCGTGCCGGTGACTAGAAATTTTGTTAACCTTATCATCGATTGGTACGTAACTAAAATAGTAAACAAAGCCGGAGATTTCTACAAGTACGTACTACCCTACGATCCGCCGCAAGAGCGTGTGGCAGGGGATCTTAGGACACCAGAAGTGTAAAGATGTAAGGGATAAGGTTTTTTGGGGGTGAAATGGAGACGTGTATTATGGAAGTGTATTCAGCAGAGCTCAGTTTCTATTGTGGTCACATTGTTCGCGGAAAGAACGAGTTTTGGTACCTATCCGTTCGGAAATGTCTCCCTCTTATTTTATCGCTTCCGTCAGACCTAGAGATGTAGTGAGGCGTCATGATAATATTCTCTGTGTCGCTCTGATTTTGAGACGTGGACGTCCTGGTGAGAATAGCATAATATTGATATAGTTAGCAACCAAAGATCTGGCCACTCTGGACCACTCTCGAGCATATTCCAACCCAAATTGTTAAGTAATAAACGAAAAAGCGCAAAAAGTCTAATTAAAACATTTAAAATACATACATACATACCCATCACGCCGATCCTTCCGGGGTAGGCACAGTCAAAATGTTTCACTCATTAATACATAATTGGACACCTAACTCTGCTTCAATAATTTCCTCCATACTGACCTAACCTTGCAAACCTCTTTTGTCTCATTTACCCCCATACACTGCTTCATACACGCCCTCCTGTTTTTAAGACTCCTAATATTCCCCCTCCTAAGAATTTCCTCAACCACAACTTTCTCGGCCTACCTCTACCTCTCACTCCATTCATTCTACTCTCATATATCTGTTTCGTTATTCGACTCTCATCCATTCTCTCAACATGGCCAAACCGACGAAGCACACTCCTTTCATGCACGTCCATTACTGGAGCATTTAACCCACATTCATTCATGACCCACTCATTCCTGACCCTATCCATCCTACTTTTGCCGCAAATACTCCTTAGATAACATCTAAATGGTGAGTTTAGATGAAAAACTGAAAAATCTGTGGACGTCTCGGGATCATTAGACTCGTCTTAGGTTCCGCATGACGCTAATTTTAAACCCGCTATTTATCACACCACGCCAGGAGATATCTCGCTGCGATACGGACGTTCCGGAGATAAAAATGGCTATTAAAAAATTAAAAAACCCCATCATAGAGAAAAAAGAAGCAGACACAGGGAGAACATGAAAACAAAAGAAATAATATTAAGAATGGCGTTATGAGTCCGTCTCGCCGCGCGCATCTTTTCGGAATGAAAAAAAAAGAAACGCTCTAAAAGCGCTCGAAGGCTAAACACAGCCAACGCCTCGGTGAGCTACTCGTCTCGTATTTTTTTCCCTTAAGTTCATCGCTCGTTGAAGGATTCCATCGCCGATATGCACTCGCGTGGCAACAACGGCCGCCGCTGCTGCTCTGTGCTGGAAGGCGGAAGAGGCAAGAGAGAGACTGCAGTCGGCAGCGCAATCAATAGATGCCGAACTCGCATCTTCCACGACGGTAACTTTATACTTATGTAAGACCCGATGACGTGCGTCAGAGAAATGTGAATGAGCCATCTAATGAGAAGGATTTCCAAGGATGAACGAGACGTGAGAAGTATGCAACATCGAGCTGATCTTATTGGGCACGAAATAGTATTTTCGCAGAAAAACACGTCCAGACGTTACGTTCGTAGATTCACATGTTCGTAGATCCAAGTACATTAAGGGATAATAATAGTTGCGATACATCAGTATAGGATATTGACTAGGTTAAATAGGGTTTTTCAGTAGTGCTAGATATGTTGACATGATTATAAGATACTAACCTCGCATGTAATCTGCGGCATGATATACTCATGCATGATTTAGTATCTTGTAGGGCTATATACCTGTCGCATCAGTAATACTAACCAGTATTTATATCTGGAATAGTGAGCTGCATGGTAGCATATTCTTCTACGCATCACTTCTCCTGGTTTGTAGTCTGACTGCGGACCGTTGTCCTGACTGCTTTTGCATCCGGGGGAACGTGAGCGGTTCTGATTTAAACTGGGATGAGTGCTGCATGCCTGCTGTGGAATCACCCCGTGCCACACACCCTAGTGATGGCTTGCACGGAATTTCATAGATGTAGAAGAAGACATGCATCCATCATGTTCCTCAAAGAGCCATGAAATATAATGACGACTTCTATTCGCCATACCCCATCGTAAGAAACTTCCATTCCCAACGTTTAACGTAATTATTTTTCCAATTTAACGTAATGGACCAAGTTCTCCAAGGATACAAAATGAAAATTAATAAGACGAAGACTTAAAATCCTAGTATCGCCGAAGAGAGGAAAGAAATTAGAACAAGTGGATTCCTTCACATATCTCGGAAGTACAATGACGTGGGACGGAAGAAGAAAAATGCACTTCAAGCGGAGAATAGCCCAAGCTAAGAAGGCGTTCATTAGAAAAAGGCAACTGTTGTGCATAAAGAAGATAGGACTACAAACCAGGAAACAGTATGTGAAAACATTCGTGTGGAGCGTAGCACTCTACGGATCGGAAGAATGAACCATTGGAAAAGCTGACCAGAAAAGACTGTAACCCTTCGAAACCCGGTGCTGGAGGAGGATTCTGAAGATGAAATGGACGGAAAAATAAGAAATGACGAAGTGTACAGACGAGTAGAAGAGGAAAGAACCATATGGAACACCAGACAGAAAAGAAGAACAAGATGAATTGGACACACCCTGAGACACGATGGGTTTGTGGAGAACGTAATTGAGGGTAAAATAGAGTGAAAAGTTCCCAGAGGAAGACCCAGGAGCAAGTTCATGGATCAAATAAAGAGGAAAGTACATGGGGAGAGACACCAGGAGGTAAGGGAACCAGCATTAGAGAGGGAAGGGCGGAGGGCTGCAGTCAACCAATCTTAGGATTGAACCACCAACCAACCATTTCTTTCCCAGAGATAATGAAATCTCGCAAATAGGAGTGTAAAAGTGTCTATTCATAGCGACTGTTTTCTTTTATTTCCGGATCAGAATATCATGCGTATTTCACGAAATACTATATGACTATCATGACGGAGTATTCTGAATTATGATCAAGGATTTATAATAGAAATCCTGAGATAATCCCTTTAATCAAAATTATTTGAAGGCAAATTTTTCATATAATGCCATAATCAACATACTTATAATGAAATAGACCCAATAATTAATACATCACTAAATCCAGTTGCTACGAAGAATCTAGGACCGTGACTGCATCTGTAATAGGGAACGAGATTTCACTATACTAATTACAACAGTGAAGTAAATACTTAGTAAAATGCTTGTATGCTTAGAAAAATAATCCTTGCACAGCCGCTGGTGAGTTAACTTAGCCTCATCATCATCACTGGTCGTTCAATCCTAAGATAGGTTTGCAGTAGCCCTCCACCCTTCCCTATCTAACGCTAGTTTCCTTAACTCCTGGTTTCTCTTTCTATGTACTTTCTTCTTTATTTGGTCCATGAACTTATTCCTGGGTCTTCCTCTGGGGACTTTTCCCTCTATTTTACCACCAATTATGTTCTTCACAAACCCATTATGTCTCCGGGTGTGTCCAATCCATCTTGTTCTTCTTTTCTGTATGGTGTTCCATATGGTCCTTTCCACATCCTCTCTTCTGTACACTTAATCATTTCTTATTTTGTCCGTCCGTCCGAATTCGCCTATGTATATATAAATTCATATTTTCTACGATTCTCTCAGTTAACTCTATCAGGCCATGTATCATTATGTATATACTATTAACATTTTTGTTGACAAGAAACTATTTTCGTGATAATGGGCTGGATGCAGGAGGGAAACTGACTCAATTTCGTCTCAACTGGAGCTCATTTAGTTATGTAGCCATCGATCAAATTCACTGGGGACTCCGAGTGAATAACATCCTCAGCGGTGGTAAGGGGGGAAAAGGGTTAAGGGCAGAGGAACGGCTCCATGAGGAAGGGGGAGGGGAGGTGGTAGGGGTGGCGCCGCGTCCGGCCCTATTGGCGGCAGAATCCTCTGCGGGGATAATACAGTGAGGGAGAGGGAAGTACGTTGGGGTGGGCGGAAGGCCAACAACGGCGCACAGCTGCAGTGCTAAGCAAGTGATTGTCCCGCGAGAGGGCTGATGTCATAATAAGAGAAGCGACCACATTCCTCAACCCTCACCCCCCACCCCCATGGCCGCCCGCCCTCTCCAGCCATCTCTCCGCAAGCTAGCCACCCACCATGACATCACAATGCACAAACACGCGAATAAAGATGTCTCCTGGATCCAATGACGTTAATGGACGAGGGTCCAATAAGTTCAGCGGAATTGGAGCAGCTCTCTGGGATAAATAATTCATACTCATCTTCGACGTATTCATCAACCCAATATCCGACATTAATGCATTGGAACGCTTGTATTTAATTTTACAAAATCTGTAATGAAAATAGTTTCAGACGAGGCTAACGTCAATAGACAATCATAATGAGAACTGATTAATGAGGGGAATTAGGACTAGAAGAAAGATCGCACAGAAACAATGAGATTAAATACACAGCCACAATATATAACCACTTATGAGAATGCGAGTTGATGACAGTAGCATATCCACTCATTAAAAAAGAATTAATAACAAAATTTAAACGTTTACAAGATATAAGTAGACAAGAACACTTACGCAAAATATTCGCAACGTATGCTTTTAAGCTGAAACGCCAAGGCCAGCAGCACACATCCTCAAAATTATTTCCAAATCTACAATCGATACTTCAGTCGACTGCGTGAACACATATTCGGTCAATCCAGAGACGTGTAGGACAACAATTACATAATCCAGGATCAAATGAACCTTAATAGTCCAAACATTTACAATTATTCAAGTGAGGCCGCATTTGTTTATACAACACAACAAAAATTATAATACTGATACGCAAGTACTGGGATTTGTCTTTGAGGAAGGCTACTCCAGGTGGCATTAAAACCACGACAAGACATTTTTTTAATGATAATCGAGTGGTTTACAGAGCATTGATACTTTGTTAGCTGGTTGGTGAGAAACCAAACCTCGACTACATTTTGTTGAACATAACACCTCGCCAGAAAAAGATAGATAAATGAAAGTCAATTATGCGGAAGCGGAGAGCAAAAGGGTTAAATATTGGGTTGACCCATAAGTTTTGGCTATGATTTTAAGTTTTTATTTTAAATTATACGGCATAAAAAATAATCAGTAAATATTCTTCTCCATTATTTGTGACTCTTCCAAGTCTGGGGAAGTTTTTCGATTCCAGTTCCAGTCGAGACGCTAGAAGAAATAGGTGGTTTTGAATTGAAGAAGTCAAGCTAAGTTAGTGAAGCCAAAAAACAGACCAACATACATCACACCTTTCGACAACGATATAATGGTAAGATGGAGACAAAATTGGAGTGCGGAAAACGTTAAGGAGAGTTATCGTTAAGAGAACAAAATATCGTGGAAGGTCTAGATGTTCTCGGATAGCAAAAATAGCTACTCCTAATTATACTTATTTTCGCTGATACCCGTTTATAAGAGACATTCTAATTCAGACGTTTTCAGCGTCTGACGGGAAGAGTGACGAGAAAAGAAAATGACAGCTAATACATTCCGGCGAACAGCGGCGTTATCGAAACGAGAATCCGACCCAGTTAACGGATCACTGGAAGCAGAACGGATGCAACGTAAATTAATAACCATCTTGATAGATAAACGAAACGCGCTCCATTATTGCTGAAAACATAGCCATGATAACCGAAGACAAAGGAAAGTTTAGCATGTGGGTAATAAATAATTGCACAAGCAATAAAAACGGTGTAGAGGAGGTGTGAAATATTAATGGAATATTTGTCGCTGATTGAAAATGACTTTTATGACAATGAGCGAATATAATCTTTCTTAAGCCACACAATCCCCATATCTATGCCTACAGCCGAAGCTGTAGGACAGGAAAAACTAATGAACTTATAAAGAGAACCAAAAGGAATGTTTTCAAGTATTGGTGCTGGTGCAAAGATTTTAGCTTTAAAATACAGGCGATAAAATATTATTGTGGTGAAGTCAGGCGAACAATGTGACGTGTAATATGGGAGTGTATTTAGTGGAGCTCAATGGTCGCTTATTGTGCGCGGAAAGAAAGAGTTTTTGCACCTATCCGTTCGGAAACCTAGAGATGTAGTGACGCGTCATGATAATATACTCTGTGTCGCTCTAAAAAACATCGGTTCTGAATTTCTCAAGCAACCGAAGCCTAGCGTGTAGCCTCTGAGTCTCTAGGGGCTCCCACCTTAATCCCTATAAAAGTTGTGAGACACTGCACGTTCGCTCGTAGCAGTTTTTAACGAAGCGTGCAGCTTTATTTGTATTTTATTAATTTTTTTGGTTGCATCTTTAGGACCAGGGTCCCAAATGCTCGCGGCGTATTCGAGGTGCGGCCTAACCAGAGCGATGGAGCATCTCTCTTTTAGTTTTTCATCCGAGGACCTTCCTATTATACGCTTAATAAAACCTAGTTTCTTTTATGCTGCGCCACATATATTATGTATGTGTATTCCCCACGATATATCAGAAGTTAAGGTTGCTCCAAGATAAAGCAATACATAGCAAAGAATTAAAAATCGCGGGAACCTGAAGAAAAGCACAAGTTATTGTTGATAACCAAAAGGAAACTTACAATATAGTTATATAACTTGGAATTCCTACGTTTCCTTCGCTGCACTCACTGCGACATGCCTCGAACCGATTCATTCAGGATGCCAACACTTTTCGCGAAACACAGAGGAGGTGGAGACGCAGAGATTGCCATTCCCTGCAGCAGCGCGTCGCGCCAAGAGAGGAGTCGGATGATTTCAGCTTTGATGCATTGCTTTACGCCGGGGCCTCGAATTCAGCATGGCCTTGTGGCACCCCTGGGAGCAGGATTTGGAATTCCGTTTTGCGCAACACTTACTCAGACAAGAGGGGGGGGGGGGACGGGACGGGGAGGCGCAGACAGGAAAAAGGGGGCAGGGTCTACGAGGGGGGGAGGGGTTATAAAGGGGGAAAGGGAGTAGCTGCGGAAACATAGGCGCACTCACTTCTTTCCCAAGTGCGTGATGTCACGCGGCGACGCCAACGGAAGGCAACCGCTAATTGCAGAGCCCGCATTTGTCCCAGTCCGGCGAGCTGGCGACTTTAATTTCGCTGCATTAAGCGAAAACGTTCGTTACGCGAGCTTCCCGCTGTAATCGCATTAAGTGCTCTGTTCTATAATACCAGGAGATGGGCTAACGCCGGGCTAATATTCGGCTATTTACAATCGCCGAGTCGCCGGTAAAGGTAGGCAAGTGAAACAATCCTTTTCACCCCGAGGGATAAGCGAGCCATTGTGGTCACGCAAAAATATTAGTGAAATATAATGATTCCATAAGAAACACGGGATCGGCGTCCTGCATCACGCTATGAACGCAAGTTACACGGCGAAACAAATTTAACAAAGTTTGTGTCAATCTCATTTTTTTGAAATAGTGCAAACTAGTTTTTCTCCACAAATCTTATTTTTTGAAATAGTGAAAACTAGTTTTTCTCCACAGTCAATATTTTCGACGTGGAAATGAAATCACTTATCTAATAGGCAACCGATATTACATGCTTATGTAAGCCAATTAGGGTCGTATAGGAAAACCCAACATTCAGTACTCCAATAATCGATAGGAATAAGAGCAACAATAATGAAAAATGGAGAATTTTCAATCAACAAAGGAGTGATTTAAAAATGAAAACCAGAATGGCTTTTTCTCTTGTTTTATTTTGACTCATCTACTAACACTATACCCCATATATAGTCTCCCATCAATGCTCAGTCCCAACGTCTGTGATACTTCTTTCCGTGTGATGAATGCCCAAACGAAAGCGTTCACCGTGTTCCTCAAATACAGCTCCTACGAAATAATGCCATAGTCGTGTTTAGCACGTTGCAAATATGAAACTAGCATCAAGAAACAAACAATTTTTGCTACGCTGTGTTATCCCTTTTAAAAAAACCTGGCGATGAGCTTAAGCTCGAATAAATTTCGGCTGTTTATAGTCTGTGTCACCGGAAAAGGTAGGCGACCGCTAAGCTCATTTTCAACCAGAGTCATTGTGAGCCATTGTGGTTGCCAACGGGAAGAGATGGGATTGATCTCGAAAGAAAAACGACATCTCTTTTCCTTTTGCTCGCGAGCAATGACATCAAAGAAGGGCATTTGTATTTTGACGCATCAACAGACGACTCGCCACGAGTGACTCGCATGCGGTCAACACGACAGCCAATCAGGCGTCGGAAAATTATCATCCTGCGACGACTGAACCCTGCCACTGGCTAAGTACATACCCACAAACGATCGAAACAGTCTGATTCTCACCGTTGCTTACGTCGATGACTCAATAAATGACGCAAACCTTAAGGAACTACTTTTTCCGTGTCTTCTTTTCAAACTGGTGTCACAATTTCTTCTCGGGCATATCCGAGAAGAAAAAAAGGCTAGGTAGCCAGTTTACTAAGAACGTAAGTGCACTGATTCGGGCCCCGACACATCTGAAACGTTTTTCTCTAAAGCATTCATCCGTTCACGTTTTTATGCGATGCGATTCAGATTATTTTCTTTACCTTACTATAAAGAATGTCCGGGAACATGCATTTTTTAAAATTAATACGGTAGACGAAACCTCACTTAGGTTACATGAAATTACTCATAAGTAAACAATTTTTCATGATTAAACAACTGGTAATTTGGCATTGACTCTGACGGAAAGTGACAGTTAACCTTATGATTCTTTAATACCATTCCAAATTATGATGTAAAAAGTTTTGTAACAGCGTTCATTAAAAATGATCGACGGTTTTTACATAATTTACGAAGATGTATCTCGTCACCAATGGCAAAATGCAGTTGTTAGATTCAGTTTTATAAAATGAAATAGTTCTCTACATTTTAGCATAAACTGCTCGCGAGCAGACATTTTGTGGCAGTCAAATTCCTTGTACTCGTGATTCCAAGTACACTTGTTTGCCTTGTCCTTGTTTTCCATTTGATTTCAATCTTTGACCCACTGACATGAAAACAAGTACGACAATTCGAAACACCTATAGTACTTAAAACTATAAAATAATTTTCTATAAAACAAATCTCAAATCGATTATCTAAAATCGCTCATAACAATATAATCGCATCACAATAACTATCGCATTATCTTCTAGATAAAACGAAGCCCTAATTGACAATTGAAGAGAGCGTAAATGACGAGCAGGCTAATTTTAAAAATGACTAATCTCGTGTTATAATTGGTCGGACAACGGATTTTAACAGGCGTTAAATTAATGGGAAAATAAATCGAGAGAGCTCACAAAACTACGCCAAATGAGTCGGGAGAATAATCCGCGAGAGCTTACATAAAAAATTCATCCCGGGCGAGCCTCATGATGGTCTGGCACGAGAAAAAACAGGTGGATTATAGGGTCCTCCCGCAAGGCAATTCGAGGACATTCTACATCTGCTTTATTCCTACTCAGTCGCTACAATGGCCAGCGGCAGGGATTGTTACGACATCATCCATTTTTATGGCCATGTGAATGAAAACAGAGCCTTCCGCACAAGCATTCATGTTCTATTTAAATTCATGGTTCAATTTCTAAGGATTTTTCGATGATAAGACCTGTGTGAGGGAGTATTTCAATACATATTCGTCCTAGCGCAGTGGTTATTACCCAATAGGGAATGCCCCCCTTTGACGGGGATTTACGGGGGGTTAATCTGGGAACTGGGACTAAAATCACCAAATTATGGAGAGAAGAGTATTAAGTAAAATCGGTAAAAAAGCAGGATGTTTTGACTTGTTTGCGCTCAGTAAATTTTTTTGTTATCACAGGTTAAAATCAATTCGTATTGAACGTATGCATGGTTTCCATCTACGGATTTAAATTATAATTTAATAAATTGTATTGGGTAATAGTAATGATATTCTAATCGACAGAGAAAGGGGGGAATTGATAAAAAAAGTTTTAGAACCTCATATCGCGTGTAATATCCCACTCGTCCACCGAACCAATGTAGTAAAAGAGAATAACGATTTCGCCGGTGTCAAACGTTAACTCCGGTCCCCTCTACTCTGAGCGAGGCCTGGAGAAGATACAAGGACGCCCGCCAAATTTAGTATTGTGATTTGAAAAAGTTACATTTAAGCAAGAAGTTGTTTTGCAAAGTTAAAGTTGTGGTCTCCAGTAGTGTCTTCCTCAAGGTATCTGACTGATTGAGGAGATCTTCCTGGAAGTTTGATTTCATGTTTCTTTCTAGTAAGGAGGAACTTCAATCCTAGTTTATCCTTTACTGAAGAGACATCAGATTTTTACAAAAACAGCGGACCTTCCCCGACAATTGTCTAGTTCTTTAAACGGATCCCAAATACTTGCTGTGTATGTAATCAAGCGGGCTTGTGGTTTTAAAAGAATCTTTTGTCATCTTTCTCATTGCTTTTACCCACCACTGGAAAACAATTTTCTTAAGGCTTAACCACAATTTCTTCTGACACGTGCACTCCAAGTAAGAGAAACTAAGCAAGTTTCGAGTGGAAAAAATTACCACTTTAAAACTTCATCTGTTCTTTTTAAAGTAATTTTCGCCTACTTTGTATCCTCCGCCATATATTTGCCATCGCCCCCGAACCAAAAGCTCATGCTTATACAGTAGTAGTGATTTATTTAACGCAACAATATCTTAACTACCTGACAATATATGCTGTTCGATCATTTGAAAATATCTCATATTTTCATAAACTTTTTTATAAGGGCTACAAATACTTGCAGTCTCTCATGTAAGTAAAATAGCAAATGTGTTCGACAATATTCGTCGAAAATGATTTTACTTACCCTGGAAGGGTCACCAGAATGCAAATTCACCAAGAAATGGACGCGAGAAGCAACTAAAATCTCCTGGGCCCAGCGAGAAGGAAAGCGTTCCGGGCGAAGAAGGGCAGTCAGACCGTTTCCCAATTTCGTCTCAATTAGCAAAACGACTCCCCGTTAGGTCCACCACCCGAGGGCGATATTCCACCCCCACTCCCCTCGTATAACGAACGCGTCGACGATTCCGCCCAGCTAATTGCTTAGGCCGTTACATACGAAAAAAAGAGGAATGACCATCCATCGCCAGATCGGGTCGGAAACCACCGCCCACTTTAAAAATCCACGGGTGTGGAAAAACACCTCCGCGACACATGTGGGACACGCGTGCAGCGGAGCGTGGACCACGATGTCATTCCGGAAATTTTACGAGAGGGGGGGATGAGGTTAAAAAAAAAAAAGAAAACAACACGCGAATGGAAATTGACAATCATGGTCAGTGACCGACATCTGAAAAAGGGGGCGTTCCGATTGTGGATTGGCGAAGGCAATCCCATAACTCGGCAGTGCTCGAGTATCTCGCGAATTCTTTCCGCGTGCCGATATACCCGCGAAGGCAGGTCAATGAGAATTCCAAATTAGAAAGTTATCAAAGAATGCAACGCCAGAGAGCGAGGGCGATTCGAGGGAATGGGCCGGGAAAGTATAATTTTTTAAACTGTTTTCATAAAATGCATAATTATGTTTGTTTTCAGTTCCAGAGCTACATAAAAAAATGACATGCACCAAGAAAAAAATCCAATGACGCAACTGAGATACGGTCGCAGTTCTCCCAATCGCAGAAGAGGCGCACTACGGTTATTTATATCAACATCTACGAAACACCGCGCAAGCCACTACTAGGGTGTGTGGCACGGGGAGATACCACACAGGCATGCAACGCTGATCCCAGTTTAAATCAGAACCGCACACGTTCCCCCGGATGTCAGGCGTAGGCCAAAAGCAGTCAGAACAACACTGCGCAGTCACACCAGAAACTAGGAGATTAATACACAGAAGAACATGCTACCATGCAGCACACTACTAAAGATACAACTAACGGTCAGTATTATTAATGCGACAGATAAATAGAACTAGGCTAGGCTTAATCAAGAGAGTACTCGGAAAGTGTGATGAGAAGGTGAAGGAGCGTTGTTATTTTTCAATCGTTAGGCCTCATCTGGAATATGCTGTTAGTGTATGGGATCCATACGAAACGGGGTTGATATCAGAGTTAGATCACGTACAGCGAAGAGGAGCTAGGTTTGTGAAACGATGCTACGATAAGTTAGCTAGTGTGTCTGGACTGTTAGAAGAATTAGGATGGGAATCGCTATCACAGCGTAGACTAAATTATAGGCTTACACTCTTAACTAAATTTCAGGAAAAACATTTCTCTGACGACGTAAAAAACATACTATTAACCCCCTCGCACTACGGCAGACTAGATCGCGCCAATAAAATTAGAGAGCTAGATTTTAGAACCGATAGGTATGAAATGTCATTTTTTCCGCGTACCATTCGGGACCATGACAGCTGTGATCGTCGTCATGAATAGTTCGAATTGTGACAATAGGCAGACAGTAAATCTTTCTCTTTATATTCTCTACGTTCTTATTTATGCATGATATAAATATTGATGTTCTTATTTATGCATGATATTTTGAATATGTAGTAGTAGTCCTTGTACCCCTTGCACGTTGGAACGATTGACGATAGAATGTTTCTTGGCTAGTAGATTTTAATTGGCGCACTGAATGCGTGGTACGCTGGTTTCAATGTAGTTTCGGTGTTCTGCCGCATGATTCATGCATGTCTGGTGTGGAAGCACCCCCTGCCACACACCCTTTGGGTGGCTTGCAGGGTATGACGTAGATGTAGATGTAGATGAACTACAAGGTACTATTGGTCCGAAGGTGTGGGAACGCCAAGGTATTCGACTTCATTTAACGGAACGCACGCTACGACTCCCCCCACGGAATTTATACGGTGTCGATGCAATCTCTTTAGGATGAACTTCATCGTAATACATTATCCTGCATTATTAGACAGCGGAAACTCATAACATCAGTGATTGACGCTACTAAGTTGAGTTAATTTTACAAATTAACTCAACTTAGCTATCAATACTTTCGAAAACATCGTGAACTTCGAAAGTCGAATAGAATATCGGAATAGTTTAATTTTGCATAATTCAATAACTGAATGTTCAATTACTTCCACACAAATAATCGAAATACGATTCGTCGGCAAACGACACTTTAATCCGACTTAGATCGGAAAAGTAATTAAGTAACTCTGGAGATCCAATATGTCGTTTTCAGGATCTAACGGAATATCGGAAACGATACGAAAGCATTTCGGCAGCCCAAAACGCTCCAAAGTCGAGGGAAAGAAAGCTTACATCCTCAATGGAGAGAAGAATAGTGGAGCAAGGAAGGAAACCTCAAGATGGCTTTTGGTCCCGCGTTTGCCAATGCAATTCTCATACTTCATCTTCCCTGAGAATGGAGGCTCTAGTAGTGCAAGGCCTATTACGCCAGAGTATTTCGTTTCCTAAACTACTAAAGGTTACCAAGTTTACCACTTCAAGTCAGGCATAACGGAGGCCACATTTCAAATAACAGGTGTTTTAGACTTAGTGTTTAAAAAACATTCCATGACGATATATTTTCCGAAGACGTGCAACGAAACTCGATATACAACGGTAGACTATGTCATAAAAATAAAATTAGAGACATATATTGCAGAAAGGAAAGGTTGGAAAGGTTATTTTTTCGCAGACGATAGGACACTACAGCAGCTGAAATTGAGGCATTGTATACAAAGGCTTTTATATAAGCAGAGTAGATAATTATTTTATTTGCTCTCAAACGCACCCGTCATAATGAGG